>CM040126.1:173436067-174767816 GCA_022559845.1 Amorphophallus konjac | reverse complement strand
TGGTGTTTGAAAATTTTCACCCTCCGAATTAGACTTATGTTTTAAACTAACTTAATTCATAAGTGGGTGATATGAGTGTCTAGCCCAAAGTAGGAATGCGATTTAGATTTTGTTAGCTCCCACAGGTCATTTTCATTGCCTCGGTCGAGTTGGAATAATCAACACATCGGTCGGATTGGTATTTTAGATTTCGACCCCCCACAACCCGACATCAATGGTTTAAACTAAATTCATAAGTGTGTGACTTGAGTGTCGAGCCCAAAATAGGAATCCAATTTGACTTCTATAAACTCCTACAACTCACTTTCACTATCTCTGTCGTGTTGGACCAGTTGACACACCAATCGAACTGGTATTTTATATTGTCGAAACTAAACCTGACATCTTTGGTTTTAAACTAACTTAAATCATAAATCATAAATTGGTGATTTGCGTGCCAAGCCCAAATTAAGAAACTGATTTAGATTTCATCAACTCTCATCAATCATTTTCACTGCCCTGGTCTTTCTGGAATAATTTGCATATCGATTTGACCCCACAAACTAGACATCTTTAGTTTTAAACTAACTTAATTAATTTATAAATAGGTGATTTGAGCACCAAGTCCAAACCATGAATCTAATTTAGATTTCTAAGGCTCCCAGAGATCACTCTCATATCTTCGATCGTGTTAGAACAATCGACATGCCGATCGGACTAGTATTTTAGATATTGTCGAATCACACTTTTCCGGTTTATTCTATAAGAGTTATTTTGAACTAACTTAGTTTTTTAATTAAATTGCTTTCAGTTAAATAGTAGTATTATAAGTCAAAAATTACAAATTAAAAAATGTAACAAGTATGGTGCTCACCTGAGGGGTTTGTGATGAGGATGACAATGCTCCTTGGGGAGGATGCATCCCCATCTAAGAGTGAAGGGGGGCCATCATGCTTGCCATCATCTACGTGAGGCGTAACTCCGGAACTACGACCTAAGCTGCGAGTCACACATCCATCTTTGCTAGTACGGTCTCTCAGCTATTGTCTGCACATCTGGAGGGGCCCGTAGCATGCTAGTCTCGGTGAGGCTTGAATCCTGAGAAGATGCTATCACCTTGCCCAAGTTCAAGCTCTGCCCAAAACCATATGCCTGACGATTCTTCAGTGGGCCAATTGGCTCTATCCACAACTCTCGATCTATATCTGGATGCTGCGTAGTGTCCTCCTCGTATTTCTCCACCATCCATCTCTAGTATTCCACTGGTAAAAAGAATGAAAAGAATTGTAAATTTTAGATTAATCATTCATATTTGAAAAAAAACAACTTGTATAGGTAGATAAACTTACCAGCACCTTTCGGATTTTTCTAAGATGTATTCATCCTTCCCCTTCTACTTGTTGGTTTTCTCGAATACCTCCCAGTATTAAGGTTCATGGTGGAGCTCTTGTGCCTATTGGGAAATCACGTAAAAGATTGTTTTAGAATTACACTTGAATACAATATAACAAAATCAAAAATATTACTTACCAATTTTTATCTTTGGGTAACAAAGCTGACAAACCCACTTGTGTGCACACACAACTTTGACTCTTTGACACGGTTTCCTACCGTGGCCTAAGACTTTTATTTCCATCCCTCATCCTTCCATTTTTCATACATAAACCTCTGTGTCTCTCCTCTCAGCAATTTGGCACTGTGTTCCGTCCAGACCTCTGCGTCATCCATCCTCACTGGCTTTCCACCTTCTTCCGAGCTATATATTCAATGAATCGGTCAATCAATTTTTGCAGCCTGCTCCTAGACATATCTAGCTCTGGCCACATCTGACGTGCTCTTGAAGCGATACCTCACAAAAAAAGTTTATGCTCATTAAGTCAGTATACTAAAATCAAGAGTTGAGAAAGGTGAAATTAAAAAGATTAAATTGCATACCATGAATTTGTTGAATAATGAGTTTCGAACCTCGATCAGGAAATCCTTCCATTCGATTGTTGTAGTTGCCAAATTTTGGACATCCTGCAGACCAACATGTTAGGTCCCTTAGAGCAGCAAGGTGGATCTAGAGGGGGGTGAATAGATCCTTAAAAACTTTTCCCAATTAAAAATACTTTAATTAACATGACACTAAAAACAAAACCTGAGATGATGAAGAACTTAAACAAATGCTAAACATCAAAGGACTCATATAGCGAAATTAGTTTTGACACATTAAGTATTACTGAGGTAGACTCAGAATACCAAAGAAACGTTCTTTGGAGATATATGCTCAAACATCAAGTAGACCTGAGAGGAGACTGTGAGTGAAGAGAAGCTTGGACACAAGTGGTCCAAGATGTAATCACCGATAAAATTGCTGCATACTACAAACCGCTATGATATAAAACATTCAATCAAATACCTGTGAATGGGGATAGGAGAAAGGGATCAATCACACAGGCATTCACACAGATGCACAACAATTTCGATATGGCTCGGGACCACATCGGGCTCCCTACGTCCACCTCTCACCAAATCGGTAAGACTTCACTCGCTTCACAATAAAGCACACGGGGTACAACCACAACCACACAGACAGGCTAACACCTACACACACACAGGGAACAAGTTCCCCACGAGGAGCACACTCCTCACGTTAGTTGTTTACACAGAAGGACACGGGGACAAGCCCCACACGCTCTGGGTCTGAAACCTTGCAGCACACAGACACACACAAATATGCTCGGTCGAGCTGAGCCTATGTCAACATCGCACAATTACACACTCATGGATGATTCGAAGTTCAAAAATGAAAAATAAGAAAACATAAGAACGAAGGAAAGCATTGTAGCTTATGTGTAAGTACTTTGACTAGAGATTCCGATACTCTGCTTTTCCTTCTTCTTCCTCTCCCTTGATCACTTCAGCAATGACTCTCTCTTTCTATCGAAGACTTGTCTCAAGTCTTACTTTCTTTTCTCCTTTCTTCTCACTCTATCTCTTTCTCTCTTTTCTTTCTCTTTCTCTGGACGAGTTAACCTGATCTCACACTTGGAAGTTCTACTCAACTTGAATATTCTCGTTAGTCTTCTCATAAGACTATCATGTTGTATTTATAGTGAGATGATTTATCACGCCCCGAGATATGCAGTGGAAATAAGTTGGGAACGTGAACAGCCGACAAATAAGCCTCAAGCTACAATGCTAATCAGAGCGCTAAACACATCTACTTAAAAGATGAATGCACAATATATGATCAAAAACTCCTCTTTATTAAATAATAATCAATGTTTACAAATGTCACATGACTCTTGTTGACACAGTGACTTACTAGACTCAATAAAGTGAAAAATTACATCATCATGACTCTAAATTACATAAGACACTCATGACACTTCTAGGGCTCCACTTGTCATTTACTCACTCTCGGATTCGCCACTTTAGTACTCTGACTCCGAGCCACTAGAATTTTCTAAAAAGATTGGAAAAGTAGGGAATGAACACACTCATCTAGTAGATATCTTCGTATCAACATGATGGTAATATTAAAGTAATTAACATTTTAGCTCTATGTAAAGGGAAATAATGAAAGTGCGGTAAAACATGCGAAATAAAACCAAAGTAACAACAAGATATCAATGAATGAACGTAAGGACAAGATAGTGCAGGATATATGATCAATATCTAGCATGAATGTAAGTTTGGCCTTCCAAATAACAAGAATTACTAGCTTGTAACGAGAATGTACTTTCAAAACCTTGAAAAGGCTATCCACTAGAAAGTCATGTAACAAGTAAGCATGTATAATTTCATAAGATTACCTTGTGGATTTCACATGTTTATAAATAAAGTACTCTTAGCGCAATGTGACGCCAATAATCATCATACCCCATGGTTAACAACATGTTTCCGGCCAATTACCGAGGGGGCTAGGCTGGAGCCCTTGGACACTATCTGTTTCCGCCCTTACATCTTCAAGTTATAAATCAAGCTATTTCCACGAGAAATAATAATAAAGTAGGCCAATAATGTCAAGTTCAAACAATAGTTTCATGACAACAAAAATCAAGGTAATAATGCAACAAAATGATATCATAAGATCAAGGATGAATTAATTAGACATTATGCCACGGAGGAATTCCGAAAGCATAATGGTACATTTCCATAGTTTCACTGTTCATTAATGCCTTGATGAATAAGGTGTTGGGTTCCAAATAATCAAAAGATCATCCAAGAACAGAGTAAGTTCAACCATTGGGTTAAACCTTGGGTTGGACGATGAGTTGATAGAAGGCGGTTCAATGAGGACCGCTATCTTGAGGTAGCGGTCAAGTCAAGATCGCTATCAGGTGTGGAGTCGACGCAAGAAGGAAAGGGTCGACGCAGCCAGAAATCTACTGACTAAAACAAGGTAGCGGTCACGGGCCGTCCGCTATCTTCAGGTAGTGGTCGCCTCCTGGCTGCTATCGAGACAGTTCACAAAAAACACAGAAAACACGAAGTGCTCTTTAGACTTTTGAGTTTTAGGGTACAACCAGCTCGGCATCCTAGTGGGAATCCCAGACTCGCGGAGACTTACGGAGGCCTTGAAACATGATCACCTAATCCAACAGAAGGAATATCTGACGGAGAGGCTCTCAAGTCCAAGAGGTGTTCCTATCAAGTGTAAGTGATCTAATAGCAACCGTACCGGGGTACGGACTATATGTGAAGTAATAAAATAGAAATAAGGTGAGAAGGGAACGCACCAAAGCATAAATCCAAGTGAACTTAAGTTATGAAAATTTCCTTTAAGTACAAAACTATAAAGTTTTGGCATGAAATTAACATACATTATAAATAAGTTTTTAGCACATGCTAACACTAACTATGAAGTCATGACATGATCAGGGGCAGAAATAAACGAAATAAGGCATGCTTACATCATATATAATAGGGCATAAACTGGGTTTAATCTTGTTACAGCAACTAGATAGCGGTCTGTCTAGGGCCGCTACTTGAAGGTAGCGGTCTCTAGAGGGCCGCCACTTGAAAGAAACGGTCTCTACAAGACCGCCTTCTGCCTGCATCAGACAGAAGCAACATCTGACGTGCAGAGCCTATTTCTAGGGTAATTAATGGATAAAACTATAGAGAATAGAAAGGTAGACATGATAGCATGTTTAGAATGAAGTAATTGCATGGAAAAGTGGTGCGGACACACGTCACTATACACGCCAGTGGACGAGGACATGGCGGGCCCCGGATATCTCATCGAGGATGTGGACGCATCGGCCGAAGCCTTCACCTTCATTTTCGATTTATTTGGCCTTGTTGGGCCCTATTTGGAGCTTATGGATCCTTATTGGGTTGTAATAGTATGTAAAAAGCTAATGGGCCTATGATCTTGTAATGGTCTAGAGTTTGTGGTCTAGAGTTAGTGGGCTTGTCTAATGGGCCTTTAAATGGGCCAAGCCCATGGTCTAGTGTGAAAGGAGAATGGGGCTTGTGGGCTTCTAGAAGGGGCGCCCCCCCCCTTTCTTGGTCCAAGGGGAGACAACCACCTACCTCCCTTGACTCTCCTCTCCCATTGTCACAAGGGAAGCTTCCTTTCCCCTCTCTTGGTCCAAGAGAATGGCTGCCACCTACCGTTCTTGTCCCCCTCCCCTTTGAATTTCAAAGTTAGGCAAGTCTAGTGTTCCCTTGTCCCCCTCTCCCCCTCTCATTGTCAAAGGGGCGCAGCCCCCTCTCCCTCCCCTTGATCCCACGCACCTCCCAGCCCCTTACCCCTTGGCATTCCTTCTTTAAACACATGTATAGTGTTAGTGCATAGGCTAATGAAAGTGTAGAGAGAGAAAATTGCATTAAGAGAGTGATTCTCTTTTTTCCCCCTTGGGTGTGATGCCCTGCCTAATCTTGTGACAGGATTAATCTTGGGCGTGTGACTCCCCCTTATCCTCCCTATCCCATTCATATCTGGTTCCACCAAAATTCTTAGAGAAGCTCCTTCGAGTCAGGAAGAGTTTGGCGTTAGTTTTGTGTCGATCGGAGCTCTGGATCGTCGGCAACAATTCTTTTCGTGACGGCGCGCAGATCTGCCGGAGCCTGCTGTCTAGATCTAGAGTTTACTGATTCCAAAATTCTCCAGATCTCCTCGCAAGTCTTCTAGAGCTGATTTTTGGAGTGATCGTAGGATTTTGAGTCCTCTTTGCGCTGCCGCCAATCTTGTCTCGATCCGAGATATGTGCTGATCGTGGCGATGATTTTCGTGGGATCGCGCAAGCTGATCTGTGCAGACCCGACTCAGCACCAGATCCGACTTCCCACATCTGCCTCATCCCTTATAGATCAGTGCAAGTGCTTCGGTCTGCGTCTTCCTCTAGACGTCGCCGACAAGCTCCCACAAATGGCTCCTCGATCCGACATCGGGAGCCAATTTTTCGATAATTATTTATCTTCCTGTGCAGTTCTGAGTGCACAAAACCAGAAGCTCAGAGCAGTCGCTGCTGCGTCCAGATCTGAAAGGATCTGATAGTGCCTTTCTAAGTAGACAAACTACGTCCCATCACCGATGTTCTCCAACAAACGGAACTCCGATCGGGCATCGGATCTTGGCGCACCGGCCTTCGCAAGTTTGCTGCGCAGGGTGATCAGCACGGGCAGAACCGAGTCGACTTCCATTCGGCTCACCCGATCGGCTCCGACTCGCTTCCCTCGCCTCCTGCGAGTGCGGCCCGTCAACCCGGGTTCCAGCAACCCCAAAAGTGGTCTTTGTAGCCCTTTACCTCCCTGCGTGGAGTGGGCATTAAGTTCTGAAATTGTAAACTTATTACATGTGTGTATTGGGGTTGCTTGGATTCGGCTGGGAATTCTTTCCCACGCCTAGTCGTGGAGACATGCGCTTCGTTCCTCTCTCACTTTGCTGATTTAGTATATGTTCTATCATGCTGCGTTTGTGAGATTAGGGCCGTTAGCTAGCTACAATTACCACGATTGTGTGTGAGTGAGAGCCGTTCCTTAGCTCCAGTCGAGCACCAAGCTCGGACTACACCACCCTAGGCGACAGTGGTTCCTTAACTGCTGCGATCCCACGTTTCCCTCGCAAGGGACAATCATCGGGCTAGTTAGAGTGCTGTTGAGAGACGCCTCCACCAGGAGAACGCTACGGTGGTCAGCCGCCCGGCTTACCTTTAGTGTGTTAGTGCTGGCCGCAATCCGAGTCTATCGTACATCTTAGCCCGGTCCCTCAGTCCGTCCTGCATCAGTTTTGTATCAGAGCGAGTTGAGTCTAGGATAGTCATTCATCATTGCTTAACAAAAATACAAAAAAAAGAGTCATTTAAGTCGAGTCTAAGTTTAAATCGGTCCTAGGTTGCATCGCATACCTTATTCGGTATATTAAAAGGTGTTGTCTGAACGTTAGGCTACGCCTATCGGGAAGGCCGCGCACTTGCGCGAGTGATCTTCGGATCGATTATCTCCTCCACGTACCGAATCTTGGTCGTGTCTAGGTTGGTAGTCGAGTCGTCATTCCAACTTTGCATTACTTAGGGTCGTGTCTAGTGTTTTGTCCGAGTGTCGGCATGGCCATCCACTACCTTCCCCGTGTCCCTGAGATTACCAAACGCCCAGATCTTATCCATGTGGCGATACTATCTAAGATGGGAGAACCACCCGGACCACCCCAAAAGGCCCGTAGCCCGGGGCTTCTACGGCTCCGATAATCCGAGTGACTACCTAGAGTGGGAAGCCGTTATGGACGACTACTTTGAGTGTTACCTTATGTCCGGTCCCGCGCAAGTCGACTTTGTCAAAAGGTGACTTTTTTATGAAGCCGCCAAAACATGGAGGGACATCAAATATTTTCGGGAGGATAGGAGACTAAGGCCCATCGAGTCATGGTGGGATATGAAGAGAGCGCTTAGGAGGGTCTACCTTCCCCGCCCACCTACCTCCAACCACGAGGGTCATATCACTAGCCAACCCCACCAACTCACCCGTAATCAAGTGGGCCACACCTCCAACCAACCCCGCCCCTTCACCCCCATCCAAGCCCTCCAAAGCAACCCCAATCAGGTGGTCCGCCCAGTCACCTCCCACCAAGTGGAAGCCCCGCTTCTAGCCGAGCCTAGGTCCACACCCGAGCCGAGAGATGAGGAGCGAGTCCACCCCGAGGCCCCTACTCCAACCCGCACCTTAGATGAAATCAAGAAAATGCTTTCGGATTGGTTGGAAAGGATAGAAAGGACACATGCTCCATCACCACCCATGAGTGCTCCATTGCCACTTTCTACTTCCGAACTTTATTCGGAACCATCTTATTTGGAGCCACCCAAGCCCGAGCCACCCGTGTTTCTAACGGGTATGCTTTTCATCGCCGAGCCGCTTCTTAGTTGGCTCAAGGATGGCTTGGTCCCACATCCTTACCCACCCATGGACCCCACCTTACATCTAGTGCCCATCAACTCCTTCCACACTACATTCTGATCTAGTCACCATGTTGATACCTTGGATGACCTTGTTACAGGATTAGACTCGCAATGGCAGTTGACGCACTCATTGGCCTGAGGCTTCGACCAACCCACTAGTCTTAGCTTCACCCATCTGGCCTTAGGGTCCATTATCTCCGTGTGCACCGTGGGTTTGTCACCACGGAGATCCTCTTGTTCCTCCCTATGCCGACCGAGCCCGACTTCATTCCCTTTTACCCAAGGAGGAATCTTATTTTTTTCACATGACCACCGTCCCATTCACCATGACGGATGAAGGTGACCACCCACACCTTCAAGAATTTCACAATTGGGACCATGACTTGTGGGAATCCATCTCATGGGATCATACCTTCTTTGGTCCTTTTGACCCCTTCGCTAGTGAACCTCCCGAGCTATCACATTCACTCCACTTCTTCCAAGGAGTTCACTATCACACCCCTACCCCTCGGTCTAGTTGGCATGCCTTACCTACATCCCGGGGTGATGACGAAGGCAGTTTTGGATCTCCTAGCCATTCCCCACCCAATTCCCATAGGTCGCCAATGCATAAGCGGTACCTATTAGGATGTCTAGGATTCCATTCCGTCCACCATCGAGTGCATCTAGTGTATGCATGGCACATATTCGGGTGTACTGGTCCACCGTCCCCTATGCGTAGGTCGGACTAACATTAGGTGTGTCTAGGGTCTTATGTGTCTGTGCATACTTTGAGTCGAGTCAGTCTTTTGCACGCTCGCGATGTTAGTCCCTTCCGAGTTCGAGACTTGTCAGACTTTGGGATCGATTCTACTTCATATCGCATCTAGTCACATGAGGGACAAGCGGTGATTCCTAGTGAGCCTTCGAGCCGCCTTCCTCCCCTTGAGAGTGAGCCCACCCCGGAGTGTTCCACCTCTAGCCTCTTCCCATAGCAGCATGCGCATATCGAGTATATACGGAATGAGCAGGTGACGATCACTTGGAGTGGAGCGTACCCGCGCTACTTGGTACGGTGACGGATCCGCCGGAGCTACTCGAGCAGTCACCCCCTTTACTCGACGGGGTCGAGTTCTTCCCACCCGGGGAGAATTGATGGGGACATCGTAGCAAGACCGCTCATATTTTGTTTGCATTTATGTCCTTTTATATTTGTATGTATACCCTTGTGTTATATAGGTACACAATTGTAAGTTTTAGTGGGTTTTGTGCAAAATGTCAGTAGGACCAGTAAGGGGGCCCTCACTCCTTCCTCATTGGTCCAAGTGACACCATTTGAGTCCATGTGGTGCTGGTCAAAGTCCTAGGTGGCATCTAGAAGGTCAATTGGACACATGGGAGACAAGTGGTAAAAAAATTCAAAGATGCCACCTACCTTACCTACCTAGTCAAGGGGGCGCCTCCCATTTTGGTCCAATTTCAATTTTTTAAAAAATAAGTCTATTAGAAATAATTTGTTATATACCTTGTATACCCCTCCCAACCCTAGATCTGAGGGTATTAAGAGTCTTTTTTTCATTTCATATAAATAGCATGTAATTTCCATTTTATGTGAATTAATGAGAAGAAAAAAAGGTGCAAGCTTGGAGCTTGGTGCGCCCCTCCCCTCTCTCCCTCTGGTTCCTCCCTCCTCCTTTAGCATTTCAGGGTATAGACCCCTTCTATCTTAGCCCCTCTATCTCTGATTTCTATCTCTGCTGCCGCCGCCGCCGTTCGTGCCGCCATCGAGCCGCCGCGAGCATCCTTCAGAAGTGCTGTCCAAGTTCTATTTTGTTGGACAGAGACTTACTCCGGGAATTTTAGCTCCCAACTCAGACATCATCTAGAGCTGAGATTTTCAGGGTGAGTTCTAGAGGTCATCACCATATCCCAAAAAAACTAAAAAAAATTCCATCTCCCGTTTTATATTTTTCCATTTTCGGGCTTCCCAATCCATCAATTCTGTCTGTAGTCTGTCAAGTGTTACAGCCACTCTGAGTTTCCCCCTTTCGACCCACTTCTTGATTTTTTTTTGAATCTCCAAATTTATTGGAGGTTCTGTCTACCACTCCCACCATCCAAAAATTTTCTTGTGAATTTATAATTTCGTTTATATTTTCTAAAAATTCACTTCAGATTCCAAGTTCTGTTCTGTCTCTGCTGTCCAGATCCGACCACCCGGTGCTATAAAATCGTTTCCCCAGTCCAATCTCCACCAAACCATTCATAAAATATATCTCCATTTTTCTCTCTTCGCCCTCTACAACTTTCATGAAGGGCTCAAAAGTTGAATCGAAGGTCTACATTACGGTCAATGCCAACTTTCAGAAAAAAGTACTTCTGCCCTGAGTTTTTTGATCCTGTGAACCAGCAACTTAAAAATTGGACAAATACCATCAACGGGAAATTAAAATTTCTTTCTCCAGCCATAGACCGAAGTATTTTGAGTTAGCTTTCGATCGGTATTTCTTGTGCGTCGATCCGACATCGGAGGTGAACGCAGTAGCGATTCTCGCCGGGTCGCGCGCTGTAAAATAACAGTTCAGATCCGTGGGCAGCAACTCCGGCAAGTGGAGATCGGAGCCGCCCGACCTCCGACCGGAAAACCAGCATACTGCCATCCCAGGGAGCATCTCTCCAGGCATCCGCACGATAGCAGTATCCCCCCGGTCCCACGCGGCCCCACTGACTAGCATGTGGGCCCCATGGTCGTGAGTACGTGTGCTGCCGAAGCAACAGAAGAAGCGACCCGTCAACACGAAACCGCTACTCCTGGGCCCCACTGTGTCACCCTTTACCTCTCTGCGTGGAGTGGGCAGTAATTTGTCTTGCTGTAATTATTGTGTATTTGCTGTTCCAGGAGTACGAGTTCGGTCGGGAAGTCTTCCCCACGCCCGGCGCGTGGAGGTATCGTATTCGCTCCCATCTCGGCATTTGCTTTATTTCGTATATATTTTTTTATGCCGCTGCTAGAAAGCATGCTAAGATCGTAGCTCGCTATACTTTTTATATCACTGCTGTTGCGAGAGAGAGCGAGACCGTCCCGTGACCCGATCTGGGCACGAATTTGTGAGTTGACCACCCTAGCTCACTGCCGGTTTCTCAACCGTGCACGTCCGTACGCTTCCCTCGTTAGGGGCGATCGCGAGCTTGCTTAGAGTCTGAGGGTCGCATATCCATTGGTCTTGAGTCCGTGGTCCGTCCTGCATCAAAAAGGCATGAATTAAACCAAGGTTCTTATCTTTTAGTTAAGGGTGCAGGGATAGCATCATGTGAGAAAAACTAATTGCGCAGTCCGAGAAAAACATTAAATACGCCTTGTACAGGGCATGAAATCGAGCAAGGCTAGAGGTCTTTTACTCCTAACAAGTTGTTCAAGCTATTCGTGAGGTAACCTACCTCTGGTATTGTCCCTAGACTTCGAATTTGTCACCGGAAGAGAGCTCTCGTTCCTACGCGTTCTGCGTAGAAACAGTGACTTCCAGACCTTCTAACTCCTTGACGGCTTGATCACCTTACACGAGATTTAGCAGGAAGTTAGAATAAACTAAAAGGAACAATAAACCCTAAAAGAAGAACTCGAAACAACATCATCTTACCTCTGCTTCACGCGATCCAAAAGCTAGGGTTCGCACAGAACAGACCTGGGTCCTATTTATAGGAATTGACCTAGGGCTGGGATTTTAGGTCGAATTAGGAGTACTATGGAGCATCAATTCGATCCCCTAAGAGTCCTAGTCACGTTCCCATGCCAGATCATGTCGATCCTTGGCGATTGGGAGTATAAAAATCCATACAATCGTGGGTTTAAGCCTTTCCATTTACGGAACCAAGTGGCGGTCTGGTCTGGACCGCTACCATCAGAAGGCGGTTGTGCAATAGACCGCCACTTGCCTCGACGCTGGAATTTGAATCTAATTCAAACTTCTTCCTAATTATCCCCTAATTATCCATTTAATTAAGGAAAATTCCCTATTATATTTCTAGGGTTGGGCTTGGGCCAAAAGGCTTAAGTTTTTGATTTTAAGTGGACCAATTTTCCTATTAATAATTAGGCCCATAATAAATCATTAATTAAGCACATTAAGCCTTTAAACCTATTAAATGCTTAAATTAATCCATTTAATCCCAAAAATTTTTAGATAATTCTAGAAAATTACCAGGGGTAGTACATGATTAAATCTGAGCCCTTCAGTTTTGGGAGATGCAATCTTGGCCGTTCAGATCCTTAGAAGACTCCAGATCCAAGGTACGATGGCCACTGATTGGCCTGCTAATGATGCTCACGCAAAGCACACGTAGCTGCTTTTCCTTCAATGCAGAAAGACGATGAATATGGTTTATTTCCCAGCCTTTTCTAATTGGTCCACGTGTAAAGTCTGAATATCCTCTCCTAGGAGCTTTCCAAAACCCAAGGCACGTGCCTGGGATCACATGCCAATGATTGGGCTTCGAATTATGAACTCAGTGTGGGACCCACTGCCCGCTTTTGATGTTCGCAGGTTTGCTATTGTTGGATGTCCGAGTTGATTTTGATGTTTAAGTTTTAATGATGACAAAAATGTGTATGCTTGTCTTGTGGAAAATGTCTTGATGCCAGATGAGCTAATATATTGACATCTTGTCTTGCAGGTTTTAATCTTCTAACTAAGTGTCAACACTGGTGTCGACACTTCCATCTACTGTAGTTTCTATATGGAGGGTGTCTTATGCATATTGATGCTTTAGCTTCCATTTGTTCACAAGCTTAACCCATTCCATCTGCTCATGGTTTTCATTCCATACTATCATAGGTATTTTGAGGAAGTATATGGATCAAATTGCTTTTCATGTTCCTTGCTGAAATTAGCTTGAATGAGGTTTAACCATTCATATGTGAATTGATGTTTTGGGTTGAATGAATTTCATGCATAGCAATACATGTCCTGTTGACTGAATTCTTACTTGAGGTTTTGATTGTTTGGAAATGCCCTTTACCTGCATGATCAACTCCTTGATATGTCAGGAAAATGGGTAGTTATGTTTCAATGGATCTTGATGAGCATTTGTGTGTTGAAATGCATGATCAATTGTAGATCAAATGGCTGTCAATGAAACTTATATGAATGGAGGTAAATTGCTTAGGAAATGCTCATACAAACTTGAGATGGTTGTGTACTCATGTTTTTTGTTCATGTTAAATTTTCTGAGTGATAGGAGGTTAATATTGGAGCTTTTCATGCATTTATTTCTAGGTGTGGCTTGAAATTCAATATGCTTAACACCTTCGTTGGCTTTTGTTGGAATGCAGCTTAATTCATGCCAATACCATGTTTCAGTGCATGGTTATTTATTTTTAATGATTGGGAGAGGATTTGTAGGGTTTCATTTGGTTTTAAATGAGTTTTGATTTCTGTCAATAAAAGTGTCGACTCTAAGAGTCGACACTTATTTACATGTCTTCTGTTTGCGTTTGTTTAACAGACCAGACAGAAAGTGTTGACTCTAAGAGTCGACACTTTTTGTGTTGTGTGTTGACTTCGTGGCTGGCAGAACGTGTGACAAATCCTGGGTGTGTTTGTTTCAACGCGGGTAGTGTATCGTGAAGAAAGTGTCGACTCTGAGAGTCGACACTTCTTTTGGTTCTTCCGGAACGAGTTTTCCGGATTCATATCGAAACCCCCTTTTCAAGGTCCGATTGGCTTGGGTTTTTACACCTTTACCCCTAGGGTTTCTATCCTTGATTGGGTGTGGTTCTAAGAGGTTTTTGATTGGGCTTTCATGTCTTTTTGTTGCTGTTTCCTTTGAGTATATGTTGGCCGCGATTTGCTTCGACGGCAAGATTTTTGGGCTTAACGAGTTCATTTGTTGCAGGAAAGGAGTGTGGGCGACGCACCTTGAGGGAGAAGGAAGAAGAAGACCAGGGGAACGCCATCCTCATGCTATTCCGGTCGATTTGAGTCCGAGCTACAAGCTAGATGGCTGATTATTCTACCTAGGGCATTTCCAAGGAGATTGGTCAACTTCCACTCCAAGCAACGATCTCTAGCGCACCCTACAACTCCAGAGGATGGGTTTCACTGTGAATTGAGGGGGAATCTTTCTTCTCTCATTTCTACTCTTTTATTTGAACATAGATTCATATTGTGGGCGTTTATTGTACATCTTTTCTTTTAATCGAACTTGATATATTATCAATTTTGGGCGGAGCTGCGTCTCCGAGTGTTAGGTTTCATTGCGGGGCAAGGTTCCCCGAGTTTGTGTGTAGATGGAGCTGTGTCTCCGTGTGAGTTTTGTGTCCGGGGTGTGTTTCCCGAACCCGTGTGTGTATTGCTGCGGAAGCAGCATGTGTGGTGTTGGGGCTCGTCCCCGTGTTGCTACGTCTCGTAGCGTATAGTGAAGCCTCACCGGGTTTAGGTGAGGGGTGGACGTAGGGAGCCTGTCGTGGTCCCGAACCACCTAAAAATCTGTGTGTTCTTTGTGGATGCATGTGTGATTGTCCATGTTCTCTATCTCCATTCACAAGTTAATTATATTAGTTTTTATTCACTGCACCATCTAACATTGCTTCTTCTGCTATCCGTGTTTGCGTAGGTTCTATCATTCATTGGATAGATTATTCGAGTGAGATCGGAAAGTTTGAGAGAACGTTTTAATATCACGTTAGTTTAGGCTAATTAACGTAGTTAGTTTTAATTCCGTTGTGTTTAGTTTAGAAAGTTTTTAAAAATCTGCCACAATTGCTGGGGGACAATTCAACCCCCCTTGTTGTCCAATCGTCTATCTGGGCCAACAATTGGTATCAGAGCTGAGTCTCTGATTTATTTTACGAACCTCACGGTGTAGGAGTAAAGATCTTTGGCAATGGCTATAAATGGCATGCTTCATGAGGGTCACTCTATACATAGGCCACCATTCTTTGATGGCACAAATTACCCCTATTGAAAAAATAGAATGATAGTATTTTTGAGAGCACATGATTACAATAGTTGGAAAGTCATTAGTAAAGGTCCTCAAAAATTGCCCGATGATGAGGACAGTTGGACTGAAGAGCATATTAACCATTCATGTGAAAATTTTAAAGCTATGAATATTGTTCAATGTGCAGTTCATCTGAATGAATATTCACGCATATCTATGTGTACTTCTGCACAAAAAATGTGGGAGAAGCTCTGACTCATTTATGAAGGAACGTCGGAGGTAAAGGAGACGAAAGCGAATTTGTTGATGCGAGACTATAAGTTGTTTGCCATGAAGTCGGAAGAAACAATATCACAGATGTTCGCAAGGCTGAGCGAGATAACCAATGGATTGAAGCCATTGGGAAAGAACTACACCAACCAGGACTTAGTGAGAAAAGTGCTATGTTCCCTCTCACCCCAATGGCACACGAAGGCTATGGTAATTGAGGACTCCAATGATCTCACCACTCTCACGGTGGATGAGCTAGTTGGGTCTTTAATGACGTATGAAATCAACATCAAGAGGACAGAGGAGGAGAAGAGCAAGAAGAAATTAATTGCTCTTAAAGTCAACACACACTCATCGGAGGAAAGTGATGAAACATCAAGTCTTGATAGCAGTGAGGAAGAGCTTGTGGACCTCATCACTAGAAGAGCGAGGCAAATTTTCAAGAAGATGAAAAAAGAAGGCACCTCTTCTAGGAAAGGTCAGAAAAAGTCGTTGGTGAAGAAAAGAGAGATTAGATGCTATGAATGCAACAAGGTCGGCCACATGAGAAATCAGTGTCTGGAAGTTGAGAAGAAGACCAAGAAAGAAAAGGCAAAGAAGCCCAAGGCCATGAAGGCGACATGGAGTGATGAGCACGAGAGCGAGTCAAAATCTGAGAAGGAGGATGAGCTGAACGAGGCTGTCCAGAATTTATGTTTAATGGCAAATGAGGAAAATGACACCGAGGTAAACTCTGGTAACGAAAACCTCACTTGCGAAGAATGGCAATTTGATTATGGTGAAATGTATGAAAAGTACAAGAAGTTGAAACATGAAAATAAATATCTGAATAAGAAGTTTCATGATATTACACATTCTACTTCATCTTCATGCATTAAATGTAGTTTGCTTGAGTTGGAACTTAAAAAATTGAAAGATGACAATGAAATGTTGTTGTCTAAAGTTTCTTTTTTTGAGGATGAAATTCCAAGCTTAGAAATTAAAAAATAACATGCTTATGAGAATGTGGAAAACCTAAAAGATGAAAATAAAAAATTGGTAAAGGAGTTGGATGAACTTAATTCAAGACTGAATGATTGTGAAAAATCCAAGAAAGAATTATAAACCAACTTCCATACCATGAATGATGAATTGAAGAAACTGAAAGATGTTGTTCAAATGGAATTGAAAGGAAAACAGAAAATGTTTGAATATGGTGAAAGTAGTCAAGGGAATGAGAAGAGAGTTGTGGGACACTCCCCCACAAAGAAAAATTCTTTTGTAAGAAATCAATTACAGAAATCCATTCACTCATGTTCTCATTCTTCTGCTAATCCTAGCATGAACTCGTATGTAAATCCTTCAAACATGCATAGGAAGAATTATTTCAGAAAGTCAAATATTACCTACTTTTATTGTGGCATGTTCGGTCACTCCATGTACGTGTTGAGTAGTGGATAGCGGATCTAGAGGGGAGGGGTGAATAGATCTGCCCCTCTTTTTGCAATGCAACTATCTTTAAAGTTAGATGATGATAATAGCAACGAAATATAACTAGCTAAACGAAGGACACAAATGATTTGCTTAGCAAGATGAATACGCAATATAGATATTGAACCTAAGCATGCATCTAACACAAAGCAATCGCACAATCAAACCATAACACACGAGATTTTAAGGTGGTTCGGACTGAATCCCCAGTCCTACGTCCACCCCTCACCAAATCCGATGAGGCTCCACTAGTGCAACACACTGAACCGCAAATCGGAAAGACCTCCGATTGCCTTCCTACTAACCACCGGTAGGGACGTCAACACCGCAGATCGGACAACTTCCGATTACCTTCCTACTAATCACCGGTAGGGACGATCTTCAGTTTCAAATGTTTGAATGAAATGGAAAGAGAACAAGATAAGAAAACACTCAAACAAGATATAGAATATGCTCAAGGAGGAAAGATCTTGTCTGAGATTCGATGTTGATCAGCAACAAGGGCTTCTTCTCTCTTGCAAAGACTCCTCTTGATTCAGCAACAAGGGTTCCTTCTTCTTTGCAAATCGATCTTCCTTGAATCTCCTTCTTTGAATCCCCTTTGAGTTGATGTAGGAGATAATGGATGCAGCCTTGAACCTTGATTGCTTCTACACCTTTCTTGGAGGTTGATGGCTTCAAAAATAAGCTTGAATCACCTTGTATGGATGAAGAACTCCAGCCTGAAGCACTGTTCACGGAGGTGCTATAGTACCCACGACTCACCTCCTCTAGCCTCCCTTGATCTGTCTTGTTCCAATTGAAGCATTAGGGTTTCTAACCCCTCATGTGTTGGTTTTATAGACTTTGAATGGTCCTTGGACATCCCCCAGACCAGATCCACAATTCATGGGGGATTGGATGACTTTGGGGTTAAACAAATACAAGGAAAGGGGCTCTTCTCGAAGTGGAAAACAAAGTCAACATTTGTTGGCTCGGGGCTGGCGGTCGACCTGTGGAAGCTGGCGGTCGACCGCTACTAAGAAACGCTGTAGACGGATGGTCCCTAGAATTTTCGGTCGATCGTTATTGGGCTGGTGGTCGATCGCCACTGAGACTCGTGCAGACTGGGAGCTGCTGGCTGGGGCGGTCGACCGCCCCTGTGCTGGCGGTCGACCGCCAGCTGGGCAGACCTCGGGTTTTCCCGGGTCGATCCGTTAACCTCTTTAGCTCTGTCGCTTGAGTCCTTTAGCAGTCCCTTCTCATCTGTGGCATCAACCTTGACTGTCTTGAAGTTTTATTACTAAGTCTTCAATCAAAATTTTGTTCCGGGGGCAGAGATCCGCGTGCGAGTGCGCAATCATTGAGCTTTCACTTTTGCCATCTCTACTCAATTCCTTGTCCATTCATTGGCATATCTGTCATGAACAAAACATCACGTATGTCAGTCATATGAGAGTGGAAAATAATAATGACTTATAGTGTTTAGCTATTATCAAAATCAAGAATATCCAATAACTCAAATGACCACAAGATGATGTCGAATGACCTAAACCACAGGAAGACTCAAATGATCACATGGGCACAACAGTACGTTTGTGACTTAATGAGGGCCGACGATGAATGGTTTGAGAAGAAGAACAAAATGACTTTTGTTCGAAGTGGAACTAACTCCAAGGGACCCAAGAAAGCTTGGGTACCCAAATCTATGAAGTGAAAAACTTATTTTGTAGGGTTGTCTTGAGACTGAGGAAAATAATAGTTTCTCAAGGTAAAGGTAAGAGAGCTCAAGTTCTGAAATCTTCTATTAAATGATTCATGCATACACTTGCTTGGATCTTGTTAATTTGACCAACTTCAATCTTGTCAATACCCCTTGTTGATTTTGGATGTGATAGAGAGGTTTGTTGAGTTGAAGTAACTTTCATACACACTCTTGTTTATTTTTTTTTGCAAATAATTTTTTTTAAATCGTGCTTCAGAATTGCACATATGCTTGCATACTTGTGAATAGAAATATATTTTCATCATCTTCTTAGTTACATGCATATACTTGTGCATATTCTCTGAATTTGCATTTTGAATGCCATGATTCTTCACTATTTAAAATGGTGTGTTGTGGAATGGTGGATTCCGTCCATCGGGAAACACTCACCATGCGTGAGTAGGGTCTTTGGATCTACACCTCCATCACGTACCGAAAATCATTTTGCATGATCTTATTTTCGAATACTTGCTTGAATTGCATGTATATATTTTATAAAATTAATTCTTGAAAATCTTCTAAGACCTCACCTCCTTGCTATATAAAATGCAATGATTTTGATCATCTGTGAAAAATGACATATACAAAGGAGGTGGATTTGTTTGCTTCGGTGCATACATTTAGGGGGAGTCATATCCTTGGAGTGGCAAATTCATTTTCAACTTACAAAGTAATTACCCACACACATTGCACAAAAATGATGCATATGACTTTAATTGATAAGGAATTCAAAAATTCTTTTCAACACTTCAAGGGAAATAAATTTCTACATGGAAATTAAGAGAATCGTGAGAAAAAAGTTACCTACCCCGTAAGTTCAATAAGTGGAATGTCAAACTGAGTATTTGGGAATCCCCACTGAAATAAATGAGAAAACTCGCGTTGAAAGGTGAAACAAAATCCACACTGTGCGATGAATCCAAGTAGCCGGGAAACCCCATTGAGAAATATGAGGTGACTCGCGTCGAACGGTGAAATCCTATAAAAAGAATCAAAAAGGGGGTTGTGCGAAGCTACCAATAGTCGAGGATCGAGATAAAATTGTAGAAAGAAAATAACCCACTAGTGTTCTTTAGAAATTCTATAAATATCCATATGTTTTTTGGAGTTCATTGCTCATTTTCACATTTTTCACTCTTGGGTATTATTGTGATGTTTGTATATCTTGAATTTGCACTTATCATGGTTTATGCAATGCCTCTAACATATGTATGCACTACCTTTCTTTGATTATGCTTCATGTCTCACATTTTGATATGAATCATATGGTCACTCACTATCCTCTTACCCCATTGAGGGGGAGCTATAGATTTCTACATGTTTGCTCAAGTTTCATGCTTGTCTGCTTGATTGCTTGAACTCATACTTCATTTCGGAATTTTTCTTCGTTATACATGTATATATCTTTCATACATAACCCCTTGTCAGTCAGCTTTTTGTTAATGACAAAAAGGGGGAGAATAGTGTGCGTTGTGCATTTGCATTTCAGTCACATACACAGTTTTCATATATCAGTTATCATGCACAGTCGTTTGTTTTGTCATCATCAAAAAGGGGGAGATTGATGGATCTCCGAGTTGATTTTGATGTTTAAGTTTCAATGATGACAAAAATGTGTATGCTTGTCTTGTGGAAAATGTCTTGATGCCAGATGAGCTAATATATTGACATCTTGTCTTGTAGGTTTTAATATTCTAACTAAGTGTCGACACTGGTGTCGACACTTCCATCTGCTGCAGTTTCTATATGGAGGGTGGCTTATGCATATTGATGCTTTAGCTTCCATTTGTTCACAAGCTTAACCCATTCCATCTGCTCATGGTTTTCATTCCATACTGTCATGGGTATTTTGAGGAAGTGTATGGATCAAATTGCTTTTCATGTTCCTTGCTGAAATTAGCTTGAATGAGGTTTAACCAATCATATGTGAATTGATGTTTTTGGTTGAATGAATTTCATGCATAGCAATACATGTCATGTTGATTGAATTCTTACTTGAGGTTTTGATTGTTTGGAAATGCCCTTGACCTGCATGATCAACTCCTTGATATGTCAGGAAAATGGGTAGTTATGTTTCAATGCATCTTGATGAGCTTTTGTGTGTTGAAATGCATGATCATTTGTAGATCAAATGGCTGTCAATGAAACTTAGATGAATGAAGGTAAATTGCTTAGGAAATGCTCATACAAACTTGAGATGGTTGTGTACTCATGCTTTTTGTTCATGTTAAATTTTCTGAGTGATAGGAAGTTAATATTGGAGCTTTTCATGCATTTATTTCTAGGTGTGGTTTGAAATTCAATATGCTTAACACCTTCATTGGATTTTGTTGGAATGCAGCTTAATTCATGCCAATACCATGTTTTAATGCATGGTTATTTGTTTTTAATGATTGAAAGAGGATTTGTAGGGTTTCATTTGGTTTTAAATGAGTTTTGATTTCTGTCAGTAAAAGAGTCGACACTTATTTGCATGTGTTCTATTTGCATTTGTTTAACAAAACAGACAGAAAGTGTCGACTCTAAGAGTCGACACTTTTTGTGTTGTGTGTTGATTTCGTGGATGGCAGAACGTGTGACAAAAAGTGTCGACTCTATCCTAGGTGTGTTTGCTTCAACGCGGGCAGTGTATCGTGAAGAAAGTGTCGACTCTGAGAGTCGACACTTTTTCTGGTTCTCCGGAACAAGTTTTTCGGATTCATATTGAAACCCCCTTTTCATGGTCCGATTGGCTTGGGTTTTTACACCTTTACCCCTAGGTTTTCTATCCTTGATTGGGTGTGGTTCTAAGAGGTTTTCGATTGGGCTTTCATGTCTTTTTGATGTTGTTTCCTTTGAGTATATGTTGGCTGCGATTTGCTTTGACGACAAGATTTTTGGGCTTAACGAGTTCATTTGTTGCAGGAAAGGAGTGTGGGCAACGCACCTTGAGGGAGAATGAAGTAAAAGACCAGGGGAACGCCATCCTCATGCTATTCCTGTCGATTTGAGTCCAAGCTGTGAGCTAGATGGCTGATTATTCTACCTAGGGTGTCTCCAAGGAGATTTGTCGACTTCCACTCCAAGCAACGATCTCCAACGCAGCCTATCACTCCAGTGGACGGGTTTCACTACGAATTGAGGGGGAATCTTTCTTCTCTCATTTCCACTCTTTTATTTGATCATAGATTCATATTGTAGGCATTTATTATACATCGTTTCTTTTCATCAAACTTGATATATTATCGGTTGTGGGCAGAGCTACGTTTTCGAGTGTTTGGTTTAATTGCGGGGCAAGGTTCCCTGAGTTTGTGCGTAGACGGAGCTGTGTCTCTGTGTGTGCTTTGTGTCCGGGGTGTGTTCGCCGACCCCGTGTGTGTATTGCTGCGGAAGCAGCGTGTGTGGTGTTGGGGCTTGTCCCCGTGTTGCTACGTCTCATAGCATGTAGTGAAGCCTCACTGGATTTCGGTGAGGGGTGGACGTAGGGAGTCCGTCGTGGTCCCGAATCACCTAAAAATCTTTGTGTCCTTTGTGGATGCCTGTGTGATTGTCCATCTTCTCTATCTCCATTCACAGGTTAATTTTGTTGGTTTTTATTCACTGCACCATCTCACATTACTTCTTCTGCTATCCGTGTTTGGCGTAGGTTCTATCATTCATTACATAGATTATTCGAGTGAGATCGGAATGTTTGAGAGAATGTTTTAATCTCACGTCAGTTTAGGCTAATTAACATAGTTAGTTTTAATTCCACTGTGTTTAGTTTAGAAAGTTTTTAAAAATTCGCCACCATTGCTGGGGGACAATTCAACCCCTCTTCTTGTCCAATCGTCTATCTGGGTCAACAACTATCGTGATGAGTCGACTTGGTCTTGATACTAAGTTGACTTGTACTCTGAACTCTGGAAAATTTAATCTTCTGACATGTTATGAGTCGACTTAGTGAAGAGAACAAGTTGACTTGTTTGGCAAGGCCTGCTGACTTGTGATGGATATGTTGATGATATTGCATACTGTTATTTTGTGTCTGGCTTGATGTTGCTTGCTATTGTTGGCTGTTGCTGGCATTTACTTTTGTTATTGCAGATGCTGCTTGGATGCTGCTGGCTGGTATAAGAAATCAGTAGGCTTGCACTAGCAACATTTCATCAAATAGTTGTTGTGCAATTGCTGCTTGCTGAAGTCTGTTGTGAGCTGATGCTGGTATTGCTGGAAACTACAGTTGGTGCTACTAGAGTATGCTACTTATGCTGCTGCCGTTGTTGCTGGCATTTTCTTGCTTGATGTTGTTGCTACTTTGTTGGCCTCGGTTGCTGGCTTGTATATCAGTTGAATATCCGAGTAAGATAGAACTCAGATCAAAAGGGGTCGACTCCAGGGGTCAACCCACTAACTCCTAAAGCCTTATTTCTATAGGACTGTTGAGTGTTGTTGAATTGCTGAGGTGCTGAATTGCTAAGTTGCTGAAGTTAATGAGTTACTGATGTTGCTGAGTTGCTGATGGAGATTAGTTGCTAATGGAGCTTCAACTGATAAGAACTGACCCAATGTGACCTCTTCATATAGCTTTGTTGCTGACCTAATCTCGGCTGTGAATGTAGAGCCCCAAAATTTATAAAAGTAATTTCTAGTTATTTAAATAATATTCTGGCATTAATTGGGCTAAATAATCAATATAAGGCCAAACTTGTGTTAATCAATTAACCCAACCCACTTAATTGAAGTCCAAAAGGGTTTAGGACCTAGACCATTAGGTTTGGCCCATATTCTAGAAGGTATTTAAGCCTATCCATGGATATTAAGGATAAATACTAATAATATAAGATAATTATTTAGATAATTAACAAAAGATTTTTTATAAATTGAAACTCTAAGCTACGATGACTGTAACGGTCTATCGTAAGACCGCCACAGCCATGTAACGCATGGGCACTCGACCGTTACATCCTGTTAGTTCCGTAAGTGAAGGGACTCATGAAAAGATTGGAACTTGATGTTCCTATCCACTATGGATCGACTTGGGAAGGATTGTAAAAACTCTAAGGACTCTTAGAGATTAGGATTTGATGAAATAAGGACTCTAAACTTGATCTAATCCTCAAACCCTAGCCTAAACTCTATAAATAGGGCATAGTTCTGAACTGTGCGACCCTTACTTTTTGGGCGTAAGGAAGCAAGGTAAGAAGTCATTATCTCAGGTAAGTTATTTAGAATAATTTGTTTACAATACTTTAGACTAACTCCCCTCCGAATTTCACATCTTTAGGTCAAGAGGGCTTGGAGTTAGAGCCTAAAGAAGTTGCTGAAAAAGTCACAAGAGAAGGAAGGGATCTAGGGCAGGGTTCTCAACCAAATTCAGAAACTACAGTCTAAGTAAGAGGTAGGTTATCTCATGAACGGCAAAAAAAAATAGCATGATAGGACAAAAAGCCCTCTGGTTTGATTGAATTCCATGCATTATAGAGCATTGATTTCATGTTTTATTTGTTCTATGCACATCATGCACCTCTTAGCCAAATTAAGAAATTAAAACATGACTATTCATCTATTCATGATTACCTATGCATGTAGATGGCCTTACTTCGTTAACATGACTAGAAACTCATCATGTTTTGATAAAAGACATGATGTGAGTTGATCTCTTAGTTTCTATGATTATTTTCTGTTAACAGATACTGTAACGCACTAGCATAGGACCGTCACTTTCAAGTAACGGCCCTACTACAGACCGTTACAAACTCTGTAGTATTTGAATTGCACTGATGTTTCTAATGCGCTTGGACAGACGCGTTACATTCAAGTAACGGCTTGATCATGACCGTCACTTTCACTGTGACACCCCCTCATAAGACCGTTAGAATCTGTGTTCTGTCAAACCTAAGACAAAATATAACCTGCCAATCTTATTATAGTTAAAGCCTAGTTACCTAAGTTTTTAAACCTAATCATGTGATTTTAAGGATATTTGATTATTCATGATAGGTATTGCATGTTTTGTTATCACTTCTACTTAAGTTATGTTAAACCAAATTCTATAGTTTTGTACTATAAAGCATGACTTTTTAACATTGTATTGACGGAGTTTTTATCATGATTTTCACATTGATTATACATATCTCTCTCTGTCAATAGAGTCAATTCTATACGTACATGGCACATATTCCGGTATGTTGTCATTAGTTCACACTTTGCACTATAGGAACACAATCTTGGACATGAGGACCTCTCTATTGGATATTCCTTCCAATGGACTAGGAAATCATTGTTTCAAGGCCTCCGTAATTCTCCGCGAGCCTGGGATTCCCACTAGGACGTCGAGTTGGTTGTACCAATGAAAGCCCATTAATTAGAACACTCTATCGTGGTTTTTGATTCTTGAAATGTAACGGCCTTGAACTGGACCGTCAGGCTCACGTAACGGCCTAGTGCCAGACCGTCACATTCCTCTGGGTCTATTTTTTATCCTTCTAGACTCGGATCACTGTAACGGCATATTACTGGCGCGTTACATAATGTAACGGCCCAGAAAATGACCGTTACATAGTTTGTTTATGTTAACCCAAGGTTTGACCAAGGGTTGATATTCCTATGATTCTAGACAAACCTTGATCATCTAGAACTTGTCATATTGCTTAAATTGATCTAAAAGAAATGGAAGTTAAGAAAAATACCGTTATGTTGTCGATTTATTTCTATGAGCATGACATTGTTTAAAGTCTATTTCTTGACTCCTACATTCTTATGTTGAAGCATTCATTCATCGATTTTAGTTATCATGGAATTATTGGAAGTGCTATATTCTTGGCCATACGTTACTGTTATACTGCGTGGAAGTAGCTTAATTTATAACTGAAGATGCGATCGAGCACTGATTGTGTTCAAGGGCTCTATGCTAGTCCCCTCGGCTGATTGTCCGAAACATACTATTTTATAAACCATGTGGTATGATGCTACTGGCGTCGCATTACGCTGGGAGTACTATTTATATAAATAAGTGAAGATCCACGGCACAACATGACATTCTTGCTTGATATTCCACAGAAATTCACGAAGCACTTGCTCTTAAGCATAAGATGCTAAAGTGAGGAATATGTGGCTTGCTAGTACAATCTCGTTACATTCTTGTTCATGGAAGGCCAATATCATGTTCTTGTTATATTCTTGCTAGCTCATTCTTGATCATTCTATCTTACATGGTTATCTTGTTTCTATTGATTTGATCGCATGATTGATTCGCATTGGCATGGTCTTACCTTATTTCTTTAGAGTAAAAATGATAATTACTTAAATAGTGCCTTCATGTTGATGCGAAGATACATACTGGGCAAGTGTGATCATGACCTATTTTCCAATGTTTTTCAAGAGATGGAAATAGTTCGGATTCGGATTCGGGCTATACTAGTAGTGGATCCGGAAGCGAGTGAAAGTGTTATAAAGATGAGAGTGAAGACTTAGGAAGTTAAAGTGTCTAGATTGAGTCAATGTAATTTTCCTATTTCTTGAGTCTAGTAGAATGAAAATCAAATTAGTGATTGTATCTTGAATATTGAGCATTATGAAAAAAGTTGAAGTTTGATTAAATCTTGTGCAATTGCATTTACTTGTGTGATTATCTTGCGCTCTGATTGATTATTGCTTGCAAGAGGCTTACCATGCCGACTGTTCGCGCTCCCCGAGCGAGTCTTCCGCTGTAATAAAGCCTCGGGGGGTGACAGTTAAGTTGGTATCAGAGCCTCAGTCTCAGGACTTAAAGGAAAAGAGTCATGTCATAGGATAAGTCCAAGGTTAAGGACCCCTACCTATGAACTAAGGAAGAAATTTCACACCCATGTGAGGATTGGGTAGAACGCGGGATAAGATAACTAATTAGCTTTAAAAATTATTGTGTTCATTCCAATTTCATGAGAAATAACAAGTTGTTATTTTCTCTCAGGTACCTTATTATTCTTATCATGGCTCATCGTGTAGATTGGGACGGTATGCAACAAACTGTTGCCGGCCTCACCCAGGCACTACAAACTATAGCACAAGGTGGTGCGGGGGCAAGGGCAGGAGACCTTCATCGCAATTTCCGGAGTCTAAATCCTCCGCGTTTCTATGGAGCATCCAATCCAGACGAAGTAGAAAATTGGATCGATGAGATGAATATGATATTTGATGTTATTCAATGCACTGATAAGGAGAAAGTCCGTCTAGCTACGTTCCAATTAAACAAGGATGCTCGCACTTGGTGGAAATCGGTTCCGGCACCTCCAGCCGATATGCCACATACATGGAATATTTTTCTCACTTTATTCCGTGCCAAATATTTCTCCAAGCATGTAAAGGAAAGGAAGGCTATGGAGTTTGCCTCCCTTCGTCAAGGGATGATGTCTGTGGCAGAATATGAGTTGCAGTTTTCAAGGGTAGCACCGTATGCATCACATTTGATTAGTACAGACTTATTAAAAGCAAACCGATTTATGGACGGGTTACGGCCCGGTTTCATTAAACAACTGGGGACACAGAATATCCGCACTTATGCGGAGATGGTTCAAAGGGCATATTTATGCGAGAGGACCTTAGAGAAGGTCGAAAGGTTGAAAGGAAAGGGAGAAGAATCTAGCCGGCGCTCTGATCGGCATTATAAGAAGGAGAAGTTCAGCATCACGGAACCATACAAAAGTCGTGATAATAAGAAAAGATCAAGGAACGGGAACGGTGGAAGTTCTCAAAAGAGTAGTAAAAAGGTGAAGGAAGAAAAGGAGCAAGTCCCCTCGGCGTGCACCTTTTGTGAGAAGTTCGGCCACTCGGCTGAAGAATGCTGGAAGCGCCTAGGTGCTTGTTTGCGTTGTGGGAGTAGGGAGCATCGTGTGCCAGATTGCCCCCTTATGAAAGACCAACTAAATAATGGAGGACGTAGGAGGCAGGCTCGCCTCAATGCAGTTATAGATGAAGAAGAATCGCCCAGGGATCAAAATGATGGGCTCATAGAAGGTACTCTTCAAATCTGTTCTCATCCTGCATTCGTGCTATTTGATACTGGTGCTTCTCATTCTTTTATCTCCACCACTTTTGAAAAAACCTTACCAACTGCATCAGTTCCCCTACCTTCAGATCTCGCTATTACTACACCTTTAGGATCTGGAACTAAGCTTACCAACTATTATCCTGATTGTGAGGTAGTGGTAGAAGGACACAATCTCCCCGCAAACTTAGTATGCCTTGACATGAAAGGATATGATGCCATTTTAGGGGTAGATTGGCTTGTAGACCATGATGCTTAAATCAACTGCCGAAATAGAATTATATCTTTCCGAAAGTCTGGTCTTCCAAGATTTTCCTTTCTTGGCATCAAATACAAGAAGCATCCTACCATTATATCTTCTCTACACGCCTGCAAACTTATCTCGAAAGGATGTGAAGTTTTTCTTGCTTCAGTCATTGTCACCGAATCTAAGGAAATTATCCTAGCAAACATTCCTATTGCAAATGAATTCCCTGACGTGTTCTCATCCGAACTACCTAGTTTACCGCCCGAGAGGGAAGTAAACTTTACCATTGAACTCATTCCAGGTGCAGCACCTGTTTCTATAGCCCCTTATAGGATGTCCCCCACAGAACTCAAGGAATTAAAGAAGCAATTACAGGAACTTCTAGACAAGGGTTTTATTAGACCTAGCACATCCCCTTGGGGTGCGCCGGTTCTATTTGTCAAGAAGAAGGATGGTTCTCTCAGGTTATGCATTGACTACCGGCGATTGAATCAACTTACAATCAAGAACAAATACCCATTGTCGCGTATTGATGAGCTCTTCGATCAGCTTTCGGGAGCAGAATATTTTTCTAAGATTGACCTAAGATCAGGTTATCATCAGCTTAGAATCAAAGAAGAGGACATTTACAAATCGGCTTTTCGAAGTCGTTATGGCCACTATGAATTCGTGGTAATGCCGTTTGGGTTAACTAATGCCCCAGCAGCATTCATGCAACTCATGAACAGTGTCTTCCAGCCATATTTAGATCAGTTCATCGTCGTCTTCATCGATGATATCCTGATATACTCCAAGACAAAAGAAGAACATGAAGAACATCTAAGGATAGCTTTGCAAACACTTAGAGAACATAAGCTATATGCCAAACTCAATAAGTGTGAATTCTGGCTCAAGGAAGTCTCATTCCTAGGCCACATTATTTCAAAAGAAGGTATTGCTGTGGATCCTTCTAAGGTAGAAGCTGTCAGAGATTGGAGCCGACCAACGACTATATCTGAAGTTAGAAACTTTTTGGGTCTAGCATGTTATTATAGAAGATTCAAAAAGGACTTTTCAAAGATCGCGGTTCCTTTAACTAGACTTACCAGAAAAGAAAATCCTTTTATCTGGTCGAAGGACTGTGAAAAGAGTTTTCTAAATCTTAAGAATCATCTTACAACAGCCCCTGTTTTGTCACTACCAATAGAGAGTGTTGGATTTGAAGTATATACGGATGCATATGGAATTGGCTTAGGGTGTGTCCTTATGCAAGATGGAAAGGTGATTTACTATTCTTCAAGACAATTGAAACTTCACGAAGAAAATTATCCTGTACATGATTTAGAATTAGCAGCAGTTATTTTCGCCTTGAAAATTTGGCGTCATTATCTTTATGGAGAAAAGTTTACGATCTACACAGACCACAAGAGTTTGAAATATTTATTTTCTCAAAAAGAGCTTAACATGAGGCAGAGGAGATGGTTGGAATATCTTAAAAACTTCGATTTCGCTATTCAATATCACCCTGGCAAGGCAAATGCTGTAGCAGATGCACTTAGCAGAAAACCAATGGGTATGTTATCAAGTCTCATGATTAGTATGACTAACCTTGTTCCTCAATTTGCTCAATTGAATCTAGATGTTGACATTAAGGAAGATAATTGTTTCATGGCAAATATCCGAGCTCAACCAACATTGATTGAGGATTTGGCCAAGTTACAAGAGGTTGACCCAATTTTACTAGAAATTAAGGCCAATATTGAACAAAGACCGGATTTTTCTATATCCGAAGATTGAAGAATGCTATTCAAGGGCCGAATGTGTATACCCGATCATGAAGATACAAAGAAATTGATCTTAGAAGAAGCACATAAATCAAAGTATACCATTCATCCAGGAGGTACAAAAATGTATCAGGATCTCAAAAGAAACTTTTGGTGGCCCAATATGAAGAGGGAAGTGGCTGACTTCGTATCTCGGTGTCTCACATGTCAACAAGTGAAGGCGGAACATTTCAGACCCGCAGGTAAATTACATCCCTTAAGTATCCCGGAATGGAAATGGGAGAGCATAGGAATGGATTTCATTATGGGACTACCTAAGACAAGAGGTGGACACGATGGAATATGGGTAATTATAGACCGATTGACTAAATCTGCACATTTCATACCAATAAAAAGTCGATGGTCTGTAGATATTCTAGCAGCACTATACATAAAAGAAATTGTCAAGTTACATGGAGTCCCTGTCGCTATTGTATCAGATAGAGATCCCCAATTCACATCACAATTCTAGAAGAGCCTACAACATTCACTTGGGACTAGATTGAATTTTAGCACCGCTTTCCATCCACAAACAGATGGTCAAACAGAAAGGACAAATCAAGTGGTAGAAGATATGCTCAGGGCTTGTGTCATTGATTTTGGAGGAAGTTGGCATGATCACTTGCCTTTGGTAGAATTTTCATATAACAACAGCTATCAAGCAAGCATACAAATGGCACCTTTTGAAGCTCTATATGGGAAAAGTTATCGATCACCAATATGTTGGAATGAAATAGGGGAAAGGCAATTTCTAGGTCCCGATTTAATCAGGGATTCTACAGAGAAAATCAAGCTCATTCAGGAAAGGATGAAAATGGCACAAGATAGGCAGAAATCTTATGCTGACAATCGAAGGCGCGACTTGGAATTTCAAGTAGGAGAACATGTATATCTAAAGGTTTCTCCGGGTCGTGGTATTCGAAGATTTGGCATTAAAGGAAAGTTAACTCCAAGATTTATCGGTCCATTTGAAATCCTCGAAAGGATCGGTGAAATGGCTTATAGATTGGCTTTACCTCCACAATTAGCAGGAGTTCATGACGTATTTCACGTCTCGATGCTGAAGAAGTATGTGTATGATCCAGATCACATTATCACTTATGACAATCTGGAGATTCAGAAGGACTTGACCTATGAACAAACGCCAATGAAGATTTTGGAACGAGAAGTCCGTCAACTCAGAAATAAGGTCATTCCTATGGTGAAGATTCAATGGAAGAAAGCATGGCCTTATGAAGCAACATGGGAAACCGAATCAGCTATGAAGAAAAGATTCCCGGAATTATTTAATTGTAAGTACACTCTCCTCAATCCATGAATTGAATTTGGGGACCAAATTCTTCTAAGTGGGGGAGGGTGTAGAGCCCCAAAATTTATAAAAGTAATTTCTAGTTATTTAAATAATATTCTGGCATTAATTGGGCTAAATAATCAATATAAGGCCAAAATTGTGTTAATCAATTAACTCAACCCACTTAATTGAAGTCCAAAAGGGTTTAGGACCTAGACCATTAGGTTTGGCCCATATTCTAGAAGGTATTTAAGCCTATCCACAGATATTAAGGATAAATACTAATAATATAAGATAATTATTTAGATAATTAATAAAAGAGTTTTTATAAATTGAAACTCTAAGCTACGATGACTGTAACGGTCTATCGTAAGACTGCCACAGCCATGTAACGCATGGGCACTCGACCGTTACATCCTGTTAGTTCCGTAAGTGAAGGGACTCATGAAAAGATTGGAACTTGATGTTCCTATCCACTATGGATCGACTTGAGAAGGATTGTAAAAACTCTAAGGACTCTTAGAGATTAGGATTTGATGAAATAAGGACTCTAAACTCGATCTAATCCTCAAACACTAGCCTAAACTCTATAAATAGGGCATAGTTCTGAACTGTGCGACCCTTACTTTTTGGGCGTAAGGAAGCAAGGTAAGGAGTCATTATCTCAAGTAAGTTCTTTAGAATAATTTGTTTACAATACTTTAGACTAACTCCCCTCCGAATTTCACATCTTTAGGTCAAGAGGGCGTGGAGTTAGAGCCTAAAGAAGTTGCTGAAAAAGTCACAAGAGAAGGATGGGATCTAGGGCAGGGTTCTCAACCAAATTCAGAAACTACAGTCTAAGTAAGAGGTAGGTTATCTCATGAACGGCAAAAAAAATAGCATGAGAGGACTAAAAGCCCTCTGATTTGATTGAATTCCATGCATTATAGAGCATTGATTTCATGTTTTATTTGTTCTATGCACATCATGCACCTCTTAGCCAAATTAAGAAATAAAACATGACTATTCATCTATTCATGATTACCTATGCATGTAGATGGCCTTACTTCGTTAACATGACTAGAAACTCATCATGTTTTGATAAAAGACATGATGTGAGTTGATCTCTTAGTTTCTATGATTGTTTTCTGTTAACAGATACTTTAACGCACTAGCATAGGACCGTCACTTTCAAGTAACGGCCCTACTACAGACTGTTACAAACTCTATAGTATTTGAATTGCACTGATGTTTCTAACGCGCTTGGACAGACGCGTTGCATTCAAGTAACGGCTTGATCATGACCGTCACTTTCACTGTGACGCCCCCTCTTAAGACCGTTAGAATCTATGTTCTGTCAAACCTAACATAGAATATAACCTGCCAATCTTATTATAGTTAAAGCCTAGTTACCTAAGTTTTTAAACCTAATCATGTGATTTTAAGGATATTTGATTATTCATGATAGGTATTGCATGTTTTGTTATCACTTCTACTTAAGTTATGTTAAACCAAATTCTATAGTTTTGTACTATAAAGCATGACTTTTTAACATTGTATTGACGGAGTTTTTATCATGATTTTCACATTGATTATACATATCTCTCTCTGTCAATAGAGTCAATTCTATACGTACATGGCACATATTCCGGTATGTTGTCATTAGTTCACACTTTGCACTATAGGAACACAATCTTGGACATGAGGACCTCTCTATTGGATATTCCTTCCAATGGACTAGGAAATCATTGTTTCAAGGCCTCCGTAATTCTCCGCGAGCCTGGGATTCCCACTAGGACGCTGAGTTGGTTGTACCAATGAAAGCCCATTAATTAGAACACTCTATCGTGGTTTTTGATTTTAGAAATGTAACGGCCTTGAACTGGACCGTCAGGCTCACGTAACGGCCTAGTGCCAGACCGTCACATTCCTCTGGGTCTATTTTTTATCCTTCTGGACTCGGATCACTGTAACGGCATATTACTGGCGCGTTACATAATGTAACGGCCCAGAAGATGACCGTTACATAGCTTGTTTATGTTAACCCAATGTTTGACCAAGGGTTGATATTCCTATGATTCTAGACAAACCTTGATGATCTAGAACTTGTCATATTGCTTAAATTGATCTAAAAGAAATGGAAGTTATGGAAAATACCGTTATGTTGTCGATTTATTTCTATGAGCATGACATTGTTTAAAGTCTATTTCTTGACTCCTACATTCTTATGTTGAAGCATTCATTCATTGATTTTAGTTATCATGGAATTATTAGAAGTGCTATATTCTTGGCCATACGTTACTGTTATACTGCGTGGAAGTAGCTTAATTTATAACTGAAGATGCGATCGAACACTGATTGTGTTCAAGGGCTCTATGCTAGTCCCCTCGGCTGATTGCCGGAAATATACTATTTTATAAACCATGGGGTATGATGCTACTGGCGTCGCATTGCGCTGGGAGTACTATTTCTATAAATAAGTGAAGATCCACGGCACAACATGACATTCTTGCTTGATATTCCACAGAAATTCACGAAGCACTTGCTCTTAAGCATAAGATGCTAAAGTGAGGAATATGTGGCTTGCTAGTACAATCTCGTTACATTCTTGTTCATGGAAGGCCAATATCATGTTCTTGTTATATTCTTGTTAGCTCATTCTTGATCATTCTATCTTACATGGTTATCTTGTTTCTATTGATTTGATCGCATGATTGATTCGCATTGGCATGGTCTTACCTTATTTCTTTAGAGCAAAAATGATAATTACTTAAATAGTGCCTTCATGTTGATGCGAAGATACCTACTGGGCAAGTGTGCTCATGACCTATTTTCCAATGTTTTTCAAGAGATGGAAATAGTTCGGATTCGGATTCGGGCTATACTAGTAGTGGATCCGGAAGCGAGTGAAAGTGTTATAAAGATGAGAGTGAAGACTTAGGAAGTTAAAGTGTCTAGATTGAGTCAATGTAATTTTCCTATTTCTTGAGTCTAGTAGAATGGAAATCAAATTAGTGATTGTATCTTGAATATTGAGCATTATGAAATAAAGTTGAAGTTTGATTAAATCTTATGCAATTGCATTTACTTGTGTGATTGTCTTGCGCTCTGATTGATTCTTGCTTGCAAGAGGCTTACCATGCCGGCTGTTCGCGCTCCCCGAGCGAGTCTTCCACTATAATAAAGACTCGGGGCGTGACAGTGAAGCCTTTTTGTATGACTTTGCTACTAGCATGACCTAACAGATCTGTCGACTAAATTTGTCAACTTACGAAAAATGTCAGTCGACATGAATGCATATCTATCGACTGATATACGTATCAATTGATTGATTTCTAGTAGGGTCGACTGATTTTTGTAATCTTCCGCCTATTCTTCCTTAACACAGCCTATCTTCTATCAATCTTGTTCTCACACAAAATGTCATCTTCAGCTAGCCTCAACCCTCAAATTCTTTAGCACTCATATTTGCCTTACTGCAGCTTTCAGCTTGCTAGTCTGCTAACAGCAAACAAAATATGTTGACTTGAATCTGACGGTTGACTGAGCTTCACAAATATTTGTCGACTGATTACACTTCAGTCGACTGATTTTTTTAAATATTTGTCGACTAAATACAGTTCAGTTGACTGATTTCTCCTATCTTTTTCAACTGATTAATTTGATCTTCTAGACTTTTCTGGACAGTTGAGCCTGCAAGATGTTATGACATGGAGCATGTTTTGGGCCTTAAATCTGAATGTGATTATTTAAATAATATTCATTATTTCTTCACAACCATGACTTAATAAATCAATGAGTCATAGTTAGACATCATCAAAATCAAAGATGCAACACAATAGTTAGATGTCATATAATTAACACTATTATTTTCTTGATTGATTCCTTTTCCATGCTTAAAGTCCAGCCCACTTGACCTATTAGGCCTGAAATCAAGATGAACAAGGGTTAGGGGCCCATGGGCTGGGCAGCCAAGTCGATGGCCACCCAAGTTGGCTGGGCGGCCAAGGTTGGCTGCCCAGGTTTGTCAAACGACCAGACATCTGGCCACATTTTCCTTGAGAAGAGCCAGTACACTAGTGTTGTACCCCGACATTTTCTCAACAAAAATAATGAGAAATAAGAGTTCGGGTGTAACACCCTGGAGTTTTCTATGATTTTTCAAGAATTTTTAGGAATTAAAAATAATTAATTCTCATTTTAAAAAGGCTTAAATGGCTATTGAAGGAATTATGGGTTAATTAAAGAGCCCTATAGTAAGAAAAGGGTATAACCCACTTAAATTAGGCCCACAAAAAAAATTCCAAGGCCCTTAGGCCCAAGCCCACTTCTAGAGACATAATTAGGATAATTTATGAAATTAAAATTAGATAAAAAGACTAATTAAATGGATAAATAGGGGATAACAAGAAATCTAAAATTTTTAGATTTAACCGACAAAACGCTGTCTATCGCGCGACCACGTTCTCATGATAGCGGTTCCGAGGAGACCGCTACCATGTTCCTTGAGCGGAGGTTGAAGGAACGTGGAAAACTTGACTTTTCCCCATCCAAATCCCCAAGATTCGAAGCTACCTGGTGTATAAACTTAGTCTAGGACTCTTGGGGATCAATCCTACCCCAATTTAGGACTCCTAGTTGGATCTAAATCCTCAAACCCTAGCCAAGCTCTATAAATAGAGCTCAGATTTGACCTGCGCGAACCCTTGTTTTGGCTCACGTATTTTGAAGGTAAGGAGACGCCTTCTAAAGTTAGTCCCTTAGAATAATTTATTCTCCTTAGTTTTGTCTAACACCTCTCCAAATCTCATGCTAGGAGGTCAAGCCATTGGAGAGATAGAATCCCCTGAATTTGCTATTTCTCTGTAGTCCGCACAGAAAATAGTGTGTCCGTCCAAAAAGGATCAGAAGGATAGACGCCCTAGAAGAGGTAATTTCATGGTACGCCTATAGAACAAATTGTTACCCTTTGTATCATCTACCTACCCTCCAAATTTCATGAATTTATGACGAAAGGATAAAGAGTTAGAGCATCTAAAAGTTAACGGTTCCACGTAGGACATGCAGGAACTTGGACCTCCTTCCGGAACCAAATTCGAAGTTTAGAGCCTAGCCCAAAGGTAAGTTATCTCATGGATGGCTAAAACAACGTGTTAGGAGTAAAAGCCCTTTGATTTCATTTGATTTCATGCTCCCTACACGTCGTATTTTACGTTTTACCATGACTGCACATTCAATTTATTTTTGCATGCATATCCCTGCACCTAAGTAGAAAAGTTGATAACCTTGGCTTAAATTATGCAAACCCAAGCGTCTCCATGATTTAACATTGTTATAGCCACATTATCTTTCGATCAGCATGCTTTCCATGCATTTATTAACTTAGAATAGGACTTGCATACACCATGGATCTTCTACCTATCTGTTATGACCGCCAATTGGGCACTAGCCCAATTGTGTACAATTCGGGCCTATGAACTCAATGAGCTAGAAGTCTAGACAGATTATTGAAGAACAAATTCGTAACTTAACATAGGAAGATTAGAATTAGGTGAAATCAAAGCCCATGCAACAAACATTGGGTAAGGAATAACTTTGGTGAAGAGTATAACTTCTTAAAAATAGGCCTAATAGGGGGTAAAGGGGAGTTTGAGATAATAGGTCGAAATAGTTACAGAAAATACAATCACCCATTCAAATAGGGATGTCTTGGTCCACAGTCAACCAAATGGGATGAAACTATGTTCATTATAAAGCTGGGACCCTTAACCCAAACTCTTTTGTTGGGGTGGAATCCGAGTTCGCATCAGAACCCAAGGTTCTGAGCCCTTTTGCTGTCAGCTGTCATGAAGAGGTGTGACTGTTAGGAGAATTCAAATGTAATTAATAGAAAATTCATAACTTCGTCTGTGGTTAATGAAATGACCTGAAACTGAATCCATAGTTCTTAATGGGATGTTAGCTACAACTTCTATGTTGAGGTCAAGGCCAAATACTACCTAGATGCTAGAGTTATACTCGGATTACCTCGAGCTACCGAAAGGTCATGACTGGAATGAGGGAGAATAAATGATAATCTTGCGAACATCATAACTCGGGCTAGGAATGAGAAAATTCGATGAAACCACATATCAAAGTTAGATATGAAAGTCCTCTTCATTTCATATAAAGACATCCCAACCTAATTCCCAGCAGAAGCGCGCACCCACTAGCACTTAGGACCGTGTAGACGATGGGTCACCTCTGTTCAAACCGAAGGGGTGCTTCTCATTAACCCCTCTTTAAACCAGTGACCTTGGGAATGGGTTGGAGCCTTGTGGGTCGTGGGTAGAACCTTGGGAGGCTTGAAAGCTATATAAGGAGGTGGGTTTCAAGGTTGGTCAGCCTTTAGCAACACCTATTTTCAATTATCTACCATCTACGGTTCCTCTTGAGTAAGAAAGAGAGGTGAGGGACCTTTGCCCTGCGTTGGAGGGTGAACTTGCAGTTCCTAGGACAACAGGCGAAGTCTTGGGGTGTGGATCTCATCCCCGGATCGAAAGGAGAAGCTTAGGTGGATCCGAGGTGTGGATATCATCCCTAGATCATCGGTGTAACATTTCGAAGGTAGGCACCTAACCTCAAATTTTTTGGGTCAACAATGCATTAGAACGATTTCAAAATATTTTATATATTTTCAAAGAAAAGGGGACCAAGGGTATGTGGGGATGACCACCATGTTCATTTTCTAGTTACGGGCTTTCGTGAGTTTTTACTGAGTCTCTATCAAAATTTAAAGTCCCTGGAAAGGTTAGTGTGGGTCCCTAGTAAGGTCGATGCTCAAGTAGTGCAGGTCCCTAGTAAGGTCGATGCACATGTGGTGCAGCCCCCAGTCAGGTCAGAGCACATGTGTTGGAACCCCCAGTCAGGTCGGTGCACATGTGTAGCAGCCCCGAGTCAGGTTAGAGCACATGCGTTGGAACCCCCAGTCTGGTCGGTGCACATGTGGTGCAGCCCCCAGTCAGGTCAGAGCCCATGTGTTGGAACCCCCGGTCAGGTTGGTGCACAAGTGGTGTAGCCCCCAGTCAGGTACGAGCACATGTGTTGGAACCCCCAGTCAGGTCAGTGCATATGAAGAACAAGCCAGTGCACATGTGTTGAAGTCCTTAAGACAGGTCAGAGCACATGTAGAGTTAGGTCGGTGCATGTGAAGAATAGGTCAGTGCACATGTATTGTAGCCTTTGGACAGGTCTGAGCAGGTCCAAGGTAAGGTCGATGCACATTTGGTATTGTCCAGAGTAAGGTCTATGCACATTTGGTGTTGGCCATAGTAAGGTCTGTGCACATTTGGTGTTGCCCATAGTAAGGTCGATGCACATTTGGTGTTGGCCATAGTAAGGTCTTTGCACATTCGGTGTTGGCCATAGTAAGGTTGATGCACATTTGGTATTGTCCAGAGTAAGGTCTATGCACATTTGGTGTTGGCCATAGTAAGGTCTGTGCACATTTGGTGTTGGCTATAGTAAGGATGATGCACATTTGGTGTTGGTCATAGTAAGGTCTATGCACATTTGGTGTTGGCCATTGTAAGGTCTGTGCACATTTGGTATTGGCTATAGTCAGGTCGATGCACATTTGCTATTGTCGAGAGTAAGGTCTGTGCACATTTAGTGTTGGCCATAGTAAAGTCAATGCACATTTGGTGTTGGCCATAGTAAGGTCTATGCACATTTGGTGTTGGCCAAAGTAAGGTTGATGCATATTTGGTGTTGGCCATAGTAAGGTCGATGCACATTTTGTGTAGTTAAAGGTAAGGTCGATGCACATTTGGTTCAGTCCAAGGTAAGGTCGATGCACATTTGGTGCAGTCCAAGGTAAGGTTGATGCACATTTGATGCAGTCCATGAGTAAAGTTGATGCACATGTGGTCAGGTCAGTGCAGGTCCGGGAGTAAGGTCGATGCACATGTGTTCAGGTCAGTGCAGGTCCGGGAGTATGGTCGATGCACATATCGTCAGGTCAGTGCAGGTTCATGGGAAGGTCGATGCACCCGGGGCTCTATCCCCATTTCGAGAAACTTAAAAATTGAGAGTTTCGAAGGGGTATTGTAATTCAAAAAAAAATCTAAAAAATTGAAAAATGATATAAGACTAAGGTAGTACCTCACTGTAAAGATTTCATGCTCCCAAAAATGTTGTACTTGTAGTTATAAGTCATTTTCTATGCCTGTGTAGCCTAGAAGTAAACATGCCCCCTTTTATACAGTAACCTGATCATGCTCCTTTCAACATCAAGTAAGCTTATGTTGTGATTCGTCCACTTAAACCATTTGGAAGCATGCTTGTTATGATAAAGTATCATACTAATATTTGTAAAATGAGTATGAATGTGAATGCAAATACGATGTGAATGTTATGAATGGAAACAATAGCATTCTGTGAGATAGGACTCCGATCCCTCTATGGGGCGGCCCTTCTGCGGGATGGCGATACGTAATGCCGCGGAAGTACAAGAACCTAGGGGACGGCGATATGTAACGCCCTTGTCAAAATTCCTATGATTCGGCCGATTGTTCTGTGGGACGGCGATATGTAACGCCACAAGACGCTATGGGCCTCAAGAATCTAGGTGAAACCCGAGGACTCAGGCCGATTGTTCTTTGGGACGGTGATACGTAATGCCACAGAACGCTGTGGGCCACAGGAGTCTAGGTGGGAGTTTGCTCTCGGGTCTGCGCAGTACTCTTTCGATTCGTTCGTGTGTGGGCATCCTGTGTTTGCGGCAGCTGTTCGGTTCCATGAATAATAAAAATGTGAAAACTCATGAAAATGTGATAATGTGTAACTGCTCATTCACTGAGGTCTTATTGCATGCATGGGTACCTTATATGTTAGTTCAAGAATATGTATTTTCCTCATATGAGTTATTTTAAGTAGATGATAATGAATGGATTATGCTATTATTAACATCTGAATTATGTATATAATTTGCTTATATAGATGCAAGTTAACCCCGATTTGTTTAGACTGCCTACTGAGCGTCACACTCACCCCTTTGTGACACACGTTTCAGGAGATATAGAGAAGGAGGTTGAGGAGGAGGCTGCAGCTGAGGAGTAGTGCTAGTTCATAGTTTGTCTGGGAATGCTATGGAAGAATATCTCTCCTATATGTATGGTTATGAGGTGGTGAGCCTATGTGAACTCATGTTTATCCTGGAACATTGGACATGTACTCTTTTTGGAAATTATGAATGGTTGAAATGATATTTTCATTTCATGTAATTGTGGTTTCTCTCTCTCTCTCTCATGCGAGTGTATGCATGTTTATATAATTGTGCTTCTGCGATACGTGCGAAGTAATGTCTCGAGGTCCGATGGTAGAAAAGAAAAAAATATATACCCGTAATTTGGGGATCGGATCTCGGGTCGTTACATAGTGGTATCAAAGCACGAGAGACAAACCATGGTTACAACCATTCCAATTGTCCAAACAGTAGAAGAAGAGGTAGGCTAGCATCAAAAAGGGTGGGGTATATTTATAACCATTTTAAACAAACCCTCACAGGTAACAATTGAAACCATAAGGATTTAAGGGACATATTAAGTTCGGTTCTAATGGATACCTATGTATAGGTTCACCAAGGAGCAGCCTAACGAGATCATAGACTAGAAGGAACAAGTATTAAGGAATAAAACCATCTGGCTAGTGAAGGTGTAATGGAGGAATTCTCATTCCAAGGACGCAACATGGGAGCCGGAGGACAAGATGCGCCAGGAATACCCTCAACTATTCGGTGAGTAATTTTTCATAAAAAGAAAATTTCTCAAGTTAATTTCGAGGACAAAATTATTGTTAAGGGGGAGAGGATGTTATGACCACCAATTGGGCACTCGCCCAATTGTGTACAATTCGGGCCTATGAACTCAATGAGCAAGAAATCTATACAGATTATTGAAGAACCCTTAGAAAGTCCGTAACTTAACATAGAAAGATAAGAATTAGGTGAAACCAAAGTCCATGCAACAACCATTGGGTAAGGAATAACTTTGGTGAAGAGTATAACTTCTGAGTAAGAGGGATTTTGAGATAATGGGTTGAAAAAGTTACCAAAAACACAATCACTTGTTAAAATATGGATATCTTAGTCCACAGTCAACCAAATGGGATGAAACTAAGCTCATTAGAAATCTTGGACCCTTAAACCAAACTCTTCTGTTGGGGTGGAAGCCCAATTCGCATCATAACCCAAGGTTCTGAGCCCTTTTGTTGCCAGCTGTCATGAAGAGGTGTGACTATTAGGAGAATTCGAATGTAATTAATGGAAAATTCATAACTTCGTCTGTCGTAAATGAAATTACCTAAAACTAAGGCCATAATTCCTAATGGGATGTTATCTACAACTTCTATGTTGAGGTGGAGGCCAAATACTTCATGGATGCTAGAGTTATACCCAGATTACCTCGGGCTACCGAAAGGTCATGACTGGAATGAGGGAGAATAAATGATAATCTTGAGAAAATCATAACTCTGGCTAGGAATGAGGAAAATCGATGAAACCATATCTTAAAGTTAGATCTGGAAGTCCTCTTCATGTCTCATGAAGACATCCCAACCTAATGCCTAGCAGAAGCGCACACCCACTAGCACTTATGACCTGATAGACGAAGGGTCACCTCTGTTCAAACCGAAGGGGTGATTAGCATTAACCCCTCTTTAAACCAGCGACCTTGGGAACGGGTTGGAGCCTTGTGGGTCATGGGTAGAACCTTGGGAGGCTTGAAAGCTATATAAGGAGGTGGGTTTCAAGGTTGGTCTGCCTTTAGCAACACATATGTTCAATTATCCACCATCTACGGTTCCTCTTGAGTAAGAAAGAGAGGTGAGGGACCTTTGCCCTGCGTTGGAGGGTGAACCTGCAGTTCCTAGGACAACAGGCGAAGTCTTGGGGTGTGGATCTCATCCCCGGGTCGAAAGGAGAAGCTTAGGTGGATCCGGGGTGTGGATATCATCCCCAGATCATCGGTGTAACATTTCGAAGGTAGGCACCTAACCTCAAATTTTTTGGGTCAACAATGCATAAGAACGATTTCAAAATATTTTATATATTTTCAAAGAAAAGGAGACCAAGGGTATGTGGGGATGACCACCATGTTCATTTTCTAGTTACGGGCTTTCGTGAGTTTTACTAAGTCTCTATCAAAATTTAAAGTCCCTGGGAAGGTTAGTGTGGGTCCCTGGTAAGGTCGATGCTCAAGTAGTGCCGGTCCCTAGTAAGGTCGATGCACATGTGGTGCAGCCCCCAGTCAAGTCAGAGCACATGTGTTGGAACCCCCAGTCAGGTCAGTGCACATGTGTAGCAGCTCCGAGTCAGGTCAGAGCACATGTGTTGGAACCCCCAGTCAAGTCGATGCACATGGGGTGTAGCCCCCAGTCAGGTCAGAGAACATGTGTTGGAACCCCCAGTCAGGTCGGTGCACATGTGGTGCAGCCCCCAGTCCGGTCAGAGCAGATATGTTGGAACCCCCAGTCAGGTCGGTGCACATGTGGTGCAGCCCCCAGTCAGGTCAGAGCACATGTGTTGGAACCCCTAGTCAGGTCAGTGCATATGAACAACAAGTCAGTGCACATCTGTTGAAGTCCTTAAGACAGGTCAGAGCACATGTATAGTTAGGTCAGTGCATATGAAGAACATGTCAGTGCACATGTATTGTAGCCTTTGGACAGGTCTGAGCAGGTCCACGGTATGGTCGATGCACATTTGGTATTGTCTAGAGTAAGGTCTATGCACATTTGGTGTTGGTCATAGTAAGGTCTGTGCACATTTGGTGTTGGCCATAGTAAGGTCGATGCACATTTGGTATTGTCCAGAGTAAGGTCTATGCACATTTGTGTTGGCCATAGTAAGGTCTGTCCACATTTGGTGTTGGCCATAGTAAGGATGATGTACATTTGGTGTTGGCCATAGTAAGGTCTGTGCACATTTGGTATTGGCCATAGTCAGGTTGATGCACATTTGGTATTTTCCAGAGTAAGGTCTGTGCACATTTGGTGTTGGCCATAGTCAGGTAGATGCACATTTGGTGTTTGCCATAGTAAGGTCTATGCACAGTTGGTGTTGGCCATAGTAAGGTCGATGCACATTTGGTGTTGGCCATAGTAAGGTCTGTGCACATTTGGTGTTGGCCATACTAAGGTCGTTGCACATTTGGTATTGTCTAGAGTAAGGTCTTTGCACATTTGGTTTTAGCCATAGTAAGGTCGATACACATTTGGTGCAGTTCAAGGTAATGTCGATGCACATTTGGTTCAGTACAAGGTAAGGTTGATGCACATTTGGTCCAGTCCAAGGTATGGTCGATGTACATTTGGTGCAGTCCAAGGTAAGGTCGATGCACATTTGGTGCAGTCCAAGGTAAGGTCGATGCACATTTGGTTCAGTCTACGGTACGATCGATGCACATTTGGTGCAATCCAAGGTAAGGTCGATGCACATTTGGTGTAGTCCATGAGTAAAGTCGATGCACAAGGAGTAAGGTCGATCCACATGTGGTCAGGTCAGTGCAGGTCCAAGAGTAAGGTCGATGCACATATGGTTAGGTCAGTGCAGGTTCATGGGAAGTCGATGCACTCGGGGCTTTGTCCCCATTTCTAGAAACTTGGAAATTGAGTGTTTTGAAGGTGCATTTTAATTCAAAAAAATCTAAAAGATTGGAAACTGATAGAAGACTAAGGTAGTACCTCAGTGTAAAGATTTCATGCTCCCAAAAATTCTGTACTTGTATTTATAAGTCATTTTCTATGCATGTGTGGCCTAGAAGTAAACCTACCCTCTTTTATACAGTAACATAATCATGCTCCTTTCCACATCAAGTAAGCTTATGTTGTGATTCGTCCACTTAAACCATTTGGAAGTATGCTTGTTATGATAAAGCATCATAATGATATTTTTAAAATGTGTATGAATGTGAATGCGAATATGATGTGAATGTTATGAATGAAAACAACAACATTGTCACGCCCCGACGCGGAAAATTAGAACGTAGCAGTTTATATCATTCATGTCAATCAGAGCATACATTTCAACAAGAGACCAAACCACCAGGCTAATAATGAAGAAAACAATTAATCCAACTTCATTGATAATAATAATAGAAAGTATTTAATTACACCCGACTCCTTGTGGACTTCTAACTCATCAATGTTCAAGGGAATAAAATACATCAACTTTAGAATAACAAAACTCAACAACTAATCTAGAACATGACTCGAACATAAATATAAATGGCTCGCTCCTGGAATCACTCGTTCCCGTCCCCATCAGAGCGCACGTGTAGCAACCCTGGTAAATGAAAAAGGGATAAGATGATAAATCCACTAATGATAAGAGTCCTAGCTTATATAATTACTTAAAATAAAATAACGCCTCTGATCAAGGCGCTAATTAATTGAAGACTGACGTGAAGACGCAAATTTGAGAATTGACGCCCCTATGATAGGCGTCAAATAAAGAATTGAAGACTGTTGTTACAGGCGTCAATTTCAAATAAACGCCCCAACCTGAGGCGTCAATTAAGATGTTATCTAGGGTAAGTTTTGATTTAAGAAAGAGATTGATACGTGTATATTTTAGTTTTAGTCGAACTCCAACCCTATAGAGTCTCCAGAACCCTATAAATACCCCTCCCATCGAGCCAACATGTTGGTTTTTCTTTATCAAAGCCTATTTGCTGCTACTACGTTGCTCTTCATCCGGCCGTGGTGTACGAAAAGAGCATAGCAGTTCTTCATCTACTTCTTCTTCTTCCTCTTGCTGCCAAAACTGTGAAAGGAGGAAGCCCCTCTTCTACTTCTTTGATAGTTCTTCACGTATTGCTGTGGAGAAGCATAAAGCTTCTTCTTCTGAAGGTTTTGGGTGTTCGTGGGAAGCCCTCTGCTTCTCTATTTCGTTGGACAAAAGGGGCTGCTGTGTTGCCCTTGTTCTTCTTCCTGCTGCCTCTGTTTTGCATTAAAACAGAGTATCAATATTGTTCTTCATCAATTCTTCATCGTTCGTCACTCAAATCATCAATCAAGGTAGGTTTTCTCAAGACTTAGCAAAATTCTATAGTTAATTAAGTTAATACATGCATATAGGTATGTATATTCATGCAGTAGTTACAAATTTTGTTTCCAAAATGAAGCTTTCCCATTTACTGCATAAATGGAATTGATGACCCATACAAGGGCGTCATTTAAAACTGACGACCGTGCCAACAGTCGTCAAAAGTATAGTTATTTAATAAATACCCCATGTTCAAAATTTAATAACTGTGAACCTATATATGTAAACTAATGCATGATTATGTCCATAAATTCTTGTTATTTTCCTCAATCTGTTCATACCTTTAGAGTCTTAATCAGACCTACTCCCAAAATCATGTGTCTGTGATTGTACCTACCCGGTGCAAATCATATGACAAAGAAATAACGACCTGGCTTAGGTCATCATTTAAATGGACGCCCGTATACATGGGCGCGACTTAGTAATAAAACGTGAAATTTTGATATATCTTACCTGGATATTGGAATTGACGACGTGAACCTTGCCATATTTTTGATGTATGACGCCCCTGACTAGGGCGCAGTTTAATAAATTGAAGACTTGAGCTAAGTCACCATTTACATAAATAACCAAAATTAAGAATTTATTAGCAACAGAAATCTGAAATGACTGAACGTACAGTCGTCATTTACCGAAATGATGACCCAAACAAGGGCGTCAATTATGAAAAGGAAGACTCAAAGTCAGACGTCAATTGACTGATAGTTCTGACTTTTTGATTTCTGTGTTTTTAAGTAACCCTTTGACAATGGGTTGTGTATTGGCACTATATATATTCCATTCCGTGAATATAGCCCCACGTTTTCATGATGTTTTTCTCGATTACCCCCTATTTCTCGGTGATAGATGAACTCTCCATGGGACACTCCGTTCCTTTGGACCGGTGACTTTATCATAGAGACCTCCGTAAGACTTCGCTAGCTTTGGATTCCCTCAAAGCAGCCGAGCTGGTTGTACCCTTAAAACCTATGACACTACTTACTTGCCATGTCACTCTAAAGAAACATGGTATACCGGCCCTCACGACATGCTATTTGTATGTCATGAGAATATTCTTGAAATAATAGAATGGGTAATCCATACCATTTATATCCATTAAGAATAGTGTGCCGTACTTGTGTACACTAATTCTATCTATCTTATCATGTACAAGAACAAGCGACCATGTTCATGTGGGCGCTTACTCTTATTGTCATGGCACCCAAGATAGGGAGCCGATTCAACCTAGTTTTATCGTTAATCGTGATTATACCGTTATTATCGTCATTATACCACATGTTCAAATCCTTGAAATGCTATTCCACAAGATCTACCTTAAAGTTATACAAGTTTATTCCTTGAAACTCCATATTGGCTCTAACTTTAGTGGATGTCGAAAAATACATGATCAATGCATGCGCATATAGGGCCCGATCTGGTCCTGGGAGGAGCACCCGAAAGTATTAGTGCCCATGGGAGTTGTAATGATCACGGTATGGCATTGTACCGAAGTGCATGACTAGCTTGATTAGACATTCCATAATCTCATACTCGACTTGACATGACATGACTTGCGTGACCCGGAAAGGGTATTTATATACTTGCTTGAAACGTGATAGCCAATTCCCGACATGACATGACGAATGTACTTGCTTGAATATCTTGACATTTATTGGTATAAGTTCCTAAAAGACATGCTAGTTCACTCAATTATCTCTTGTTATAACTCCCTCTCTTGTCGTTTTACGCAAACATGCATAGCTTTATTACATTCATGTAACATGTAATTTACTTAAAGTAAGCTAGCTCTTAGATATAATTCCTCCTGAGCGTTCGCTCATTCAGTGTTTTCCCCTATTTTTCAGGTAAGTCCGATGACGAGACTCAATCGGATGTGGAAGGTCAAGAGTGAAGAGATTAGTGCTAAACCGTCTACCCAAGCGTCTACTAGTCTTATCTTTCTATATTTTTGAGTCAATCGTTGTACTTTTCCCTTTATTGAGTCTTAGCACTTTCATTAAGTGGTTTGTAATAGAAGTACTTTTGAGGTAGTGATTGAATAAAGGATTGGGTTATCTTTACTTTTGCGCACTCTGTCTTTGTGTTGAATACACTAACGCTCTGATTGACATCATTGATATAAACTCGTCACGCGTCTCTGAGTTCCTTCTGCGCTTGGGGCGTGACAGTTTTTGTGGTATCAGAGCCTATGATATTCAATTCCTAGGAAACCCAAGTCCAAGGATAGGTTTAAACCTTTAACCGGTGAGGTTGGTTAGAACCAAGGGTTAAGTTAACTTAGAATCAAAACATTTGAACATCATCACATATTAATATATTTATTGTAATTGTAGGACAATGGCTGCCGAATGTGCTCAATGGCGCAACATGCAACGCACTCTGCAAGGCATGACACAGGCACTTCAACAAGTGGCACAAGGAGGTGCACATCGTGGAGCAGGAAATCTCCACCAAAGCTTCAAGAACATGAACCCTCCTAAGTTCATGGGATCCACTGATCCGGATGACGCCGAGCACTGGATCCGGGAGACCGAACGTATCTTTCGGGTTATGCAATGCACGGATCAAGAAAAGGTCTTGTTAGCAACGTTTCAATTAGAAAGGGACGCCCGCTGCTGGTTGGAGTCGGTAGAAGCCACATTAGATCAAGGACAAGTTACTTGGGAGGAGTTTGTTGAACATTTCAACAATAAATATTTTTCGGACCGAGTCCAGGAGAAGAAGGCCGCCGAGTTCGCCGTACTTAAACAACGATCTTTGTCGGTGGCCGAGTATGAGGCACAATTCTCGAGGTTATCACGGTACGCTAAGCATTTAGTCAGTACTGAGAAAATGAAAGCTAGAAGGTTTCTAAATGGGCTCAGGCCCCAGTTTATCACACAACTGGCCCCGATAGACATACAAGTCTATTCGGAAATGGTACGACGAGCCCAGCTACTGGAGGATGCCACAGAACTATCTGATAGGATCCGTGGGAGAGACAAGAAGGAGCATGTTACTAGCTCTGGCACTTTCAAACCCAATTTCAAGAAGAGGCCGAGTAATGAAGGTACTCCCTTCCAAGAGTAAAAGTTCAAGAAGACCAAACCTTTCTCCATCACCACTACACCTTCTAAGGTGGTATGTAAGCATTGTGATAAGGCCGGACACAAGGCCGATGAATGTTGGAGAAAACTTGGAGCTTGTCTCCGTTGTGGGAGCCGTGATCATCGGATTCCCGACTGTCCCCTACTCAATGATCAAGCCGGTGATGGGAAGCGCCCGGTGACAAAGAATGCACGTCTCCAAGCTATTAAGGAGACAGAACAAGATGAAGGTGGACTAGTGAAAGGTACATTGAAAGTTTGTTCCAAGTCTGCATATGTCTTATTTGATACTGGTGCCTCGCATTCTTTTATTTCTAAGAAGTTTGCTAATCCATTATCCATGGAACCGGAATGGATGAAATTAGTTCTTTCAATCCCTCTCGAAAGCGAAGTTGGCCTTACTCACCATTATCAAAATTGTGAAGTCTTGATAAAGGGAAGAAATCTTCCTATCGACCTCATATGCTTAGACCTAAAATATTATGATGTCATATTAGAAGCATATTGGTTATCCAAGTATCAGGCAACTGTGGATTGCCGTAATAGCAAAGTTACTTTCAAGGAATTTCCGGAACTGGTCTATACTAGCCCTAAGAGTCGGAGCAAGTCACCTCTTATTTTGGCTCTCCGAGCTAGCAAGCTAATAAGGAAAGGATGTGTATCTTTCCTTGCGTTTGTCACCATTAAGGAGACTAAGGAGACTAAGCTAGAAGACATCCCAGTTGTGCAAGAATTTCCAAACGTGTTTCCGGAAGATTTGCTTGGATTACCCCCACAAAGAGAAGTGGCCTTCACCATCGATTTGGTCCCTGGTGCTGGTCCAGTTTCTAAGGCACCTTATAGAATGTCCCCTGCCGAACTCAAGGAGCTGAAGGAGCAATTGATGGAGCTTCTTAAGAAAAGATTTATTAGGCCAAGCACTTCCCCATGGGGAGCACCGGTGCTGTTTGTAAAGAAGAAAGATGGATCCATGAGATTATGCATCGACTATCGACAGTTGAATCATCTCACTATCAAGAACAAGTATCCACTGTCGAGAATCGATGAGTTATTTGATCAAATATCTGGATCCAAGTATTTTTCAAAGATTGATCTCAGGTCGGGATATCACCAACTAAGGATCAAGGATGAAGACATTTATAAGACTGCATTCAGAAGCAGGTATGGGCACTATGAATTTGTTGTTATGTCTTTTGGACTAACAAATGCCCCTGCTGCCTTTATGCAGTTGATGAATAGTATATTCATGCCTTATCTAGATCAATTCATAGTGGTTTTCATTGATGATATACTAATCTATTCAAAGACCAAGGAAGAGCACGAGGAGCATTTGAGGATTGCATTACAGATATTGAGGATGAATCAGTTATATGCAAAGCTCAATAAATGTGAATTCTGGTTAGAAAAGTATCTTTCTTGGGGCATGTTATATCAAAAGATGGTGTATCCATAGATCCATCGAAGGTTGAAGCTGTAAAGGATTGGGAAAGACCGACCAATGCTAGCGCCGTAGTTTCTTGGGTCTTGCGGGCTACTACCGATGATTCATCAAGGATTTCTCCAAGATCACCGTACCACTCACTAGACTAACGCGCAAGGAGATACGTTATGAATGGAGTGAGGAATGTGAAAGAAGCTTCCAAGCTCTCAAAGATCACCTAACTACTGCCCCGGTTTTAGCTCTACCAATTGAAGGCGAGAGATTCGAAGTATACACCGATGCATCTGGCATTGGCCTCGGATGTGTTTTAATGCAACAAGGGAAAGTTATAGCCTACTCTTCTCGCCAATTGAAGAAGCACGAGGAGAACTATCCAGTCCATGACTTAGAATTGGCTGCGGTAGTGTTTGCACTGAAGATATGGAGACATTATATATACGGAGTGCAGTTTATTGTATACTCTGACCATAAAAGTCTTAAGTATCTCTTCTCTCAGAAGGAATTGAATATGAGGCAAAGACGTTGGCTAGAATATCTCAAGGACTTTGACTTCACTATACAATATCACGCTGGAAAGGGTAATCCTGTAGCTGATGCCCTCAGTCGAAAGCCAAGAGCAATTTTAGCAAATTGTATGATTCAGGAGTGGAAGTTGCTAAAACAATTCTCTAAACTTAATATAAGCATAGACAAGGACAGTAGGTGTGTCACATTATCCCATATGAGCATACAACCATATTTGCTATCCGAAATACAAGGACTTCAAGATAGTGATCCCGTACTAGTGGAAATCAAAAGCAAGATTGGAGAGCAACCTGATTTCAAGATAGTCTTGGATGGAAGATTGATATTTAGGAATAGAACATGTATCCCGGATTGTCTAGAGCTAAAGAAAAAAATCTTAGATGAAGCTCACAGATCAAGGTACACGATTCATCAAGGGTCTACCAAAATGTACCAAGATTTGAAAAGGACCTTCTGGTGGTCCTATATGAAAAGAGAAGTAGCAGAATTTGTGTCTCACTGTCTCACGTGTCAACAAGTCAAGGCAGAACACCAAAAGCCTGTCGGTAAGCTACATCCTCTAGACATTCCCAAATGGAAGTGGGAGGATATCGGTATGGACTTCATTATGGGTCTGTCTAAATCAAAAGGAGGACATGATGGAATATGGGTTATCATCGACCGATTGACCAAATCGGCACACTTCTTGTCAATCAAGAGTCGATGGCCAGTTGATGTTCTTGCTACATTATACATTAAGGAGATAGTCAGGTTACATGGAGTACCTGTCTCAATCGTGTCTGACAGAGACCTCCATTTTACTTCTCACTTTTGGAAGAGTCTACAACATTCGCTAGGGACGAGACTTAACTTTAGTACAGCTTTTCATCCTCAAACGGATGGCCAGACCGAGAGAACCAATCAGGTAGTCGAGGATATGCTCAGAGCTTGCATCATTGATTTTGGTGGAAGCTGGCACGATCACTTGCCTTTGGTTGAATTTGCATACAATAACAGCTACCAGGCAAGTATACAAATGGCACCTTTCGAAGCTTTATATGGAAGGAGTTGTCGATCACCTTTGTGCTGGGACGAAGTTGGCGAGAAACAACTATTAGGTCCAGACATGGTAAGGGATACCATTGAAAAGATTCAGTTGATTAGAGAAAGACTTCAAGTTGCTCAGTCTAGACAGAAGGCTTATGCTGACACAAGAAGAAGAGATCTCGCATTCCAAGTCGGAGATCACGTATTTCTCAAGATATCACCTGGACGTGGAATAAGAAGATTTGGTGTTAAAGGAAAGCTTACGCCGAGATTTATCGGACCTTTTGAGATACTAGAAAGAGTTGGTGAGGTTGCTTACCGTGTCGCCTTACCACCTCAATTGTTCGAAGTTCATAATGTATTCCACATATCTATGTTGTAGAAGTATGTGCACGATCCGTCACATATCATTGATCATGGTGACCTGGTGATTCAAAAGGATCTCACTTATGAACAAAAGCCCATGAAGATCCTCGATCGCGAGGTACGAACATTAAGGACCAAAGTTATTCCCATGATCAAGGTGCAATGGAATAAGAGCTCAGAACATGAAACCACATGGGAGACCGAGGAGTCTATGAAGAAACGATTCCTAGACTTATTTTAAAGGGTATGTACTCTACACTCTCCACGTATATATATTTATACGATTGAATTTGGGGACCAAATTCTTTTAAGTGGGGGAGGGTGTAGCAACCCTGGAAAATGAAAAAGGAATAAGATTATAAATCCACTAATGATAAGAGTCCTAGCTTATATAATTACTTAAAACAAAATAACGCCTCTGATCAAGGCGCTAATTAATTGAAGACTGACGTGAAGACACGAATTTGAGAATTGACGCCCCTATGATAGGTGTCAAATAAAGAATTGAAGACTGTTGTTACAGGCGTCAATTTCAAATAAACGCCCCAACCTGAGGCGTCAATTAAGATGTTATCTAGGGTAAGTTTTGATTTAAGAAAGAGATTGATACGTGTATATTTTAGTTTTAGTCGAACTCCAACCCTATAGAGTCTCCAGAACTCTATAAATACCCCTCCCATCGAGCCAACCTGTTGGTTTTTCTTCATCAAAGCCTATTTGCTGCTACTGCGTTGCTCTTCATCCGGCCGTGGTGTACGAAAAGAGCATAGCAGTTCTTCATTTGCTTCTTCTTCTTCCTCTTGCTGCCAAAACTGTGAAAGGAGGAAGCCCCTCTTCTGCTTCTTTGATAGTTCTTCACGTATTGCCGTGGAGAAACATAAAGCTTCTTCTTCTGAAGGTTTTGGGTGTTCGTGGGAAGCCCTCTGCTTCTCTATTTCGTTGGACAAAAGGGTCTGCTGCGTTGCCCTTGTTCTTCTTCCTGCTGCCTCTGTTTTGCATTAAAACAGAGTATCGATCTTGTTCTTCATCAATTCTTCATCTTTCGTCACTCAAATCATCAATCAAGGTAGGTTTTCTCAAGACTTAGCAAAATTCTATAGTTAATTAAGTTAATACATGCATATAGGTATGTATATTCATGCAGTAGTTACAGATTTTGTTTCCAGAATGAAGCTTTCCCGTTTACTGCATAAATGGAATTGACGACCCATACAAGGGCGTCATTTAAAACTGACGACCGTGCCAACAGTCATCAAAAGTATAGTTATTTAATAAATACCCCATGTTCAAAATTTAATAACTGTGAACCTATATATGTAAACTAATGCATGATTATGTCCATAAATTCTTGTTATTTTCCTCTATCTGTTCATACCTTTAGAGTCTTAATCAGACATACTCCCAAAATTATGTGTCTGTGATTGTACCTACCCGGTGCAAATCATATAACAAAGAAATAACGACCTGGCTTAGGTCGTCATTTAAATGGACGCCCGTATACATGGGCGCGACTTAGTAATAAAACGTGAAATTTTGATATATCTTACCTGGATATTGGAATTGACGACGTGAACCCTGCCATATTTTTGATATATGATGCCCCTGACTAGGGCGCGGTTTAATAAATTGAAGACTTGAGCTAAGTCGCCATTTACATAAATAACCGAAATTTAGAATTTATTAGCAACAGAAATCTGAAACGACTGAACGTACAGTCATCATTTACTGAAATGACGACCCAAACAAGGGCGTCAATTATGAAAAGGAAGACTCAAAGTCAGACGTCAATTGACTGATAGTTCTGACTTTCTGATTTCCGTGTTTTTAAGTAACCCTTTGACAATGGGTTATGTGTATTGGCACTATATTCCATTCCGTGAATATAGCCCCGCGTTTTCATGATATTTTTCTCGATTACCCCCTATTTCTCAGTGATAGATGAACTCTCCATGGGACACTCCGTTCCTTTGGACCGGTGACTTTATCATAGAGACCTCCGTAAGACTTCGCTAGCTTTGGATTCCCTCAAAGCAGCCAAGCTGGTTGTACCCTTAAAACCCATGACACTACTTACTTGCCATGTCACTCTAAAGAAACATGGTATATTGGCCCTCACGACATGCTATTTGTATGTCATGAGAATATTCTTGAAATAATGGAATGGGTAATCCATACCATTGATATCCTTTAAGAATAGTGTGCCATACTTGTGTACACTAATTCTATCTACCTTATCATGTACAAGAACAAGCGACAATGTTCATGTGGGCGCTTACTCTTATTGTCATGGCACCCAAGATAGGGAGCCGATTCCACCTAGTTTTATCGTTAATCGTGATTATACCATTATTATCGTCATTATACCACATGTTCAAATCCTTGAAATGCTATTCCACAAGATCTACCTTAAAGTTATACAAGTTTATTCCTTGAAACTCTATATTGGCTATAACTTTAGTGGATGTCAAAAAATACATGATCAATGCCTGCGCATATAGGGCCCGATCTGATCCTGGGAGGAGCACCCGAAAGTACTAGTGCCCATGGGAGTTGTAATGATCACGGTATGGCATTGTCCCGAAGTGCATGACTAGCTTGATTAGACATTCCACAATCTCATACTCGACTTGACATGACATGACTTGCGTGACCCGGAAAGGGTATTTATATACTTGCTTGAAACGTGATAGCCAATTCTCGACATGACATGACGAATGTACTTGCTTGAATATCTTGACATTTATTGGTATAAGTTCTTGAAAGACATGTTAGTTCACTCAATCATCTCTTGTTATAACTCCCTCTCTTGTCGTTTTACGCAAACATGCATAGCTTTATTACATTTATGTAACATGTAATTTACTTAAAGTAAGCTAGCTCTTGAGATATAATTCCTACTGAGCGTTCGCTCATTCAGTGTTTTCCCCTATTTTTCAGGTAAGTCCGATGACGAGACTCAATCGCATGGGGAAGGTCAAGAGTGAAGAGATTAGTGCTAAACCGTCTACCCAAGCGTCTACTAGTCTTATCTTTCTATATTTTTGAGTCAATCGTTGTACTTTTCCCTTTATTGAGTCTTAGCACTTTCATTAAGTGGTTTGTAATAGAAGTACTTTTAAGGTTGTGATTGAATAAAGGATTGGGTTATCTTTACTTTTGCGCACTCTGTCTTTGTGTTGAATACACTAACGCTCTGATTGACATGATCGATATAAACTCGTCACGCGTCTCTGAGTTCCTTCCGCGCTCGGGGCGTGACAGCACGTCCTCATTCGAACTACCTGAAAGGATTGGAAAGTAGGGGTGAGCAATGCTGAGTAGGATTTATATCTCTATCATCAGGCATAGTTAAAGTGATTAACCATTTTATCATGAATAAGAGAACAATAGTGAAGAAGTGACAAGAAAGAGATAGGAAAAGAAATACGGACTTTCATGTAAAGAATAAACACAAGTATAACAAGAACTTTTCATGAAATTACACGTAATGGTAGATGGAATTGGCCATAACAAGCACGCATATCATGTCGCTCAAGAATTTCAAGTAATTTAGTAGAAGTGGAATGTCTTAGACCAATCATGCTAGTCATGCACTTCGGTGCAATGCCACACCTTATCATTACAAACTCCCCGGGGCACAAGTACTTTCGAGCGCTCCTCCCAGGACCAGACCGGGCCCTTTATGATGCGTTGGTATTGAAAGGTTGGATCATAGATCCTAGTCTAGACATTCACCATACTAAATGGCCAAGAATTCCAAGGTTTAAGCTTACGAATTTACTTCTAAGGTCAAGAGAAATTCCATTAATGTTGGAATGGACATCATGTGGAATGACTAGGAGTCTTAAGTGCACAAGGATCAAGCAAGATTTCGCAGTTCAAGGCCAACCTTGATACGACTGCTAACAAAACAATAAAATAGGGAAAAACATATTAAATCTCACCTGTAGCGGTCGAAAACTGGGCCGCTACGGTGACATTGACGGTATAACATTAGGCCACTAATGGTTCAGTATCAGTAGGCTTTAGAGTTAACCCAAAAAGGTCCTTACTTCAACCCGAAATAAAATAGGTCCGAACAAGAGTTCAGCCCACAAGCTAAAATAACAGATTGGTCCAGGTTAGAACTGAATGGGCTCAAAGGATCTGACTAAAACAAGCCTATTACTAACCCGGCTAGGAAAACAATAGCGGTCTAACCTTGGGCCGCCAAAGTTACTTAGCGGTCTCACGATGGGCCGCTAAGGTCACAGAGGAGTTCGGTTTGGACTGGCCCAAAACACGAATCAAATCATGTTCATGGGTTCAAGTCTTTGGGTACAACCCGCCCGACATCCTGGTGGGAATCCCAGGCTCACGAGGACTTACGGAGGTCTCATAATAGTGGTCCTAGTCCAACGGAAGGACTATCTGGCGGAGAGTCCCAACTATTACAAGATTGAGGCTAGATGAAACACGAAAAATGAGTCGATGCAGTCAGTCAATTCCACCGGTGTGGCAAGACTGTCAAACAATAATGCCAAGATCATAATATAACAATTTATAATAGTAAGTTTCAAAATTGACAAGATTATTGACCAAGCTTTTATCAAGTTTCATATGATCATTTAACTGATGATTGTCAACAACTTTCATGGAAAGTAATGGAAATTATGCCTCTAACCATTAATATCATGTTTTGCATTGTTACAGGTCAAGATGTCATATCAAAACATAGTAAGTTCCTGGTTCAAAACGAATGAATTAGAGTTTCAAACACCCTGCCAGAGGAAAGAAACGGTCTATGTAAGGGCCGCCATAAGCGTAAAGCGGTCTATCGTGGGGCCGTTTCATATCATAAAATAAATATACATCAATCTTATAAATTTAGAAACGCAGGGCCTGTGGCGGTTTATCGTGGGGCCCCCAGACCCTGGTGGCGGTTTATCGTGCGACCGTCGGAGTTCTAGTGGTCACTGAAAGAGCCGTCAACTCAACCCGAGACCCGCCGATGGTGAACCTCGACATGCTACATTAAAAACTTTGATTTCTCATGATAGAGTGAACAAAATTATAGAAAATACTACCATTAGAAAGAGCATTAAAAATCGTATAAGATGGCATGCTTTGATTAAGACCTAAAACGATTAAATTCAACATAAGAGTAGTTAACATGGAAGTTACCCTTTGTGTATACCTCAGAGTAAAACATGAAATTAGGGCAGCATGATGCATGAAATTTAGGCATTTAGGTATCAAAAGAAAGGGCTCAGAAAGATGAACAAGATGGTATAATTAGAATTTTGTTTAGCCTGAGAGACACCTACCTTTGCTTGAAGAAAAGAAGGAGGAAGAAAAGAGGGTCGCCGGAGCCCTAGGTACCGCTCCTAAAACGCCCAAATTCTCCCTCGTCCGGTCACGATCGGTCACGCCACCCGCCGCTGGTGCAAATAGGGTTCCACATGGTCAAAAGCCCTTAATATATAGAACCTATAGGGACTTCTAGCGATCGAATTTGGTTAAAGAGTCCAATGAGGAAACTCCGTTGAAAACTTCAGATGGGGTTCTAATCCACCGCCGTCGTTGCCAATAGAAGAGTCTAGACCTAGGGTTTTCGAAGGGAAAACATGGACCTAACAATGGACTAGGATTTGGCTCAAATTGGAGCGCAAATGGGCTAGAATTGGACCCAATCAAGATGGTTAAACTAGGTCTCCTAAACCAACGAAAAACTACAAAAACGCGAAATTGGGCCTTAACCAATTTTATTTTGGGCTCTTACCTGAAGACAAAGTTGCTAGAAATTTAATTTTACATTAGATACATATTCTTTCAGATTTTTAATAATTTCTTTATAAGTTGAACCAAAAAGTAATTAATTTATATGTGGGGATATTATAATAAAAATCAAGATTCTACACCCTCCCCCACTTTAAGGAATTTGGTTCCCCAAATTCATCGAATCTTATAACAACCAACCTTAGAACAATTCACGATATAATTTCCTAATTGCATCGTCGGACTCCCACATTGCTTCCTCCATTCCACGCCGACTCCACTAGACCTTGACCATCGAAATAGATCGATTCCTGAGTTGTTGTTGCTTGAGGTCCAATATCTTGATAGGCTTCTCTTCATAGGATAAGTCTTCCTTCAATTCTAAATCAGCATGTTGGATGATGTGCGAAGGGTCATACACATACTTTCGAAGCATCGATACATGGAACACATTGTGAATGCCTACTAACTGTGGTAGTAAGATCAATCTATAGGCAACTTCGCCTACCCTCTACAAGATTTCAAATGGGCCAACAAACCTTGGGCTTAACTTGCCTCAAATTCTAAATCTTCTAATTCCTCTTGATGGTGAGACTTTCAGAAATACATGTTCTTCAATCTAGAATTCGAACTCCCTTCTTCTATTATCTGCAGAGCTCTTTTGTCTGGACTGTGCGACCTTCAAATGGTCTCTGATAACTTGAATGTTCTTGGACAATTCTGAGATAAGATCTGGTCCGAGCCATTACTTTTCACCAATCTCTTCCCAACAAAGAGGGGATCTACAACTCCTGCCGTACAAAGCTTCAAACGGTGCCATCTGAATGCTAGATTGGTAACTATTATTATATGTAAACTCGATCAAAGGTAAATATTCATGCCAACTGCCTCCAAAATCAATCGTACAGGCTCTCAACATGTCTTCAACAATCTGATTTGCTCTCTCAGTCTGTACGTCAGTCTGAGGGTGAAAAGTAGTACTAAAGTTCAAATGAATTCTTAATGATGCTTGTAGTCCTTTCCAAAAGTGAGATGTAAACCTGGGATCTCTATCAGATATGATGGAAACAGGCACTCCATGTAATCTTACTATTTCCTTCATGTATAGGGCAACCAAAACATTCACAGTCCACTTTGACTTAATAGGCAAAAAGTGTGCGGACTTTGTTAGTCGATCAATGATCACCCAAATTCCATCAAGGCCTCCTTGCGTTCTGAGTAAACCCATAATAAAATCCATACCAACACTTTTCCACTTCCATTGTGGTATTTCAAGAGGCTTTAATTTCCCAGCAGGCCTGAAATGCTCTGCTTTAACTTGTTGACATACTAAACACCTGCTCACAAAATCGACCACTTCTCGCTTCATGTTCGGCCACCAAAAAGTTCTCTTCAAATCTCGATACATCTTTGTAGCTCCTAGATATATAGTATACCTAGATCTGTGAGCTTCCTCAAGAATCTTCCTCTTTATTTCCATAGATTCAGGGACACAAGTTCTCCCTCGAAATAACAATCTCCCATCATCAGCTAACATAAAATCTGGTCGACTAGCCATTTGTTCCTTAATTTCAACTAGCACTGGGTCATTATCCTGCAACTGCTCAATCTCTGCTAGCAATTCTGAACGAAGCTGGACATGAGCAACCAAGATTCGATCTTCCTTTCCTGTAATATCTAGATTAGCAAACTGTTCTAACAACTTCCACTCTTAAAGCATCAAACTGGCTAATCTAGCTATCGGCTTCCTACTTAAAGCATATGCTACAACATTCCCTTTTCCATGATGATATTCAATGGAGAAGTCGAAATCCTTAAAGTACTCTAGCTGCCTTCTCTGTCTCATGTTCAACTCCTTTTGAGAAAATAGATACCTTAAGCTCATATGGTCTGAGTACAATGTGAAAGTTTTTCCGTAAAGATAATGCCTCCATATCTTAAGAGCAAACATAACAACTGCTAACTCCAGATCATGAACAGGATAATTCTCTTCATGTTTTCTCAACTGCCTGGAGGAATAAGCTATCACTCTCCCTCTTTGCATCAATACGCAACCTAAACTGATTCCCGAAACATCGGTATAAACTTCAAAACCTCCTTCACCTAAGGGCAAGGCCAAATCTGGGGCAGTGGTCAAGCACTCCTTCAAAGTCTGAAAGCACTTCTCACAATCATCTGTCCACTCAAAATGATTCTCCTTACGAGTTAACCTTGTCAAAGGTACTGCAATCTTGGAGAAATCCTTAATGAACCTTCGGTAATAGCCTGCTAAGCCTAAGAAGGAGGTTGAGGAAGAGCCTACAGCTGAGGAGTAGAGCTAAGTTATAGTTCAGCTGGGTATGCTTAGGATGTATGGTGGACTATCTCTCTTATATGGTCATTGGTGGGTGAGCCTATGTGGACTCATGTTTAATCTGGAATAATGTAACTGTACTCCTTTTGGAAATTATGAATGGTTTAAATGCTGATTACATCTCGTGTAATTGTGGTTTCTCTCTCTTTCTCTGATGCGTGTGAATGCATGTTACATAGTTGTGCTTCTGCGATACGTACAAAGTAATGCCTCGGGATCCGATAAATAAGAAAAAAAATTATGCCCATAAATCTGGGAATCGGATAACGGGTCATTATAGAGTGGTATCAGAGCACGAGAGACAAACCATGGTTACAACCATTCCAATTGTCCAGGTAGTAGAAGAAGAGGTAGGCTAGACTGAAAAAGGGTAGAGTATATTTAGAACCCATTTCAAACAGGCAAACCCTCATAGGTAATAATTGGAACCATAAGGATTTTAGGGACATATTAAGTTAGGTTCTAATGAATACCTTTGTATAGGTTACTAAGGAGCAGAAGACGATGGGCAAGAGGCCTAGGCGGGCAGAAGGGAGGCAGGGCATGGAAAAGATGGCACATCAGAGTCGGTACCGAGGGGCGGACCGGGGGTCCCATTGTGTGTCCATTGTGGGCGCAACCATCCGGGACAAGAATGCTGGAAGGCAAAGGGCAAGTGCTATGGATGCGGCGAGGCTGGACATATTGCGAGGAACTTCCCTAAGAAGACTTAGTAAAAGCCAGTACCACCGCGGGAGAGGATTCGGTATAGAGGGCGCGTTTATACGCTAATGCAAGAGGAGGCAGACAATACCCTGACCGTGATTGAAGGTACAGAACAATGACCCATTTTAGTTTGCGAGTCGCATAACAAGCTAAACCTTCGAATGTAACTGATAAAAACCCTAAAAACATACACCGTGTGGCATATGTTGTAGGTTACAATTATTTTAAGTAAGGTGATATTCAATGAACCATGAAAACACAGCTTGTGCGTTACACGTGCAAGCTTCCTTTCCAGAACAGAAGAAGGTCAACTGGTCATTAATGTCTGAATTAAGAAATAAGACAAGCAAGCTTAAACCATTTTAGTTGTAGCAAAGAGGGCTGTCTAGGATACCATCAAGGTCTGGTTAAGAAATGTGCCAGCTCTAAACATCAAGAAATTGATATCTAGGGTCATACTCTTCCTATCCCTGACATGTTTAATGCCTATTAAGATATCTCGTTATGTTGATACCATGGATTCAGGCAAAATGCTCATGTGCATACTTTAAACTGATGACCTTGCTCCTCAACTAGCTGCAAAATACTTATCAAAGTTTGGAAGGGGGTTCTGCTATGGTTCATAGTGATAGTTTTGCCATGAAAGATAACGTCCATTTAGCATTGACCGACAGTCTAGCTTCCCCGCCAATTGCATCAAGGGGTTGCCCTGTGTCTCACCAAGTTAGTTTTGAAGTCCTGAGTTGCATGCGGTATGAAACTGTTCCTTCATTTTCCAGATTGTTGGGTGGGTAGGCTTTAACATGGAGTTACAAGCTTTGTAAAGCTCAGTCATTTCAGTTCATATGTTTAAAAATTGAAGGGGGACCATGTGCTCTTAAAGGTGTCTCTCCCATGGGAGTCTTGCAATTCGGGGAGAAGGGCTAGCTTGGTCCTAGATATACCAGGCTTTTCAAGATTCTGCAAAAGGCTGGCCAGGTGGTTTATCGACTTGCACTTCCACCTACCCTCTCGCATGTGCATCCGGTCTTTCACGTCTCTATGCCCAGGAAGCATGTTCCGGATGCCTCACATGTTATAAAGTATGAGCCCCTGGAGGTTCGAGCAGATATGTCTTATGTGGAGCAGCCCAGTGAAATCATAGACAAGAAGGAATAGGTACTGAGGAATAAAACCATCCGGCTGGTGAAGGTTTTATGGAGGAATTCTCATTCTGAGGAAGCAACATGGGAGTCGGAGGACAAGATGTGCCAGGAATACCCTTAACTATTCGGTGAGTAATTTTTCTTAAAAAAGAAATTTTTGGAGTTAATTTCGAGAATAAAATTATTTTTAAGGGGGAGAGGATGTAACGACCACGAATTTGGGCATTGACCCAATTGAGAATAATTCGGGCCCGTGAACTCAATGAGCTAGAAATCTGGACAGATTATTGAAGGATCCTTAGGATATTGGTAACTTACTATAGGGACGTCAGAATTAGGTGAAACCAAAGCCCATGCAATGACCACTAGGTAAGGAGCAACTTTGATGAAGAGTATAACTTCTGAAAAGTAGGCATAATAGGAGATAAGGAGGAGTTATGATAATGGGCCAAAATAGTTACAGAAAACACAGTTACCTGTTAAAATAAGGATATCTTGCTCCAAAGTCAACCAAATGGGATGAAACCAGGATCATTAGAAAGTTTGGGCCCTTATCCCAAACTCTTCTGTTCACATGGAAACCCAATTCGCACTAGAACCTAAGGTCCTTAGCTCATTTGCTGCCAGCTGTCATGAAGAGGTGTGACTGTTAGGAGAACTCGGATGTAATTAATGGGAAATTCATAACTTCGTCTGTGGTAAATAAAATGACCTGAAACAAAGGTCATAATTCCGAGTGAGATGTTTTCTACAACTTCTATGTTGAGGTCAAGGTCAAATACTACCTGGATGCTAGAGCTATACCCGGATTACCTCGGGCTACCCAAAGGTCACCACCGGAATGAGGGAGAATAAATGATAATATTGCAAAAATCATAACTCGGGCTAGGAATGATGAAATTCGATGAAACCACCACCAACATTTAGATCAGGCAGTCCTCTTGATTTCATCGGAAGGCACCCCAACCCAAATCCCAACAGAAGAATGCACTCACTCGCATTTATGATCATGTAGATGAAGGGTCGTGACTGGAACATGGGAAATGATTGTTAATATTACGAAAATCATATCTCATGATAGACTTCACGAAATTTGATGAAACCAAAACCCAGAGTTAGATCGCGAAGTCGTCTTCATTTCATATGAAGTCACCTCAACCTAATTCTAACAGAAAGATGTACCCACTCGCATCTATGACCAGGTAGACGAAGGGTCACCTCTGTTCAACCGAAGGGATGCTTAGCATTAACCCCTCTTTAAACCAGTGACCTTTGGGAGCGGGCTGGAGACTTGTGGATCGTGGATAGGACCCTGGGAGGCTTGGAGGCTATATAAAGAGGTGGGTTTCATGGGTGGTCAACCTTTAGCAACACCTATCTTCCATTTTCTGCCACCTACGGGTCCTCTTGTGAACGGAAGAGAGGTGAGGGACCTTGGCCCTTGCGTAGGAGGGTGGACCTACAGCGAAGTCTTGGTGGGTCTGGGGTGTGAATCACATCCCCGGATCGAAGGGTAAAGTTGAGGTGGATCTGGGGTGTGGATATTATCCCCGGATCGTCGATTAAATCTCAAAGGTAGGCACCTAACCTCAAACTTTAGGGGTCAATGATGCATTAGAATGGTTTTAAAAGTATATTTTCTACACCTTAAAGAGGGATTAAGGGCATGTGGGGACCACCACCATATTCATTTTTGGTTTTTGGTTTCATCAAGTTTTGGGCTTCCATGGGTTACCTCTGAGTCTCTAAGAATTAGTAAAGTACTTGGGAAGGCCAGCCTTTGGGCAAAGTCTGTGCATATTTCCTATTGGTCATAAGCAAGGTCCGTGCATATTCCCTATTGATCATAGCAAGGTCAGTGCATGTCTTACCCAAGCCTTAGTAAGGTCGATGCACATTTGAGTTTTGTTCATAGTAAAGTCGGGGCACATTTTGCCCAAGTCTAAGTAAGGTCGGTGCAAGTTTTACCCAAGCCGTAGTAAGGTCAGTGCACATTTGGTATTGTTCATAATAAGGTCGGTACATAGGCAAGGTCAGTGCACGATTTGTCCCAGGCTGAACAAGGTCGGTTCACATTCTTTTCTAGGCTTAAGTAAGGTCGGTGCACATCACTGTACAAGCCTAAGTAATGTCGGTGCATGTTTAGTTCAAGCCCAAGGAGAGGTCGGTGCATGTTCAGTTCAAGCCATAAGTAAGTTCGGTGCATGTTAGTTCAGGCCAAAGGAGGGGTCGGTGCAAGTTTGTATTAGCCATGGGAATGTCCGTGCATGTTTTGAGTAAAGGCTGTGTAAGTTTGTATTAGCCATGGGAAGGTCCGTGCATGTTTTGAGTAAAGTCTGTGCAAGTTTGTATTAGCCATGGAAAGGTCCATGCATGTTTTAAGTAAAGTCTGTGCATGATTTAGTGTAGTCCATGCATAGGTAAGGTCAGTGCATGTTTAAAATCAGTGCATGTTTTAGTTATAGTAAGGTCTGTGCATTGTTTGTAGGGTCTGTGCCCTTTTGCCCATACGTAGGTAAAAGGGGTCTGTGCATTGTTTATAAGGTCTGTGCACTTTTGGTGCGGACACCAGAGCGAGCGAGAAGCACGAACCGGTGAGCCGTCGGTACCGTACGCGGAGCACTACTCGGGCTACATCGGCTTCCATCTGGCTCGGAGACAGCCTGGAGAGTCCCCCTTGAGTCTCGATATTTATAGTATTTACTGGGATTTCATTTGTGTGTAATGTGTGTTTATTTGTTTTTTATTCGGATTGTAATTCAGATTGTCATATGGGTTTTTTTGTAATTTGGGACAACCTGGGTCCCGCGGGCCCCCTAACCCCCCTCCCATTGATCCACCTCATCTCTAGGGCCCATGTGGGGTCAGTCAACCTTCCAATGTGGGCTTCTAGAAGGGTTGGACCATGGGGGGGGGGACAATGGGAATTCAAAGTCCAAGAAGGAGGCAAGAAGGTCAAGGGAGCGCCCCCCATATATCATATTAAATTAGGATTTGAATTTTTATTTTATTTGATTCCAACTCACATGGGAGAAATAAATTTGAACTCCCTCTTTTACCTCTCCCCAACCCTAGATCTTGGGATAGTTAGTGTCTTTTGTTATTTCACATAAATAGCATGTATTTTCATTTGATTGGAATTAATGAAGAGAAAAATCTGATTAATGTTGGAGCAAGCAAGGGCCGCCCCCTATCTCTCTCCTCTCTCCCCCTTATGCAGCTGGGAAGGCTGTGAATCAGAGGTGTGAAGCCTCTTCTATCAGTTCATGAGTTCGTCGTTGCCGCCGCCGCTACCATCGTGCCGCCGTCGCACCACCGCCATCGTCGCCGGAGTTTTGTCCATCCAGGACAGCCCCTTCTTCCATGAATTTCTGCTCCCAGCCACGATATCTTTTGGAGCCCAAACTTTCAGGGTGAGTTCCATAGATCATCGCCACGTCTTAGAAAAATTGGTGGAGCTTCTAGTTTCTATTTTCCATTTATCCATTTTCGTTCTCCACCTTCTTTCAGATCTGCCAGCAGTCTGCCCAGATTTCCAGAACCCTAATAGGTCGTTCATGAACCCACCTTCTAGTGACCCAAATAACTTTACATTTTTATTGGAGGTTCTGTCCACCTAATACCACATCCAAAAATTTTCTTGTGAATTTAGGTTCACGTTCATATTTTCTCAAAATTCACTCCAGATCCCAACTCAATCCTGTCTGCCTCTGTCCAGATCTGACCACCCAGCAGTCTAAAATATCTTTCCCCATCCAAACTTCCACCACATCGGTCATAAAAATTATTTCCGTCTTTTTCTCTCTCCCCTCTACAACTTTTATGAAGAGCTCCACATCTGAATCGGAAGTCTACCTCATGGTCAACGCCAACTCTCAGGAAACTTCCATTCTGCCCGGCCAGATCTGAAACAGAGATCAGTCTGGTTCATAAATCTGCCAACAAAAGTACAGTCCCTACAAATTTTCTGGAGTCACAGCGGGTTAAAGTATTTCGAGAGAGCTTTCCAACGGTACCTCTTGTGCATCGATCTGATGTCGGGAGTGAATGCAGAAACAGATCTCATCGGATCCTACACGGCAAAATAGAAGCAGCAGATCCGAGGGCAGCAACTCCAAGACTTGGAGATCGGAGCCGATCGGCCTCCGACCGGTGTTCCAGCCCGGCCGCCATCCAGGGGAGCGTGCCACCAGGTGTCACCATCACAACGGGACCCACCCCATCAGGTCCGGAGGACTGAGTAGTACGTGGGCCCCACAGACCCGCAGATCGTGTCGTCTGGACAGCACTAAAACGCGGGTTTCGGCACCATCGGAGCAACATCAAGATGCTACCCGTCAACCCACTTCCCGATACTCTTGGGCCCCACATGTGACCTATTACCTCTGTTGGCCCAGAGAGATGGCGGACAAGAAGGGGGGTTGAATTGTTCCCTTGCCGAGATGGCGGATTTTAACAACTTTCTTAACAGATGTAGAATTAACAACGTTGATTAACAAAAACTTCAAGTGAGATTAAGATATTCTCTCAATCTTTTCGATCTCACTCGGACAACCAATCCAACAAGCGATGAACGATTACTAATAACAGATAGCAGGGCTAGCGAAGTGTAGTGGTGTAGTGAAATAAAAATCAATAAGATAACCTATGAAGGGAGATAGGAGAAATGGACAGTCACACAAGCAATCACAATTAACACAGGGATTTTTAGGTGGTTCGGGACCACGACAGGCTCCCTACGTCCACCCCTCACCAAACCTGGCGAGGCTTCACTAACACGCTACCGAAGTAGCAACACGGGGACGAACCCCAACCACACACACACTGCTTCCGCAGCAATACACACACGAGACCTTGCCTCAACACGCTGCCACTGCAGCACACACACACGTTCGGGGAACGTACCCCGGACACAACAACCACACGGAGTCGTAGCTCCGTCCACACACAACACCACACGGGGAGTGCTTCCCCACAATAAACCCACACACGCGGAGATACAACTCCGCCCACACACAGTGTATTTCGAGTTCAATAAAGCAAGAGAATATTCAATACATGCTCGTACTCAGAATAGACTGAGGAAGAATCTTCAAAATAAACTAAAGAGGGATGGAGAAGTATATCCTTAATATATGGACGGCCTTGAGATGATCTCTTTGAAGCTTTCAAGGTGAGGGAAGTTCGATCTTCTACAGGTATGAAGCCCCACGAACTCGGCTGCAGATCTAGCTTGTTCCCCACATGAAGGCTTGATAGAATGGATGTATCTTTGAGTTCCCTTGACCAAGAACGTTCCTACAAGATGAAACAAGAGTGAAACCCTTAGAAAACGTTTTCCCTCTCAACCTTCCGGTCAAACCCTCTTTTCTTTCTATGTTTACTATGTAGAAATTGCAGCTAACATATATATGCTAAGACAGAATATGGAAATGAAGGAGCAAGAGATCCCCCTTTAGATTCTTCAATGCAACTCAAGGATAGAATGGAAGGGTGCACTTAGAAAGGATAAACCAAAGAGTAGAAGTAGCCGTCCCTTGTAGATCTGAACGCCTAGGTTGCAGATGGTGGAGAACAGCCGCAGCCGCCACCAGATCTGAGCCCAGGCTCTTGAACGTGATCCACAGTAGCCTCTTCTTCCTCCTCCACAAGTGTGCGATGCCCTCTCCACCGTTCCTACAAGAGTAGAACAATATCAACCCAAGGGGATGTTTCATCCGATGGAAATCGTAACATACATATAGGGCATCGAATGGGTGAACAAAAGACCACAAAGCCCATGTTAAAACTCTCTTAAATGCACTCCCAATGGTAGGGTATAACCCTAAGGACATTAGGGTAATATACCATGCCCATCGGATCATATAATGGGCATTTCGAAACCAATCCGGAAAACCCGTTCCGGACGAACCAGAGAAAGTGTTGACCTCTAGGGTCAACACTCGTCTCAACGAGTTCTGCCAGAACATATATAAAAACAAAACCGAGATACGAGTGTCGACCTATGGGGTCGACACTTTTCACCAAGAGTTCTGGCCTGTGAAGAGACATAACATTTGTGGTGAAAAGTGTCGACTCTTGAGGTCGACACTTTTTCACGAACATTCTATTTTCACAGAAATGAGTAAACTTACCTGAAAGTGTCGACCTACGAAGTCAACACTTTTTCCCGTGAGTTCTGCCTGAGCAAAATAGCAGAGCCCTGGTGAAAGTGTCGACCACGTAGGTCGACACTTTCTGCCAGCGTCCACTCTTTCAACGCAAGGCAAAAACTCCACAAGTAAGTGTCGACCCCTGAGGTCGACACTTTTACTGACAGCAGTAAAATTCCAATAAATGTAATTGAAAGCACCATAAATCAAAAACATGGTATCAAGATCAATCAATATGCACTTACAACTCAGATTGACATATTCAAAACCTAATTTCAACATTGATCAATCCATTCACATTCAAAACCAATTAATTAAACATTCTTACCATGGCCTTGAGTATTTGAATGAAAAACTCCACAATGTACCTGATTTTTCCATATTTGAACATGCAAACCAATCTACTCTGAACAAGTAATGAGCATTTAACCATTTGTTCTATTCATTGCAAGCCAAGAATCCTCCAGCAATCGAGGTTCAAGATGCTCATTCTTGCCATTGGCATTGAAAGTGTGTGAGCATGATTGAACAATGATGTGCAACTAATTGATAGCATAATGAAGCCTGCACATTCTGATAATTCAATCTCATGCAAAACTTGAATCAATGCATTTGAATTTTGGCAAACAACTCAAGATTGTCAGTTCAGTTCCATCATTCATTGTTCAGTCAAATGGATTATAGTACGATCAATATGAGTAAGCACAAATCCATTTACTATTGAATCAAAGTTAACTGAATGTATATTTGAATTTTTAGTTCAAAGACATTTAAGTTCAGGGACACAAGATTCAGATATCAGTTCAATTGATTTCAACTTCATGGCAAGTAAAATCCATTTTCGATGTAATTCAATCAAACATTAGCCACCATTAGATTCCTATACAGTTCAAGGCAAACCAACCAATAAGCAAAGTTCAGATTCAAGTAAGACCATGCTCCGTAACAAGGTGAAAACTAAGGCTCAAAAAGGCAACGGTCGACCCATTCCAAGGGAAATGGAAAACTGTTTTAGCATACCACTGCATAGCTATTCAAGTTCAGTCCAATCAGAGATAGGGGCATTTCCAAAGCAAGCTGAGAAACCACTATCACTAAAGAATCATGAAAAGTAAGCGTAAAGTCATATCCACTAAAACCAATCTTCCCACATTGAAATGCAGTCAATATAAGTCTAGGAACATGAAAGGGCTTTTAACCCCAATCAAGACAGTATGAACAAGATCCACATGAAAGCTCCAAATCCTCATGCACAGCATGCATGAGTCGACTTCATAAATGTATTCAGGAAGGACCTTTGAATTTTAACCTACAAAACAAGATATCATCATGTTAGCTTGTTTATCATGAAAATGCCATTAAGCATAAAACACACAATATATTGGAATCATCAAAACCATTGTCAAAGACAACGAGGGGATGCATAGAACCCAACAACCTCCATACGTGGAGTGGGTTGAAGCATTTGTACCGGTGTAATATTTGTTAACCGGGAGTACGCATTTGGCCGGGGTTGTCTTCCCCACGCCGGGAGCGTGGAGGTAACGGTCTTACTTCTTGGCATTCATTTGCTAGTTTAGTATATGGTTATATGCCGCTGTGAGTGCATTAGGATTCTAGCCCGTGAGTTCATGTCACCGCTATGAGCGAGAGAGTGACCTGTCCCGTGGCTCGATCCGAGCACGGAAGTGAGTCGACCACCCTTGACTCTGTCGATTTCTCAACCGCGCAGATCCACGCTATCCCTCGCTTGGGACGATGAGTGAACTTGCGTTTCTGTTAGCGACGTATAGCCCATAGGAACTCTTAGTGTTGGGCCAAAGTGTCTCCATTGTTGTATGTTGCTGGTCGCGTCCGCACTTAGAGTCCGAGGTCCTCATCACTTAGAGTCGGTCCCTATGTCCGTCCCGCATCAGTTTGGTATCAGAGCGAGTCGAGTCTAGGGTAGTCATTGCATAAGTCTTGCATGGTCTAAGTCGAGTCTAGGATCATCATTATTTTCAAAACAAAAAAAAGTGTTTAAAAATTACATTTCATCCCAATAATTTGGTATATTAAAAGGTGTTGTCCGAACGTTAGGTTACGCCTATCGGGAAGGCCGCACACTTGCGCGAGTGATCTTCGGATCGATTAAGTCCACCACGTACTGGATATTGGTTAAGTCTAGGTGCATTAGTCTATGTCTCCTAGTCCGTGTGTCTTTGCATGCCCACCCGTCGAGGCACCCAATACTCGCCACCACCACCTATGGCGGATTCTCGAGCCTGTAGTTCCGATGAGCCCTCGACGGCTGAGATATTCGAGCCCTCATGGATCGTCTCGATATGCGTATGGATGGCCTTAATACGCGTCTAGATAGCGTAGGAACGTGTCTATAAGGGAGAATGAAAGCCCTCGAGGATCGGGCCGAAGCATCGGACCAGTCCATTTAGGGTCTTGTAGGGAGAATTGCTGTCCTTGAGAGGGCCCCAGTAGTGGCGCAACCCGCGCCGACGAATGGCCAACAAGAGCCGGCTCAGCAACCTACTATGCCAAGGGCTCATGGGGTAGATGTTGGGAGGTAGCAGATGCATGAGGTGGATGACTATGCATCTGATAATGAACAAGGGGGTTACGGTCGTGATCGTTGAAACCAACGACGGAATCGTGATGACGACGACGACCGTGTTCTTAGGAGCGTGCGTGCGGACCCTCCCCTATTTGACGGGTCTTTGGATCCGAAGGTCTATTTAGATTGGGAGGCTGACATGGATCGGTACTTCGAGTGGTTTGAGATGATGGACCACCGAAGAGTTCGGTATGCTAAGATGAAGTTGCATGGGTAGGCCCAAACTTATTGGATCAATGTGGAGAGCCTATTAGTGCAACGACATCAAACCCCGATCGGTACTTGGGATGACATGAAAATGATGTTGAGGCAGAAATACCTTCCTGCCACGTATCGCCAGCGTCTCATAGACAAATGACAAAGTCTCTCCCAAGGGAATCGGTCCGTGACTGAGTACACCGCCGAGTTTGATGAGTATTATTTACGGTGTGGAGTTACGAAAGAGAGCACCATGACCATATCGCGCTTTCGAAGAGGTCTGCGGCCGAACTACCAATATGAACTTTTCCACCGTAATGTGACCACTTTGGAACAGGCGTATCAAGTTGCTCTCGAATTGGAGCAATTCGAGGCCGAGTTTGAGCCTACCCATCGGTTGGGCCCCTTTCCCATTCGTAGTGTCGAGCCCCGTGGCTCTTCAGGCACATATCCGAGGGCCCCCATGGCTCGACCTCAGGAGCCCACTCGTCCCGAGCCATTCGCTCCTAGGCCTCGCCCTCCACCTCCGAGGGATATCCCTCCTCGTCCCCAACCCACGGCACCCACGGCCCATCCACCGGCACCCGCACCCGTTGCTCGTCCTTTGTTGCCAACACCTCCTATCTGTCAGGAGGATAAGGGGAAAGAACCTTTGATCGGGGAGCCTAGTGGATCACGGCAGTAGTGTTATCGCTGCAATGGGTTTGGCCACTTCGCCAACCAGTGTCCCACTCGTTAGTCTCTTGTCATTGGGGACACACAGGCCAGGGACGCCACCTCTTCAGATCTTGTGTTAGTCAGCTATGAAGCAGATCAGGAGCTAGCCGACGAATACTATGAGATTGAAGGTGATGGCCAGGATGCCCAGCATTTGGACGATACCCACGTGGGGGTCGTCAGGTCTATTCTCACCCAGCCACAGTCCAGTGATGACTGGCATCGGACCACCATCTTTCATACATACTGTAGGCTGGGGGGGCATGTGTCTAAGGTGATTATCAATAGTGAGAGTTGCATCAATGCAATCTCCACGGGCGCAGTCTCACGTCTTGGTCTTACTCCCGTGGACCATCCTTGCCCATATCGAGTATCATGGGTGTATTCCACCTCCATTCCGATCAGGCTGCGGTGTTTGGTCCCACTACGGTTCCATGCCTACCGTGACGAGATCTGGTGTGATGTCCTCCCCATGGAGGTGGGCAATATCATTCTTGGTAGGCCGTGGTTATTTGATCGGGATGCCACACTCCATGGCCGGTCGAACACCTGTACCTTCGACCATGATGGCGAGCGGATTATCCTCAGCCCCTCTCAACTCAAAAAGCCATCAGTTAGAGGTCCTACTGGTCCTAGTACTCTGGAGCTTTCCGTCCCCGGGCCCAATATCCCATCCCCAGCCCTGGCTATGACCGTTACCTCTGGCATAGGCGAGCCCTCGACTAGGAGGTGGATGATGATTAGCTCCCGAGAAATGGAGCGGGAGGCTAGTAGGGGCTGCCCTGTATTTGCTATTACGATCTGAGAGGTGGAGCCGAAGTCCGAGGGTGAACTCCCACCCGATGTCATTCCTATTCTACAGGAGTTCATTGATATTTTTCTCGAGGAGCTCCTCGAGGACTCCCACCCATGCGGGATATTAAGCATGCTATCGACTGTTGTATCCCTGTGGTCATTTGAGTCATCCTGTGGTCACTTGGGTCATTTGACATCATCCTATGGTCATATGAGTTCTGTGGTATTCTTGGTTTTGATAATGGCTAAACACACTTTTAGTCATTGATACTTTCCACTCTCATGTGACTGACACACTCGATGTTTTGTTCATGACAGATACGAAGGAATTCAGTGGAAATGGCAAAGGTGAAAGCTCAATGTTCCGCCCTCGCACGCGGATCGACCTGCGCGGTCAGGTCGCGGGGATCGATTTCAAAGCATATTCTAAGTTGATTTCAATCTTAAAATACATGAAATTGATGAGGACATGAATATCTTGACTTATGACATGTTTCATTGGTCTAACACTTCATTTTTGCAGGTATAGGTGTTTCCGGTCGACCTACACACCTTGGCCGGTCGACCAGATTTGCCAGAGCCTAAGAATTCCACGTTTTGCAGGTTTCGGTCGACCGCCCCTGCCTTTCTGGTCGACCGGTTCTTCCAGAAATGAAACTCTCCAGGAATTACAGATTTCGGTCGACCGCCCCTACTTTTCCGGTCGACCGGTTTTCCCAGAACCGACAAGTTGGAGATTTTACAGATTCCGATCGACTGCCCCATGAATTCCGGTCGACCTCCAGCCCCGATGCAGCCATGTTTGACTTCGAATTCCACCTCGTGGCCAGCCCCTTTCCATGTATTTGTTTAATCAAAACTCACATAATCTCCCATGATTTATGGATCTGGTCTGGGGGGTGTCCAAGGACCATTCCAAGGGTTATAAAACCAACACATGAGGGGTTAGAAACTCTAATGCTTCAAGGTTTCAAGAGAGACCAAGGGAGGCCATTCGCGGGCACTGTAGCACCTCCGTGAACAGTGTTTCGGGCAGGAGTTCTTCATCCATTCCAAGGGGTTTCAAGGTGAGATCTGAAACAAGCAACCTCCAGGGAAGCTAGAAGCACTCAAGGCTCTCAAGGGTGATCTAAGCTGCATCCTACATCTTCTACATCCTCTTCATCGACTCAAGAAGGTCAAAAGGAAGATTGAAGCTACATCCATCATCTTCTTCATCAACTAGAAGAGGTTCAAGGAAGATCATCCCGCAAGAAAGAAGACATCGTCAAAGCATCCGATTCAAGCTTCTACAACTCAGACAAGATTCTTTTCTTTGAGCATACTCTATATCTTGTTTGAGTGATTTCATATTTGTTCTCTTTTTTATTTCATACAAACAATTGCTAGATTTCTCGAAGGTGTTTGAGGTCTCTTGTTATGCGTCGGGAGTTGGGATAGGAGTGTTGAGTCAGGAGGCCCACCCGATCGCATATTTCAGTGAGAAGTTGAATGACGTGAAACTGCGATAGTCCACTTATGATAAGGAATTCTACGCAGTTGTTCAGGCTCTTAGGCATTGGAGGCACTATCTTTTACATCAGGAGTTTGTCTTGTACTCCGATCATGAGGCTTTGAGGTTCCTCCATTCCCAAAAGAAGCTTAATGCGCGTCACAGCAGATGGGTTGAGTATCTCCAGTAGTACACATTTGTGCTTAAACATAAGGCTGGAGTGGAGAACAAGGTGGCTGATGCCTTGAGTCGGCGTGCTTGTCTGCTAACCACCATGAGTGCCGAGGTCATAGGGTTAGAGAAGATGAGAGAGGCCTATGTTGATTGTCTTGACTTCGGTCAGACTTATACCACTCTCCAGGCCGGACCCTCGAGAGACATTGATGATTATGTGCTTCAGGAGGGTTACCTCTTTCGAGGAGGCATGCTTTGTGTTCCCCGAACTTTGGTTCGAGACTTCTTAGTCTGGGAACTACATGCGAGAGGTCTGGCCGGCCACTTTGGTCAGAACAATACTATCGAGGCTGTTGAGCATAGATTTTATTGGCCGAGCTTGAAGCGTGATGTTGCTCATATTGTGGTCCAGTGCCGTACATGTGCTACAACCAAAATGAAGAAGTAAAGCTCGGGCCTTTATACGCCTCTTCCCGTGCCTGATGCCCCGTGGCATGATGTTATCATGGATTTTGTCTTGGGATTGCCACGTACCTCTAGGAAGCATGACTCGGTCTATGTGGTAGTTGACCGGTTCTCGAAGATGGCCCTTTTCATTCCCTGCTCGAAGACTTCGGATGCTTCGAGGGTAACCCGCCTATTTCTTACTCATGTGGTGTGCAAGTTCGGGTTGCCTCGTACCATAGTGTCTGACCGTGATGTTAGATTCACCAGTTATTTCTGGAAGACACTGTGGCATATGTTGGGTACTGACCTCAAGTTTTCCACTGCATATCATCCCCAGACAGATGGTCAGACCGAGGTGGTCAATAGGAGTCTGGGTGACCTTTTGAGGTGTCTTGTCAGGGACCGTGTAGGGGATTGGGATCTTATATTATCACTGGCAGAATTTGCATATAATGATTCGGTTAACAGGTCTACCGGTATGAGTCCATTCGAGATTGTCACAGGTCGTAGGCCTAGGAAGCCAGTGGATCTTATGCCCATGCCCATTCACGCACGAGCGTCTGAGTCTGCCGAGTCTTTTGCTAGGCATGTTAGGAGTCTGCATGACGACATCTGTCGTCACATTGAGGCTTGCAATGCACTGTATAAGGAGTTAGCCGATGCCCATCGACACCACCATGAGTTCCAAGAGGGTGAATATGTCATGATCAGGGTAAGACCTGAACGGTTTCCCTATGGAACCGTAAAGAAATTGCAAGCTCGCGGAGCCGGTCCATTTAGAGTGTTGAAACGCGTTGGATCCAATGCGTATGTTGTGGACCTGCCCGAGAATATGGTATAAGCTCAACTTTCAATGTGTCGGATCTAGTTGCATATAGGGACCCAGCGGTGATCCCTAGTGAGCCTTTCGAGCCATCTCCTCCCATTGAGAGTGATCCCACACCTGAGTGTCCACCACCAGCCACATTTCCACAGCAGCGAGAGCATATCGATTATATACTAGATGAGCAGGTGACAGTTACCAGGAGTGGATCCTACCCGCGCTACCTAGTGCGTTGGAGAGGGCGACCCACCACCGAGGATACTTGGATCACCCGTGGAGAGTTGCAGTGAATAAATACGGATCTACTGGAGTGCTACCAGAGCGATGCTGACCCTTACTCGACAGGGTCGAGTTTCTCCCACCCGGGGAGAATTGGTGTGGACACCAGAGTGAGCGAGAAGCACGAACCGGTGAGCCGTCAGTACCGTACGTGGAGCACAACTCGGACTACATCAGCTTCCATCTGGCTCGGAGACAGCCTGGAGACTCCCCCTTGAGTCTCGATATTTATAGTATTTACTGGGATTTCATTTGTGTGTAATGTGTGTTTATTTATTTGTAATTCAGATTGTCATATGGGTTTATTTCTAAATTGGGACCACCTAGGTCCCGCGGGCCCCCTAACCCCTCTCCCATTGATCCACCTCATCTCTAGGGCCCATGTGGGGTCAATCAACCTTCCAATGTGGGCTTCTAGAAGGGTTGGACCAAGGGGGGTACAATGGGTATTCAAAGTCCAAGAAGGAGGCAAGAAGGTCAAGGGGGCGCCCCCCATATATCATATTAAATTAGGATTTGAATTTTTATTTTATTTGATTATAAATCACATGGGAGAAATAAATTTGAACTCCCTTTTTTACCCCTCCCCAACCCTAGATCTCGGGATAGTTAGTGTCTTTTGTTATTTCACATAAATAGCATGTATTTTCATTTGATTGGAGTTAATGAAGAGAAAAATCTGATTAATGTTGGAGCAAGCAAGGGCCGCCCCCTATCTCTCTCCTCTCCCCCCTTCTGCAGTTCGGAAGGCTGTGAATCAGAGGTGTAAAGCCTCTTCTATTAGTTCGTGAGTTCGTCGTTGCCGCCGCCACCGCCATCGTGCCGCCGTCGCACCACCGCCATCATCGCCGGAGTTCTGTCCATCCAGGACAGTCCCTTCTTCCAGGAATTTCTTCTCCCAGCCACGAGATCTTTTGGAGCCCAATCTTTCAGGGTGAGTTCCATAGATCATCACCACATCCTATAAAAATTGGTGGAGCTTCTAGTTTCTATTTTCCATTTTTCCATTTTCATTCTCCACCTTCTTTCAAATCTGCCAGCAGTCTGCTCAGATTTCCAGAACCCTAATAGGTCGTTCATGAACCCACCTTCTAGTGACCCAAATGACTTTACATTTTTATTGGAGGTTCTGTCCACCTAATAACACATCCAAAAATTTTCTTGTGAATTTAGGTTCATGTTCATATTTTCTAAAAATTCACTCCAGATCCCAACTCAATTCTGTCTGCCTCTGTCCAGATCCGACCACCCAGCAGTCTAAAATACCTTTTCCCATCCAAACTTCCACCACATCGGTCATAAAAATTATTTCCGTCTTTCTCTCTCTCCCCTCTACAACTTTCATGAAGAGCTCCACATCTGAATCGGAATTCTACCTCACGGTCAATGCCAACTCTCAGGAAACTTCCTTTCTGCCCGGCCAGATCTGAAACCGATATCAGTCCGGTTCATAAATCTGCCAACAAAAGTACAGTCCCCACGAATTTTCTAAAGTCATAGTGGGTCGAAGAATTTCCAGAGAGCTTTCCAACGGTACCGCTTGTGCGTCGATCCGACGTCAGGTGTGATCACAGCGACAGATCTCGCCGGATCGTGCGTGGTAAAATAGAAGCAGCAGATCTGAGGGTAGCAACTCCAAGACTTGGAGATCGGAGCTGATCGGCCTCCGACCGGTGTTCTAGCCCGGTCGCCGTCCAGGGGAGCACGCCACCAGGTGTCACCATCACAGCGGGACCCACCCCGTCAGGTCCGGAGGAGTGAGTAGTACGTGGGCCCCACGGACCCACAGATCGCGCCTTTCGGACAGCACTAAAACGTGGGTTTCGGCACCATCGTAGCGACATCAAGATGCTTCCCGTCAACTCACTTCCCGATACTCCCGGGCCCCGCATGTGACCTGTTATCTCCCTGCGTGGAGTGAGTCGAAACATTTGTACCGCTGTAATATTTGTTAACCGGGAGTACGGATTTGGCCGGGGTTGTCTTCCCCATGCCGGGAGCGTGGAGGTAACGGTCTTACTTCTTGGCGTTAATTTGCTAGTTTAGTGCATGGTCTTATGCCGCTGTGAGTGCGTTAGGATTCTAGCCCGTGAGTTCATGTCACCGCTGTGAGCAAGAGAGTGACCCGTCCCATGGCTCGATCCGAGCACGGAAGTGAGTCAACCACCCTTGACTCTACCGGTTTCTCAACCGCGCGGATCCACGCTATCCCTCGGTTGGGACGACGAGTGAGCTTGCATTTCTGTTAGCGACATATAGCCCATAGGAACTCTTAGTGTCGAGCCAAAGTGTCTCCATTGTTGTATGTTGCTGGTCGCGCCCGCACTTAGAGTCCGAGGTCCGCATCACTTAGAACCGGTCCCTCTATCCATCCCACATCAACTTTTGTCCATACGTAGGTAAAAGAGGTCTGTGCGTTGGTTGCAAGGTCTGTGCACTATTGGGTCCATGCGTAGGTAAAGGTCTATGCAGAATAAGGTCTGTGCATGTTTTGTGTCGGTGCATGTTTTGCATCTGTGCATGTTTTGTGTTGGCCACGATGAGGTCTGAGCATAGTAGGTCGGTGCATGTTTGGCCCTGGCCACGAGCAAGGTCGGTGCATGTGCTAGTGAGGTCGGTGCAGGTTGGCCCTGGCTATGAGCAAGGTCGGTCCACCTGTGGGTCTGCCCAATTTCCAGAAAATTAGAAAAGGAGAATTTTGAGGGGGCATATTAATTCATAAAAATCTGAAAAAACTAGAAAATGGCAGAAGGCTAAGTTAGTAACCCACAGTAAAAATTTCATGCCCACAGAAATTCTATAATTTCTGATATAAATCATTTTTTGTGCATGTGTAGCCTAGAAGGATAAACCCGTACTAACCTGAACATGACTGCAAGTATGTATAGCCCTCTTAAACTATTAGAAGCATATCTGTGAGCATGTTTAAATTATGAGAAGCATGACTGTGAGCTTGTTTGGCCCCTTAATCAATGAAAGCATGCTTGTTATGATAAAGTATCATACTAATCTGCGTAAAATGGGTATGTATGTGAATGCGAATACGATGTAAATGATATAAATGGAAACAACAGCCTTCTGTGAGATAGGACTTCGGTCCCTGTGGGGGGACGGCCCTGGTTTAAAATCCTATTGATTCGGTCTTCGGTCCCCGGGGGGGCGGCCTTTGTGATGTGGTGTTACATAATGTCTCGAGGCCACCAAGAATCTCGGTGGGAGTTCACTCTCGGGTCTACGCAATACTATTTCGTTCGTTCGTTCGTTCGTTTGTGTGTGTGGGGGGTCACCTGTGTTGTGGTAGCTGTTTGTTTCCAAGATTAATATAATTATGAAAACGTAAAAATGTGAAAATATGAAAATGTGGAAATGTGAAAATGTAAAAAGGGTGATAATATGAAAACTGCTCATTCACCGAGGTTTTAGTGCATGCATGGGTACCTTATACGTTAGTTAAAATGTGTATTTTCTTCTTATGACTTTTTTTCAACAGATTATAATGAATGGATTATGCTATTATTAACATCTGGAATATGTCTATAAAATGGCTATATAGATGCGAGTTAACCCCAGTTTGTTTAGGCTGCCTATTGAGCGTCACACTCACCCCCCCTTGTGACACACATTTTCAGGGGACATAGAGAAGGAGGTTGAGGAAGAGCCTGCAGCTGAGGAGTAGAGCTAAGTTATAGTTCAGCTGGGTATGATTCGGATGTATGGTGGACTATCTCTCTTATATGGTCATGGGTGGGTGAGCCTATGTGGACTCATGTTCAATCTGGAATAATGTAACTGTACTCCTTTTGGAAATTATGAATGGTTGAAATGCGGATTACATCTCGTGTAATTGTGGTTTCTCTCTCTTTCTTTCATGCGTGTGAATGCATGTTACATAGTTGTGCTTCCGCCATATGTACGAAGTAATGCTTCGGGATCCGATAAAGAAGAAAAAAAATTATGCCCATAAATCTGGGAATCGGATAACGGGGCGTTATAGAGTGGTATCAGAGCACGAGAGACAAACCATGGTTACAACCATTCCAATTGTCCAGGTAGTAGAAGAAGAGGTAGGCTAGACTGAAAAAGGGTAGAGTATTTTTAGAACCCATTTCAAACAGACAAACCCTCATATGTAATAATTGGAACCATAAGGATTTTAGGGACATATTAAGTTAGGTTCTAATGAATACCTTTGTATAGGTTCACTAAGGAGTAGAAGACGATGGGCAAGAGGCCTAGGCGGGCAGAAGGGAGGCAGGACATGGAAAAGGTGGCACGTCAGGAGCCGGTACCGAGGGGCGGACCGGGGGTCCCATTGTGTGTCCATTGTGGGTGCAACCATCAGGGACAAGAATGCTGGAAGGCAAAGGGCAAGTGCTATGGATGCGGCGAGGCTGGACATATTGCGAGGAACTGCCCTAAGAAGACTCGGCAAGAGCTAGTACCACCGCGGGAGAGGATTCGGTATAGACGGTGAGTTTATTCGCTAATGTAAGAGAGGCAGACAATACCCCTACTGTGATTGATGGTACGGAGCAATGACCCATTTTAATTTGCGAGTCACATAACAAGCTGAACCTTCGAATGTAACTGATAAAAACCCTAAAAACATACACCGTGTGGCATATGTTGTAGGTTACAATTATTTTAAGTAAGGTGATATTCAATGAACCTTGAAAACACAGCTTGTGCGTTACACGTGCAAGCTTCCTTTCCAGAATAAAAGAATGTCAACTGGTCATTAATGTCTGAATTAAGAAATAAGACAATCAAGCTTAAACCATTTTAGTTGTGGAAAGAGGGCTGTCTAGGATACCATCAAGGTCTGGTTAAGATATGTGCCAGCTCTAAACTTCAAGAAATTGATATCTAGGGTCATACTCTTCCTATCCCTGACATGTTTAATGCCTATTAAGATATCTCGTTATGTTGATACCATGGATTCAAGGCAAAATGCTCATGTGCATACATTAAACTGATGACCTTGCTCCTCAACTAGCTGCAAAATACTTATCAATGTTTGGAAGGGGGTTCGGATATGGTTCATAGTGATAGCTTTGCCATGAAAGATAACATCCATTTAGCATTGACCGACAGCCCAGCTTCCCCACCAATTGCATCAAGGGGTTGCCCTATGTCTCATCAAGTTAGTTTTGAAGTCCTGAGTTGCATGCGGTTTGAAACCGTTCCCTCATTTTACAGATTGTTGGGTGGGTAGGCTTTAACATGGAGTTACAGGCTTTGTAAAGCTCAGTCATTTCAGTTCATATGTTTAAAAATTGAAGGGGGACCATGTGCTCCTAAAGGTGTCTCTCCCATGGGAGTCTTGCGATTCGGGGAGAAGGGCAAGCTTGGTTCTAGATATACCGGGCTTTTCGAGATTCTGCAAAAGGCTAGCCAGGTGGTTTATTGACTTGCACTTCCACCTGCCTTGTCGCATGTGCATCCGATCTTTCATGTCTCTATGCCCAGGAAGCATGTCCTGGATGCCTCACATGTTATAAAGTATGAGCCCCTGGAGGTTCGAGCAGATATGTCTTATGTGGAGCAGCCTAGTGAGATCATAGACAAGAAGCAATAGGTACTGAGGAATAAAACCATCCGGCTGGTGAAGGTTTTATGGAGGAATTCTCATTCCGATGAAGCAACATGGGAGTCGGATGACAAGATGTGCTAGGAATACCCTCAACTATTCGGTGAGTAATTTTTCTTAAAGAGAAAAATTCTGGAGTTAATTTCGAGGATGAAATTTTTTTTAAGGGGGAGAGGATGTAACGACCACCAATTTGGGCATTGGCCCAATTGAGAATAATTCGGGCCCGTGAACTCAATGAGCTAGAAATCTGGACAGATTATTGAAGGATCCTTAGGAAATTGGTAACTTACTATAGGGAGGTTAGAATTAGGTGAAACCAAAACCCATGCAATGACCACTAGGTAAGGAACAACTTTAATGAAGAGTATAACTTCTGAAAAGTAGGCCTAATAGGAGATAAGAAGGAGTTATGATAATGGGCCAAAATAGTTACAGAAAACACAGTCACCCGTTAAAATAAGGATATCTTGGTCCACAGTCAACCAAATGGGATGAAACCAACTCATTAAAAAGTTTGGGCCCTTAGCCCAAACTCTTCTATTCACATGGAAACCCAATTCGCACTAGAACCTAAGGTCCTTAGCCCATTTGCTGCCAGCTGTCACGAAGAGGTGTGACTATTAGGAGAACTCGGATGTAATTAATGGGAAATTCATAACTTCATATGTGGTTAATGAAATGACATGAACCTAAAGTCATAATTGCTAGTGAGATGTTAGCTACAACTTCTATGTTGAGGTCAAGGTCAAATACTGCCTGGATGCTAGAGCTATATCCGGATTACCTCGGTCTACCGAAAGGTCACCACCGGAATGAGGGAGAATAAATGATAATATTGGAAAAATCATAACTCGGTCTAGGAATGATGAAATTGGATGAAACCACCACCACAATTTATATCAGGAAGTTCTCTTGATTTCATCTGAAGACATCCCAACCCAAATCCAAACAGAAAAATGCACTCACTCGCATTTATGATCAGGTAGATGAAGGGTCACGACTGGAACATGGGAAATGAATGTTAATATTACGAAAATCATATCTCATGCTAGAGTTCACGAAATTTGATGAAACCACAACTCAGAGTTAGACCTAGAAGTCATCTTCATTTCATATGAATACACCTCAACCTAATTCCCAACAGAAAGGCGTGCCCACTCGCATCTATGACCGGGTAGACGAAGGGTCATCTATGTTCAACCGAAGGGATGCTTAGCATTAACCCCTCTTTAAACCAGCGACCTTTGGGAGCGGGCTGGAGACTTGTGGATCGTGGATAGGACCCTGGGAGGCTTGGAGGCTATACAAAGAGGTGGGTTTCATGGGTGGTCAACCTTTATCAACACCTATCTTCCATTTTCTGCCACCTACGGGTCCTCTTGTGAAAGGAAGAGAGGTGAGGGACCTTGGCCCTTGCGTAGGAGGGTGGACCTGCAGTGAAGTCTTGGTGGGTCTGGGGTGTGGATCTCATTCCCGGATCGAAGGGTAAAGCTGAGGTGGATCTGGGGTGTTGATATTATCCCCGGATCGTCGGTTAACATCTCAAAGGTAGGCACCTAACCTCAAACTTTAGGGGTCAATGATGCATTGGAATGGTTTTAAAAGTATATTTTCTACACCTTAAAGAGGGATTAAGGGCATGTGGGGACCACCACCATATTCATTTTTGGCTTTTGGTTTCATCAAGTTTTGGGCTTCCATGGGTTACCTCTGAGTCTCTAAGAATTAGTAAAGTCATTGGGAAGGCCAGCCTTTGGGCAAAGTCTGTGCATATTTCCTATTGGTCATAAGCAAGGTCCGTGCATATTCCCTATTGATCACAGCAAGGTCAGTGCATGTCTTACCCAAGCCTTAGTAAGGTCGATGCACATTTGGGTTTTGTTCATAGTAAGGTCGGTGCACATTTTGCCTAAGTCTAAGTAAGGTCGGTTCAAGTTTTGCCCAAGCCGTAGTAAGGTCAGTGCACATTTGTTATTGTTCATAGTAAGGTCGGTACATAGGCAAGGTCAGTGCACGATTTGTCCCAGGCTGAACAAGGCCGGTTCACATTCTGTTCTAGGCTTAAGTAAGGTCGGTGCACATCACTGTACAAGCCTAAGTAAGGTCGGTGCATGTTTAGTTCAGGCCCAAGGAGAGGTCGGTGCATGTTCAGTTCAAGCCATAAGTAAGGTTGGTGCATGTTTGTTCAGGTCAAAGGAGGGGTCGGTGCAAGTTTGTATTAGCCATGGGAATGTCCGTGCATGTTTTGAGTAAAGTTTGTGTAAGTTTGTATTAGCCATGGGAAGGTCCGTGCATGTTTTGAGTAAAGTCTGTGCAAGATTCTATTAGCCATGGAAAGGTCCATGCATGTTTTAAGTAAAGTCTGTGCAAGATTTAGTGTAGTCCATGCATAGGTAAGGTCAGTGCATGTTTAAAGTCCGTGCATGTTTTAGTTATAGTAAGGTCTGTGCATTGTTTGTGGGGTCTGTGCACTTTTACCCATACGTAGGTAAAAGGGGTCTGTGCATTGTTTATAAGGTATGTGCACTTTTGTCCATAAGTGGGTAAAAGGGGTCTGTGCATTGGTTGCAAGGTCTGTGCACTATTGGGTCCATGCGTAGGTAAAGGTATGTGCAGAATATGGTATGTGCATGTTTTGTGTCGGCGCATGTTTGTGTCAGTGCATGTTTTGCATCTGTGCATGTTTTGTGTTGGCCACGGTGAGGTCTGAGCATAGTAGGTCGGTGCATCTTTGGCCCTGGCCACGAGCAAGGTCGGTGCATGTGCTAGTGAGGTCAGTGCAGGTTGGCCCCGGCTATGAGCAAGGTCGGTGCACCTGTGCGTCTACCCAATTTCCAGAAACTGAGAAAAATAGAATTTTGAGGGGGCATATTAATTCATAAAAATCTGAAAAAATTAGAAAATGGCAGAAGGCTAAGTTAGTAACCCACAGTAAAAATTTCATGCCCACAGAAATTCAGTACTTTCAGATATAAATCATTTTCTGTGCATGTGTAGCCTAGAAGGAGAAACCGGTACTAACCTGAACATGACTGAAAGTATGTATAACCCTCTTAAACTATTAGAAGCATATCTGTGAGCATGTTTAAATTATAAGAAGCATGACTGTGAGCTTGTTTGGCGCCTTAATCAATAAAAGCATGCTTGTTATGATAAAGTATCATACTAATATGTGTAAAATGGGTATGTATATGAATGCGAATACGATGTAAATGATATAAATGGAAACAACAGTCTTCTATGAGATAGGACTTCGATCCCTGTGGGGGGACGGCCCAGGTTTAAAATCCTATTGATTCGGTCGTCGGTCCCCGGGGGGGTGGCCTTTGTGATGTGGTGTTACATAATGCCTCGAGGCCACCAAGAATCTAGGTGGGAGTTCGCTCTCGGGTCTGCGCAGTACTCTTTCGTTCGTTGGTTCGTTTGTGTGTGTGTGGGGTCACCTATGTTGTTGTAGCTGTTTGTTTCCAAGATTAATAGAATTATGAAAATGCGAAAATGTGAAAATGTGAAAATGTGAAAATATGGAAATGTGAAAATGTAAAAAGGGTGATAATATGAAAACTGCTCATTCACCGAGGTTTTAGTGCCTGCATGGGTACCTTATACGTTAGTTAAAATGTGTATTTTCCTCATATGAGTTATTTTCAGCAGATGGTAATGAATGGATTATGCTATTATTAACATTTGGAATATGTCTATAAAATGGCTATATAGATGCGAGTTAACCCCAGTTTATTTAAGCTGCCTACTGAGCGTCACACTCACCCCCCCTTGTGACACACATTTTCAGGGGACATAGAGAAGGAGGTTGAGGAAGAGCCTGCAGCTGAGGAGTAGAGCTAAGTTATAGTTCAGCTGGGTATGCTTCGGATGTATGGTGGACTATCTCTCTTATATGGTCATGGGTGGGTGAGCCTATGTGGACTCATGCTCAATCCGGAATAATGTAACTATACTCCTTTTGGAAATTATGAATGGTTGAAATGCTGATTACATCTCGTGTAATTGTGGTTTCTCTCTCTTTCTCTGATGCGTGTGAATGCATGTTACATAGTTGTGCTTCCGCGATATGTACGAAGTAATGCTTCGGGATCCGATAAAGAAGAAAAAAAATTATGCCCATAAATCTGGGAATCGGATAACAGGGCAGTACAGAGTGGTATCAGAGCACGAGAGACAAACCATGGTTACAACCATTCCAATTGTCCAGGTAGTAGAAGAAGAGGTAGGCTAGACTGAAAAATGGTAGAGTATATTTAGAACCCATTTCAAATAGACAAACCCTCATATGTAATAATTGGAACCATAAGGATTTTAGGGACATATTAAGTTAGGTTCTAATGAATACCTTTGTATAGGTTCACTAAGGAGTAGAAGACGATGGGCAAGAGGCCTAGGCGGGCAGAAGGGAGGCAGAGCATGGAAAAGGTGGCCCGTCAGGAGCCGGTACCGAGGGGCGGACCGGGGGTCCCATTGTGTGTCCATTGTGGGCGCAACCATCCGGGACAAGAATGCTGGAAGGCAAAGGGCAAGTGCTATGGATGCGGCGAGCCTGGACATATTGCGAGGAACTGCCCTAAGAAGACTCGGCAAGAGCCAGTACCACTGTGGGAGAGGATTCGGTATAGAGGGTGAGTTTATAGGCTAATGCAAGAGAAGGCAGACAATACCCCTACTGTGATTTAAGGTACGGAGTAATGACCCATTTTAGTTTGCGAGTCGCATAACAAGCTGAACCTTCGAATGTAACTGATAAAAACCCTAAAAACATACATCGTGTGGCATATGTTGTAGGTTACAATTATTTTAAGTAAGGTGATATTCAATGAACCTTGAAAACACAGCTTGTGCGTTACACGTGCAAGCTTCATTTCCAGAACAGAAGAAGGTCAACTGGTCATTAATGTCTGAATTAAGAAATAAGAAAATCAAGCTTAAACCATTTTAGTTGTGGAAAGTGGGCTGTCCAAGATACCATCAAGGTCTGGTTAAGATATGTGCCAGCTCTAAACTTCAAGAAATTGATATCTAGGGTCATACTCTTCCTATCCCTGACATGTCTAATGCCTATTAAGATATCTCGTTATGTTGATACCATGGATTCTAGGCAAAATGCTCATGTGCATACTTTAAACTTATGACCTTGCTCCTCAACTAGCTGCAAAATACTTATCAAAGTTTGGAAGGGGGTTCTGCTATGGTTCATAGTGATAGTTTTGCCATGAAAGATAACGTCCATTTAGCATTGACCGACAGTCTATCTTCCCCACCAATTGCATCAAGGGGTTGCCCTGTGTCTCACCAAGTTAGTTTTGAAGTCCTGAGTTGCATGCGGTAGGAAACCGTTCCCTCATTTTCCAGATTGTTGGGTGGGTAGGCTTTAACATGGAGTTACAGGCTTTGTAAAGCTCAGTCATTTCAGTTCATATGTTTAAAAATTGAAAGGGGACCATGTGCTCCTAAAGGTGTCTCTCCCATGGGAGTCTTGCGATTCGGGGAGAAGGGCAAGCTTGGTTCTAGATATACCAGGCATTTCAAGATTCTGCAAAAGGCTGGCCAGGTGGTTTATCGACTTGCACTTCCACCTGCCTTGTTGCATGTGCATCCGGTCTTTCACGTCTCTATGCCCAAGAAGCATGTCCCGGATGCCTCACATGTTATAAAGTATGAGTCCCTGGAGGTTCGAGTAGACATCTCTTATGTGGAGCAGCCCAGTGAGATCATAGACAAGAAGGAATAGGTACTGAGGAATAAAACCATCCAGCAGGTGAAGATTTTATGGAGGAATTCTCATTCCGATGAAGCAACATGGGAGTCAGAGGACAAGATGTGCCAGGAATACCCTTAACTATTTGGTGAGTAATTTTTCTTAAAGTGGAAATTTCTAGTATTAATTTTGAGGACGAAATTATTTTTAAGGGGGAGAGGATGTAACGACCACCAATTTGGGCATTGGCCCAATTGTGAATAATGCGGGCCCGTGAACTCAATGAGCTAGAAATCTGGACAGATTATTGAAGGATCCTTACGAAATTGGTAACTTACTATAGGGAGGTCAGAATTAGGTGAAACCAAAGCCCATGCAATGACCACTAGATAAGGAACAACTTTGATGAAGAGTATAACTTCTGAAAAGTAGGCCGAATAGGAGATAAGAAGGAGTTATGATAATGGGCCGAAATAGTTACAGAAAACACAATCACCCGTTAAATTAAGGATATCTTGGTCCACAATCAACCAAATGGGATGAAACCAGCTCATTAGAAAGTTTGGGCCATTATCCCAAACTCTTCTGTTCACATGGAAACCCAATTCGCACTAGAACCTAAGGTGCTTAGCCCATTTACTGCCAGCTATCACAAAGAGGTGTGACTGTTAGGAGATCTCGGATGTAATTAATAGGAAATTTATAACTTCGTCTGTGGTTAATGAAATGACCTGAAACTAAGGCCATAATTCTGAGTGAGATGTTAGCTACAACTTCTATGTTGAGGTCAAGGTCAAATACTGCCTGGATGCTAGAGCTATATCCGGATTACCTAGGGCTACCGAAAGGTCACCACCGAAATGAGGGAGAATAAATGATAATATTCAAAAAATCATAACTCGGGCTGGAAATGATAAAATTCGATGAAATCATGATCAAAATTTAGATCAGGAAGTCCTATTGATTTCATCTGAAGACACCCCAACCCAAAGCCTAACAGAAAAATGCGCTCACTCGCATTTATCATCTGGTAGATGAAGGGTTACGGCTGGAACACAGGAAATGAATGTTAATATTGTGAAAATCATATCTCATGCTAGATTTCATGAAATTCGATGAAACCATAACCCAGAGTTAGACATCAAAGTTGTCTTCATTTCATATGAAGACACCTCAACCTAATTCCCAACAGAAAGACCTGCCCACTCGCATCTATGACCTGGTAGACGCTGGGTCATCTCTGTTCATCCGAAGGGATGCTTAGCATTAACCCCTCTTTAAACCGGCGACCTTTGGGAGTGGGCTGGAGACTTGTGGATCATGGATAGGACCCTGGGTGGCTTGGAGGCTATATAAAAAGGTGGGTTTCATGGGTGGTCAACCTTTAGCAACACATATCTTCCATTTTCTGTCACCTACAGGTCCTCTTGTGAAAGGAAGAGAGGTGAGGGACCTTGGCCCTTGCGTAATAGGGTGGACCTGCAGCGAAGTGTTGGTGGGTCTGGGGTGTGGATCTCATCCCCAGATCGAAGGGTAAAGCTGAGGTGGATCTGGGGTGTGGATATTATCCCCGGATCGTCGGTTAACATCTCAAAGGTAGGCACCTAACCTCAAACTTTAGGGGTCAGTGATGCATTAGAATGGTTTTAAAAGTATATTTTCTACACCTTAAAGACGGATTAAGGGCATGTGGGGACCACCACCATATTCATTTTTGGTTTTTGGTTTCATCAAGTTTTGGGCTTCCATGGGTTACCTCTGAGTCTCTAAGAATTAGTAAAGTCCTTGGGAAGGCCAGCCTTTGGGCAAAGTCTATGCATATTTCCTATTGGTCATAAGCAAGGTCCGTGCATATTCCCTATTGATCACAGCAAGGTCAGTGCATGTCTTACCCAAGCCTTAGCAAGGTCGGTGCACATTTGGGTTTTGTTCATAGTAAGGTCGGTGCACATTTTGCCCAAGTCTAAGTATGGTCGGTGAAAGTTTTACCCAACCCGTAGTAAGGTCAGTGCACATTTGGTATTGTTCATAGTAAGGTCGGTACATAGGCAAGGTCAGTGCACGATTTGTCCCAGGCTGAACAAGGTCAGTTCACATTTTGTTCTAGGCTTAAGTAAGGTCGGTGCACATCACTGTACAAGCCTAAGTAAGGTCGGTGCATGTTTAGTTCAGGCCCAAGGAGAGGTCGGTGCATGTTCAGTTCAAGCCATAAGTAAGGTCGGTGTATGTTTAGTTCAGGCCAAAGGAGGGGTCGGTGCAAGTTTGTATTAGCCATGGGAATATCCGTGCATGTTTTGAGTAGAGTTTGTGTAAGATTGTATTAGCCATGGGAAGGTCCGTGCATGTTTTGAGTAAAGACTGTGCAAGTTTGTATTAGCCATGGAAAGGTCCATGCATGTTTTAAGTAAAGTCTGTGCATGATTTAGTGTAGTCCATGCATAGGTAAGGTCAGTGCATGTTTAAAGTCCGTGCATGTTTTAGTTATAGTAAGGTCTGTGCATTGTTTGTAGGGTCTGTGCACTTTTACCCATACGTAGGTAAAAGGGGTCTGTGCACTTTTGTCCAAACGTAGGTAAAAGGGGTCTGTGCATTGGTTGCAAGGTCTGTGCACTATTGGGTCCATGCGTAGGTAAAGGTCTGTGCATGTTTTATGTCGGTGCATGTTTGTGTCGGTGCATGTTTTGTGTTGGCCACGGTGAGGTCTGAGCATAGTAGGTCGGTGCATGTTTGGCCCTGGCCACGAGCAAGGTCGGTGCATGTGCTAGTGAGGTCGGTGCAGGTTGGCCCTAGCTATGAGCAAGGTCGGTGCACCTGTGGGTCTGTCCAATTTCCAGAAACTGAGAAAAAGGGAATTTTGAGGGGGCATATTAATTCATAAAAATCTGAAAAAATTAGAAAATGACAGAAGGCTAAGTTAGTAACCCACAGTAAAAATTTCATGCCCACAGAAATTCTATACTTTCAGATATAAATCATTTTCCGTGCATGTGTAGCCTAGAAGGATAAACCCGTACTAACCTGAACATGACTGCAAGTATGTATAGCCCTCTTAAACTATTAGAAGCATATCTGTGAGCATGTTTAAATTATGAGAAGCATGACTGTGAGCTTGTTTGGCCCCTTAATCAATGAAAGCATGCTTGTTATGATAAAGTATCATACTAATATGTGTAAAATGGGTATGTATGTGAATGCGAATACGATGTAAATGATATAAATGGAAACAACAGCCTTCTGTGAGATCGGACTTCGGTCCCTGTGGGGGAACGGCCCTAGTTTAAAATCCTATTGATTCGGTCTTCGGTCCCCGGGGGGGCAGCCTTTGTGATGTGGTGTTACGTAATGCCTCGAGGGCACCAAGAATCTAGGTGGGAGTTCGCTCTCGGGTCTGCGCAGTACTCTTTCGTTCGTTTGTGTGTGTGGGGTCACCTGTGTTGTGGTAGCTGTTTGTTTCCAAGATTAACAGAATTGTAAAAATGCGAAAATGTGAAAATATAAAAAGGGTGATAATATGAAAACTGCTCATTCACTGAGGTTTTAGTACATGCATGGGTACCTTATACGTTAGTTAAAATGTGTATTTTCCTCATATGAGTTATTTTCAACAGATGATAATGAATGGATTATGCTATTATTAACATCTGGAATATGTCTATAAAATGCCTATATAGATGCGAGTTAACCCCAGTTTGTTTAGGCTACCTACTGAGCGTCACACTCACCCCCCCTTGTGACACACATTGTCAGGGGACATAGAGAAGGAGGTTGAGGAAGAGCCTGCAGCTGAGTAACAGAGCTAAGTTATAGTTCAACTGGGTATGCTTCGGATGTATGGTGGACTATCTCTGTTATATGGTCATGGGTGGGTAAGCCTATGTGGACTCATGTTCAATCTGGAATAATGTAAATGTACTCCTTCTGGAAATTATGAATGGTTGAAATGATGATTACATCTCGTGTAATTGTGGTTTCTCTCTCTTTCTCTAATGCGTGTGAATGCATGTTACATAGTTGTGCTTCCGTGAAACGTACGAAGTAATGCTTCGGGATCTGATAAAGATGAAAAAAAAATTACCCATAAATCTGGGAATCGGATAACGGGGCGTTAAAATGCTTAACATCCCTCTCTTAACAACTTATCCACCCGAAGTGCCGAGATGAGCGGCACGGACTTGGATTGCCTAGAGCCAGAGAAGGAAAGCTCATGGCGTCCATGGAAAGACACTACTCCTGACTTACAATGAACACTAGCACCATGCTTAGATAACTAATCAGCCCCTAAAATCACGACATAATCTTTCATCTTCATGGATACTAAATTGGCAGATAAATTACAACCATTAATCAGGACCTTACTAGAAGGATAATAATATTTAATCTTGGATCCCAAACCAATAGGGGTGGATATCATAAGATGCGAATCCAATAACACCGGTTTCACAGATAAGGTTTTAGCAAATTTCAGAGATATAAAAGAATGAGTGGCTCTAGTGTCGAAAAGTACGAATTCTGGCTTGGAAAGAATAGTAAGAGTACCTTCGACAATACCTCCTTCCTCGGTAGCTTGGGTCTCAGTCTCTGCCTCCTGGAGGGCTTGGAGCTTGCCCTGCTGCTTGAAAGTTCCTTGCGACTTATCAGATGCTGCTGGTTTATTAATAAGGGGACATTCTAGGATTCGGTGGTCCCAACTACCACATCTCAAACAAGCGCCTAACTTGCGCCAACACTCTTCCATCTTGTGACCTGGACGGTCACAATACTTGCGAACTACCCTGGATAGCACAGCTGGTCCAACCTTTTTCTCACCTTCGCTGGGTTTCTTATTTTTTGAAAAACTCGGCCCGCCATTGGGCCTCTTTTGACCACTACCGGGTTTAAAGTTCCCAGAATTGGTAGTCTACTCCTTCTTCTTATCCCGACCTCTTATCCGATCAGTCATTTCCATCGTGTCTTCCAAAACTTGTGTTTTCCTTACAATCTCTACATAGACATGGATTTCCAAGGGTGCCAATTGATTGATGTACTGAAGCTTCAAACCATTCAGAAATCTTTTAGCCTTCATTTTCTCAGTGGACACCAAGTGTGGTGCATACTTAGACAATCTAGAAAACTGCGCTTCATATTCCGCAACCGACAAGTTTCTTTGCTTCAAAGCAGCAAACTCAGCTGCCTTCTTTTCCTGCACCCGATCTGAGAAATACCTTCTATTGAAAGACTCTTTGAACTCGTTCCACATGGCACGCCTATTCCCAAGCGTGGCTTCCACGGCTTCCCACCAAGTACGTGCATCGCGTTCTAACTGGAAAGTCGCTAGAAGGACATGATCCTAACCCTGAAGATCCACTCCATCTCCTTTAGCCAATTCTCGGCCTCATCTGGGTCCGAAGATCCACTAAAACGTGGGGGATTCAAGCCTTGAAAGTTCCGATGTAGATTGCCTGCTTCTTGCTGTCCGCCGCCTTGGGATACTTGCTGTAAGGCCTAGGTCAGGCCCCGCACTGTACGTTGCATATCTCGCCATTGAGCGCGTTCTGTTGCCATTGCGAGAAATTCCTACAACATAAAAGAAGTGATTAAGAACGTTCTATTGAATCTATCTTCTTATAGCTAGTTAATTAACTTTGCCCAAGTCTCTACCCAACTCACTGGGTTGGATTCTGACTTTACAAATGTTAAAAGGTTCTATAACACTACTAGCAACCTAGGGTCTAAAGAAAACCTAGGCTCTGATACTACAAAACCTATCACGTCCCGACGCGGAAAATCGGAACGTAGCAGTTTATATCATGCATGTCAATCAGAGCATACATTGCCACAAGAGACCAAACCACCAGGCTAATAATGAAGAAAACAATTAATCCAACTTCATTGATAATAATAAGAGAAAGTATTTAATTACACCCGACTCCTTGTGAACTTCTAACTCATCAATGTTAAAGGGAAGAAAATACATCAACTTTAAAATAACAAAACTCAACAACTAATCTAGAACATGACTCGAACATCACTCGCTCCTGGAATAACTCGTTCCCGTCCCCATCAGAGTGCACGTCCTCATCCGAACTACCTGAAAGGATTGGAAAGTAGGGGTGAGCAAAGCTCAGTAGGATTTATATCTCTATCATCAGGTATAGTTAAAGTGATTAATCATTTTATCATGAATAAAAGAACAATAGTGAAGAAATGACATGAAAGAGATAGGAAAAGAAATACGGACTTTTATGTAAAGAATAAACACAAGTATAACAAGAACTTTTCATGAAACTACACGTAATGGTAGATGGAATTGGCCATAACAAGCATGTATATCATGTCATGCAAGAATTTCAAGTAATTGAGTAGAAGTGGAATGTCTTAGACCAATCACGCTAGTCATGCACTTCGGTGCAATGCCACACCTTGTCATTACAAACTCCCCGGGACACAAGTACTTTTGGGCGCTCCTCCCAGGACCAGACAGGGCCCTTTATGATGCGTTGGCATTGAAAGGTTGGATCATAGATCCTAGTCTAGACATTCACCACACTAAATGGCCAAGAATTCCAAGGTTTATGCTTACGAACTTACTTCTAAAATCAGGAGAAATTCCATTAATGTTGGAATGGACATCATGTGGAATGACTAGGAGTCTTAAGTGCACAAGGATCAAGCAAGATTTCGCAGTTCAAGGCCAACCTTAATCATGCTTTGATTAAGACCTAAAACGATTAAATTCAACATAAGAGTAGTTAACATGGAAGTTACCCTTTGTGTATACCTCGGAGTAAAACATGAAATTAGGGCAGCATGATGCATGAAATTTAGGCATTTAGGTATCAAAAGAAAGGGCTCAGGAAGATGAACAAGATGATATAATTAGAATTTTGTTTAGTCTGAGAGACACCTACCTTTGCTTGAAGAAAAGAAGGAGGAAGAAAAGAGGGTCACCGGAACCCTAGGTACCGCTCCTAAAACGCCCAAATTCTCCCTCGTCCGGTCACGATCGGTCACGCCACCCGCCGCTGGTGCAAATAGGGTTCCAGAGGGTCAAAAGCCCTTAATATATAGAACCTATAGGGACTTCTAGCGATCGAATTTGGTTAAAGAGTCCAATGAGGAAACTCTGTTGAAAACTTCGGATGGCGTTCTAATCCACCGCCGCCGCCGCCAATAGAAGAGTCTAGACCTAGGGTTTTAGAAGGGAAAACATGGACCTAACAATGGACTAGGATTTGGCTCAAATTGGAGCGCAGATGGGCTAGAATTGGACCCAATCAAGATGGTTAAACTAGGTCTCCTAAACCAACGAAAAAATGATAAAACGCAAAATTGGACCTTAACCAATTTTATTTTGGGCTCTTACCTGAAGACAAAGTTGCTAGAAATTTAATTTTACATTAGATACATATTTTTCCAAATTTTTAATAATTTCTTTATAAGTTAAACCAAAAAGTAATTAATTTATATGTGGGGATATTATAATAAAAATCAGGATGCTACAAGCATTCTGTGAGATAGGACTCCGGTCCCTCTGTGGGGAGGCCCTTCTGTGCGACGGCGATACGTAACACTGCGGAAGTAAAAGAACCCAGGGGACGACGATACGTAACGCCCTAGTCAAAATTCCTATGATTCAGCCGATCGTTCTGTGGGACGGCGATACGTAACGCCACAGGAAGCTGTGGGCCTCAGGAATCTAGGTGAAATACGATGGCTCAGGTCTATTGTTCTGTGGGACGGCAATACGTTACGCCACAGAACGCTGTGGGCCACAGGATTCTAGGTGGGAGTTTGCTCTCGGGTCTGCGCAGTACTCTTTTGATTCATTTGTATGTGGGCCTCTTATGTTTGCGACAGCTGTTTGATTCCATGAATAACAAAAATGTGAAAACTCATGAAAATATGATAATGTGTAATTGCTCATTCACTGAGGTCTTGTTGCATGCATGAGTACCTTATTTGTTAGTTCAAGAATATGTATTTTCCTCATATGAGTTATTTTAAGTAGATGATAATTAATGGATTGTACAATTATTAACATTTGAATTATGTATATAATTTGGTTATATAGATGCGAGTTAACTCCGGTTTGTTTAGACTATCTACTGAGCATCACACTCACCCCTTTGTGACACACGTTTCAGGAGACATAGAGAAGGAGATTGAGGAGGAGGTTACTGCTGAGGAGTAGTGCTAGTTCATAGTTCGTCTGGGAATGATATGGAAGAATATCTCTCTTATATGTATGGTTATGAGGTGGTGAGCCTATGTGGACTCATGTTTATCTTGGAACATTGGACATGTACTCTTTTTGGAAATTATGAATGGTTGAAATGCTAGTTTTATTTCATGTAATTGTGGTTTCTCTCTCTCTCTCTCATGCGAGTGTTTTCATGTTTATATAATTATTCTTCCGCGATACGTGCGAAGTAATGTCTTGAGGTCCGATGGTAGAAAAGAAAAAAAAATATACCCATAATTTGGGGATCGGTTCTCGGGTCATTACACTATCACAGGCAGAAGGCGGTTCCTCAAGAATCGCTACTATCAAGAGGCGGTTCCAGGAGAACCGCTACTCCATTAAAACAGTCTTCATCAGACTGCCTTCATGCTTCTATTCTCTGCACTTTGTTAACTTCAAACAGATTGCAGATCGGCCTTGTAAACATATGTTCAGCTTAGCTAAATAGGTTCTATTCCTAGTTATAACCTTATATTCATAATTTCGGTTATATTGTGCTTCAATAATGATAGGTTTCATTCCCTTCATGTGTTATAATCACATTTTAAACTTATGCTAATTTCATGCCAAAACCATATAATTTTTATTAAAGTTTCCTTCATATGGTTTATGAATTTGTTATATTGATGATTTACTCATTGTTTTTACACGGTTCATTGTCTTCTAAAGTCTTTCTTAAGTACATGGCACGTATCCTGGTACGTAGCCATTAGTTACACCTTGCACTTATAGGCACACTCGCTTGGACTTGTGATCCTCTCCGTTGGATATTCCTTCCACCAGACTAGGTGATAATGTTTAAAGGCCTCCGTAAGTCTCCGTGAGCCAAGGATTCCAACTAGGACGCCGAGCTGGTTGTACCCTAAAAGCCCATTGGTCTAGAAGGCACTCAAGCTTACCGACATTTTCTGCAGCCCAGGATAATAGCGGTTCTCAGGAGACCGCTACCTTAGAGTAGCGGCTCTAGCGTGACCGCGTTCTCCTAGGCTTATCACTGCATCAACCCTTTCCTCTCTCTTTGGCATTGACTCTGTCTAGTAGCGATCCTGATCGAACCGCTACTTCATAATAGCGGTCCTTTCATGACCATCTCTTCAAGAAACGGCCCAGGCATGACCGTTTCCTATTTCAAGTGTTCTTAACCCGGGGTTTGACCTAAGGGTTGATTTTTCTATGTTCCTAGATATTCTATTGATTATCTAGAACCTAACACTTTACTCAGTAATTATTAATGAATTATGGAAAGTATTGAATGTACCATTATACTGACGGATTCCTTCCGTAGCATGACCTTGTTCTTAATTCAACCTTGGAACTCTCATATTCATAATTTATGCATTCTTACCTTGATGTTGCTATTATGAACACATTGTTTGAACTTTACATTATTGGCCTACATTATTTATATTTCTCGTGGAAGTAGCTTGATTTATAACTTGAAGATGCAAGAGCGAGAACAGACAGTGTCCAAGGGCTCGACACTAGCCCCCTCGGCGGACGACCGAAAACATACTATAAACTATGGGGTATGATGAACACTGGCGTCGTATTGCGTAGGGAGTACTTTTTTTATAGACAAGTGAAAACCATGAGGCTCTACATGAAATTGTTACATTCTTGTTACATGCCTTTCTAGTGCATAGCCTTTATGGTTATGTAAAGTACATTCTCGTTACATGCAAGTACATTCTTGTTACATGAAAGGCCACATTATATTCTTGCTAGATCATTCTTTCATTCTACATGAACTCTCTTAATTATCTCTATGGACAAATGCGTTGTTACTTTAGTTTCATTTGTATGATTTACCGCATTTCTTTTATCTTACCTTCTAGAGTTAAAATGCTAATTATTTAAACATTTCCTTCATGTTGATACGAAGATACATACTAGGCAAGTGTACTCATTCCCTACTTTTTTCCAATCTTTTCAAGAAATACTAGCGGGTCGGATTCAAACTATTCTAGTGGTGGATCCGAGAGCGAATGAAGAACGAGTGAAGAGGTAGATATGAGTCTTTACAATTAGTCAAGAGTCATTATGTAATTTTCCATTTTATTGAGTCCAAAATTAGAAAGAAGTCAATTGTCAATGTACTTTTGATTATCATTCAATAAAGTGAAGTTTTGAGTACATCTCCATGTGCATTCCCCTTTATGTGTGAATGTGTGGGCGCTCTGATTATATTGCTCGCTTGCGACGTACTAGCCGACTATTCACGTTCCCGATTAGTTTCCGCTGCATAATCTCGGGACGTGACTATTAAAGTGGTATCAGAGCCTTGACATAAGTCCTAGGAAAAATGTCATATCATAGGATAAGTCCAAGGCTTAAGGACCCATACCTATGAACTTAGGAAAGAAATTTTCAACCTATGAGAGATTTGGGTAGAGCCCGGGATGAGATAGTTATTTAGATATTATCTTTAGATGAACTCCCCTCAATTTCGTAGGAATTAACAAATTGTGCCTTTTCTCAGGTACTTTTGCTCACGATGGCTCACCATGTTAACTGGGATGAGATGCAGCAAACTGTTGCGGGTCTTACCCGGCCCCTTCAAATTGTAGCCCAAGCTGGCGCAAGGGCTGGCGCGGGTAATTTGCACGGGAACTTCGGGAGTATGAATCCTCCGCGGTTCTCTGGATCATCAAACCCCGACGAAGCTGAAAATTAGATCGACGAGATGAACATGATATTCAAGGTCATGCAATGCACCGACCAAGATAAAGTCTGTCTCACCACTTTTCAACTCAACAATGATGCGCAGACTTGGTGGAAGGCCGCCTCGGCACATCTTCAAAATGCTCAACTTACATGGGAGGAATTTCTTACACTCTTCCGAGCGAAATATTTTTCTGAACATGTTAAGGAAAGAAATGTTGCGGAATTTGCCTCCTTAAGGCAAGGAATGATGTCTGTAGCGGAGTACAAGCTTCAATTCTCCCGTCTGGCTCCATATGCTCCCCACCTAGTGAGCATAGATATATTAAAGGCTAACTGATTCATGGATGGCCTAAGGCCCATTTTCATTACTCACTTGGACCTCGAAATATCCATACATATACGGAGATGGTCCAACGAGCATATCTATGTGAAAGGACCTTGGAGAAGGTCAAAAAATTCAAGAGTAAGGGCGAGGAGTCTAGCAGCAAGCTCAACAAGCGCGGACGAAAAGAAGACAAGTTTAGCATCACGGGTACTTACAAGTCTCGTGATAACAACAAGCGATCCCATAGTGGCGGCGGGAATGGCAAGAACAATAAGATTAAAGAAGTGGAAAATCAAGTAATGACGGCTTGCTCATTCTGCGAGAAGTTTGGCCACTCGGCTGAGGAGCGCTGCACACATTTAGGCGCTTGCTTACGATGTCAAAGCCGGGAGCACCGCATGCCTGATTGCCCCCTCATGAAAGAACAAACCTAAAATGGCGGGCGTAAGAGGCAAGCTTGTCTCAATGCCGTTCTAGATGAAGAAGTGCCATTTAAATTTATTCCCATCTTACTTTTGTACTATTTGATACTGGTGCTTCTCATTCTTTTATATCTACTACTTTTACAAAAACTTTGCCAGTTTCACCTGTCCCTCTACCTTCGGACCTAACTATCACAACACCTTTAGGTCCTGCAACTAAACATACCACCCACTACCCAGATAGTGAGGTAACAATAGAAGGTCATAATCTCCTCGCAAACCTAATATGCCTTGACATGGAAGGCTACGATGCTATCTTAGGTGTAGAATGGGTTGTTGATCACTATGCCTATATTAATTGTCGCAATAGAAGGATTTCTTTACGTAAACCAGATCTTCCACAATTTTCTTTCCTCGGTATCAAGTATAGGAAGCATCCTATTCTTATTTCTTCTCTTCACGCTTGCAAACTCATCACGCAAGGTTGTGAAGTTTTTCTTACTTCTGTGATCGTTACCAAGTCCAAGGAAATCATCCTAGCGGATATTCCCATTGTAAATGAGTTCCTCGATGTTTTTCCATCTAATTTACTTGGTTTACCACCTAAAAGGGAAGTAATCTTCTCTATCAAACTCATTCTTGGAGCAGCACCTGTTTCGATAGCTCCCTACAAGATGTCCCCCACGGAACTCAAAGAATAGAAGAAGCAACTTCAGAAATTACTAGAAAAAGGTTTCATTTGACCTAGCACATCCCCTTGGGGTTCGTCGGTTCTATTCGTCAAGAAGAAGGATGGATCTCTCAGGCTATATATCGATTTTCGGTGAAAAAATCAACTAATAATCAAAAACAAATATCCGTTGTCGCGTATCAACGAGCCATTTGACCAGAACTCTGGAGCGAAATATTTCTCTAAGATAGAGCTCAGATCTGGTTACCATCAGCTCAAGATTAAAGATGAACACATTTACAAGACTACTTTTCGGAGCAGATATGGGCACTACGAGTTCGTTGTGATGTCGTTCGGGTTAACTAACGCCCCTGTGGCATTTATGCAACTCATGAACAATATCTTCAGGGCCTATCTCGACCGATTTGTGGTCATTTTCATTGATGACATTCTCATTTACTCCAAGACCAAGGAGGAACATAAAGAGCATTTAAGAATACCTTTGCAAATACTAAAAGAACATCAACTCTACGTGAAGCGCAGCAAGTAGAAGTTCTGGCTAAAGGAGGTTTCCTTCCTTGGCCATATCATTTCAAAGGAAGGTATCGTTGTAGATCCTTATAAAGAAGGAGCTATCAAAAACTGGAGCCGACCGACGACTGTGTTAGAAGTCAGGAGCTTTATCAGATTGGCTGGTTATTATAGGCGCTTCATCAAAGATTTTTTCAAGATCGCCGTCCCTTTGACTAGACTTACAAGAAATGAGAACCCATTTATATGGTCAAAGGATTGTGAAGAGAGTTTCCTAACTCTCAAAGATCATCTCACTACCGCCCCTATACTGGCACTACCTGTTGAGGGTGGCAGATTTGAAGTCTACACGATGCATCTGGTATTGGCCTTTGATGCGTTCTTATGCAAAATGGCAAGGTAATTTGCAATTCTTCGAGGCAGTTGAAGCGTCATGAAGAGAACTACCCCGTACATGATCTAGAATTGGCTGCTTTTATTTTCACCTTAAAAATCTAGTGAAACTACCTTTATGGGGAGAAGTTCACTATCTTTTCGGAGCACAAAAGTCTGAAATATCTTTTTACTCAGAAGGAGATAAACATGAGGCAACGAAGGTGGTTGGAGTATCTCAAGGACTTCGACTTTTCTATCCAATATCACCCAGGTAAAGTAAATGTTGTAGCAGACGCTCTCAGCAGAAGGCCACTAGCAACTCTAGCAAGCCTCAGGAAATGTATGACCTATCTTATCAAGGAGTTTGCTCAATTGAATCTAGATGTTGATAAAGAAGAAGTAGAGTGTCTGATTGCAAATATACGGTCACAACCAACATTAATTGAAGACCTAGTAAAGTTGTAAGACAATGACCCCACATTGATGGAGATTAAACCAATATTGATCAACGATCGAAATTCTCTATTTCAACCGATGGGAGGTTATTGTTCAAAGATCGAATATGTGTGTCGATCATGCCGACACTAAAAAGTTGATCATGGAAGAAGCTCAAAAGTCAAGGTTTGCTATTCACCCTGGTGCTACCAAGATGTACCTAGACGTAAAAAAGGAATCTCTGGTGGCCCAACATGAAGAGAGAAATAGCGGATTTTGTATGGCGTTGCCTCACTTCTCAGCAAGTTAAGGCGAAACATCAAAAACCCTCTGGAAAGCTACATCCCTTAGAAATTCCTGAGTGGAAGTGGGAAAGCATAGGGATGGATTTTATCATGGGTTTACCTAAGATAAGAGGTGGGCATGATGGTATATGGGTGATCATAGACCGATTGACTAAATCGGCACATTTTCTACCAATTAAGAGTCGATGGTCTGTGGATATTCTAGCAGCATTATATATGAAGGAGATTGTCAAACTACATGGTGTCCTTGTCACCATTATTTCAGATCGAGACTCTTGATTCACATCACAATTCTAGAAGGGTCTACAACAGCCTTTAGGGACCTGACTCAACTTTAGCATTGCATTCCATCCACAAACCGATGGTCAAACTGAAAGAACAAATCAGGTGATAGAAGATATGCTGAGGGCATGTGTTATCGACTTCGGTGGGAGTTGGCATGATCACTTACCTCTAGTGGAATCTGCCTATAACAATAGTTACCAAGCTAGTATACAAATGGCACCATTCAAGGCATTATATGGAAGAAGTTGCTGCTCACCTATATTGATCTGGGACGATATGAGACTCGAGACCAATTTGATGCAAATCTGGGACTCTAGGCGATGACACGACTCATTAGACGATGAGACCAGTAATGACGCGAACAATAAAGCTAACTAGATAAGACACCAAGAGCTCTTACGAGCTATATGCCTTTCAACAGAAATGCAAACTCACCAGTCGTCCCTTGCAAGGGAAATATGGGATTTGCACAGTTGAGAAATCGGCGTAGAGTCAAGGGTGGTCGGCTCTTTTCTCGTGCTTGGGTCGAGTCAAGGGACGGGTCACACTCTCTCTCTCACAGCGGTGATAAAATAATATATCAACCTAGAATCTTATCACTCAAGCAGCAGCATTCAAACATATACAAAATAAGCATCGCGACAAAGAGAGGAGCGAGAACGTACCTCTACGCTCTAGGCGTGGGGAAGACTTCCCGGCCAAGATACGTAACTCCCGGTACAGCAAATATTATCAATTAAAACACAAAAACTACGACCCACTCCACGCATGGAGGTAACGGGCTACAACAGTAATCCAGGAGCGCCGATCTTGGGTTGACGGGTAGCAAGCCAGAGGGGCTATTCAGGGAGAAGACGAGCTGCTGGTCCGGATTTGTGCTGTTCCGATCTGCTGGACAACAATCACGTGCGACACATGGGACGACAGCTTCCTGTCGCCTTATGGCAGCGACAGTTGGCTGGGAAGTTGGTGGGAGGTCTCTATTTGATCCCTGAGGTCGGCGTTGGCTGGATCATAGCCAAAGGACCAACGGGGATTTTAGATCCCAGACCTGTCCCCCAGTCCAGTGACTGGGCAGATCTGCGCCACCCGGTAAACACGCTTGTTGTGCTCAGATCTGGAGGCGGATCGGAGCGAAACCAACGTCATTGCAAAGGATACTTAAATAGCTACAACATATATGAAATTGACAACCATCCAACTGTCATATTTACCATGAAAAACTTTGCAACAGGGGATCTCGATCTGGCATGGGTGCAGGGAAAATTATAACAAGTCTGAAGATAGGGTTTGACTGATGGGAAACTGATTGATCTAGGTGATGGGATTAAGATGGGTGAAAGAGGGGGATGTGGGAGACATGCACAAAAATTTTGATGATCATCTGAGATGGTTTAGGGGGTGGGAAAATTGGTTGATCAGGTTGCTATCTCGCAGATCTGCAGACAAGCAGATTGCGAGGGGTGAAAAGACACAGGTAGGAGGAGGGGCAAACAGCAGTGGATCGACGTGAAATTTAAATTGGGAATAGGTAACAACGTGGGGAATGATCTATCAAAATTTGATAATCATCAGATGGCTGGATTTGGCGTACCAACCTTTTTGTTGATATTTTGTCCTAGATCGCGGAGTTCTGGACAGCAGGGTGAAGATGGGGTTGTGGTGGCACTGATGGCGGCGGCGGTGACAGTGGCTGAGAGTCACACCTAGCAGAGGTGATAGAGGTGAGAATCGCTCCCACGAATAGGGTGTCGCACCCTAGATCTACAGTCATTGTAGCTGCAAGGAGGAGGAAGAGAGGAGAGTGGGGGCGCCCTTGGCTCCTTAATGAAATTCTTGAATTTTCTTTCATTAATTCTCATGTAAATAATGTTTACAAGACAATTTCTATGAAAGGTAAACCCTAGCAAAATGATCATAAGTACCCTTAGATCTAGGGTTAGGGAGGGGTACTTAGGTGAGAGAAAATTCCCATTTCTTTTCCATGGTCAAATTAAGACAAAAAAATACAAAAAGGGGGGAAAGGGGGGGCGCCCTCCTTAAGGTTGTTAAGTTGGACTTGTCATCTTGGTCCAAGTCCACCATGGACCATGGACCAGCCCATATGGGCCCTAGAAGCTAGGAAGCCCAATGAGAGAGAGGGTGGCCCAATTGGACCTAAGTGGCCTTTGGGGCCCAATATGAGAATAAACCCCCTATTGGACTCTTTTAAGGAAAGAAAGCCACTAATTCGTAATGGCTAGCACATTTTCTTATAATTGCCTTACAAGTAAACCCAAATGACTCAATGATAAAAATGTAAACAAAAAATGTTAGATGCCTTGCTTTGATGTCCCCATCGATTCTCCCTGGGTGGCCCATTAAAAATGCACCCACACATGTGCAGCAACTTATTGAATATCTTGGTCATGGCCCTCTGGTAGGTAGCGCTAGCATTCTTCAAACTAAAGGGCATGCGCTTATAGTTGAAAATCCCTTTGAGGGATCGGAAGGTAGTATGGTTCTTGTCTTTGAGGGAGATCCGGATCTAGTTATAACTAGATGACTTGTCCATGAAAGACAAGGCTTCGTGCCCGGTGGTCATGTCGACCATGGTTTCTATGATTGGGACTGGGAAGTCATCCTTCGGACATGCTTTGTTGAGGTCTCGGAGGTCGACGCAAATGCAGACTTGGTCATTTTTCTTCTTTACTGGAATGATATTGGCGAGCCAGATCGGATAGATGCATGGCTCGATGAAGTTGACCTCCACCATTTTATTGACTTCGGGCAAAACTTGAAGTTCCAGCTCATGGCCCATGCGCCGATGTGGCTATTTGACTGGAGTTGCTGAGGGAGAAATGGCTAGTTCATGCTCCGCTATGAAGGGGTCTAGCCCTGGCATCTCCTTGTATGTCCAGGCAAAGTAGTCTTTGTATTCGAGCAGGAGTCGCCTATAGTCTTGCCTTTCTGCTTCGGTGAGCAAAGCGCTGACGAAGTTTTGCTGGTGGGCTTCATCTTTACCCAAATTGATTTCAACGAGTTCGTCAACGGTTGCTTGGCCACCGTCCTCCAGCTCGGGAGGAGTAGGTTGGAAGTTGATGAAGTCATCATAGTCATTGTCAGCTTCGTGTATTTCTTGATTTTTGAAGCCATTGGTCGACGTTGATGGAGCCAGGACACTATTGTTACTGGGCTCTGGCAAGGATTGTTCGGAACCGCAAGCGCCTGGCGGGTAGTTGTCAACTAGTGCCATCGGAGCTTCCTTGGAGTTGCCTGCTAAAGCTGACAACGCTTCATGGCTAGTGCTCTAGGCACCTTACTCATTAGGGAAGTTTGTCAAACTAGGTTCTTTAACCGGTTGGGAGGCCGGGGTAGCTTCTTCACCCCTAATGTCTTCGTAGGAGGGCGACAAAGACTCATTAATTGCTTGAACTGGGGTGCTGGCCCTGGCGAGGAGTGAGATCAGGTTCTACTTTTCCTTGTCCCCGGAGCTGTCAAAATTTGTATCGACATTAGGTTGGTCGTCGATTGGCTACGTTGGACCTACGCCGTTGACTGCAAAGTAGGCACACAAGTCTAGGTCTTGGTCATATCCGAGTCCCCGGTATCTTTGTGGGAAAATGGGGGTTGCCCCCGGACCTGGGAAGGAGTCCACAACTGGTAGAAATATCTTGCCTGTGAGGAACCTTGCCATTGGGGAATGTGTTGCTTCAGACACATTTCCCGAATATGCTGTGTTAGGTCATCCATTACTTGGACTGCTTTAGGGGTGTCATCGACTCGTTTGGACCAACCGAAGTCATCGTCTGGCGGGCCTTGAGGGACCATGTCTCCCTTGTAGAAGACAATGGACTTGTCCCTATTAACCTTCTTCTTGCTTCTGAGCTGTCGTTTGTAAGTAACGACAAATGTTGTGAGTGGCTCAACCTTGTGCTCTTCTGATGCACATGAGAGCTGAATGTAGCCTGGCGGCAGGCATATGCTCTTGTCGATGGCTCGACTAATAAGATTAGCCTAGAAGTCAATTTTACGCCTCTCGGGGTGATCTGGAGTTGACTTGGAGTTGAGGCGTAGCCGATGAAGCTTGGCCTTTTCCTCGTCAACAGAGAAGAGATCATCATCATCTTCCTCTAAGAGCCAGCCATTGCTCTTGCTTTTGATTACGGGGTAAGGACTAATTCTCCCGAAATAAAGTGCAACGTCAGCGAGATTGCATTCGGCTGGAGTGAATGGCAATAGGTCTGCAAAAATTGTTTGTTGTTCCCCATCTTTGGCATATTTGATGCACTAGTGGAGAGTTGACGGGACGACCTGATTTTCAAGTAGCCAGGATCTACCTAGTAGCACCTTGTAGGAAGTGTTGGTGTCGATGATGTAGAACATCGCCTTGGAGGTGAAATCATCGAGTACCAAGTCAACATCCACTCGGCCGAGGACGTCCTTGGTGTCCAGGTTGAAGCCAGATATCTTGACCACTTGAACCTAAATAAATGAGGCATAATAAATTTTTCTAAGAAAAAAAGATAAGGGCCCAACGTCAATAAAAAATATATAAATCATCCCAAATAAAGTCCAATGCTTCTATATTAGTTGAGCATATAGAAGCCCAACCGATGTATATATAAATGGGCCTTAAGAGACAAAGGCCCATGACCCTTTGTATGATGAAAAGAGTGTAAAGTATGTATACACAAATATATACATATAAATATATCTAGGAGGAGTTGCTTCTCACGAACCAACTCAGTTTATTAAAACCAAAAGAAAACATATATATATATATATATATATATATATATATATATATATATATATATATATATCCCACAGTTAATAGAATAAATCTCATATACACCCACGTTCTGTAGCCAACCATAACCACTCGAACATGGGGTGATAGCTTTAGGGTTTTTAAAACTAAACTTGGCAGGTGGCTGGCTTTTTGACAGAGGTTGGAACCACGTATAGCAAGGTTTTAAGACCTTGCTCTCAATGACATTTGACCCCCATGGGGTTTGCTATCCCTATAAATAAACCTCCCTATCGAATGTCCTGAGGCTACTGTTGCTGCGTACCTCCTGCCACTACAAGAAGAAGCTATAGCTTCTTCCTTCCCCCTTGCTGCTACGGTTGGACGATGAATTCTTCTTCCTCCTGTGGCTATTTGCGTCTCCATCCTGCTGCGGCAGACGTGCAAACATGAAGAGGTGTTTCTGCATCCTTTCCACCTCTTTATTTCTGCGATCGTGAAGGAGGCTTGAAGAGCTCTTCTTCCTACTTTCACTACATCTCCATTCTTGCTTCCACATCCTTGTACATCGTCCTATCACTCCAAAAAGGTAGGTTTTCTCAAGACAAAGCCTACGCGTAGTAATACTAGATTGCATGCACGATTAAATCTAGTTGTTTATTCATCACTGGACCACTCTGATTACTGTTCGTGGTTGCAATGTTGCATGATGAATTAGCGCCCAGTAGACTGCCATCAATTAATGGGCGACCAGCTCATGGGCGCCCATTCATGAATGGGCGACTAGAGTGCAGATGTTCATTAATTGATGACTAGGGTGCTGGTGCCATTTCTTGTCCAACGTTTAACAGTAACCCATGATAAAAATCTAAATTCTATGTAACTTGAATCTTGTAAATCTACATGAGTATGACTCCGGACACCTCGAACATTTACTTGATCATGATTATAGTTGCTTTTACATCTATTTAGTGATTGGCGACAGCATATGCAGTCATTCCTTATGAATAAAACGTCTATGTACAGTGTCGTTCTTTTGAGGAAAAGCTAGTAATAAAATGAATAAGAATGGGCGCCTCCATGAGAGGGCGCCCACTACTGGTTAGGTTTTAATAAAACTGGAAATTTCTGGAATGGGCGCCCCTGTACAACGGCGCCAATTACCAGGGTTTTAAAAAAAAAATTATTGAATGGGCACCCCTCTACAAGGGCACCATTTCTTGAATTCGTGGCCTCTGTCTGGGCGCCAATTACTTGTCTCACAGTTTTCCTCGAGTTTTCTAGCCCACACCGGGGACTCACTTGGCACTGTTATCTCTGTTCGTAGATACATTCCTACATTTTACGGTGATTCTTGTACACCCCACAACTGTCGGTGATGTTTGAGCCCTCCGCGAGATATTCCTTTTTTTGGACTGGCAATTTCATCATTGGGACCTCCATAAGTCTACGCTAGCCTTGGATTCCCTTAAGGCAGTCGAGTAGGTTGTACCTTAAAAACCCTGGAACCATTGTATGTCACGTCACTCTAAAGAAATGTGGCAATTTGACCTCTCACATGACGCTATCTCGGCCTCTGTGAGAACTCTTCCTGTGCTTCTGGAATGGGCGACTATCCCAGAAGTCATCAATTGAATGGGCGCCCCTTGCTTGGGCGCCAATTCCTCTGTCCCTGTTCTGTTTCACAGAATGGGGGTCCCCTGCCAGGGTGCCAATTCTGAAATTGATGGCACCCAGAAGGGCACAAATTCCTCCCAATTTTTCTGCTTGTCGTGTGTTTTGCATGAGTTTCGTCATAGTCCATCTTTTCGTAACATTCTGTCATTGAACTAAAATCTTGTGAATCTACCTTATCCTCCTACATTAGCTTATTCCTTGGAATTCTATTGGCTATAACTATAGTGGATGTCTGAGATACTTTACATGACTCAATGCCTGGCATGAATGGGGCCCGGCCTGGTCCTGGGAGGAGCACCCGAAAGTACTTGTGCCCATGGTAGTTGATTGACCACGGTGTGGCATTGCACCGAAGTACTTGTCGTTCTAGATTCTATGGCATTCCACTCTCTCTTGAACTAGTGCTTGACTTGACTTAACACGACTTACGTGGCCCAGAACGGGCGAGTACTTGCTTGATTAAATTGCCAAATCTAGTGACCCGACTGGATATTACGTGCTTGAATACTTGATACTACATGCTTGGACACTAGACATCATCTTTCCATGAAATGTTGCAACATTCGGAATAGTTCCCTTTTGTTATCTTGAAAATCATGATTGGTACATCTTTGTAGTTCTTATTATTCCTAAATTTTCATCATGCTTACCTAGACTTGCATTGAATGTAACAAGCAATCACTTAAAGAATTACTTTTTCTAGAGATATAATTCCTACTGAGCGTTCGCTCACCCAATTTCATTCCAACATTTTTCATGTAACTCAGATAGCGACAAGCAATTGGATGGGAATGAGACCGAGTGAAGAGTATAGAGCTTCCGATCGTCGAGCCGTTGTTTAGCCTTGTCTTATCTTTTTTATTGAGTCATATGTCATTGTACCTTTTTGTCATTTGGGAAACTTGTTGAGGCTTGTAGCCTTGTAGTTTATTTAGATCATTGACCTTATGGATATTGGGAGTATCGTCGTTATGGATATTTGGTTAAATTGTGGAATTTGATTATGGTTGTCATTTATATTATCTTGTTATTTGCGCAATCTATCTTTGTGTCAAATTTTTCTCATGCTCTGATTGACATGATTGATATAAACTCGTCACGCATACCGGGTTCCTTCCGCACTCAGGGCGTGACACTGGCTCTGATCTCCTACGGGCTCCTAGAACAAGGGCGCCAATGATGGCTTTTCTAGAGGTGGCTGGTAGACTGGGTCTTTCTTACCGGACAGACCTGCTAGTTCTTCGGAAGTGACTAGAACCGGAGCAGGGATTGGAGTGCTGGGAATGACCTCCTCCATGCCGGTGGGATCTAAGATGTTGGGCCCCTTCTGGACTTCCACCTCTGGAATGGGGGCGGGTTCCTCCCCTCAGAAGAGGATGATTCACTCCAGGTCGAAGGTGGGCGGGTTAAGAGGTAGCTCGAGAATCCTCCCGCGGCCTCTACTGCGTCCTCGCCCATGACCTCGAGGATGACTCCTGTTTTCCGGAGTCAGCTGTAGCCCAAGTTGGGCGGTAGTTCTCTGTCTAGTCCAGTTCATTGGCTCACCTCACCAAGAAGCGTGGATGTTGTCAGGGGGTGGAATGGCCAGCATGTTGCAAGTACAGCATTGAAGCATTTCTTCCAACTGCTCTATGGTGATCTCCTTATCTTTATAGAACAAGGAGAGTTCTTTTAGGATGAGGAGCTTCTCGCCATTCTCGATCTTCTGGATCATTTCCTAAATCCAGCTTCTAAGGTGAGCTCGCTTATGCATTTCTTCCCATAGGATGTAGCTATCAAGTCGGAGAGCGCCAGAGGGATGAGGAGGAACGTATTCCTCCAGGTCATCAATGAGCCACTATAGCCTTTGGAGAGGGGTTAGCTCAACTGACGGTTGTAAGGCAGCTGCTTGCTCAGCTTACTTTTTGAGCCGTCTTTTGAGGTTCTTCCTCCTATTCCTCTCCTTCTTCTTGGCGATGGCTGCCTCCAGGGTAGTAGGAAGGAGAGGTGCGGGAGTCGAAGTTGACCAATCCCTGTGGGGATGTATCAGAACTGATGTTTTGGCAGCGTGAGGTCGATGGCTTTTCTTTTCCCGAATTTCAATCCAGGCACCTTCCGCTTGTTGTATTTGGAAGGTGGCATTGATCACCTGCTTGATGACCTCAAGTGGTAGCTCCTGGTATGCTGGGATGCTAGGACTGGCGTCCAAAGATGTGTGTGTGGTTTGATGCCTTATCCGTAGTGGCAAAGGAAGTCTTTGGTGTGCTGGTATACTGGGGTCGGCGTCCAAAGACGTATGCGCGGTTTGATGCCTTACCCGCGATGGCGAAAGAGGTAGCTTCTGACGAGCTGATATGCTGGGGCCGACGTCCAAAGACGTATGCACAGTTTGGTGCCTTACCCCCAGTGGCGAAGGTGCCTTACCTGCGGTGGTGAAAGAGGTAGCTTCTGACGAGCTGGTATGCTGGGGCTAGCGTCCGAAGATGTATGCGTAGTTTGATGCCATACCCGCGGTGGCGAAGGAGGTAGCTTCTGACGAGAAGGTATGCTGGGGCTGGCGTCTGAAGACATATGCACGGTTTGATGTCTTACCTGCAGTGGTGACATTCATTGCTGAGGTGCAGTCTAAGGGACTCGCCTGGAGTCCTTCTCCTTAGCGTTGCATTTACTATCTGGCTTGGAGCAATGTCTAGTGGCAACTGGAGGTGTAACAGGGTGTCGTCGCGCCTGGCTATCACCCTGACCTTGGGCATTGACCAGGCCTTACTGTGAAGGAAAGGGCTTGCTGGCTAGAGTCGCTGAAGACTCTGAAGATGTCTCTTTCACGGTCTAGACTGGGCTACAGGGTATATAGAGAAAACTCGAAGGCTCGCCGGATAGTGAGTCATGGCATTATCATGCCACGGCCTCGCCCTGCTTTTGCTTCGCCTTCTTATCTCCTAATGCAGGAGGTAGAGGTGGAATAGGAGGGGAGCAAGAGGAGCTTGGGGCACCCATTGTTGTCTCGCTCACCAGAACATTCTCTCGGCCAAGAAGAACCCGGAGCAGTCTAGCGATATCTTCCGTGGAGAATGGGAGAGACTCTAGCTCTTGCCAACGTCTCCATCGCGAAGCCGAAGTGGTAGGAGCTGGCCGAGTGGCAGCCGATACCTGGGTGTCTAGGGGAGCTGAGGTGGCAGGAGAATGGATGACATTGACTGAGAAATACCCCGACTCAATCTTCTGACTGGCATCCTACCTTTTACGGCTTCGCAGTCGCTCGAGAGCTTCTCGATTATCAGTTCGAAACTCGAGTCACTCTGGGACATGTTGATAAGGCAGCTCGTGCCCATTTGCCCTTGGAGAATCTGGTCGATCTGGTGCACTTCTGGCAATGCCCAGGGTCTCTGCATTGGCTTCTCGAAGCCTCAGGGTTGCCATAGTGTTTCCCTCAGCATCAATCTACTCCCAGTGGATCTGCTCCTGGATTAAGTACTGTACTTCCTCACAAGATTCGATCACGTGGCAGATTCTAGCATGGAAAGGGCAGCACTGGGGATGACTGAAGTCCCACGGGGTGTAGTCTATCAGTAGCTCACGTGGCATGATTTGCACCCTTTGAACGAGGATGTCGAAGAGCCGCCTGGTCCTTTCTTTTGGAAAGGAGAGAGGTCATTGGTCATGCCAGGGTCTTCACCCCGGGTACCACAACGAATGCTCGCCTCGGCTGGTGTTGGGCTCTTCTGTTTCCACATTGGAGAGAAAGAACACATCCATCGTGTGAATCACATTAGCTAAATAGTGAATTACACGTGCTGCCTTAACGGGTCTTGACCACGCATGTGGCTGCTGGGAAAAGACGAGACTACTTGAAGGGACATCGAAGCAAGGTAACCAAATTTACTAAGCTTGTATTTTTTGGGGGTTATTTTGTAAGGCTAAGTATAAGCCATTGGGCTAGCGTCATTTAAAAGGTCCATTAGGGGTTTATTTTCATATTGGGCCTCAAACCCACAAGAAGCCCAATTGGGCCAACTTTCTACCTTGGTCATCGAAAGCCCATTTTACCCTTCCAAGACCGATCAAGGCTAAACCCAAGCCCATGTAGAGGGCACCTGATGGGGGCATCCCTTGCCCCTCCACATTTTCGAGGCTTGAATTGTTCGTCGGCATGCGCCATTGTGTTCGTCATGTGTTTCTGAGTCTAGTCATGTATTTTTTATATTTTATTGGAGTCATAAACCATGTAATTTTCCTTTTATTTGAGTCTAGTACCTAAGTATAAGGGTTAAGGGTTATTTACCTAAGTTAAGTGTCATTAGATTGTCTAGGCTAGATAATGGGCCCAATTCAATGGGCTAGGCCCATGGGCGCCCCCACCTGGATAGAGCTGGTCAATTGTTGGTTTGTCAGGGTCAGTCTCGTCATATGAAAAGTCTGGAGTCTATAAATACCCCCCTCCCCTCTCTCATTTGTAACATTTGATGACCAATGAAAGTTTGAGTGAATTCCAAAAATTTGAGTGTTTCTTTGGAGTGAGAAGCTCCCCCTCTCCCCCATTCTCTCTCCTCCCCCTCCCAAAGCTCAAATTTCTCCCTCCTCTCTCCTCCATTCACTCTTCATTAATATCCCCCCTTCCCCATACAATCATTCAATTCCCTCCAACCCCCAAGGTGGAATCCACCAATCCTTGCTCCACCATCCAACCCCCAACTACCCATTTCCCTTCCCCAAGCACCTCTCCACCTCCCCAAGGCTGAAAGAGATTCACCCTAGGCCAAAATTCAAATCTCCCTCCCATTTGGCTGTGCCCCCTCTCCTTCCCTCTCTCCCTCCCAACCCAAATTTGCAGCTCCCCCTTCCTCAACCTGCTAGACAACCTTCCAGCCCCCATTCTGCCCCTCCCACACCTTGGATCGCCCCTTACCAGACCCCCTCATAGCCATGGGTCACCCCACACCCATCCACCCCATTTCCCATCCCATCTACCCCATTTCCCATCACCTATCACCACCCTGCTCATCCCAGTTCGCAGGCAGCAGTCAAGGGTCAAGTTGCATAGGCCGCCATGTCTTCACCGCGCATCTTCAGGTGGTGTACCTTATACTGCTGGAAAGCTTGGCAAGGCTTCTTTGTAGGCGAGGTGGTCTCGTCGTCATTCAACTTCGGAGCTGCTCGGAGGAGTCATCTTCGTCAGACTGAGCATTTCCTCCAAGGCAGACAGCCATCAGCAACTTTCAGAGGCTCCCACGATCGGCACCCTGGGCTTCTTGAGGCACCATTTGGCTGAGGGCTTCTCCTGCAAGTCCCCTGCCATCTCCAAGAAGCAGAATAATTTTTGAAGCTCGGAGTCAAGAATTCCAATTTTTCTCCCCGTGGTGCGCAAGGTCAGCTCCCCAGAACTTGGTGCGACCTTCTTCCACTGATCCAGTCATCGCGGTCAGCTCCGACCTCCAACGATGGTCCCGTTGGTCCCGGCTCGAAGAGGACTCATGCACGATTGCAGCGGTTCTGGTCCCGCATTATTTGGACCACGGGAGTGTTCGTGGCACCCTCGCCTTCCCGCAGCAGCAGTCTGGGAACAACAAGAACCAGAGTAGATCGGTCCTGTTCCAGACCCTGCCCCAGCCAACGACGTCATTAGGAAATTCTCCAAAAATTCAGACATCCTCCTGGGTCAACTCAAAAAGTTTTGGCACCGGTCTCGACCTCTTCTGAGCTCGACAGAGCCTGTGGCGGCGCCGTCATCGACTGCGTCAAGCTATTCCTGAAGTTGGCAGAACCGGCGGAGCTCGGCAATTCAGTTTTTAACTTAGCTCCGCCACCCCGCCAGGCCGACTTACAGCCCTTCCCTGCATGGAGGTAGTGCTTGGTTGTAATTGGACTTCCCTACCCCTAGTCTAGCCCCTCTGCGACGGAGTAGTGCATGTACTAGCAGGTCTTCGGCCGAAGCGTCATCGGTGTGGCGTGCGGGTAGCCCACGCTTCCCCGCTCGCCCTCATCTTCGGTCGGGGTCGGCGTCTTCACGCCGACCAGAGGAGATACTAAACACTTCTCTTTGCTAGTTTCTTTTGCATAACTAGTATTGCATCTTAGTGCCGTCGGTGGTGAGAGAGTGCCCGGTCCCAAATTGTCATCAAATTGAGCGACCATCGCGGAGCGAGTTGAGAGAGTGACCTTACAACGCACACCCTTGGCATGCTGGCCGCCCGTGAAATTGGGCATCCCGGGCCCTTAGGGGTTCAGCCTCAAGCTTTCCAAATCTCTCGGAGCATCAAGGTCTCACCCCGGACCCTCTCCATCATCACCAGGTTGCCCACGGGCACATGTGTGCGTTACACGGGTGAGTCCGCTTAAGTGATATCGCCGTGTCGATTGGATTGCTTGCGAGTCATAGGTCCAAGGATCATCGGCCTTGTAGCAACCCTGATAAATAAATATTTGAAATGAATTAAAACATATATATTACAGAAGTAATACAGATAATAAGAATAGGGTTAATTGGACGAAATAAAATATTTTACAAATAACGCCTCTTAGTAAGGCGTTAATTTAAAAAGAAACGCCTCTATATACGGCGTGACTAAAGAAAGGACGCCCTCACCTGATGGCGTCAAATTCCAAACGCCAAAAAGGGCAAGGCCAAGAAACGCCCTTTACTTGGGCGTGTTTTAAAAATAAGGAACGCCCTTATACAAGGCGCTTCTTAAGAAACGACCTGAACAAGGTCGTTAATTAAAGAATCGACGCCCTGACAAAAGGCGTTAATTCCGTTCGTGAACCGTTCGAACCCAGAGCTTATCCAGGGAAAGATTAACCTAATCTAGTAAGTGTCTAATAGAGTAAGGACTCTATTAGGGATATACTACCCTCACACAATCACTAACTCTAAAAGGACTTCCAAAGTCTTATAAATAAACCTGTTCGGCCAACCCTAAATCTATTTGGACGAACTACTGTTGCACGGTACGTGAAGAACAAACTGTTCTTCTTATTCCCTTTTGTTTTTCTTGCTTCAGATTATATGAAGAATGATTAGTCTTCTTCTTGTTCAGGAAACTCCGCTACTGCCGTCGAAGAATAGGTAATATTCTTCTATCTTTTTCCTTAAACGTCGATTAAAACTATGAAGATTATTAACATCTTCATCTTCCTTCTTTTTCTCTTCCTCTACAGGTTCTGTAGCGTGAAGATCTTTGAAGAACATTTGTTCTTCTTCCGGCTGCTGCTGCTGTTGCGGATTTTTCGTTGCAATAGAGCTCATCTTCTATCTCATCCTTCACGTTCCATTAAAGGTAGGATTTTCTCAAGTTATTGTAGCCCAAATGAAAATAACGCAAGATATATGTATAAGCATGGCATGCATACAGTTTTATTTTCCTTTCTGGAATATTATTGAAAGAAACGCCCCTGTCAAGGGCCCTAATTTACAAGACACGACCATGCCCAGGTCGTCAATTTCATATTTGACGCCCTGTACACAGGCGTTAATTTCATGTAAATGTTAATCACCCACCTTAAGAACTGATTATATATGAAATCATGATTATAAACAATGCATGATCCTCTGTCTTCAACCTGCTAACGTTACTGTCCTGATATTATCTTCGTTCCTCTGTTATCCTGAAATTATTACCGTCCTTCAAATTTTCTGCAGAAACTTTAAGTAACGACCTTGACAAAGTCGTTTTCCACATGTTAACGCCCTACCCTAGGGCGTAAATTGAAAAGACACGCCCCTTCCTAGGGCGTTTATCGGTCAAAATCCTGAAATACATATATTCTGTAATATAGAATTAAACAGTAACGCCCCTTTCCAGGACGTGTTTTAGACAAATCGTGAAAAATTATTGATATTCTGTCAAATATATAAATAATGAGACGCCTGGTACTGTAGTCGTCAACTCTTTAAGAAACGACCCCATCCAGGGCGCGTTTTAGATAAATTACTGAAATATTGAAAATTCTGCAAAATGGAAACATGTGTAAACGCCCTTCTATTAGGCGTTATTTACTTGAGAGACGACTTAGCGTAAGTCGTTATTTTACTGTAAAAATGATTTTCATCCTGATTCTGTTAACCGATGGTTTCATATTATATAATATATATATCGGCACTATTCTCCACTCCGTGAGTATAGTCCCACTTTTCACGTTGTTTCATCGATCACACTCAACTCTCATTGACATACAAGCTCTCCATTGGACATTCCGTTCCTTTGGACTAGCGAGTTAGTCATAGAGACCTCCGTAAGACTCCTCGTAGCCTTGGATTCCCTCAAGGCCGACTGAGCTGGTTGTACCCTAAAAACCCATTACACGATCCTTGCCATGTCAATCTAAAGAAACATGGGATACCGGCCCTTATGATTATACAAAGAGTATATCATAAGAAATTTTTAATGGAATGATGATATCATGCCATATCATGTCATTCTTGTAAACCTCAATTCTATGATAAGAATGAGGGTATCTTACCTTTGATATACTGTTCATGTGGACCTCAATTCTATATAAAGAATGTCCATATTGATTTGTCATGGTACCAAAGTTAAGGGAACCATATTCTACCTAGATTTTTATCGATATCGTGATTATACCGTTATTATCGCCATTATATGTCCTTTGTCATATTTTGGACTCTATTCTATCAAAGTTGTCATACGTGTCTACAAGCTTGATTATTGAAATTCTATGTTGGCTATAAACAAGAGTGGATGTCAAAACACATGATAAATGCCTGCGCATATAGGGCCCGATCTGGTCCTGGGAGGAGCACCCGAAAGTACTTGTGCCCATGGGAGTTAAAATGATAAGGTATCTGGCATTATACCGAGTACTTGACTTGCTTGATTGGACATTCCACACACATCTTGTACTTGAATCGTACTTGACTTGACATGAAATGCGTGGCCCGAAAAAGGGTAATTTACTTGCTTGATACATGATAGCCAAAGTTCTTGACATGACTTGTTAAACGTACTTGCTGGAATATCTTGAATAAACTTGTTATCTTGTTGAAAGTTCATGATTAGTCCATCTTATTTCCTTCATATTACATTCTCTATCTTGTCGTTTTATGCGAGCATGCACAGCCTTATTGCATTCATGAAAATGTAATTACTTAAACCCCTTGCTAGTACTTGAGATATAATTTCCTACTGAGCCTTCGCTCATCCCGTTTGTCCCTTTTTACTTTTCAGGTAAGTCCGACGACGATGAAAGTCAATCGGATGGGAATGGTCAAGAGTGAAAGTGATAGAGCTGCTCAAGTGTCATCTAGTCTTTTCTATAGTTTCTTGAGTCAACTATGTACTTTTCTTTTTATTAAACAGAGTATTAGATTTGTAATAGTCTATTATAAAGAAATAAAGGATTGGGATATCTTGCTATTTTGCGCATCTCTGTCTTTGTGTCGAATACACGACCACTCTGATTGACATGATTGATATAGACACGCCGCGCACCTCCGGGTATCTTCGGCGCTCGGGGCGTGACAGTCTTTGTGGTATCAGAGCCTAAGGTATTCAATTCCTAGGAAAAACCCAAGTCCAAGGATAAGTTTGAACCTTTCAACCAGTGAGATTGGGTAGAACCAAGGGTTGAGAGTCAATAAGTCTTTTAATAAGATCACAGTGATATAATACTAACATAGCTATTGTAATTGTAGGATAATGGCTGCCGAACGTGCTCAATGGCGCAACATGCAGCGTACCCTTCAAGGGATGACTCAAGTGCTACAACAGGTAGCACAAGGTGGTGCTCCACGAGCTGGAAGCTTACACCAAGCATTTAAGAACATGAATCCCCCGAAGTTCATGGGATCGACGGATCTGGACGATGCCGAGCATTGGGTTCGGGAAACCGAACGCATATTCCATGTCATGCAATGCACGGATCAGGACAAAGTTCTATTAGCTACATTCCAGTTAGAGAAAGATGCTAGATGCTGGTGGGAGTCTAATGAAGCAACCGTCGATCCTACTCAAGTAACATGGGAAGAATTTGTGGAATACTTCAATGCTAAATATTTCTCGGACCGAGTCCAAGAAAAGAAGGCTGCAGAATTCGCTGCATTGAAGCAACGATCTTTATCATTAGCAAATTATGAAGCTCAGTTCTCCCAGTTGTCTAGATATGCTAAGCATCTTATTAGCACGGAGAAGATGAAAGCCCGTAGATTTCTTAATGGGCTTAGGCCCCACTACATTACTCAATTGGTGCCTATGGACATCCAAGTTTATTCCGAAATAGTGCGCCGAGCTCAATTACTTGAAGATGCCACGGAACTATCTGATAGGATCCGTGGGAAAGATAAGAAGGAGCAAGTCACAAGTTCGGGTTCTTTCAAACCCAACTTTAAGAAGAGGCCCAATACTGGAGGTTCATCCTCTCAAGATTCCAAGTTCAAGAAATCCAAGCCCTTCTCAATCACCACTACACCTCCTAATACAATATGCAAGCATTGTGACAAGGCTGGTCACAAGACCGAAGAATGCTGGAGGAAATTAGGAGCTTGTCTCCGTTGTGGGAGTCGCGAACATCGGATTCCCGATTGTCCATTAATGAATGACCAAGCCGGTGACGGTAAACGCCCGGTGACGAAGAATGCTCGTCTTCATGCAATCCAGGAGACCGAACCTGAAGAAGAAGGCGGATTAGTGGAAGGTACATTGAAAATTTGTTCCAAAAGTGCTTATGTCTTATTTGATACGGGTGCATCGCATTCCTTTATTTCTAAGAAGTTTGCCGACCCGTTACCGTTAGAACCAGAATGGATAAAAATAGTTCTAACTACTCCTCTTGGAAGTGAAAATGATATTACTCATCACTATCAAAACTGTGAGGTAATGGTTCAAGGTAGGAATTTACCTATAGATCTCATATGCCTCGATCTAAAGGAGTATGATGTTATACTGGGAGCGGACTGGTTATCCAAATACCATGCAACGGTTGATTGCCGCAATATCCAAATTACTTTCAAGGATTTTCCAGAATTAGTCTTTACTCGCCCCAAGAGTCGGAGCAAATCCCCTCTTATTTCGGCTCTTCGAGCAAGCAAGCTCGTCAAGAAAGGATGTGTATCTTCCTTGCTTTTGTCACTGTTAAAGAAGCTAAGGAAACCAAGATAGAAGACATACAGGTAGTGCAAGAATTTCCAGACGTATTTCCGGAAGATTTGTCGGGATTACCCCCTCAAAGGGAAGTGGCCTTCACCATTGACTTAGTCCCTGGTGCTGGTCCAGTTTCAAAGGCACCCTATAGAATGTCCCCGGCTGAACTCAAAGAGTTGAAGGAGCAGTTGATGGAACTGATTCGAAAAGGGTTTATTAGACCAAGTACTTCCCCGTGGGGAGCACCAGTCTTATTTGTGAAGAAGAAGGACAGATCCATGAGATTGTGCATCGACTATCGACAGTTGAATCATCTCACTATCAAGAACAAGTATCCACTGCCGAGAATCGATGAGTTATTTAATCAGATTTCAGGATCCAAATATTTTTCCAAGATTGATCTCAGGTCAGGATAGCATCAATTAAGAATCAAGGATGATGACATTCATAAGACTGCGTTCAGAAGCAGGTATGGCCACTATGAATTTGTTGTTATGCCTTTTGGACTAACCAATGCCCCTGCTGCCTTCATGCAGTTAATGAATAGCATATTCAGGCCTTACTTGGATCAATTCATAGTAGTCTTCATTGATGATATATTGATATATTCCAAGACTAAGGAAGAACATGAAGAGCATTTAAGGATCGCATTGCAAGTATTGAGGGAAAATCAATTATATGCAAAGGTCAGCAAATGTGAATTCTGGCTTGAAGAAGTGACTTTCCTCGGACATGTGATATCCAAGGATGGTCTATCTGTTGATCCATCAAAGGTAGAAGCTGTAAGAAACTGGGAAAAACCAACTAATGCAAGTGAGATCAGAAGTTTCTTAGGTCTTGCAGGCTATTATCGGCGATTCATCAAAGATTTCTCTAAGATCGCCGTACCACTTACAAGATTAACTCGCAAGGAGATCCGATATGAATGGAGTGAGGAATGTGAAAGAAGTTTCCAAACTCTCAAGGATCATCTCACTACAGCTCCGGTGTTAGCTCTACCTATAGAAGGAGAGAAATTGGAGGTCTACACAGATGCTTCTGGCATTGGCCTCGGATGTGTCCTAATGCAACTAGGAAAGGTCATAGCATACTCTTCACGTCAACTGAAGAAGCATGAGGAGAATTACCCCGTCCATGACTTAGAACTGGCCGCGGTGGTATTTGCCCTAAAGATATGGAGACACTATCTCTATGGAGTGCAGTTTACTGTATACTCCGATCACAAAAGTCTCAAATATCTATTTTCACAAAAAGAGCTAAACATGAGACAAAGACGCTGGCTAGAATATCTCAAGGATTTCGACTTCAATATACAATACCATCCCGGAAAGGGTAATTATGTTGCTGATGCCCTTAGTCGAAAGCCGAGAGCAATGATAGCCAATTATATGATACAAGAATGGAGGTTGCTAGAACAATTCTCCGAGCTCAATATAAGCTTGGACAAGGAAGCCAAATGTGTCACTTTATCTCATGTAAGCATACAGTCAGATTTATTATCTGAGATACAAGCCCTTCAGGATGATGATCCTATATTAGTGAAAATCAAAGGCAGATTAGAAGGACAATCTGATTTTCAATTAGCTTCTGATGGAAGATTATTATTCAAAGGTAGAACTTGTATACCCGACTGTCCGGAATTAAAGAAGAAGATCTTAGATGAAGCTCACCGATCAAGGTACACTATTCATCCAGGATCAGCCAAAATGTATCAAGATGTAAAGAGGAACTTTTGGTGGCCCAACATGAAAAGAGAAATAGCGGACTATGTATCACGCTGTCTCACATGCCAACAGGTCAAGGCGGAACACCAAAAGCCTGCTGGAAAACTACATCCTCTAGATATTCCTAAGTGGAAGTGGGAGGATATTGGTATGGATTTCATCATGGGTCTATCTAAATCCAAAGGAGGACATGATGGAATATGGGTTATCATTGACCGTTTAACTAAATCGGCGCATTTCTTGCCAATAAAGAGTCGATGGTCAATTGATGTCTTAGCTGCATTATATATCAAGGAAATAGTCAGGTTACATGGAATTCCTGTCTCAATCGTGTCTGATAGAGATCCCCGTTTCACTTCTCATTTTTGGAAGGGATTACAACATTCGTTGGGGACAAGACTAAATTTTAGTACAGCTTTTCATCCACAAACGGATGGTCAGACCGAGAGAGCTAATCAAGTTGTTGAAGATATGCTAAGAGCTTGCATCATTGACTTTGGTGGAAGCTAGCATGAACCTTTGCCACTAGTGGAATTTGCATATAATAATAGCTACCAAGCTAGTATCCAAATGGCACCTTTCGAAGCTTTATATGGAAGGAGTTGCCGATCACCCTTATGCTGGAACGAAGTTGGAGAGAAACAACTATTAGGTCCAGACATGGTAAGGGATACAACTGAGAAGATACGAGTAATCAGAGAAAGATTACAAGTTGCTCAGACCAGGCAAAAGACTTATGCAGATACAAGAAGGAGAGATCTTGAATTCCAAATCGGAGATCATGTATTTCTCAAGATATCACCTGGACGTGGCATACGAAGATTTGGTGTTAAGGACAAGCTTACGCCAAGATTCATCGGACCATTTGAGGTACTCGAAAGAGTTGGCGAGGTTGCTTATCGCATCGCGTTGCCTCCTCAATTGTCCGAGGTATATAATGTATTTCACATATCTATGTTGAAGAAGTATGTACACGATCCATCTCACATTATTGAACATGGAGATCTGGTGATCCAGAAAGATCTCACCTATGAACAGAAGCCTATGAAAATCTTAGATCGTGAAATACGAGCTCTAAGGAGTAAGGTTATTCCCATGCTTAAAGTGCAATGGAATAAGAATACAGAACACGAAGCGACATGGGAGACCGAGGAATCTATGAAGAAACGATTTCCCGAGTTATTCTAAGAGGTATATACTCTACACTCTCCGCGTATATACATAATATGCAATGGAATTTGGGGACCAAATTCTTTTTAAGTGGGGGAGGGTGTAGCAACCCTGATAAATGAATATTTGAAATGAATTAAAACATATATATTACAGAAGTAATACAGATAATAAGAATAGGGTTAATTGGACGAAATAAAATATTTTACAAATAACGCCTCTTAGTAAGGCGTTAATTTAAAAAGAAACGCCTCTATATACGGCGTGACTAAAGAAAGGACGCCCTCACCTGACGGCGTCAAATTCCAAACGCCAAAAAGGGCAAGGCCAAGAAACGCCCTTTACTTGGGCGTGTTTTAAAAATAAGGAATGCCCTTATACAAGGCGCTTCTTAAGAAACGACCTGAACAAGGTCGTTAATTAAAGAATCGACGCCCTGACAAAAGGCGTTAATTCCGTTCGTGAACCGTTCGAACCCAGAGCTTATCCAGGGAAAGATTAACCTAATCTAGTAAGTGTCTAATAGAGTAAGGACTCTATTAGGGATATAATACCCTCACATAATCACTAACTCTAAAAGGACTTCCAAAGTCTTATAAATAAACCTGTTCGGCCAAGCCTAAATCTATTTGGACTAACTACTGTTGCACGGTACGTGAAGAACAAACTGTTCTTCTTATTCCCTTTTGTTTTTCTTGCTTCAGATTATATGAAGAATGATTAGTCTTCTTCTTGTTCAGGAAACTCCGCTACTGCCGTCGAAGAATAGGTAATATTCTTCTATCTTTTTCCTTAAACGTCGATTAAAACTATGAAGATTATTAACATCTTCATCTTCCTTCTTTTTCTCTTCCTCTACAGGTTCTGTAGCGTGAAGATCTTTGAAGAACATTTGTTCTTCTTCCGGCTGCTGCTGCTGTTGCGGATTTTTCGTTGCAACAGAGCTCATCTTCTATCTCATCCTTCACGTTCCATTAAAGGTAGGATTTTCTCAAGTTATTGTAGCCCAAATGAAAATAACGCAAGATATATGTATAAGCATGGCATGCATACAGTTTTATTTTCGTTTCTGGAATATTATTGAAAGAAACGCCCCTGTCAAGGGCGCTAATTTACAAGACACGACCATGCCCAGGTCGTCAATTTCATATTTGACGCCCTGTACACAGGCGTTAATTTCATGTAAATGTTAATCACCCACCTTAAGAACTGATTATATATGAAATCATGATTATAAACAATGCATGATCCTCTGTCTTCAACCTGCTAACGTTACTGTCCTGATATTATCTTCGTTCCTCTGTTATCCTGAAATTATTACTGTCCTTCAAATTTCCTGCAGAAACTTTAAGTAACGACCTTGACAAAGTCGTTTTCCACATGTTAACGCCCTACCCTAGGGCGTAAATTGAAAAGACACGCCCCTTCCTAGGACGTTTATCGGTCAAAATCCTGAAATACATATATTCTGTAATATAGAATTAAACAGTAACGCCCCTTTCCAGGACGTGTTTTAGACAAATCGTGAAAAATTATTGATATTCTGTCAAATATATAAATAATGAGATGCCTGGTACTGTAGTCGTCAACTCTTTAAGAAACGACCCCGTCCAGGGCGCGTTTTAGATAAATTACTGAAATATTAAAATTCTGTAAAATGGAAACATGTGTAAACACCCTTCTGTTAGGCGTTATTTAATTGAGAGATGACTTAGCGTAAGTCGTTATTTTACTGTAAAAATGATTTTCATCCTGATTCTGTTAACCGATGGTTTCATATTATATAATATATATATCAGCACTATTCTCCACTCCGTGAGTATAGTCCCACTTTTCACGTTGTTTCATCGATCACACTCAACTCTCATTGACATACAAGCTCTCCATTGGACATTCCGTTCCTTTGGACTAGCGAGTTAGTCATAGAGACCTCCGTAAGACTCCTCGTAGCCTTGGATTCCCTCAAGGCCGACTGAGCTGGTTGTACCCTAAAAACCCATTACACGATCCTTGCCATGTCAATCTAAAGAAACATGGGATACCGGCCCTTATGATTATACAAAGAGTATATCATAAGAAATTCTTAATGGAATGATGATATCATGCCATATCATGTCATTCTTGTAAACCTCAATTCTATGATAAGAATGAGGGTATCTTACCTTTGATATACTGTTCATGTGGACCTCAATTCTATATAAAGAATGTCCATATTGATTTGTCATGGTACCCAAGTTAAGGGAACCATATTCTACCTAGATTTTTATCGATATCATGATTATACCGTTATTATCGCCATTATATGTCCTTTGTCATATTTTGGACTCTATTCTATCAAAGTTGTCATACGTGTCTACAAGCTTGATTATTGAAATTCTATGTTGGCTATAAACAAGAGTGGATGTCAAAACACATGATAAATGCCTGCGCATATAGGGCCCGATCTGGTCCTGGGAGGAGCACCCGAAAGTACTTGTGCCCATGGGAGTTAAAATGATAAGGTATCTGGCATTATACCGAGTACTTGACTTGCTTGATTGGACATTCCACACACATCTTGTACTTGAATCGTACTTGACTTGACATGAAATGCGTGGCCCGAAAAAGGGTAATTTACTTGCTTGATACATGATAGCCAAAGTTCTTGACATGACTTATTAAACGTACTTGCTGGAATATCTTGAAAAAACTTGTTATCTTGTTGAAAGTTCATGATTAGTCCATCTTATTTCCTTCATATTACATTCTCTATCTTGTCGTTTTATGCGAGCATGCACAGCCTTATTGCATTCATGAAAATGTAATTACCTAAACCCCTTGCTAGTACTTGAGATATAATTTCCTACTAAGCGTTCGCTCATCCCGTTTGTCCCTTTTTACTTTTCAGGTAAGTCCGACGACGATGAAAGTCAATCGGATGGGAATGGTCAAGAGTGAAAGTGATAGAGCTGCTCAAGTGTCATCTAGTCTTTTCTATAGTTTCTTGAGTCAACTATGTACTTTTCTTTTTATTAAACAGAGTATTGGATTTGTAATAGTCTATTATAAAGGAATAAAGGATTGGGATATCTTGCTATTTTGTGCATCTCTGTCTTTGTGTCGAATACACGACCACTCTGATTGACATGATTGATATAGACACGTCGCGCACCTCCGGGTATCTTCCGCGCTCGGGGCGTGACATGCCTAGTGGCTATCACCCCCAAGGTGGTGTCACATCAAGTGGTATCAGAGCAAGTTCACAACTTGTCTCTCCACAAGTTGGTCCTTGGGCGCATATGCATTTCGAGTCACCCGATACCTCCCCCTTGTCCACTACAATGGCCATTTCACACCCGTCATACCCATCCCCATCACCTTTCCCAAGAGGCCCAAATCCTCATGGAAGCTCCGCTGCCAACAAAGTGGGCGGCATCAACTCCGTCATAGAAGCCCTACCTAATGTCTTTGAACGGATGGAAGACATCAAGTTCCGACTCGACCGACTTGAGGGAAATGGGCTTGCACCAAGAATGAATGAGAGTGACCCCTGGGAAAATCTAGATAACCACTTTTTGGAACTCTTGAAAGCCAAAACCCCCGCATTTGAAGGATCCTACATCCCAAGCCTTTATCTAGATTGGGAGGTTTCTATGGACCAATACTTTAAATGGTATCCCTTGAACGAAGGGAGGAGAGTGAGGCTAGCCAAAGTACACCTCTCCAAACAAGCTAAAAATCATTGGTTAATTGTGGAGGGTTTAAGGAGGATCCGCGGGGAAGCCCCGATTGGCACTTGGGAAGAGATGAAGGCCGAGCTTAGGAAAACCTACACTCTCCGACCCTCTCCTTCCTACTCAGAGAACCACAACCCGAGGAGCACTCCCACTCCTCCAACCCCACCCGTCCAAACCCTTCCCACTAAAACTCAAGTGGTCCCGGCCTCCGCCTCTCCATCTACCCCCATAAGAGCCTCCATACCCCAACCTAAACCCCCTCAACCAACATGTACCACTCAAACCCCTTTGGCCCCCGCCTCCATCCCTCCATCTTCCCCCATAAAGGACACACCTCCCAAGACCAACCAACCCAATCCTCCTTACCCAACCCATCTCCCACTCCCGACCCCAACTCTACCATGACCTAGGCCTCCACTACTTCCCCTCCCTATCCTAACCCAAGTTTCCCATTACTATAGCAACCCTGGTAAATTAAAGGTATAAAATCCTAAAGATTAAACCAATAATAATAGCCCAACTCATATATATACTTAAAACATATAACAAATAGGTCATAAGAGAATAACGCCTCCTGGCAGGTCGTCATTTAATTGAAGACTGTTCAAACAGGCGCTATCTCAATAATTGATGCTCCCTTAACAGGCGTCATATAAAGAAATTGAAGACTGTGTACAAAGGCGTCATTTTAAAATAACGCCCCAACCTTAGGCGTCATTTCCAAACTAACTTGTTGGTGTTCGGTTCGAACAAGGATGTTATCTGGGTAAGTTTTGATTAGGAAAGGATCAACACATGGATGTCTAAGTTTAATCAGGAGTCTACGTAGGAAGTTTCAATTCTAATCAAACTTCTAAACACTCGTTAGGATTCCTTCTCCTATAAATACCAACCCTTCTGTCGAGCCAACATGCTGGCTCTTATTCTTCAAACATAAGATCTGATGCTTGCATTTTCTTCTGCCGCTTAAACAGAAGAATAGGCTAAGCTGCATCCTTTGGCCGTGGACGCATCGTGGAGAGGTTAAAGCTTCTCTCTGCTGTTGCTTCTTCCACAGTACGTGAAGAACCTAAGAAGTTCTTCAACTTCTTCTTCTTCCTTGTTCAACTACGCTGCTTTGGTGTGTTTCCGTGGGAAGCCTCTGCTTCTCTATTTCTTCCTAAGGGGCTGCTGCGTGCTGCTCTTCACATCGGCATCCTGCAGCTTCTCCAACGGGTTACTCTATTACAAACAGAGTATCGGCTGTGGTTCTTTCTTCATCACGTTCTGTCAACCGAATCATCAATAAAGGTAGGTTTTCTCAAGACTTAGCAAAACTCTGAAATTCCTAGGTTAAAAACATGCATATAGGTCTGTAAGAGTTACAGATTTCATTTTTGGATTGTGTTTTCTCCGTTTACTGCATAAATGGAAATAGTGGCCCAAGCAAGGGCGCTATTTGATTCAACGACCGTGCAAATAGTCATCAATTCCTTAGATAATTAATAATTACACCATGTTCAAAATTTAATAACTATGAACCCTTACATGTAAACTAATGCATGATCATGTCCATAAATTCCTGCTATTTTTCTCTATCTATTCATGTCTTTAGAATCTTGATCAGACATACACCAAAAACTATGTGTCTATGATTGTACTTGCCCCGTGCAAATCATATGACAAAGAAATAGCGACCCTGATTAGGTCATCATTTGAATAAACGTCCCTATACATGGCACCAATTAGTGATAAACTGTGAAGTTTTGAAATGTTTATACTATTCCTGGATATTGAAATGACGACATATACCCTGCCCTTTAATTTGATATATGACGCCCCTTGCTAGGGCGCTATTTACAGAATTGAAGCCTTCATGAAAGTCGCCATTTTTACAATAATCAAAATTTGAAAATGTTTATAGATATTAATATTTACATAATCTGGATGTAACGACTGAGTGAATAATCGTCATTTACTGAACTGACGACCCTGACAAGGGCGCCAATTCAGAAAATGAAGACTTAAGCTCAGGCGTCAATTTACTGATCTCCTGATTTCCTAATTTTCATGGTTTTCTATAACCCTTGACCATGGGTTGTGTATACTGGCACTATATTCCATTCTGTGATTATAGTCCCACGTTTCATGATGATTTATTGATTAACCACCATTTCTCGGTGATAGATGAACCCTCTGCAGGACATTCCGTTCCTTCGGACTGGTGATTTTATCATAGAGACCTCCATAAGACTCCGCTAGCCTTAGATTCCCTCAAGGCAGCCGAGCAGGTTGTACCATTAAGACCCATGACACTGTTGATTGCCATGTCACTCTAGAGAAACATGGTAAACCGGCCCTCATGACATCCATATAGCAATCATGATGTCATGAGAATATCCTTAAGATTTAATGGAATGGGAAACCATGCCATTAGTGTTCTATGAATTATGTGCCATACTTGTGGACCTGAATTCTATCTAGATTATCATGTCCAACAACGAGCAACCATCTCTATATGAGCACTTATTCTTAAATATCATGGCACACAGTTAGGGAGCCGATTCCACCTAGTTTTAATGAGAATCGTGGTTATACCGTTACTATCGTAGTACGTCCTTACACATCATGTTCAATCCTTGTGATTTCATTCCACAAGATCTACCTTAAAGTTCACACAAGTGTATTCCTTTGAAATTATATATTGGCTATAACTATAGTGGATGTCAAAAATACATGATCAATGCCGGCGCATATAGGGCCCGATCTGGTCCTCGGAGGAGCACCCGAAAGTACTAGTGCCCATGGGAGTTGTAATGATCGCAGTATGGTATTGTACCAAAGTGTATGACTAGCTTGATTAGACATTCCACAGTTCTCGAACTTGACTTGACATGACATGACTTGCGTGACCCAGAAAGGGTATTATTTACCTGCTTGAAATAATAGCCAAATTCTTTACATGACATGATCACATGACATGATAACTATACGTGCTTGATTATCTTGCTATGAGTTCTTGAAAGGACTTGCTAGTTCACTCATTCTCTCCTGTTATACGTTCTCTATTGTCATTTTATGCGAGCATGCATAGCTTATTGCATTTCATGTAACATGTAATTTACTTGAAGCAAGCTATATCTTGAGATATAATTCCTACTGAGTGTTCGCTCACATAGTGTTTTTCCCTTATTTTTCAGGTAAGTCCGAGGACGAAACTCTTTCGGATGGGGAAAGTCAAGAGTGATGAGATTAGAGCTACTCCAACTATCCAAGCGTTATCTAGTCTTAACTTTTCTACATTCTTGAGTCAATCATTGTACTTTTTCATTTTATTGAGTCTTATCACTTTCATTAAGAGGATTGTAATAGAAGTACTTTGAAGGTTTTGATGAAATAAAGGATTGGGTTATCATTACTCTTGCGCGCTCTGTCTTTGTGTTGAATACACTAACGCTCTGATTGACATGATCGATATAAACTCATCACGCGTCTCCGGGTTCCTTCCGTGCTTGGGGCGTGACAATTACCCACCACCCCGGGTACACCATGCACCAACCATCATCACCCCACCCCCAAAAGACCTTCCCATTCCCTTGGGAAAGAAGACCACACCCATCCACACGGGAACAGATGCTAACCCAGAATCTCTCCCCACCCTCGAAGAAACCCAAGTACACACCAATGGTGAGGAAGAGCCTCAAATCTCCCCTTCACATAGCTCGAACCATCAAGAGCCACTTGCCTTCACTCATGGTGCCATATCCATAGATGGGCCCCTACTCAAATGGCTCAAGGTAAACCCCGTCCTCCATAGCTTGCACTCATACCTTCTACCCATGGAGTGACACCTCCCTATAGTGCCCCTCTCCTATCACACCACCATCCAATCATCTTACCAAGTGGAGACATTCGGGGATCTCCTTAAGGGCTTAGCATGGCAAATGGAGTTGACTGGTATGTTGACCATAATGGCCGACCGACCTAGGAGCCTTGACCTCCTACACCTATGTGTCGGGTCAATCACCTCGATTTGCACCATTAGTTGCTACACTAGCGACCTCCTTCTATTCCTCCCCACACCCAATGAGCCTGATGCTATCCACAAATTGGAGTTGCTTATCTCAGGTAGAGAGTCAAGCCATACATTCGTGGCCTACCATTCCACCCAAATCACCGGCCCGATTATCCCGATGGAGGAGGATGCCTCATCATCTTTTGTGGACCTTGAGGACTTAGAGTACCTCTCTCTAGGTAACCCATTCCATGATCCCTTCGACCCCTTCCTATGGGAGCCTAGATGCCCATGTGACCCACCCGCCTTACCCACCACCCACTATTCCCTACCCTCACCCACCATGCTAGATCAAGCCCACCTCTTTCAAGACTCAAGCCACATATGGGAAGACATAACCATGGACGACCTACACCTTGGGAATGAGGAAGTGCCCCACTCCATGATACACACCTTCTTTGACCCCTTCAATCCTTATGAGTGGGAGCTCAAGGACCACCCTGATAGGATCGGTGCGATGGATTCAGAGGGGGGGTGAATGAATCCCACCCTTAAAAAATTTTTCACTTAAACAATATTGTAGAATTAAAACACAGATTGCTTAGATAATAGAGCAAATATATATGAGGCGCTCCTAAACAAGAAACTAGCGGAAGCAGAAGAAGGTAATCAACCTACTACACAGATAGCAATATGAAAGCTCAGACAACCTGTGAAGGGTGGTAGAAGATATGGAGCTAACGCACAAGGTAAACCACTGCACATATAATTTTTAGGTGGTTCGGTCCTCCAGACCTACATCCACCCCTCACTCCCAACCGGAGTGAGGCTTCCACTAGCAACGCTAGAACAGCAGACTCAGTCTGCAAACACTTGCTGTCAAACAGCTTGACCAGGGGAACAGCCTCCCCTCTTCCTCCAAACCAGAGGGACACCCCAAGTGACTCCCAGCCACTTGGAACCAGAGACTAGGTCTCTCTTCCTCTAGACCAGGAGGGAACAGCTGGACTTGCAACCCACAAGACCAGAACCGGAGACAAGTCTCCCTTCCTCCAACCCGGAGGGAACCCAACAAGTGACTCCCAGCCACTTGCAACCGGAGACACAATGTCTCCCTTCTCCTGAGTCTACAGGAGGAACCCGACCTCAATCCAGAGAGTCGGAAGAACAATGATGAACAGATAACAAAAGAAAGAAAAATAAGAAATGATAAAAAACACAGCAAGCAGAAAGCTGGAAAACAAAATCACAATTTGGCTCTCGCAGGAGCTGACTGGCCTGGATATGATCCACGGTCCAGCAGGATCAAATCTTCTGATGAAGCTTCTTATCTCTCGATCTCTCCTCTTCTTACTCTTCTTTTTCTTCTCTGCTTCTTTCTCTCACTGTCTACTCTACTTCTCTCAATCCTCACGAGCTCTCTCTCTTTCTCGTTTTCTTCTGCTGCACCCTTCTTCTATTTCTTCTTCTTCTGCTCTCTGCCTCTCTTCTTCTTTACTCACAGTCTCGATCAGCCCTCTTCTATCTTGATAGTCTTCTACATATGAAGAAACTTCATGTATATAGCAGCAGCAACTAGGGCGTGTGTCTTCCACATCTCCCGCCCAATTGACTCTGCCACATGTCAGCATCTCAGCTCCTTGGATCACGTGTCAGGTGCCAACCTCGAATCACGTGCCCAGACACCTGCAAGGTTAATTAAAAGTTCAGTCGATGAATAATATCAGCTGAAGACAGTGTACATACTTTATTCAGCAGGCAAGACAATGGATGTATAGAGTTAGTCGTGTGAAGGAGGACGAGTGTATAGACTTGATAACACATGCTGTAGAATGCATATGATGCAGTGTATAGGCTTGATGAAAACAATGCATGCACAATGATGCAATGTTCAGACTTTGCTGAAGACTGCCAGTCGATGTATAGACTTGCTGCGACAGGCTGCCTGACCATGTATGGACTTTGCCAAAGATAATACATGTGGCAATGTTCAGACTTTCCATATGCACACCAGCGAGTGTATAGACTTGGCTACGGCATGAAGGCAACATATCGATGTACAGACTTTGGCTTGAACAATGCACAATGCACATATGGATGTACAGACTTAAAGTGGCATGCAGTGCAGGCTGTCAACAATGTGTAGACTTCGATGCATGATGTGGGACGCAATGTATAGACATTAGGTAATGCATGCGATGCAACACAATGTATAGACTTAGTTGCTGTAGAGACTAGCAAATGCATGAAGATGCAAGCCAATGTATAGACACTGCTGTATGGACTTTAAGCGAACGCTGTACAGACTTGACAATCGATGCATGAACATTACAGAAGGGAATGTACAGACTTTTGAAAGCTTGAAAACTGCTATGTATAGACTTTGTACATTGAACGACAAAGCATGCTGTACAGACTTTGAGCGTTGTATAGACTTTACGAAGCACATGCCAAGGCTGTACAGACTTCAGACTTTGAACGTGTGTGCTGTGAACGATGTATACACTTGGCCCTTGAAGGATGTACAGACTTGAAGAACCGAAGCCCACGATGTATAGACTTGGCGTTATGAGGCATGCAGGCTGTATAGACTTGCGATGCCATGAAGACAATGTGTAGACTTGTGAAGCTTGAGGCCAATGTACAGACTTGGAACGCTTGAGGACCAGTGTACAGACTTGGAAATCCTGAGCCAATGTATAGACTTGAAACGAAGACCAATGTATAGACTTCAATGCAAATGCCAAGACCATGTACAGACTTGAAAGCTTCGAAGCACACGATGTTTAGACTTTATGATGCATACGCCAAGGCTGTACATACTTGAAGAGACGATGCACTGTAGGCTGCCAGACTCTGTACAGACTTGCAGCTTGAGACGCTGACAGAGACGTTCCACTGTATAGACTTCAAGTCCAAGTGAGACAGTGGATGTACAGACTTGGGCTGTACAGACTTTGACTCAAATATGCATATGAGACGCTGAATAAGACGCAGCTATGTATAGACTTTACAGTGAATGCATATCCCAATGTACAGACTTAGAAGTGAAAACCAATGTATAGACTTGAACATCTTCAAGGCACAATGTGCAGACTTTGCCTATATGCAGTGTGTAGACTTGATGTGTAGCTAAAGCAGCGAACGTAGGAAAAGGTTGGAATGTATAGACTTACGTTCGATCAGCAATGTATAGACTTGCACAGTGCTGCCAATGTGCAGACTTTGCCTACATGTGAATGTATGGACTTTGTGACACAATGCAACAAGGCTCTGGACGATGTATAGACTTCACGTTCAATATGCAACAGGGTGTATAGACTTGAACAAAGCGTGAAGCACAATATGCAAGAATGTATAGACTTGAAAGTGAATTTGTGTGCGAGACAATGTTAACTCTGTACAGAGTTAAGCAATGTGCAGACAAGACATCAAATGCAGTGAGTATGCAGCAGTGTATATACTTGGGTGTGTGTGTGCATGCTAGAAGCAATGTATGGACTTAAATGATCGTGCGAGCATGCAGCAGCCAATGTATAGACATGCGAATCTTGGGGGGGTCGACCCGTCTAAGAGGGGGGTCGACCCACTTCTGTCCAGATGTAAGACAGAATAACTAAATGCCATTCACAAACACACATTCACAAATATATGAACACATATGAAATATGAATGCACTTAAATGAATCAACAAGGTCTTTCATGCACACATGCATATGGTGACTTATAGTGTTTGCTATCATCAAAACCAATCATCAAGACCACAGAGGCACAACAATCTCCCTCTTTTTGATGATGGCAACACTATGAGTCACACAGACTTAAGTCAAAAACATTCTCCCCCTTTGACTTCAGCAAAAAGACATTAGTTAGAGAGAGGAAAAGTAAGCAGATGTGATACCAATTGATATGACATTTCTCCCTTTAACTACATGAAAGCACATTCTACCCCAAAGAGCAATATGACTCATAACAATTAAGCAGGTATGAATGCAGAGATGCAGATGCAACAAGAAATGTAAGAACTCCCCCTAAGTATATGAATGCAAGACAATTCTCCCCCTTTATGAATTTCCATGCTGCATGATTCAGATGACAAGAAGCTCCCCCTCAATAAATGGAACCTTATGAACTGAATGAGAAGGAGACCACAGGGGCAATCAAGGAGAAGTCAGGTCATGATGAAACAAGGACAGTGAGGAAAAGAATTTCAACTAGCTGCAAACACAAGAATTCAACAAGATCTTCAAGGAGATATCAATCTCATAAATCCAAAACATAAATTTTCAAAGTCTTCCATTATAAGGGCTTATGAATGAATTTTATTGATCAGCATGGTTTAAACATGATGTATGCAAAGTTTATCAATAAAATTCTGTATTGATATCTAAAACCATGGTTTAATAAAAATGAACCAAGCCCACATACACATATCCTGATTAACCTCCCTTTCTCTTACACAATCAAATTTATTGACTTCTTTCGGAATTACATGCACTAGTATTGAGATTAAGCAATTATGAAGTCATATGATTTGTCTAAGGTTGTAGCAATTTGATTTTAGCATCAATATTCAGATATTGTAATTTGTTCAACAAATTTTCATGCTACTAATTTTACGAGCACTCTAGTTCAGTGTACACCTTATAACTAGAGGATATACGTTGATCAGACGCTAATATCCCTAAGCACTTAGTGTAACTAACAGTCATGCTTTATATGAACAGAGATAGCATTTACACATCATGACACACTACAAATCATTTCTTGATGAGTGAGTTGTATTTCTCAGTGTGCATGCCATTGCTCTGCCTGATTAACACTCATTCTTAAGCAGAGTTAACTATGGCACCTCATGACACAGTCTTTGGACATGTGTTTCTCAGTGACCAAAGTCATTGCTCTGACAGAGTTTACCCTTTAGACATTTCAGAAAAACTCATTTGCTTCAAATCAATAATAATTTCATGTACTTAACCAAATAAAGCCATGTATTCAATAATGCAGATTTCAGAAGATTTACAAGACACAACATAAAACAGATGGTTTAGGTTTATTAAACATGTTTCAGATATTTTTAAGAGATTTTAAAGTCAAACTCAATGAATACATTAAACTTAAACCACATGAGTTATTTCAGACATTCATAAAATCGTATAATAGAAGATTCCTAGTTCAAGTGTTTTCAGATTTATAATCGAGATAGCCCATTGAAATCTTATGAAAGACTGACGAATTCTGATACCAAATGATAGAAGAGATTTTGAAGCTCAATATTTTCAGAATATGATCAAGGTTTGTCAACAAAATCAATAAGGAAGGATATGCAATGAATTCTGACAAGTGTATGCATTTGACAACCTACATGCAATGCATTGACTCCCCCTCACAATATGCATTCAGTCAATCTTTTTGACTTTTTCAATGAAGTGAAATGCAATGCTATTAACTACATGTATGCAAAGACATGCAAAGACTCAACATTGATTGCCATGCAAAGACATGCAATTAACTACCCCTGAAAACATGCAATGTTTGCCATGAAAACTGAACATATGGATTTGTGATTCATGCTCATTCAGACTGCCCTATCAAGCACTATGACCCATGGTACTAGGCGGAGAACCTGGTCTAAAAGATCATCTCACACATAGTAAAAGCCTCCAGACAGATTTCCCTGCCTTTTAGTGGCTTACTATTTAATATACCATAGAGGTCAATCATGATATATCAATATGCAGTCCTATAGGCAATCCAGATTTTCAGTGAGCTATGCAACAGATAGATTTCAAACAACATTCATATGCAGTTAGATTTTCAGAAGTTGCAATTTGTTTTCAGAGATTATGCATATCAACAATTAACAAACAACTACAATTGGCATATGTATACATCAGATGCAGACAACCCTTTAAACTCATATATGCACAGAACATTCAGCAAGTGCATAATCAGAAAATAATGCAAATGGCAGATGATGAATGAATATGCAAAAACAGATTTAATGTGCTATGCAGTAAAACTAAAATAGGAAATGCAAGAAATTTACCTGAAAAGTTCAGGAAGGGGTTTTCATTCTTGAGTGCCTTGGATTAATCCCCTCTTTATTAATCAGCTTCCAAGGCACACCTGCAAGTTAGCAAACTATTTTGCACAAATAGGCACCCAAGAAGTCTTGGGTCCTGACATGACAGTATCACTTCTAGCAGGTTTTCTTAGCACATTTTTAACTTGATGATCATTAAATTTCATCAGAGGATAACCATCCATCAAATGTCCAGATTTGCCATAATGATGGCAAGAAGCAGCAGATTTCTGATTTGATTTATGCACATTCTTATTAGCATGAATTCTATGTGTATATGCATGAACTTTTTTGTTAACAGAATAAAAATTCTGTTACCAAAACCAGTTTGATTTTGATATCCTGCCAGCCAACAGGTTGCAGCCCTATGACCTGGCTTTCCACAGTTATAGCATGAAAAACTCACAGATTTTCTGGCATAGAATTTGATAACATAGGGGTTAACATAGTTCTTCTGAGCATGCCAACAATCTCTAGCTCTGTGGCCTAACTTACCACACTCAAGACATGCAAGAGTTTTCCTTTCAAAAACATTTTTGTTGTCATGGAAATTAACGAACTCAGAATGAAATTTCTTCCCCTTATCATGCCAGCAATGAGCTACAATGTGGCCCATCTTGCCACAATTGAAACAAGTAGAATATTTTCTATTTACAACAAATTGTTCCTATCATAATCATTTCTGTCTGCAGGGAGATTGACAGTTTCAGAATTAAACTTTCTACCCTGAGCATGCCAACATTCAAATGCCTTATGACCAATTTTGCCACAGTGAAAGTATTCAGTTTTCTTTTTCTGAGGTGAAGGATTTTTATCATGAAATTTCCTAGTATTCCTATCATCCTTCTCCATCAATTTACACTCATGCATCAGATGTCCAAATCTATGATAGTAATGACAAATCATTTTCTTTTTAGATGCATGTGAGTGTGTGTGAGGACTGTGATCAACATGCACTGATGAATCTTTTTTATTTATTTTCTGTTTTCAGTCCTTTTCTGATTTTTATCCTGTTTTTCTATTTTCTTAGTCTTGTACTGAGATGTAGATGAGGTAGAAAGCTTTTCCTATTCAGAAGATTTAACAAAAGCAGTTTTCAGGTTGGTTCCATCAACCTTCCTCATGACTGGATTGTAACCCAGTCCCTCTTTCTTACAATTAACCTTTGTTCCCAGCTTTTTCTGAACAATGGGCTGTTTATCTTTTGATGTTGAGGCTACATTTGAAGCATTTACAAATGATGTCATTACTTTATTCTTAAAGGCCTTTTTATTCAGATTATTGTAGCCCAACGCTCCTTCCTGACATTGACTTTTACACCTTGTAGCTTGTCTAGGTTTTCTTGCCCACTCACAAACTTAGACAAAGAATCTTTTAAGTCTTGGATTTCATTTTCTAGAGAGGAAATGTGTAACTCATAACTGGCAATCTCTTGCTCACTGCAATTCATAGCTTCATTCAAAACTTTGTTAGCTATTTTGTATTTTTCAATCTCTTGTTCCAGATTGCTCAGTTTTTCAGAATCTTCAACGCAAACAGTTTTTCCTCTTTCTAAGGCTAGAAGTCTCTCAGACATAGTGGAGTTCAGCAGTTTTAACTTCTCATTTTCTTCCTTAAGCTTATCATTTTGAATTAACTCATTTATTAGAGTCTGATCTTCTGAGTTAACCTTGCTTTCTCTCCCAGCTTCAAACTCCTTCAATTCTTTTTGTTGTTTTTCAAAATCTTTCTGTAATTCTATATTTACAGATTTTATGGCATTAAATTTTTCAGCAAACAAGTTCTTCTCTTGCTCAAGTTTCCCAAATTTTTCTTCATTTTCTTTAACAGATTGTTTCAGAGAGTCATTTTCATATTCTAGCCTACTTAGTTCAGAGCAAGCACATTCAAGTTCCTTCTTCAATTTTCCATTCTGATTTTCATGCATATGGATATCAGACAAGCAGGCATCATGGGATTGCTTGATATTAGAACAATTTTCACATGGAGAGCTTGAACTATCTAACCCAGTCCCCTTTTTAAATTTTTTATATTATTTTCTTAAATGTTCATGAGATTCAAGCAATTCAGCATATGCATTTTCCCAATCATCCAAAGAGAAATTCTCGAAAGGGTTTACCTCTTCATCATCATCTTCTTCATTTTGGCTGCCACTTTGATTGCTTCTGTTAGCCATCATGCAGCTGTCTCACTTCTCTTCTGAGCTCGCTTCAGCATATCTAGAATGTCTTTAGCAGAGCTGCAATCATGAAAGCAGGAATGTAAAGCCTTATCAGTAGCTGCCTTCATTAGATTCATAGCTATCTGATTCTCTTCATACATTGATCTGTGACTGTCAGTCCATTTGGACTTTTTCTTTGATAATTTATGAGGACCGTGTGAAATTAACTTCCACAGATCAGGATTAACTGATATAGCATAATTTTTCAGACTGACAAACCATACATTAAAATTGGAGCTGTTGAAAACTGGTGGATCACCCATGGAAACAGATCAGATTTAATTCAATCAGGAATATTGATGCACCAAAAAAAAAATAGCACCGAAGACTGTAAGATCGTATCTGCAGGTCGCTGGACCTTCTATGCAGACACTACTCTGATACCAATTGATAGGATCGGTGCGATGGATTCAGAGGGGGGGGTGAATGAATCCCACCCTTAAAAAACTTTTCGCTTAAACAATATTACAGAATTAAAACACAGATTGCTTAGACAATAGAGCAAATATATATGAGGCGCTCCTAAACAAGCAACTAGCGGAAGCAGAAGAAGGTAATCAACCTACTGCACAGATAGCAATATGAAAGCTCAGACAACCTGTGAAGGGTGGTAGAAGATATGGAGCTAACGCACAAGGCAAACCACTGCACATATAATTTTTTAGGTGGTTCGGTCCTCCAGACCTACATCCACCCATCACTCCCAACCGGAGTGAGGCTTCCACTAGCAAAGCTAGAACAGCAGACTCTGTCTGCAAACACTTGCTGCCAAACAGCTTGACCAGGGGAACAGCCTCCCCTCTTCCTCCAAACCGGAGATACACCCCAAGTGACTCCCAGCCACTTGGAACAAGAGACTAGGTCTCTCTTCCTCCAGACCAGGAGGGAACAGCTGGACTTGCAACCCACAAGACCAGAACCGGAGACAAGTCTCCCTTCCTCCAACCCGGACGGAACCCAACAAGTGACTCCCAGCCACTTGCAACCGGAGACACAATGTCTCCCTTCTCCTGAGTCCACAGGAGGAACCCGACCTCAATCCAGAGAGTCGGAAGAACAATGATGAACAGATAACAAAAGAAAGGAAAAATAAGAAATGATAAAAACACAGCAAGCAGAAAGCTGGAAAACGAAATCACAATTTGGCTCTCGCAGGAGCTGACTGGCCTGGATATGATCCACGGTCCAGCAGGATCAAATCTTCTGATGAAGCTTCTTATCTCTCGATCTCTCCTCTTCTTACTCTTCTTTTTCTTCTCTGCTTCTTTCTCTCACTGTCTACTCTTCTTCTCTCAATCCTCACGAGCTCTCTCTCTTTCTCTTTTTCTTCTGCTGCACTCTTCTTCTATTTCTTCTTCTTCTGCTCTCTGCCTCTCTTCTTCTTTACTCACAGTCTCGATCAGCCCTCTTCTATCTTGATAGTCTTCTACAGATGAAGAAACTTCATATATATAGCAGCAGCAACTAGGGCGTGTGTCTTCCACATCTCCCGCCCAATTGACTCTGCCACGTGTCAGCATCTCAGCTCCTTGGATCACGTGCCAGGTGCCAACCTCGGATCACGTGCCCAGACACCTGCAAGATTAATTAAAAGTTCAGTCGATGAACAATATCAGCTGAAGACAGTGTACAGACTTTATTCAGCAGGCAAGACAATGGATGTATAGAGTTAGTCGTGTGAAGGAGGACGAGTGTATAGACTTGATAACACATGCTGTAGAATGCATATGATGCAGTGTATAGGCTTGATGAAAACAATGCATGCACAATGATGCAATGTTCAGACTTTGCTGAAGACTGCCAGTCGATGTATAGACTTGCTGCGACAGGATGCCTGACCATGTATGGACTTTGCCAAAGGTAATGCATGTGGCAATGTTCAGACTTTGCATATGCACACCATCGAGTGTATAGACTTGGCTACGGCATCAAAGCAACATATCGATGTACAGACTTTGGCTTGAACAATGCACAATGCACATATGGATGTACAGACTTAAAGTGGCATGCAGTGCAGGCTGTCAACAATGTATAGACTTCGATGCATGCTGTGGGACGCAATGTATAGACATTAGGTAATGCATGCGATGCAACACAATGTATAGACTTAGTTGCTGTAAAGACTAGCAAATGCATGAAGAAGCAAGCCAATGTATAGACACTGCTGTATGGACTTTAAGCGAACGTTGTACAGACTTGACAATCGATGCATGAACATTACAGAAGGGAATGTACAGACTTTTGAAAGCTTGAACACTGCTATGTATAGACTTTGTACTTTGAACGACAAAGCATGCTGTACAGACTTTGAGCGTTGTATAGACTTTACGAAGCACATGCCAAGGCTGTACAGACTTCAGACTTTGAACGTGTGTGCTGTGAACGATGTATACACTTGGCCCTTAAAGGATGTATAGACTTGAAGAACCGAAGCCCACGATGTATAGACTTGGCGTTATGAGGCATGCAGGCTGTATAGACTTGCGATGCCATGAAGACACTGTGTAGACTTGTGAAGCTTAAGGCCAATGTATAGACTTGGTAAGCCTGAACCAATGTACAGACTTGGAACGCTTGAGGACCAGTGTACAGACTTGGAAACCCTGAGCCAATGTATAGACTTGAAACGAAAACCAATGTATAGACTTCAATGCAAATGCCAAGACCATGTACAGACTTAAAGCTTCGAAGCACATGATGTTTAACTTTATGATGCATATGCCAAGGCTGTACGTACTTGAAGAGACGATGCACTGTAGGCTGCCAGACTCTGCACAGACTTGCAGCTTGAGATGCTGACAGAGACGGTCCACTGTATAGACTTCAAGTCCAAGTGAGATAGTGGATGTACAGACTTGGGCTATGCAGACTTTGACTCAAATATGCATATGAGACGCTGAATAAGACGCAGCTATGTATAGACTTTACAGTGAATGCATATGCCAATATACAGACTTAGAAGTGAAAACCAATATATAGACTTGAACATCTTCAAGGCACAATGTGCAGACTTTGCCTATATGCAGTGTGTAGACATGATGTGTAGCTAAAGCAGCGAACGTAGGAAAAGGTTGGAATGTATAGACTTACGTTCGATCAGCAATGTATAGACTTGCACAGTGTTGCCAATGTGCAGACTTTGCCTACATGTGAATGTATGGACTTTGTGACACAATGCAACAAGGCTCTGGATGATGTATAGACTTCATGTTCAATATGCAACAGGGTGTATAGACTTGAACAAAGCGTGAAGCACAATATGCAAGAATGTATAGACTTGGAAGTGAATTTGTGTGCGAGATAATGTTAACTCTGTACAGACTTAAGCAATGTGCAGACATGACATCAAATGCACTGAGCATGCAGCAGTGTATATACTTGGGTGTGTGTGTGCATGCTAGAAGTAATGTATGGACTTAAATGATCGTGTGAGCATGCAGCAGCCAATGTATAGACATGCGAATCTTGGGGGGGTCGACCCATCTAAGAGGGGGGTCGACCCACTTCTGTCCAGATGTTAGATAGAACAACTGAATGCCATTCACAAGCACACATTCACAAATACATGAACACATATGAATGCTTCACAAATACATGAACACATATGAATGCACTTAAATGAATCAACAAGGTCTTTCATGCACACATGCATATGGTGACTTATAGTGTTTGCTATCATCAAAACCAATCATCAAGACCATAGGGGCACAACACACCCCATGCCCACACAGTTGGCCATCACCTCTGGGACAAGAGTGCACCTATCTTGGCATATCACATCATTCGACATGGGTCACAAGTCCGGTCATCTCATACATGTCACACACACTTGAGGCCCAATGCATGACTGGCTCATATTTGGATGCACTGGTCCTCCCCCATTCATCATTGGTCTTACGCATGAAAGGAGCATACATGGATGTCCGGGTCCCCCGATATTTGTCACACCCATGCATGATAGGTTCACCTATGCATGCCCCAGCCCTCCTAAGTCCGTCAAAGTCTTCATGGCATCAAAGTATTATTGGTCTACATTGGACTGCCCCAGTCCACCTTTGCACACCATACTTTTCACACTCACACCGCATCATAGAGCATGGCATACGCATTCACGCAAGCATATAGCAATGAGCGGTGAGGATCACAAAGAGCAAGCAACAGCTCGTAAGCGCCACTTTGGATTCCAAGTAGGCAACTTGGAGATGGTGACATTGGAGTGGCTCAACCCTAGGGTCACCTCCAAATCAAGGGCACGAGGACTTGGACCACCCCGAGTTCTGAGTGGCTTTGGTAACCCGACTTACGGGTTGGACTTTCCGATGGGTTCTGGGATATACCTCACTTCCCACGTGACAGACCCGACACCCTATACGGGCATCGCGGTGGATCCTAGTGAGTGCCTCGAGTCTCTACCTACCTTTGAGAGTGACACCTTCGGAGAGCCTCCACCAATCAGCTTGAGAGCCCGATGTGAGCACACGGAGGCAATACTAGGCAAGCAGGATACCATCGCCGGTAAGAGGGTGTGCCCGAGCTACCTTGAGAGGCTGAAGAGCCGTCCCCTGACTAGGGATGCGGAGTTGAGTTTGGAGATCGTTGCTCGCCCAGAGCAGCATTTGGTGTACTACTTCTCCGGTGGACCCATACTCGACGGGGTCGAGTTTTCCCCACCTCGGGAGTATGATGGGGGCATCTCTTGCCCCTCCACATTTTTAAAGCTCGGATTGTTCGTCGGCATGCGCCATTGTGTTCGTCATGTGTTTCTAAGTCTAGTCATGTAATTTTTATATTTTATTGGAGTCATAAACTATGTAATTTTCCTTTTATTTGAGTCTAGTACCTAGGTATAAGGGTTAAGGGTTATTTACCTAAGTTAAGTGTCATTAGATTGTCTAAGCTAGATAATGGGCCCAATTCAATGGGCTAGGCCCATGGGCGCCCCCACCTGGATAGAGCTGGTCAATTGTTGGTTTGTCAGGGTCAGTCTCGTCATATGAAAAGTTTGGAGTCAATAAATACCCCCCTCCCCTCTCTCATTTGTAACCTTTGATGATCAATGAAAATTTGAGAGAATTTCAAAAATTTGAGTGTTTCTTTGGAGTGAGAAGCTCCCCCTCTCCCCCATTCTCTCTCCTCCCCCTCCCAAAATTCAAATTCCCCCCCTCTCTCCTCCATTCACTCTTCATTAATATCCCCCCTTCCCCATATACTCATTCAATTCCCCCAAACTCCCAAGGTGGAATCCACCAATCCTTGCTCCACCATCCAACCCCCAATTACCCATTCCCTTCCCCAAGCACCTCTCCACCTCGCCAAGGCTGAAGGAGATTCACCCTAGGCCAAAATTCAAATCTCCCTCCCATTTGGCTGTGCCCCCTCTCCTTCCCTCTCTCCCTCCCAACCCAAATTCGTAGCTCCCCCTTCCTCCACATGCTAGACCACCTTCCACCCCCATTCTGCCCGTCCCACACCTTGGATCGCCCCCTACCAGACCCCCTCATAGCCAGGGGTCGCCCCCACACCCATCCACCCCATTTCCCATCCCATCTACCCCATTTTCGATCACCTATCACCACCCTGTTCATCCCAGTTCGCAGGCATCAGTCAAGGGTCAAGTTGTAGAGGCTGCCACGTCTTCACCGTGCATCTTCAAGTGGTGTACCTTATACTACTGGAAAGCTTGGCAAGGCTTCTTTGTAGGCGAGGGGGTATTGTCATCGTTTGACTTTGGAGCTGCTCGGAGGAGTCATCTTTGTCAGACTGCGCATTTCCTCCCAGAGAGACAGTCAGCAGCGACTTTCAGAGGCTCTCACGACCAGCACCCTAGACTTCTTAAGGCACCCTTTGGCTGAGGACTTCTCCTGCAAGTCCTCTGCCATCTCCAAGAAGCAGAACAATTTTTGAAGCTCGAAGTCAAGAGTTCCAGTTTTTCTCCCTGAGGTGCGCAAGGTTAGCTCCCTAGAACTTGGTCTGACCTCCTTCCACTGATCCAGTCATCACGGTCAGCTCCGACCTCATACGATGGTCCCGTTGGTCCCGACTCGAAGAGGACTCGTGCACAATTGCAGCGGTTCTAGTCCCGCATTATTTGGACCCTGGGAGTGTTCGTGGCACCCTCCCCTTCCCGCAGCAGCAGTCTGGGAAAACTAGAACCAGAGTCCTGTTCCAGACACTGCCCCAGCCTACGACGTAATCAGGAAATTATCCAAAAATTCAGACATTCTCCTGGGTCAACTCATAAAGTTTCGGCACTGGTCTTGACCTCTTCTGAGCTCGGTAGAGCCCGTGGCGGTGCCGCCATCGACTGCCTATCAAGCTGTTCCTGAAGCAGGCAGAACCGGCGGAGCTCGGCAATTCGGTTTCTAACTTAGCTCTCCCACCCGACCTGGCTGGCTTACAGTCCCTCCCTGCGTGGAGGTAGTGTTTGGTTGTAATTGGACTTCCTTACCTCTAGTCCAACCCCTCTGCGAGGGAGTAGTGCTTGTACTGGCAGGTCTTCGATCGAAGCGTCATCGGCGCGGCGTACGGGTAGCCCATGCTTCCCCGCTCGCCCTCGTCTTCGGCCGGGGTCGACGTCTTCACGCCGACCAGGTGAGCTACTGAACACTTCTCTTTACTGGTTTCCTTTGCTTAATTAGTATTGCATCTTAGTGCCGTCAGTGGTGAGGGAGTGCCCGGTCCCAAATTATCATCAAATTGAGCGACCACCACGGAGCGAGTTGAGAGAGAGACCCTACAACGCACGCCCTTGGCGTGCTGGCCGCCCCTGAAATTGGGCATCCCGGGCCCTTAGGGGTTCAGCCTCAAGCTTTCCAAATCCCTCGGAGCATCAAGGTCCCGCCCTGGACCCTCTCCATCATCACCGGGTTACCCACGGGCACATGTGTGCGTTACACGGGTGAGTCCGCTTAAGTAATATCGCCGTGTACGTTGGATTGCTTGCGAGTCATAGGTCCAAAGATCATTGACCTATTGGCTATCACCCCCAAGGTGGTGTCACATCAGCACCCCCATCCCATAGCCACCTTTGTTGACATTTACTTACATGTGTCCACATCCTCCTTTTCCAAGCCACACTTGTAGACTTTGTCTACTAGCCACATCCTCCTCTTCCAAAGGGAGAATACCACCCACGTAGCAGCGCTCTCCATTCCACAACATGTGGTCAATTGTTGGCTGCATGCATACCTTGACCAACCAAGCCATCTTTGACCAAGCCAAGGGAGAGGAGGGTGCACCCTCCCTTTTCCCCATGTGGGCTTGCCCATCATTCCATTCCCCTTAATGCCCTCCTCACCCCCATTGACCTACGGGTATTTTCAGTCATTATATTAGGCCTAGGGTTTCCATATAAAACCCCTCTTGTAATAATTCTAGATATAATTAATGCTAAGAAATCAGAAAGTTGTTGGAGCTTGTGCCTTCGGTGCCCTCTCATCTCTCCTTCTTCCCCCTTGCAGCTGCGATGGTTGCAGATCCAAGGTGTGACGCCTTGTTCGTTGGAGCGATTCCCACCTCTGCTTGGTGTGACTCTCAGCCACTGCCACCGTCGCCGCCATATGTGCGCCGTCGAGCCGCCACAACCCCATCTTCAGCCTGTTCTCCAGGATTCCGAGGTCCAGGATAGAACCTCAACAAAAAGGTTGGTATGCCAAATCCGGCCACCTGTTGATCTTCAATTTTTTATAGATCATTCCTCACGTTGTTACCCCTCTCCAGTTTAAATTTCACGTCGATTAGATCTTGTTTCCCCTCCTCTCAGTTAATTCTTTCCACCCGCGCAATCTGCCTTCCTACAGATCTGCGAGACAGTACCCTGCACAATCATTTTTCCCACCCCCTAAACCATCTCATAAAATCACAAAAAAAATTGTGCACGTCCCTCACATCCCCCTCTTTTACCCAAATTAATCCCATCACCCAGATCCATCATTTCCCTTTCAGTCAAACCCCATTTTCAGGTAGATCCTTGTCTGTCCTGTCTGTTCTGTAACCCGAGCCATAAAAATCACAGTCGTACAGAGTTATTCATTTCAAATCCGACCGTTGGATGGTTGTGGATTTCACATATGTTGTAGCTCTTCAAGTCTACTTTTCAACGACACTGGTTTTGTTCCGATCCATTTCCGAATCTGAGGAGAGCAAGCGTTCTCGCCAGGCCCGCATATCTGCCCAGTCACAGGACTATTTGACAGGTCTGGGATCAAAAATCTTCGTCGGTCCTTCGACTGCGATCCAGCAACCGCCGACTTCAGGGATCAATGAGGGACATTCCACTGGCGTCCCAGCCAACTTTCGTCAATAGAAGATGACCGGAAGCCGCCGTCCCACATGCCGCACATGCTTGCTATCCATTAGATCAGAACCGAACAAATCCGGACCAGCATCCCGTCTCCGCCCGAACGCCACTCCGGCTTGCCGTCCGTCAACCCAAAATCGGCGATCTTGGTTTGCTTTTGTAGCCCTTTACCTCCCTGTGTGGAGTGGGCCATAAATTCAATGATGTAATTATTAATATTTACTGTACCGGGAGTTACGAATCTTGGCCGGGTTGTCTTCCCCACGCCCGGAGCGTGGAGGTACGTTTTTGCTCCTCCTTTCACACATTTGCTTATTTAGTATATGTTTGAATGCCGCTGCTAGCGTGAGATAGGGAATCTAGCCCATTCAAATTCAATAACTGTTGTGAGCAAGAGAGCGTGTCCCGTCCCGTGACTCGATCCGAGCACGAGTGTGAGCCGACCACCCTTGACTCATTGTAGGTTTCTCAACCGCGTAGATCCACCCGTTTCCCTCGCTTGGGATGATAGTGAGCTTGCGTTTCTTGTTGAGGACACATAATCCTCTTTGGATCTCTTTGGTGTCGAGTTGTTCGCGTCGTCGCTGGTCGCGTTGTCAAATTAGTGGCGTCCTCACCTAGAGTCCCAGATTCGCATCTAATTGGTTCCGAGTCTCATCTCGTCCTGCATCAAATTGGTATCAGAGCTCGTCGTCCCACATCAAATTGGTATCAAAGCATGGTTGAGTCGAGGGTAGTCATCAGAGCATGGTTGAGTCTAGGGTAGTCTTTGAGTATGGTTTGAGTCTAGGGTCATGTCATCTTGGTGTGCATTCCATTCCTATATCTGGTATATGAAAAGGTGTTACCGAAAAGATAGGTTACGCCTATTGGGAAGGTAGCATCCTTGCGTGATAGGATCTTCAAATCCATATCTCTGCCACGTACTGGCTATTGGTTGAGTCTAGGTTCTTAGTGAGTGCATTTTAATCTCTGTGTCATTGCATGCCTCAGTTGTCTGCATGTCCAACTACCCGCCAGCCCCATGACAGTTCCCCGAGACCATGTGTCAGATTGGTCATCCCTAGTGGCCGAATTCGAGGCTCTTATGGCCCGACCCTCGAGTCTCGCCCCTACCATTCAACCACTAGTTGACCCGACCCCTATGCCGACGATCGAGTCGTTCTAGTGCCCTATAGTGTCCACTGCCACTCTACCTAATGGGTTGCATATGGAGATTGACTTCATCAGTAGGGTGTCGTCTAATTGTGTCTCACAAGACATTGTTGAGTCTCTCTCTGAGACCGGGGAGATTGTCCTCAATTGTGGCTTAGCTTTCATAGAGTTCCAATGAAGCTTCGATCCCGTTCTATATCATGATGAAGCATGGTGCAAGGTCGACACACTTGCTGGTTCATGCATCATTTTAGGGCAAACTTGGTTGGAAGTGAGGAGAGTGATCATTGACCCGGATAGGAGAACCTGCACCTTACACCCACCTCACCTGCCCAGCGAGTTCATCTTCCACGATGGCGTTCAGCTGACCACCTCCGTGTCGCCAGCCACCCACCCCCAGTGGTCCGCTCCGGCTCCGGGCTCACGCCCGCCAACACTCCCAGAGCCCACCCCTGTGGCCCCTTTAGTGGGATTAGCCATTTCCCGGACAAGTGTTCTTGACATTCCCCTATCTTAGAGGACAAACATTCAGAGGATGCCCCACCTGGGCTTATTCCATTGACTTATGAGGCTGACCAGGAATTGACCGAGAAGTACCTTGTTGAGGTTGAGGGGTTAGAGAGCGATCCCATAGAGTGCCTAGAGGGCCAGGGTGAGGCGCAAGCCAGCAACTCCGTTCTGTCAGTCGCCCCAGCCCCACCGGATGACCCCCTGCTGCCACCCATCCCAGCTTCCCTTGACGACCCTGACCAGCCTGCCACCTCTCTTTTGCTAGTCACTACTGAGTAGCAGTCATCCGTCCCTCTTTTGCCCGTCTCTCCTACGGTAGCGTAGCCGCTAGTGACTATCGTACCACTGTCGATGCCCTATGTTGACCCGGTATGGTCTAATTTCTGCCACGCATACGTGAGACAACGTCCGGACTTCCCTTTGTCCGTGCTCCATACTAGATGTCCGGATTACCTTCCCGTCACCCGCCTCCTGATCCACTCGCACTTTCGTACCTGGGGACGAGTCTTCTCGAACTGGAGATGATTGACGAGGGTTGAGACTCACGGCATCAAGTTGTGGGTCAACCTATCTTTACACTTGGTGTATGCAGACGGTGTCCATCATTCTTACCGGATCTTCCTTAGTGTGTCCATTACGTTTGTCATCAGTCATAGGAAGTTGTTAGGTTGTGTCTCTCCGTCTGTCCTCATTCCAGAGTCTATGAGTCTATTTTGCTTTATTTATACAGATTGTTTGTCAAGCATATAGGAGTTTGCATAGTCATCGTCAAATGCCAGCAATGCACGATGCAATGAGTTGCTTTATACTCAAGGCACCACCGTGAGTTCCGAGAGGATGAATATGTCATGATCAGGGTCAAACCTAAATGGTTTCCTTATGAAACAGTGTAGAAAATTACAAGCTTGCAATGCCAGTCCCTTTCGAGTGTGAGGCAAGTCGGGTTTAACGCGTACGTTGTAGACTTGCCGAAAGACTTTGGGATCAGCTCCACGTTCAACGTCTCGAATCTAGTCACCTATAGGGACCCAATGGTGATTCCCAGTGAGTCTTTCTAGTCGTCTCCTCCCCTTGAGAGTGACCCAACCACTAGCCTCATTCCCACAGCAGCGTGAGCATATAAAACATATACGGGATGAGCAGGTGACGATTACTAGGAGTGGAGCGTACCCACGCTACCTAGTATGGTGGAGAGCACGGCCCACATCTAAAGACACGTGGATCACCCAAGAAGAGCTACAGAGGATGGATCCAGACCCACAGGAGCGATACATGAGCAGCCACACCCCTAACTTGACAGGGTCGAGTTCTTCCCACCCGGGTAGAATTGATGGGACATCGAAGCAAGGCAACCAAATTTACTAAGATTGTATTTTTCATTTGGGTTATTTTGTAAGGCTAAGTAGAAGCCATTGGGCTAGTGTCATTAAAAGGGTCCATTAGGGGTTTATTTTTATATTGGGCCTCAAACCTACTAGAAGCCCAATTGGGCCAACTTTCTACCTTTGTCACCCAAAGCTCATTTGACCCTTCCAAGGCCCATCAAGGCTAAACCAAAGCCCATGTGGAGGGCACCCCCATCCCATAGCCACCTTTGTTGACATTTATTTACATGTGTCCACATCCTCCTTTTCCAAGCCACACTTGTAGACTTTGTCTACTAGCCACATCCTCCTCTTCCAAAGGGAGAATACCACCCACGTAGTAGCCCTCTCCATTCCACAACATGTGGTCAATTGTTGGCTGCATGCATACCTTGACCAACCAAGCCATCTTTGACCAAGCCAAGGGAGAGGAGGGCACACCCTCCCTTTGCCCCATGTGGTATTGACCCATCTTTCCATTCCCCTTAATGCCCTCCTGATGTGAAACCACTACGAGGTATGCAGCAAGCAAATGTAAACTTAGGACCTATTCCACATTCACAACCACATAGCAATTAAGTTGATAAATTGGGGGCCAAATCGCCGTCGCACACACGCGAGCCCGGGGTGACTAAATGATGCTAGGGGGAGGTGATGGATCAAGACCCTTGCTGGTAGAGTGCCAGCTGGGCTAGGGTTGCCCTCCCGAGGGTACGTAGCCCACGCTTATGGGGCTGGCCGGTGCCAATTGGGGCACTAGGTCCCACTCTCTCACTTTAGCCACAGTGACCACACTAAGATGGTGGTTCCGAGATCGGGCACTCGCTCGCATGCACAACGGAGCTACGTCTACGGATATTAAATAAACAGACACTAAATAGTAATGGAGCAAAGTTTAGAGCTCACCTGGTTGGTTTGAAGAAACCAACCCCGTTCGGAGACGTGGGCGAGCGGGGAAGTGTGGATCCCGCACACTGCGCCGATGTAGCTTGAGCTGCTTAATACAAACACTACTCCTCACGCAGGAGGGTTGGACTAAGGGTGGGAAAATCAAGCTTACATCCAAACACTACCTCCACGCAGGGAGGGGTGCTAAGCCGGCCAGGCGGGAGGGGGAAACTCGCCGAGGTTGTAGGAGAGGAAGCCGACGTAGGATCTGCTCGCTTGCTGTGAGAGGGGACAGGCCGCCGCTGTTGCAGTCGTAGTTCTTACTCCGGAATTCTTCCGGTGACGAGACCAGGATGGAATTCTTCGTGACAGAAGCTGGGACGCCTCTGAATTTTGCTGAATTCTTCTAACATCGTCGCTGGCCGCGGCAGAGGCTCGAACAGGACGAAGGAATCTGGGGTTGACAGCTTCAGATCTGATGCAGTAGGATGCAGAGGTTGTACCGTGGGCTCCCGAGCTCCGAATCTCGAACCGTCAGAATTTATGGAACGGTGGATGAACCCTCTTTGCATAAAAACTGGTGGGGAGGCTGTCGGAGGTCGGGGTGGCCTGGGGAACACTGATGAGTGAGTGCTGGTCGCAGAAGACTGGAGAAGGTAGTCCCGCGCGACTGGAGGGGAAAAATCAGAACTTTGGCTCCCGGACGCCGAATGTAGCTCTGATTCTTTCTCCTGGTCGGGGACAGGGATAGGAAGAACTTTGAAAAAGGAACTTCAGTCAGATTCCTTCACTGTGAATCGTGGTTCAGCTTCTGGTCGAACTCTGGTGATCTGCAGATGGAGCTTGGTGCAGTCGAGGGAGAATGGCTCTCCCGGGCAGCTCCAGACTCAGAATGGTACGATTCTTTCTCGCCTGCGTAGTGGACAGGACGACCTTTCCAGAAAGGTAAGGTACGCTCTCAGATGTCACCAGATGACCTCGGGGGAGCTTCTGCAAGAGGGGCCTTCTTCTGCCACCTGCAGATGTGACAGAATGAATGGGATGGTGGTGGGGTTAGGTTAAGGGGGATTGGAGTTTGGTAATGGAGGGAAGGGTGGAGGTGATTGCAGATGGGGGAGGGATGTGTGGGGGTGATGAAAGGGGCGGAGCAGGTGGTATGGAGGTGCAGGAGGGTGGAGGGGAGTGGGGGCCGAAGCTAGGAGATGGGGGGAGGGAGTGGTCGGCCAAGGTAAGAGGAGGGGGGTGAGTGGATGGAGGGGGTTGCGCAAATGGTAGTGGGGCTGGGGGTTTGAATGCTTGGGGATATGAATGAGTGTGTGGGGGAGTGGAAGGGCTGCTTGGGGAAGAGGGATGGGTGCCTTGGAGGTGGAGAAGGTGTATGGGGAATGGGAAGAGTTGCTTGGGGAAGTGGAGGTATTGATGGGAGTTAAGGCTCTTGGGGAGGTGAAGGGTTGGAGGGTGAGGTGGCAGGTGAGGTGGCAGGGGAAGGGGAAGGTGAAAGGGCAGGTTCGCCCAAGGGAGAGAGAGAGAGAAGGGGGAAGAGAGAGAGGGGTTCGCCCCCTAGAGAGAGAGAGAGAATGAGAGAGCTAGAGAGAGAGAGGGGGGGGCACTTATGCTCAAATATTCAATACTTCATTAACCATCTCAAGGGGGGTTGGGGTCCTATATATAGGGATCCCAACATTTACAAAAAGTCCCTGGAGAATATGCTAAAAACAAATAAGCAAGGGGGTGCGGGAAGGAAGAGGGCGCCCATGGGCCAGGCCCATCTAATTGGGCCCATATGACCCCCTAGCCTAACAAACATAGATAAATAACGTGATGACCTAGGGACATGACTCAAAATAAGGACAAGTACATCAAAATGACTCAAGAAAGGAGAAACTACATCAATATGTCCTCAGTAATAAGCTCCTGTGTCGCCGTGGGCCCATCAAGTCGTGCAGTCACACACTACCTGTCTCCGGAAGGGAGAGAGGTGTCGAGCCAAAGGGAATCCTGGGTGATGTCCCCATCAACTCCCCCGGGCTGCGAAGAGCTCGACTCTGTCGAGAAAAGGTCCACTCGACTGTGGTAATGCTCCAGGAGGTCGGGGTCCAGCTGCTAAAGATCCTCCCTACTCACCCATGAATCATCTGAAGGGGGCCGGCCCTTCCACCTGACCAAGTATCGCTCGTATGCTTTGCTCCGGGTGATAGTGACCTGTTCATCCAATATCCGCTCTATTTACTCCCGTTGGCCCCTCTGGACTGGTGGAACTCTCTCATGGGTGGTGGCTCTCTCAGAAGGTGGAACAGGCTCAATTCCCTCACTGGGTGTCACCGTGGGACCCCTATATGGCACCAAGTCAGCCACATTGAATGTGGGACTTACTGCGTACTCCTCGGGGAGGTCCAACACATAAGCGTTTGTGCCAATCCTCCTCAGAACCTGGAAGGGGCCTGATCCACGCGACCTCAGTTTGGAGACATTTCCAGGGAAAAGCCTCTCAGTTCTTACCATCACATAATCACCCACGTGAAACTCCTGGTGGCGTCGGTGGGAATCGACCGTCTTTTTATACACCTCATTGCTTTTGTTAATGTGTTTGCGGATCTCCTCATGCAATTCTTTCATGTATTGGGCAAACAACTCAGCACTAATAGACACTCTAGCATGCGGAGGTAAAGGAATGAGATCTGTAGGCTTTCTAGGTTTGTACCCATGCACAGCTTCAAATGGGCTCATCCCTATCGACCTATTCACTGAATTGTTGTATGCAAACTCTGCTTGGGGTAATATGAGATCCCAATTCCCGGGGCGATCCTCAACAAGACACCGGAGTAGATTCCCAAGACTCCTATTAATGACTTCGGTCTGGCCGTCAGTTTGAGGGTGATAGGCCGTGGAAAATTTGAGAAGGGTCCCCATTAGGTGCCAGAGAGTTTTCCAGAAATAGCTGGTGAATTTGACATCCCTATCAGAAATGATGGTCTTGGGTAGGCCATGGAGGCGGACTACCTCATCGAAGAATAGGCAGGCCACATGGGAGGCATCAGAGGTTTTAGAGCAGGGGATGAAATGGGCCATCTTAGAAAACCTATCCACTACTACAAAGATTGAATCATGCCTTTTTTGAGTTCTAGGTAGGCCTAAGACGAAGTCCATGCTTAAGTCCTGCCAGGGACGATCAGGGACAGGGAGTGGGGTGTATAGGCCCGTGTTCTGTCTTGTCTGTTTGGCTGAGACACATATCCGGCACTGTCCTACAATTTTGGCTACGTCCCTTTTGAGGCTTGGCCAGTAGAACTGACCCTCAACCAAAGCAATGGTTTTATGCACCCCAAAATGCCTAGCAAGGCCTCCTGCATGTAACTCCCAGACCAGGAAATCCCGTAGAGAGGTTCTAGGTATGCAAAGTCTATGGCCTTTGAAGATGAATCCGTCCTCTAAGATGAATCCTTGGTGTTCCTTAGGTGATAGGGTGGACAGAGTGGTATGGATTCGACCAAAGTCCGGGCAATCAGAGTACTCCTCCTTGAGTCTTTCAAATCCTATGACTTCCACCCGAATGGTAGCTAGCAAGGAAATTCTCCTACTGAGGGCATCGGCAGCACGGTTTTCACTTCCGGCTTTATGTTTGATCACAAATGTGTAGGCCTGGATGTATTCGACCCATCGGGCATGTCGAGCATTCAGTTTCTGCTGGGAGTTGAGGTATTTCAGGGCCTTATGGTCGGAGAATATGACAAATTCTTTAGGCAGGAGATAGTGTCTCCAATGCCGGAGAGATTGTACCACGGCATAAAATTCCTTGTCGTAGGTGGAGTACCTCATCCTGGCATCACACAACTTCTCACTAAAGTAGGCCACTGGGTGTCCTTCCTGGCTAAGGATCCCACCAATTACTACCCCAGAGGCATCACAAGTCACTTCAAAGACTTTGGAGAAATCAGGGAGGCATAAGACAGGGGCTTGGGTCATTCTCTCTTTGAGCTCTTGGAAGGCCCTAGATGCTGACTTGGTCCACACAAAGGTCCCCTTTTTGAGGCAGTCGGTGATAGGGGCTGTGACTGTGCTGAACCCACGGATGAACCTACGGTAAAAGGTGGCTAACCCATGAAAGCTTCGACTTCATGGAGAGTGCGGGGCTCTGGCCAATCGAGATGGCTTGGACCTTTTAGGGTCCATGGATACCCCGTCGGTGGAGACAACATACCCAAGGAAGGTAATGGACTTTGTCATGAAGTGACATTTTCCAAAATTGGCAAAGATGCTTTCCTTCCTAAGGGTGGTACAGACTTGCCTAAGATGACTGAGGTGGGCTTCCTTGGTCTGGCTGTAGATGAGGATATCATCAAAATAGACTACCAGGAAGACTCCAATGTAGGGCCTAAGGACCTCGGTCATAAGGCGCATAAATGTGCTTGGGGCGTTAGAGAGCCCAAAAGGCATCACCAGCCATTCATAGAGTCCATCTTTGGTTTTGAAGGCTGTTTTCCATTCATCCCCAAGCCTTATCCTTACTTGGTGGTAGCCACTCTTAAGGTCTATCTTTGAAAAAATTGTGGCTCCAGCTAGCATATCTAGCATATCGTCAAGTCTAGGTATGGGGAACCTATATTTGACGGTAATCTTGTTGATGGCCCTGCTATCAATACACATGCGCCATGTCCCATCTTTCTTTGGTGTGAGGAGGGCTGGGACAGCACAAGGACTTTTGCTAAGATGGAGGAAGCCTTTTCTAATGAGTTCCTCCACTTGCCTCCTCAATTCAGCATGCTCAGTGGGATTGAGGTGATAGTGGGGAAGGTTTGGGAGGGTGGCCCCTGGGACAAGGTCAATAGCATGCTGGACATCCCTCATGGGTGGCAGTTGATCGGGGAGCTCCTCGGGGAACACATCCTTGATTTCTTCTAGGAGAGGGTGTATCTCCACAGGATGAGGGTTGGAGGGGGTGGGTTCCCCTAGGCATATGACTACAGCGCATATGGGTGTCCCGAGGGCTACCTCTTCCTCGAGTTCTTGTCTAGTGATGAGGTGAAGGCCTTTGGTGGGACCCTCATGGGTGGACAGTTGACTTGTTGGTTGGGTTGGGGGTGATGTGACCCCTGGGTTTTGAGGTGGTGTGAGGAGAATTCCCTTGGAGGGTGGGTCCTTTCGGGGTGAGGAAGGGTTGAGGCGAATGGTCTTCCCCTTGTGTTCAAAGGTGCACGTGTTCGTTTTCCCATAGATGGTAGCATTAACATCATATATCCAAGGTCTCCCTAGCAGGATGCTCCCTACAGCCATAGGTATGATGTCACACCATATTGGCTCTTGGTAGGATGAGAAGGTGATGGGGATAAGACAACATGTGTTGACGGGTAGGGAATGGTTCTTTATCCATGAGACACGATATGGTTTGGGGTGGGGTGTTGGGGTAAGTCCTAGGAGCTTGACGGTGTCCGGGGACACGGCATTGACACAACTTCCGTTGTCTAGGATAACCTTCCTAACATGGTCCCCAATTTTGATGAAGGTGTGAAAAATGGAAGTCCCCCTCCAATCATTCTCTTGTGGTTGGGTAAGGGTGCACCTTATTACTCCCAAGTGGGTGGAGTGGGGGTCATCTTCTACACCTTCCTCAAAGAATTGCTCCTCGTATTCCTCTTCCCACTCTAAGGTAGCCTCGTGTTCCTCAATAGTATTCTCATGGGTTTCTTGGGATGTGGTAGGTCCGTCCTCAATAACAAGGCTTGACATCCCCTTGGAAGGGCATTGGGAGGCTATGTGGCCATAACCATGGCACTGAAAATATTTAATCGTACTACTCCCTGGGGTCTTCCCTTTGGAGGCTTCCTCCCTTCGGGGAGGAGGGTTGAGTGGGGTGGTCTTTGTGGGGGTGGGAGTGATTGGTTGGGGATAGGGCCGAGTGGGGGTTCCCCCATTGGGAGGAGGTGTTCTTAACAGAGGAGGTAGGTTGGGACGGGGTCCCGGGCCCTTGGGGGGGGGCAAACCTAGGATTCCTAAAAAATCTCTCTACATCCCGGGCTATTTGATAGGTAATTTCCAAGCTATGTACTTCCCTCATAAAAAGCTCCCGTTTGATGTGGGGGAGGAGACCATTCCTAAACCGGGATAAAGTGACGGCTGGGTCTTCAACCACACCACACCTTAGGAGATATGAGTCAAATTTTTCAATATACTCTTCCACGGTCTTTCCCTCTTGGGTAAGGCTTTGCCATTCATCAAGAAGAAGTTGGCTATAGGAGATGGGGAGATATTTGTTTCTAAGTTGATCTTTCATGTCTATCCAAGTGTCAATGGGTTCCTCACACCGGATCCTCCTTTGGCTTTCTACCTTTAGCCAATAGGTCTTGGCTAGTTTAAGAAGGTGCATCTTGGCCAACCTAACCTTTCTCTCCTCGGACATGGGGTACCATTCAAAGTATTGGTCCATGCCATGCTCCCATTCTTTATAGGCACTAGGGTTATGAGACCCATCAAAATTAGGAGCTTCCACTTTGATCATTCTTAGTAGGAAGTCATCCGGATCCTCTCGTGGTCGCCTCTCATGATATCGAGGTCGTGGGGCTCTCTCTTGCTCATGATACCACTCATCATCTAGGTCTTCCCTCTCATGTTCAACCCGCGGAGGAGGAACTCTTTGGGCATGGTTCCTAGGTGGGGCCCTAGCTTCTTCCAATCTCTCTAATCGGGTGGAAATTCCATTCATTTGCTCCGTGAGGACTTGGATGGCAGCCTCAATTCGATCCATAGGAGTTTGGGGAGCTTCCCTAGGGATGTTTTGGTTGCCATGCACATTGGGATCCATAGGTGGGTTGGAATTAGAAGGATCAGCCCGATATATGGTACCCCTACGGGTGGACATGCACAATGGTGACAACACGGGATAGAAATGCAATTGCCCTTGGACCTAGGCTTGTAGAGACAAGTCTAAAACCTGGCTCTGATACCAACTGATGTGAAACCACTATGGGGTATGCAGCAAGCAAATGTAAACTTAGGACCTATTCCGCATTCACAACCACATAGCAATTAAGTTGATAAATCGGGGGCCAAATCGCCGTCGCACACACGCGAGCCCGGGGTGACTAAATGATGCTAGGGGGAGGTGATGGATCAAGACCCTTGCTGGTAGAGTGCCAGATGGGCTAGGGTTGCCCTTCCGAGGGCACGTAGCCCATGCTTATGGGGCTGGCCGGTGTCAATTGGGGCACTAGGTCCCACTCTCTCACTTTAGCCACAGTGACCACACTAAGATGGTGGTTCCGAGATCGGGCACTCGCTCGCATGCACAACGGAGCTACGTCTACGGATATTAAATAAATAGACACTAAATAGTAATGGAGCAAAGTTTAGAGCTCACCTGGTTGGTTTGAAGAAACCAACCCCGTTCGGAGACGTGGGCGAGCGGGGAAGTGTGGATCCCGCACACTGCGCCGATGTAGCTTGAGCTGCTTAATACAAACACTACTCCTCACGCAGGAGGGTTGGACTAAGGGTGGGGAAATCAAGCTTACATTCAAACACTACCTCCACGTAGGGAGGGGCGCTAAGCCGGCCAGGCGGGAGGGGGAAACTCGCCGAGGTTGTAGGAGAGGAAGCCGACGTAGGATCTGCTCACTTGCTGTGAGAGGGGACAGGCCGCCGCTGTTGCAGTCGTAGTTCTTACTCCGGAATTCTTCCAGTGACGAGACCAGGAGGGAATTCTTCGTGACATAAGCTGGGATGCCTCTGAATTTTACTGAATTCTTATAATGTCGTCGCTTGCCGCGGCAGAGGCTCAAACAGGACGAAGGAATCTGGGGTTGACAGCTTCAGATCTGATGCAGTAGGATGCAGAGGTTGTACCATGGGCTCCAGAGCTCCGAATCTCGAACCGTTAGAATTTATGGAACCATGGATGAACCCTCTTTGCAGAAAAACTGGTGGGGAGGCCGTCGGAGGTTGGGGTGGCCTGGGGGACACCGATGAGTGAGTGCTGGTCGCAGAAGACTGGAGAAGGCAGTCCCACGCGACTGGAGGGGAAAAATCAGAACTTTGGCTCCCGGATGCCGAATGTAGATCTGCTTCTTTATCCTGGTCGGTGACAGGGGGAGGAAGAACTTTGAAGAAGGAATTTCAGTCAGATTCCTTCACTGTGAATCGTGGTTCAGCTTCTGGTCGAACTCTGGTGCTCTGCAGATGGAGCTTGGTGCAGTCGAGGGAGAATGGCTCTCTCGGGCAGCTCCAGACTCGGAATGGTACGATTCTTTCTCGCCTGCGTAGTGGACTGGACGACCTTTCCAGAAAGGTAAGGTACGCTCTCAGATGTCACCGGATGACCTCGGGGGAGCTTCTGCAAGAGGGGCCTTCTTCTGCCACCTGCAGATGTGACAGAATGAATGGGATGGTGGTGGGGTTAGGTTAAGGGGATTGGAGTTTGGTAATGGAGGGAAGGGTGGAGGTGATTGCAGATGGGGGAGGGATGTGTGGGGGTGATGAAAGGGGCGGAGCAGGTGGTATGGAGGTGCAGGAGGGTGGAGGGGAGTGGGGGCCGAAGCTAGGAGATGGGGGGAGGGAGTGGTCGGCCAAGGTAAGAGGAGGGGGGTGAGTGGATGGAGGGGGTTGCGCAAATGGTAGTGGGGGTGGGGGTTTGAATGCTTGGGGATATGAATGAGTGTGTGGGGGAGTGGAAGGGCTGCTTGGGGAAGAGGGATGGGTGCCTTGGAGGTGGAGAAGGTGTATGGGGAATGGGAAGAGTTGCTTGGGGAAGTGGAGGTATTGATGGGAGTTAAGGCTCTTGGGGAGGTGAAGGGTTGGAGGGTGAGGTGGCAGGTGAGGTGGCAGGGGAAGGGGAAGGTGAAAGGGCAGGTTCGCCCAAGGGAGAGAGAGAGAGAAGGGGGAAGAGAGAGAGGGGTTCGCCCCCTAGAGAGAGAGAGAGAATGAGAGAGCTAGAGAGAGAGAGGGGGGGGCACTTATGCTCAAATATTCAATACTTCATTAACCATCTCAAGGGGGGTTGGGGTCCTATATATAGGGATCCCAACATTTACAAAAAGTCCCTGGAGAATATGCTAAAAACAAATAAGCAAGGGGGTGCGGGAAGGAAGAGGGCGCCCATGGGCCAGGCCCATCTAATTGGGCCCATATGACCCCCTAGCCTAACAAACATAGATAAATAACGTGATGACCTAGGGACATGACTCAAAATAAGGACACGTACATCAAAATGACTCAAGAAAGGAGAAAATACATCAATATGTCCTCAGTAATAAGCTCCTGTGTCGCCGTGGGCCCATCAAGTCGTGCAGTCACACACTACCTATCTCCGGAAGGGAGAGAGGTGTCGAGCCAAAGGGAATCCTGGGTGATGTCCCCATCACCTCCCCACCCCCATTGACCTAAGGGTATTTTCAGTCATTGTATTAGGTCTAGGGTTTCCATATAAAACCTCTCTTATAAAAAGTTTAGATAGAATTAATGCAAAGAAATCAGAAAATTGTTGGAGCTTGTGCCTTGGGCACCCTCTCCTCTCTCCTTCTTCCCCCTTGCAGCTGCGATGGTTGCAGATCCAAGGTGCGACGCCTTGTTCATGGGAGCGATTCCCACCTCTACTGGGTGTGACTCTCAGCCACCGCCGTCGCTATCCGTGCCGCCGTTGAGCCGCCACAACCCCATCATCAGCCTGCTATCCAGGATTCCGAGATCCAGGATAGAACCTCAACAAAAAGGTTGGTACGCCAAATTCGGCCACCTGATGATCTTCAATTTTTGATAGATCATTCCCCACGTTGTTACCCCACTCCAGTTTAAATTTCACTTCGATCAGACGCCATTTGCCCCTCCTCCTAGTTAATTCTTTCCACCCGCGCAATCTGGCTTTCGGTAGATCTGTGAGATAGTACCCTACACAATCATTTTTCCCACTGCCTAAAACATCTCATAAAATCACCAAAAAAATTGAGCACATTTTCACATCTCCCTCTTTCACCCAAATTAATCCCATCGCCCAGGTCCATCATTTCCCCTTCGGTCAAACCCCTTTTTTAGGAAGATCCTTGTCTGTCCTGTCTGTTCTGTAACCCGAGCCAGAAAAATCATAGTGGTAAAGAGTTTTTCATTTCAAATCCGACTGTTGGATGGTTGTGGATTTCACATATGTTGTATCTGTCCAAGGCTACTTTTCAACGGTGCTGGTTTTGTTCCGATCCGCCTCTAGAGCTGAGTAGAGCAAGCGTTCTTACCGGGCCGTGAAGATCTACCCAATCACAGGACTACGGGACAGGTCTGGGATCTAAAATCCCCGTCGGTCCTTCGGCTGCGATACAGCCGCCGCCGACTTTAGGGATCGAATACGGGCATTCCATCGGCGTCCCAGCCATCTACCCCCACTAAAAGATGACCGGAAGCCGTCGTCCCACGTGCCGCACATGCTTGCTGTCCAGCAGATGGGAACCAAACAAATCCGGACCAGCAACCCGTCTCCGCCCGAACGCCCCTCGGCTTGCCGCCCATTGACCCAAGATCGGTGCTCCTAGTTTAATGTTGTATCCCTTTACCTCCTTGCATGAAGTGGGTCATAAATTCAATGCTATAATTATTAATATTTACTGTACCGAGAGTTACGAATCTTGGCCGGGGTTGTCTTCCCCACGCCCGGAGCGTGGAGGTACGCTTTCGTCTCACATTTACTTATTTAGTATATGTTTGAATGCCGCTGCTAGCGTGAGATAGGGAATCTAGCCTGCTCAAATTCAATAACTGTTGTGAGCGAGAGAGAGTGACTCGTCCCGTGACTCGATCCGAGCACGAGTGTGAGCCGACCACCCTTGACTCATTGCGGGTTTCTCAACCGCGCAGATCCACCCGTTTCCCTCACTTGGGACGATAGTGAGCTTGCGTTTCTTGTTGAGGGCACATAATCCTCTTTGGAGCTCTTTGGTGTCAAGTTGTTCACATCGTCGCTGGTCGTGTCGTCAAATTAGTAGCGTCGTGGCCTAGAGTCCCAGATTCGCATCTAATTGGTTCCAAGTCTTATCTTGTCCTGCATGAAATTGGTATCAGAGCTCGTCATCCTGCATCAAATTGGTATAAGAGCTCGTCGTCCCGCATCACTGCTCTTCATTTTGATGAGGCCCTCTTGGATCAGCTTCTATGCCTGGGTCTTGAAGACGTAACAATCTTCAAGTGGGTAACATAGCATGCGATGATACGAGCAATAGCTAGGATCATCGACTTTCTGGGCATCATCTAGATTGCGAACTTCAGCCAATTCGATGATCTTTTGGGCCACGCAGAGGTCAAAGAGCATCTTCGTGTGTTCCTTTTTAAAGGAGAAGGGTGTCTTCATGTGCTCTGAGAAGGAAGGAGCGGCTGGCTTGTCTGTTGGCTTTGTCGGAGCCACTTGACTCGCCCTCCTTGATGGCTTTGGCAGTGGGGGTGAACTCAATGATGTTCACCTTCTTACCAGATTGGCGTTCTCGCGCCTATTTTCCCTTTACTGCGGTATAGCTAGGGTTATCGGCGAAGAACATCTTTATTTCGGCGACTGTCGAGTTGAGCTGGTCGAAGCCTTTAATGTTGGTGCCGAGGAGCTTTTCGCTGATCTCGGTCGCCAGGCCTTTGCGGCATATGGTGATGGCATCATCCTAGACTGGCGGGTTGATGCACCTCATGCTGAGGTCTTGCCATCTCTTGATGAAGTCGAGGGTGCCCTCGCCCTTCTTCTGTCGAAGAGAGTAGAGCTTGGCCAAAGAGATCTTGCGCTCGGCCATCTAGAAACGGTCGAGGAATTTCTTTTGGAGATCCACCCAGTCAGCTACGAAATTATGCTTTAGGCAGGAATACCATTGGAAGACCGTTCCCGTAAGGGAGGTGGTGAAGTAGCGGAGAAGGTAGGACTAGTCCAACGCTAGCTCGCCCATGGTCGTAACGTAATAGGCCAAGTGCTCGTGTGGAGACCCTTGCCCGTCGAACTATTGTAGCTTCGGGGGCTTGGCATACTCCGGAGGAAGCTTTTTTTAGCTGATGATGTAGTGGGTAGGGGACACTATAGATGTCTATAGTGGCAACCCCTTCCCCGTACTGGGCGAGCTTTGTCTCGACAATCTGCTCGATCATTTGCCGTTGCGCCACAAGGCTTTCTGGCACTGGCATGTCAGGTGCTCGCAGATGAGCTTCTACGAGGGGTGTGCTGAACCTTGCTACTATCAGTGTTCGGGCAGTTGCTGCTAAAGTGTTGGCACCATTGTGCCCTACTAGGTGTGCCGGTGCTTCGGCAAACGGCCTAGTAGGTTGCTGAGGGTGGAGGTCCCGTTCCTGAAGAAGGTATTGTAGGAGGGCACTTCAAGTGTTGATTCTCCCTCATGAGAGTCTCAAGAGTCACCTCTTGGACCTCATTTACGAGAGGATCATTGTTGACCAGCTCCGCGTTGATAGGAACGCCACGGCCCTTGACTGGAACTTCTTCTTCCCGTTCCGACGCCTGAGGTCCTACAAAGGTGCCAACGTGGCCTGATGGAGCCGGGGGCTGAGCTTGAGAGCGAGGCCTCTTGAGTTGAGCCAGAGGCTGGTTCAGGTCATCTGGCTGAGTGTCGGGCTGGTGTCTAGTGGCATAAGACGTGAACACCCGAACCGCATCGTTGATGAGCCGAACCATCTGCTTTTTCTGGAAATGCTCATCGGAGCAAATTGGCGCCCCTAGTCTATCAAAGACTAAGGTTCGTTGAGGTGGGTCCTTTGATGTGGGACCCGAGTGGGCCTGAGATGAGCTCGAGGTTGAGTACTGGCGGCACCCGGCATGAGCCCTTCTTGGCTTATGCCTATTTAGGCTGGAGACGTTGGGTGGCTGGGTGCCATCGGACTGTGCCGAGGCAGGCTCGACTATGTCTTGATCGATGCCGCGTCCGGGCGTTTGAAGGGGGTTCTTGGTGCATCCCCTCCGAACGGCCCGAGCCTCCTCCGGGGTAACCCAGATTCTTCTCAGCCTAAGTTTTTGACACCCCTTGTCACTATTCTTTAGACGAGACTTGGGAGCCTGTGGATCGGGCTGGTGCGAGTGACCCCAGTTTGTTGCCGAGATGCCTGCTTCTCTGAGTTTCACTTTATCCTCTCGCGTTTGCTGTAGGAGGGTAAAGCGGTTGGTAGTGGGGACCATAGACACGCTCTGATCCCGAGGAATGATTGGTTCACCTCCGTCGAGACGACTCCTCAAGTCGTGCACAAGAATGGTCTTGCGAGAATTATTGGTTGCGACAGCGGGTCGCCTACTTCCGCGGACACTATAGCGCTTTTTATGGGGAGCCGAGAAGGATCCCACTCCAAGGTGGTAGACAGAGAAAACCGGGTCTACTGTTGCAGGCCGCGTTACGTTGTCGGTGAAAAGTGCTGGGATTGGCCTTCAGGGCGTAATGCCCACACCAAGAGCAGAAGGCTGAGCAACCCGAGCATAGGCTTTTGCCCGGGTTGATAGAAGTGTTGCTGATACCCGAGGTGACAATCTTGCATCAAGAGCCGATGTCGCGGAAGATGACATGATGCTAGCCACTCGAGGTTGTAAGCCTATGTCGAGCACTGGCGTGGCTGGCATATGGGGCCAAAGGCCCATGCTGTAGGCTGCGGTTGCCGTATCCCGAGGCAGAAAGGCTGTGCTAGGGCTGGCATCACCAAATCACGGGGGTGGAGGCACCGTTGTAGAGCCGGGAGGTCAGGAGCCCAGAGCGGAGGACCCGCGTCGGGGACCGACCTTAATGAGACCCAGGGTCGTGTACCCAAGCCACATACTAGAGAGCCTGGAACTCGGGCTCAAGATCCCATATCGAGTGTTGGCTTGATAGAGACTCGGGTCGAGAGGCCCGAGTAGAATGCTGGAGAGCCTTGACCCGAGGGTGGGAAACCCATGTTGGGGGGGGGCTTGGTTGGGACCTGAGTGAGGTGCTGAGGAGCCAGGGACCCAAGGCAAAACGCTCGTGTCGGGTGCTGGCTTGACTGAGGCTCGGGGTTGGGAACCCGAGAGAAGTGCTGAAGTAGTAGCCGAAGTATGTGGCACAGGGCTTGTGCTGGAGATCGGCCAAGGCTGGACCCGGGAGCTGATGCTTGTCCGGGCAAGAGATGATCTGGGGCCCCCACGGGAGCCGGTAGTGGAGGCCCCGAGTCCGACACTTGGGTGAGCCACCGATGTTGGTGAAGAGCATGGCACGTCAACCGCACAGGCAAGAACAGTGACTAGGATCGGCTGCGAAACCGCCACGGGGACCACACCCAAGAAATAGGGTGATCCGAAGATCGGGGCGAAGTCGTCGAAAATGATCGGCGTCGTCAAATAGCCTACCCGTTCATGGGTAGAAATGACGATGGGGCCATAAGTCACGGCCGCCATGGTTTCTGGGCCCCTGGCTACGGGAAGGAAGCGACGGTCGAAGACGGTCGCCGGGCACGGTTCGGCTGTCATAACGTAAGCTGGAAGCTGCAGGGATGTGTGTCCCTCCTCTACCTCTCCTGCAAGGATAGGAAAAGGGCACCATGGCTTCAGGGCTAGCATAGGCTTCTCTTTAGCGGAAAGAAGAAAGGTGGGAGACGTCCCATGGAGCGTGCTAACTTTGTTTTGACGCCCCTTTGCCATGATGTCGCCTCTCCCTCTGTCATGGGACCACGTGTCAGTCGCTCTCCCTGAGCTGGCCACCGACCGTAAAAGGCAAGTGCACAGTACTGCCATGAGAGACATATAGCTACAAAAGAGAATATCCCCGAGACAACTTTGTTTCACGCCGCGTCGACGGCTTCGCTCGTGCATGCGGACGATCGGTCGGTGACCGCGGTGAGAAAGTGAATAAAGCAATAAAGGAAAATAAGGGCATTGATGTTATCTCGGGGATATTATCTTTTGTAGCTATATGTCTCTCATGGCAGTACCGTGCATTTGCCTTTTACGAAAAGTCAAGAGGGGTCATCTTGCACGAGAGATTTCCGGGAGCTAGGGTGACCGGATCGGGTGCATGCGTGCTAGTCAATTTCTCGACGATCACCTATGGAACCAAAGGTTGACTAGGGAAGCGTTGCCAGGACATGGTGTTGAGGGAGGTTTGTTGGGGAGAATGTTTTGTCCTCTCTAACTTTTTAATCACGTGGATTGAATGTGTTTTGATGTTGGCAACAATGAATTTTGCCTCAGGTTTTGATATTGGCAATAGTGTGTTGACTTTATTTTGACTATGGCAACACTATTACTTTAATGCCTTTACTTTAGTCAGAATCATCTTTTAGTCAAGTAAAGGTTGATGCATGTTCATACAACTGCATATAAAGGTCAATGCATATTCACTCTATTGCACACAAACGTCGATGCATATCCACTCTACTACATATAAAGGTCAATGCTTGTTGCATGTCATGGTCGATGCACATTGGACCTTGTACTTCATAAGGTCGATGCACATTGCATCTTGCGTGAATCAAAGTCGATGCATGTTTTGCAGCCTATTACATAAGGTCGATGCACGTCTTGTAGCACTATCTACAAGGTCGATGAACATTGGACCTTGTACTTCATTAGGTCTATGCATATTGCATCTTGCGTAAATCAAAGTCGATGCATGTTTTGCAGCATGTTACATAAGGTTGATGCACGTCTTGTAGCACTGTCTACAAGGTCAATGCACTTTTTCTCTTTATGCCTTATAAGGTCTACGCATATGTTCAGGTCTATGCACATGCTTAGTCTAAGGTCTACGCAAATATCAATTTGTGCATATCTAGGGTCCACGCACATGTAGCATTTAGGTCTGTGCACACATTCAGGTCTGTGCATATTTAGAACTCAATGTCTACACATACATATAAGTCTACACACATATAGGTCTATGCACATTTTAGAGTCTATGCACAGTTTCTAGTCTATCCACATATAGGTCTATGCATGTTTAAAGTCTGTGCATATGATGAAACAAGGTCGATGCACCTGCAAGACCGAAGTCGATGAACATCTGGTATGTGCATCATTGCCCACCACACTAAGGTCAGAGCATATGTGCATAAGCGCACACTATGGTCTGAGCATATGTGCATGAGCGCACACTAAGCTCTAAGCATATGTGTTAGTGTGCATTATAAGGTCGGAGCACCTTTTCTGTAGTCAGTGCACATGAAGGCATCATGTCAGAGCATACTAGACATGGTCGGGGCACATGTTTCATACAAGTCTAAGCATAGGCATTAAGGTCTGAGCATACCATTAGAAGGTCGATGCTAGTGTGTAAAGGTTTTATGTCATGTCTGTGCATCATATGTGCATAATGCTTAGTCAAGTCTGTGCATCTTTCACACTTGTCTGAAATTTATGTATTTACTATGACTCTTGGGTCGATGCATATTAGTTATCCACTCATGCTTACAAAGTGTCTGACAAAATGCTTTATGTCTTATGTTCAAATTAACAGGGACTTAAGTCACAGAAAGACCCAGGATCGAACATATGAAAGGCAGCATGCCTTACACTCAGTATGGTGACGTGGCTCGAGGTCTTTATCTACAGGCACATGATCCAAGGCAAGTCTCAACTAGAAATTCAGCCACGTGGACAGCGAACCTTCAACGTCTGACACGTGGACATCCAGTAGCGCATTCTTTCAAAGTTCCTTGGGCGGGAACATGTTTTCCACGTGCCCAATCTCTCACGAGCCTATAAATAGAGGTCTGATTGCTCAAATGAATAGTAAAGAAAGATAGAAGAAAAATAAGATAGAGAAGATCAGAAGCAACGTCTGAGAGCTAGAGAAGCTAAGGGAAGGAGAGCAGTCAAGAGTCTAGGAAGAGTTTAGAGAGAGTGTTGCTGAGAGGAAAATAGAGTACCGTAAGAGGAGTGAGATTGAAGCAGATATTCGTCTCCTGACCTCTCGATAAGATCCAGAGTCATATTACTCTTGTGGAGCTACATTGTGTTATCATCTTTCGTTATTTCTTCAAGTTTTTCTTTTCAAATCTTTTGTAAGCTGTGTATCAGTAGAGCAAGCTGTGAAGCTCAGCAGGCGAGGTTAAATCCTTGGACAGCAAGCTGTGAGGCTCAGCGGTTAAAGCTGTGAATCAGCAGTTTAGCAAGCTATGATGCTCAGCAGTTTGTAGGGACTTTATCCCCGAAGCTATGGATCAGTGGATTCAAGCTGTGAGTCAGCAGTAATCCTTACTCGGTGGAGTAAGGGGTGGATGTTGATCTCTAGCTAGAGATCGAACCACCTAAAAATCTTCTTGTGTGATTGTCTGTGTGCCAGCATCTTCCATCTACTTCGCTGATCATCTCTTATGTTCTGTTAGATCGAATTTCTACAGCTTATAACTATTGACTCTGTGAAGAGGTATAAAAAAAGAAGTTACCAGAAGGATAGGTTAGGCCTATCTGAAAGGTAGCCTTCTTGCGTGAGTAGATTCATTGAGTCCCACCTCCTGTGAACGTGTCACATAGACATTTTAAAGAGAAAAGAAAAATATTTTAAAAATAAAAAATGATGATATGGATAAATATGCTAAAATGAGTGAGACATGAAGGAAAAGAGGATGAGCATGAGATGCTCTATGAAGGGTGATCGCCAGAGGGGTTACCTCAAAAAAAGAATGATGATCGCATGTACCTTGTATGAAGCGGGCGAGATTGCAAGTTCTTCCTTCCTCCTTCTACTGGCCGGCCGACGAAGGGGGTTTATAACTTGATTACGCTTGCAAGAAAACACACAAAATAAACAAAGATGTGGATTAGCCAAGTGTGTAGTATCAATGCTCTAAAAATATGAAATCAATCAAATTAAGCATGAACACACCTTGTGTGTTTTAGGTTAAACCCCTTAAGAGGAGTAACAAGGTATGGATAGTATGGATGATATGCAAAGCAAATAACGTAGCAAATAAGATGAATATCTGCTAAAAGAGCTCTAGCAGACCAGGCTAGAAGAGAAGATGTGTGATGATGATATGATGATAATAACCAAACAAACTAAAAGGGGAGGGGTGTCCTCTAAACTGTGTGCACAACAGTAAAGGAGAGAAAAAGAGTTTCAACGGTTGCAGCAGGATGAAGAACCGCCGGATGAAGATGCCACCTGGAGGAAGAACCTTGGAGAAGCACTTGCAAAAGGAAGAAAACCCTCTCTCTCTGTAAAGCTCACATGGTGTAGTTGCTCTCCTTGTTAAGCTCTATGCTGTTGTTGTTGTTGTTCAACCCTCTTGTTCTTCTCGCGCGTGAGGGATTCAAGGGGTATTTATAGGCCCAAAAATCCTTGCATCAATAGGATTAAAACAAGGCAGTCAATCCTCCAGCAAGAATCCCTCTTCCAATCGAACACAAGGTGTAAAATGGGGAAAGGATCACTACTGGATGGTAGCAGGCGAAACAGAGACGGAAGTAAAAATGACGACCTGAAGAGGGGCGTTAATTGAAATGACGACATCCACACAGTCGTTAATTCCTGGATTTATTTAGGGCAATAAAGGACTTTCCTAATTTAAAATTGACAAATGACGCCTGTTTAAATGGGCGTTAAATAATCAACGCCCCTCAGGCGGGCGTCAATTCTTTGAATTTTATTTTCTTTAGGATTCGTAAAATCCAGGAAACAACGCCTGTTTGAACAGTCGTTTATTTGTGAAATCACGACCCCCATCAGGTTATCAGTTAAATGACGCCCTTCCTCCAGGCGTTAATTACAATTGTTATGGAAAATTAGAATTATCATGGAAAAACTACCAAATGATTAGAAAAACTTCATATTAAGCCAATATTAAAGTCCACTTTGGGGCGTCATGTGGTGACATGAGATTTACTCAACATAGCATCAATTTTGGCATGTCTACAGCTGCCCCGTCTTGGCGTCTGCTTTGCAAGGGAGTGAGACGGAATGAAGCGAAAGTGCAACAAGCGGAATGAAGTAGGAATGAACTGATAAACAGATGCCAAGGTGTGATGTGACACGGCTCTGACACTAAGTGTTGGAAACCTTTCCAGGATTCTGAATGAAACAACTTCGGATGATTACGAGAAAGGAATGATCAGCTGGATGAAGGACTAAACTAATAAACAAATTGTGCGCGAGGGAATGGAAGGAAAGACACCATTGGAGAGCGGTTACCAGCCAATGTGGACGTGCTACAACCAAGGTGGGTTTACAAGAAAATAAAATGAAAAAGACCCAGCGAATGAATGCTTTCAAGGAACCAGCCTGAGCGACTTCAAGGAGAATATAGTACTTGATTTTGGAATGGAATATCTCATGTCAACTCAAAATATGAGCAAGTAGCCTTCATTATTGGCATAATATGAGGATTTTCATCTTGAAGGCTCAAAGTCCTACATGATGCATGTTGGGCTAAAAGAAAAATAAAAATAAACTAAAATAGAAAATAATCAAGGATAATATTGTTAAACCATCCAGACTTGGTCAGGAATCTAAATCTCTAAGCCGACACTAAGCCGAAGCCTGTTTGTCCACGCATCAACTCAGAAAGTAGAACCGTCATCCCAAACCTTAAATGACCCAACGGCCTATCTGTGTGATCAAGACTCCCCTGGAATCATCACTGTTTTTGATGAAGGAGAACTCAAATTTTAGGTTCATCAGAATCACAAGGTCATCGATATGCTATAACAGCGTAGAGTACCATATAGTAAAAATGCATACATGAAAGAATGATGTTACCAGACCCGAGTGCAAATCATCTCAAGACCTACATAACCTGTGCTTCTCTGTGCTCCAAAAATCATTAGCTCATAAAAAGCTCAGTAAAGCTCAAAATATGATCATAAGTGCATAATACAATCAACTTCATCAAGATATAATAGCACTTAAGTTCATGAATAATCATAATGCTGTAAAGCAATTCAAAAGTGTAAGCTCAAGAAATGACGACTCTGCATAGAGACGTTAGAATGATAAATGATGACAGCCAAGAGGGCGTTAATTACAATCACTATTAGACTTAGAATCAAACTGAAAATGACTCCCCTACAAGAGGCATTAAATAAATGACGACACGAATAATGTCGTTAATCAATGAAATGACGCCAGGACATATGTCGTCAATTAACTATAAACACCACCATCCCGTTCCCTGCTCGGAAACAAATCTCCAGCGATTTGATCCTCCTCAAACTCAAAGTGTGATTCTTCTAAACGACTGTCAGCATTTCAAATGTTATAAAAGGCAACCTGTTCGTCTGCTAAAAACATCAAGGCGACTGAGAGCTGCAGCTGAGAGCACGCAGAGAACCGAAGATCAGCAAGAGAAGAATAGCAAAAATAACACTTGTTTTCAAAAGAAAAGATGGACAGGATGTTACAGAACCCTTCAAAGAAGCCTAGGATGAGCTTTCCTAGGATATTTGAAGTTGCAAGCCACATTAGCGGGAGGATAGCTAAGGGCCAGGTAAGTTTGATTTTATTTTAAAGCTTTTTATTTCATTCTTCCTTTTCTCTTTAAAATTCTGATTGCATTCTCTTCTCTTCTTCTCTTTTTTTTATGCTTTTTCAGGACCATCCAAATATACCGGGTCCAAGGAGGTTCTTGAAAATCAAAAGTCTCCCCCTACTCCTCTCTAAACTCTCTTTAGATATGAGGTCTTTTCTTAGTAGATGGCACCTACTCGGCCTTGTTACTCATGATACCCACTATGATGATATCCACCTAGATTGGGCCTCCGTAGGAGCACTTATAGAATTATGGCATCCAAACACCCATACTTTCCTCTTTCCCACCTTTGAAGCCACTATACTCTTAGAGGAAGTAGAGATGTTCCTTGGGTTAATAAAGATGAAACAAGGGGAAGAGTCAAAGATGGCTACTATGACTAGACCAATGAGTGCTCATGACATGCTTACTAGCCTCATACCAAGCCCAAATCTAGTGAACCAAATCAAAGCCCATAAAGGAATAAATCTTCTTAAGCTAGCCTCATGGGTATATAGGAATATGGATAAGGCCCAAGAGGATGAGGATTTGTTGGAGAGAGTAATGAAAGGCTTTGTTATATGCATGGTAGGAGCTCTACTCTTGCATTCAATGGAAGACCACCTAGAGGAATGCCACTTGAGTGCCATAGCTAGCATATGGGAAGGAAAAAGGATAGGTCCGGCGGTGCTAGCCAACCTATACAATGGGCTTACCTCGGCTTCCCTGGGACGGCCTCTCTATGGGTCAATGCTACTTCTCTCTTGTTGGGTGGACCTCCACCTAAAGTTTGATCCATGCCAAGAAATCTAATCGGCCTCAAAAATCTTTTCTAAGAGCCCTCTCCGATATATGACGGATTCTCTAGGCTTATGTGAGAGGGTGACAAATCGGGTGCCAAAGCTCAAGAAGAGGGTTGATTGGAGGAACTACTTCAAGACCATGCCAAAGGACGGTTTCACTTGCACACCGGGGTTCCTCAAGACCCAAGAGCTTCACTCAAGACTCTCCTCCGGCATAGAGCTATGACTAATCAGCGGAACCGACTTCATCCTCTACAATGCTCACCGGTGCCTCCCACAACTTGGTCTTCCTCAGCACACTTTTGAAGAAGCTTCTCACCTTCCACCACTCAAGAGAAGGGAACTAGGCTCAAGTGGGGATCAAGAAGAAGTCAAGATAATCATGGCTCAATGGAAGGTTGGACTACTTCATAGGTCCAAAACACATGTTGAAGAGGAAGAAGACAAATGCAAATCTTATGTAATAGCACTTAGGAAATTGAGGCCCATGATGGCTCATTGAATGTAACAATGATTTTCTTCGATGAAATAAAAGAATCTTTCCTTATTTGAGCCAAAACAACATGTTATATGATCTTGTCTTCCAATTCAATGTGATTCTATCTGATAAAACTAAGCTTCGGGTTTTCTGTACTGAGAAGCGCCTCCAAGCATGGCGTCATTTCCTTAAACAGCGCCCGCCAACACGTCGTTAATCTCTATTAATCAATTTCCCCGAAAATGAATAAAACCCACAATTGACGCCCTCGCAAATTGGCGTTAATTAATCTGCGCCCTAACTTAAGGCGTTTATTGCTTAAAATTTTAAATTCTTTTCAAAATATCCCCTTCAATTTTTTACAAATAACGCCTTGACCAACGTCGTTCCTTAACGAACTAACGCCTCCTCTAGTGACGTCAATTCTAAATCGTAATCATGACTTTCAATCACATCAATCAAATTCTTATTAATGCGCCTGACGACGGTTACGAGTTCCCATGCAAAGTTAAATGACGCCTATCCTCGGGTCGTCAGATCCTGAAACCATGCCTTGACCCAGACCGTCAATTAATAGAGTGACGACATCCTTCAGGGCGTCAATTCTTTTCGACCGTTAAACCCTATTTCCCTCTTCTCTTTCTCCTTCCTTCGTCCAATTTCCCTCTTCTGCAACCAAACCCTAACCGAGCCCCCATTTCTCTTCCATCTCTATCTCTCTCTCTGTATCTCCTCTGCTTTCTCACTATACCCATGACGGGTGCCGCTCACAAGCGTCAAAGGGTTTCTGCGCCCGAGGTCGTGAATCTCGGCAACGACGAGCACGCCGTGGAGGAGGAGGCTCCTCCCGCGGCGGCCGAAGACGCTCCGGAGGAGCACGGTGGAGACGAAGAGTCCAGGGAGAAGAAGGAGAAGTTGAAGAAGAAGAAGATGGTGATGAGGACGATGACGACGATGAAGAAGATGAGGGCGAGGAGGAAGAAGACGAATAAGGAGAAGAAGAAGAAAGAGAGGAAGGGGAAGAGACACCGACGGTGGCAGCCCCTCGACCACGGCGGCCACGCCAGCCACGTCAGCCACTCCGTGGAGGGCTGATGGCACCGGAGCACAGCAAGGTAAGTGCCCCTACCCCAGCCCTTCGATTTTTTTTATTATTTTATGAAATTTTCATAGCCCTCGGTGAATGGAAGGAATGGCAAACCAGTGACACAGTAAAATGACGCCCCAGTGGGTGTTGTCAATTCAAACAACGACCCACCTCAAGTCGTCAATTCAAATTGTTTTTATTTTCTGAAAGTGATTAATCCATGAAACCACGCCCTGCAGCATGTCGTCATTTTAAAATCATGATGTTTAATTTTCATCTGCTATTATTTTCCATGCCATTTTTTATTTTTGATATATCTTTTTGTTTTTATTTCCATTTCGTATACTGTTTATTTTGAATTACCGTAGAAAACAACGCCTCCCACCGGGGCGTTAATTCAACATACAACGGCCACAGGGTGGTCGTCAATTAAAAATTCCATAATGGTAATTGGCGGGACAGAAAATAATCTTCAAAACAGCGTCCCCCACAGGGGTGTCACTTAAACAAACAACGACCCAGGGTTGGTCGTCAATTCATATTATTCATTAAATCACAAAAAATGCATTTTTGAAATAGCGCCCCCCACAGGGGCGTCAATTAAATAATCAACGACCGATGATAGGTCGTCAATTCAAACAGAGAACAAACAACAAATGAATATCCATGAAACTCATATCAAACCGTTATTTTTGTTGGCAGGGTTTGATGGGGACTAGGATCTCCTGGGTCCAGGTTAGAGCTGCGTACTACGGGCTCCCAAATTTTCAGAGGGCTAGGGTAGAGGCTATGGGGTTCGGACCCTTCCTTAGTATAGAGCCTATGAGACCTGACCTACCCCTGATCCAGGTGCTTAGGGAGAGATGGGACTGGACTAGCCGAGCATTTCTGATGCCGTGGGGTCACATGGTTCCTAGCTTGGAGGATGTTGCTAGGATTACTGGGTTGAGGGTGGATGGCGAGGCTGTGAGCGGGATCACCTTACCCGACTATAGCAAGTTGACACAGAGGTTGCTAGGGTTAGAGATGATAGCAGGGACACCAAGCGAGTGTAGGACCATCTACCGCACCGACCTTACCATTGCTATGGGATTGGGTGATTCTAGACAGAGGTCGAGGGAGTCTTTGGAGCAGTTCTCGCAGAGGCTGATTGGGAGAGCTAGGGCCGTCTACTGCCAGGACCCAGCTCAGAGAGAGAGAGAGTGGGCCGAGATCTGAGGAGGTTCCTTTTCCTGATGCTCGGGAGGCTACTACTCGGGACGAAGGGCGACATCATCAACTGCCGATTCTTGGGGATCCTCGAGGACTTGGAGAGCGTCGGCAGATACGCGTGGGGAGCCGCTCTGCTAGCGCACTTGATAGCCGACCTGTCTACGGGGACGGGTCGAAAGATGACTGTCAGTGGCTTCTCACCTTTCCTTCAGGTATGCATTTTTTCTTTTCTTTTTCTCTTTTAATGTATGTGAATGCTTTACTAATGCAATGGATGGATGCAGGTGTGGAGACACCTATACATGCCAATGGGGCATGTCGACCTTCGAACTGGAGATGAGGGAGCGTTCCCACTGGCGCGATGCTGGCTACCAGTCGTGACGGGAGCGCCGCTGACCTACGAGCTGCGAGTTTTACGACGGGAGTTTCGCGACTACCCCTCTTCACTGGTATGCATGTTAAATATGATGCAATTCCTACTTTATGAAATATGATGACTAATATGACAAGATGTGATGCATGTTTGTGAATGCAGGTGGTGTGGAGACCCTACGAGGACATGGCCGATGAGGGCCAGCTCTGGGTCGTAGCGGGTCGACCTCGCTTTGGGCATGAGCTTTGGGCATGAGCTTTGGGTTCATTTCCTGAACGAGATCGAGCCGCTATGGCTTAGGCTGGTCATGAGGACCATCGGCCTACACCAGGAGTGGGTCGAGGTAGGAGAGCATAAGGGGATTGGCAAGAAGACTCGCGGTCGCACGAAGGCGACCGACTGGAGAGTCCGATTCCCTGACCAGTACGCTGACTGGCAGCGTGGCGGGACCCGAGTCACTTCCCAGGCGACGGGACAGCTCCGAGTACCTCCGACGCTATTGGGAGGTTTACGTCGGCCGACCCCAGATGAGGGTCCTAGGGGTACGTATGCATGCACTTTCTTTTTTTTCTTTTATGCAAACTTATATGCTTATTATGTGACTGATATGTGTGATGAATGTAGGATGCATGGGACATAGCGACGATGGACATGCAGGTTCACCTCCACAGCCTAGAGGCCCAGCTGGCCACCACACGGGCAGACCTACAGACCCTAGTGAGTGTTTAATTATCTATATGCAAATGATTTCCTGAATTATTGATGATTAGCCACTGACAATCACAATGAATGCAGCGTGCCCAGCAGGGAATGGCGACAGGAGGCGCAGGTGGGGCTTCCAGCTCGAGAGACCCGAGCATCGTGGTGGATTCCTTGGAGGGATTACTTGCTGGAGCAGTGGCACGGGCCGAGGCAGCGGAGCGCGACCTCGCCACACGGGTAAGCTTGAACTCAAACTCAGACTCGAAAATGCATTAGATTATATATGAATATATGTGTTCATGAAAATTTGTTCTTACAGACTGAGGAGCTCCGAGCCTCGCTCACTTGCATCGAGGCAGGACAGCGCGCGATGGCTACCCTGGTAAGCCAATAAAGATTTATTTTAGTTATTTATGAGATTGAATTAAATATGGAACTGATGATTTGTTTAATTGATTGCATACCACAGAGCTACAGGCGGTGCTTACCCAGGCTGCACTAGCTGGGACGGAGCTAGCCATCCGCGAGCAGCAAGTCACGGAGCTCAAGGGGGCCTTGAGGCCGTGAGAGGAGCTACCTCAAGACGTGGCAGAGCTGAGGGTCACCCTCGACATGGAGCGTAGGGAGCATGCCCGAGAGCAAGAGGAGCGCATGGGGGAGCGATCTTGAGAGAAAGAGGAGCGGAAGGAGGAGCAGGCAGCGCATGATCAGGAGCTCACGGAGCTGAGAGCACAGCTAGCCGTGACACAGGAGCGGCTATGGGCGATAGAGGAGCGCATCCAGCGAGGTCGGGAGCGGGCGCGTGCTGCGGGGTACGCGTTTACCAGTTCTACTTTTATGGCGGGTTCCTCTCTTTGGCAGAGGAGTGAGGCAGAGGAGTAGGCTCGTGCTCCAGCTACTTCTCGGGGGGCCATGCCCCCTCCACGTCTGCCTCGTCGGGACGACGATGGTGAGGTCGAGAGTAGGAGAGAGAAGGGTGGAGGCGAGACTTACTTGTACTCCTCCACCTTCACACTTGTACTCAGATATTCATTGATATATATATACATGAGATTTTTGTTGAGTTACCTGAGCCTTGAGCACTTGTGTACCTGCCTTTGCTTTCGCTTTCTTTCCTTTTACCCTTCTTCGTTCTCGTTCGTTCTTGCCCTGTAGTTCACACTTAAACAAATAGATTAATCCATCTGTTCGGCTTGGCCCCTTGCTCAATAAGCAAGGGGTTGTCACTTCTTTGACCTTGTTGACGGGTCAAGGGGCCAAGCCTCTAATTAATAAAGGCGGATAACAGAAATATATAAGAAAATGCAGCATGCAAGCAAGCAGATGCCAACCTAAAAAGAAAATATGCCCATACAAAATGCAATCAAGCATATGAGATGGAAAGCAGCTGGTTTAATTTTTGTTCTTTTTCATTTTCCTCTTCTTCTTTTTTTTTATTTTCTTTTGAAAAATGACGCTCTCGCACACAGGCGTTGATTAAAATAAATCATTTTTTTTGAATTTTTATTAAAATGACGACATTGACAAAGCCGTGAATTTATTAAGTGATGCCCCCTAAGTGGGCGTGAATTGAAAAACCATTTTTTTATTTGTTTTCTTTATTTGAAAATGACGATGTAGACATTGTCGTTAATTGTGTAAATGACGCCCACATATGAAGGCGTTAATTAAATCATATATTTTTTTCGTTATTTTTCTTTTTCTCTTTTTTTTTATGAGGCTGAGCATAGCACAGAGGGTCTTGTGACTTACACAATCACCATCTTAAATTCATTAATCTTTCTTAAATGTCTTAACAAAGGGTTAACGTGCTTATTGACTTATGCTTTTACTCATATTCTCTCGCGGCCCATCCTTCTTAGTAGGTCATTGCCATCTTTTGAGCTTATAACCTACCATGGAGGTAGAAGTGAAGAATAAGTCGAGGAAGCTCACGAGAGGTTTCCGAGAACGGGGAAACTTTTCCTTCCCTGCCCTAATGCCTGTTGGGGTTCGGTCTTCGGCTTAGGGAAATTTTGTTTCTCTTTTTACCCTTATTTCTGCATGCTTACGACCAAGGTTTTTCCTGCGGGGACTTTGCCCTCTTGACATACTTTTCTTTTATTGGTTTTCTTTTTTTATTTACAAACAAATAAAGACCTAATTGTACTTGGGCTTTAAGCATTTTGTTCCCTTTTGGGCCCTGACTTCCACCTACTAGGGCGGTGGGCAAGTTTGGTTAGCATTCATTGACTCATACTCCCTCTCGTGAGTCGAAGAGAAGAGAATAGGTAAAGTTTTTACACTCTTAGTTTGGGTCTTACTTTCCTCAAATTTTGGGCCGCTTGATTTTACGACTAAAGCGTGTAGTGTGTGCGGGAATTGACCCCCAAGTTAAACCACCAAGACTGAAGAATAAATTAAGGATTTTGATCTTTCGGGCTTGCGGCCTATGCACTATGCCAGTCTGTAATTTATTATTTTCTTTTTCTTTTTTTTTCCTTTTTTCTTTTTTCTTTTCTCCTTTTTTTCTTTTCTCCATTTTTTCTTTTTTTCAAAATTTTTCTTTTCGAAGACTTAGGGGTAATACTTCTTCAAGTAAAGACCATTCCAAGGGTGAGCCAACTCCTCCCCTTCAGCATTAATTAGTTTGTAAGCGTTGCCAGGATAAATGTCTTTTATAACATAGGGCCCTTCCCAATTCGGTTGGAGCTTTGAACGGGGTCCACCGGGTTTTACAAAGATTCTTTTAATTACCATCTCACCAACTTTAAATTTTCTCTTAATTATCTTCTTTTGGTAAAAACGTGAAAGCCTATTTTGGTAAACACGCGCATGCTCGGCGGTGGCCAAACGCTTCTCATCTAGGAGTTCCAACTAAGCAAGGAGAGATTCACGACGCTCATCAATGGGGAGCTCCTTGTCCGATTGTACTCGTAGGGAAGGGGATAAGAATCTCATCAGGGACTACCGCCTCCATTCCATAAGTAAGGGCGAAAGGGGCTTGCCCAGTAGGAGTGTGAATGGAAGTGCGATAGGCCCAAAGAGCTTCAACCAATTTTTCTGGCCAATCTGCAAATTTATTAGCCTCACACGTTTTCTTGATAATCTTGATCAAAGTTCTGTTGGTTGCCTCTGCTTGGCCATTGCCCTATGGATAATAAGAAGATGAATGATGCAATGCAATGTTATACATGTTGCAGAGGTCTTGAAGCTCTTGAGAGATGAATTGCGGTCCATTGTCGGTGACGATAGTACTCGGGATGCCAAACCTTGTGATGATGTTCTTTATTATAAATTTGCAGACGGTTGACGCTTTAATCTCTGCGTATGCTTCCGCTTCCGCCCACTTGGTGAAATACTCTGTGGCCGTGAGTATAAACGATTTTGGTTTCGTGAGGAGGTTCACATCACCAAGAGGTCCAATGATATTGAAAGCCCACATGGAGAAAGGCCATGGAGAGGACATAGGATAGAGTGAAGAAGCAGGAGAATGAATTTTGTTAGCGTGCAGTTGACACTTGACACACCTTCGAACATAGATAGAGCAATCCTCTTCTAGAGTGGGTCAATAGAAACCTAACCTAAGGATTTTCTTAGCTAGCATCTGGCTATTCACATGACCACCACATACTCCCAAATGCGCTTCTTCCACGACCTTCCAAGATTCGTCATCATCCAGGCACCTTAATAAAACTCTGGTGAGACCTCTTCTATAAAGCACACCTCCAACTAAAGTGTATCACTGAGCAACTCTTCGAATGGCTTTCTTCTCTTCGGCCGTGGCCTCCTCAGGATAAGACTGATCCTGGCAATACTTGGCAATTTCATAATACCACGGCTTTTCTTCATCGTCCAATTCTTCCTCTAAATCCGTTAACATGGTCTCCTTATTCTCAATGATTCCTCCTTGCTTAATCTTCTTGAGCACCTCCTCCTTAATACTAAGGAAAGTTGGATCCTTGATAGCGGGAGTGAGACGCTTGTGAACAATAACGGAATGGAAATCCCTTTCGGGGAGAAAAACCAAAGAAGAAGCAAGAGAAGGAAGAGCATCCGCTAAAATATTCTGCTCGCGAGGAACATGGACGAAGATTAATTTGGTTAAAAGCTTGGCATAAGCAGAAGTTAGTTCTTGATAGGGTTTGAGTTTAGGATTGAGCGTGCGACACTTGGTGAGCACTTGGCGAAGAATAAGCTGACTATCACCTACAATCCGTAACTGGGTAACACCGAATTGATGAGCGGCCTCTAGTCCAGCCAGAAGGGTCTCGTACTCAGCTATATTATTTGTAACTGGAAATGCAAGCTGAGAGGTGAGTGGAATAGTGATACCCTCTGGTGATAGAAGAACAATGCCAATCCCTTTCCCTATTGAATTCAAACCTCCATCAAAATGTAACGTCCACATCGAATTGGGCTGATTGACAGACATTAGTTCCTCATCTAAAAACTCCGAGCGAACAGGGTCGAATCTGGGGAGAGGATGGTGAGCAAGATGTTCTGCTATAGCATAGCCATTAATCACTTTTTGCTAGATGTAGATGATGTTGAATTGAGAAAGGAAGCTTTTCCATCGTGCTAATCGGTCGGTGAGGACGGATTTTTCAAGAAGGAACTTGATTGGATTCATACGAGCAATGAGGTGAACCTCGTGAGCTAAGAAATAATGCTTAAGTTTCTGAACTACCCAGACTAAAGCAGCACAAGTCTTCTCTATGGCTGAGTATCTCTGCTCACAGGGGTTGAGAAGCTTGGACAAGTAGTAGGCCGCTCTTTCCCTTTCCTTCTCCATCCACTTGCGCAAGAACAGCACCTACTGAGTCATCCAGAATAGAAATATAAAGAACAAGTGGTTTGCATGGAACTAGCGGCCTCAGGACAGGAGGATTTGAGAGATAATCCTTCAATCCATCAAAGGCTATCTGACACTTGTCATCCCAAATAAACTTGACTCCCGGCTTAGTAAGCTCGTAGAATGGCCTACATCTTTATGAGTGCTGGGAGACAAATCGGCGAATAAATTGCAACCTCCCGATCAGTTTTCGAACTTCTTTCAAATTCCTGGGAGGAGACATTTCTCTTATGGCCTTCGCCTTGTTGGGATCGATCTCAATACCCCTCTTACTTACGATGAATCCAAGTAGATTTCCTGATGAAACTCTAAATACGCACTTCTTGGGGTTCATTTTCAATTGATATTCCCGTGCTCTTTGCAAGACTTTGGCCAGAATCCCAGGATGCTCAATCCTCGTTCTTGATTTCACTAACAGGTCGTCCACATACACCTCTATAAAAATGTGGATCATGTCATGAAAAATAGCCATCATGGCCCTTTGGTAAGTGGCTCCGGCATTCTTGAGCCCAAACGGCATGACCACGTAACAATAACTTCCCCACGGTGTAGTGAATGAGGTTTTCTCCTGATCTTCCTCAGCCAAGCGAATCTGATTATAACCTGAAAAGCCATCTATAAAGGAGAGGGTCTCATACCCTATCGTATTGTCGATTAAAACATCAATATGAGGGAGGGGGAAGTCGTCTTTAGGACACGTGCGGTTGAGGTACCGGAAGTCTATACAAATCCAAACCTTTCCATCTTTCTTCATGACTGGGACGATGTTAGCCACCCAGTTAGGATAGAGGACGACTCTAACGAATCTAGCTTTATGGAGCTTGTCGACCTCTTCTTTCATTTTTAATGCCATGTTAGGGTGGAAACGTCTCAACCGCTGTTTGATCGGAATGGACCCTTGCTTAAGTGTAAGTCGATGTTCAACGAGCGTAGGGTCTAGTCCAGGCATATCTTCATAACTCCACGCGAATGTGCCCTTGTATTCTTGAAGAACCAAAATAAGTGCCTCTTCTTCAGAGGGTGGCAAATTCTTGCTAATGAGGATGATCCTAGGGTCTTCCTCAGTACCCAGATTTATTTCTTTGATAGGCTCTTCTACTGAGGCTGATGGTTCATCGAACCTTCTTATACCACTGGTAAAAGCATCAGCCTCGTCCTCATATTCTTCGTAATCTTCATCCCCCTCTTCAATAGGGTCTTCATCATTCATAATTTCATACACACCAAACCCTTCATCTAAAGGACACACATCCTCACATTCTAAATCCGACAGGATAATCGGATCCTCCAAAAATTCGGGAAGAGCTAAGCATGCCCGACATCTTCTAGCTAAATCTAGCAAGAATCTACGGGGAATCTGCTTACCCTTGGATTTCTTATGTGAAGCTACCCCAAAAGTCTTATTAGAAGAAGGGGGAGAGGAATAGGATGGGAAACTGGATGAACTACCCCGACCTAAATGAGGTGGAGGAGAAGAAGACGAAGATGCAACGGATACAGGAGGGGATACAGGGAGAGCCTCCTCGTCGGAGGAGAAAAGAAGGTCCACTAATGAACCATGAAAGAGCGGCCCTTGGATCGGGGCGGACTCCGAAGCAAGATAGGAGGTCTCTTCAAAAGAGATGGAAGATTGGGGAGTTTGAATTTTGGCGTTTCTTTTCATTTTCAATAATAAAGCAATGAGAGGAAGGAGTAGGAGGTGGTGTTGAGATTGAGAGATTAGTGAAAGATTGAATAAGTGATTGCCCACGCGGGGGCGTGATGGAGAGTTTAGAAAATTGCTCGAGGAGCAAAGGGGGAATCGGGGGGGACACTTGAAGCGAATCTGGAGAAAAGGTTATCAAGACCGCAGACGATCTAGGGATATCTGAGCAAAATATCTTATCAAGAAAATGGACAACAATTGTTGGATGGATGGATTCAAGAGAGAAAAGGCCGGCCCACAGTCTATCCACATTGAAGCCTTCTTCATACAGCACATCCAGCTCCCCGGTATCTGTGTAGTTGCTTAACAGCTACCTTTTGTCAGTGATTACTGCTGGCTTTTCAATCAGTTCATGAATCAATGGCGGCCATTCCGGATCAGTCGGCATAAATAGTCGGCTCAGAGCAATGGTGATATCGTTCATGTCGAACCATCTGTACCAGTCACATTCGGGGTCATCCATCTTTCTTCTTTTATCTGGCCGTAAGGACTCCAGGGCCTTGTATGTAGCCAATGGAGCTATGTGGCGAGCAAACTACCGTGCATGTACATCTTGACAGTCCAGCATGGAAGTAACTAGCGTGGTTTACTCATCATTATGAGTGCCCCCTTTCACAAAGTGTGTTTGCAGGGTCCATGTAAGAGGCTGCCGGTCTGTCTTAAGAGTGGAAGTCATGACGGCCCATGGCCCTTGTTCTTCTTTGCTTGGCCCTTTGTACCCTAGGCCACCTCGGGGAATCATCTTCTGGTGCCTGACAGGTATGACTCTGCCTTGGAGATTAAGACCGAGGCCTTTACCAGTCTTATACCCCATTTTCATTAAAATGTTCCATCCAGGTGTGTTTATCAAACCCTTTTTCTTCTTGCCTTTGGATGGCTGTGGTGACATTTGCGTAGTAGGAGGGGTTGAAGGAGACGGCCTTGCAAAGTCTTGCCGCAGATCGGCAACATCCAAGACCGAAAATATGGGCCTATTAGCCGGCCACATTGAAGGAACTGAGGTAGCAGAATGTATGTCGTCAGTTGGCAAAATGGGCATGCTGGTAACTTTGATAATGCACCCTTTGTGTGGAAATTTTATGCATTGATGGTTCGTGGAGGGCACATCATCAAGTTCATGAATGTAAGGACGGCCCAAGATGCCGTTGAATGTCGGGTCCATGTTTAAGATATGGAAATCCATTGTGACTGAAACTGGACCCAAACCAACTTTTAAAGTAATCATCTCTATAGGCGGCTTCTTTGTATTGTCGTAGGCTGTGACAGTGATTGTAGATGGCCGGATCTGACTCACCTGAATGCCACACATTTTCAAGGTACTTGGTGGCAAAACATTATTTGATGCCCCGGTATCAACCAAACATTGCTTCACTGTCACTTTGTTGATGTCAATAGTAATGCATAATGCATATTTTCAGGCCGGCTGCGGGGCCAATTCATGTTCATAAAAAGTGATGGCCAGTTGATTGCTGGCTGGACTTAAAACTGCAGTGACTTGTTCAACTGGGATATCTTCATTTACCATTACTTTCTGCAGATATTGCTTCAGGGCCAGCTGATGTGTGGTGGATCTTCTAATCAATTCTAGAATAGAGATTCGAGCCGGTGTTCTGTCCAAATGCTTCAATAGATCATACTTCGTGCCCGGTATAGACTCTTGTTCATGTTCTCCTTGCTCTTTTACCGCCTCCTACTCCCATTGGGGAAACACTCGGTGGAACATCCGTCCACTACGGAGCACCATTGTTTTCAGCGCCTATATCCTGCCTGGAGTAGGTAAAGAGGTAGAGGGAATAGTGGAAGGTGTGTTGGATGCTGGGGCAGGGTTGGTAGAATGAGGGGTTCTTATAAGGGCCCTTGCCGGCTGAGGGTTATCGGAAGGTGGAGGTGGAGGCCGGGTGACAAGGAGGGGCCTCGGAAGAATGGTGGTGGTGATAGGGTAGGTTGTGGTGAAGTAGTATAGGGTGTCCTTTCTACTGTGTGCGCAGTAGTATAGGAGAGAACAAGAGTTTCAACGGCTGTAGCAGGATGAAGAACCGCCGGATGAAGATGCCGCTTGGAGGAAGAACCTTCGAGAAGCACCTGCAAAAGGAAGAAAACTCTCTCTCTCTATAAATCTCACACGGTGCAGTTGCTCTCCTTGTTAAGCTCTCTATTGTTGTTGTTGTTCAGCCCTCTTGTTCTTCTCGCGCGTGAGGGATTCAAGGGGTATTTATAGGCCCAAAAATCCTTGCATCAATAGGATTAAAACAAGGCAGTCAATCCTCCAGCAAGAATCCCTCTTCCAATCGAACACAAGGTGTAAAATGGAGAAAGGATCACTACTGGAAGGTAGCAGGCGAAACGGAGACGGAAGTAAAAATGACGACCTGAAGAGGGGCGTTAATTGAAATGACGACATCCACACAGTCGTTAATTCCTGGATTTATTTATGTCAATAAAAGACTTTCCTAATTTAAAATTGACAAATGACGTCTGTTTGAATTGGCGTTAAATAATCAACGCCCCTCAGGTGGGCGTCAATTCTTTGAATTTTATTTTCTTTAGGATTCGTAAAATCTAGGAAACAACGCCTGTTTGAACAGTCGTTTATTTGTGAAATCACGACCCCCATCAGGTCGTCAGTTAAATGACGCCCTTCCTCCAGACGTTAATTACAATTGTTATGGAAAATTAGAAATATCATGGAAAAACTACCAAATGATTAGAAAAACTTCATATTAAGCCAATATTGAAGTCCACTTTGGGGCGTCACGTGGTGACATGATATTTACTCAACATATCATCGATTTTGGCATGTTTACACCTCCACCTTGTACCTCTTTCATAACCACTTTGCATCTCATCTATCTGCAAATTAATTCTATCATCATTTATAGTTTTCTATTGATCATTTCTATTCTTACATCGTACTAGATCTCTTGTCCAGTCATCTCAGTGGTCTGAATTGGTAGTGGTTGGCTAAGTTTTTTAATTCCGCATTTGAATGGCTTCATTCTACGAATTTTGGGGTAGATCTATTCACCCCCACTCTAGATTGTATTGTTCATCCATTCCAACACGTGGTATCAGAGTCTAACTCTTTGTAAGGGCTTAACATCCTGAAGAGATTAGCTACGATGGATGCCAAAGGTCTAACCGCAGAAGGCCACTCAACAAGTAAGCCACCTTACTTTGATGGGAATAATTATGCATACTGAAAAAATCACATGTAGGTCTTCCTACGTGCGAAAGATTACGAGATCTGGAAGGTGGTAAGTAAAGGACCATTCGAGCTCCCTGACGATGAGGAAGTATGGACGAGAGGGCAAATTCACAAATCAACATTAAATTGGAGTGCCATCAATGCAATTAAGTGTGCTCTCCCTCCCACAGAATTTTCAAGACTTTCGTCATGCTCCATTGCAAAGGAGATGTAGGATAAGCTAGACGTAATCTACGAGGGTACATCTCAGGTAAGAGAAACTAAGGCTAACATGCTTGTTTCAGAATATGAAGCCTTCAAAATGAAGTCAGATGAGTCCATCTCTTAGATGTACGCCAGTGTGATGGTACTAACCAATAGCTTGAGGAGCCTCGATAAGGCCTACAATGAATATGAAATTGTTAGAAAATTTCTCAAGTTCTTGACTCCCATCTGGCACACTAAGGTCACTGTTATGGAGGAGTCTAGGAACCTTGCCACGACCACTGTAGATGAACTCGTCGGTTCTCTCATGACTTATGAGTTGAACCTTAAGAGGGTTGATGAGTCTGAAAAGAAGAGAAAACCCCTCACTCTGAAAGTAGCTTCCAGTAGCAAATGATCCTCTAGTGAGCATAGCTCTTCTAGTTCAGAGGTGGATCTAGATGAATTTTCCATGATCACTAGGAAGTTTAAAAAAAAATTGAGAAAAGAAGGAAAAGGGCTTAGAAGAAAATATCATTATGGAAAGAGACAATCGAAGTATAGATCTAAAACTGTTAAGAAAACTGACTTTAATATTTGTTATAATTGTCGGAAAGCTGGTCACCAGAAGGCAGACTGCCCCGAGCTACATAAAGAGAAATTTAGGTCAAAGAACAAGAAAGGAAAGGCAATGGTCAGTACCTGGAGTGAGAAGGATGAAGGAAGTCTTAGCAACACATCAGGCAATGATGAGGAAGACAGACTCTACTTAATGGCCAAAACAATGAAAGAGAAAGTGATGAAGAGGTAACTAATCCATTTGAAAACTATAGTCATCATGATTGGGAAGATGCTTATGCAGAGATCTTAGATAAGTATGATGATGTGCATAGGGAAAATGGACATTTGAAAAGAAGAATAACTTCTTTAGTGAATGATACATCTCTGAATGATAAAATCACTTGCCTAGAAACAGAAAATGATAGTTTAAAAAAATCTCTTGCTGAATGTGATAGCTTGAAAGTCTTTTTAGCTGACATGAGAAATGAAAATGAGAATCTGAAAAATGTAATTGATGAATTGAAGATTAGAATGTAAAATTTTCAGGAAGAAACCAAAACTGCTAATGAAAAATATAATGATGTTGTTGAAGTGAATAATAACTTGAAAAAGACAATTGAAAATCTAGAGAAGGAGAATAAGGATAAATAACAATCCCTTAAAGGCTTGACTTAGGGAACTGACAATTTTAATGCCATCTTGGGAACAAAGGTGAACTTTAGAAATGAAGGATTGGGTTTCAACCCAACAAACAAAGAAAGGTTTGATGTGAAAACTGTGACATTTGTTGCTGAAAAAGAAACATCAAAGTTCAAACCTCTAATAAGAATGAATACTGAAGAAAGCAGCAACATAAACACTATGAAAAATGTTAATCAAAATAAGCCCAGTGCCAAGGACAAGGGCAAAGAAATGGTTGGGGTGTCTAGTGGACCATGCACACACACTACTACACCTCTGGCTAGAAGACAGGTTAGGGGTCAACCTACTAAAGCTCATGTCCAAGGAAAACCCCAGATCAAAACAACCCAGTATTCCCAGAAAGGTCGAGGAAGCTACCAACCTCCACCGATGCATACTTCTTATGGGTCTAGGATTTTTAGAAATCCAGGTCAGAGCTGGGACACCTCAGGTCGAAGCTACCACCGTGGTGCACATACCTATTCCTCATTTCACAACCCTTATTATTACCACCCTGGTAAGATAGGTCGAGGCAGTCCCAACAGGAGGTTAGTGCAACAGTCATATCCGAGTCAAAAACATAGACCTCAATCCTGGAACACCTTTGGGCAACCTAGGTTCAAGAATTTTAGAAACCAGAACTCTCATAGTTTTTTTCACTCTGTGACTGGTCAGCCTAGGACCCACACTGGACATTCTCATCCTAATGTCCATTGGGTTAATCACTGGCACAAAAATTTTCAGGCTAACAATAAGAATGCTAAACCACAGAAGCTACCAACCAAAGCTCAAAATGCTAATGTAAGACAGGACAAACAGAAAGTAAAGAAATTCACAACTCAATTGAATACAACAAAACAAGTGTGGATTCCAAAACATCTTCTATATTACCTGCATGACTTGACTGTTATCATGAGGCCCAAATATTCTTGGGTTCCAAAATCTTCCCCTTGATTCCATTTGCAGGTATGCCTGGCAGCCAACCAGAATAAATGGTATCTTGATAGTGGCTGTTCCAGGCACATGACCGGGGATAAAGGAAAATTCTACATGTTGGTGAAGAAAGATGATGGTCATGTTACATTTGGAGGTAATACCAAGGGAAGGATCATTAGGTCAGGAAAGGTTGGTAAGTGCTCTTCTTATTTTATTGAAGAAGTTTTATTAGTTGAAGGGCTAGCTTATAATTTGCTCAGTATTAGTCAGCTTTGTGATAAAGGCCATAAAGTTGTTTTTGATTCTCTTGCATGCACTATTTTTCTACCCAATTCTGAATCTGTGAAATTTACTGGAAAGAGAGTAAATAACATCTATATGGTAGATTTAGATGATGTAGCACACACCAATCTATGTCTCACTGTCAATAAGGATGATTTAGCCTACCTGTGGCATCATAGGTTAGGTTATGCCAGCTATAGTGTGCTTCATAAATTGAATAAACATTGCATGGTGAAAGGTCTTCCTGAAATCTCTTTCAAACAGGAGAAAAAAAATTGTGAGGCATGCACCCAATGTAAACAAACCAGAAAGTCATTTAAGTCCAGAACTGAGAAACTATCTTCTAAACCTTATGAGCTGATTCACATGGATTTATTTGGACCTACTAGATCAGCTAGCTTATCTGGAAGAAGATATGGTTTTGTGTTAGTTGACGACTTTTCTAGATATACTTTGGTATTCTTCTTGTCTCACAAGAATGATGCATTTGGAGAATTTCGGGAGTTCTTTCATAGAATAAAATAGACCAGTGAGAATTCTATTCTAAATATTTTGTCTGACCATGGTGGTGAGTTTGAAAACTCACAATTTGAAGATTTTTGCAGGGCAAATGGCATCAATCATAGGTACTCCTCACCATGGACTCCAGAGCAGAATGGAGTGGTGGAAAGGAGAAACCGAATGCTAGTAGAGATGGCTCGAACTATGCTGGTAGAAGGGAACTTTCTTAGGAAGTTTTGGGCTCAGGCTATTAATACTACATGTTACATCATTAATAAAGCCCTGGTAAGACCCTAAACACAAATGACTCCTTATGAGATTCTTAAGGGTAAGAAGCCTTCTCTAGCACATTTCACGGTTTTCGGTTGCAAATGCTTTATTCATGTCACTTCTAAACGAAACCTTGATAAATTTGATCCTAAAAGTGAACCTAAAATTTTTCTAGGTTATTCTGAACTGTCTAGAGCTTATAGGATATACAATCTTAATTCTCAAGTTGTTGAGGAATCTCCACATATTATTTTTGATGAATTTACAATTAAAACTGAAATTGGCTTATATAGAGACAAAGTTGATGGAGATATCTTAGAAACTAAAGAAGAACAAAATGAAGAATCTACAGAAGAGGCTGAAGCAGAAGGACCTGATGCTCAGGGGGAGGTAAATGAACATCCAGGTAATCAGGTTACCAATGTTAGATTTCTCAGAGATCATCCTTTAGAAAACATAATTGGTAACTTGAATAAACCCCCTACAACTAGAGCACATTTCAGAATTGAAAATGAATTGAACTCATTTGCTTTAGTTTCACATATAGAACCAAAGAATATAGAAAGTACCCTAAAGGATGAACAATGGATAAATGCCATGCATGATGAACTTAGTCAATTTGATAGGAACAAGGTTTGGCACTTAGTTCCTAAACCCACACATGACAATGTTATAGGTACTAAATGGGTCTTTCGAAATAAAACTAATGAGCAAGGCAATATAGTCAGAAATAAGGCTAGGCTTGTAGCACAGGGGTACAATCAAGAGTTTGGCATTGACTTTGAAGAATCTTTTGCCCATGTAGCTAGGCTAGAAACCATTAGGATTCTTTTGGCAATTGCATGCAGTTTAGGAATAACTCTCTAGCAGATGGATGTTCAATCTGTATTTTTAAATGGTGGATGAGGACATCAAAGTGGGGACTTGGCACCTCAAACCTTTTAGGGGGAGAGGTCGCTCGAGTCCCATGGCCCATTAGGCCGGGCCCGTCTAATTTTTGGGGGTTTTCTCTTTTTATTATGATGTAATTTCTCTTTTAGTAGCATTTAGTTCTTAATGGGTCAGCTAATTGGGCCCAAAAGGCTACATTAGCTAGTGGGTCTGGTTAAAGGTCATAGGTAGCTTATTGTTACCTCCGGGATAGCGGGGTCTTTTTTCATTTGTTAGGGATAATTAATGTCTTTGTAACCCCCTGACTTCTCCTATAAATAGGGGACCAAGGGCTCTCATTTGAGTAGAGAATTAGTGAATGAAAAAATTGGTGAAAGTTTGAAATCACCCTTGAGATCTCCCTCTCTCTCTCTCTAGTGCGCACACCTCCCCTCTCATTCTTTCTCTCTTTCTTGGCCGAACTACCTTCTCTCTCCTCCATCCTAGTTCGCACCCCACCTCCCTCCCCTCTCTCTTGGTCGCAGCCACCACCTCCCACCTCCCAACCTTCCTTGACACATCAGCCCATCTCTCCTAGAATATCTCCCTCTTTCCTATTTTCTCTCCCCCTCCCAAGGAAAGCTAGCGCACCCACCTCCTATCTCTCTTATCTCCTTCCTAATCTCACTCCAAATCAAATCCTAGCCCTCCAATCTCTCCTATTATCCCTCAAAGAGATTCTAATCCCCCTAGAATTCCTCCCCCTTTCAAGAAAAACTACCAAAACCAAAAATATTCTCCCACCACCAAGGCTTGGCCGCGTCCCTCCTCTCTTCCCCAAACCTTGCGCGCCCCTCACCCCAAACCCTAACCCTAGTCACCCCCAGCCCAGCTTCCCACGCCCCCAACCTTCAGCCACCCTTCTTCCATTGCTGCCCACGCCACCACCCCTCCTAAGTTCGTCCACGGTGGTCCCAGAGTTCCCCCGACGATGCCCACTCCTCGGCATCAGTGGAACCTTCATCTGCTGCTCACAGATCCGTGGCAGAATCTGAGGCTCGATTTGCAGAGGCAACCCCGACATCCACGACGTGAATCAGCCCAAACCCCCTTCTTTGGGTTTGTTCTTCTCCAAGTCCTCTTCGCTCTATAGGTGGTTTCGCATCATTCCGACTTCCGCACAGGTCGTCACATCTGTTCTCTCGAGACTGCACAGATCAGGTGCAAGACAGTCTGCCTAGGGTGTGCACATAGCTTGCAGTTCATGTCACGCCCAACCCGTCCGTCTACAGGCCGAGCCTTCTTCTTCAAAGTTGTGCCTCTCGGCGTCCCGGAACCAATCCGGGTGGTTTCGTCGCATTCCGTCCTCCGTGCTGAAAGTTCCACCATGGCCTTCGCACCCCTATCTGGCTGCTCACCCAAAACTCTGAAGCTTGCCACATCTGCGACACGCCCGGCTTGGTGATCCAATGGCGCCCATCTTTTAATTGGAACGTAGGCCTTCCTTTCGGCCATCCGACCGTGTTGGTCCCGCCTCGTTTGGAGTTCTACAGCGAGTGTACCACCGACTGCACCACGACTGTGCAAACCTGTCCTGCGGGACAGAATCGCGTAGGTCCTCTTCTCCGGCCAGTCCCGCCTTCCAGACACCTCAGAACGTCATTAGATTTTCAGGAACACTCCAGCACTCCTCGGGCTTCGTCTGAGCGCCGACGACACTCCATTCGGACGTCTGTGCTCAGCGTACCGTGCAGGACAATTGGCGTCATCCCAGCAGGACTGTGCGCAGATCAGCACCTCGGTGTTCCCCTCCCCGTGCTCCCCCCTCCTGCGTGAGGGTAGTTCATGTACTAATTTCCCATCCCTGTGTTCCCCTCCCTGCGTGGAGTGTAGTGCGATAAGGCTGTACTCACAGGTTTGCATCGGAAGCCGCCGTCGACATTCCCATGTGCGCGCTCGTTCCTCATCAAAAAGAGGATATTTTTGTAAAACAACCCTATGGTTTTGAGTGTCTTGACTTTTCTGACCATGTTTATAAGCTTGATAAGGCACTCCATGGATTGAAGCAAGCTCCCCGAGCTTGGTATGACAGACTGAGTAAATTCCTCACAGATAAAGGATTTTCCAGAGGTAAGGTTGACCAGACATTATTCACAAATGTATGTGATAAAAGATATTTTGGTTGTTCAGATCTATGTAGATGATATAGTGTTCAAGTCAACCAAGCCATCTATGTATGAGGAGTTTTCTGAATTAATGACTAATGAATTTGAAATGAGTTTTAATGGGAGAATTGAAATTCTTTATTAGATTGTAGGTCTATCAGAGTAAAGAAGGGACATTCATAACCCAAGAGAAGTATATCAAGGATCTACTGAAGAAATTCAAGCTTGAGAATCTCAAAGCTATCACTGCACCGATGGGTACATCAACTAGCCTTGATGTTAACCCTGAAGGTAAATCGATAGACACCAAACTCTACAGAGGTATAATCAGATCCTTGTTATATCTTACTGCATCTCACCCTGATATTCAATTTTCAGTGTGTTTATGTGCACGTTTTCAAGCTAGTCCTAAGGAATCACATATGATAGCTGTGAAAAGGATCTTTAGGTATCTATCTGGCACCCAGAACTTAGGTTTATGGTATCCTGCTAAGTGTGAGTTAGATCTTATAGCTTACACTGATGCAGATTATGTAGAGTGTAGGATATATAGGAAAAGCACTAGTGGATATTGTCAATATCTAAGTGGTTGTCTAGTATCTTGGGCATCTAAGAAACAACATACTGTTGCCTTATCCACTGCTGAGGCAGAGTATGTGGCAGTAAGAAACTGTGCAGCCCAAGTCCTCTGGATTAAGCACCTGCTTATTGACTATCATGTTAACCTTGGTTGTATTACAATTCTTTGTGATAACACCAGTGCTATCTCTCTTACTAAAAATCCAGTTCACCATTCATGGACTAAGCACATTGAGATTAAGCACCATTTTCTAAGAGATGAAGTAAACAAAAAGAAGATTGAATTAGAATTCATTGAATCTGAAAAATAAATTATTGATATTTTTACCAAGCCTCTTGGCAATGAAAGATTCAAAATTTTAAGGAGAGAACTTGGTATTTGTAAATTCTCAGCATGAATACTTGTTCAGATTTGTATCAATACTTGGTATTCTGTATTTTCTGAATGACAATAAATGTTGCATATGGTATTCTGTATTTTCTTGTCAATTACTACATATCTATGTGCTGCATTTCATAGGTAACAGTGCATATGTCTAAAGTTTTCATGTCAAACTCCAATTTTTATCTTAGTCAAACATGTCCGAAAACTCATGTATATAGTCAGGGGGAGTTTGTGCGTTATCATGTCATCCTTGGTGTTCATATTCATTCTGTCAATTCTGACCATCTAATTTCTCAACCTGAATTCTCATCTATTTCTTGGCATTACCTTCCTAAAAATTCTTGCAACCCCTTTGAATCTGAATAAATTACAGACTTACAGTCAGTTCATTAATCTAAGCTGCTAAAATCGGAAGACTTCTCTTATAAGAAGCAGTGATGTTCCATGAATGAGTTGATGGTTTAAATCTAATAAACTTTAGAGATTAAAGACCAAACTCAATGAAAAGAAATGTTGATTACTCTTTAATAGCTCTCAACGATTTTGATCATATCATGTCTAATGGAGTCTTTCAGAATCTGAAAGTATCTAACCTAAGGATATCTTGGTTGAGAAATCCAGTAGAGTGTATCATTTTTAAACAACTCTATCTGAAAATCAAATGGGCAGCTGTGTTAAAATCAATAATCAAATATGCTGGAGGCAGAGCAATGGCCAAATGCGCTGAGAAACTGGGTTCTCTATCAAAGATTATGTGAACCTATGTCATGAAGCTTCTTGGCTAACTCTATTTAAAAATTTTCAAAGGATAGTTTCACTAAGTAACTAGGGATACTGGCGTCTGATAAACATGTACCCTTACGTAAAAAGGTGTCAACTATACCTGAAACGTAATAGTAAATCCTAATGAGTAACTAGGGGTATTGACGTTTGATAAATGTATACCCTTATGTAAAAAGGTATGGATTATACTTGACTATTCTGAATTTAGTGAGAAAATGAATAGAAAAATCTTGTTGTAACCCGATAGATAATTTCAGAACTATGACATATGTTTAATCTCAATACATGCTCTGGTCACTCCTAAGAAACTCTTTGAAGTTTAGATGTATCGGATGAAGTAAGGCAAAATCTGATATGTTATATGACAGTCTAGTTGTTTCTATTAAAAGAGTTTATACATCAATTTTTGTTCAAAGAATGCAGTACTTATTCTCTAACTTTTATCATTTTTAACCCATCATATTTTCAAGGTTGCATTATATGAGATCTTATACTAGAAGACTCTGAGCTAAGTATGCTTTGTTAATGAAAGATCACTTACTTTGTCAATCAGATTTCCTCTACACATTCACCTCTTTTATACTCTCATCTCCTTTCTACACTTTCAACCTCCCGATCATTCTTTTTGCTAATGGCAAAGGGGGAGAACATTTTTATTTTGATGATCTTTGCATTTGATTCAGATATGGTTGTCTATTATCTGCATGAGGAGAGTTAGGCAAGGGGGAGAGTTATCAGAGAAATTTAGATTGAGGATTGCATTTGTTGCATTAATTGCATTAGCTGCATCTGTGCATTGTTTCCTCTGAATCTTAATAAAGTTAGTGTTGCCATCAATTTTTTTTTACAGCATAGTGTTGCCATCATCAAAAATGGGGAGAATATTGAGGGGAGTTTGTGGGGGAGAATGTTGTGTCCTCTAACTTTTTAATCCCCTGGATTGAATGTGTTTTGATGTTGGCAATAATTAATTTTGCCTCATGTTTTGATATTAACAATAGTGTGTTGACTTTATTTTGACTATGGCAACACTGTTACTTTAATGCCTTTACTTTAGTCAGAATCATCTTTTAGTCAAGTAAAGGTTGATGCATGTTCATACAACTGCATATAAAGGTCAATGAATATTCACTCTATTGCACACAAAGGTTGATGCATATCCACTCTACTGCATATAAAGGTCGATGTTTGTTGCATGTCATGGTCGATGCACATTGGACCTTGTACTTCATAAGGTCGATGCACATTGCATCTTGCGTGATTCAAAGTCGATGCATGTTTTGCAGCCTGTTACATAAGGTCGATGCACGTCTTGTAGCACTGTCTACAAGGTCGATGCACATTGGACCTTGTACTTCATAAGGTCGATACACATTGCATCTTGCGCAAATCAAAGTCGATGCATGTTTTGCAGCCTGTTACATTAGGTCGATGCACGTCTTGTAGCACTGTCTACAAGGTCAATGCACTTTTTCTCTTTATGCCTTATAAGGTCTACACACATGTTCAGGTCTGTGCACATGCTTAGTCTAAGGTCTACGCACATATCAGTTTGTGCATATCTAGGGTCCACGCACATGTAGCATTCAAGTCTGTGCACACATTCAGGTCTGTGCATATTTAGAACTCAATGTCTACGCATACATAGAAGTCTATGCATATACAGGTCTATGCACATTTAAGAGTCTATGCACACTCAGAACTCAAGGTCTATGCACAGTTTCTAGTCTGTGTACATATAGGTCTGTGCATGTTTAAAGTCTGTGCATATGATGAAATAAGGTTGATGCACATGCAAGACCGAAGTCGATGCACATCCGGTCTATGCATCATTGTCCACCACACTAAGGTCTGAGCATATGTGCATAGGCACACACTAAGGTCTGAGCATATGTGCATGAGCACACACTGATGCGCTCGACACCCGTCGTTTAAAAATGTCGTGCCACACAAATTTCAAAATTGATAAAACCGCACTCACTCACTTAAATGATTTTGGAAATACGAGTACAGTGATAAATACGGGTCGATCCCACGAGGAGAAAAATCTTTATAGATCAAGTTGGAAAATATCCTTATGTTTTGAAAACGAATTTTTATCTTTTGAGTGCGATTAACACTAAAGGAAATTAAATTGCAACTTTGAATAAGAAGAGAAAAGTGAAGGAAATTTTAGCCAATGGATGAAGAACGCCGCCGTTTCCCCGCCGAGCCTTGGATGAAGATCACTCCGCCTTGGAAGTCGACGCCGTGAGATGATTGAAAGATGACTAACCTCCTTGGGTTGTGTGAAAAAATTGTGAAGAGATGGAGATGGATAGAAATAGGAACAAAGACATGTTGAAAACACAACAGAATTATATTGAAAATAGGGGGTTGGAAGGAAGAGAATAACTTAAAATATAGAGGGAATTAGAATAAGTGCAAGAAATGAAAGTTGTATAGAATAAAAAGATGAAGAAGTTTGATGAAGACCACAGAGATATAAAACGAGTGGAATACAGTGAAAAATATGAAAAATCAAGATCTATCGGCGCGGATGAATAGTAAAATGGTAGAAAATAGAACAGTGAAAAGTTAATTATAACTCACAAATGAAGAAGAATTAGAAGAAGTGATAGAAGAACGAACTCTATATCTATAAAAGAAGAATAACTTTCATGAAGAACTCAGAGTGAAAAGAGGATTGGAAATGCTTCAAAACAGAATAATACTAGAAGGTATCACCTCGGATGAACAGTAATCACATAGAACAGAACTTAGAAAAAATGGGAAATAACTTTCAAACTAGAAGGAATTAAGGGAAATGATAGAAAGAGAAATTGGAGAACACTTACAGATGAACAACTTTTATGAAGATAGGAAAATGAAATGGAGATCAGAACAACAAGTAATGGGACTAAGAAAGGACTAAATGCTTAAACAAAATATTCATTATAACAACATCAACTTACAAAGTTTACATCAAAAGCTCTCAAAGCAACACCCTCTAACTCTCCTATGTAGCTCTACTAAGGCCAACAAGAATGAAATTCAGAAACTTAAAGCAACCCCTTACAACTCTTAGGAACTCCTCTTAGCAACTCCCCTTTAGAAGCCCCTTTTATAGAGTTAACATAACCCCATTCCCCATGTGAACACTTTAACATTCATTGCCTCTTTTATTGAAAAACACAACCTATTGCTGCCATTTTTGACTCAAAATTGTGTGCCAACATGTGTTGCACACTTTTACAATTTTTTCTGATTTTTTTCTATTTTTTCTATCCTTCTTTCTCTTCCTTTCTCTCTCTTCCTCTCTCTTTCTCTCTCCTCCTGGCCGCGTGCGCCGCCCGTGTGCCGCCGCCGCGCTCTCTCTCTCTCTCCTCTGCCTCATGCGCCACCCCGCGTGAGGCGCGTGTGCCATCCTCTGTTTACCCCGCTGGTGCGCCGCCCGCGTGAGGCGCCCGTGCCCGCCGTTGACCAGGCGAAGGCGCGTTGGCGCTCCTTCCGCCTCGTCGCTCGTGCCGACGCGCGAAAGCGCGTCGGCGCCTTCCTGCCGACCTGCACACAAAACACACACACACACACACACACACACACACACACACACACACACACACATATATATATATATATATCTTATATATATATATCTTATAAAAGTCCTTTAAAAATATCAAATAAATTTATTATTTGTTTCTTTTTTTTTTCTTTTCTTTTTGAACAAGTCCATGGGCTTTTGGCTTTTATTATTTTTTTTATATTTTTTTCTTGTCGCTTCCCTCGTACCGAGTGCCTGCATAAATAAGTAAATAACTTTATTAAAATTATTTAATTCCATAAAATTAAATATTTGACTCTAAATTGAAAGTAAGTGTGATACGCGCATATTTATTATTATTAAAGCTCATAAAAATTATGTAGAACATAAATTAATATGTAAAAATACATACTTATCACACCCCCAACTTACTCGTTGCTAGTCCCTTAGCAATGTAAATAATAAAAAATTTTAGGACCAACAGGAGTTTACACAGTTCATACCTCATTTCTAGATCATCTTTCATAGAGTCAACTAAAGATTTGAAATCTGGAATCATTAACACATACTAGCCTTAGATTTAAAAATTAAGGTACATGATCAAGAATTCTAATCAAAATTCAGTAGCACTTGTGCATGTGAAATAGTAAATTCACAGTGTAGATAATTGCGTCCCCCATTTGTTATTTTAAGCAAGTGTCCTTCAACCCTGCACTTCTGAATCAGAGCATTAAGCAGAATAGCTTTTTGTCTGCCTTATTACTTTGTCCTTTCTAGGATCTTTTTTTTATTCTTTTCTTCTTTTTTTTTTCATTTCTATACACACATGATGCTGCACTACCTTTCACTGTTTTACGCGAACCTCAACACGTCTTAGGTGAAGTAGACCCGGTTACACAGATCAATGTTCCCTTTTCCTTTTGACGTGAACCTCAACACGTCTTAGGTGTCGTAGGCCCGGTTACTCAGAATCGAGACATTTTTCATGGTGTTTTTCTCAAAAATTTTCAATACATAACATGGCAGAAAGCTTATAAAAGATCTCTTCTTCAAGAAGTGCAGAATATCAGACAGTATGTCTAAAATAGCAGAAGGCTTGTCCTACTTGTTTCATTAGCGTGCAAAGTGATTTTCATTTTTCTAAAGTGCACATGAACTTTAAAGAGATTCTTAAATCAGTTTTCCATGGCTAGATTAAATAAATTGTCCATCATCCTTTTCCTTAGTCTTTTATATTCTAGAATCACTTTCAATAGAAGCATGAATCATGAAACTCAAAATGGGTTTATTGTAATGATTTTCTAAATTTTTTTTTGAGGTTATATGAATGCAACATGTGCAACATGCTTTCATGAGGTTATATGAATGCAACATGTGCAACATGATTTCCGTCCCCCCAACTTAAATGACATTGTCCTCAATGGCATGAACAATAGAGAATAATGAACAATGTAGACATAAAATTTGTGAAGGAACGGTACAACCTGACGGAAGTAAACTTCGACGGGCATCCTTGCTGACTAAAGGAGGTACTTTACTTTGAAAATTAGGGTAACAATGCAAGGAATCATCTCTCTCTCCTCAACTTATCTTTTATTCACGCCTGTAAAATAAAAATACAAACACAAGAAAAACTTGGGTTGTCTCTCAAGAAGCGCTAAATATAACGTCTGTAGCCAGACGTAATGTAGCTCATTAACTAACAGGTGGCATTCAGAATGAGCCACCATGTGATCTTGTCTCCCTTCAAATTCCAGCCCTCATACCATTGGAAGACAAGAGGAAGTATGTACGGATTGCGGCCAGAAATATGTGGGTCACGCACATTATTGATTTTAACGTTAACCATGTGTGTGAGCCAGTTTTCATCTTTAGGGATCCAAAAATGATCAATGGCCAATAAATTGTCAAGATCAAGGTAGAACCCTTGCACCATATCAATCCATTGGTCCCCTTCACCGATATTGTCCCTCCTGACTAACCCTTTAGTGACTACTTCCTCTATTGGAACTTGGTTAGGCAGTTGTGGCTTATGAATAAGAGTGTCATTATTAGCCACATTCCTCTCAGTAATAGCCTCATGAGCATTAAGGGCATTGATCAACTTGTCTTCCTGAGAGAAAGTCAAATCAAAGGTGAATGTGGTTGGCACAACCCCCTCGCGTCCCAGCATGTCAAATTGGAGAGGCTGTACTGCCAAGGGAATCAATTTAGAAGGAAGAGTGAGCCCAGAATCTAATTGATCTAATGACTCAAACATTGTGGGATAGCGCTCAGGGGTAAGCTCAAATGTGAAATGTTCGAATATGACCCCATCATCAAACTCATCACCTAATGGAAGATTATCAATCAAATGTTCCAATAATAAAGTGGGAAGATCAAATATACATGTTTCCAACTCGGTCCCTTCATCATAGGTAAGATCAAAAATAAATTTCTCCATTAGGACCCCTTCATCACACTCATCAAGAGAAGGAGGATATTCAGAATTCATTTTCAATAAATCAACAAGATTATTTACCAGATAACAATCCTCCTTGTTATATATATCCTCGATTGAGTTGTTTGGGTCACTATTCTGCACAGTGATATTCTCAATCTCAAAATATTCATAGAATGGGGTGATGATATCAATATGATCATCATTAGCCTTGAAGCCACCCCCTTCTTCCTTCCCTTCCTTCATCATGGTATTACGTGCGTACTCCCCCTCACTCCCAATAGTGATATCTTGAGCCAAAATGACAGGCAGAAGATCATCATCATCATCATTCACATATTGAGGGGGTTGGTTGAATAGTGAAGGAGGGTCATGATAAGTAGACCGAGAGTACATGATTTGAGGTTCAAAGCAGTGGCCCGGTGAATCACCCTTAGTATCAATGTTGATTCTGAAGTTTGGGTTAGATGAGTCGGGCGGAGGTTGAGTACACATGGGCCGCTCGTGGGTTGCTTGGGATGAAAGTTTAGACAGATGAGCTTGAAATGTTGGATCCATCCAAGGCAAATTTGGGTGATTACTCCAGCCAAGATTATAATCATCTGAAAATGTAGCATGGTTGAGCTGAGAGAACCCTAGGGCATATTGAACTTGAGCTTGGATGACCAGTGGGAGTTGGGCTATAGTAGGACACTGACTCACATGGTGAGTGAGACTGGCACAGAATTCACAGACTTCCATGAAAGTATGGATTGGGTTTTCAGCCTGTTTGACATGTCCTACGGATTGTTGATGAGATGAGACGGAGGCACAATTTATCGAGTTTTCACTCAAAATTTCAAACAAATCATATGCATCATCTTCACCTTTGCTCATAAATGCCCCTCCGCAATATATGTCCACCATTTGCCTATCAAAATCGGATAACCCCTCATAAAAGGTAAATATATTTTGCCATTTGGGCAACCCATGGTGTGGACATTGACTTACTAGATCCTTCAGTCTCTCCCAAGAATCATGAATTTGCTCTCCCTGACGTTGAGTAAATCCTATAATAGCCCTTCTCATCATGTTGGTCCGGACTATGGGGTAAATTTTTTTCAAAAATTCTAACTGCATATCTTCCCAAGTCCTGATAGTCTTTCCAAAACTCCTTAACCAACATTCGGCTTTGTCTTTCAATGAGAATGGAAATAAGATCAATTTCAGGACATCATCAATAAAATTCTGAATTTTGATCAGGGAGTAAACTTCTAGAAAATCATCTAGATGCCTATAAGGATTTTCATTGAGATTCCCATAAAAAGATGTGAGCATCTGGATGAGACTAGGGCGAATCTCATATTGATCAACGAGAATGTCAGGGAGTTGAATACATGTTGAGGGAATAAAGTGCCCCTTCATAGGTGTAGGTTTCCCTCCAAGATGAATAGCCATAAAAAATGAGTTGGATCACAGAAAGAATTTTTTTAATTTTTTTTTCAAATTTTTTTTACAATTTTTTTTTACAATTTTTTTTAAAGTATTCCAAATTTTGTATGTCTTTCAATTTTTCAAATTTTGTTTTTATCAAATATTTCAAATTTGTTTTTAAATTTTGTATATTTTTTTGTCAATTTTATTTTACCTTTATTAATCTCCCTTTTTTTAATTCTTTTTTCTTCATTTTTTTTGGTTTTTTATCTATTTATTTAATTTTTTTATTTTGGATTTAGTTATTTTTTATTGAGTTTTTGTTTTTTAGAAACCTTCCATGTATCACTTTTTTATTTCTTTTTTATTAGAAATTCATAATTATTATTTTTTTGATTTAAAATTTTTTATTTTTTATTTTAAAATATCACTAAGACGAAGAGAGAGAGAGAGAGAGAGAGAAGATGAGATTTCTTTATTTTTTTATTTAATTTTAAAAAAAAATTTATGCAAACACAAACAAGTTAACACAAATTATCTAACGACCTAGATGTGAACTAAACCTATAAATAGGGTTTCACAAAATAACTAAAGTGAAATTTAAGTTCACCCTCAGTATTTCCACTAGCCACGTAAGGGGTGGGGTAGTGGGAGGCTCCCCCTACTTTCGTAGGGACCTAATTATGTCAAACCACTAGCTCGCTTAAGGCGTTTGCCGTCCGACCGTCTTACCTTAGGCACCGATTTTCATAAGAGGGTAAACCGAAATAACACAAGAAGCACAGTGTGATCTTAAGGCCAACGTCTACTAACTTTTATTTATGGCGTAGGTCATACAGATATACAAGGGAAATGTGGTTTGTGGGTTAAGGAAGGGTGATGAATTCCCCACCTTATGTTATTTAAAGGTACTGCCCTTCGAATATTTTGAAATGAAATGCACATCACAATTTCAAACAAGGGGTTCTTATGCAATATGCATGTCAGAATATGATAAGTAGAACGTACCTTGCCCCTCGCAATCTTTAAAATGCAATGACACGAATTAAACAAAGAAAAATTCTATGCTAAATGATGCATGACTTAGAACATGATGGGTGTGATTTCTATTCTTGGATGAAATCTTTTATTTTGGTACAAGTGGTTTTTTTTTTTAGTTAATGAACCTATCTAGTCAGCACAAAAATTCTTTTGTTTTGATTTTTTTTTTCAATAAGAGATAAATGTAAGAAACTATAAATAATAGAATAACAAGGATATGCAAATTTAGTACAACATGAAACTTAAAATGGTGTTTTTTTGTTTTTTGATTTTTTTGATTTTTATAGATTTTTTAAGAATTTTTCAGATTTTTTTTAAGATTTTTCAGAAATTGGAAAAACAGAACATGTTCCTACGTTTCTGCCCTTTAGCGACGCTTGACTGCAAGAATACCAGGCTTTCAGCGACGCTTCATTTTCTTAGAATTTCAGGTATGATTTTCCTCTTTCTTTGATCTTCTGATTTGTTTTATTTTTCCTGCAAAATAAAAATAGAAAAATTATTATACAAGTACACACATCAAACACAAGAATATCCCAACATTCAAAAATTTCTCTCCCCGGCAACGGCGTCAAAATTTGATGCGCTCGACACCCGTCGTTTAAAAATGCCGTGTCACACAAATTTCAAAATTGATAAAACCGCATTCACTCACTTAAATGATTTTGGAAATACGAGTACAATGGTAAATACGGGTCGATCCCACGAGGAGAAAAATCTTTATAGATCAAGTTGGAAAATAACCTTATGTTTTGAAAACTAATTTTTATCTTTTGAGTGCGATTAACACTAAAGGAAATTAAATTGTAACTTTGAATAAGAAGGGAAAAGTGAAGAAAATTTTAGCCAATGGATGAAGAATGCTGCCGTTTCCTCGCCGAGCCTTGGATGAAGATCACTCCGCCTTAGAAGTCGACGCCGTGAGATGACTGAAAGATGACTAACCGCCTTGGATTGTGTGAAAAAATTGTGAAGAGATGGAGATGGATAGAAATAGGAATAAAGACAAGTTGAAAACACAACCGAATTATATTAAAAATAGGGGGGTTGGAAGGAAGAGAATAACTTAAAATATAGAGGGAATTAGAATAAGTGGAAGAAATGAAAGTTGTAGAGAATGAAAAGATGAAGAAGTTTGATGAAGACCACAGAGATAGAAAACGAGAGGAAGACAGTGAAAAACGTGAAAAATCAAGATCTATCAGAGCGGATGAACAGTAAAATGGCAGAAAACAGAACAGTGATAAGTTAATTATAACTCACAAATAAAGAAGAATTAGAAGAAGTGATCGAATAACAAACTCTAGATCTATAAAAGAAGAACAACTTTCATGAAAAACTCAGAGTGAAAAGAGGATTGGAAAGACTTCAGAACAGAATAATACTAGAAGGTATTACCTCAGATGAACAGTAATCACATAGAACAGAACTTAGAAAAAACGGGAAATGACTTTCAAACTAGAAGGAATTAAGGGAAATGATAGAAAGAGAAATTGAAGAACACTTACAGATGAACAACTTTCGTGAAGACAGAAAAATGAAATGGAGATCAGAACAACATGTAATGGGACTAAGAAAGGACTAAATGTTTAAACAAAATATTCATTATAACAACATCAACTTACAAAGTTTACATGAAAAGCTCTCAAAGCAACACCCTCTAACTCTCCTATGTAGCTCTACTAAGGCCAACAAGAATGAACTTAAAAAACTCAAAGCAACCCCTTACAACTCTTAGCAACTCCTCTTAGCAACTCCCCTTTAGAAGCCCCTTTTATAGAGTTAACATAACCCCATTCCCCATGTGAACACTTTAACATTCATTGCCTCTTTTGTTGAAAATCACAACCCATTGCTACCATTTTTGACTCAAAATTGTGTGCCAACATGTGTTGCACACTTTTACAATTTTTTCTGATTTTTTTCTAGCCTTCTTTCTCTTCCTTTCTCTCTCTTCCTCTCTCTTTCTCTCTCCTCTTGGCCGCGTGCGCCGCCCGTGCGCCGCCGCCGCGCGCTCTCTCTCTTCTCTGCCTCGTGCGCCACCCCGCATGAGGCACGTTCGCCGCCCTGCGTTTACCCAGCAGGTGCGCCGCCCGTGTGAGGCGCGTGCACTGCCCGCGTGAGGTGCCCGTGCCCGCCGCTTCCCGCCGTTGACCGGGCGAAGGCGCGTTGGCGCGCCTTCCGTCTCCGCCTCGTCACCCGTGCCGACGCGCGAAAGCGCGTCTGCGCCTTCCTGCCGACCTGCACACAAAACACACACACACACACACATTATATATATATATATATATATATATATATATATAATGTATATATCTTATAAAAACCCTTTAAAAATATCAAATAAATTTATTATTTGTTTCTTTTTTTTTCTTTTTGAACAAGTCCATGGACTTTTGGCTTTTATTATTATTTTTTATTTTCTTTTTTTTATATTTGTTTCTTATCGCTTCCCTCGTACCGAGTGCCTGCATAAATAAGCAAATAACTTTATTAAAATTATTTAATTCCATAAAATTAAATATTTGACTCTAAATTAAAAGTAAGGGTGATACGTGCGTATTTATTATTATTAAAGCTCATAAAAATTATGTAGAACATAAATTAATATGTAAAAATACATACTTATCACACACTAAGGTCTAAGCATATGTGCTAGTGTGCATTATAAGGTCGGAGCACCTTTACTGTAGTCAGTGCACATGAAGGCATCAGGTCAGAGCATACTAGGCATGGTCGGAGCACATGTTTCATACAAGTCTAAGCATATGCACTCAAGTCGGAGCACATGCACCTTTAAGGTCTGAGCATAGCAGTAGAAGGTCGATGCTAGTGTGTCAAGGTTTCATATCATGTCAATGCATCATATGTGCATAATGCTTAGTCAAGTTTGTGCATCTTTCACACTTGTCTGAAATTTATGTATGTACTATGACTCTTAGGTCGATGCATATTAGTTATCCACTCATTCTTACAAAGTGTCTGACAAAATGCTTTATGTCTTATGTTCAAATTAACAGGTACTTAAGTCACTGAAAGACCCAGGATCGAACATATGAAAGGCAGCATGCCTTACACTCAGTATGGTCACGTGGCTCGAGGTCTTTATCCATAGGCACGTGATCCAAGGCAAGTCTCAACTAGAAATTCAGCCACGTGGATAATGAACCATCAACGTCTGACACGTGGATATCCAATAGCGCATTCTTTCAAAGTTCCTTGGGCGGGAATGTGTTTTCCACATGCCCAATCTCTCACGAGCCTATAAATAGAGGCCTGATTGCTCAAATGAATAGTAAAGAAAGATAGAAGAAAAATAAGAGAGAGAAGATCAGAAGCAACGTCTGAGAGCTAGAGAAGCTGAGGGAAGGAGAGCAGTCGAGAGTCTAGGAAGAGTTTAGAGAGAGTGTTGCTGAGAGGAAAACAGAGTACCGTAAGAGGAGTGAGATTGAAGAAGATATTCATCTCCTGACCTCTGGATCAGATCCATAGTCATATTACTCCTATGGAGCTACATTGTGTTATCGTCTTTCATTGTTTCTTCAAGTTTATCTTTTCAAATCTTTTGGAAGCTGTGTATCAGCAGAGCAAGCTGTGAAGCTCAGCAGGCGAGGTTGAATCCTCGGATAGCAAGCTGTGAGGCTCAGCGGTTGAAGCTGTGAATCAGCAGTTTAGCAAGCTGTGATGCTCAGTAGTTTGTTGGGACTTTATCCCCGAAGCTGTGGATCAGTGGATTCAAGCTGTGAGTCAGCAGTAATCCTTACTCGGTGGAGTAAGGGGTGGATGTAGATCTCTAGCTAGAGATCGAACCACCTAAAAATCTTCTGGTGTTTCATGTGTGATTGTCTGTGTGCCAGCATCTTCCATCTACTTCGCTGATCATCTCTTACATTCTGTTAGATCTAATTTCTACTGCTTATAACTACTGACTGTGTGAAGAGGTATATAAAAAGAAGCTACCAGAAGCATAGGTTAGGCCTATCTGAAAGGTAGCCTTCTTGCGTGAGTAGATTCATTGAGTGCCACCTCCGCCTTGTACCTCTTTCGCAACCAGTTTGCATCTCATCTATCTGCAAATTAATTCTGTCATCATTTATAGTTCTTTGTTGATCATTTATGTTCTTACATCGTGCTAGATGTCTTGTCCAGTCATCTCAGTGGTCTGAATTGGTAGTGGTTGGCTAAGTCTTTTAATTCCACATTTGAACTGCTTAATTCTCTGAATTTTGGGGTAGATCTATTCACCCCCCCTCTAGATCGTATTGTTCATCCATTCCAACATATGCCATGTGGGCTCGGGGTATCGGGCAACACGTGGAGAGAGGGGAGGTTCCACTGGTGCAAGTGCATAGGTGATTATGGGGATTCGTGTATGGGACGTCTTTCCTCACTGACCGCAAGCAGTCGGTGTTTATTTACATCGGATTGAATCCGAACACCTTTTTTCTATGATGAATAACAGCCAGGATAATACTGAAGTCATGGATAGAGGACCAGGTACCCCTGCAACTATGGGACAACAATTATACTCGAACGAGAGGTTTCATTGATCGGAGTCAAAAAATTGGGCACTCGCTAGGTGGTGTGGTGGTGAGACTGAGACCTGGGTCCCGGTATGTGCATTCAACTGGTTTCATGTTTTATGGGAGCCACATGGGCTTTACAGGTGGGCCAAGGAAGACAAAACACAACTGGTGCAAGCCGCAGGACAATTTTGACATGTGGATTGGTCCCTGGGTCAATGTAGAGCAAAGTGGATGTCTACGTATTTTTACAGGGACTCTCCTAGAAGAGCTAGGGACGTGCCCGACTCGCCGAGGGAGGGCTGGACTGGATGGTAGGTGCAGTCAACGGCTGGCACCAGAGGGAGGCCAGACGCGGCTCGAGAGGAGCAGTTGGGTACGGGTGCCGGGGGGCAGACGTCTTCAGGTCTGGGAGTTAGGGACAGTCCCAGGAATATTACTTCCGGGCAAGGGTCCGACTAACTCGAGTTAGCGGTCGGGAGGGTCGATCTCCGGCTGAGGGAGAGCGACGGACACGCGGTCCCGTGATGGAGGGAGAGGCGGCATCATGGCGAAGATGCTAGTTATAATGCTCCATACGCAGGCAGACCCAAGTTGCGGGTGTGTTCGCCGTTATCATAATACCTCATACGCAGGAGATGGACTTGAGTGAGACGACTAAACGCCATGTGAGGGGAGTATGTGTGACTTACCCTCGGCGTATATAAGCCGATCCACAAGCCACCCATTACACACTTATCTCCTCGCGTCCTTTCCAGAAGCCTTGGGGCTTGAGTGCACGAGCTGAGTGCCTGTAGATGTCTGAGTGTCCGTTAGCATCTCTTTGCCACTTGAGCTTCTAAAAGGATTTTATAGGAGAATCTGAAGGTCAGGGGGGTTTACGCACGTCAGATTGTGGGTATGATCTGTTTCACGTAAACCCCTTCAAAAATATATTTTTATGTTTATTTTTATATGTTTTTTTATTTCTGAGTGGGGTAGGGGGGTTTACGCAGATTGGACTGGAGGGCTAGTCCAGACCACGTAAAGCCCCCCCCCTTGGGGTTTGCGTGGACCAGACTGGGGGTCCAGTCTGGTCCGCCTAAACGCCTCCCCAAGGGGTTTTAAGCGGGATGGAAATGGGTTTTCGTCATTAAAAAAAGTTTTTTTTTGGTTTTATGTGGTTTAGGCAGTCTGGACTAGAGGGCCAATCCGGACATCGTAACCCCCCCTTGGGGTTTATTAGGACCAGACTGGGGGTCCAGTCTGGTCTACCTAAACCCCCCCCCCCTAGGGGGGTTTACGCAGGATAGAAATCAAGTTTTTGCCCTAGTGCCTATAAAAACCCCATTTTTGTATTTTTGGGCCCACTCTGACTGCGAGGACAAAGGATACAAGCTCTGATTTGCTGGCCATGTGTGCACGTAGAACAAGGAGATTGACCCAGGTTCTGCACAGTCTCCGGACTTTTTCTTCACGAGCGAGCTCCTGTGAGCTGGTACATGGATAGATGTGGATGGATTCTTTCATGACCCAGGATTGGGATGTGACAACGGCGGGACCCCGAGGCTAGGAAGAGGGCACGGCCTCCAAGGCGAGTTCACCCCCATTGGGGCAGAGTCGCTCTCAGGGCGAACTCCCCCGGGCGGCGTGGTCGTCACGCGGGGCTGGCCTGGGTGACCTTTGGGGGTTATTTGGTGATGTCCTTTAAAGGACCCGTGCTGAAGAAGGGCTGGGATTGACCCATGGAGGCCCATTGCTTGGTGTCGGTGTTGCCGCCAGCAAGGTGTTCGGGGAAATTCCGGACACACCTCGGGTCGTCGAACGGCTTGGGTAGCTGACTGGCGGGCCTTAGATTTGTCCCCGGGCTGAGGGTGAGAGCTTGTAGGAGTCGAGAGAAGGCGTGTAGGGCGTGTGGGCCCGGACTTTATGGTATATGCTGCGTTGTGAGGTGGGTTGACAGGGTAATCCCGGGTTGGCCCAGGTACTAAAGATAAACGGCTCAACGCCTTCTATCTGGGGGTTGGGGGTGGCCCCAACTTGCTAGAGGGTTGCCGTAGGACACGACCAATGTGTTTGAGCCATGGGTTGGCCCCCGGCTTGGTGTAGAATGGCTGGAATATGTACTCCCATAAGGTATTCAAGAAAATATTTGGCCCGCGTGCATGCGTCGTATGAGTGTAGAACGGGCCTTCGAAGCCTGTGGTTGACTGAGGTAGGTCTTCCTTTGAGTTTAGAGAGCTGGGGAGAGGTGTTTTGGGTTTGACCCCGGCCCCATTATTGGGTGCCACGTGTCGTGGCTTGTAGTCAGGACGCCCCCCGGTGGGCCCTAGTGGCTTGGTTGAAGGCGGGTATATCCGCAAGCTGGGCGACTGGGGATGGCCCCAATCAATTGTTGGTATTGCCGTGGGTCACGGCTAGTTAGTTAGGACCCTTGGTTGGGCCCGGTGTAGTGTAGAAAGGGCTTGGTAGATACCTCCTTAAAGGTGTTCGGGGAAGTTCCCGAGCCCTTCTTTGATGGTATTTTTGCTGGGAAAATGTCTGGATACAACAAAGGGTTAAAAGTTATGAGGATTTAAAAGGTAGGGGGTTATATTTAAAGTTTCTTCCCATTCTCCAATAGCAACGTATTGTTTTCCCCGTTCAAACCCATTCACATTCACAGAACCCTTTGTATGTCCATAATAACTTTCCATTTCTTCTTCGGCTGCTTTTACCAGTTCAAGTCGATGAAGAAGAACGTAGTAGAGACAAGGATCCTCGTTCCCTCGGAGCTACCTATGATCTTATAGAGTTTTTTTATTATTTTTTCTTTGATTTAGAAATTTTGTTTTCCGACATTTCAATCCTCGCCTAGATAAGCATGGATGGTTGGCCATCCAAATATTCCTAGATGTAGTTGTGTAGAGATAAAATGTAACGCCCCAAGATCCGATCCCCAAATTACGGGTATATTTTTTTTCTTTTCTTCCATTGGACCTCGAGACATTACTCCGTACGTATCACGGAAGCACAAGTATATAAACATGCATACATTCGCATGAGAGAGAGAGAAACCACAATTACAGGAAATATAATTTAGCATTTTCAACCATTCATAATTTCCAAAAGAGAGTACATGTCCAATGTTCCAGAATAAACATGAGTCCCCATAGGCTCACTACCCCATAACCATACATATAAGAAAGACTACTATCCATAGCATACCAAGACGAACTATGATCTAACACTACTCATCAGCTATAGCCTCCTCCTCAACCTCCTTCTCTCTATCTCCTGAAAATGTGTGTCACAAAGGGGTGAGTGTGACGCTCAGTAGGTAGCCTAAACAAATCGGGGTTAACACGCATCTATATAACAAAATTATACACATAATTCAGATGTTAATAATAGCATAATCCATTCATTATCATCTACTTAAAATAACTCATATGAGGAAAATATATTTTCTTTAACTAACATATAAGGTACCCATGCATGTAGCAAGACCTCAGTGAATGAGCAGTTACACATTATCACATTTTCATGAGTTTTCACATTTTTGTTATTCATGGAACCGAACAGCTGCCACAAACACAGGAGGCCCACACACAAACGAACGAACAAAAGAGTACAGCGCAGACCCGAGAGCGAACTCCCACCTAGATTCCTGAGGCCCAGTGGCGTTACATATCACCGTCCCATAAAAGGGTCGCCCCACAAAGGGACGGAGGTCTGAATCATCATAATTTTGACCAGGGCGTTACGTATTGCCATCCCCTAGGTTCTTTTACTTTCACGGTGTTACGTATCGCCGTCCCGCAGAAGGGCCGCCCCACAAAGGGACCGGAGTCCTATCTCACAGAATGTTATTATTTCCATTCATAACATTCACATCGTATTCGCATTCACATTCGTACACATTTTACAAATATTAGTATGATACTTTATCATAACAAGCATGCTTCCAAATGGTTTAAGTGGACGAATCACAATATAAGCTTTCTTGAGGTGGAAAGGAGCATGATCAGGTTACTATATAAAAGAGGGCAGGTTTACTACTAGGCTATACATGCATAGAAAATGACGTATAACTATAAGTACAGAATTTTTGGGAGCATGAAATCTTTACAGTGAGGTACTACCTTAGTCTTCTATCATTTTTTAATTTTTTAGATTTTTTTGAATTAGAATAGCCCCTCAAAATTCTCTTATTCTTAGTTTCTGGAAACAGAGACAGGGCCCTGGATATGCATAGACCTATATGTGCACAGATCTGAATTCCAATGTGCATAGACCCAAACATGCATAGACCTATATGTGCACAGACTTGAAGGTATGCACAGACCCAAACATGCATAGACCTATGTGTGTACAGACTTGAAGATGTCCACAGACCTTGAATTCTGAATGTGCATAGACCCTAAAATGTGCTTAGACCTATACGTGCACAGACCTTAACATGTGCATAGACCTTGAATTCCAAATGTGCATAGACCCTAAAATGTGCTTAGACCATTATGTGCACAGACCTTAACATGTGCATAGACCTTGAATTCCAAATGTGCACATACCCTACTTGACCTTTTCCCAAATGTGCATCGACCTTGTACTGGCCTGTGCCAATGTGTATCGACCATGAATAGCCCATCCCCAATGTGCATCTACCTTACTTGACCTTTTCCAAAATGTGCATCGACCATGTACTGGCCTCTGCCAATGTGCATCGACTTTGTATAGCCCATTCCCAAATGTGAATTGACCTTACATAGCCTTTTCCAAAATGTGCATTGACCTATATTGGCCTGGCCCAAATGTGCATCGACCTTACATGGCCTTTTCCCAAATGTGCATCGAGCTATATTGGTCTGACCCAAATGTGCATCGACCTTATATGGCCTTTTCCCAAATGTGCATCGACCTTGTATAACCCATCCCCAAATGTGCATCAACCTTATATGTCCTTTTCCCAAATGTGCATCGACCTATATTGGCCTGACCCAAATGTGCATCGACCTATATTGGCCTGACCTAAATGTGCATCGACCTTACCTAGGCCTGAACCAAATGTGCATCGACCTTACCAAGGCTTGGACCAAATGTGCATCGACCTTACCATAGAGTGCACTAAATGTGCATCGACCTTATCTAGTCTTGGACCCAATGTGCATCGACCTAACCAAGGCCTGCCCAACATGTGCATCAACCTTACTATGGTCTGCACCATATGTGCATCGACCTTACCTGGGATTTTACCACATGTGCATCGACCTTACTTAGGTCTACACCAAATGTGCATCGACCTTACTATGGTATGCAGCAAAGGTTCATCAACCTTAATTTTGTCCCCGGTAGATGGCAATCAAGAGGGGAGGGGTGAATTGATTGGCAATAAATTTTTTTTTAACAATTTCAACAGAATATGCTAGAATGAGATAGGAATAGAAACCCAAAGCACAACTCTTCTCACAGGATGACAAACTCACACGACCAAAGGCACTATCGAAGAATGACAATCGCAACACTCTCCTCTCGACAAGAAGCCCACACGAATAAAAGCACTGAAGCGAACCACAAGGAAGATAAGGATTTTAGGTGGTTCGGGTTCACAACAGTGCCCCCTACATCCACCCCTCACAGAGTGAGGATTGCTTCCACTATGAAGTGAAAAACCCACACGTACACATGCTGTGATCTGCAGAGCTACACACATGCGTGCGCTGCGACCTGTAGACGCGCACACACACAGTATATGTCTGAGAAGAATTTGGATATACAATGACCACTTAGATATGGAAGTGTATGAACAAAATATAGACAATATCGACTGTAAGAACACTAGAAATCCCCCTTTTTGACGATGAGCAAACGCTAGTTCTTCAGTCTTTGGATAAAGTCGGAAGATGTAGCCAGATCCTTCAAAATGATGCTCGGAGGATGATGCTTGATTCGAAGATCTTCATGCTCAGGTTCATCTAAGGAAGAGGACCTATGTTCCTTGCTCAAGCTGCATCAGATCTGCATTGAAATCCGCATGGTTCGCACTCAAGAGCCCTTCTCCCGAGTTTCTTCTCCTGCAAGGAAGAATGTCTCAAAAAGGTGAGAAAATATCCTACTCGATTATTCCTTGGGTCGCCCTAATGATTGGTTTTATAGCCCCAAGGCTGGGGGGACATGTGTATGGTGATGGGATCCTCGGATCCACAACTTTTCGGGCAAGAGAGGGTGCAAAAAGTAACATTCATACGGCGTCTAAAAGGATTCGACAGTGGGCCCCTGAAATGGGTCGACCCTTTGGGTCGACCCTCATGGCCTATTTTAGAAAACCCCCAAACGCGTAAAAGGCATAATCCTAAAGGGGTCGACCCTTTGGGTCGACCCTCGTGACACCTGAGCCCAAAACTGAACACCTGAGGGAAAAAGGGACTAACAGGGGTTGACCCTTGGGGTCGATCCTCGTGGTCAAAAACAAAAACTGCCCAACAAAAAGACTTCAGATATAGGGGGTCGACCCTTTGAGTCGACCCTTGAGACCAACCCATAAAAAAAACTTGAAACCCGAGGTCTCAAATGGGATCAGGGGTCGACCCTTGGGGTCGACCTTCGTTCGTTTGATTAACAAAAAACAAGCTAAGTGGTAGAGGGAGTCTAGGGGTCGACCCATAACCCTATGGGTCGACCCATCCACTGGACCTATTATATTCACAAGTATAAGTGAGTTTTAAGAATAAAACTATATCAAATCAACCCTTGGGGTCGAGGAAATGAAATCTATCATGAAGAGTCTATATAAAGATGAAAATGAGACATGTTTAGATCTCACCAAGCGTCCTCAAATTTTTGTTCGGAATTGAGCCTCATTCCTGAGTTCTGCAAAAACACCAAATCTAAGTTAGGTTTGATTTTGACATTTTCAGCTCAAAAGGGTTACTCAAAAAGGTGTTCTTGATCTTGCAAAGTTCATCCTTCAACTGCATTAGTAGCTCACGATTAAAGGAGAAAGAGTACAAAAGCAGTCCAAACAGAGTTCGTTCAAATTTATTGATCCAACAATTATTCTAGGCTCATATAGTGTTTGGTCATCATCAAAATCTAACAAATATGAGCATTCACTCAAGGGGGTTCAACAGTCTCCCCCTTTTTGATGATGACAAAATACTATATGCTAGATTTGAATATAACAAGGAAACTTCTATTTACAATATGAATCTGAATTAGGACTACAACACAAATATGGATCAAGCTAATCATTGTCACAGCCAATACAAGAAACAAGAGAACTTCTATTCATTCCACAGCTTCATTCCTCAACCTCAAATATGAGTTCACAAAATGTTTCATGCACCAATCTGAAACAATTCAAAAGCATAACAAAGGAGAGCACACGGCTTCATACAACTAATCTGCGATTGACCATTCATGAGCATCATCCATAAATTTGCCGACAACGAGGTTTTAAGACTTAAGATAGAGTTCATGAAAAAGAGAATGCAAACATATGCAATGCCATGATATGCAACAATACTAATCCACTGCTAACTGACACAACTAATGAAAGCAAACATGCAGGCAAGCACACAGCACACATACTAGTGTATCTAATCTGGCACACACATCATATTACAAAATATCTCCCCCTTTGGCATCATCAAAAAGAAGGGGGTAAAGACGGGATAGTAAGAGTGCCGTTCTGTTGGAGCGCAATCAACTAGTCCGAATCTGAGAGTGTGGAAATGGTGGACGTCTAATGTAATCCACAATATCATGAACCATTCTAGTCTGAGCGTCCAAAGCTTGCGAATTTGACTCAAGCAAAGTGGTTAACTTCTGAAAGTTCTAAGTGTAATCTGCATGGGAAAGCTTCAAATCTGAAATATCTTTCACAAGAACATCCATAGTCTCCCCAAACTTGTCTAAACGACCATCAATGGAATCCATTCGGTCCGTGACCATTTGAACCACCGCAGAAGGTATCCCCTCGTGATGAATATTTTGTTGTTCAACGTCCATAGAGCCTCATCTTCTTCTTCATCTTCAAAGATAGTTGCTTTTTCATAGCTCTTCAAAGTTCGAACTAAAACACCATTTTGAACAACATAATTCATATTGTAGCAGATGGAATGAATGGTGTAGATATCAGCTTCTTGAAGGGTCTAATAAGGTTCTTGAGACATCAAAATGCATGAACTCAAAAATTGCAGTTAATGCTACAACATAAGGAAGTGTTCTATTTTTGTGATTAATGCTGTTGCAAATGTGATCAAGCATAATTGATGGAAAGTTAATCTGAAGACCACCCAAAAAATAGTGGAACAAAAACATGTGAATTTCGGTGACTTTATCATGCCCTCCTCCTCTACGCAGTAAATAGTTGTCATCATGTGGTGTAAAATTCTCTGCATTGGAGGAAAGTGAATTGCATTAAGACCAGCTGTAGATCTTTCACCCATTTCTTCTAAAGTCATCATTTGGTAAACAATATCATCTGGCACAGCAATGTCTCCAAAAGTATAGCCTTCACTGGGCAGCCCGAGAGCTGTGCCCAAAAATACTGGTGCAAGCTTAATCATCTTGCCATTGACAATAGTGAACTTATCGTTGTCTGCAACTGATAGATTGCTATAAAACTGATGCACAAGCTTGGGAAAAACACGGCGATGTGCAGACATAAAATTATCCAAAATTGGCTGACTGCAAACAATATCCACTAGAGCAGGGAGATTTCTGAGTAATTTTTAGAAATCTACCGCCCGAGGGCGGAGGACCTTTCTATCCAAAATCTTGCTGGAGGTATAGGTCGAGCCACTTTTCAAGTTTCTAAGCTCGTTGCTCTTCAACCTTAGTTCTCGAGCTCTGCTAGATTCCTCCCCCTTGCGAGAGGGACGCCTCTTTAGGGCCATCTGGATCACAAGACAGATAAGAAACCTAGATGGTGTTGTAGATCGCGTCGGTTTGAAATTGGGACACCTTAACCTCAGATATTCAGATTCTCTACACACCATGGCTTACCTCAGAGGTGATTGGGAGGAAAAAATGAAGCTTTGAGATGCACAAGAAGGAGATCGCGAGTTGCCACCGGCTGGAGCTCACGTTGGGAGCTTGGACGATCTAGGGTTTCAAGAAGAGGTTTTTAGGGTATGAGGATTTGGTGGCAGATCATAGAAGGGGGCTGGATATAATATATAGGCAAGAGAGGGCGTTTATTAAGTCGAAATCCCCCTTTGCGAACTGGTCCAGCCACGGCGAGTCTGCTGGACCAGAATGGGTCGACCCTCTGGGTCGACCCCTGATTCTCCAAGCCCCGGCTAGAGACGAGAAACACGAGGGTCGACCCTTCCCCTGTACTTCATTAAATATTAATTTAAGATCAAAGGAAGTCCAAGGAGGGTTAGGCTCCAATCTCCAATGATCAAAACATGTGAGAATCAAGGGAAATTGAGTGTTTTGAGGTTAAAATCAATTGAGGAGAATACTACAAGGGAATTTAAGATCACATTAAACGCTTATTTTCCAACTCACCAAAATTCAGATTTTGAATGATTTTGCTCCATAGGATGACACTTGATTGTAATCAAGGTAATATCGGCCATAGAAGAAAGCAATGAATTTGTGCATACTACATAGATAGAAGGAATGCAATTCACGCACAAGATTACTTTTCACACAGTTTGCTTTTATATAGTTCAAGCAAGATGATGCACATGCATGAAGAAGGGGACTCACTAATGCAACTCAATGATGCAAATGCATGCATGACACAATTATTCTTGGTAAATATGAACACAAATGCATAAGATGCAAGAAAATAATTTATTAAAAGACTATAATGCATGATGCAGATGTTCATGAGTCAGACTTCCCTATCCTACAAACCCCTAGTTCTCTCCTAAATGATGTGAATTTTTCTTAATTTGGAGGCTTGGTAAAAATGTTAGCAATTTGAAGGTTGGTTTCAATAAAGTTAATTACAACATCACCCTTACTAACATGATCTCGAATAAAATGATGTCTAATTTTAATATGCTTCGTGCGAGAGTGATGAACAGGATTTCTTGACAAATTTATGGTTGAGGTGTTATCACATAAAATTGAGGTGTTTTTAAAGGAGATGCCGTAGTCAATCATTTATTGTTGGATCCAAAGCACCTGGGCCACATACTCGGCTTCAGCGGTTGATAATGTCACTGAATTTTGTTTCTTGGAGGCCTATAAGACCATGCATCCCCCAAGAAATTGGCAGTACCCACTGGTGCTTTTCTGATCCACTTTATAACCTACATAATTGGCGTCAGAATAAGCAATCAATTCAAAGCTCGAATTACGCGGAAACCATAACCCCAAATTTACTGAACCAGCAATATATCTAAAATCCATTTTACGGCCGACATGTGTGATTCCTTCGGATTGGACTGAAATCTCGCACACAAACAAACAACAAATTGAAGGTCAGGTCGGCTGGCAGTCAAATACAACAGAGATCCTATCATGCTTCTGAAAAGTTTTTGATCTACGGTTTTACCTTTGTCATCTTGATCAAGTTTGATTGATGTAGACATTGGTGTTGGTTGAGGTTTCACCTTGCTGAAATTATACCTCGTGAGAAGATCTCGAGCATACTTCCTTTGACAAATGAATATTCCTTCCGCCATTTGTTTGACCTGCAAGCCCAAGAAGAAAGTCAATTCTCCCATCATGGTCATCTCAAACTCACCTTGCATAAGTTTGGCAAAGTTCTCACTCAAGGTGTTCAGTAGAACCAAATATATTGTCATCAACATATACTTGAACAATTAGGATTTTCTTACCATTTACTTTGGTAAATAACGTTTGATCAATGTTACCACGTTTGAACCCATTGTCAACAAGGAAGGAACTCAGCCTCTCGTACCAGGCGCTGGGAGCTTGTTTCAACCCATAAAGCACCTTGTCCAATTTGTCGACATGTTCTGGATATGCATGATCTTCAAATCTTGGAGGCTGCTCCACATACATGTCCTCCTATATAAAACCATTCAAGAATGCACTTTTCACATCCATTTGAAAGAGTTTAATATCATTGTGGCATGCAAAAGCTAAAAGTATTCTCACAGCCTCAAGTCTTGCCACGGGGGCAAATGACTCGTCAAAGTCAATTCCTATTTCTTGGCTATAGCCTTTGGCTACAAGCCTGGTCTTATTCCTAATCACCACTCCTTGATCGTTTAACTTGTTTCGAAAAATCCACTTGGTTCCGATCACAGAGTGGTTTTTAGGACGAGGCACAAGGAACCACACTTTGTTCCTTTGGAACCGGTGTAGTTCATCCTGCATAGCTAAGATCCAGGAATTGTCTTTCAAGGCTTCATCAACAGAATGCGGTTCAAACTGAGAAAACAATGTAAGATAATCCAAATTGTCTACTTCCTTGTATGAAGATCGAGTTTTCACTTTATCTTCTACATTACCAATCACATTTTCAGCTGGATGGCTTTTGTGGAAAGTCCATTGCCTAGGAAGCTGTTGTAGTTGTTGGCTTTCTTGATCCTTAACTTCTGATTCTACACCTTGAGTTGTTTGTTCTTGAGCTACCTTTGGTACAATTTCATCAACGGTTTCTTCTTCTTCATCTTGCGAAATTGAACTTCTGTTAGCATTTAGATTGCATGATTCATCTACAATAACATGAGGGCTCTCCTCTACTACAAGAGTTCTCAGGTTATAAACCCGATAAGCTCTAGAGATAAGAGAGTACCCAAGAAAAATTCCACGATCACTTTTTGCATTGAATTTGCCCAAATTAGATTTTTCATTATTAAGAATGTAGCAGATTGATTCAAATGGTTTCAAATGAGAGATGTTGGGTTTCTTACCTTTGAAAAGTTCATATGGTGTTTTTCTTAAGATAGGTCTTACCATGGCTCGGTTTATAATGTAATATGCCGTGCTAACAGCTTCTGCCCAAAAGTATCTTGGTAAATTATTCTCGCTTAGCATCATCCGAGCCATCTCAATGAGGGTTCTGTTCTTTCTCTCTACAATGCCGTTTTGTTCTGGAGTTCTTGTTGCTGAAAATGTATGCGTGTATCCGTGTTTCCTGCTAAATTCATCAAAGTCATTATTCTCGAACTCCTTACCATGATCACTTTGTATTCTCTTGATGGAACATCCTTTCTCATTCTGCACTTTCCTACAAAAACCTTCAAATTCCGTCAAGGCATCATTTTTATGTGACAAGAAATATACCCAGCAAAATCGTGAGAAATCATCTGCAATGACAAGCCCATATAACTTTCCACCTAGACTGTGAGTTCTACTAGGTCCAAATTAGATCAATATGAAGAACTTCAAGGGGCCTAGAAGTTATCACATCATTCTTGCTTTTAAACGAGGTTCTAGTTTGTTTACCTTTACTGCACGCCTCACAAACCTTGTCCATTTGAAACTTCAGGTTTGGCATTCCAATGACTAAATCATTTCTCGAGAGCTTTGTTAGAACATTAAAACTGGCATGCCCAAGACGGTGATGCCACAACCAAACACTATCTAAATTATTAGCAACTAGGCAAAGATTATCATGTGATGTATCATCTAAATCTCATATATACATTGGTTTGTCTAATCCCTATGAACATTATTTTATTTGTGTTTTTATTTACAACAGTGCAGTGCGTGGAGTCAAAAAGCACATTGCACCTTTTATCACAAAGTTGACTAATACTAAGTAAGTTGTGATTGAGACCTTTAACCAACAAAACATTTTCTACACTATGAGTAGATCCCTTACCAATCATACCTTCACCGATGATCTTTCCTTTGTCCTTGCTCCCGAAGGCAACAAGTCCACCATCCTTTTCTTTGAGGTCAACAAAAATTTCTTTGTTCCCTGACATGTGTCGCGAGCATCCACTATCGAGGTACCATTTATTTCTTTGAGCCTTCATGTAGACCTATAAAACATCAAGATAAGAAGACTTCTATGATTTTGGTACCCAAGCTTGCTTGGGTCCATAACGGTTAGAAGTTCTTGATCTATTCATCCTCATTGATTTTCTGGCAAACTGTTCATCGTCAGCCAACATTAATCTGCATGTACACATGGTGTGGCCAAGCATTCCACAGTAGAAACATGAAACAACTTTCTTGTTAGGATTCCTTTTCTTATTTTCATTCATGAAGGGTCTGTGAATGGGAATGTGTTTTTCTTTCTTTTTGTGTGGAGAACATGATGAAGATGAAGCATTTACATTCACATAGGAAGTACAAGTCTTATTTTCAAATGCTTTCTTATTACATGGCTCATAACCTAACCCTTCCTATCTGAAATTCAATTTCATTCCTAGCATGGTGTCTAAAGTTTGCTTCCCTTTGACAAATTTTGCTAGCGTTTCTTTTAGATCTTGCACTTCAGCTCTTAGAGTTTCACTGGCATTTTCAAGTTCCATTTTCTATTTTTCCAAGCCTTGTATTCTAGCATTCACTTCCTTAATGGCTTTCTTTAGCTTCCCATTTTCTTCAATTTCTTTCATGGACTTTTCATCATTTTGTTGTTCTTCTTTTGAACATGCTAGCTCTTCTTCAAACAAGATGACTTTAGAATTAAGCATTTCATTCTCATAAGACATTGTTTCTATCTTGGATGTGATACGGGATGGACACGCGGCCTGGGACTCTAGCTCGCAACTCATCCCTAAGCGAGGGAAACGCGGGATCGTGCGCGGTTGAGGAATCGGCAATGAGTCGGGTAGTCGACTCTTCCGCGTGTACTTGGATTAAGTCACGGGATGGGTCACTCACTCACTCTCGCAGCGGTGATAAAAATACATATCGAGCTAAGTAACCTATCACTCTAGCAGCGGCATTCAAAAATATACAAGATAAGCAAATGCGATAAGAGAGTGGCGAATTTACCTACACGCTCCAGGCGTGGGGAAGACGACCCTGGCCAAGTACGGTAACTCCCGGTAAAAAAAATTACAATAATTACAGCAGTGATATTATTGCCCACTCCACACAGGGAGGTAAAGGGCTACAAAAGGGGCCCGGGAGGACCGATCATGGGTTGACGGGCAGCAACTTGGACAGCTCCTGTGGTAGCGCATGCCGGCAACCGTGGGGTCCATGTCCTGGCTAGTGGGCTGAGTGGGCCGGGGATGGTACTGCTGCGACGGTGGCCCCTGGAGGGACGTTCCCTAGGAAGGCGACGTGCTGGTTCACCTTGTGGAAGGTGAGGCGGCCGGCTCGGGGGTGATTATTGCTTGCTGTCCACGAGCTGTTTCTTTTGTTCCTGCAATGCGTGACCCGGAGACAACGGGTGCTACGATCAGCCCCAACCTCTTATTGACGCGAGACTGGCGCCGTTGGAAAGCTCTTTCAGAGAGATATGACCCCAAGCTAGAGAACGAATTTTGTCTATCTCTATAATGGCCTTGGTCGAATTTCCAACCTGCTGGTTCACCGAACCAAATCTGGCAGGACAGATTTGGAGCTTCCTGAGAATGGGGTTTAAACGTAGGGAAAACGTCGGATCTGGAGGCTGGGATTTTTATGGGAGATAGAGGGGCAAGTAAGGAAGACGCCAATATTTTTTGTAGATTTTCTAAAGGTGGTTTGACAGGAGAAATAGACTTTATGGTGGTCAGGGGTCGGATCTGGACTGCACAGGACAGAACATATTTTGGCGTGAGTTTTAATTTTCCAGAGGAGTAAATGAAATTCTAAATTCGTGAAAAAAGTTGTGGAGGTGGGTTTTGGTGGTTAGAACACCCAGTCTAAATTTCAGATCGATCTGAATTTGTAAAGGGGGTGAAAAGGGAGAAGAACTGGGTTGTTGGAATAGAGATTTTCATAGAAGACAGATTGCTAGGGGTGGAAAGATAGAATTAGGAAAAATAGCTAACGTGGGTTAAATGACCTGGATGTTTTTGTGGAGGATGGGGGGGGGGGGACGTGGGGGACGCACCCTCCAATTTCGGGCATGGCCTGAGCTCCTTATGGAGAGCTAAAAATCATCCTTTACTGTTCTGTCCAGGGGTGGACAGAACTCCGAAGACGCGGCGGTGGCGGTGCGATGGCGGCTCGATGGCGGCGGCGGCGGCGGCGGTGCTGAGCTTCTCACTCATGAAGGGGGTAGAAGAGAGGCTTCACACCTCTACAAGGGGGAGAGAGGAGGAGGGCGCCCTTGGGCCTTCCTCCTGGCAATTTCACAAAATTTCTTCATTAATTCTCATAAAATGGGAAATACAAGGTATTTATATGAAAATACAAATGACCTAAACTATCCTCAGATATAGGGTTAGGGAGGGGCAAACAGGGGATGGAAGAATTATTTCTTCCATGTGTTTAAAATAAAAATAAAAATAATATCCTATGGGGGGCGCCCCCTTGACTTAAGGGCAGAGAATATGGACATTTTCCTCCCTTTGTCCCCTTGAATGGTCAAGCTTTCTAGAAGCCCACCTTGGACATTTGACCATCCCCACATGGGCCCTAGGGCTTAGGTGGACCAATGGGAGAGAGGATGAGGGGCCGCCGCTGGACCTACGGGGCTTTTGCAACTAAACCTAAAGACTTCTAAGGACTAACAAATTGGCTTTTAAAACCTTACAATTGCAAACCCAATAATGCCAGGGTATAAATACAAACAAAAGGACACAAATGCAAAATAAAAATGTTAGTGCTCGGAGTTGATTCCCATCAATTCTCCTCGGGTGGGAAGAACTTGACCCCGTCGAGTAATGGGTGCGGCTGCTCGTGTGGCTACTGCGGATTCGTCACCGCACCTGGAAGCGAGGAGTACGCTCCACTCCAAGTAATCGTCACCTGCTCATCCCGTATAGATTCGATATTGTCACGCTGATGTGGGAATGAGGCTAGAGGTGGACACTCCAGGGTGGGGTCACTCTCAAAGGAGGGAGGCGGCTCAAAGGCTCACTAGGAATCACCGCTGGGTCCCTATATGTGACTAGATCTGAGACTTTGAAATGTAGAGTTGATCCAAAATTCTCGAAAGGGGCTAACACTGCGAGCTGACATGAGACGGACTCAACCTGACACATGCAGACTCCTGACAAATTATACAAAAGAAAAGCACACACCTAATGATATGCAGACCCATGCATATGCTATGGCGGACCAGGACACCCGAATGTGTGACGTGCATACACGAGACACACCCGGTGGTTGGCAGGATTGGGGACTCCTAGACATCCTAAGATGCACCAGTCATGCACATTGGACTTGGATGTGGGAGGGCCAAAAGAACCGAATTCACCTTCTTCCTTACCCCAATGAACGGGCTCCTTGCGAAGTATAGGTGGACTAACCTATGGGGTAGGGGTGTGATAGGCGGCTTCCCTAACGAGGTGGAACGGATAAGGTGGGTCACTAGGGTCCTTAGGGAAGGGATCAAAGAAGGTACGACCCCTTGATTTGGATTCCCTCATGACACAGTCCCAAGTGTAAAATTCTTGAAGGTGTAAACGATCACCTTCATGCACTGGGGTAGATGGGACGGTGGTCTCATGTAGACAATATGGTTCCTCCCTCGGGAAAAGTGGAAATAAATACGGCTCGGCCGGCATAGGAAGGAATAAAAGGATCTCCGTGGTGACATGACCCATTGTGCACACGGAGGTAACGGACCCCAAAGTGGGATGGGTGAAGCTACGACCTGTGGGTCGGTCGAAGCCAGGGGCCAATAAGTGTGTCAACTGCAACTGGTAGTCCAATCCCTTAAGAAGGTCTTCCAAGGTATCTATGTGGTGACTAGATCGGAACGTGGTATGGAAGGAGTTGACCGGAACTAATGGTAATGTAGGGTCCATGGATGGATAAGAAGGTGGGATCAAGCCCTTCTTGAGCCAACTAAGTAGTGGCTCGGTGATGAAAAGCTTTCCCGTTAGAAACACGGGTGGCTCGGGCTGAGATGGCTCCAAATGAGGTGACTCCGAATAAAGATCGGACGTAGATCGCAATGGAGCTCTAGGGGAGGGGTTCCTCGACTGGGGTGGGGAAGGTCGTGGGGTAGGCTATTCAACCGGCTCGGGACTCGGTTGGGAGGTAGAGGCTCGCCGATGGGCGACATCAAACCTTGCCTCGAAAGGCTCAACCTCTAGAGCGACCAAATAAGACTGCACCAGAGAGAACGCGTCGTGGATAAGACATTCAAACCGATAATGAAGCCGCAAACCTCTCCGAAACTGAAGTGCGGTCATGGTGCTCTCCTCTCCAACTCCATATCCTAATCGGTACACTTCAAAGTCCCTAATGTACTCCGACATGGACTTGTTGCCTTGGACGGGTCTGATCGAGGCTTCATCTAGGGTGGAGACTCGTCTAACCAGACCGTGGAGAGATCGGTCGGTAACGTCTACCCTAGGGCATGCAAGAGACTCTTTTTCTTTTCTTTTTTTCTCTCTCCTTTTTTTATGCAAACTAATGCAAGCACCTAGACACGACCTTATACAACAATGATGCAAAGTTTAGAATGCTGACTAGACTATAAACCTAGACACAACCAATATTCGGTACTTGGCGGAGTTACAGGATCCAAAGATCCCTTCAACGCAAGTGTGCTACCTTCCCGATAGGCGTAACCTATCATTCGGGTAACACCTTTTGATATACAGAATAAAGGTATGCAAATGCGACACCTAAGACTTGAGACTCTTTTTTTTATCTTTAAGCAAAGACTACCCTAGACTCAACCTTACGCTCTGATACTAATTTGATGCGGGACGGACACGAGGCCTTGGACTCTAGCTCGCAACTTGTCCCTAAGCGAGGGAAACGCGGCATCATGCGCGGTTGAGGAACTGGCACTGAGTCGGGTAGTCGGCTCTTCCGCATGTACTCAGATTGAGTCACAGGACAGGTCACTCACTCACTCTCGCAGCGGTGATAAAAATATATATCGATCTAAGTAACCTATCACTCTAGCAGCGGCATTCAAAAATATACAAGATAAGGAAACGCGATAAGAGAGTGGCGAATTTACCTCCACTCTCCGAGCGTGGGGAAGACGACCCCGGCCAAGTACGGTAACTCCCGGTAAAAATAATTACAATAATTACAGTAGTGATATTATTGCCTACTCCATGCAGGGAGGTAAAGAGCTACAAAAGGGGCCCGGGAGGACCGATCCTGGGTTGACGGGCAGCAACTTGGACAGCTCCGGTGGTAGCGCGTGCCGACAACCGTGGGGTCCACGTCCTGGCTAGTGGGCCGAGTGGGCCGGGGATGGTACTGCTACGACGGTGGCTCCTGGAGGGACGTTCCCTAGGAAGGGGATGTGCTGGTTCACCTTGTGGAAGGCGAGGCGGCCGGCCCGGGGGTGAATGTTGCTTGCTGTCCACGAGCTATTTCTTCTGTTCCTGCAGCGCGTGACCCGACGAGAACGGCTGCTACGATCAGCCCTGACCTCTGATTGACGCGAGACTAGCGCCGTTGGAAAGCTCTTTCCGAGAGATATGACCTCATGCCAGAGAAAGAATTTTTTCTATCTCTATAATGGGCTTGGTCGAATTTACAACCTGCTGGTTCACAGAACAAGATCTCGCAGGATAGATTTGGATCTTCCTAAGAATGGGGTTTGACCGGAGGGAAAACGTTGGATTTGGAGGATGGGCTTTTTATGGGAGATAGAGGTGGAAGTAAGGAAGAGGGAAATATTTTTTGTGGATTTTCTAAAGGTGGTTTGTCAGGGGAAATTGATTTTATGGTGGTCAGTGGTCGGATCTGGACTGCACAGGACAGAACAGATTTTGGCTTGAGTTTTAATTTTCCTGAGGGGTAAATGAAATTCTAAATTCATAAAAACATTGTGGAGGTGGGTTTTGGTGGTCAGAACACCCAGTCCAAATTACAGATCGATATGAATTTGGGAAGGGGGTCAAAAGGGGGAAGAACTGGGTTGTTGGAACAGAGATCTGCACATAAGGTAGATTGCTAGGGGTGGAAAGATAGAATTGGGAAAAATAGCTAACGTGTGTTAAATGACTTGGATTTTTTGTGGAGGATGGGGGGGACGTGGAGGACTCACCCTCAAATTTTGGGCATGGCCTGAGCTCCTGATGGAGAGTTAAAAATCAGCATTTACTGTTCTATCCAGGGGTGGATAGAACTCCAAAGACGTAGCGGTGGCACGGCGACGGCGGCTCGATGGCGGCGACGGTGGCGGTGCTGAGCTTCTCACTCAGGAAGGGGGTAGAAGAGAGGCTTCACACCTCAGAAGAAGGAGGCTTCACACCTCCGCAAGGGGGAGAGAGAAGAGAGGAGGAGGGCGCCCTTGGGCCTTACTCTTGGCAATTTCACAAAATTTCTTCATTAATTCTCATAAAATGGGAAATAAAAGGTATTTATATGAAAATACAAATGACCTAAATTATCCTCAGATCTAGGGTTAGGGAGGGGCAAACAAGGGATGGAAGAATTATTTCTCCCATGTGTTTACAACAAAAATAAAAATAATATCCTATGGGGGGCGCCCCCTTGACTTAACGGGAGAGAATATGGATATTTTTCTCCCTTTGTCCCCTTGAATGGTCAAGCTTTCTAGAAGCCCACCTTGGACATTTGACTAGAGATAGAGGTGGAAGTAAGGAAGACGGCAATATTTTTTGTGGATTTTCTAAAGGTGGTTTGTCAGGGGAAATTGATTTTATGGTGGTCAGTGGTCGGATCTGGACTGCACAGGACAGAATAGATTTTGGCTTGAGTTTTAATTTTCCTGAGGGGTAAATGAAATTCTAAATTCATAAAAAATTATGGAGGTGGGTTTTGGTGGTCAAAACACCCAGTCCAAATTACAGATCGATATGAATTTGGGAAGGGGGTCAAAAGGGGGAAGAACTGGGTTGTTGGAACAGAGATCTGAACAGAAGGTAGATTGCTAGGGGTGGAAAGATAGAATTGGGAAAAATAGCTAACGTGTGTTAAATGACCTCGATGTTTTGTGGAGGATGGGGGGGACGTGGAGGACTCACCCTCAAATTTTGGGCATGGCCTGAGCTCCTGATGGAGAGCTAAAAATCAGCATTTACTGTTCTATCCAGGGGTGGATGATAGAACTCCAAAGACGCAGCGGTGGCGCGGCGATGGTGGCTCGATGGCGGAGACGGTGGCGGTGCTGAGCTTCTCACTCAGGAAGGGGGTAGAAGAGAGGCTTCACACCTCAGAAGAAGGAGGCTTCACACCTCCGCAAGGGGGAGAGAGAAGAGAGGAGGAGGGCGCCCTTGGGCCTTGCTCTTGGCAATTTCACAAAATTTCTTCATTAATTCTCATAAAATGGGAAATACAAGGTATTTATATGAAAATACAAATGACCTAAATTATCCTCAGATCTAGGGTTAGGGAGGGGCAAACAAGGGATGGAAGAATTATTTCTCCCATGTGTTTACAACAAAAATAAAAATAATATCCTATGGGGGGCGCCCCCTTGACTTAAGGGGAGAGAATATGGATATTTTTCTCCCTTTGTCCCCTTGAATGGTCAAGCTTTCTTGAAGCCCACCTTGGACATTTGACTAGCCCCACATAGGCCCTAGGGCTTAGGTGGACCAATGGGAGAGAGTATGAGGGGCCCTCGCTGGACCTACGGGGCTTTTGCAACTAAACCCAAAGACTTCTAAGGACTAACAAATTGGCTTATAAAGCCTTACAATTGCAAACCCAATAATGCAAGGGTATAAATACAAACAAAATGATACAAATGCAAAATAAAAATGTTAGTGCTCGGAGTCGATTCCCATCAGGATGTTAATTCAACACACTTCACACATGAAGATTCATTGAGTATGCTTTGGTCAATCTTTTTCTTCAACATTCTATTTTCAGTTTTTAATTCTTTGCATTTTTCATACAAAGCTTCATATGTAATTTCCCATTGTTCACATGAGAGATCCTCAGTCTCAGAATGTACCTCATTGGAGCCTTCATCATTGGGCATTAGACACAAGGTTTGGACAAGCTCGTCCAGCTCATCTTCCGATTGGTCATTGACGTCGTCTTCATCACTCCATGTTGCAACCATTGCCTTCGTTTTCATGAACTTTCCTTTCTTGAATTTTTTCTGAAGTTCGGGACACTCTCCACGCATGTGCCCTGGTTTTTTGCATTGGTAATAGATGACTTCTTCCTTTTTGCTGTTTTCTCCCTTCTTTGCTATCATCTTCCTTGATCCTCTTCTGAATGGAGCTCCTGCTCTTCTGGATCTCTTAATGAATTTTCTGGCCCTTCACGTTATCATGGCAACCAGCTCTTCATCCTCACTATTTGAAGTAGAACCACCTTCACTTTCATCTGAACCTTTGAGGTTGGTCTTTAAGGCCATGCTTGTGATTGGCTTCTTTTTCTTGACGTCTTCCTCATTCCTTTTTATATTCACCTCGCAAGTCATCAATGATCCTATTAGCTCATCAAGTGTCAGTGTACTAAGGTCCTTTGAGTCTTCAATGACCATGGCCTTAGTGTGCCTCTGTGGTGAGAGGGACCTTAATACTTTCCTCACAACATCCTGGTTGGAGTATTCCTTCCTGAGTGCCTTCAGCCCGTTGGTTATCTCCAACATCCTAGCAAACATCTCTGAAATGCTTTCGTCTAGATTCATCATGAACAATTCATAGTCTCGAACGGGCAGATTTGCTTTAGTCTCTTTCACTTCCGATGTTCCTTCGTACATCAACCGGAGTTTGTTCCACATTTTCTGCGCGGAAGCACACATCGAAATTCATGAGTACTCATTGGGGTGAATTGCACACTGAATTATATTCATTGCTTTGAAATTAACTATACACTTCTTAATATGATCTTCTCCCCATTCATCCTCTTTGTCAGGTAATTGATGTGGACCCTTACTGATAACTTGCCAAATATCAAATTCTTGGGCCCTCAGAAATACATACATCCGATTCTTCCAATATGGGTAGTTCGACCCATCGAAGAACGGAGGCCTATGAATTGAGTGCCCTTCGGGCATCATCCCTTTGTTTGCCATTTACTGGATCTTACTCTACGATCGTGAGATCAGTAAAAATCAGAGACCATGCTCTGATACAAATTATTGTCCCCGGTAGATGGCAATCAAGAGGGGAGGGGTGAATTGATTGGCAATAAAAAATTTTTTAACGATTTCAACAGAATATGCTCGAATGAGATAGGAATAGAAACCCAAAGCATAGCTCTTCTCACCGGATGACAAACTCACACGACCAAAGGCACTATCGAAGAATGACAGACGCAACACTCTCCTCTTGACAAGAAGCCCACACGAATAAAAGCGCTAAAGCAAACAACAAGGAAGACAAGGATTTTAGGTGGTTCGGGTTCACAACAGTGCCACCTACGTCCACGCCTCACAGAGTGAGGATTGCTTCCACTATGAAGTGAAAAACCCACACACACACACGCTGTGATCTACACAGCTACACACACGCATGCGCTGCGACCTGTAGACGCACACACACACAGTATATGTCTGAGAAGAATTCGGATATACAATGACCACTTAGATCTGGAAGTGTAAGAACAAAATATAAACAATATCGACGGTAAGAACACAAGAAATACCCCTTTTTGACGATGAGCAAACGCTTGTTCTTCAGTCTTTGGATGAAGTCGGAGGATGTAGCCGGATCATTCAAAATGATGCTCGGAGGATGATGCTTGATTCGAAGATCTTCATGCTTAGCTTCATCTAAGGAAGAGGACCTCTGTTCTTTGCTCAAGCTACATCAGATCTGCTTTGAAATCCCCATGGTTCGCACTCAAGAACCCATCTCCCGAGTTTCTTCTCCTGCAAGGAAGAAAGTCTTAAAAAGGTTAGAAAATATTCTGCTCGATTATTCCTTGGGTCGCCCTAATGATTGGTTTTATACCCCCAAGGCTGGGGGGGCACGTGTATGGTGATGGGATCCTCGGATCCACCACTTTTAGGGCAAAAGAGGGTGCAAAAAGTAACATTCGTACGGCGTCGAAAAGGATTCGGCGGCGGGCCCCTGAAATGGGTCGACCCTCGTGGCCTATTTTAGAAAACCCACAAACGTGTAAAAGGCATAATCCTGGAGGGATCGACCCTCGCGACACCCGAGCCCAAAACCGAACACCCGAGGGAAAAATGGACTAACAGGGGTCTACCCTTGGGATCGACCCTCGTGGTAAAAACAAAAACTGTCCAACAAAAAAGACTTAGGATATAGGGGGTCGACCCTTTGGGTCAACTCTTGAGACCAACCCATAAAAAAACTTGAAACCCGAGGTCTCAGATGGGATCAAGGGTCGACCCCAGGGTCGACCCTCGTTCGTTTGATTAACAAAAAACAAGCTAAGTGCTAGAGGGAGTCTAGGGGTCGACCCATGCACTGGACTTATTATATTCACAAGTATAAGTGAGTTTTAAGAACAAAACTGTATCAAATCGACCCTTGGGGTCGAGGAAATCAAATCTATCATGGAGTCTATATAAAGATGAAAATGAGACATGTTTAGATCTCACCAAGCGTCCTCAAATTTTTGTTCGGAATTGAGCCTCATTCCTGAGTTCTGCAAAAATACCAAATCTAAGTTAGGTTTGATTTTGACATTTTTAGCTCAAAAGACTTACTCTAAAAGGTGTTCTTGATCTTGCAAAGTTCATCCTTCAACTGCATTAGTAGCTCACGATTAAAGGAGAAAGAGTACAAAAGCAGTCCAAACAGAGTTTGTTTAAATTTATTCATCCAATAATTATTCTAGACTTATATAATGTTTGGTCATCATCAAAATCCAACAAATATGAGCAATCACTCAAGGGGGTTCAACACTTAATATGGGTTGCAGCAAATGTGCATCAACCTTACTATGGGTTGCACCAAATGTGCATCGACCTTACTCTTGGTTACAGCAAATGTGCATCGACCTTACTATGGGTTGCAGCAGATGTGCATCGACCTTACTATGGAGTGCACCAAATGTGCATCGACCTTACTCTGGGCTACAGCAAATGTGCATCGACCTCACCTGGGTCTTACACTACATGTGCATCGACCTTACTTGGACTTTACCAAATGTGCATCGACCTTACTATGAACTTCCTCAAATGTGCATCGACCTTACCAAGGTATACCTTATATGTGCACAGACCTGTCCACAGTCTAAGCTATATGTGCATTGACCTTACCAGAGTCTACCTTATATGTGCACAGACATGTCCAGAGACTGTACTGACTTTCCCTGGGACTGTACTGACCCTAGAGACTAAGAGGAAACTCATTGAAGCCCAAAACTTGATGAAAACAAGAACTAAAAATGAACATGATGGTGGTCTTCACATGCCCTTAATGCCTCTTTAAAGTGTAGAAAATATATTTGAAATCATTCTAATGCATTGTTGACCCCTAAAGTTTGAGGTTAGGTGCCTACCTTTTGAGATATTAGACCGACAATCCGGGGATGAAATCCACACCCCAGATCCACCTACAGCTTTTCCTTTTGATCTGGGGATGAGATCCACACCCCAGATCCACCCAAGACTTCGCTGCGGGTTCACCCTCCTACGCAAAGGCCAAGGTCCCTCACCTCTCTTTCTTCCACAAGAGGAACCGTAGGTGGTAGAAAAAGGAAGATGAGTGTTGCTAAAGGCTGACCACCCTTGAAACCCACCTCCTTATATAGTCTTCAAGCCTCCCAAGGCCCTACCATGACCCACAAGGCCCAACCTTCTCCCAAGGTTGTTGGTTTAAGGAGGGGTTAATGCTAAGCACCCATTCGGTTTGAACAGAGGTTACCCTTCGTCTACCCGGTCAAAGATGTCAATGGGTGCACTTTTATGTTAGGATTTAGGTTTGGATGTCTTCATATGAAATGAAGAGGACTTCTAGATATAAATTTCAGTCATGGTTTCATCGACTTTCATCAACTTTAGCATGAGGTATGATTTTTGAAATATTAACGTTATTCCTCTTCTGTTCCAGTCGCGACCCTTCATCTTCCTGGTGGTAAATGTGAGTGGGAGCGCTCTTCTGTTGGGATTTGGATTGGGATGTCTTCAAATGAAATCAAGAATACTTCTTGATATAACCTTGGCTCCTGGTTTCATCTAATTTCCTCATTCCTAGCCCGAGTTATGATTTTCGTAAGATTATCATTTATTCGTCCTCATTCCAATTGCGGCCTTTCGGTAGCCCGAGGTAATCAGGGTATATCTCTAGCATCCAAACAGTACTTGGCCTTGGCCTCAACATAGAAGTTGTATCTATTATCCTGCACGAAATTTTGGCCTTGGTTTGAGGTCATTTTCATTAACCACAGACGAAGTTATGAATTTCTCACTAATTACATTTTGAGTTCTCCTAACAATCACACCTCTTCGTGACAGCTGGCAGCCGAAGGGCTCAGAACCTTGGGTTTTGATTCGAATTCGGCTTCCACCCCATCAGAAGAGTTTGGGTCAAGGGCCCAATATTTCTAATGGGCCAAGTTTCAGCCCATTTGGTTAACTTTGGGCCAAGATATCCTTACTTCAACGGGTGACCATTTTTCTGTAACTATGTCGACCCATTATCGCCAACTCCCTCTTAACCACTATTAGACCCATTTTTCAGAAGTTATACTCTCCATAAAAGTTGTTTCTTACCTAATGGTCATTGCATGGGTTTTGGTTTCACCTAATTCTAACCTCTCTATATTAAGTTACGAATTTCCTAAGGATCCTTCAATAATCTATCCAGATTTCTAACTTATTGAGTTCATGGGCCAGAATTGTTTTCGTTTGGGCTTGTGCCCAAATTGGTGGTCATAACATAAAACTATTCCAATTATCTCTCCAGTTGTTTCTCCTCATGTACTTATCACTTGTATACTATTTTTAATATATAAATAGAGCCATAGGGAGCCTCATGAATTCATGTGAGAGCCATTCCCTTCATTCAATTCCCTTGTCTCTCTTCTCTCTCTCTCTACCAAAACTTCAACATGGTATCAGAGCCATCTATGGCATCCGCCGCACAAGGGCCCCCTGCTTCTCCAACACCCTCCTTCACTGCTCCACATGCTTCTTCTAGTACGACAGTCTAGGCCTCCACCCACATGAGCCCTCTATTCTCCTCCCTTTCTCCTAGCATCATTTCCTTCCCAAATATCACCGACTACCTCCCTGTCAAGCTCTCCCCTTCAAACTACACTGTGTTGTGGGGTAAATTTCTTCCCATCCTGAATGCTTATAAACTTGTTGGCCTTGTTGATGGAACTTGGACCTCCCCACCTTCCCATATAGTAGACCGGACAGATCCTTCCAAGTCCATTCCCAATCCTAAAGTAGACTTTGAAGGCAATATGACCAGCTTGTCCTTAGCTGGATTCCTCCATCTCTGGAAGTGTTCTGCCGTAGATTGTAGGCCTCCATACCGCTGCAGCCATTTGGTAGGCCCTTGTCGGTGCCTATGGTTCTTCATCTCAGGCACATATCCTTTAGTTATGCTTACAACTTCAAACACTCAAAAAAGGTTCTAGCACCATAAATGAGTTCATCCAGAAGGGAAGACACCTCGCTGACTCTCTTGCCACTGTGTCGGATCTAGTTTCCACCAATGATCTACTGCTCTATGTTTTTAGCAGCCTCAGACCTGAATATGAGTCCTTTGTCACAACAATCACGACATGCTCTGACACTAAGAATCTCACCTTAGAAGATGTTCATGGTATGCTATTAAGTCATGAAATCCTACTCCATCGTCAGCACGAAGCTCTAACTATTGCATATGGCTCATCTCCTTCAGCCAATATTTCTTGCCTTGGCGCATGCTCCTCAGGCTCCTAGACCAACTCTCGTCCCCCCCCCCCCAATGCTCATGGGTCTCGCCGTGGTTGCCATATCCGTAACTTTAGCGCATGTGATCGAGGAAGATCTTCCCGTGTTTATTTTTCCTCTAGTGATGACCAAGAGGTATGTCAGCTGTGCACACTACCTGGGCACTTTATGCTCACCTGTCGACGTCGGTTCGATCTCTCCTACAAAGGTCGGCACACCTCTTGGCCGATACAAGCATACCACACTCATTCTACTCCAGGTTAGGCCTCTTCTGGTTCTGCTGGCCCAAGCTTCGATCCCATGTGGTACCCTAACTCTGGGGCAACTAACCATCTAACTTGGGATTTGGGAATCTTGCCGACACCTAAGGAGTATAGCGGCTCAGAACAGGTTCATGTTGGCAATGGTGCTACTCTACCCATTCATCATACTGGTAATACTTTTCTTATGGCTGCAAACCACTCTTTTGCTCTCAATGGTGTCCTTCATGTTCCATCTCTCACTAAAAACCTACTTTCTGTCTCACAATTTACTCGTGATAACTCATTTTATGTTGAATTTCATCCTTCCTTTTGTGTTGTCAAGGACATTTCCATGGGGAAGGAACTTCTTAGAGGCCCTAATATTCATGGTCTATATCAACTTCCCTGCTGCAATAAACCTCTAGCTTGTGGTTCTCCTCAAGCATACCATAGCATTCATGATTCTGCTTTCTCCTGGCATATGCGACATGGAAATCTAGCTCTTCATGTCGTCCAAGGTGTCTTGTCCTCCTTAGGTTTTCATTTCATAATGTCTCTCTTGGCTCTGTTTGTTGTTCATGCCAACGAGCCAAGAGTCATTAACTTCCTTTTGTATTTTTGTTGTCTCAGCCTGCTTCACCCTTGGAGCTAGTTTTTTCTTATGTATGGGGACGTTGCCCCCATGTGTCTACTTATGGAAATCACTATTATGTTACTTTTATTGACCATTTTAGTCACTTTACTTGAATATATCCGCTTGCCTCTAAAAGTGACGTCTTCTGTATGTTTCTTATCTTCAAAAAGCATGTAGAAAATTTATTCTCCACCACTATCAAAACCTTTCATAGTGATTAGGGCGGTGAGTACAGACGTCTTAGTATGCTCCTATCAGATCACTGTATCACCCACCGACTTTCTTGCCCTCACACTCAAGAACAGAATGGCATCACCGAGTGAAAACATCGGCACATCATTGAATGTGCTCTTGCAATGCTCAGTCATGCCTCCTTAACTCTCACCTTTTGGGAGGATGTTGTGACATGTGCCATTTTCCTCATCAATCATCTTCCCACACCCATACTTAACAGCATTTCCCCTTTTGAAAAGCTATTCGGAAAACCACTAGAATATACTATGCTTCGCACCTTTGGATGTGCTTTCTATCCCCTATTATGTCCATATCACACACACAAATTCCATTTTAGTTCTGAGCAATGCATTTTCTTAGGTTACAGCATGCGTCATAACGGATATCGTTGTCTTTTTTCCCCCACTGGCCTCATTTACATCTCTAGACGTGTTGTGTTCGATGAAATGTCCTTTCCATATGCTCACTACACTCCATGTTTCTCCACTACTTGCAGCCCCTCCTGTGCTATGCATATCTCTGTCCCTATAACCTTGGCCTCACCTACTAGTGCACAATCCTCCCTTCACCCATCTCTTACCCTAATTATGTCTCCTCCACCTGCATCTCCCGTTAACACTCAGGAGCCATCCACTTCCACCTCTCCTCCCTCCCTTGAGACTACACCACCCCACAAAGTCCTTCCTCTTGCAGACATCCTAGCATGTGCTCCTCTAGCTGACCTACCTTCAACCCCTTCACCATTGGATTCCCCCCCTTGGTCTCCTCATCCTTCACTCGCCACCCTCTCCCAAGCACGTTGCTTGCATACCACATTGAAGTTGAGCCTACTTCTTTTACAATGGCAAATTGATATCCTACTTGGCAGGGTGCAATGTGTGAGGAGTGCAATCCCTTCATAAGAATGGCAATTGGTCACTCGTTCCTCCTCTACCACGAGCAAACATTATCAGCTGTAAATGGATTTTATGATTTAAAAGGCACGCTGATGGTAGCATTGCACGCCAGAAGGCTTACCTTGTAGATAAAGGTTTCACTCAACATCCTGAACTCGATTTCCAGGAAACATTCAGGCCCGATGTGAAGCTAGTCACCATTAGAACAGCCCTTTTATTGCAATCTCCAAGGACTCGCGGATCCGACAATTAGATGTTCAAAATGCCTTTCTACATGGGGAGCTTCAAGAAGACATTTATATGTCCCAGCCACCTGGGTTTGTGGGCACTACTTGTCCTTATCATGTCTGCAAGTTGCACAAGGCACTATATGGCCTCAAATAGGGACCTAGAGCATGGTTCTTCCGCCTATAAGATTACCTTATCTCTTTAGGCTTTGCCAGCTTAGTGTATGATCTGTCAGTATTTATCCTCGATAGACATGGAGTTCTTGTATGTCTTCTTGTCTATGTGCATGACATTATCATCACAGGGAATAATTCGGCCGCACTTCATTCTCTTCTCACTACTTTGGGAGGCACTTTTGCGCTCAAGGATCTTGGTGCTTTGCATCATTTTTTAGGCATATAGTTCATCCGATCACCAGGTGTTCTACATCTCTCCCAGCATCAATATATTTTAGATCTCCTACGATGAAAAAATTTAGCAGACGCGAACCCTGTGGCAACTCCCTAGCGGCCTCATCCAAGCTTTCAATGGACGATGGTGATCTTCTCTCAGACCCATTAGAATATCGAAGTACTATTGGCGCATTACAATATCTAACTCTTACTAGACCAGATATTTGTTGTGCCCATGTGGTTTTGATGATGGTTTTAATGGTGGTTTTAATGATTGGTCTTTGAGGTGAGTTATTCACTGTGAGTCATCTTGCTGTGTGAGACATCATGTTATTATTCACTTTCTGATCATAATATAGTTCTTCATAAGTTCTGATATGGCATTGCATATTTGATTATGTTCAGTCATGTTACTGTTGCTCTTAAGACTGCAGTTTGATACTGCAGCGTCGACCCATCGAACTGCAGTGTCGACACTGCCAAGGCACTTCAGAGGTAGCAGTAAGAAATATTTGATCGGCTGCGTCCACGCTGCTTGGGCAATGCGTTGACGCTTGGTGCCTCTTTAACTTTGCTGCATTTATTCATTGGTCTGGTCTGTGGTGCGTCGACCCCTTGTGCTGATGGGTCGACCCCTCAATTCATATCATCAAGTCTATACAGTGGACTGTGCAGCCTGTTTGTGTTGATAAAGTCTGTACACTGGCTCAGACTTCCCAAGTCTACACAATGCTCCTTCATTGAAAGTCTATACATTCTGGCCAATTCCTACGCTCGAAGCTTTAGCTACACTTAAAGTCTATACACTGCTACAGGAACCAAGTCTATACACTCTCCCGTTCAAATCCTTCTAAGTCTGTACATTGGCTTCGTATCTGCAAGTCTGTACACTGGACTTCATTTCACCAACTCTATACATCCGATTGATGTTGCAGTGTTCACCAAGTCTATACATCATCTTCAGACTTCAAGTCTATACACTCCATGCCCATTCAAGTCTATACATCGGTTTGATTCAAAGTCTGTACACTGCTTCACTTCGTCAAAGTCCATACATTGGACTGTAGCATCTGAAGTCTGTACAGCGTCCATTGTCTAGAGTTCTTGAAGTATATACATTGGACTGTTTCTTTCGAAGTATATACACTACAATGTACATACTTAGATCTTATGACTTCATTCTTGTTGCTGAAGGGAACAAGGTCGACGCTGGGAGCTTAAAGCGTCCACGCATCAGTTGACGAAGCCTTCACGATATCTTCCACTGTGTCAACGCCACAAGCAAGCAGCATCGACGCAGCAGTTAAAGAAGCAGAGACCTTCACAGGCTATTCCACTGCGTCAACGCCACAATTGAGCAGCGTCGACGCAGCAGCTAAAGAGACGAAGCTAATGGCTTACTGGAAAGCCTCACTGCGTTAACGCCATTGATTGATAGCGTCAACGCAGCAAGTCAGATTGCTGTCATTGAGCACATGACCTGAAGCTGGCACCTGACACGTGATCCGAGGTGGGTGCTGAGCACGTGATCCGAGGAGGAATCTTCTTGACGGAAGGCGTGGGAAGCACACGCCCTATCTCACTACTGCTGCTGGTATATAATGGAGCCTTCGTCTTCAGATGGAGGCTGATCGAAGAAGAAGCCTGGAGAGCAGAAAGCCCGAAGAAGAAGAAAAAGAGAAGAAGAAGAAAAAGAGAAGAAGAAATAGAAGAAGAGTGAGCCGGCAAGAAGAAAAAGAGTTGAAGAGAAGAAGGAGAGAACAGCATGAGAGAAAAGGAGAGCAGAAGAGAAAGAAAGAGAGATAGAGAGAGAGTTTGTGGAGAAAAAGGAAGAAAGTTACTGAAGATCTATCTACTGGACCGTGGATCAAATCCAGGCCAGTCAGCTCCATGGGAGCCACATCTGATGTTCCTTGTTTTACAGCTTGTGTTTGCTGTGTTATTTTCGTTCCTTATTTTTCTTTTTATTCGATCTGATTTACTGAGTTCTTCCGATCCTCTGGACTGAGGTCGGGTTCCTCCTGGTGGGTCAGGAGAAGGGAGATCTGATCTCCGGTTTGCAAGCAGCAGGGGGCTGCTTGTGGGTTCCCTCCGGGCTAGGAGGAAGAGAGGCTAGGCCTCTGGTGGATTGTTGGTAGCAGAGTGCTACTGGCTGGTTCACTGGTAGCGGGACTGCTACTAGTGGGGTTCCCTCTTGGTATAGAGGAAGAGAGACGTGAGTCTCTGGTTTCTAGTGACCGTGGGTTGCTAGAGGTTCCCTCCGTGTAGGAGGAAGAGGGGAGGTTGTTCCCCTGGGTAAGCTGTGTATCAGCGTCTGTTGGCAAGCTGTGTTGCCCAACTGTTAGTGAAGCCACACTCGGTTTGAGTGTGGGGTGGATGTAGGTCCATGGACCGAACCACCTAAAAATCTTTGTGCAGTGGTTGGTTGCTCCATATCTCCTATCTACTTCATAGGTTACATTGCATTCTCATTTATATCTGTGCTGCTTCCGCTAGTTGTTTATTTGGGCGCGGGTTACGTATTTGATCTTTGGTTTAAAAGGATATTCTACCTGTTCTTCAGATTGGTTGTCTTGCTTTGTTAGAGTTCTAGTTTTATTATTGAGCCGAAAAGTTTTTAAGGGTGAGATTCATTCACCCCCCCTCTGAATCCTCCGCACCGATCCTGACAATTGGTATCAGAGCGGTGTCTGTATACAAGGTCCAGCGACCTGCAGATTCGATCTTGCAGTCTTAGGTGCTAATTTGTTTTTAGTGCAAAAATATTCATGTTGCTTTGAATTTACTCGCTATTTGTTTTCAATGGCTCTTCCACCCGTCTTTAGTGGTTCTGATTTCAGTCAGTGGTACACTGCTTTACATGCTTATGTTAATTCTGCTAATCTGATCTGTGGAAATTAATTTCACAAGATCCTCACACCTTACCAACGAAAGTGTCCAAATGGACTGACAGACACAGATCAAAGGATGGAGAAAATCAGAAAGCCTTTAACTTGATGAAAGCAGCTACTGACAGAGCCTTATGGTCTTGTCTTCATAATTGCAGCTCAGCAAAGGACATCCTGGATAGGCTGAAGTAATTTCACAGGGTAAACGAGGACAGCTGCATGATGGCTAACAGAAGTAATCCAAGTGGCAGCAATCAAGACAGCAGTCAGAATGAAGATGATGTTGATGAAGAGGTAAACTCTGAATCTGACTCGGACGAAATGACCTTTGATTATTTGAAGGAAATGTATGCTGAATTGTATGAAAAGTATGGAAAAATAAAATTTGAAAATAAAAAATTAAAGGTTGATCAAAATGGTTCTGATTTATCACGTGAAAATTGTTCAAATATGAAGCAATCTTATGATGCTTGTTTTTCTGATAATCAAGAGCTTAAGAAACATGTTGAATTGTTAAGATCTGAAAAAGAGTCTCTCAGAAAATCTGTTAATGAAAATCTGAAATCAAAAAATGATAAACTAATCAAAGAGGTTGAAGGACTGAAGCAGTTGAACACTGCTATGTCAGAGAAACTTCTTCTCTTAGAAAAAGGAAAATCTGTTTACATTGAAGAATCTGAAAAATTGAGAAATCTGGAACAAGAAGTTGAGGAATGCAAAATTGCAAACAAGGTGCTAAGCGAATATGTAAATTGCAATGAACAAGAGATTGCCAGTTATGAAATACACATCGTTTCTCTGGAAAATGAAATTGAAGATTTGAATAAATCCTTGTCAAAATTTATGGAAGGATAAGAAAATCTAGACAGGTTGTTAGGTGTTAAGGTCAATACTCAAAAGGAAGGGTTAGGCTACAACAATGTCAATAAAAAGGCTTTCAAAAATAAGCTAATGACATCTTTTATCAAAGCATCAGATGTAGCCACCACCTCAGAAAATAAACAACCAAATGTTCAGAAGAATCAGAAACAAACTGGAAAAATGGAAAAGGTCATTCATGTGAAGAAGGGATTGAATCACATTGAAAAAGTGCATGCTGTTCATCACAAGAACTTCCCTGTCACCAAGAAAAAGACTGATTTTAAATATGTTGAGAAAGTTCAATCTGTGCTTGACATGAACACACATACACATGCTCATAAAAACAAGAATTCATGTCATTACTGTGGTAGGGTTGGCCACATTATGGATAATTGCTTTATTTTGAAACAAGACAACAGAAAGCATGCTAAGAAACATGTTTCTGCTCAGAACAAAAAGAAAACTGAATGCTTTCACTGTGGGAAATTGGGCCACAGGGCCATTGACTGTTGGCATGCTCAGGGTAGAAAATTTAATTCTAAAACTGTTAATCTCCCTGCATACAGAAATGATTATGATAGGAATAAATTTGCATTTAAAAGAAAGATTCCTACATGTTCTGAATGTAGAAAGCATGGCCATACAGTCAAGGATTGTTGGCATGCCCAAGGAGGCTATGGCAATAATGAACTCAATTTTAAGAGGAAGGCCTCTCATTGTTTTAACTGTGAAATTCCAGGTCACAGGGCTACAACCTGTTGGCTGGCAGGATACCAAAACAAGACTGGTTTTGGTAAACAGAATTTTAATTCTGTTAACAAAAATTTTCATACATATGCACATAAAAATCATGTTTATAAGTATGCGCATAAATCTAATATGAAACCTGCTGCATCTTGCTATTATTGTGGCACATCTGGTCATTCAATGAAAACCTGCTACTTGATGAAGTCTGATGACCATGCTGCTAGAAAATTGTTTAGAACACCTACCAAAGGTGTCACTGCTAATCCAGGACCCAAGTTTTCTTGGGTACCTGCTGCATCAAAATGATGTGTCTGTTGCAGGTGTGCCTTGGAAGCTGAAGAATAAAAGGGGTTATTAATCCAAGGCACTCAAGAATGAAAACCCCATTCTCACACTGTTCAGGTAAACTCTCTGCATTTCTTATTTTGAAACTCATTGCATATCTGATTTGATGTATTCCTGCATATCTGCCATTTGTAGTTGTTTGATAATTGTTGAAATGCATAAACTCTGAAAACAAATTGCATTCTGAATAATCTGAACTGCTTATGTATGTGGCTTGAAATTTGTCTATTGCATAGTTCATTGAAAATCTGTCCATTGCATCCTGAAAAATCTGATAAGCTGAAATTTGATCCAGGCATGGTGCCCATGTTGAATTATCATGCATGACCTCAATGGTATATAAATGGTAAGCTACCAAAAGATAGGGAAATCTGTCTAGAGGTTCCTACTATGTGTGAGGTGGTCTTTTAGACCAAGTGCTCCGCCTAGTACCATGGGTCATTTTGCTTGATAGGGCAATCTGAATGTGCATGAATCAAAATCATATGTTCAGTGTCTCATGGCAAACATTGTATGTTTTCAGGGGGAGTTAATTGCATGTCCTTGCATAGCATTCAGTGTTGAGTTTTTGCATACATATAGTGCATTGCATTTCCTTAAACTGAAAATGCCAAAAAGATTGTCTGAATGCATGTTGTCAGGGGGAGTCAATGCATTGCATATAGGTTGTCAAATGCATACATTTGTCAGAATTCATTGCATATCCCTTCTTATCATTTTTGTTGACAAACCTTGATCATATTCGGAAAACACTAAGCTTCAAAATCTCTCCTATCAATTGGTATCATTTGGCTTCAGAAAGCTATCAGTCTGTCATGAAGATTTCAATGGGACTATCTCAATCATAAATCTGAAAAATTCTTGAACTAGAAATCTTCTATTATACGTTTTTATGAATGACTGAAATAACTCATGTGGTTTAAGTTTAATGTATTCAATGAGTTTGGCTTTAAAATTTCTTAAAAATATCTGAAGCATGTTTAATAAACCTTAACCATCTGTTTCATGATGTGTCTTGTAAAATCTTCTGAAATCTGCATTATTGAATTCATGGCTTTAATTGGTTAAGTACATGAAATTATTATTGACTTGAAGCAAAGGAATTTGTCTGAATTGTCTAAAGGGTAATTGTTGTCAGAGCAATGACTTTGGTCACTAAGAAACCATGTCCAAAGGACTGTGTCATGAGGTGTCTTAGTCAACTCTGCAGAATAAAATTCATTGAAAATTCAGGCAGAGCAATGGCATGCACACTGAGAAATACAACTCACTCATCAAGAAATGATTTGCAGTGTGTCATGATGTGTAAATGCTATCTCTGTTCATATAAGCATGACAGTTAGTCACACTAAGTGCTTAGGGATATTGGCCTCTGATCAAGGTATATCCTCTAGTTACAAGGTGTGCACTGAACTAGAGTGCTCGTAAAATTTGTAGCATAAAAAAAAATTTGTTGAACGAATTGAAATATCTGAATATTGATGCTAAAATCAAATTACTACAACCCTAGACAAAATCATATGACTTCATAATTACTTGCTTTCAATACTGATGCATGTAATTCTGAAAGAAGTCAATAAATTTGATTGTGTAAGAGAAAGGGAGTTTTATCAAGATAAATATGAGGGTTTGTTCATTTTTATTAAACCATGGTTTTAGATATCAATACAGAATTTTATTGATAAACTCTGCATACATCATGTTTAAACCATGCTGATCAATAAAAATCATTCATAAGCCCTTATAATGGAAGACTTTGAAATATTCTGATTTGGATTTATGAGAATGACATTCCCTTGAAAATCTGACTGAAATCCTTGTAGTTGAAGCCTCTTTGAAAAATCAGATTATTTGAATCTTTTCTACTCACTGTCCTTGATTCATTGAACTGACCTTATCATTGAAAGCCTCGGTGGTCTTCTTCTCAACTATATCAATTGGAAGTCATGCAACACGCATATCAATTGGCATCTATTCAGGGGGAGTTTCCATGTCATATGCATCATGCTGCATAGAAACTCTTAAAGGGGGAGAATTGTGATCTTGCATTTTGAAATCTCCATCTGCATATGCATTCTTACCTTCCCATGATTCATCTTGACTATATCAAAGGGGGAGATTTTTGCCAAAGGGGGAGATTGTTTTTCAATTATAGCATGCTGGTTGCTTTAATTTCTCAAACTATTTTCTTTTTGATGACGTCAAAGGGGGAGAATAGTTTGGGTCATCAGATTGACTCACTGTGTAGTGTTGCCATCATCAAAAAGGGGGAGATTGTTATGCCCATGTGGTTTTGATGATGGTTTTAATGGTGGTTTTAATGATTGGTCTTTGAGGTGAGTTATTCATTGTGAGTCATCTTGCTGTGTGAGTCATCATGTTATTATTCACTTTCTAATCATAATACAGTTCTTCATAAGTTCTGATATGGCATTGCATATTTGATTATGTTCAGTCATGTTACTGTTGCTCTTAAGACTGCAGTTTGATACTGCAGCATCGACCCATCGAACTGCAACGTCGACGCTGCCAAGGCACTTCAGAGGTAGCAGTAAGAAATATTTGATCTGCTGCGTCCACGCTGCTTGGGCAATGCGTTGACGCTTGGTGCCTCTTTAACTTTGCTGCATTTATTCATTAGTCTGGTCTGTGGTGCGTCGACCCCTTGTGCTGATGGGTCGACCCCTCAGTTCATATCATCAAGTCTATACAGTGGACTGTGCAGCCTGTTTGTGTTGATAAAGTTTGTACACTGGCTCAGACTTCCCAAGTCTACACAATGCTCCCTCATTGAAAGTCTATACATTCTGGCCAATTCCTACGCTCGAAGCTTTAGCTACACTTAAAGTCTATACACTGCTACAGGAACCAAGTCTATACACTCTCCCATTCAAATCCTTCTAAGTCTGTACATTGGCTTCGTATCTGCAAGTCTGTACACTAGACTTCATTTCACCAACTCTATACATCTGATTGATGTTGCAGTGTTCACCAAGTCTATACATCGTCTTCAGACTTCAAGTCTATACACTCCATGCCCATTCAAGTCTACACATCGGTTTGATTCAAAGTCTGTAGACTGCTTCACTTCGTCAAAGTCCATACATTGGACTGTAGCATCTAAAGTCTGTACAGCGTCCGTTGTCTAGAGTTCTTGAAGTATATACATTGGACTGTTTCTTTCGAAGTATATACACTACAATGTACATACTTAGATCTTATGACTTCATTCTGGTTGCTGAAGGGAACAGGGTTGACGCTGGGAGCTTAAAGCGTCCACGCATCAGTTGACGAAGCCTTCACGATATCTTCCACTGAGTCAACGCCACAAGCACGCAGCGTCGACGTAGCAGTTAAAGAAGCAGAGACCTTCACAGGCTATTCCACTGCGTCAACACCACAATTGAGCAGCGTCGACATAGCAGCTAAAGAGACGAAGCTAATGGCTTACTGGAAAGCCTCACTGCGTTCACGCCATTGATTGACAGCGTCAACGCAGCAAGTCAGATTGCTGTCATTGAGCACGTGACCTGAAGTTGGCACCTGACACGTGATCCGAGGTGGGTGCTGAGCACGTGATCCGAGGAGGAATCTTCTGGACGGAAGGCGTGGGAAGCACACGCCCTATCTCACTACTGCTGCTGGTATATAATGGAGCCTTCGTCTTCAGATGGAGGCTGATCGAAGAAGAAGCCTGGAGAGCAGAAAGCCCTTCGATCCATAAAAAGAGAAGAAGAAGAAGAAATAGAAGAAGAGTGAGCCGGCAAGAAGAAAAAGAGTTGAAGAGAAGAAGGAGAGAACATCGTGAGAGAAAAGGAGAGCAGAAGAGAAAGAAAGAGAGATAGAGAGAGAGAGAGAGTTTGTGGAGAAAAAGGAAGAAAGTTACTGAAGATCTGTCTACTGGACCGTGGATCAAATCCAGGCCAGTCAGCTCCATGGGAGCCACATCTGATGTTCCTTCTTTTACAGCTTGTGTTTGCTGTGTTATTTTCGTTCCTTATTTTTCTTTTTATTCGATCTGATTTACTGAGTTCTTCCGATCCTCTGAACTGAGGTCGGGTTCCTCCTGGTGGGTCAGGAGAAGGGAGATCTGATCTCCGGTTTGCAAGCAGCAGGGGGGCTGCTTGTGGGTTCCCTCCGGGCTAGGTGGAAGAGAGGCTAGGCCTCTGGTGGATTGCTGGTAGCAGAGTGCTACTGGCTGGTTCACTGGTAGCGGGGCTGCTACTAGTGGGGTTCCCTCTTGGTATAGAGGAAGAGAGACGTGAGTCTCTGGTTTCTAGTGACCGTGGGTTGCTAGAGGTTCCCTCCGTGTAGGAGGAAGAGGGGAGGTTGTTCCCCTGGGTAAGCTGTGTATCAGCGTCTGTTGGCAAGCTGTGTTGCCCAGCTGTTAGTGAACCCACACTCGGTTTGAGTGTGGGGTGGATGTAGGTCCGTGGACCGAACCACCTAAAAATCTCTGTGCAGTGGTTGGTTGCTCCATATCTCCTATCTACTTCACAGGTTACATTGCATTCTCATTTATATCTGTGCTGCTTCCGCTAGTTGTTTATTTGGGCGCGGGTTACGTATTTGATCTTTGGTTTAAAAGGATATTCTACCTGTTCTTCAGATTGGTTGTCTTGCTTTGTTAGAGTTATAGTTTCATTATTGAGCCGAAAAGTTTTTAAGGGTGGGATTCATTCACCCCCCCTCTGAATCCTCCACACTTATCCTAACAATATTATGTTCGTTGTCAATAAGCCATGCCAATTTCTTGCCACTCCCACCACAGCTCATTGGACTGTTGTAAAGCGTTTACTTCTCTATCTCAAGGGGACCATCCTCCATGGGCTTCTTCTTCAGCCCTCCTCTCTACAGTTACATGCATACTCTAATGTAGACTGGGCAGGGTGCCCAGATGACTGCCACTAAACTAGTGGCCTTGGCATCTACTTGGGTTCCAACCTTATCAACTAGTGTGCCAAGAAACAGAGCACTGTTTCAAGGTCTAGCACAAAAGGCTGAGTTTCGGGCATTAGCTTCAGCTGCCACCGAAATTCTGTGGACACAACACCTCTTGCATGACCTGTACATTTCACCATTACAGCCACCCACAATTTGGTGCGATAATTTTTCTGCAATATATCTCGCTACAAATCCACAGTTCAAGGCATGAATGAAGCAGTTATTTTGTACTTCATAATCAACTCAATGTTCAGTTTGTCTCATCCCAAGACCAGCAGGTTGATATCTTCACCAAAAGTCTGCCACTGTTGCAATTTTTGGCCTTGCATATTGATGGTCTATGATGTTCATGGTGCTGCAATTTAGGTTCCAGCACCATAAATGAGTTCATCTAGAAGGCAAAACACCTTGCTGACTCTCTTGCCACTGTGTCGGATCCAATTTCCACCAACGATCTACTACTCTATGTTTTGAGTAGCCTCGGACCTGAATACGAGTCCTTTGTCACAACAATCACGACAAACTCTGACACTAAGAATCTCACCTTATAAGATGTTCATGGTATGCTGTTAAGTCATGAAATACTACTCCATCGTCACCACGAAGCTCTCACTACTGTAGATGGCTCCTCTCCCTCGGCCAATATTGCTCACCTTGGCGCACGCTCCTCGGGCCCCCAGACCAACTCTCGTTCCCCCCACAATGCTCATGGGTCTCGTCGTGGTGGTCATATCCATAACATTGGCGGATGTAATCGAGGAAGATCTTCCCATGTTTATTCTCCCTCTAGTGATGACCAAGAGGTATGTCAGCTGTGCACACTACCTGGGCACTTTGTGCTCACTTGCTGACGTCAGTTCAATCTCTCCTACAAAGGTATGCACACCACTCGGCCGATACAAGCATACCACACTCATTCTGCTCCGGGTCAGGCCTCTTCTACTCTTGTTGGCCCAAGCTTCGATCCCATGTGGTACCCTAGACACTAGGGCAACTAACCATATGGCTCGAGATTGGGGAATCTTGCCAACACCAAAGGACTATAGCGGCTCAAAATAGGTTCATGTTGGAAATGGTGCTACTCTACCCATTCATCATACTGGTAATACTCTTCTTATGGCTGCAAACCACTCTTTTGCTCTCAACCGTGTCCTTCATGTTCCATCTTTCACTAAAAACTTACTTCTGTCTCGTAATTTACATGTGATACCTCCGTTTACGTTGAATTTCATCCTTCCTTTTGTGTTGTCAAGGACACTTCCACAGGGAAGGAACTTCTTCGAGGCCCTAATGTTCATGGTCTATATCAACTTCCCTGCGGCAATAAACCTCTGCGTGGTGGTTCTCCTCAAGCATACCATAGCATTCGTGATTCTGCTTTCTCTTGGCATACGCGACTTGGACATCTAGCTCTTCATGTCATCCAGCGTGTCTTGTCCTCCTTAGGTTCTTCATATCATAATGTCTCTCTTGGCTCTATTTGTTGTTCATGCCAACGAGCCAAGAGTCATCAACTTCCTTTTGTATCTTCGTTGTCTCAGTCTTCTTCACCCTTGGAGCTAGTTTTTTCTGATGTATGGGGACCTTTGTTGAGCATATGTGTAACATGTTTAATTCCATTATTTTGATGATGTCTGACTATGATTCATTGATGGGTATGACTTGCATTTGATAAACACATTCATATATTTCAGGTCATTGTAAGCAAAGAATAAGAAATCAAGAATTACATAGAAATTGAGGTAACTGATTGCACAGAATTCAAGTTGTCTGCAATCTAGAGGTAGAATGTTCAGATGCTCTCCTGAGACATCAGATGCACTCCTGAGACTTCAGATGCTCTCCTGAGACGTCAGATGCGCTCCTGAGACTTAGGATGCCCTCTTGAGACATCAGATGCGCTCTTGAGGCTTCAAATGCTCTCTTGAGCCCATGGATGTTCCCTGATGATTGAATATGACCTCCACGCTACAGTTGATGAAGGCTCGTACCAAGGTCGATGCACATTACTGTTCATGAAGAAGGAAGGTCAGTGCATATTCCTTCTCCTCATCAGGTAAGATCAATGCACATCTCATGTAGACTCATTCAATCAAACAGGTGAAGGTCAATGCATATTGTATACAGGTCGATGAATGTATCTCTTCTAAGCAAATAAGACCGATGCGTGTACTCTAGCTAGCGCACATAAGGTCGATGCATATCACTGTCCCTTCATAGAAGGTCGGTGCACATTTTTGTCTAAGTCATATAAGGTTTGTGCACATTATTCTTCCTTCATAAGAGGTCAGTGCACATTTTTGACTAAGTCATATAAGGTCTACGCACATTAATGTTCTTTCATATAAGGTCGATGCATGCGCACTCATATAGTCTAACAGGTCGATGCACATTTCTGACTATTGCATATAAGGTCGATGCACATTTCAGTCTAATGCAGAAAGAAGGTCAGTGCACTTTTTTCTAGCACGCAGTCGAGGTCGAAGCACCTTTCCCTAGCACGCAGCCAAGGTTGGAGCACATTCTGCTAGCACAGGGCTAAGGTCGATGCATGTTTTGAAGGTCGATGCATATCATGCCAAAGTAGAATAAAGGTCGATGCTAGTGACCCAGCTATGGTTGATGCATGTTTTGAAGGTCTGTGCAACTTTTCTAAACTGCTAGTAAGGTCGATGCACCTTAAGCAAATTAAAGAGGAAAGGTCGATGCACATGTCCAAGGTCGATGCACATTTATATGAAAGGTTTATGCAACTTTTTTCAGTCTGCTGTCTTAGGGTCTGTGCACATGTAAGTCTGTGCATGTCTAGGGTCTACACACATGCAACATCCAAGTCTGTGCACATTTGGAATTTAAGGTCTACGCATATGTCCAAGTCTGTCCACATGAAGGATCCAAGGTCTATGCAAGTTTGCCTTCAGCATAAGAAGAATGAAGTGTTTGAGGAAATGCCTCAATGAAGAAGAAGGTCTACCTCTGTCCTCTCAGAAGCATTTCAAGCCAATTTTCTGTCAGATCAAGTGGGCCATCCAGAGAGAGAAAATAGGTACCGCAAGTTCCAAATACATGGATTTCGAGGTCTAGATGGAGTACCCAAGTTTGAATTTTGTTCCAGTCATCATTACCCTACCAGAACAACATTGGTTGGTGGTTGTTTCTGTCAGAATCCATACTGTAACTGACTCCTGTCAGGACTGTGGATATTTTTGCTGTGATGGTGGAATGTGTGTATGGATGTGATGTGAGAGATATAAAAGATGTGATATGGATGTGAAATTCGTGGGCATGTCTCAATACTATAGAAATCAAAGAAGGAGAAGCAAAAACACATGCCGAGGCGTGGAGCAAAGGAGTAAAATAAAAACACACACCGGGCATGTGGAGCAACTAAGGATAAAAGAGAAAGTAATCAAGATGATGACCAATGCCCAGATAAAGGAAGGTGTGATCGCCACCAAGGTAAATAACGCAGTAAAACTACAATATGTACCTTGGAAAGAGCCAAGTGAAGCCACCCTCCCGCGGGAGAAAGAAACTAGGTGCTGTGAAAGGAAAATGGTATTCCATACTACCGCCAGATGACGCCAAATGGTCCTGCGATAGACCGCCTGAGATCTACAAACGGTCCTCCAAACTACCGCAAGAGCACCCAGAACAGCAACGTGGAACTTTGAATCTCCACCCCTCCTGGCCGGCTAGAACAGCTGGGCCTCGTGCAATGAACCCTGTAAACCTGCAAAAGAATGTAGACACAAAGAAAAACAACCCAATAAGCCCTTGGACTAGTGTAGTATCTATAATGTAATTAAGCTAAAGTGCATAAAAGGAAGGGTCAATACCTAGGAGTTGGTGGTTTTTTTACCCCTATGGGGTGTGGAAAAGAATAGAGGGTGTTTGAAAACGTGAATTGAATGCAGAGAACGTGGGAGAGGAAGAGGGAATATGTTATGACAATGCAAAGGGGAAGAGAGAAACTTAGATAAAAAGACACAAACTAAACCAATGGAACTTAATACTCCCTGGACCAGAAGCCTTCAAGACTTAGAAAGGGCTTCTCCCTGGTTGGAACTCACTCCAGAACGCAGCAGCACTTCGTGGCAAACTCCAGAAATCTCCCCCTCAAGCCATGAAGTCAAGAGTTCTATTTATAGACTCCCCAAACCCTAGGTCGAGTTGGAGAGAAAATAGCAATAAAATAGGCCTCAACCTAGCAAACCCTCAAAGATAATACTCCCAAGAGTCCATAGAAACAAACAAAAGCTTCGGAGGATCAATACTTAGAGAGAAATCATCAATCAAGGACTCTAGTTCTGCCATGGCCGAAGAGAGGAAGAACAGACAGAGCAGGACTCTCTGTCTCCCTTAACGGTCTTGCGATAGACCGCAATATTCCCTAAACGGTATGACGATAGACCGCATGGCTCAGTCGTCCAGAAAGAGATAAGACCAAAGAAACCCAACATGACTCTCTGCATGCCTAACGGTCTAGTAAAGGACCGCTAGAGTGCCCCTAATGGTCGTGCGATAGACCGCATGGGCTGATCATCCATCAAAAGATAAGGCTTGAGAGAAAGGACGTTAAAATGGGACTCTTCACTTGCCTAACGATCTAGTAGTAGACCGCCAGCCATCTCTAACGGTCGTCAGATACACCGCTAGGGGCAAGGTTATGGCAAAATGACATGAAATCTTACTAAGCTTTAAAGCGACAAAAAGACAAGGAGCGAGGTCCCACCAGGGGGAGCGACTCATCAAAATAAGCCCAAAAAGTGACCAAAACAGCCCAATAATTGGCGAACAACCCGGGACATCATACAATAGATAAGGTAATGACCCAACTCATTGGTCATAAAATAGGTGTCAACAGATGCCCCTCCTTAACGTCCTCTTTGCAGGGGAGCGAGCGGAGGTAAAGCGAAAGCGAAATGGAAAAACATGGAGATGAAGCGGAAATGCAGCGGAGTGGACTGAAAAGCGGGCGTTAAGGTAAACCGACACCCGTCCCTGACCAACAAGTGATAGGAATCTTCCAGAAAACTTTGTACCAATCACAAGGAACGGCCAAACCAAACGACGCATGCCTGGAGAAACTAACTAAGGAAAGTAAAACACGACCAACCTCCTCACTGGAACACAGAGCTGCTAGGCGATCGGAGCGAACGGAAAAGTAAAGAGACGAGTAACTAAACTCCAGACAGGAATCTTCAACTAACCAAACCGAGCAAATAGACTAAAGGAAACCTTCCAACTCAGAGTGGAATGATTCTCCTTACTCAAGACCATGGATACATAGTTATCCGCCATTATTGAGACACTTCAGGCAAATGAGGGCACATGAATGCTCAAAAGATGAGTATGATGCATACTGGGCTAAAATAAAAGAAAATCATTAAAACAAATGCGAAGAAAAGGAAAAAAATAACAAGGTACTCGAGAATAGTATTGCTAGACTGGACAAATCAAGGTCAAGATACTATTTGCAACCATGGCGTACAAGATAGAACTATCGTCCGCCAACTCTTCCAACCTAATGGCCTATCCAACAATTAAACATGTGCACCTAAATGATCATCATTTTTGTTAGAGGGGAACATCAGATCCCAAAAGACATGAATGACCAGTCGGTTCTCAAGGTAATATATCATAGATACCATATAGTAATACATTAAGGGATTCAGAATCGAGATACTTACCTGACTTACATGCCTGGCGTGAAGTGATGGTATGATGGCGTTTATATATGATTTTGACCATAAGAGGGGTTAGCCATTCACAATTATATCAATAGAATAAGCATGAGGCATAAATAAGACATAAACCACTCAGAAATGGAGCCAAAGAAATAAAGCAGATATATCATTCCACATCATCAACATGCAACAGCGCAAACAGTCTAGCTCAAGATCGCAAAGAGACCCCTAACGGTCTAGCGATGGACCACTAGACGAAGGGCGGTTCACATTCTCCAAGGGGGGTGACCCAGATGACAAACGGTCTGGATGAAGACTGCTAAGGAGGGCCTAACGGTCTGGTGATAGACCACATGGCTCTGAGAGATTTCAAAATAGAGAAACTGGCATTCATTCTCCCATCCTCACTCATTCTGTTCAAACGCCCAAACAAACAACCCCCATTCCGGCGACCAAGCCCACCGACGACCACCGCGGGCTTACGCACACCCATACCCTAAGATGGTGAAGATGAGGGCTATTCGACGCTTTCAACGACGAATGGAAGAGGAAGAAGTGCCTTAGGCGGCGGTGAACCGACCGGAGGGGGAGGAATCTCCACCGACCCGAACCAAGGTGGGAGAGCCGTCCACGGTGCCCACAGCTACAGAGGAGGCTACGGAGGAGGGCGATGCTGACCCTGCGGTTGAGGAGACACCGGAGGCGCCGGCCAGGAGGCGATCATCGGAGGTAGGCCAAGCTCCTTAAAACCCAAATTTTAATTTTTTTAGATGATGCATGCGGGTAAAATAGGAAGGGAATGGGTCTGGGGACCCATAAAAATGTTGTAAAAGGCCTTTTAGGCCATTTCCCAAACTTGGGAAACGGGGCGAACATGGCTCGTTCGCTGAGTGCTTAGCAGTCCTTCCAGTGACCACTAGGGAAGAAAGCGGTCCAGGGACGAGCGTTTGGGATGAAGAAATGGTCCAGGGATGACCGTTTGGGAATCAGAGTGATTTTTGGTTATTTTGTTTCAAATGCAATGCATTGCATGGTTTATAAACTATAAGAATGACTGACTTTGATTGTTTAATGAATGCAGGGGAAGAGACGGACCATGATCTCCTGGCTACAGGTCCGAGCGGTATAACTGGCGCTGCTGGATTTCTAGAGAGACAGATTGGCTGCGATGGCATTCGACGAACTGCTGAGCATCGAGGTGATGAGGATAGACATCGCGTTGCTGTACGCACTGCACGAGAGATGGGATCCGATCAGCAGAGCTTTTCTATTCCCGTGGGGTCATATGATCCCGATGCTGGAGGATGTGGCGCGGATCACAGGACTACGGGTGCACGGAGCGCCAGTGACGGGGACCACACATGCCGGCTACCGAGAGTTGGCATGGGAGCTGCTCGACTTAGAGCTGATAAGACAAGGATGCCATTCATCGATGCTGGCAAGAGCAACGCTCCAAGAGAGCCTGGGGCTGAGAGGAGTAGCGATAGCCGTGGGGGAGCTACCAGAGGAGCACCTAGGACGGCTGACAGACAAAGCCCGGGAGAGAGTGGCGGTTGGACCAGGACTAGAGGGAGACATCACCCTACGTTGCTTCCTGATGCTGATGTTTGGGAAGCTGCTCTTCGCGACCAGGGCGGATGGAGTGAGCTGCAAGCTCCTCCCACTATTGAGGGTCCTAGATGGTGTTGGGGAGTATGCTTGGGGTGCCGCAGCACTGGCGTTCCTGTTCGACTCACTCAGCACCACCGATCGGCAGACGATGCTGGGTGGCTTCTTACCTCTACTCCAAGTAAAATGCTTTGCTTTAAAATGCTTATACTTATGATTATGATTTGTGCTTATGACTGCTATATGTTGACATTTGACTAATGTAGATATGGAGCTACCTGTACCTCCCTAGCCTAGGGCAGGGAAAGGAGGTACATCCGGACCGGGTACCCATGGCGAGGCGCTGGATGGGGGTTCGGGACATGGGGTCGCTACGACGCTTAGCGCGGGCGATCCAGGAGAACATGGACACTTTTCCTTATGCATCGGTACGCTTCTAGACTTTAAGCTTCTAAATGAACTTAAATGCTATTATAAATGCTGATACTTGACTCAATTGCCTTTTCAGGTGCGCTGGACACTATACCATGATGAGGGTCACGAGGGACAACCCAGGGTGGAGGTGGCCCAGGCTTACGCGGGACGGGAGGTGTGGCTTCACTGCATGAACATCATCGTGCCCCTCCATCATCGCCTGATCATGAGGACCAGGGGTGTCCACAAGCTAGAGGTGGAGTTCCCGGCGAGAGACTACGAGCGCGTAGGACGATCCTCGAAGGGACTGAGCGGTGATATCGACTGGGTCACCCGGGCGATCGACCAAATCCGGGACTAGACACGGAGAGGACGGGTAGTACAGGCCCAAGCTACCAGCGATGAGGCCTACCTGAGGGCCTACTTTAGGAGGTACGGTGACCAGGTCGTCCGCGACACTCGATGACCAGTACGACTTTCTAAACTTAAACCCCTTAATTACTTCTAATGCACTAACACCTTGGCTTGCTATATGCAGCTAGACCCCTAGGGACGGATAGTGAAGCTCCAGGGTCTCCTCCACTCTACTGTTCAGCAGAGGGATGAGTTCCAGCACGCGCTGGAGCTTCTGGTGAGTTTTAAACCTTAGACTTCATATGCAAATGCTTATTGACTTGACTGACCAACTTCTAAAATGCAGCGAGCCGAGGGAGCACAGCGGTAGAGATCAGACGCTCCATCCTCTTCTTCCCAACCTGCGGAAGGCCGAGCTGAGCGTGATGCCGACTTTGCACGGGTAGTTGCTCGGGCCGAGGAGGCCGAGGCCACTCTCACAGAGAGGGTAAGCAAACCAACCGGTTTCCCTTTGACTTGAATGATTATGAAAATGCGATTGACTAACCATGATGAATGCTTATGCAGACGAGGGAGTTGACCATAGCACTGGGCGAGGAAGAGCGCTCCCGAGCGGAGGTAGAGCGACACCGAGCTGAGGTGGTGCGACTGAGTGCGGGAGCAGCGGACTTGGAGCACTACCGGACCGAGGCGAGGGAGGCTCAACCCCAGGCCTATGATTTGAAGATCGAGCTGCGAGTCGTAGAGCGGACAGTTCGGATGATGGGCCGAGGACCCGAGCGGAGCGCGTCGCAGAGTGGTGCACGGAGCAACGCATTCCCTGACTTCCTCACCGGTTCCTCCGGCCTTCGGAGGAATGAGGAGGCGGAGAGGAGATGACGATGAGAGGAGGGGAGCACAGCCATGGGCCCGCCAGAGAAGTGACACGAGGGCACCGATGACAGCGGAGGTCCAGGAGAGGGACCTGGTGGAGTGTGACTTTGTACTTATGCATGCATGTACCTGATCTTTTGATTAGTGAATATATGATCTTTTTTGTCTTTTTGTAAAATGCGAATGTATGGATGCAAATGTTGACTCACTAACAACAATCCCTAGGACTTACGAGAAAATCAAGAGAGAGAGAGAGGGAGAGAAAGAACTGATGATTAAAGTGATAGAAAGATAATCAAAAATAGGGGGGAAACGGTCTTATGGAAGGCCGCAAGGAGGAAGAAATGGTCGAGCCATGATCGTTAGATGAGCGGGAGAGAAGGCGGTGAAGAAGGGGAGAAAATAGTCGCTTAACGACCGTTTGAGGGAGCCAAGCGGTTGCTCGATGGACCGCATGGGAGAAGACTCAGTTAAATCCGAGCGAGATTCTCCGGGAGAGTCCCAACCCGGGGCTAAAAGCACCTATTCTGCATCAAGACCTATCCAAACTTAAATTGAAGCTAACTAACCTCAATCCTAATGCATTGGGACTAGAAATAGAGCCCTATAACTAGGAATACACCCAGAATTCGTAGCCTTCAGAAATCTCTGCTCTAAACCTTTGAAAACTCTCTCAAAAATCACCCAAATCATCATGAAGAGGAGCTTTGAAGCTAGCACCATGGGAGAGGTGGTCTACAGCGGGCCAAAGCTGGCTAGAAGGGAGCATGGTGAGCGACAGTGGCTGACTTCGATCCCCAAGCACCTAAGCACAAGTTTTTCAAGAGAGGTGAGTTCAAATTAATTCAAAAAAATGTGAATTTCCTTAAGCTTCCTCTCATGGTATCTCTCTCTTCTTTTCTTCTTTTTCCTTTCTTCTTTTTAGCTCCTTCCGGCCCAAGATGCTACTCTAGCTTGAAGTGGGTGGCTCGCATGATAAAAGAACTCCCTTTAGATGTCCTCTCAATCCTAAGGGCATGGCACCTACACCCTTTAGTAGTTCTAGCCAAGAATTTTCAGAAAATTTCTTTAGATTGGCCTAGTATTTCGGCTCTAGTGGAGTTATGGCATCCTCACACACACACCTTCATGTTCCCAACCTTTCAAGCCACTGTCCTTATAGAAGAGGTAGAGACCTACCTAGCCCTTCCTAAGACTAGGGTGGGGGATGAAGATTAGGTATGTCATACGGTTGAACCTATAGATCCATCACTTATCTTGGGGGACTTCTTACCCAATCCAAAGGATGTAAGAACTATGATCAGCCCTCGGCACATTCATTTGATACTCATGGCTCAATGGATCACTTCCCATTACAAGAACAAGTGTGGGAGATTTGAAGCTATAGCCAAAGCTACTTCCATTTGCTTGTGTGGAGTTTTACTCTTCTCTACTACCAACCACCTCTTGGACATTCCAAATCTCAGCATCATTAGTGGGTTGTGGCGGGGTTTGTCTATCTCCCAAGCTGTCCCCTCTTACCTTTATGAAGGCCTTAGTTCAGCTTCTTTACGGGGTCCCCTCTTTGGGTCAATGATTATCCTTGAGTGTTGGATGGGAATTAGACTGAAATTTCTACCCAAGGAGGACATCCCTTCAGCTAGCCGTATATTTGGGAGCCACCCAATCTTCTTTATAGGAGGTGCATCTGAATTCTCCTCACAGGTTGAGTGCCGGACCGTGGATAAAAGGACAAGGGACGAATGGCGCCTCTTCCTTAACACTTTGCCAATTGACAAGTTCGTGATGCGACCCCGAACTCATCAAGGCACTACCCTTAGGTGCCCCGGCGACTAGGCCTAGACCTGCAGCTAGTGGAGAATACTACTTTGGCGATCTACAACCCGCACCGGTGCTACTTACAAGTTGGGCTTCCCTGCACTATGGTTCAAGCATTATCACACTACCTTCCCCTTCAAGCTAGGAAGATCGGGACAGAGGAGGATGATCATTTGGTTCGGAGCTCTCTGACTATGTGGGAGATCAGCTAGGTCTGCACCTTGTAGGCGAAAGTGATAGAGAGCAATGAGGAATATCAAGCTTATGTGAAAGCATTACCCAAGATCTGGCCCCACGCGGATGGAAAATTGAATGTAGTTTGAATTCCTTGATCATGTACTTGAGTTTTATTGAAAGAACGAGTATCATGAGTTTGAATGGATGGAATAAAAGGTTAGTTTAAAAGACAGTGAAATGAAATCACACTTTTGGTTTGATAGATCAGATAAAGTAGAGTTCTCTGTTTGACAAACGGTCTAGCAAAGGACCACTAGGCCGGCCTGACGGTCTAGCGATAGACATCAAGGGGAAGGACCTAGGAAAAACTCAAAGTTTTCTGGTTCTCGGGAATGGAAAACGGTCGCCACTAGACCGCTAGGAGAAGATAAGCGATCTATCGAAGGACCGCTAGAGAGGAGGAGCAGAGAATCCTGAGATTTCTGGTTCTCGGGTGAGGAAAATAGTCCAATAATGACCGTTAGGGGACTATTAGCGGTCTACCAAATGATCGCAAGGGATAAGAAATAGAGAGACTTTAAGAGCTTGAATCCTGGGGAAATGGAACCTGTGCCTGCACACACTTAAATAGGAAAACAAGTTAGATCCATTCTTAGGCTCAACCCCTTGCCTAGAGTAAGTTAGAAATGACCAATCCTCAATTTTTGGTCAAGGGGTGGAGCCTTATTAAATAGGGAAGATATAATGAGAATATGCAAATGCAAACACATGCTACGCAAAGGATAATGATATTCTTGGATTTTTAAATATCTAATTACTTTGGAGTTTTGAAATATCTGATTTTTTTGGAGTTTTGAAATATCTGATTTTTTGGATTTGTGAAATATCTAATTTTTTGGAGCTTTGAAATATCTGAGTTTTTTGGAGTTTTGAAAGCCAATTCCATCCCGACAACGAGAGCCTTACTTGTCACACTAGGAATCTCCTGAGGTTGGCGTGCTTTAAAGGGTGACAAACCTCGACCGAGGGCCGTCCTACATAACGGTGCTTCTACGGAAGCCATACCCAGGGTACAATTTAGTCCTGAAAAGTAGAAAAAAGAATTCGAGCGGTAAGCCTAGGCCAGGTATAGAGGTTTTTATGGCTTGGGTTCTTCTCATGACAACCCCCCCTCAGAGATTCGGTCTGTTGCACCGGGACTTTGTGTCCATCATCGAACCTTCATCCACTCTAGGCACATATGCGACCGGGCTCATAACGTTCCGCAGGGAAATTATACTACCACTCTTGCCATGCCTAGTTTCATACTGCTGGGGCATTTGAATTTTGAGCTTTTGAGCTTTTGCTTTGAGTTTTGCTCGTTTTCTTTTCTTTTTTGCTTCTTTGCTCTTCTCTTGTGGAATCAGGTCATAACGGACTGCCCCTATTTGAGACCTCCTTTCATTAGAGTGTCTAGATCAGTCATCGCCCCCGTATTCACCACTTGCCCCTAGATTCAACCGAAGAAAGAATCGGAAAAGGGTCTTAAGTTCCCCTAGGTATGGCCAAGGAGAAACGGTGTTACACAAAAATGGGGAAACCCGACCAGGGACGTCGTGAAGTGTGTGAATGCCGTGCTCAGAATCTTCCTTCGCGATTGAGGAAAGGGACACCTCGCTACTGGGCCTTCGTTAGCTTGAATCTACGAGTGAAGCGCTTACGATACAACCCATTCCAAGCGTGAGATAGCTCCTCACCTTCTGCATTAACCAAGCGATATGCATTCCCTGAATAAGCTTCTCTAATGACGAACGACCCTTCCCAGTTAGGTTGTAATTTAGACCTAGGACCTCCGGACCTAATGAATTTACGTTTCAAAACCATATCGCGTACTTGACATTTATGCTCAATTACCTTCTTTTGAAAATAATGCGAGATTCTCTTTTGATAAATAGAAACGTGATCAGCCGCATTCATCCTCTTCTCATCTAAGTGCTCTAGCAGGACGAGCAACGTCTCTCGACGTTCATCGAGATTAAGTTCCTTATTGAGTTGTACCCTCAAGGAAGGGATTAAGATGTCGTATGGGAGCACTGCCTCCATCCCGTAAGTAAGAGCATAAGAGTTTGCCCCGTAGGAGTACAGACGGAGGTGCGGTAAGCCCATTGAGCTTCCACTAATCGCTCAGGCCAATCAGAAAATTTATGAGATTCGCATGTTTTCTTTATGATTTTAAGAAGGGTTTTATTAGTGGCTTCGGCTTGATCGTTACCTTGAGAATAATATGGGGATGAATGGTGTAATGTAATATTGAACTTCTTACAGAGGTCCTGGAGCTCTTGGGAGATGAACTGGGGTCCATTGTCGGTGACGATGCTACTTGGTACTCTAAACTGCGAGATGATATTCTTCAAGATGAAGCGGCACACCATGGTAGCTTTGATCTCTGCATACGCTTCTGCTTCGGCCTACTTGGTGAAGTACTCAGTGGCGGTGAGGATGAAGGATTTTTACTTGGTCTGAGAGTTGGGATCACCGAGCGGGCCAACAATGTCGAAAGCTCACATGGAGAATGGCCAAGGAGTAGAGAGAGGATGGAGAGCTGAAGCAGGAGCATGGATTTTATCAGCGTGGAGTTGGCATTTAAGACACCTCCGGACATAGAGGGAGCAATCTTCCTCTAGAGTGGGCCAATAGTAACCCTGCCTAAGAATCTTCTTTGCTAAAGCCTGACCATTGACATGGCCTCCACACTTACTTGAATGGGCCGCTTCGGCCACTTTCCAAGCATCATCATCGTCTAGACATCTCATGAGCATTCCATTGAGAGCACGTCTGTATAATTCTCCAGCAATGATAGTGTACTTTGAAGCGGCTCTCCTAATAGTCTTACGCTACTCGGCACTTGCCCCTTCTGGAAATAATCCATCTCTGCAATACAGCTCAATTTCATGATACCAAGGCAATTCTTCTTCCTCCAAGATCTCTTCTAACTCCGTTAAAGATACTTCCTTCAAATCTTCTTTCTGAGCCTTTGCCTTTACAGCTTTCCTAAGGTTGTTGAACCAAGGATCCGGAAGAGAGGGCGCATCCAGTCTCTGGACGATGATGGTCTCAGTACTCCGACTGAGAGGGAAAGATAAGGAGGAAGCGAGTGACGCCAGCGCATCGGCGAAGATATTCTGAGATCGAGGAGTGTGGATATAGATCAGTTTGCGGAATTACCTAGCCAAGAGAGTGACCAAATCCTGATATGGCTTGAGCTTCGGGTCACGAGTGCGGTAAGTGGACAGAACCTGTCGCAGAACAAGCTGAGAGTCTCCTATGATGTTCAAATAGCGTGCGCCTAAGAGGTAGGCATGCTTTAATCCAGCCAAGAGAGCTTCATACTCTGCGATGTTGTTGGTAGCAGGAAAGTGGAGCTGATAAGAGAAACGAATCGTCACCCCTTTCGGAGTGAGCAGAGCAGCACATATCCCTCGGCCTTGGGAATTGAGTGCCCCATCAAAGTGTAGAGACCAAAAGGGATGATGGGTAAGGACAGAGAGATGCTTATCAGGGAATTCGTTCTGAATAGAGTCGGTACAAGGGATAGGAAGATGAGCGAGGTGCTTAGTGATGGCGTATCCTTTGATTGCCTTCTGAATGACGAATGTGATGTCGAACTGAGAGAGGAAGCTCTGCCAGCGAGCTAACCTACTAGAAAGGACAAGCTTTTCTAGGAGATAGCAGATTGGGTCCATTCTAGAGATCAGCCTAACCGGGTGGGCCAGGAAGTAGTGTTTTAGCTTCTGAGCTACCCAGACTAAGGCGGCACAAGTCTTCTCCATGGTAGTGTACTTGGCCTCTGTCGGGTTAAATAACCTAGAGTAATAATAAGTTGCGCGCTCTCTGCCTTCATCATCTACGTGCGCCAAGATAGCTCCTAGGGAGTCCTCAATAACAAAAATGTATAGGATAAGGGGTTTCCCAGGGACAGGAGGTTGCAAAACTGGGGGATTGGACAAATATTCTTTTAAGTCATCGTAGGCCTTTTGATAGTCCTCATTCCATTCAAATCTGACCCCCGTCTTTAGTAGTTCATAGAACGGGCGACACCTTTGAGAATGCTGGGATATAAATCTTCTAATAAATTGTAATCGTCCAATCAATCCTCAAAGTTCCGTGATATTCTTAGGCGGAGGCATGTCCATGACGGCCTTAGCTTTGTTAGGATTGATCTGAATCCCCCGTTTGCTAACTATGAAACCTAGCAATTTCCCTTAAGAGACTCCAAAAGTACACTTCTTTGGATTCATTTTCAACTGGTACTCCCTAGCTCTCTGAAGCACCTTGGCGAGAATGGCGGGATGTTCCTATTTCATCTTTGACTTCACCAGGATATCATCCACATAGGCTTCCATGTAGAGATGCATCATAACATGAAATATAGCTATCATCGCCCTTTGATAGGTGGCACCTGTATTCTTTAATCCAAACGGCATTACCACATAGCAGTAAGGACCCCAGGGCGTGGTGAAGGAGATTTTCTCTTGATCTTCTGGAGCGAGACGGATTTGGTTGTAACCTGAATAACCATCCATTTATGATAATGCTTCATACCCGACGATGTTATCCACCAGCACATCTATATGAGGGAGCGAGAAATCATCCTTAGGACATGCTTTCTTCAGATCCCTGAAATCAATACAAATTCGCACCTTTCCATCCTTCATGATGACATGGACTATGTTCGCCACCCATTGAGGATATAAGACAACTCTAATGAACCTGGCCTTATGCAACATATCAACTTCTTCTTTCATCCTTAGGGCCATGTGGGGATGAAATCTCCTTAGCCTTTGTTTAACAGGTGTTACCCCTGGCTTCAGCATTAGTCGATGTTCTACCAAGGAGGGGTCAAGACCCTGCATGTCTTCGTAAGACCAGGCGAAAGAAATGCTATACTCCCTTAGAACATTGATTAACTCTTCTTCAACCTCTGGAGGGAGATTAGCGGCAATAATAATGGGCCTGGGGTCCTTATCAGTTCCCATATTAATTTCCTTTGTAGGTTCATCCATGTTGATGATGGCTCATCGAATCTCTTTAAACCTTGCACATACAAGTTGGCAGTGTCATCCACATCGATGTCCTCAAACTCAACCGGGTCTTTTTCATCCATGACTTCATAGACTCCTAGTCCATCGTCGCCCCACAACCTATTTTGCGCCTCGTCTTCTTCGATCACAATCACCGTAGCTATGAACTCCGGGCATTTGTGAAGAGCATGGCATCGCTGAGCTAGATCCTGCAAGAACCTATTAGGAATGGATTTAGAATAGCGTGCCGGCGGGCGCGGGTTTGGCAAGGAAGGGTTAGACGTCCTAGAACAAGACCCTACTTCTCTAGACCTAGCAGACCCTACTTCTCTAGACTCGACGGACCCTACACCTAACCTAGGAGAGAGGAAACCTAATGGAAGGGCAGCAGTAGGGACCTCATGCCCCTGGGTGGAGGATGGAGAGAAGATAGCGTAATCTTCCACTGAAATCTCTGTTTCAAATTTGACATTTTTTTTGAGGTTAGTGGAGATCATGCAACAAGACGGAGAGGACGGAGGAGGGGGAAGCCTGAGGGGATACTTGGATGGATAGAAGATGACGAGGAAGGGATCGGAGGAGGAAAAGAAAGGAGTAGATAGATCGACAGGCGGACAGCAATCGCAGGTCCTGACGATAAGAAAATCAGTTGGCATCTCAAACAGAAATGGATCAATTAATAGAGAAGGTGATTAGGGTATAAATTCCAGCTTTTGAAAAAGAGACATCAAACGGGAAGGAGACCAAGTGAAAATGACGGGCGAGCTCCCCCTTTCACGTGGATGATAATCTGGCTTTTTCGGCTCATACTGCACAAGCCGCGTCTCCCGATTCCTTTGGCAACAATCTTCTTCATAGAATAACCTTACAAATGTCTAGCTAAAATCGATCATATCATCAACAGGCCCCTTGGGCAGAACTGGCGGGCTAGCAACTGTAAAAGCCGTATCCTCTATCTTGGGCTATCTTGGCGGTGTTTTCAATGTACCTGGCTGGAGAGGGCCTTTGACAAAATGTTGGCGGTAGTCCCAGGTTAATGGTCCTGAGTCACCAAGAACTGATAATGAGGATTCTTGATAACCGAGGCCCCTCCTGTTCATTTTCCTGCCCTTGGGGACCGGCTTGGTCCGCCCCTGTAACTGCGCACCGAGACCTCTCCCCGGCTGATGGCCAAATTTCAATATAATGGACCACCCCTTTGAATATCTGATCTTGGACTTTTCCTTGACATTTACTGGCGCCGTGGTGGGCTTGCGTGGTGTATAGGCCCATGGAAAATCTAGATCTAGCACTGAAATAATGGGCCGACTGTTGGGCCATAGTGTTGGCAGAATCTTCTCTGAGACAGCTTTGACGGATTGGACCGTGGATATGCTTTTAACCTTAACCACCCTCCCTTGAAAGGAGAATTTGAGGCATTGGTGAGCGGTGGATGGTGTGAACGTGTCTAATAGACATGTTTTGATATGAAAATTCAATTCATATGATAACTAGAGGAAAGGGAGCATGTGATGCTCCTAAGGGAGTGTGATCGCCAGAGGGTATGATACCCCTCAAAAGAAGAGTGATCGCAAGGAGTACCTGGTGAGCGGGTGAGATTTGGGTTCTTCCTTCCTCCTTCAATCGGCCGGCCGATGAAGTGGGTCTTTATTTTGATTACCTTGAAAAGAAAGCACAAACCAAGAAAAATAAACCGGATTAGCCAAAGTGTAGTATCAAATTCTATGTGTATAAAATGATATGAAATTGTGTATGAACACACCTTTTGGTGGGTTTTTAAACCCCTAGGAGGAGTGTAGGATGGAGAATATGAATGCAAAGAACTATCTAAGTGATTAATATGAAGCTAGCAAGATGAGTAATGTGTGGGTGATGAAAGTAATGAAAGCATGCACTTAAACAATATAAAAGAAAAGCTCCTCCTTCTGCTCATGTAAGCAGGACAGAGGGAAAACTGGTTGAACACTTGAATGGCAGTCGCTAGGAGCAACAAAACAAAGCACAAAGTGGTATGATGCGCTTAAACTGTGGGGGCTCTCAGGTTGATCTTCTCATGTTACAACAGGGTGTTGCTCTCTCTCTCTCAGTTTTTCTCAGGCTTCTTCTCTCGCGCGAAGGGGCATATGAGGGGTATTTATAGTGGTTTATGGGAGATCAAAGTGAGGAAGGGCCAGAGACCCCTTTCCAAAGCTGAATAAGATGTTAAATAATAGCAATACTCAATCTGGGCAGGTAGAAATCGATTTGAACACGAAACTGAAATCACGACCGGGTAACGGCCGCTATTCATGAACAACGCCCCCGGGTCAGCCGCCTCTTAGGTTTGAAAATTCAGACTTTCCATATTTAAAAATATGATACACGTCCAAGGGACGGGTGCATTTTTCAATTGGCATCCTAAGCAAGGGCATTAATTTCATAAATTGATTTTCAATCGGATTCATAAGGCTCGATGAACACGCTTGCGATGCGGGCGCCATTCACTAAGAGGCGACATTACTAAGGGCGTGTTTTAAGAAACGACCACGGGTCAGTCGTGATTTACAAGAAAATAATAATAAAAATGATAAAAACCTGTTTATTAAACCAATGATGAAGTCCACTTGGGGCATTATATTGTAACATGAAATTTACTCAACATAGTGTCAAATTTGGCATGTCTATAGCTGCCCCGCCTTGGCGTCTACTTTGCAGGGGAGTGAGACGTAATGGAGCGGAGTGAAATGAAGGTGAAATGGACTGAAAAGTAGATGCCAAGGTGTGATGTGACACACCTTGGACACTAAGCGATGAAAATCTTTCCACAGCTCTCGATGAAACAACTCAGATTAACTTCAAGAAAGCAACGAATATCTGGACGAAAAACTTAAACTATCCGAAAGGGGTGTGCGCGCGGGCACAAGAAGGAGACACCATTGGAGAGTGATTACCAGCCAGTGGACATGCTACAATAAAGGTGGATTTGCAAAAAGGTAAAGTGAAGTAAGGTAGAAATCGTGATAAAGACGCTTTCAAGAAACCAGCCTTAGCGGCTCCAAAGATAACGTAGTACTTGATTTGGATGGAATATTTCATGTTAACTCAGCTCGAAACGAGTGAATTTCATCATTGTTTTAATAAAGAGATCTCTCATCATTGAAGTTCAAAGTCCTACATGATGCATGCTGGGCTAAAGGAAAAATAAAAACAAATTAAAATAGAAAATAATCAAGGATAATATTGCTAAGCTATCCAGACTTAGTCAAGAATCCATATTTATAAGTTGACACTAAGTCGAAGCTCGTTTATCCACGCATCAACTTAAAAATAGGAACCATCATCCCAGGCCTTAGACGACTTAACGGCCTATCCATGTGATCAGGATTCCCCTGGAATTATCACTATTTTTGATGAAGGAGAACTCAAATTCCAGGTTCATCATAACCACACGGTCCTTGATATGCTATATTAAGTATGTACCATATAGTAACAATGCATACAAAAAGGATACAGAGTGAAACGTCACTTCGTAGCTACCTGCATTGCCTGTGCTCAAAAGATCATTAGCATCATAATGCGCAATATATAAAAAACATTAGGGTAATGAATAAGAAATCATTTTATGAAATAGCGACCGGTGCATGGGCGCTTCTTTTAAGTCACGACCTTGGTGAAGGCGCTCTTTTGAAGCCGAATCCGTACCAAACTTGAACTGTTCCTTGAAATGACGCCTGACCAAGGGGCGTTTTTTTGTAAGTCGCGACACAGCCATGGGTGCGGTTTAGAGAACAGCGGTAGTATGGCGAACGCTATTTCACTGAGCCTTCCAAAGCTCCAAGTTCTGCTCAGAAATTATTCTCTAGAGGGTATCTTAGCTGCATTAAAACTTGAATTTGAGTCCATGGAGTATTTGGGGGGTCTTGTGGTTATAAAAGGAGGGCCATGGGCTTTCAACAATAGACTTGGAATTTGACAGTGGCATTGTAGAGTTTACAGGGAATTTCAGTAGGGAATTTCAGCAAAAAGTTAGAAACTTTCAACAAAGAGGCATGGATAGAGTTATTCAAAGACCCTTAAAGAGAAGTAAGAGGAGCTTCCCAAGGATCAATGAAATTGGTGGGCACATTAGTGGAAAAATTATGGCAAACCAAGTAAGTGTTGAAGTTTTCTTCTTTTATTTCTTCTTCTCTTCTAATCTCTCTTTTCCTTTTCTTCTTTTCTCTTAATTCTTCTAATTCTTTCTTCTTTTACTTTTCTCTTTTTAGGATTTCCCAATTATTCCAGGTCCTAGGAGATTTTTGAAGATCAAGTGGCTTCCTCTACTTTTTTCAAGATTGTCCTTGGACATGAGATCTTTCCTTTCTAGATGGCACCTTCTTGGCCTAGTTACCCATGCCACCCATTATAATGACATCCACCTTGATTGGGCCTCCATTGGAGCTCTTGTGGAATTATGGCACCCAAACACTCATACCTTTCTTTTTCCCACATTTGAGGTCACCATTCTCCTAGAAGAAGTGGAATTGCTCCTTGGGTTGAAAATGATGAAACAAGGGGATGAGACCAAGATGGCTAGCTTGACAAGACAAATAAGTGCTCATGAAATGCTATCTAGCCTTATACCTAGTTCTAACTTAGTAAGCCAAATCAAGGCCAATAAGGGGATCAATCTCTTGAAACTTGCATCATGGGTTTACAAAAGGATGAATCAAGCCCAAAAAGATGATGAATTGGAGAAAGTGATGAAGGGTTTTGTCATATGTTCTGCGGGAGCGCTTCTCTTCCCTTCAACGGAGGATTTCTTGGAAGAGAGCCACTTGAATGTAATTGCTAGCATTTGGGAGGGCAAAAGGATTGGGCCGGCAGTGCTAGCCAATCTCTATAATGGGCTCACCTCCGCTTCCATGGGGCGTCCTTTATACGGGTCAATGCTCCTTCTCTCTAGTTGGGTGGACCTCCACCTAAAATTTGACCCATGCAATGAAACTCAAACGGCCTCAAGGATCTTCTCTAAAAGCCCTCTCCGGTATATGACGGATTCTTTGGGATTATGTGAAAGAGTTACAAATCGGGTCCTAAAGCTTAAGAAATGGGTGGATTGGAGAAATTATTTTAAGACCATGCCTAAGGATGGTTTCACATGCACACCAGGGTTTCTCAAGACCCAAGAGCTCCATTCAAGACTCTCCTCCGGCATAGAACTAAGATTAATCGGCGGGACCGACTTCGTGCCATACAACGCTCACCAATGCCTCCCACAACTCAGTCTTCCTCGACACATATTTGAAGAAGCTTCCCACCTTCCACCACTCAAAAGGAGAGAATTAGGCTCAAGTGGTGACCAAGAAGAGATCAAGACAATCATGGCACAATGGAGGGTTGGACTTCTTCATCGGTCCAAGCAATATGTTGAAGAAGAAGAACAGAAATGCAAATCATATGTAATAGCTCTCAAGAAATTGAGGCCCATGGTGGCCCATTAGCCATGTAATAATTTTGTTTCATGAATAAAAGTCCTTCTTTATTGTCAAAACTTTATTCTTACGCAATGAGAATGTGGAATCAAAGTCATTTTCAGCCTTATTTCTGCAAAAGAAGAAGGTTATGTTTGAAATTTACTGATATCGCGCCATGATGGAAGGCGCTATTCAATGATAAACATCTGGGACAAAGTCACTTACCAAATTATCAATCTTTTTGGATTTCGAAGTGTTTGAAGAATGCGCCTTAGACAAGGGCATTTGCCATGAAACAGCGCCCAGACCCAAGTCGCCTACCAGAGAATTCTTTCCTTTTCAAAATTATTCCTTCAATCAAAATTACATAGACACGCCCATGACCTAGATGCCTACTGCAAGCCAACGCCCAAGAATAAGTCACCTATCAAAAATCTCGAACGATAGCCCTAACCATGACATCTTGCTCATTCCCATGCAAAGATAAACGCGCCCTGGCGTCAGACGCATACCCTGAATACGCGCCTCCGCTACAGTCGTTGTCAAAGTTAACGCACCCCTCACACAGCCGCGATTTCAGCTCAAAACTGAAAATGAAAAACGCCTGTTAACCCTTGTCCCTCCGTCTTCCTCTCATCTTCTCTCTCACTCTCGTGTTCTCTCTCATTCTCTCTCATCTCTCTCTCTCCCTCTGTAACTCTCTCTCTCTCAACCTGCAACCGTTGCCGACGACCGTCAACCACCGCCCTCTGTTCTCGCCGATGGATCCCGCTGGTCCTAGCTCGTTGAAATGGCAACTGATGACCGCCCCCATCGTGGTCCTCTTGGAGGAAGAGGGTGCGGCCGTGGAGGAAGCCCCTCCCATGGCGGCAATGGAGGAAGCCCCTCCGGTGGTGGAACACGCCGGAGGGCACGAGGACGAGGAAGAAGAAGGCGAGGAGGGCGCTGACGACGAAGAGGGCGACGGCACTGGAGATGTCATCGGCGGTGAAGACGATGGTGGCGCGCCGCTGCCCCCTCCCCCTCAACCGGTGGTTCCCGCTACTCCAGTGAAGAAAAAGGTCAGGGTAGTTATATATATATATATATATATATATATTTTTCCTCTCGGGAGGGGTGGAGGACGGCGTTAGAGAACTCAGGGAAATGGCGACCCCCATTGGGGCGCCGTTCCTAATACGTGGCCAGTCCACTGGCGCGTCTTAAGAAAACGCGACCGGTCACCGGTCGCACCAAAAAGGTGCTTTAGGAGGACAGAAATAGCCCTGAGAAGAGGCGCCCTGGGTGAGGGCGTGTCTTACAAGAAAACACCCTGGGTCAGGGCGTGTGTTAAGAAAAAGCGACTAGAGGGCAGTCGTCTATTAAAAATTGATTTTTTTCTTTGTTATAAATTGATATTCCATGGCTGATAATGCTCTTCTCATGCGCAGGGACTGATCCGGACCAGCATCTCCTGGATGCAGGTAATAGCGGCTTATGACGGTCTGCTCGGCTTCCAGAGGGCGAGGATTGAGGCGATGGGGTTCGGGCCCTTCCTGAGTATCGAGCCGGTACGCCCCGACCTTATTCTCATTCAGGTTTTGAGGGAGAGATGGGACAGAGCGAGTCGGGCATTTTTGATGCCCAGGGGGCACATGGTGCCGACCTTAGAGGACATCACTAGGATCACTAGGCTCAGGGTAGATGGAGAGGCAGTTAGTGGGATTACCTACCCAGATTATGGCGAGCTAGCTGCGAGACTTCTAGGCATTGACACAGTCTACGAGCCTCCCTGTAGGACGATTGCCCACACTAACCTGACGAGGGCCATGGGGTTAGGGGATGCTAGACAGAGGTCGGGGAAGTCCTTGGTATCCTATGTAGCCCGTTTGACAGCGAGTGCCCAAGTTGCCTATTGCTAGGATCCAGCTGATAGAGTGAGGGCTGACATAGATCTGAAGAGGTTCCTATTTCTGATGCTCGGGAGGTTGCTTTTGGGGACGAAGGGAGATGACATAAATTGCAAGTTCCTGAGAGTTTTGGAGGATCTGGAGGGAGTGGAGAGGTACGCTTGGGGAGCCGCCCTGCTGGCACAATTGATAGTAGCTCTCTCTATAGGGACCGGTCGGGAGACGACCGTCAGTGGCTTTTCACCCTTTCTGTAGGTATGCATTTTCTTTTAATTTCTGTTCAATTAATTTTGTGATTACGCTTATGATTACGTTTATGAATGTGACTGATGAATGCTGATGACTGCAGGTGTGGAGTCACCTTTACTTTCTGATGGACTGGGTCGAGGCTCGACCAGGAGAGGAGGCTGCCTACCCTCTAGCCCGACGGTGGGTGCCGTACCTGACCGGAGCGCCTCACGACTATGAGCTATTGGTCACAAGGCGGGAGCTGCGAGACTTCCCCCCTTCACTGGTACGTAAATGAGTTTGATGCATTGCTTTTAATTTCCTACCTTTTAGTTTCTGCTATATATGATGCTTATGATTTGTGACATGCAGGTTGTCTGGAGACCCTACGAGGGGATGCCCAATGAGGGCCAGCCGTGGGTCGTAGCGGGACGACCTTATTTTAGGCGTGACCTCTGGGTTCACTGCCTAAACGAGATCGAGCCGCTACGGCTTTGGTTGGTCATGAGGACTCTTGGCTTCCACCAGGAGTGGGTCGACGTGGAGGAGTCTCGTGGGATTGGGCGGAAGACCCGCGGGCGGACCAAGGTGATTGACTGGAGGCTGCGGTTCTTGGAGCAGTACGTGGACTGGCAGTGCCACGGGGTTCCAGTCATCTCCTACGCTCCGGACAGCTCAACCTACCTCCAGCGTTACTGGGAGATTTACAGGAGGCGAGACCAGATGAGGCCGATCGAGGTATGTATGAAAGTTTTATTTTCTAGTAGTCTTACATGCATCTGAGATATGTTGCTAATGAATGTGTTATGCAAGGTGCACGAGACAGAGCGGCAGTGGAATTGCACGCTCACCTCCACAGCTTGGAGGCCCAGCTGGCGACCACTCGTGTAGACCTAGAGGTCCTGGTGAGTATACCCTATCTATATGCCCTTTCCTTCTTTTGATTATTGTGATGTTCAGCCACAGATGGTCTCAATGAATGCAGCGTGCCCAGCAGGGAGTGGCAGCAGAAGGTGCTGGAGGAGTGTCTAGCTCGCAGGGGCCGACGGCTGAGGTTACAGTGCTAGAGGAGAGGCTAGCGGGAGCAGTGGCATGGGCTGAGGCGGCAGAGCGCGATCTCACCGGGCGGGTAAGCTTTAAATGATTTTTAAGTTAATTTTAACTTATGATAATGAGTTGAATTATGCAACTGATGAATGTGGAACATTACAGGTGACTGATCTACAGGCGGCCCTCGCTCAGACGACAGACCGTGATCGCCGGATCGCGGAACTGGAGGAGGAGGGAAGACATCATGTGATAGACGTGAGTAATATTAGCTGGTGCCGAGCTCACTTTTCGCGACCAGTGGGTTACGGAGCTGGAGGAGGCGTTGAGGTGGCGAGAGGCGCTGCCTAGGGACGTCGTGGAGCTGAGAGTCCTTCTGGACATGGAGCGGAAGGAGCGTGCCCGCGAGCGAGAGGAATGGACGGCGGAGCGGGCTCGTGAGAGAGAGGAGCAGATAGCACGCGAGCACGAGCTCGTGGACCTGAGGATGCAGCTGGGCGTCGTACAGGAGTGGCTCCAATTGACAGAGGAGCGCCTCCAGAGGGACAAAGAGCGGGCGCGAGCTACGGGACACTCGAGCACTTTTGCCAGCACCACTTACGAGGAGCAGGCTCGAGCTCCAGCAGCTTCCCGGGGGTCCATGCCCCCTCCACAGGCCCGTCGCCAGGACGACAGTGAGGTAGAGAGTAGGAGACATGAGGGTGGAGGCGAGAGCTAGAGAGAGACTTGTTGTACTCCTCCACCTGCATATCCTGTACCCAGATATTTATATATATATATATATATATATATATGAGATTTTGATGTTACCTGAGTTTGTCGACCTGAGCACTCGTGTTATCTCTTCCTTTCTTTCTTCTCTTCCTTGCCCTGTGTCTGTAGTTCACACTTAAACAAACAGATTAATTCATCTGTTCAGCTTGGCCCCTTAATAAACAAGGGATTGTCGCTATTTTGACCTTGATAACGGCTCAAGGGGCCAAGCCTTCAATTAATCAAGGCAAATAACGAAGATATAGGATAATGCAACACGCAAACAAGTAAATGCAAAGTCAAAATAAAGGATGCCCACATAAGAATGCAACCAAGCACATGACGTGGCAAAAGAGAAAGTAGTGGGCTTAATTCCTCTCTTTTTTTTTCTTCTCTTCTTTTCAATTTTTCTTTTAAAATGATGATCCTACACAAGAGGTCAAACAGGGAATTGACACCCTAATACGCGAGCGTTAATTGAAAAACATTTTTCATTTTATTTTCATTTTAAGATGCTAAAATAATTAATGACGCCCCTGCATGAAGGCGTTAACTAAAAAATCATTTTTTTTATTTTTATTTATTATACAAATGACGACCTATGAACGGACGTTAATTATTGAAATGACGCCCCTGTATGGAGACGTTTAATTAAAAAAATATTATTTTTATTATGAGACCTAGGATGGCACAAAAGATCTTAAAACCTTACACAATCACTATCTTAAATTCATTAGTCATTCTTAAATGATTTAACGAAGGGTCAACGTGCTAATAACTTGTGCTTTTCTCATATCCTCTTGCGACCCATCCTTCTCAGATGGTCTTCGCCATTCTTTGAGCTTAAAACATACCATAAAGGGGGAAATGAAGAATAAGTTAAGGAAGCTCACGAGAGGCTTCGGAACACTGGGAAGCTTCCCTCCCCTACCCTAATGCCTGTTGGGGTTCGTTCTTTGGCTTAGGGAAATTTTCTTATCTTTGCCCTTATTCTTGCATGCTTACGACCAGGGTTTTCCCTGCGGGGACTTTGCCCTCTTGTCATGCTTTTCTTTTGTGATCTTCACACTTCCTTTTTATTTTTTATTTCTGTTAAAATAAATAAAAACATAATTGTACTTGGGCGTTTATAGCATTTTGTTCCCTTTTGGGCGCTGACTTCCACCTACTAGGGCGGCGGGTAGGTTCGGTTAGCATTCCTTGGCTCGTACTCCCTCTCGTGAGCCGAAGAGAAGAGAATATGTGAAGTTTTTGCACTCTTAGTTTGACTCTGACTTTCCTCAATTTTTGAGCTGCTCGAGTTTAAGAGTTCAGCGTGTAGTGTGTGCAGGTATTGACCCCCAATTAAACCATCAAGACTGAAGAATGAATTAAGGATTTTGATTTTTCAGGTCTCGCGACCTATGCACCATGTCAGCCTTCAATTTTTTTTCAATTTTTTTTGTTTTTTCTTTTTTTGTTTTTCTTCTTTTTTGTTTTGGTTTTCTCCTTATTTTTTTTTGTTTTTTTTTCTTCTTTTTTTGTTTTTGTTTTATTTTTTTCTCTTTTTCTCTTTTTTTGTTTTATTTTCAAAGACTTGAGGGTAGTATTTCTTCAGATACAAACCGTTCCAAGGGTGAGCCAGTTCTTCACCTTCAGCGTTCACTAATTTATAAGCGTTGCTAGGATAAACTTCTTTTATTACGTAAGGCCTTTCCCAATTTGGTTGGAGTTTTGAACGAGGTCCACCTGGTTTTACAAAGACTCTTCGATTACCATTTCACCGATTTTGAATTTTCTCTCAATCACTTTCTTTTGATAGAATCGTGAAAGTCAATTTTGATATACTCATGCATGTTCGGCGGCAGCCAGACGCTTTTCGTCTAAGAGTTCCAACTGCGCAAGGAGAGATTTACGTCGTTCATCAATGGGGAGCTCCTCGTCCAATTGCACCCGAAGTGAGGGAATCAGAATCTCGTAGGGGACTACCGCCTCCATTCCATAAGTAAGAGTAAATGGAGTTTGCCCAGTGGGAGTATGAATGGAAGTGTGGTAGGCCCATAGAGCTTCCACGAGCTTTTCCGACCAAATTACGAATTTATTAGCCTCACACGTTTTCTTGATAATTTTAATTAAAGTTTTATTAGTTACCTCTGCTTGGCCATTGCCCTGCGGATAATAAGGAGATGAATGATGCAATGCAATGTTATACCTGTTGCAAAGGTCTTGAAGCTCCTGAGATATGAATTGCGGTCCATTGTCGGTGACGATGGTACTCGGGATGCCGAATCTTGCGATAATGTTCTTCATTATAAACTTGCAGACGGTTGACGCTTTAATCTCTGCGTACGCTTCCGCTTCCGCCCATTGGTGAAGTACTCCGTGGCCGTGAGTATAAACGACTTTGGTTTTGTGACGAGGTTTGGATCACCCAGAGGTCCAATGATATCGAAAGCCCACATGGAGAAAGGCCATGAGGAGGACATAGGATGGAGTGAAGAAGCAGGAGAGCAAATTTTATCGGCGTGCAGTTGGCACTTAACACACCTTCAAACATAAGATAGAACAATCCTCTTCTAGAGTGGACCAATAAAAGCCTAATCTAAGTATTTTCTTAGCTAGCATCTGGCTATTGACATGACCCCCGCACACTCCCGAATGTGCCTCTTCTACGACCTTCCAAGATTCATCATCGTCGAGGCACCTGAGTAAAATTCCAGTGAGACCTCTTCTATAAAGCATACCTCCAACCAGAGTGTATCTCTGAGCAACTCTTCTAATGGCTTTCTTCTCTTCGGCCGTGGCCTCTTCAGGATAAGATTGATCTTAGCAATACTTAGCAATTTCATAATACCACGGCTTCTCTTCGTCAGCCAGCTCTTCTTCTAGATCTAACAACATGATCTCCTTGTTCTCGATGATCCCACCTTCCTTAAACTTCTTGAGCATTTCCTCCTTAACACTAAGGAACGCTGGATCTTTGATAGCAGGAGTGAGACGCTTGTGAACAATGATTGAATGGAAATCCCTTTCAGGAAGGAAAACCAAGGAGGAAGCGAGAGAAGCAAGAGCATCAGCCAGAATATTCTGATCTCGCGGAACATGGATGAAGATAAATTTAGTAAAGAGCTTGGCATAAGCAGAAGCCAGTTCCTGGTAGGGTTTAAGTTTAGGATTGAGCGTGCATCATTTGGTAAGCACTTGGCGAAGAATGAGTTGACTATCACCTACAATCTACAGTTGGGTAACACCGAATTGATGAGCGGCCTGCAGACCGGCCAGGAGAGCCTCATATTCAGCTATGTTGTTGGTAACCGAAAATACGAGTTGAGAGGCAAGCAGAATAGTGATACCCTCAGGTGATAGGAGAACAATGCCGATCCCTTTTCCTTGTGAATTCTGAGCTCCATCAAAATGTAACGTCCACATCGAATCGGACTGATTGACGGACATTAGTTCCTCATCTAGAAACTCTGAGCGAACGGGGTCAAATCCAGGGAGAGGGTGATGAGCAAGATGTTCTGTTATGGCATAGCCTTTAATCTCTTTTTGCTGAATGTAGATGATATCAAACTGAGAAAGGAAGCTTTGCCATCGTGCTAATCAATCAGTGAGAACAGATTTTTCAAGGAGAAACTTGATAGGATTCATGCGAGCAATGAGATAAACCTCGTGAGCTAATAAATAATGCTTCAACTTCTGCACTACCTAGACTAAAGCAGCACAAGTCTTCTCCATGGCTGAGTGCTTCTGCTCATAAGGGTTGAGAAGTTTAGACAAGTAGTAGGCTGCCCTCTCTTTTCCTTCTTCATCAATTTGTGTAAGGACAGCACCTACAGAGTCATCCAAGACAGAAACATAAAGAATAAGCAGTTTACCTGGAATTGGTGGCCTCATGACAGGGGGATTAGCCAAATAATCCTTCAGTCCGTGACATTTGTCATCTCAATTAAATTTGACTCTCGATTTAGTAAGCTCGTAAAAAGGCCTACACCTTTGTGAATGCTGGGAGACAAACCGGCGAATAAATTGCAACCTCCCGATCAATCCTCAGACTTCCTTCAAATTCCTGGGAGGAGGCATATCTCTTATTGCCCTCTCCTTATTGGGATCAATCTCAATACCTCTTTTACTGACTATGAATCCAAGTAATTTCCCTGACGAAACACCAAATACACACTTTTTGGGGTTCATCTTTAATTGATACTCCCGTGCTCTTTGCAAGACCTTGGCCAGAACCCCGTAATGCTCAATCCTTGTTCTCGACTTCACTACCAGGTCATCAACGTACACCTCTATAAAAATATGGATCATGTCATGAAAAATAGCCATCATGGCCCTTTGGTAGGTGACTCCGGCATTCTTGAGCCTAAATGGCATGACCACATAACAATAAGTTCCCCAAGGTGTAGTAAAAGAGGTTTTGTCTTGATCCTCCTCAGCCAAGCGGATCTGATTGTAACCAGAGAAGCCATCCATAAAAGAAAGAGTCTCATAACCTGCCGTATTATCAATCAGCACATCTATGTGAGGGAGGGGGAAATTATCTTTAGGACACGCGTGGTTAAGGTTCCAGAAATCTATACAAATTCTAACTCTTCCATCCTTCTTCATAACCGGGACAATGTTAGCCATCCAATTGGGATAGAGGACGACTCTAATAAATCTAGCCTTATGAAGCTTATCGAACTCTTCTTTCATCTTTAATGACATGTGCGGGTGGAAACGTCTTAATTGCTGTTTGACCGGGACGGATCCTAGCTTAAGTGTTAGGTGATGTTCAACAAGCGCAGGGTCCAGACCCGACATATCCTCGTAACCCCATGCAAACGCGTCCTTGTATTCTTGAAGAACTTGAATGAGCGCCTCTTCTTCGGGAGGAGGCAAATTTTTGCTGATGAGGACAATCCTAGGGTTTTCCTCGGTACCCAGATTAATTTCTTTGGTGGGTTCTTCTACTGAGGCTGATGGTTCATCGAATCTTCTCATGCCACTAGCAAAAGCATCAGCCTCGTCCTCATATTCTTCATATTTTTCATCCCCCTCTTCAATAGGGTCTTCATCATTCATTATTTCATAGACTCCAAACCCTTCATCTAAAGAGCACACATCCTCACATTCTATATCCGGTAGGACTATCGGATCCTCTAGAAACTCGGGAAGAGCTAAACAGGCCCGTCATTTTCTGGCTAGATCTAGCAAGAACCTACGGGGAATCTATCTACCCTTGGCTTTCTTATGTGTATCTACCCCAAGACTCTTGGAAGAAGAGGGAGAAGAACAAGATGACAAGCTGGATGAACTACCCTGACCTAGGGAAGGAGGATAAGAGGAAGACGTAATGGATACATGAGGAGATACAGGAAGAGCCTCCTCATTAGAGGAGAAAAGGAGGTCCGCTAATGAACCTTGAAAGAGCGGCCCTTGCATCGGGGCACACTCCGGAACAAGATAGGAGGTCTCTTCAATAGAGATGGAAGATTGGAAAGTTTGAATTTTGGTGTTTTTTTTTGTTTTCAAGAATAAAGCAATGGGAGGAAGTAATAGAAGGTGGTGTTGAGATTGAAAGATCAGAGAAGGATTGAATGAGAGATTGCCCACGCAAGGGCACAATAGAGAGTTGGGAAAATTGCTCAAGGAGCAAGGGAGGAATTAGAGAAATTTGGAGTAAATATGGAGAAAGTGTTATCAGGACTGCGGGCGGTCTGGGAATATCAGGTAAAAATAGTTTGGAACACCAAAAGGTGATAAGTGAAGGATGTATGGAATTTAAAGAGAAAAGGCCGGCCCACAGCCTATCCACGGTGAAGCCTTCTTCATACGGCACATTCGGTTCCCCAGTATCTGTATAATTGCTTAGAAGCTGCCTCTTATTTGTAATCACTACCAGCTTTTCAATCAATTCATGAATAAGTGGCGGCCATTCCGGATCAGTCGGTGTTGACACCCATTTTTTGCCGATAAGTTGAGTCGTTCCTCTTACTCCCGTTTGTTGATGCCTCGAGTTGTCCATCACTCGTTGGGGCTATTTTCAAGCATGTTTTGGGCCAGTTTTATGGGTTGCCTCCCTCCTTGGTTAGGTCCAAGTTGATTCAGGGCTTAACGGGCCTTGGTTTTGGTTGATTGGGCTTTTTCTATGAGTTTCAAGCACCCATGTGCATGTACGGTTCTTCCCTGGCCGCTCAATCCATGTGCGGTTGACTGTGGACCGTCCATATATTTTTGAGTATTTTAAGTAATTTTCTAAATTTCCACCGACAAGCTTTTATGCGGCCCTCTCCTAGCCGTTCAACTTGATGGACGGATTGATGGTAGCCGCTCATCTCTCAGAGTCCTGTGCTTAATGGTTTTCTCAGATAATTATCCAATTAATCTATTTATCACCGACATGGCTAGAACGGTTTGTCCCTAGCCGCTCTACCTTTGAACGGTCTCATCCAAGCCGTTCATCTATGAGAGTCCAACGACGAAGGTTTCGGTCAGTTCAGTGGATAATTTGGATTATTTATAAATTATTTTGAATTTCCACCGACGGGCTTGGACGGCCAGGACATGACTGCCCATCCAGTTGAGCGGTCTATCGTAAGACCGTTCATCCGTTCGAATGCTGAATTTCAACAGATTTTATCCCTTTTATCCGTGGTTTTATCACCAACTTCTCCCGTCATTTTCTCCGCGGATAATCAACCATTTTAAGTGCCGTTTCGACTAGATAAGAGATAATCTATTTATCTACGATTTTCTTTTGATTATCTCGACCTGAAAATGCCTTTAAACCCTAATTTCGGGGCTGGCTTTCTAGGCTCTATAAATAGACCCTAAAGGCCGAGCTTGAAAGGGGGGAGATTTTTGGTCTACGGCGAAGCCCTGCCGCATTCTTGAGCGACCTAGCACCAAGGAGGGAGGCTTTCCACGTCCACACAAGCCTCCGGTTTAGGGAGTATTCTATTTTTGAGTCTTTTGTGTTTGATTGGTTTCGTCCTCTTTGTCATTGCATGCATTACTTTCATTACTTTCTCTCCACGTTCTTATTCATCTTCATTGCCATGCACACACCCACCCATGTTTTTGACACCCTAGGGGTTTAAAATCCCCCAGATATCCCCCTTTCCGCTTATTCATGTTCATTTATTACTATTTTGGCATCTACTACACTTTTCAGTTCTGATTTGGGTTGTTTCTTTATGTTTTCACGTTATTTTTACAGGTCAGCAATCCCTAGCACGAGGCCTATACCCTCTGGCCGGCTGGAGAGGGTGGAGTTTGGACCCTTTGTGACTTCTGGCTTGGTGGTCTTGCGCGGTTCTCTACAGTCCATTCAAGAAGATGTGCGGTGCAGACTGGGCCATCCTTCTTCTTCCTGCAGTCGCGACCGAGCCGTTCAACTGCCAAGAGTGCTTCATCCCGCATCTTCTGTAGCGTCCTTATACGGTCTATCGTAAGACCGTGCATCCTACATGCGGTTCATCCTGGACCGCACATCTTCGCAGTGCTGCAGGTCAGGCGAGTGTCTCCCTCTCTTTCCAAGGTACGGCGTGTCTATCACGTACGGCGTCTTGGTGGCGATCACGGTTCTTTACTCTCTCATGTTCTCTTTCTACTGTCCATTTTATTTTACATATCGATTTAGTAGAGGGAAGAGTAGAGATCTTTCAAGCCGATCTTGAAGAGAAAGAGAGAAAGAACAAAAACATGTCAACAGCCCGTTTTTTGGCGATCACGGTGGGACGCCTAGTGCCCATCGTGTTAGTGATTTGCTGACCCCTTTCTTTCGTTGTGTTAGTCCTTTGCTTGAAGTGATTTCAGGTTGGGTGCATTTTCTACCTCCTGGAACGTGAACGGTTCTCCCAGAGCCGTTCATCTCCTGTGCGGCTGTACGTCCACTGTCCCTCCCATGCGAACAGCGCCAGTTCACCTGCGAGCATCCTGTTATAGACGGCCTCCTATCGACCGTTCATACCACTGAACGGCCTGTTCTTGGCCGTCCATCTTTCTGGCACAGGTACATTTCTGGTTTTTCTAGTTACAGGTACACGGTTGCTGCAGATCCGTTCCATAGCTTACGCGGCTGTCCACAGACCGCTCTTACTGGTACGTCCTTCATTTCAAGTATTCAGTGATTTTCTTCTTACAGTTATCTTGCCGTTCTGTTGCTCCCTGGATTAGACGGTCCATCCAAGACCGTCTATCTTGTTGTGCGGTCTCCCACAGATCGTCCTTCTAGTGCCACAGTGCACCCGAGGTTGCTTTGATTGCCATATCTATATTGTCTTTGTTCTCCTTGGTGCTGATTATTGATCTCCCCCTGCTCTTATATCATTGTTGCATACTTGTTTTCATTTCTTCCATGTTTGTTTGGTCATTGGTTGATAGTTGCTAGGCTAGAATTTTGCATGCACTCCGGTGCACATATGACTCATGCATTTCATTCACATCTAGTTGCATTCCTACCGAGGTAGGGTTTCCTCTCGTCTCCATATTCCTTGGAGCCGACTAGGGGACCTTGCCGAGGACCTCCGTAAGCCCCCGTGAGCCGTGGATTCCCACGCGGATGCCGGGCAGGTAGTACCATATCACCCCCTAGTCTAGGGTCTGCATTCGTGCAAGAGAGAGTCCTTTAGAGTCTGCCAGTTCTCCATTCTCACCCTATTTACGTACCTTGTGGTTGAGTGAACTCACATTTTTAATCAATCCACTAAGGTCCTAAAAGAGAACTTATAAGAAATCTTCGCGCATCATTTGGAATTTGTTTGGATAATTGGTTGATTCTTTTCTCATCTCTCTTCTCCATTGTATGTTGGACAGTGTCATCATTTGCATCTTTTTTTCAGATTAGGCTCATTAGGTCTAGTTCATCTTTGTGTGTCTCCCTTTGGTTGCATCTTAATCCCCCTTCTTGTATTCACTTGAAATTCACTGTATAAAGTCTCCATTCTCCCCATGGAGCATTTTTCCCCTGTACCTTATGCCTATACCCCTCCATCTTCTTACCCCCCGTGTAGATTCCTCTTCCCATGCGGGCTCATCTCCTTATTCCTCTATTGGACCCTATTCTGTTAACGGGCCTCCTTATCCAGCCCGTGCTGCTGTTAGCCCAGTCAATTCTCATTCCCACATTCAAAATTCCTCCAGGCCCATGCATTCCTCCATTCATGGAATGAGCGTTTCTTCTTCTCAGGCCGGATCCCCTTATCCGGCACATCATCATTATCCTGGTCTAAATTCATCATCTCTTGCTCAGGCTGGCTCGTATCCTTCTCGGATTCTTCCTACCGAGGAGATGATCATTCAGGCCCAACGCCAGCTTGATGAATTGCAACGCCGAATCAATCCTCAAACTTCTTCGAATATCTCACTTGCCTTTCGAGGTCTTCAACTTCCACCGCGTTCGCAGGTCCCAGCTTATCGTCGCTACGGTGGAGTCGGTGACCCCTACGTGCATTTGAAGAAGTTCTTATATGAGTCGGCCCAGTTCCAGCATGATCAACGCTTGATGGCCTATTTGTTTGGCCTATCTTTAGAGGGCTTGACCAAGGATTGGTTCTTCACATTGTCGCAAGAGCAGATGATGAATTTTCAAGCCATTCAAGCAAGATTTATTCAGCAGTATCAGAATCAGGTTGGGCCCAGATATTCTATGGTTGATTTGGCCCAAGACATGATGAAGCCCGGCGAGGAATTCTCCATGTTCGCCGACCGCTTGCGTCACCTAGCCGCGCAAGTCCCGGGGCATATTCCAGAGGGCGAACAGATCAAGATGGTTATTTCTAATGCAACGCCCGAGCTCAGATGTATCTTGGCCCTAAATGATATCACATTCTGGCAACAGCTTTACAATCGAGCGCGCTTCGTTAGCCAACAACTCCTAGTTTCCTTTGACCACGAGTCTCCTCCACCGTCACCTTCTACATACACTTTCCCTCTGCCCTCCACCGCAAGTCAGCCCTCCACTACATATCCCCCCACGAGTCGGCCTCCCGCTCCCCCACACCCCTATACCTCCATGTGCTACACCTTACATCCCTCCACGAGTCAACCCTCTGCTATTTCATCTCACCACACCCCTCCACCTCCGGTCAAGGAAACACTACACCCAGAACGGGTAGATGTCGTCCGTTACATTCCCACTCCCTCCACGCCTCCACATCATTTTAGCCCTCCGCCTTCACCTACGCAACCCCCGCTACCATCTCCATTACCTTTTCACACCCCTAGGCATCCACCTTGCCCGAAGCAGGCTTCTCACCCCCCGTTGCCGGAGTCTTTTACATACGTTTTCAGGGCTCTGATGGCCACCCATGCGTTGCAGCTCCCTCTGGTTATGCCTTGCCGACCCGCGGTCGGGAATTTACTCCAGTTCTGTGAGTTCCATCGTCAACAGAGGCATGTGGTGGAGAATTGCTCCGAGTTCTGGGAACTTGTTTACAATTTGGAAGACAAGAAGATGATCGATTGGGCTATCATGCGCCAAGTTATTTCAGATCTCAGCAGCAAGCAGCAACAGCAGCAAGCCGTGCCGCCTAGGCAGCCGTCTCCACGTCAAGACCAGGGGCACCCTGGTGTTTCTTCAGTTGATGAGGTACCTGCTCCGTTACCCACTTCTTCCTCCATCCCATCTCCTCCACAACCTTTACCTACCCTAGCCTCCGCTCGGGCAACCTCTTTTCCGCCCTCCGTTTCCACCACCACTCCTGTCCCCAACGCCTCTCGACGTGTTGTAAAGATACGTCGAAGAGCGCCACTACCCGCCACTTCCTCCACTCCGCCACTACCTTCCTCTCTTCCTTCTTCCCCACCCCTACCTTCACCTCCCTCCTCCTCACCTCCACCGTCTCCATCAACCACATCACCCCCTTTGTCACCACCTTCTCCACCCTCATCTTCGCCGCCTCCGTTAGCCACGTCTCCATCATCACCTTCTCCATTATCCCCATTACCGTCACCACCGTCTTCATCACCTCCTTTCGCAACGATCCTTGTTCCGTCACCTCCACAACCATCCCCACGACCGATGCCACTTCTTTCGCCATCGTCCTTTGAGCCCGAACAGGCCGACCCTAAACCCATACCTCCATTTTTGTCTTTACCTCCACCCATGCCCATCATCATTAGTATCCCCCCATCAATTGCACCAACGCCACCCGCACCCTTCAAACCTCCTCCTTCTAACCTCCCTCTACCACTTCCCACTTCACGGAGCAGGTACACGCTACCTTTGGTGCCCCTCGGGTCTAGTCCCCATGGAAATAAAGAGCCAAGTCGGGTTTCGATTGTGCATTTCAAGATCCAGGATGTTATTTCCCACATGCCGTGTCACGCCCCGAACCGATAGTAGCGGGAAGCGATGCTCGGAACGTGGCAGTTAACAGTCATGATAGCAAGAGTGAAAATAAATAACCACAATTAAACACAAGGAGGCCACAGACACACATTGAAAATACGAGCTCTTATTAACATTTAGAAATATCACTTAACAGTATTAGATTCAAATTAAGGGAAGAAAGAAAAAAAGGAAATAACCAGACTCACGACACTAGCTAGACTCAAGAAGATAAAAAGACAGACTCCGATCTCTAGGTTCCAGGTTCACTCGATCACACTTATCCGATTCCCATTTGCAACATACCGTTGACCGCGTTACCTGAAAAGGATTGGAAGTAGGGGTGAGCAAGAAGCTCAGTAGGAATTATACTCTATCGTCAGGCATAGTTACAAGTCAATTTCGAGTCATGTCGAGCAAGCAAGCAAGTACTTCATACTTTAAGCATGAATAGCAAGTTTCACGAGAATGAGGAATGTCGTAGACCCAACACGCTATATAGTACCGGTGCCAAATGCCACACCTAATCATTCACCTCCCCGGGGATCAAGTACTTTTCGGGTGCTCCTCCCAGGACCAGATTGGGCCCTTCATTTGTTTGCCTTGGCATTGATTTCTTTTTGGATCGTAGATCCCACGAGACTAGACATCCACAATATTTAATGGCCAAGAGTTCCAAGGTCAAGTTCATGTAGACAAGGTAAAGGACATAAGAATAATGATTCTTTAAGAGTCCAAACAATAAGCTTCTTAACCGAGAGGAATAATTGTCCCAAAGGACTATAATTGATGATCAATAGATCTAACAATAGGTCAAATCACGAAAAACCATAGCCTACATAGGCTTGGTTAGCTCACACAATTCGAAATTCATGAAATAATCACTTTCCAGAAAACTGTCATATACACGGTCATACAAGGGCCGCTCAATATATATACGGTTAATACTGGGCCGCGCATGTCCAGAAGACATTAAGACCCAGGAATAAGATATACGGTCCATACTGGGCCGTATTACGGATATGCGGTCGCTATTGGGCCGCCTATGAGGATATACGGTCCACTACGGGCCGCACATGCCTCTCTTAGCCCAATTCGATCCAAGACTAATAAATCAGTGATTCAGTCACGTAAATCGATAATCTGGTGGTTCATTAGGTTCTCTACAGGGATATATAGAGATCCCAAGATGATGGTAAGTCCGCCGGATAGAGTGTCCGGTGGTAAGTTCAAGGTTAACACGACTAATAGGCCTAATGACTTACTAGAAGTCCGCAATTTGGTCAAAACGTTCTACTGGAATATAATGGCTATCCAGCAACCTCACATTCAATTTTAGTCCTAATTTCCGTGTTAATATATCAAGGATTAAGTTTTACATTAACTTAATTGCCAATAAGGTGAATCGGGATGGAAATGATGAAGACCAAGTTCATGTATGGATAATTAGCATGCAATTAACAGAAATTTACTTGCATAATTTACCACTTATCAGATGGGTTTCTGACTTACTAATTACCAATTAAGTTACTAACATGAATCATTAAGTGTTCATACTAAGCCATTTACTACATAGATAAACGGTTCGGAACAAACCTTACATCTACTGGGCTAACAGGGGAAAATTCTGGACTGCATGGAGTTGGGCGGCCAAGTCTAGACCGTCCATTGGGTTGGGTGGTCAGGAAGGAACCGCCCAAGGGTTGGGCGGTCAGGGGAGAACCGCCCATCCCTGGCCCCTCCAGATATGTGGTCGTCTAGGTGGCCGTTCATCCTGCCAGGGGATATGTGGTCAATTTGGGACCGTTCATCTAGATATGTGGTCACTTTTGGACCGTTCATCTAGATATGTGGTCACTTTGGGACCATCCATCCCAGGATGTGTGGTCCTTCAGGAACTGTCCATCCAGGATGTATGGTCTATCGTAAGACCGTCCAACTCTTGGTGTATTCCGGTCACCCCTTCCACGTCCGATGAACGCCGGAAGGTTGAGGGTTGATGGGGTTGGATCTAAGACACTAATTTCTCATGGAAACGGACTTGAAACAAGGGGCTTTTGGTACCGTTGGAAAGGTTATGAAAAATACTACCTAACAGCAGGGTCAATTTCATAATTACTTCCTGAAATCACGATTTATAATGGCAGGAACACTAAAAACCCTAATTTGGACATGCTGTTACTAAATCACAAAATTCTCACAATATACACAATAAAAATTGAGGCTTTATATATTAAAAGAAAGCTTACTCGACGTTGATTCCAACCATATATGATATGCTATATGGGGATCACGATTAACAACTCGAAATCACGATTTAACTCAAAAGAATACATCAAAAACCAAGTCTAGACATATTCCTACTCATATCGAAAAATCTCTAATCATGATCCATAAAATTTAGGGCTTATATAATCAATGGAAAGAGCACGAAAAACTCTACAAGATGCATGGATCAATTTAAGATTTACAGCCTGAAATCGCTACCGAAATCAAAGGGGAACAGGTTCCGCCCTAATTCTGACATGCCTCTACTAAACCATTAAATTCGCACAGAATACCTAATAGAATTTAGTGCTTCATATACCAAAAGAAAGAGGATTGGATGCTGAACATTTTGATATATTACTTGCGGTTTGAGCTTGAGAGAACCTACCTCAATCGAGTGAAGAAAGAAGAAGAACGGACGCCGACACGTCACCACTAAACTCCTAAGATCTCCATAGATCGATCTCCACTGCGACCGCCGCTGCTACCAAAGGATTCCAGGGTTGCAGAGCTTCATTTTTATAGCTCATACACCTTCTGGAGCCTTCGGTGCTGGGAGAATTCGTCGAAGCGAGTTGGGTGTTTGAAAACGGTGCCGCAATGGTTGACCTCACCAAAGCTCGGCCGACACCACGTTTTAGGGTCAGGGTTTCGATCAATTAACAGGGGGGAAATGATCCTTAGATCGTGGCCTTTCATTTGCCACCGATTTGGGCACATTTGGTGGAGTATTAAGCTCTAATTTCACGGTTTAAGCTAAGGTTAGGTAAATGTTAGGTAAGTGTGCATTTTGGGCTTAATCCACTAATTATACCTAATTACGGATTTTTTTTGGGTCGACTACAGAAGATAAAGTTGTTAAATAAATGGTTGTTTACCATTTTACCATTTTTCTAGATTTTTATAAGGTAGTCGAAATTTCACTAGTTCTATTTACTAAGGAATTAAATATTAAATTCCGAAATTCATTTATTTCAATTAAATTTCAAAATTTTAAAACTGGGGTATTACATGCCGGTCCGAGTCCTAGTCCCTGGCTATTTTATGGATAATGAGCCTGCATGCTCAGAAAGGGTTACAAAGAAGAGTTCCCTTGTGTTGGTGCCAGTTTCTTCAAAGGCGAGGCCGGTAGCAATCTCTCCGCTTGCCGGGAAGTTCACCATTAATGATGTTATTACCTCGCGCTCGATTGCTGTTTAGTTCACTGGCCGAGAGGGGTTCTCTACTCAGATCATGCTAACACATACAGCCGCCCGGAGCCTGATGGACTCCCTATTCAAGGGGCAATTGGCTGTATCTTTGGCACCTTCCAAGGACATTCTGCACTTGCTGTGCAATTTCCCTCAATTTATTAGCATGTCGGCCACGTCAACGGCGCGCATTGATCTCCCTCAGCTTTGTCCTGCTCTTCTAGTACGGGAGTTATACTTCAAGTCTGATTGCCGAGTGGAGCTGCCGAACCTCTATGTTCTAGTGCCAAGAGACAAAACTCCGTGGCTTCATGATATTCATTCAGTTGAGAAGCTGTTTGCTCAAGAATGTCCACCTATGGTTAGCACCGGGAGTCTAGGGGCAACTGCCCTGATGAAGCTGCATATTCACAATCAGGCCAGGCCATCTGCTAGGTGGGCCCGCTATTTGAGAAGACGTTACAGATTGAGGAGCCCAAGAAGCCGAGTCTACGCCAGGCGGCATTGTTTCAAGAAGATTTCTGCTAAGAAGAGGCGACGACGTAAGTTCAAGGGCTGTCAGTTGTGCACTCGGGGGTCCACTTCCTCCTCTCCTTCTTCCGTCCATTCGACTTTTCTGTTGCTCAGTTCTTATCCTTGGGTGGTGTACCTTCCACCACCTGGTCATATTTCTACCGTCTTTTTCTATCCTCACCACTCTCGGCCTCGGCCTGTGTCCCCCTCTTCTCCTGAGCCAGGGGCATCCTCTTGTAGTTTTTCCCCCCGGATACGTCCGGATTCCGCTTATCATCCTTGTTCCCCGGCCCTGTTGGGGATTCCTGGTGCTCGTTCCCCGACCTTGTCGGGTGGTTTTTCTGATCCTTCCCTGACTTTGTCGGGTGGTTTCCATTTCTTTTCCCCGACCTTGTCGGGTGTTCATGCATTTTCTTCCTCACCCCTGTCGAGTGATTACTATTCCTTTTCTCCGATCACGTTGGATGATCATTCTCCGTATTCCTTATCTTCACAGCTATCTTTTGATCGTCTTTCTATTCTTTCCTCCCCACCCTTTTGGGGTCATTACCCTTTTTCGTGTTGTTTTTGAGGCTTTAGCCCGCCTTGATATTAGTTAATCACTGGTTATTCTGTACTTGGTTCCTTGTTATCAGGGCCTCAGTGCCTTAACGAGGGAGTTCTAGCCCTCGTCTCTCTTCCTTTTTATCCCTTCTTCGTTCAGTATGATGTATGCCACTCCTCTATGTCGAGGAATCCAATCATTTGCTCTTCTTTCATCCTTTATCCTGACAAGCAAGGAAAACAAAGTTCTCGCTTCTCAAAGCTCGATGATCGAGATTGCTTCAGGAGGCCGGTTTCCACGCCTTGGATCTGCAAAGGTATCTTTGATTTTATGCCAGAACATATAATCATTACTATTACTCTGTTATTTCAACACGCGCTTATAATGTTGGTTCCTTAAAACATGGTTGAGTAGCCTTAGGCATTAGTTAGTTTGCTTAGTCAAATGAGTTCGCTTCTGCAGCATCCCTTATGCTGGTGATAGTTCCGCGCTGGGAGTCTAGTTTCTTTCCCCGATTGTTGAGGGTGACCTTTGAGTATGGATTTTTTCACACACTTCATGGCGAGTCATAGCCGATCTCTCTAAGGCACACCGTTACTTCTTTGGCCATACTTTGGGTATGCACGAAGGCATTTTCTCTTCTCTGCTCGGTCAAGTGTAGGGGCAAGAGATGGATGGATAAGATGACTAACCTAGGCGCTCCTCAATACGAGAGAGGTCTCAAATAGGGGCGGTCTTGACCCTCAACAGTGAGCTTTCATGCTATATCTAGCCAGTAAAGGCTATGAATGTGAAGATCAATCAATGTAAAATTATGAATCAAAGGCATGGCAAGAGTGGCAGTACAGTTCCCCGCGGGATGTCATGAGCCCGGTCGCATGCGTGCCTGATAAATATGGGTCTAAAAATCAAAGATACAAAGCCCCAGCATAACAGACCTACTCTTTGAGGGGTAGTGCCCTAGAAGGAAGTCGAACCCTGATATCTTGTCACGTCCCGAGCGCGGAAGATTACCCGAGGCGCGACAGTCCTTTATATAGAACCAAAGCGAGCTAGCTATCCGTTCGAGACTCTACCTTCGAACCATTAACAGAATGCGCAAACAACTCAAATTTTAACTAGAACTTCATAAAATGATAAGTACTGGTGATTACAACAGTTCCAAAGACATCCTTTACCGTTAGGCCACAAGCCTTTATTACAATACTAGACAATGACAATTAAACTAAATGGTTTACATCTATGACATAAATGCTACATCACTCCATCTCATCCCCTTCCGAGTCCTGATCAATTTCCACATTTCCTGAAAATGTTAGAAAACAACAGTATGAGTGAATCGCCCAGTAGGATTTACATCTCAATTTCTAGCATGCTATAAGTGAATTACACATTCATTTAATGTAAAGAGTATATGCATGCAGACAAGTAAACATCAAGGAACTGACTGGAGTAGAAAGTGAGAGTATAAATCAATTTCACATAGAAATGGTAATTGATGTCAAGCAGTGAATAACTGGAATAACAATCATGATAGCATAGTAAACAAGTAAGTTCAAGCAATTAGAATTGGCTATATATATATAAATCAATTCATTCAAGTAATTGCCCATTCGGGCCACGCAAGTCAAGTACTGCCCATCCGGGCCACGTAAGTCAAGTAAAGAGAGAGAGAGAGAGTGATGGAATGTCTCCAATCTAGCATGTAGTTCGGTGCAATGCAAGACACCGACAAGCAAGAGATCTTTCCCATGGGTTTCGGGCGCTCCTCCCAGGACCAGACCGGGCCCTATTGCCAGCATTATTAGTCATGTTTTTTCGACATCCATTCTCATTTATCATTTATAGCCAATATAGAATTCAAGGTGTGACTGGTAGGAATATAAGGTAGATTTGGAATCCAAGGGTACAGATAAAGTAAAACCAGTGATGAAAAGTTGATGCATTGTATAACTGGTTATCCAATTAATGTCTCGGGGTGGATTTCTAACTAGTACAGACTTAGTAAATTAATGACTTCTACTAAGGCACCTTTTATTAAATTCAAGTTACTATTATATAGGGTTTGAGAGAAAGTGGCACCTTGGTCAGGGGTGCCTGTAGCTCGACGGTAACAGTGTTAATTTATACTATGAATATTTAAATTCAATACTGCTAAACCATATTAATTTCAACACTGTTAAACACGGTTACAACATCGGTAAATTAAACACTGTTAAGATGGGTTTTATATATATTAATCATGCATATACTTGAATATGTATTGGTGTACAATATTATATTGGGTTATATATATATTAAGCATGAATATACATTCGTCAGAGTGTGCTGTACATAATTAATATACATTCATCGGTTTGAATTATGTATTCTGTACATGGTTAAACGGGTACAATATTATGTATAATATACTTGAATACAATATGTATAAAATACTTGAATTCTAACTATGTATAGTATGTAAAATATGCTTGAATTCTAACTGCATACCAAGGACAAAAATACTTGAATTCTATATGTATCAAATACTTGACTTCTAACCGGTGTTAATGCTTGTTGCTGCAGCTGACCGTTGCTTTCATGAAGAAATTAATTTCAAATTAAGACCATACGTATGTGTAAATAGGCTTAGAATGGAAGACAACATAAAGAACAGTCAGAAAAGAAGTCATTTCAAGCCATGAGTCGACCCTTGCATGCGAGCATGTAGGAGTTTTTGATTCTGGTTACATCACAGGGGAATTTGGGTGAACAAGGTTTGGGAAGTTTAGGTGGGTTTTAACTATATTTTAAGCTGAACACTTGTTAATTATTAATCATTGTTATGAAAGGTTTAAAAGATTTATAATCTTTTACCATTCCATGAAAATATTATAACACTGTGTAACACATAATGAAACTATTATAATACTGTTAACAAGGTTAATATACTATTGATGAAACTATTATAATACTGTTAACAAGGTTAATATACTATTGAAAATATTGTTATGAAAAGATTTAAAAGATTTATATTAACAATTTAACCATGTCAATATACTTAATGAAAATATCATAACACTATATTAACAAGATATACTTAATGAAAGTATTATAACACTAACAATGTTAATACACTTATAAAAATATTGTAACACTATATTAATAATAATTTTGAATACCATATAAAAATTTATAAAAATAGTAATTAAATCACTAACACATTGGTGATCACTTTTGTCTTCTATGACTAATGCTAATAAAATCGTTGACAAGGTCTAATCAGCGATTTAAGCATGACTTAAAACTCGAAATCACTATTCACGCAATAATTCGACTACCTTGTAAAAATATAGAAAAATAAGAAAATAGTATATCAGGATTTATAGAACAATTTTGTCTTCTTGAGTGTTTTTAGTAAAAATCTGCATTTAGATCTATTCACCATTTAAGGTGAGTTTAATAAATTAATATTTTAATTAGATGAATAGTACCATGAAAATGTTTTCACTAGATAAAAAAAAATCCAGAAAAATAATAAATAGGTTTCTGGAAGCTTACTTAACAAAGTTGTCTTCTATCATTAACCTTGGAAAAATACGTGGTAAGATTTAATTAGAGATTTAGGTTGCAAAATTATAATACTGTTAACAATGGTAATACACTTATATAGATCAATGTTAACAATGTTAATACCCTTAATGAAAACATTATAACACGGTAGTAGCCATACACCCTTAATAAAAATATTATAGCACGGTATTAGCCATACACCCTTAATGAAAATATTATAACACGGTATTAGCCATACACCCTTAATGAAAATATTATAACACGGTAATAACCAAATTAATACACCTAATGAAACTATCATAACACTGTTAACGAGGTTAAGATACTAATTTAAGAATTCCAACAGTAAACCGATCTTAGAACTTAATAACCATACTTAAGTGGTTAACAAGGGTTATATATTCATGTTAAAGCTAATAACCCATTAATAATGTACCTAATAACCCATAATCCTGGTACCTCATTAATTTAAGTGTATCATAGAATGGGTAACATTAATAAGTTGTTCACCCTACTGGTATTATTACTATGCAGACTAATTAGGCTATTGCTGTATTTCACTAAATTAAGTTTAACACATGTTGATAACTATGCGGAAAAGCATCACATGGAGATGAACCAATTGTTAACTATTAGTTTAGCTAGAAGTTTAGAACACCTACCTCAAGAAGATGGCATAATAAAGAAATGGCAGAACAAAGTTTCTTCTGCAAGAGACAGCTTCTGCAGCAACCTCTGCAGCAACTGCACCTTCTGCAACCCTTAACCAAAGCCACCTAGCAGCTACGAGGGAGGATTTAAGGTGGTTTCTGAGTGGTTTACTAGACAAGATAGGGAGGCCAGATCCGTGAAAAACGGATCTGGGTAGGCGCCAACGTGTGCACAGATGGGTTGGCATGAAAATGACGTTTTTTTTTAAATGACGCCTCTATCTGGGGCATTACTTCTGGTTATATTTGTTTATATTAAACTTATGACATTCTTAATTGAATTTTATATTTAATGTTTGGTGGAGTATGTCTACCAAATTTTATGGGTAAGTTAATTATAATTTTTCCTATTTTTACATATAATTTTTATAAAAAAAATTCTTTTTACATAAAAAGTAGCACTATTCATCCGTTACTATTCATTTCATGAATTAGCGACATGGCATATGTCGTTACCCACATTCACGGGTGTTTCTTACATATATCGTTAAGATTAATCACATGGTAATTAATTAAACCTACCTTTAATCTTAGTATTAAAATTCCAAAGAAGAAAAAAAGGTCAATAAGCATTTCTACCTTAGTTCGTGTGTTGTAGGTAATCACATGGTAATTAATTAAACCTACCTTTAATCTTAGTATTAAAATTCTAAAGAAGAAAAAAAGGTCAATAAGCATTTCTACCTTAGTTCGTGTGTTGTAGGAATTGAACCCTAGTCATCAAGGTTAGTGACACACTACTTAACCAACTATCCTAGTAAGTCCTCTTATTAGAAGAAGTGATCTTTATGTATGATAAGGTTTAGGGTGAAAATTATTTAATTTTATTTTTATATAATTGAAAGATTAAATTATTTATGATATTCAATTTTATAAATATAAAAATTTAATTTCTTGGGGAAATTGGCTTATAACTTACTAAATTCTAAATAATTAGAAAACAGACTTATTAAATTATGAAAAATTGATTTCTTTGACTTTATAATTTGTGAGAATATAATTTGGTATCTTATAATAGTTTTAACTATTAGAAATTAACTTATCTAAATATTTAATAGTCATAAAAAGGTTTTCTATCTATTTTTTTTTGTTTTGTTTGTCTTATTTTTGGTTATTTGAAATTTTAAAATAGTGGTAATTTTCTTTTATTTATTTATTTTTTGAATTTTATTTCTTTAACGGGTGTTACATATCTCCCATCCTACATAAAGCTTGTCTCCAAATTTTCTTCTGCTTCTCCCTCTTTAGCTGGGTTGTATCCCGGGTATGGCCTTAGTAGGGGCACCGTTCTTTAGAGGCAGTTGGTTGTGGTAAGCCATCTTCACATGCACGCCCTGCTCAAGGGAAGTCTTTAATGAGAGGGGAGGGACGGCGATCCCCGGCCAGTAGTTCGAGCTTGTCTTTGGGTGCTGCATATTGCTATTTCAAAATTCCAAAAAAAAAAATAAGTATATCAAAAAAAATGAGGTATTGTCAAAAATCCAAAAAAATGAGGTATCGTCAAAAATCCAAAACAAAATGAGATATTGTCAAAAAAAATCCATAAAAATGAAATACTATTCAAAATCCAAAAAATCATAAAATTACATAAAAGCCAAAATGTGTCTTTTTGTTTTCCTTTTCATGCATTCGGGTTTATATTGAGAACGGATACATAATCTATTTGCTAAGTGTGTAGGTTGCAGGTACTCAAGCTTTCCTTACGCCATATTTTGTTCTATCTGTCTCCTGTTCATCTTTTGATCTGTTCTCTTCTTCAATCCATTTTCTCGATCTGTTCTGAAGCTCATGTCCTTCTCAGCTTTTGTTTGCAATGATCATATCTTTATGAGAGGGTTTTTGTCTCACGATTATGAACCTGACAGTTCTGCTTCATTCTGATCTCGAGTTTTGATTGAAGAACGTGTTTTGTTTATGTCTCTTTGTCCCGCTGTATCTTTGTCTCCTGTCCATGTCCCGCCGTGTTGTCCCACGCTTGTTGTTTTGTTCCTCACCCCATGTTGTCAGTTGTCTTGCATGTTGAATGTCGTCCCTCCATGTTCCATGTGTTGTCCCAGCCATGCGATCCGTCATGTTCTTATCTCAACCATGTGTTGTCCCGCGATTGTCATCTTGTCACACCGTGTTCATGCATACGTATTGTCTGTTTATGCCTTTGCCTATGTGCTTGTTCGTCTTGTTGTGTTGTTTCCATGCTTATCTTGTTTGTCTTATTAATGAAAATCCATAAAAAACTAAAAATGAAAATCCAAAAAAAAAATTTGCCATTTCACCTGCACAGGTAAGTCAGGTATGGCCTTCTATCCTTGTCACCCTTATTGCATTATTATATGGTACTATATTATATTATCTCGAGAACTAGTTGGTTATCTTCGTGTTCCAGGATCTGATGTTCTCCTCTAACAAAAACGATGATGATCCACGTTCACGTGTTTAATCTTCGGATAGGTCATTAGGTCAGGAAAACCCGGGGAGGATGGTTCTATCCTGCACGCCGTGGTTGCGGATAGTATCTTGACTCTGATTTTCCCAGCTTAGCAATATTATTCTCGAGTATTTTATATTTTAATCTTTCTTTGCATTTGTTTTAACGATTTCTTTTATTTTAGCCCAGGATGCATCATACGCATCTTTTGAGCTTTCATGACCCATGGTTTGCCTGCAGAATGTTCCATCAGTGATGGTTAGCTGTGCGTTCAGTGTTTTAGTAAGAGGAACTAATTCCACTCTGAGTTGGAAGGTTATATCTGGTTGATTCGCTTGGTTTGGTTGATTGAGAGGTCCCCGTCTGGAGCTTTAGCCTGTTTCCTTTACTTTTACTGCCTGCTTTTGGCCTCCTCATTGGATCGCGGGATTGTGTCCCCCATGAGGTCGGTCTTGTCGATTTATTTCATTTAATTTAGTTCCTCCAGACTTGTGTCGCTCTTGGTTTTATCATTCCTTGTGTTTTGTTCGGAGTTTTCCGGAAGATTCCTGTCGCTTGTTGTTAAAAACGGGTGTCGTTTTACCTTAACACCCGCTTTTTCGGTCCGCTCCCCTGCATCTCCGCTTCATCTCCATGTTCCATGTCACTTCCGCTTCACCTCCGCTCGCTCCCCTGCAAAGAGGACGTTAAGGAGGGGCATCTGTTGACACCCATTTTTTGCCGATAAGTTGAGTCGTTCCTCTTACTCCTATTTGTTGATGCCTCGAGTTATCCACCACTCGTTGGGACTATTTTCAGGCATATTTTGGGCCAGTTTTATGGGTTGCCTCCCTCCTTGGTTAGGTCAAAGTTGATTCAGGGCTTAACAGGCCTTGGTTTTGGTTGATTGGACTTTTTCTATGAGTTTCATGCGTCCATGTGCATGTATGGTTCTTCCCTGGCTGCTAAATCCATGTGCGGTTGACTGTGGACCGTCCATATATTTTGGAGTATTTTGGGTAATTTTCTAAATTTCCACCGACAAACTTTTATGCGGCCCTCTCCTAGCCGTTCAACTTGATGGACAGACTGATGGTAGCCGCTCATCTCTCAGAGTCATGCACTTAATGGTTTTCTCAGATAATTATCCAATTAATCTATTTATCACCGACAAGGCTAGAACGGTTTGTCCCTGGCCGCTCTACCTTTGAACGGTCTCATCCGAGCCGTTCATCTATGATAGTCCAACGGCGAAGGTTTCGGTCAGTTCAGTGGATACTTTGGATTATTTATAAATTATTTTAAATTTCCACCGACGGGCTTGGACGGCCAGGACATGACCGCCCATCCAGTTGAGCGGTCTATCGTAAGACCGTTCATCCGTTCGAATGCTGAATTTCAACATATTTTATCCCTTTTATCCGTGGTTTTATCACCAACTTCTCCCGTCATTTTCTTCGCGGATAACCAACCATTTTAAGTGACGTTTCGACTGGATAAGAGATAATCTATTTATCTACGATTTTCTTTTGATTATCTCGACCTGAAAATGCCTCTAAACCCTAATTTCGGGGCTGGCTTTCTAGGCTCTATAAATAGACCCTAAAGGCCGGGCTTGAAAGGGGGGAGATTTTTGGTCGACGGCGAAGCCCTGCCGCATTCTTGAGCGACCTAGCACCAAGGAGGGAGACTTTCCACGTCCATACAAGCCTCCGGTTCAGGGAGTAGTCTATTTTTGAGTCTTTTGTGTTTGATTGGTTTCATCCTCTTTGTCATTGCATGCATTACTTTCATTACTTTCTCTCCACGTTCTTATTCATCTTCATTGCCATGCACACACCCACCCATGTTTTTGACACCCTAGGGGTTTAAAATCCCCCAGGTATCCCCCTTTCTGCTTATTCATGTTCATTTATTACTATTTTGGCATCTACTACACTTTCCAGTTCTGATTTGGGTTATTTCTTTGTGTTTTCACATTGTTTTTGCAGGTCAGCAATCCCTAGCACGAGGCCCATCCCCTCTGGCCGGCTGGAGAGGGTGGAGGTTGGACCCTTTGCGACTTCTGGCTTGGTGGTCTAACGCGGTTCTCTACAGTCCGTTCAAGAAGACGTGCGGTGCAGACTGGGCCGTCCTTCTTCTTCCTATGGTCGCGACCGAGCCGTTCAACTGCCAGGAGTGCTTCATCCCGCATCTTCTGCAGCGTCCTTATACGGTCTATCGTAAGACCGTGAATCCTACAGGTGGTTCATCCTGGACCGCACATCTTCGCAGCGCTATAGGTCAGGCGAGTGTCTCCCTCTCTTTCCAAGGTACGGCGTGTCTATCACGTATGGCGTCTTGGTGGCGATCATGGTTCTTTACTCTCTCCTGTTCTCTATCTACTGTCCATTTTATGTTACATATCGATTTAGTAGAGGGAAGAGTAGAGATCTTTCAAGCCGGTCTTGAAGAGAAAGAGAGAAAGAACAAAAACATGTCAACAGTCGGCATGAATAGAAGGCTTAGAGCAATGGTGATGTCATTCATGTCAAACCATCTTTACCAGTCACATTCCGGGTCGTCCATCTTTCTTCTTTTGTCTGGTCTCAAAGACTCCAGAGCTTTATATGTTGCCAGTGGGGCTATGTGGCGAGCAAACTGCCGTGCGTGCACATCTTGATGATCCAACATAAAAGTAACTGTTGTCCCAAGGGTTCTAGTATGGACAAGAAGGGGGGGTTGAATTGTCCCCGCCAAACGCGATGGTAATTTTAAAGTTAACGCAGTAAATTAAATAACCACCAACGTAAATGATGAACAAACGAAATATAAGCTATGAAGAAATTAATTCTCTCAAGCTTACCGTTCTCACACGTTCAACAAAAATAATGTAAACAAGCAAACCACAACCAACCACAATGCGAGACAGATTTTTAGGTGGTTCGGGACCACGACGGGCTCCCTACATCCACCCCTCACCTAAACGGTGAGGATCCACTCGCTTCAAATGAAGCGCACGGAGCTTCCGCTCCAAGAGACATGGAGACGATGTCTCCTACACGATCCACAATGGATCTAACCACAAACACAAGCTGCAACACCGCAGCACAACGATCCACCACCGTTCGCAAACGGTTCAACACACACACAAAGTCGGAGTTCAAGAAAAATGAAGGATATAATCAATACATGCTAGTGAACCAAAAGAAAATGACTCAAACAACTCCAAACAAGAAGTAGAAGTGAATCCCCAAGAGTAGAAAGGGTTTGTAGAATGTCTTCTCTAAGCCTCAAGTCGGAGAGTGGTCGGATGACGGCGATTAGAGCATCCTCTTGTTCCTCTCGTCGATCCGCTCCTTTCTCTCTTCTTTCACGATCTCCAAAGATGATTCGTTGGAGATGAAATCAAGCTTGCAAGAGCCTCTCCTTCCTTTCCCCCTTTCTTCACCTACAAGACAAGAGACAATAAGCACATTAGGGTTCACAATAGCCAATTTCGGATCTCACATTTGCATATATAGGGAACTAACCCAAAGACCCAAAAACCCCTCCCAAAGTGTGTTAGAAACATCCATTTAAGTTTAGGACCCATTGGGGGGTATTTTGGTAATGTTTGAAAGGGTTTTCATTGGGTTTAGAACGCTCCCGAAAATCCCGTTCGGAAGGGGTCGACCCTTGGGGTCGACCCTTGGGCAGCAGAGGGCCAAACAGAACCAACAATTGGTTCTATTTTATAGGGGTCGACCCCAGGGGTCGACCCCTGCAGCTGGCTGGGCTGTCTGCTATGCAGACAGCACTCAGCTCAGGGGGGGGGTCGACCCTAGGGGTCGACCCCTTCAGCTAAGGGTCAAAAATATGCAATTTTATCCCCGAAAATGTAATGAAAAAATTTCCAAAAATCAAGATTGATTAACCATGCATTAATCAAGGTATTAGGACAATGTAAACCACATTTCAATAAGTTATATGTGAATCAATTGAGCACATGTGAAAATCTTAAAAACCTCATTTTAAGGATGCATGAAACACATTCAAAGCAATAACATCTCATGGGAGATGTTCATGAAAACAACCCAAATTCTTAGTCAAAGCTTAAATCACTTGAGCATGCAAGATATCAACAAATGTAGGCATCAAATATTTCATTTTCATCATGTGAGCAAATATTGCATAGATGATCATTCATGAGGCTCAAGTCTTGGTATCTTCATAAGAACTAGATGCATGCAAATCATTCACACATGAAACCATATGAAGTCAAGTTAAAACTCAAGTTTCTCAAAACTAAGCACACTCACTTTAGGAATATGATGCTTCAAGAGAGTGATATGCTTTTATCAAATGTCATTAAGAACACATGCTCTTCCAAACACACAATGTTTTGAATTCATTAAACCACACATAATGTTTTGCTCCCACAAACTCACAATATTTATTATCATCAAAACTAGGGTTAAAAATAATGTGAGAACACATACCCAACAATCTCCCCCTTTTTGATGATGACAAAATATTGTAATAGTCTAAACATTTTTCTCCCCCTTTGGCATGATCAAAAATGGGGAACACAAGAGTTGGAGCATTTTGCATGAAAACCAACCATATCAAAGAAACGGGATATTCACGCATGCAAGCAAGCAAGCATGAGATATAAGCATGCATGTACATATGTATATCTCCCCCTCAATGGGGTAGAAGGATACGAAAAGAGTCTTTGATTCAAGTCATAGTGTAGAGCATGAGGCATAATCAAAAGAGGTAGTGCATGCAAATGTTAGAAGCACTGCATAAGCCATGATAAGAACATATTCAAGCTATACAAACATCACAATAATACCCAAGTGAAATATGTGAAAATGAGCAATGAACTTCAGAAATATATGGATATTGACAGAATTTCTAGAGAACACTAGAGGGTTATTTCCTTTCTACAATTCAATTAGATCCTCGACTTTTGGTAGCTTCGCACAACCCCTTTATCATTTTTTTTTATTTTTCTAATTGGATTTCACCATTTGGCACGAGTCACCTCATGTGTCTCAATGGGGTTTCCCGGCTACTAAGATTCATAACAATTTTGAATCTTGTGGATTTTAGCTTCACTTTTCGACGCGAGTTTCCTCATTTGTTTCAGTGGAGATTCTCGGCTACTCAGTTCCACTTTCCACTTATTGAATGGGGTTGACAGCTTTTTCTTCACGATTCTCTTCAATTCCATGTAGAATTTTATTTCCCTTAAAGTGTTGAAAAGAAGTTCTGAAATCTTTATTAATTAAAGTCATATGCATCATCTTGTGCAAGGTGTGTGGGTAATTGCTATGCATGTAGAACATAAATTTGTCATACTATAGCTATGACTCCCCCTAAATGTATGCACAATTGGAAATAGTTCCTCCTCCTTTGTATATGTCATGATTCAAAAATGATAACAATCAATGCATTTTATATAACAAGGAGGTGAAGTCTTAGAAGATTTTCAAGAAATGATTTTCTAGAAGTATATATACATGCAAACAAGCAAGGATAGTGCAGTGTGTACAATCATGGCATGCAAGTACAATCACTCATTCAAACAATAAATTCCAAGTTCTCTTCTTATTTGAGTGAATTTTTCAGGAGTTAAGGGTTTTGTGAAAATGTCTGCAAGTTGATTTTCTGTATTTACATGCACAAGCTGAAAATGACACTTACTCACATGATCTCACAAGAAGTGATGTCTAATCTCTATGTGTTTTGTGCGAGAGTGCAAAACAGGGTTTTTGGAAAGATTAATTACAGAAGTATTATCACAAAGAATGGGCGTGTCATTCAAAGAGATACCAAAATCAACAAGTTGTTGTTGGATCCAAAGCACTTGGGGTGCACAACTGCCTGCCGCCATGTACTCGGCTTTGGCAGTTGACAATGCCACAGTATTTTGTTTCCTAGAGGCCCATGAGACCATGCAACCTCCAAGAAATTGACAGTACCCGCTCGTGCTCTTACGATCCACTAAACACCCAGCATAATCAGAATCTGTGTAAGCTATCAAATCAAAAGTGCAGCTACGTGGAAACCAAAGACCAAGATCCGTGGTGCCTAGCAAATATCTGAAAATCCTTTTGACTGCGAACATGTGTGAGTTTCTAGGATCAGATCGAAATCTTGCACACATGCAAACACTAAACATGATATCTGGCCTACTAGCAGTCAAGTACAATAAGGAACCAATCATTCCTCTAAAGAGTTTCTGATCGACAGACTTATCTTCTTCATCTTTATTCAATTTCACTGTTGTTGACATAGGCGTCTTGTATGATTTTGCATTGTCGAATTTGAACTTTTTGATGAGCTCCTTTGCAGCACCCCGAAATTTTTAAAGGATACATATTAATATTGGTCATGAAATAAATATAGAAAAAATAAAATTTTGGTAAAAGAAATAGTCTAAATAGAAAATGGGCCTACATATTAATTTAAAGGGGTATAGAGAATTCCTTCAAAAAGATTAAAGTCCAACCCAATAATATTAAGCTAAGAGTTATACTCAATGGTCCTCACTAGAGATATAAGTGGTTAATTGAGTAAAGTGACATTGGATCAAACCCGACTCTGATACCCACGATAACGGTAAATAAATAAAACTTTAAGGAAAATAAAATCCATGTGTAAAGTTCTACTCTTAAGTAAATGAAAGGACCGTAATATCAATAAGTGGTCTATGAATGAATCCTCAAATAGTTAAAGTACGCAACTCGCAAATTTAAAGAAGGGTTACATCTAATACATAAATGAGCCTCGTACAAGATTCAAAAGCTAAACATGTTAACTAGCTAAATACCCATCATAACTCGAATATGTATAGTAATAAACTTTTAAACTCTCCAAATTGTAAAGTAGCTAAATGGGCTGAGGATACATAGATATAGATGCATATAATGGGCTTAGAGAACTCTAACGTGAAGGGCTTGGTTTTGGTGTATAAATAAATACTTGGGCTTTAACATAAACAAAACAATACAATAGTTGGAGCATCCAATGGAGTATGTGTATGAACGATTGAAAACCAATCTCATGTGAAAAAGGAGGATGGCCCATGTAAACCCAATGATGTTAACCCATGAAGAGACCCACTAGGTGAACCTCACGTTCATAATAATGAATAAGCCATGTTAACCGAAGCCCCTCAAACAAAAGACCCACGTCGATGACCAACCCATGAGCATCATCAAACATGCATGAGGAGTTATGGCTTAGGGTTTTCCTAGGCAAAACAAGGATGGCGGCTGGCTTTTTGGTTAGAGGGCGTGACTCACGATCAAAATACAGAAGGGTTTAAACCCTTGCTTTTAATGGCCATCCTGATGCGGGATGGGACCACGGACATGACAAGCTCGCGATCGTCCCTTGATGAGGGAAGCGTCGGACGTGCACGGTTGAGAAACCGGCAATGAGCTAGGGTGATCGGCTCTCTCGTGTGCCCGGATCGGGTCACGGGACGGTCTCGCACTCTCTCGCAGTAGCGGTAATGAATAGATAAAGTGAGCTAGATATCCCTACACATGCTCTCTAGCAGCGGCATAAACAAGCATATATGAAATTAAGCAAAATGCCAAGTGAGGAAGCGAATGCGGTACCTCCACGTGCTCGGCGTGGGGACGACGGACCCGGCCGAAACTCGTACTCCCGGGATAAATATTACACAATGATGACAGCAATGAAATATCGCCCACTCCACGCAGGGAGGTAAAGGGCTACACAACTGGGCCCGAGAGGATCGAATTCGGGATGACGGGCGGCTTCTCGCGTCTCTTCGGCAGCACCCGAACTTGTGGCTGTGGGGCCCACGCGCTGTCCGGAGGGGCCGTGTGGGACCCGGTGGCACCGCTGTAGTGGGGACACTTAGGGAAGTGCTCCCTAGGCTGGCGGCATGCTGGTTCGCCGGCCGGAGGCCAGGCGGCTCCGTTCGGCACCGGTCGGAATGACCGGCCACGGATCTGCCGGTTCTATTTTTCGGCACGCGCTCCGGCGAGAACGGACGCTGCGATCAGCCCTGACGTCGGAATGCAAAGAAACTAGTGCCGTTGGAAAGCTGCTTCGAAGGGCTTCAACCTTATGGGATTACAGAAAAATAACAAAGCCTGTACTTCTGATTGGCGAATTTTGAATGTTGCTGTTGTACAGTGTCTGAACTCTCATACTAGCAGGGAACTTTCCTGTGGATTGCCTTTGACCGCGTGGTAGACGTCCGAATATGGGGTTATGTTCTTCAGAAAAGTTGTGGGAAATCAAGGTACGAAACTATGACTATTTTTGGATCTAGATGTGGGGAAGGCTACGAATTTCTATGATTTTTTCACTAGCAGTGGGTCGGATTTGGAATCTGGCTGACAATACTGTAGCTGAGGAAGAACACGAATTTTTAAAAATAGATGGGGGCTGATCAAAAATTAAGAAAATTTGTAGATGTAGGGGATTATGGTCAGAACTCCTAGTGAAATTGGAAGGGTTTGGAAAAATCAAAAAGAGGGTCGGAGGTGAGAAACACAGGGCTGCTGTCACTGTAGACAGAGACAAAACAGATCTGGGAGTGAAAGATGCACGAAAATGGAAAAATAATAAACGAGGGATTTTGGACCTGAATTTTTTTGTGGATGATGGGGTGGAAGATGGGAACACACCATATAAATTTCAGACCAAGAAAAGGCTGTGGCTGATAGAAGGAATTTCAAGAAGAGACTGCTATCTGCCAAGGATAGAACTTCGACGGTGGCTCGTTGGCGGTCCGACGGCGGCACGAACGGCGGCGGCGGCGGCACAGATCACAACCAGAGATTGGGGAAGGGGAATAGATATGATTCCACTCTAGAAAGGTGGTTGGAGAGGGAAGAACAGTAGGAGGAGGGGCTGGGGCGCAAGAAGCTTCAAGCATTCAACACAATTTTTTGATTTTTTTTTTTTGGATGTGGTTTGAACAACACACAAAAAGTAATAAAAAATCAAGGGGAGAGGGGCGCCCCCTTGACCATGGTTAATGGGGTTGAATGGGTAGGTGAGGTAGGTAACCCACCTTGGACTAATTAAGCCACTTGTCTCCCATGTGGTCAAATGGCATTCAACCCTTCTAGATGGCCACCTAGGATGGTTGACCAGTCCCACATGGATGACAAGGACCAATGGGAAAGGGCTGGGGGCCCCCTTGCTGGTCCTACTGATAAATTACATAGAAACCCACACAATCCGTGGGAATGACACATTGGCCGATAAAGTCGTACAATTGCGCGTATACTTTCCCGTGGATATAAAAATAAACTAAAGGATATAAATGCAATATGAAAAGTACTGGCTCGGCGTCGATTCCCATCAACTCTCCCCGGGTGGGAGGAACTCGACCCCGTCGAGTAGGGGTATGGACGCTCGAGTACTCCGGCGGATCCGTCACCGTGCCAAGTAGCTTGGGTATGCTCCACTCTAAGTGACCGTCACCTGCTCATTCCATATATACTCGATATGCGCAAGCTGCCATGGGCTAGAGGTGGACACTCCGGGTGGGGCACTCTCAAAGGGAAGGAAGCAGCTCGAAGACTCACTAGGAATCACCGCTGAGTCCCTATAGGTGACTGATCCGGGTATAGATGTAGAACTGATTCCAAACTCATCGAATGAGTCCACTCGCCTCTTACTCATAAGAGAACGACAACGAGCTTGCACAAGACACATGCAGACAAACGACACACAAACCATGCAAACAAATCACACAAAACAAACCACACAAGGAAAACACACCGACTCATATATGACCCTAGACTAAGGTGGTGACATCAAGCCCACTAAGTGGCGGCATCCTGGGCGACGGGTGAGTCGCCCAGCTCTCCTCCCAAGGCATAGTACTCATCGGCTAGTGCTTGGTCGGCCTCATAATCAACACACTCAAGCTCAGGAGGTAAGGTCTCTCCAACCCCTAGGGCTAGGGTTGCACGGGCGGGGCATTCATTGGCAATGTGGCCAAACCCGTGACAGTGGAAACATTGCACTCACGACCTACTACTCTCTCCGATAAGAGGGGCCTTACCCTTATCCTCCCGACGGGTAGGGGGCGTAGGTAACAAGGGTGGAGGTGTAGGCGCCGTGGGCAACAGCGGGGGAAGTGTCGGGGCCAGAGGACGGGCCATGTGTGCTGGGGGACGGGCAACGGGTGCCGGTGGATGGGGTGGAGGTAGATCCCGTGGTGGGGGAGGTCGAGGTCTAGGAGCGAAGTGCTCCTGACGGGCGGGCTCCTGAGGACGAGCCATGGGTCCCCTCGGGTATGAACCTAAGGAGCCACGGGAATCACTACGGGGAGGAGCGGGGCTCCACCAGGGAATAGACTCGAACTCACCCTCGAATTGCTCCATCTCGAGAGCAACTTGATAAGCATCCTTCAGCTTGTCCACCTTGCGGCGGAGAAGCTCATACCGTAGGTGTGGGCGTAGACCACGCCGGAACCGAGAGACGGTAAGGGAATCCTCTTCCGTGGCATCACATTGCAAGTAGTATTCATCAAATTCGGCGATGTAATCAGAGATGGACCGGTCTCCTTGGGTGAGACTTTGCCACCTCTCTATAAGATGCTGGCGGTAGGAGGTAGGGAGGTGCTTCTTCCTAAGCTTCTCCCTCATATCGGTCCATGTATCGATCGGGGGTTCTTGACGATGAAACAATAGGTTCTCCATGTTCCTCCAATAGGTTTGTGCTTGGCCTAAAAGTTTCATCCTGGCATACTTGACTTTTCGTTGGTCCGACATCTCGAACCACTCAAAATATCGGTCCATACCAGCCTCCCAATCAAGATAGACCTTTGTGTCCAAGGACCCGTCAAAGGTGGGAGGGTCGGCCCGAACGGTCCGAATGGCCCGTTCATCCATATCTTGGTCGTGGGTACGCCGTGTAGGGCGGTAATTATGACCATGCCCCCGATGCTCATTTTCGGACTCATAGTCATGCACCTCGGGGACTTCGTGCCTCCTATTAGCTATCCCTTGAACCCTTGGAGTCGCGGGTTGTTGACCTGGCTCCGGTTGACCTTGTGTAGGTGGGACGGGTGCTTGGACTGGGGCAATCGGTGGTGCCTCGGCTGGACCTCTCTCTAGTGCAGAAACTCTCCCGACCAATCCTTGAACGGACTGGTTTGACCCAGCGGCCCTATCCTCTACGGCTTTCATCCTCTCTTCTAGGCGGGTGCCTAGGCCATTCACTCGGGTACTCGCTCCTTCCATCCTATCCACTCGAGTACTTAACTCATCCATGCGCTCACTCAACCCATCCATTTTCCCCACAAGAGTTCGGAACAATGTGGCCACTTCATCGGAACTATATACTCGGGATTCCGCCATAGGTGGTGGTGGGGGTGGGTATTGAGTACCTCGACGAGTGGGCATGCAAGACACGGAGTAGGAGACACCGACTAAGGCAAATGCACACTACAAGATCATGCACCTAGACGTAACCAAAACTCGGCACGTGGCGGAGTTAATCGATCCGAAGATCACTCACGCAAGTGTGCGGCCTTCCCGATAGGCGTAGCCTAACGTTCGGACAACACCTTTTGATATACCAGGTTATTGGGATGCAATGCAAAAGACACTTTTTTTTAAACACCCTAGACTCAACTTGCTCTGATACCAAATTGATGCGGGACGGGACCACGGACACGACAAGCTCACGATCATCCCTTGATGAGGGAAGCGTCGGACGTGCACGGTTGAGAAACCGGTAATGAGCTAGGGTGATCGGCTCTCTCGTGTGCCCGGATCGGGTCACGGGACGGTCTCGCACTCTCTCGTAGCAGCAGTAATGAATAGATAAAGCGAGCTAGATATCCCTACACATGCTCTCTAGCAGCGGCATAAACAAGCATATATGAAATTAAGCAAAATGCCAAGTGAGGAAGCGAATGCGGTACCTCCATGCGCTCGGCGTGGGGACGACGGACCCGGCCGAAACTCGTACTCCCGGGATAAATATTACACAATGATGACAGCAATGAAATATCACCCACTCCACGCAGGGAGGTAAAGGGCTACACAACTGGGCCCGGGAGGACCGAATTCGGGTTGACGGGCGGCTTCTCGCGTCTCTTCGGCAGCACCCGAACTTGTGGCTGTGGGGCCCACGCATTGTCCGGAGGGGCCGTGTGGGACCCGGTGGCACCGCTGTAGTAGGGACACTTAGGGAAGCGCTCCCTGGGCTGGCGGCACGCTGGTTCGTCGGCCGGAGGCCAGGCGGCTCCGTTCGGCACCGGTCGGAATGACCGGCCACGGATCTGCCGATTCTGTTTTCCGGCGCGCGCTCCGGTGAGAAAGGACGCTGCGATCAGCCCTGACGTCAGAATGCAACGAAACTGGCGCCGTTGGAAATCTGCTTCGAAGGGCTTCAACCTTATAGGATTATAGAAAAATAACAAAGCCTGTACTTCTGATTGGCGAATTTTGAATGTTGCTGTTGTACAGTGTCTGAACTCTCATACTAGTAGGGAACTTTCCTGTGGATTGCCTTTGACCGCAAAGTAGACGTCCGAATCTGGGGTTCTGTTCTTCAGAAACGTTATGGGAAATTAAGCTATGAAACCAGGACTATTTTTGGATCTGGATTTGGGGAAGGCTACAAATTTCTATGATTTTTGTACTAGCAGTGGGTCGGATCTGGAATCTGGCTGACAACACTGTAGCTGAGGAAGAACACGAATTTTGAAAAATAAATGGAAGGCTGATCAAAAATTAAAAAAATTCGTGGATGTAGGGAATTATGGTCAGAACTCCTAGTGAAATTGGAAGGGTTTAAAAAAATCAAAAAGAGGGTCGGAGGTGAGAAACACATGGCTGCTCTCACTATAGACAGTGATAAAACAGATATGGGAGTGAAAGATGTATGAAAATAGAAAAATACTAAACGAGGGATTTTGGACCTGAATGTTTTTTTGGATGATGGAGTGGAAGATGGGAACACACCATAAAAATGGCAGACCAAGAAGAGACCGTGGCTGATAGCAGGAATTTCGAGAAGAGACTACTGTCTGCCAAGGATAAAACTTCGACGGTGGCTCGTTGGCGGTCCGACGGCGGCACGAACGGCGGCGGCGGCGGCACAGATCACAACCAGAGATTGGGGAAGAGGAATAGATAGGATTCCACTCTAGAAAGGGGGTTGGAGAGGGAAGAACAGCAGGAGGAAGGGCTGGGGAGCAAGAAGCTTCAAGCATTCAACACAATTGTCTGATTTTTTTTTTTTTGGGATGTGGTTTGAACAACACACAAAAACTAATAAAAAATCAAGGGGAGAGGGGCGCCCCCTTGACCATGGTTAATGGGGTTGAATGGGTAGGTGAGGTAGGTAACCCACCTTGGACTAATTAAGCCACTTGTCTCCCATGTGGTCAAATGGCATTCAACCCTTCTAGATGGCCACCTAGGATGGTTGACCAGCCCCACATGGATGACATGGACCAATGGGAAAAGGCTGAGGGCCCCCTTGCTGGTCCTACTGATAAATTACATAGAAACCCACATAATCCGTGGGAATGACGCATTGGCCGATAAAGCCGTACAATTACGCGTATACTTTCCCGTGGATATAAAAACAAACTAAATGATATAAATGCAATATGAAAAGTACTGGCTCGGCGTCGATTCCCATCACATCCTCTCCCTTATATATGCACTCTTTGGTCTAATGTGTAGAGGCTTACTGTTGCGTTGGACATCCTCCGCATTACCTCTTTCCTTCTGCTGCTGTTACATGTGAGGAGCTTCTTCCTTGACTTCCTCCTGTTCTTGCTACCGCATCCTCCAACGGTTGCTACGTGAAGAAGGCTTCTTCCTTCTTCTTCCTTTACGTTTGTTGGTGCTGCGTTCGGTGGAGACTTGCTGCGTCCATCGACGTGTTGTGTTGTCCTCATCTTCCCCTTCGTCCGCCTGCTACCGTTGTTGCACAAAGGCGAACGGGCATCTCCTTCTTTCTCTGCTATTTCTTCCTTATCCCGGTTAAAACGACGTAAGAGGTAGGTAATCTCCCGAGCAAAATCACTACTAAATAGCATGTTGGATGATAGTGCTTGTAGATTTTCTTTCTCAGACGTAAACTCTTAATAGCATGCATTAGATGTTCGGCTTGTTCGCGTTTACATAATTTTGTTCAAGTGACTTGCATATTTTATCTTAGTTAATGAATAACTACATGTCTAAAAATTGTATCCATATAATCAAGTATCTAAAAAATCATAAGATATATATACGACTAGAGTCTCCTTATTTTTCTTTAATTTTTCATGTCTTTACAAGGTAATATTAATCCGTTAACATTTAGATTATCTAAATATATGAATTTTTTTATAGTTACACGGCGAATCACCTAATTCACTGTAGCATGATAGTTATAGGATTTTAATGTGACAATTTGTTCGGGGATGCCGGAGTGTCCTTTGGCTATGAAATTTTATGGGAGCGTTATTAGGGTAGAGACCGAGATATTGAGAGTGGTTGCACCATTTTTCGTACCTCCTATCTCAAGATCCCCCATCTCTCAACGAAAATTTATTTTGAACATCCAATTAGGTAGAGCTCTTTGAGCTCGTCATTTCGGTATATCATAGGCTCGATTCCGACGTAGTTACGTTGAGAAACGAGGGGAGTAAAGAATTGAGACAATTTGAATTAACGACATGTTAAATGTCGTCAAATTGTTTTGACGCCATCGTGCACTAGCGTCAATTGGTTTATTATATATATATATATATATATAACTTGTGATTATATCTTTAAAAGTCCATATCTATTAAACTATGTAATATAAAATTATAAAAAAATATATTTTAAAATCCTTGAATTTTTCTCCCAATTATCGTATATTCTATTTTTCTAAATTATTTTATATAAATAAATATGTCTTTGAATATATGTTTTTGAAGTTAATCAATTAAGTATATAATGAAGTTTGACACGTTTATTGAAATGACGACCGTCTAAATGTCGTCAAAATTGTTTTTGACGACACAGTGCAAGAGCGTCAGATTATTGTATATAATATATATATATATATATATATATATATATATATATATCTTGTAATTATGTCTTGAAAAATCCATATCTACTAGATTATGCAACAGAAAATTATAAAAATTATATTTTTGGAATCCTTGAATTTTTATCCTAATTATCATATATTCTATTTTTCTAAATTATTTTATATAAATTAATGTCTCTTTGAATGTACATTTTTGAAATTATTCAATTAAATTGAGATTGACGTGAATTCTTGTTAAATAAATTAAGTTAAAAATCATAAAATTAACCTCTCTCCAAGAGGACGCTAATTAATAAATGACGCCACCCACGGGCGTCAAATAATATAACTTTATTTAATTATAGTTAATTATAGAATTGGATGGACATGAATTCTATAATTAACACATTCATGTTCTCACAGTTTTCTTCTGATTTTGACCCATACCGCGGGTCTTCTGGCACTCTCATCTCACGTCCGTAGATGGAGTCCCTGTTTCATGATTGGTTCACGTATACACCTCAACTCTCGGCGACATACGAGCTCTCCGTTGGACATTCCGTTCCTTCGGATTAGCAAGTTAGTCATCGGGACCTCCGTAAGTCTCATCGCAGCCTTAGATTCCCTCAAGGCCGACTGAGCTGGTTGTACCTAATCACTCAGATTTCCATAATGTCATGATTTTCATATGGTTTATTGATATATCATCCTTATTACAAGTTCTATCCTTGAACTCTATGTTCCATGAAATCTATTTTAATGTTCTTACATGCTTGATCCTTGAAATTCTTGGCCATTAATATGGAATTAGTCTAGACTAAATGTCAGGGGCTATGGGTCCCACTAAAATGACATTTTAAATGCTACGGGTCCTGATCTGACCCTATTGGGCGAGGCAAAGTCCAAACGTTACTGGTATACGATGATCGGGTGCTGGCATTCACCAACTCGGTTATTGGCATTTAGGGGTAATCATACAGTCGTGAGAACTCCTAAGTGTGCGACGAAATACTACCTAGTGCTATTTTCCATGAGGGGCGGTCATATCGTCGTGATTTTTCCCTTAGTGCATTGGCCAATCCTATGAAGTGCTAGATGTGCAAACGCTCTCGTGATAGTGATGATCGGTGTTGACACCCGTTTTATACCGATAATTTGAGTCGTTTCTCTTACTCCCATTAGTTGATGCCTCGAGTTGTCCATCATTCATTGGGCCATTTTTTGTGGCACGTATTGGGCTCATTTTATGGGTCATCTCCCTCCTTGGTGAAGTCCATGGCGATTCAGGGCTTAATGAGCCTTGGCTTTGGTCAATTGAACGTTTCATAGCATACACGGCCCAACCTCAGCCGTTCAGATGATGAGCAGTTAAATATGAACCGTTCATACATTTTGTTAATTTCTGAGGTCTTTTATGAATATTCACCGACAGGCTGTGGTACGGCCCTATTAGGACCGTTCAAACCAATGGACGGGCGTATTACAACCGCCTATACCTCAGAGTCCTACGCACGCCCATTTCCTCAGATAATTATCCAATTATCTGAATTATCACCGACAGGGTGAAACGGTTGGCTATTGGCCGCTCTACACTAGAACGGTCTCACTAGAACCGTTCACCTTTGAGGGTCCAACGGCGGGCGTTTCGGCCAGTTAGAGAGATAATTGGGTTGATTTTCTGATTATCTAAATTTCCACCGATAGCTTGGACGATCTGAACCCGACCGCCCAAACGTTGCACGGTCTATCGTAAGACCGCTCATCCCGTCGGATGAGGCTCACGGTCCTTTCTTTTGTTCTCTACTTTCCTCTTGTTTTCGTTATTTGCCCATTACGCATTGGTCCGCGCACTTGATGCGCCCTGATTCTTAGAGAGAGGAGAGGAAAAATATATATCTACACCCGTTTTGTGGCGATCACGGTGGGACACCTAATGCCCATCGTGCTGTTGACATTGCTGACCCTCTTTCTTTGTGTCCAAGTTTTTTGTTCTTCCCAAGAGTGATTTGCAGGTTCGGGTGCGTTTCCGTCCCCTGGGACCTGAGCGGTTCTCCCAGAGCCGCCCAACACAGACACGGTTGACATTCCACCGTTCAACCCTGCAGTCCGAGCCAGCTTCGCCAGTCTTTCCTGTTACAGACGGTGCCATATACACCGTCCAATATTTAGTGCGGTCTGGATCTAGCCGTTCAGTCCTCTAGCACAGGTGTGTTTCGCTTTGTTCCTTTTCTAGGTACGCGGCTGCTGGGAGACCGTTCGGGATGCCACACGGTTGATGATGGACCGTCTGTCTGGTATTATCTTTGCCCCCCCGTTGCTGCCCCATGTGTTCAGGTCCTGTGATTACGTTGTAGTTTTGCTTTCTCCCTGCATTATACGGTCCCAGACAGGCCGTTCTACTGTTTGAGCGGTCGAGGAAGAGCCGTTCATCTGCTGCCACAGGGTACGTACGCTATGCTTTGATTATCATATTTCATGTGGTCTGCTATTTCTGGCTCTATTCATTGATCCCCCCGATTTCCTTATCATCATTGCATCACCATGTTTCTTTATTTCTTGTGTGTGTGCTTATTCATTGATTGTTAGCTGCTAGGCTAGATGGTGCATGCACTCCGGTGCGCATAGGAACATTCACATGTTCTCATATTAGCTGCATTCCTCCCGAGGTGGGGTTTCCTCTCGTCTCCATATTCCTTGGAGCCAACTAGGGATCCCGCCGAGGACCTCCGTAAGCCCCCGTGAGCCGTGGATTCCCACACGGACGTCGGGCAGGTTGTCCCGTATCCACCCCCAGTATAGGATTGCATTCGCCGGTGAGAAATCCTAGTAGACTCACACAGTTCCCCATTTCCCATCCCAGTTAGGCACCTAGTGGTTGAGAGAATTCATATTGTCATTAATCCACTAAGGTTCGAAAGGGAGATTTTAAGAAATCCGACGAGCATCATTTTAATAACTTGATTGCACAATTGGGGTGATTCTCCTCTCATCTCTTCATTCCATTTTGCATGCTCGTGGTTTGATTTGTTTGTTTGATTCAGTTGAGTTAGGGTTATCTATCTCTCCCCTCTTCGGGTCTCTTAGTGCATGTGGGGTTGTCTCTGTCCCTCAGGATCATCTCCTAGGGTCCGTTCTCGTTTCCATTCTTACTTCAACCCCTTGTTTGATTCAGCCTACCCCATGTCGTCTTACGACTTCTCTCGGTCTCAAGAGGATTCTCTTCCTCGTGGCCTTCTCGAGGACCCACCTCGGGTCGCCCATATACAAGGGGGGAGGGGAATGCCCCTCCGCTCCCGACCGTTCTTGGTGAGGGTTCTCAACCCTCTCCTTCAAATCCCTCCATTCAGAATCCCGCCAGCCAGATTCTCAACATGATGGCTCAGCTGGATCCGACCCAGCTCCATCTCATTCGGCAGGCTTTACAAGGGGGCGATGCCCCGACCCCAGTTCTTCCTCGTGGCACGACTGTTGTTGCCACCACTTCCCCCGTGATCGGGACCACCTCTGTGGCACCCATTGATCTCACGCCTCTCCTCCCTCGGATCCTTTCCTCCTCTGGCATGGAAATGGGCCAGGCCTCCACCTCGGTCCATCAACAGCTTGATAAGGGGAAATCTCAGATCCCCTCCATTCCTTATCCTGATCCCTACACCACAGCTTCTCCATCGCCGCAAGCCCTCGTGGCCCCTGCGGATTTCGTTAGGTTGCAGTCGGGGGCGGCTCAGCTAGCTCGCGCGGATATGGGCCCCTCCTCAGCCCATTATCCCTCTTATGCGCCGCCCCTTCAGATGGCTCACCCTCCGGCTTCCTATCCAAATATTGCTCTTCCTGCTCCTTCTCGTCCTTCCCGGGAACAGGAGATCCTTGACAAGTGGGCTGCTATGCAGCAACAGATTGATCTCCTCCAAAGGCGGGTCAATCCCTTGCTGACATCCCTATCCCTAACTTCAGGGACATTCATTTTCCAGCACAGTCTGAGCTCCCCGTGTACCGTAAATACGACGGGAATGGCAACCCGTTCATCCATGTTCGGGAGTTCTTGTACGAGTCAGCTCAGTTCCAGCAGGACGATCGCCTGATGGCCTATTTGTTCCGCCGGTCGTTGGAAGGGGTCGCTCTGGAATGGTTCTACACCTTGCCTATGGAGGAGGCCGAGAATTTCAAGACAGTCAAGGAGAGGTTTATACATAGATTTCAGGATCGGGTTGGACCCGAATACTCCTTCACTCATTTAGTGGCAGAGAAGATGAAGCCGGAAGAAGACTTCGCAACCTACGTAGACCGCTGGAGGCAGATGGCCTCACGTGTGCCTGGGCAGATCCCGAAAGAAGAAAAAGTAAAGTTATTAATCTCCAACGCTACACCAACTTTCAGGAACATTTTAGCAATGAATGATATCTCGAGCATGCACCAGTTATACAGTCGGGCTCGGTTCATACAAACCCAATTCAAAGACTCCCTCATCCATTCTTTATTCGAGGCCCAGAAACCCAAGGCTGCCAAGAAATCCCAGGGCCCCGTTACTGAGGGAGTACAAATTAATGAGCATGTCCAGGCTGTTCAGTTTCCCCACCAAACCGCTCCACCTCGCTTCCCGCAGCCTCAGCGCAACCCCCAGTTCGCCACTCCGCAAGTTCCCCAGCCCACCTTCCAAGTCTCACAATACCCTCAACAGGCGCCTCCGCCACCCCAACAGCCTCAGCGGCCCCCGCAGTACAATAATGTTCCCCCACCCGCCGCCTACGGCTCTGCTCGACCAGCTCCAAAGAGGGCCCATTACCCTCCTCTTCCAGAAACCTTGCCAGATATCTTCTATGCTCTAATGTATACTGGTGATCTTTAGTTGCCTCCTGAGCGCCCAAACTGGAATCCGGCAGCCGACCAGTCCCGATATTGCATATTCCATCGGCAGCCCGGGCATACGATAGAACGGTGTTATCAGTTCAGAGATCTGGTATATGACTTGCATGAGGGCCAGAGGATTGATTGGGCCCAGATGCACCAGTTTATTGAGGATATCAAGCAGAGACAGAGATAGGCTAGGCCGCAACAGGCGGCGCCCCAGCAGCAGCAGCAGCAACAACCCCAGCAGCAACAACAACCCCAGCAAAGCAACAAGACCTCAGGATCCATCAGAATCCCATGCCAGTACATCAACCCGCTCCCCAGCAACAACAACAGCCGCCGGCACCGGCCCCAGCACAAGTAAATATGGTCCAGCGCCCGGCCCCCAACGCTGGGTGGACGTTTGACGATGAAACCCCCACACACCTCTTGGCCCTCCACCACAACTACTCTCCCGCACCTACTATCCCCTCCATCCTCAGACCCGCTATTTTGACCACCACACCACTTGTCGCTCCCTCCACGTCGCCCCTAAGACCCATTACATTCCCCTCCGCTCCACCCGTCCTTCCACCACCACCCGCCATACCCTCCGTTATCTCCCCTCCGCTTAACCCTTTACCCATTTCATCTTCACCAGGGCCTATTAAACCCACTTCCGCCATCCTCACCCCCATTTCTACGCCGTTCACCTATCCCACCGGGCCAAGCGGGGGTCCGTCTCAGGCCGTGTCGGCATCACAGTGCGCCCTTCAGAGCGGGCGTCCCTTCCAGAGAATTTCCCCCCTTCCGGTGCATCTGCACCTAATCTCCAAGATCACCCCCCCGCAGCTGAAACAGAAGAAGCAGACCCTGTGCCAGGCACAAGATATGACTTATTACAGTATTTAGACCGGATGCCGGCTAAAATCTCAGTGTTAGAATTGATCAAGAGGTCGCCACTCCACCAAGATGCCTTGAAGACCTTCTTGCAGAAAGTTATGGTGAGTGAAGATGTGGCAGTAGACAGCCTGCCCTCGGTCTTGGCAATGATTACTAAGGGGCCTTCTATTTCATTTTCTGAGTCAGAGCTAGCACCCCCTGAGGCTCGGCAGATGCCGTTGTGTATAACCATTTCTTTAAACAAAACGGCCATGGAATCTGCCCTTGTGGACATAGGAGCATCAATAAATGTGTGTCCATTGAGTACCCTCCGTGCCTGCAATATCTCAGAGGACATGCTCAAGCCGACACCGAACATAATAGCGGCCTATGATAACTCCAGGCGTGCTTGTCACGGGGTCGTGACTGCGCAGGCCGAGCTGGGGCCTTTGGTTATGGACGTGGAGTTTTATGTGTTGGACATAGACCCGATGTTTAAATCTATTCTGGGTCATTCGTGGCTGAACAGTTTAAATGTCGTCCCCTCAACCGCCCACCAGTGCTTGAAGTTCCCTTTCCAAGGGCGGGTGGTCAAGGTAAAAAGCATTTCCACAGTCCAAAATGTCGACGCCATAGCAGCCAAGATCCTGCCTACATTATGGCCAAGTAATAGGCCAGTTCTGTCAGTAATGGATTTGAATTATTCTTGGGCATATGCGTCACGCAAGCCCGCTACAGCGCCAGTCAATGTGAAAGTCAAATCCAAGATTAGAGATTCCAAAGGATGGCATATGATTTTGAAGTTAGGCTACCAGCCGGGCCGGGGGCTCGGCGCGCAATTGCAGGGCCGGACTAATCTCGTCCCCAAAAGCAAGAAAATGGGTCACCGGGGCCTCGGCTACCATGAGTCCTCGATGTCGATGCTCGGAGACTATGGGCCCTTAACATGGGATTACTGGCAACATTTTGTGAAGGGTCCGTTACAGCTTGGTACCCTGAAGACCCCGCCCTCTAGCCCTGAAGAGAAGACAGACGAAGCCTGTGCTGTTGCTGATCCACCACCGTCACTGCAAGGGTCGGTCGGTGACTTGGAAGATCTTTCTGATTGCTTTGCAAAAATGTTTCATGAAAAAGAGAGTGAGCCAAAGAAGAAGCAGACGCAGTTGGCAAAGTGTCCTCCGATGCCATTGGTCCGCCAGGGGCCACGGAAGATGGGAAGCTCTATCACTACTTATTCTACATCCCTGTCCCGTCTTGCTTCCTGGTTTCAACAGTTGGATTCTGTTCCCCGTTCCCCTCCACTCATGGTCGACCCATACTTCGCGGAGAGGCCTAAAATTTTATTCGTTCCATGTGCTTGCGGGCGCTGCCCGCCCATTGATCTATCCACCATGTTCACCCCTCCTCCCCCAGGAGCTCAGCTCCATGAAATGTGGTTCTCCTCTTCTGATCTCTTCTTTGACTGCATTTTCCCTGAGTTGTTTCCTATGCAGTTACCTCCTCCTCCATCCTCTTCCTCCTTCTGCTGCGTGATCACCTCCAGCCTCCAAAAAAAACACCAATTTCAAAACGGAGGTCTCCATGGAAGATTACGCTATGTTTTGCCCAAATTCCCAGGGGCATGAGGCCCCTGTTCCTTTTCCGGTAGACTTTCGCTCCCCTAGATTAGATGTACAGTGTGCAGAGTCTCCTAGGATAGTCGAATTAGTCAGGGTAGAATCTAGTTCGTGTCTAGTCAACCCTTCCACGTCTGCGGCGCCTGCCGTAACACGTCCTCCCAAAAGCATTCCCGATAGATTTCTACAAGATTTGGCCGGAAGATGTCATGCTCTGCTGAAATGTCCGGAATTCATAGAGACCGCGATTGTCCTGGAAGATGATGAGGGAATTGACGGGGTATGGAGCAATGATGGATTAGGAGTATATGAAATTATGAATGAGAAGGACCCAGCGGATGATGAGGAAGATGATGTGGATGACACTGCCGATTTATACGCACAAGGCTTGAAGAAATTTGACGAACCTTCCATAGCAGTGGATGAGGATCCCAGGCTCATACTTATTTCTGCTAACCTCCCTCCGCAAGTTGAAGAGGAGCTTGTCAAGGTTTTGAGGGAATATAGCGATTCTTTTGCCTGGTCCTACGAGGACATGCCGGGTCTTGACCCCGCCTTGGTCGAACATAGGTTGATTCTCAAACCCGGGGCAACGCCCGTTAAGCAAAGAGCAAGAAGATTCCACTCGCAGATGGCCTTGAGGATTAAGGAAGAAGTCGATAAATTGCATAAGGCCAGGTTCATTAGAGTTGTGTTGTATCCCCAATGGGTGGCAAACATAGTCCCAATAATGAAGAAAGATGGTAAAATCCGAATTTGTATTGACTTCAGGGGCTTGAACAAAGCATGTCCGAAGGACAATTTTCCACTTCCTCACATCGATGTCTTGGTCGATAATACAGCTGGGTACGAAGCCCTCTCCTTCATGGATGGTTATTCTGGGTATAACCAAATCCTTCTGGCTCCGGAAGATCAATAAAAGACCTCGTTTATCACACCATGGGGAACATACTGCTACGTCGTTATGCCATTCGGATTGAAGAATGCAGGCGCCACCTATCAAAGGGCAATGATGGCTATCTTCCACGATATGATGCACGTCTACGTAGAAGCTTACGTGGACGATATTTTGATCAAATCGAGGTCGCAAGAAGAACACCCCGCCATTCTAGCCAAGGTGTTGCAAAGGGCTAGGGAATACAAATTAAAGATGAATCCAAAGAAATGTGTGTTCGGAGTCGCATTAGGGAAATTGCTCGGGTTTATAGTTAGCAAACGGGGGATTCAGATCGATTCAAACAAAGCGAAGGCCGTTATGGAAATGTCGCCGCCGAAGAACATCACTGAGCTTCAAGGTTTGATCGGGCGTTTGCAATTCATTAGGAGATTCATATCTCAGCACTCGCAAAGATGCCGCCCATTTTATGAATTGCTAAAGGCAGGTGTGAAATTTGAATGGAATGAACAATGTCAGAAGGCCTATGAGGAACTCAAGGTCTACCTCTCTAATCCCCCGGTTCTACAACCACCTGTCCCTAGGAAACCCCTGATCCTGTACATTTCTGTGATTGAGGACTCCCTAGGAGCCGTCCTGGCACAGGTAGATGATGAAGGAAGGGAAAGGGCAGCATATTATCTCTCAAGGTTATTTAATACCGCTGAGTCCAGGTACACTGCCATGGAGAAGACCTGTGCGGTGCTGGTGTGGGTAGCTCAGAAGCTTAAACACTATTTTCTCGCCCACGAGGTTAGGCTCATCTCTAGAATGGACCCCATTCGCTATCTTTTGGAAAAGCCTATCCTTTCTAGTCGACTAGCTCGCTGGCAGAGCTTTCTTTCCCAGTTCGACATCACCTTCATCGTGCAGAAAGCAATCAAGGGATATGCTATTGCCGAGCACCTGGCTCACTCTCCTATCCCTCGTACTGATTCCATCCAGGACGAATTCCCCGATGAACACCTGGCGGTGATCACTCATCTTCCTTTCTGGTCTCTTCATTTCGATGGTGCCCTTAATTCCCAGGGCAGCGGAATTGGCGCCGTTCTTCTCACTCCGGAAGGGGTAACTATCCCTGTGGCATATCAACTCTCATTTCCTGCCACTAACAATATAGCCGAGTATGAGGCTCTCCTTGCCGGTCTGAAGCACGCTTACATCTTGGGCGCGCGATACCTTAACATCATAGGAGACTCTCAATTGGTGCTGCGCCAAGTTTTGTCAACTTACCGCACCCGTGACCCTAAGCTTAAACCCTATCAAGATCTGGTCACGCTCTTGGCTAGGCAATTCAGGAAACTCGTCTACATTCATACTCCTCGTTCTCAGAACATCTTGGCTGATGCCCTTGCATCGCTCGCTTCTTCCCTATCATTTCCCCTAAGTCGTGCCACTGAGACCATTGTGGTCCAATGGCTAGATGCTCCTTCTCTTCAAGATCCCTGGTTCGACAACCTTCGAAAGTCCGTAGAGAGGAAGATAGAAAGAGAGGAAGTGAAGGAAGTATCGTTAGCTGAGCTCGAGGAGATCATCGAAGAAGAAGAATTGCCGTGGTTTTATGAAATTGGGCAGTATTGCAAGGACGGTACATTTCCGGAAGAGGCAAACGTTGGGCAGCGAAAGGCCATTAGAAGAGTTGCCGCAAGATACACTATCATTGCTGGTGAATTATATAGGCGGGCTCTGAATGGAGTCCTAATGAGGTGCCTAGATGACGAAGAGGCTTGGAAAGTCGTGGAAGCAGCCCACTCCAGTGAGTGTGGCGGGCATGTGAATGGACAGGCGTTGGCGAAAAAGATCCTTAGGCAGGGCTACTACTAGCCAACCCTAGAAGAAGATTGTTCCACCTATGTCCATAGGTGCCTTCAGTGCCAGATCCACGCTGACAAAATCCACGCTCCCGCTTCTTCTCTTAACCCCCTGTCTGCTCCTTGGCCATTCTCCATGTGGGCCTTTGATATTATCGGACCCCTTGGTGATCCAAATTCCGCAGTTAAGCAGAAGTCCTTCATTTTGACGGCTACGGAGTACTTCACCAAGTGGGCGGAAGCTGAAGCTTATGCAGAAATCAAAGCCACCACGGTATGCCGCTTCATTATGAAGAACATCATCTCGCGGTTTGGGGTACCAAGCGATGTCGTCACCGACAACGGGCCTCAATTCGTCTCACAAGAACTCCAGGACCTCTGTAAGAAATTCAATATAGCTCTGCATCATTCATCACCATATTACCCCCAAGGTAATGGCCAGGCTGAGGCCACGAATAAAACCCTTCTTAAAATTATCAAGAAAACATGCGAATCACATAAATTTGTTGATTGGGCCGACAAACTGATAGAAGCTCTATGGGCTTACCGCACCTCCGTCCGCACTCCCACAGGGCAGACTCCTTTTGCTCTCACATATGAGATGGAAGCGGTACTCCCGTATGAGATTCTGATCCCTTCCCTAAGAGTGCAGCTGGATAAAGAACTTAATCTTGACGAACGTCGAGAGGCGTTGCTAGTCCAACTGGAACTCTTAGACGAGAAAAGGTTGAATGCGGCCAATCATGTTTTAGTATATCAAAAGCGTGTCTCGCGATATTTTCAAAAGAAGGTCATTGAAAGAAAATTCCAAGTAGGTAATATGGTTTTGAAACGTAAATTCATCAGGTCAGCAGGTCCCAGGTCTAAGCTACAACCCAACTGGGAAGGGCCCTTCGTAATCAAAGAAGCTTACCCAGGTAACGCATATCGTCTACTCAACGCAGAGGGTGAGGAATTGCCAAACCCGTGGAATGGGTTGTATTTAAAACGTTTCTATCCATAAAGTCAAAACTAGCAACGGCTCGATGGCAGGGTATACCCCACCAGATTGCGAAAGGAGGGCCTAGGTCCAGCATCTCACACACTACACGATTGCTCGTGGTTCGGTATTCTCTCATGCTACCCGACACCGTTTCTCCTTTGGCCATGCTCGGGGAAGGTGGAAATCCTTGTATTTCCCCTCTCTCGACTGAAGATAGGGGAAAGTGGTGAATAAGGGGGCGAGAACTGACACAGATCCCCCCATTAAAAGAGGTCTCAAATAGGGGCAATCCATTAAGACCTCACTCCGCAAAGAAAGAAAAGGAAAGCAAGAAGGAAAAAGAAAGGAAAAGGGGCAAAATCAAAAGATAAGGCCGAAAGCACAAAGCTCGAAGCTCTCAAAAACCCCAAAAGGATGCAACTAGGCATGGCAAGAGTGGCAGTATAGTTTCCCCGCGGGACGTTATGAGCCCGGTCGCATGCGTGCCTAGAGCGGGTGAAGGTTCGATAATGGATACAAAGCCCCGGCGCAACAGACCGGATTCTTTGAAAAAAGGGTGTCCTGGGAAAGAACTCAAGTCCTAAAAACCTCTACACATGTCATTAGCTTTCCCACTCGATCTTTTTTTTACTTTCCCAAGGAATGAATCCCACCCCGGATATGGCCTCGGTAGAAACACCGTTGAGCAAAGTTGACTCTGTTCACAGGCAGTCCCTCTCCTGCACACGCTGGGCCTGGGAAGTCCATGGCAAGATGAGAAGGTCCCTGCTATTAAAACCCGAGCTGGTTCAAAACCCAAAAAAAATCGAATATTTCAAAACCCAAAAAAAAAATCGAATATTTCAAAACCCAAAAAAAAAATCGAATATTTCAAAACCAAAAAAAAATTGAATATTTCAAAACCCAAAAAAAATTGAATATTTCAAAAACCAAAAAAATCGAATATTTCAAAACCCGAAAAAAAAAATCAAATATTCCAAAACTCACAAATCGTATGTTTCCCTCTTGCATTCATAGCATTCATTTGCATTTTTCACATTTTGATATTTGCCTATTTGATAAGGCTTAACCCCTTGACCAAAAATCAAGAAAACGGTCATCTCCTGACTTACTATAGGCAAGGGGCTAAGCCTAAAATAGATTTAATCTTTTTCATGTTTGCATGTGTACAGGGGTAGATTGGAAGGGCAGTCGGTTCGTGACCACATGAATGTTCAATCCTCGCCTTATGCAATCACATCATGATCAAACCACAAAGCCCAAATTCAATCAAATTTATCCACTTTATTCCTTTCATATATCAAACTGTCTAAACATAAGTCTCATCCAACAATCATCATCAAACAAGAAAAGGGAAATCACTCGATCCTCCGCTGGGCATCCCCGCGAGGACGTATCTTTCTTAGCTCACTAAGATAGGCCTGGCGTATCACTGAGATCTCTTCCACCTCTGCCGGTAAGGCATGTACCCTGCTCACCTCCCACATAATCAGGGCACTCCTGACTGCCTGCTCGTCCTCCTCCGCGTCGATCCTCCTCGCTTGCAATGCGGGAAGGTGGGGTAGTGCCGGTAGAACCGTCCGGGGTAGCCCGACCTGTAAGTAGCACCGGTGTGGGCTGTACATCGCCAGTGCAGTGTCGCTCACAAGCCTCAAGTCCAAGTCGATCCTCCTGCGAACTCTGACAGTGGTGTCATGAAGGAAGCCCGGGCGCATCACGAACCTGTCCAGGGGCAGCCGATTGACGTACAATCGCCACTCGTCCCTGGTCTTCATCTCAGCTGTCCTGCACAGGACCTGTGGGGAGAATCTGAACGCGCCACCTATAAAGAAGAGGGGGTGGTGTTGGGTCCCGTGAGGTGTAAACGGATCTAGAAGGGGGGGTTGAATAGATCCTTTCACAAGCTTTGGCCTATTTAAAAACTCTTAGCTGGCGGAAGCTTAAACCACTCTTATAAAGTGAATGAATCACTTAGGCACAATGCACAGCAGAATTAATTAGAGTGGCTCAAATGGAAAGATTTGAATTACAAGCTATGAAACGTCCACACTTCTTTAAGTGAATTACAAAGCATAACACATAGATGAACATGCAATAGCTTGCAACAACCGTGCGTGTGTGTGTATGCTATGTTGATCACTCAAAGTGCATATGTATGTGAGCAAGATAACCAAGTATGGAAGCACATGAACTTGCGAATGGGGTTAGAAGATATAGAGCAATCACACAAAATAAATAACCCACAACACATGGATTTTTAAGGTGGTTCGGTTGCAACCCCGCAACCTACGTCTACCCTTCACCAAAACTCGGTGAGGCTTCCTTGCTGACACACAGCTTGACCCGGGGACACGCCCCAAACCACAGAATAGAGAAACCCCTCTTTCTGTCTTCCTACACACAAAGCCGACAGGGACGGCTACACCGCAAATCGGAGAACTCCCGATTGCCTTCCTACTAACCACCGGTAGGGACGTCAACCGCAAATTGGAACACCCTCCAATTGCCTTCCTACTAAACCACCTGGTAGGGACGAATCACAACTTCAATGTTTAACAATATTGAAAGTAAAACAGATGTGAAGGAATTAAAACCAGAGATTGAGTAAAAAGGAATTGGCCCTTGTATCGATATGCTTTGTTGATCAACAGCAGGGATCTCTTCTTCTTGCAAATCAATCTTCTTGTAATCACCCTTGAATGGATGATTGTTCTTCACGGAGTACTGTTCATGTGAACAGTAACTGTTCTTCCAATCCTCCTCTTTTGATCTTCCTTTTGATCTCTTTGAATGGATGAAGAAGTGAATAGATGCTACCTTGATCCTTGCTTCCTTCTTCACAGATCTTGGAAGATGACCTCTTTGATATGAGCTTGAATACCTTAGATTGGATGAAGATGTTCTTCACGGAATACTGTTCACGTGAACAGTAACTCGAACTCCTCTTACTTTGAACACCCCTTTGAAGCCTCCTTTGATCTTCCCTCTTAGCCTTAGTTGCTTCTACACTTTCTTGGAGGATGCTGGATTGAGATATGAGCTTGAATCACCTTGAGTTGATGGAGAGGATATTGGATGTAGCTTGATCTTCTCTTGAATCCCCTTGAGTTGATGAAGAGGTGTATGGATGTAGCTTTGATCACCTTTGATAGCCTTGAATGCTTCTTGCTTGGTTGGAGGTTGCTTGGCTTCAGATCTGAGCTTGAATCACCTTGGAAGGATGAAGAACTCCAGCCCGTAGTACTGTTCACGGAGGTGCTACAGTACCTTCGAAATGGCCTCTCTTGATTCACTTCATCAACTCCATCAACTAGGGTTTCTAACCCTCTCGTGTTGGTTTTATAACCCTTGGAATGGTCCTTGGACACCCTCCAGACCAGATCCATAAATCATGGAAGATTAGGTAGGGGTTGATTAAACAAATCCATGGAAAGGGGCTGGCCACGAGGTGGATTTCGAGGTCAAACTTGGTTGGCTCGGGGCTGGTGGTCGACCGGAATTCATGGGCCGGTCAACCGGAACCTGCTGCAGCTAGAACTTTTCGGTTCTGGCAAAACCGGTCGACCGGACGCCTGGGGGCGGTCGACCGAAACCTGTAACAATGTCATCATTTCGGTTCTGGGAAAACCGGTCGACCTAGCTACAGTGCCGCCGGTCGACCTAGCTATAGTAAATTCTAGAATACATTTATTATATGGATTATTGAGCTAAAGTTCTAATCCTTTTTATATGATTTTACAGGCCAAAACACTCAATAAATATTCCCCAAGATCAAAGGAGTTTGATGCCAGAGAGTTCGGAAGGGTTACAATGGCATTTGGGGCTGATTTATGTTAATCTAGAATTTACTGTAGCTAGGTCGACCGGCAGCACTGTAGCTAGGTCGACCGGTTTTCCCAGAACCGAAATGATGACATTGTTACAGGTTTCGGTCGACCGCCCCCAGGTGTCCGGTCGACCGGTTTTGCCAGAACCGAAAAGTTCTAGCTGCAGCAGGTTCCGGTCGACCGGCCCATGAATTCCGGTCGACCGCCAGCCCCGAGCCAACCAAGCTTGACCTCGAAATCCACCTCGTGGCCAGCCCCTTTCCATGGATTTGTTTAATCAAACCCTACCTAATCTTTCATGATTTATGGATCTGGTCTGGAGGGTGTCTAAGGACCATTCCAAGGGTTATAAAACCAACATGAGAGGGTTAGAAACCCTAGTTGATGGAGTTGATGAAGTGAATCAAGAGAGGCCATTTCGAAGGTACTGTAGCACCTCCGTGAACAGTACTACGGGCTGGAGTTCTTCATCCTTCCAAGGTGATTCAAGCTCAGATCTGAAGCCAAGCAACCTCCAACCAAGCAAGAAGCATTCAAGGCTATCAAAGGTGATCAAAGCTACATCCATACACCTCTTCATCAACTCAAGGGGATTCAAAAGAAGATCAAGCTACATCCAATATCCTCTCCATCAACTCAAGGTGATTCAAGCTCATATCTCAATCCAGCATCCTCCAAGAAAGAGTAGAAGCAAGTAAGGCTAAGAGGGAAGATCAAAGGAGGCTTCAAAGGGGTGTTCAAAGCAAGAGGAGTTCGAGTTACTGTTCACGTGAACAGTACTCCGTGAAGAACATCTTCATCCAATCCAAGGTATTCAAGCTCATATCAAAGAGGTCATCTTCCAAGATTTGTGAAGAAGGAAGCAAGGATCAAGGTAGCATCTATTCACTTCTTCATCCATTCAAAGAGATCAAAAGGAAGATCAAAAGAGGAGGATTGGAAGAACAGTTACTGTTCACATGAACAGTACTCCGTGAAGAACAATCATCCATTCAAGGGTGATTACAAGAAGATTGATTTGCAAGAAGAAGAGATCCCTACTGCTGATCAACAAAGCATATCGATACAAGGGCCAATTCCTTTTTACTCAATCTCTTGTTTTAATTCCTTCACATATGTTTTACTTTCAATATTGTTAAACATTGAAGTTGTGATTCGTCCCTACCAGGTGGTTTAGTAGGAAGGCAATTGGAGGGTGTTCCAATTTACGGTTGACGTCCCTACCGGTGGTTAGTAGGAAGGCAATCGGGAGTTCTCCGATTTGCGGTGTAGCCGTCCCTGCCGGCTTTGTGTGTAGGAAGATAGAAAGAGGGGTTTCTCTGTTCTGTGGTTTGGGGCGTGTCCCCGGGTCAAGTTATGTGTCAGCAAGGAAGCCTCACCGGGTTTTGGTGAGGGGTGGACGTAGGTTGCGGGGTTGCAACCGAACCACCTTCAAAATCCCTGTGTTGTGGGTTGTTTATTTTGTGTGATTGCTCTATATCTTCTAACCCCATTCGCAGGTTCATGTGCTTCCATACTTGGTTATCTTGCTCACATACATATACACTTTGAGTGATCAACATAGCATACACACACACGCACGGTTGTTGCAAGCTATTGCATGTTCATCTATGTGTTATGTTTTGTAATTCACTTAAAGAAGTGTGGACGTTTCATAGCTTGTAATTCAAATCTTTCCATTTGAGCCACTCTAATTAATTCCGCTATGCATTGTGCCTAAGTGATTCATTCACTTTATAAGAGTGGTTTAAGCTTCCGCCAGCTAAGAGTTTTTAAATAGGCCAAAGCTTGTGAAAGGATCTATTCAACCCCCCCTTCTAGATCCGTTTACACCTCACGGGACCCAACAAGTGGTATCAGAGCTAAGCTCTGTCATTCCCAGATCCAATGATCTGCAGGGAAAGATCTCGGTGTTTATTATTTAGATGGATTCACGTGCTACACTTGCTTCGATGGTTTCTCCGCCCATTTATGATGGTTCAGATTTTTCTACATGGGTTGGAAGAATGTTCATCTATGTTAGCTCCATAGATCCACAATTGTGGAATCTTATATACAATGGTCCTCATGAGCTGCCATCAAATTCAATTGATTCGTCAGCCGAACATGAGACCAAACACCATGATAATCTTTTTGCATATAACTTAATTACAGCTGCAATTGATATTAGACTAACTCACATTGTGTCTTCCTACAGCACAGCCAAGCAAGTACTGGACAAGTTGGTGAAAATCCATGAAGGAAAAGAACAAGAACAAGAATGCTTCATGGCCGACCGTGCAGAAGAGTCAAGCAAACCATCCTCATCGAAGGTAAATTCTGATTCCGAGGAATTCACTTTTGAAGAACTTATGGAATCCTATGATGAGTTGTTTACACAATACAAAAAGACAATATCAGAAAATAAAAAGTTGAAAAAGGATCTCAAGAAAAATAACCAACATGAAAGCTTGATTTGTAAAAAGTGTTCTGCGTTTGAAGAGCTCTTTTTTGATCTAGACACACATAAACAAAGCATTGCATGTCTAAGAGATGAAAATGAAAATCGTCATGATGAAATCACTAGGTTGGAAGAAATTGTAATAAAACTTCAAAACCAACCTAAGGCAATCTCTAATGATCAAACTATGGCCGATGGGCTTATTCATGATGAGAGGTTGATTGAAGAAAATAAAAATTCTGTTTCATGCTCTGCTAATTTTGCATGTGAAAAATGTTCATTCTTGAGAAACATAAATGCTGGTCTCCATGATGATCTTGAATGGCAACAAACTTTGATTGATTCTCTAAAGGAAGAGAATAAAGAGTTGTTGGAAAAAAAAATTGAATGTGAAAAAGTTGAAGAAGAATTGTATGAAAAATCGGCTGCACATGAAAAAGGCAAATCTATCATTGATGATCACTCCGAAACATTGCATGCTTTAGAACAACAAAGTCAAAATCTTAAAGCTGTAAATGCCATGCTCAATGAGCAATTGGAAGCATGTGAAGAGGGTCTTAATGAGTCTAAACAGCATATTTCTTCACTTGAAAATGAAATTCAAAGTTTGAATGATTTTCTGTCAATGTTTGCCCAAATCCAAGATTTTGGCTCACCGGAAGCCACCACTTCATGTGGTCACCAAAAATGGCATACTGCTCGAAAGAAAAGTAAAATTCAGCATTCTCATCCAAACATGCACCATAACATGCTCAATGCTAAATATCATGTTTTCCATAAAAAGAATGTCCGTTGTTATTATTGTGGTAGACATGGTCACACTGTGCATGATTGTTTTATTTTGAGAAATGATGAGCTTAGAGCAGGACAGCGAGTGAAAGAACAAGGAAAGAAAGAAAGACACCACCCTCATACCATGAAAGGTAAGAATCATGCTCGCCTACAAAAGTATAGGCCACATGCACATGCACATGAACATAAAAAAGATAATCAATCTTTTGTGCGTGGTTTCTAGTGTGGTAAAAATGGGCATGAGATGTATGGTTGCCATACAATGAGGGAAGATGAATTGATTGCCTTGAAAAAGATGAGTCAAGATGCTAAACCTGTTGCTAACCCACAAGGACCCAAGCAAGCTTGGGTACCTAAAAATTCCAAATAAGAATTTTGGGTGCAGGATGCCTTGGAGCTGAACAAATGAATGGTCAGGTAAATAAAAGCTCAAGGCACAGGTATGTACATAAACCTTTTAATTTCAATCATCTTGCATGTTTAGTCCTAACATGTAGATAGTGCATCATACGTCTGCCAAATATCATTAGATTCTACAAACTTAACTGCTCTTTGAAATACAAAACCCCCAAGGTGTGAGATGAACTTTTGAGCTTGATAACTTGTTTACACCATGCTTGATTTCAGCTATTTAACTCATGAAAAATTTGTTATGCTGATGAAGTTAATGTGATGATGAGTTGCATAAGTCTATCAGCCACATGAAAGTCTGGGACTTTGGTTTTGATGATGCGTACCATGGCTGCATTTTCAACTCATTATTTATGTTAGCACTGCTCAAAGGGGGAGTCTATTGGCATCATCATCATGTTGCATTCAGTTCAAAATCAATTGTGAATGATTTGTGTTTGCATCATCTTGTAATCACACATACATTAATGCACATCATGTTTAGAAGACAAATGATAATGCATAATCATTCTGCAGCATCTTAATTGCATTGTGCATTCACATAAATCTTAGGCTGCATAGTTCATTGCCAACCCTTGCATGTATTCAGGGGGAGTCAACATCAACCTAGCTTGAATCATTTTACATCATCTCATTCATGCATGGCCAGGGTATATCAAATGTTGATGTATGGCAGGGCAGGTTATGCTTGTTTGGAAGCACTCAATATGCGTGAGGTTTCACCTCTGCCAAGTACCATGCGTCACTTTCGCATATAGGCCATATAGTTAGGAGGAGCTGTCTCTTTGCAGCATTCATGCATATGTTTCATATTCATTATGTTGCATTTCATAAGTATAAAATCATGCATTATGTTGGTTCATGCATTTCATGTTTGATCAGGTCAACCCCTGCATGGTTCAAGTAAACCTCTCCTTGGCATTCATCATTCTATTTGACTGTCTACATAACTCCTTGAGTGCATTCATTGCATATTCTTAGGGGGAGTCGTGTTGTTCTTCTTGGTTCATTCATCTTTTTTTGCATCTGAACCTCAATGGCCTCCAGTGTGATAATAAGTTCAAGAGATAGACATCACTATGGTGTAAGAGCTTTCTAGTATATGAACTGGTGTTTGTCCATTCAATGAGAATGGTTCAGATTTAATGATTTCCTTGACGTTCTGATATATCTTTTGAAACCATCTATATTTTGTGGTTTTAATAGACCTTAACTAGAGATTACATGTTGTGCCTTGAATAACTATTCTGAAATCTGAAAATCCAAATGTCTTGACAACTTTGGTGATACTCTAGAGCTTAGTATTGTTTCTAAACATCTTGATGAGCTGGAATTCTTAAAAATTAATTTGCAGAGCAATGATAGTGTTGCACGGAGAAATATGTCTCGTCATCAAATCAAGTGACGAATGATATGTCATGATGTGCCTCTGTTATCTCTGTCTTAATTCATTTGGACTCTAGGTAGAGCAATGGCATAATTGCTGAGAAATATATCTTCTCATCAAAGAAATGAGTTTGGATATGTCATGACGTGATGTTGCTATCTCTGTTCATTCTGAAGCATAATAGTCAGTCTTGCCAAATACCTAGGGATACTAGCGTCTAAACAACGTGTATTCTTACGGCTAGGAGGCATGTACTAGACTTGATTGCTCGTAACATATGAGTCATGTGCCTTCAAATTCAAACGATATTGAAAATCAAATTGGTTAAACTCATAAAATTCCATGCTTTAGTCATGCTTGTTTAGCCTCAATACTAGTTTTTGTGTTATTCCCTTTGTGGTTATTGAATATGGATGTATAAGACAAGGGAAGGTTAAACACTGTCAAGATATGTGCTTCTGGTTCATTTCTATTAAACCATGGATGTCGATGCTTTTTAAACTCTATTGATGATCTTGGTTTTCATTAGCTTTGAACCATATATATTGCTCCCGGCATGTTTCTAATTTCCATATAATGGCTTGCTCTTCCACTATCATTCCACTCTGATCTCTAGGACCTTTGTCAACCACTGTGCCGTATCCCTCCTTTTTGCTATTGGCAAAGGGGGAGAATGTCTTGTTGTGAGTCCTTGCTATGGACTTGGGAGAAAGGGGGAGATGTTGCCTTTTGTTGCCTTTGTGCGTTGTCAAAGGGGGAGAGTGCATTGTGGATATGGGAGAATCCAAGGGGGAGAGAACCTTCATTTATCATGAGGGTTAATGCATAGCATTCATACACTTTACTTCTCCATGCATTTGTATATCCATGCATACATATCTGCATTCACATGCTTCACTATCATGGATCTTGAGCTGCAGATGTTACATAAACTTTGTTGTTTGCCTTCATCTGCCATATCTACATAAATCATTCAGGCTGCCATGATTACATCATCATACTAAACAAGTGGTATCATCTAACAAGTGGTATCATCTTGATGCACCTTTCAAGTCGTCTCCAAAATCATTGGTGTCCTCTGTCAAATGATATCACATTACTTTCTCATTCATTGGCATATGGCATGAGTCCTAGCATCATTGGCATCATGTTTTCATGCAATAGGGCGGCATGCATGTATTGACTTCATACAATTGTAGCTTGCATCTATCATTTCCATGCATTGCTTAGCAAATCTAAAAAAAAAAAATCTGAAAACTAGAAAACCACTAAAAATCTGCAAAATTTGAAATCAAAATTTGCTCCTTGGCTGCTCTATCCATCTCCTATTTGAGGAATTGAATCATGCTGCTGTGGCTCCACCTCTCCCGCTTACATTGTCTTTGCCAAGCCACGGGACACCACCATGTTCGGTACATCCATATCATTCATTGGTATCAGTCTTATAACTGGCTTTCCATACTTGGTTGTTCTCTCTAGTTATTTTGTCAATCTTAATAAGTGTACAACCATTGGCATGTATTTCCACATCATCTTCTGGACTGTTGCCTGCAATGACATGTTTCTCCACCTTATGGTTTCTTGTAATGCTATCATAGGAGATCCCGAGCATTATGTAAGTCATTTTGTGTGCGTCATTAATGTGAGTATCTCTTTCTCTTTCCTGGCTCTTTTTGATGTTGTCAAAGGGGGAGAAGTATTCATGTGAGTCATTAATCAAAGTATGTGGTAAGATTGTGTGAGTCATTGATCAGAATGCCATCTGTGTGTCAAAGGGGGTGAGAACCATGTGAGTGACTCATAGTTGCCATATGAATTTATAATGACTCATAGTTCAGAATGCCTCATAGTTGCCATCATCAAAAAGGGGGAGAATGTTGTGTCCCTGAGGTCATTTGAGTCATTCTGTGGTCTCTTGGGTCATTCGACATCATGCTATAGTCATATGAGTTCTGTGGTATTCTTGGTTTTGATAATGGCTTAACACTATGAGTCATTGTTGTTTATCACTCTCCATGTATTTGGTTTCATGATGCCCATTCACAACTTGCATTATATGTTCTCACATTGCATTAATACCAAGGAACATGTGGTTCTTGAATGCTCACATCAATCTTGAAACTTTGGGTTACATGATGATCATCCATTCGTTTAAATTCATTGTCATATGAACTTGATCTTTTGATATGGATGGTTAATTTGAGAATGAGTTTTTCTATCCTTCTTGTTATTGAGATTCCATGAGTGTGTTTCATGGATATTTTACTTGGGGTGGTTGAGCTCTTATCTCTTGATCTTTAGCCCAGAACACTTGTGATTCAAAGTGTAGGAATACACATATGAAATCTCATGAATTAGTTATATGTGAACACTTTGAATCACAAGTGTTCTGGGCTAAAGATCAAGAGATAAGAGCTCAACCACCCCAAGTAAAATATCCATGAAACACACTCATGGAATCTCAATAACAAGAAGGATAGAAAAACTCATTCTCAAATTAACCATCCATATCAAAAGATCAAGTTCATATGACAATGAATTTAAACGAATGGATGATCATCATGTAACCCAAAGTTTCAAGATTGATGTGAGCATTCAAGAACCACATGTTCCTTGGTATTAATGCAATGTGAGAACATATAATGCAAGTTGTGAATGGGCATCATGAAACCAAATACATGGAGAGTGATAAACAACAATGACTCATAGTGTTAAGCCATTATCAAAACCAAGAATACCACAGAACTCATATGACTATAGCATGATGTCGAATGACCCAAGAGACCACAGAATGACTCAAATGACCTCAGGGACACAACAGGTGGCTCCCAAAGATCCTGCTCGCCAAAGTGACCTCCTCCCTTTGAATGAATTTCATCCTAACTCCCAACCAGCACTCCAATAGGATCATGGAACCAAAGAGGGGACCTCTCAAGGCTGCTGAAGTAAGACCCTCGTACAAATAAGTAAGGATGGCCTGGGAGATGGAAAGTCCCTGCCACAGTCCGCTGATGGTACTAAGAAGGGGCGTCTCTAGGATGTGGTCGACTGAGGGAAACAATAGGGCCCCGCATAAACAAATGGAGGCGGCTTTGGCTATAGCTTCGTCCCGCTCACTCCTGTTCTTACAATGCTCCACTACCCACTGGCTGAGGGGAAGAAGGTGGATCTGACGCGGGCCTACGAAGGCGTGAATCTCTCTACTGTCCGAGATGAATCCCCCTAGAATGAGTCTCGGGTCTATAGGGGCAACCGTATGGCATATCAAGTCTTCCTCCCCCACCTTGGATCTAGGAAACCCAAAGTAGGTCTCCACCTCCTCTAGTACGACAGTGGCCTCAAATGATGGAAAGAAGAAAGTATGGGTCTGAGGGTGCCATATTTCAACTATAGCTGAGATGTTGTGCCAGTCAAGGGAAAGTTTTGGATAGTTTTGACCAAGCACTAGGAGAGGTTGCAGATGCCAGGATCGAAGGATGGCCGTCACTCCTAGGGGCAAAGCACGGACCATGGGAGCCAGCCACTTCAAGATAGAGTACCGCCTCGTGCCAGGAAGAAGCTAGAGGCCAAAAGAGAGGGAAAGGAGGGAATATAAGTGGAAGAAAATAAATTGAACTAAATGTACCGTGATAGGCTTACCTCTCTCATGGGACTTGAGCTCAGATGTCGTGGGATTGCAGTCAGCCGTTGGAGCACTTCCCGCTCTTTTCTGGCCAACTTGGGCCCTTCAAAAAGTGCCCCCTCTATCGAACTCACCTCTAGGGCCCTCTTCATGATGTTTTGGTAGTGAGAATCAAAGATTTCAAGCCTTGAAAGAGTGTGTGAGCTACGAGTTTAGGCCCCTGTATTACTTATAAGACTTGTTAGGAAGCCTGGGCCTTTCAGGATTAGGCTTGGTTAAGTCTAGGACGGGTTAAGATAAGGTTTTGATAAGTTCAAAACGTCTTACCCTCGGGCTGGGGACTCTCTAGGGAGTCCCCGTTCGAGCAGACAGGATGTCCACTTGGACAGTCTTGCGATAGACCATCCATATTCATGAACGGCCCACTATCAACCGTTCATCTCCCTCAGAAAATCCGAGTCCAGTGACTTGTACGGTCTACAATCCGCCGTTCAAATGTTCTTACAGTTTTTATTGAACCGTCCCAATCCAATTGGAGCGGTCTGTGGAGAACCGCCCTTATCTCTAAAGGGCTATACAAGAACCGCCCATGTGCTCTGCCCCCCCAATCAACTTACCACTCTCGCCTCCCTCAAGTCGGCGTACGTCTCTCATCTCACTCAGTCGGCGTACGTCTCTCATCTCACTCAGTCGGCGTACGTCTCTCGTCTCACTCAAGTCGGCGTTCGTCTCTCATCTCACTCAGTCGGTGTATGCGTCACTCAATCGGCGTCCCTCTGTCTCACCCTCTCTCTAGCTGAGCGCATCTCTCAAAACTCGCCCATCTGTCCCACTCTATCTAGTAGTCAAGACACATTCATCCATTCATGCATACATACATTCATCCACAAAGCAAGCGAAAAAACAAAAAATATGCACATCACTATCATGTCACATCATGTACAAAAGACGGGCCCAATGCAATAGGTCAAGCAGCTCCCTCTCCCTGGCTCCCGTCGCTGTCTCCCCCACCCTCGTACCTCTTCGGGGGAGGCATCGCTGAGGTCGCCTCGTCACGACGGCGTCACCGGTGCTGCTCATCCTCCTCGTTCCTCCGCTGGCCGGAGGAACCTGTGAAGTAGGTCCTAACAGAACCATGTGTACCGTGGCTGACGCTCGGGGTCCCGCTGCGCGAGCGTCGACTGATGTCCTTATACGCTCGCAGCTCCCCGCGTAACTCCGCCGCCTCGGTCTGATACCGCTCAGCCTCGGACGCACCAGCCCGGAGTCTCTCTAACTCGGCCTGGAGGAGCGCGGTCTCCACTGTGTCTGCCGGTCGGCTCAGTGCGGCCTCCGCCCGCACGCGAGCTACCTCCTCTCGAGCCGCTGCTCGGCTCCGCTCCAACTCGACCCGAAGGCGGGTCAACTCAGATGTCTGCATCCACACATCACTTGTCAGTCAGTTACATAAGCATATCATTCATAAGCATAATAAGCAAGAGGAAGTTTAGAACTACGTACCCTCTCTGTAAGGGCCACCTCAGCCGCCTTGGCCCGCTCCACCATCCGAGTAAAGTCAGCATCCCGATCGGCCCGGTCTGCTGGGGTCTGGGCAGAAGAAGAAGAAGGAGCGTCTGGTCCCTGCCTCCGAGTCCCCTCGGCACGCTGCATCCAAATACTCCAGGTCAGTCACATGCATGCATAATCATATAGAACTGCATAATTTAAAGAGTCTAAGGTTTAGAAAACTCACCAGTAGGGCCAGGGCCTGCCGGGCCTCGTCTCTCTCCCGGATGGTGGAGTGCAGGAGTCCCTGCAACTCTGCCACTCATCCTGCGGGGTCGACCTACATTTAAAAGTCCATGTGTCAGTGCATCATCATAAGCATAATAGACAAAGTTTAAGTTTAGAAGTCGTACCGGTCGGTGGGCGCCCCGGAACACCTAGTCCCGGTAGTGCCGTGCGTACGCAGTGTAGTACGCGCTGTCGCTCTTTGCCCGGGCGGTCACCACTCGCCCACGCGCAGTCCAGTCGGTGACCTGCTCGGCGTTCCTCGCTGTCCAATCAAACGCCTCGCGGAGTCCCCGGGTCGTCCTCGTCACCCGTTCCCCCGCCTTCTCAGGTGCAGGGAACTCAACAGCCGGCTGATGGACCCCGATGGTCCTCATCACCAACCTGAAGTACAGTGGCTCCACCACATTCATGCGGTGAAGCCACATGTCCCGGCTAGAAAAGGCCAAGGCCTTGGCCACCCACGGCTGACCCTCCGGGCTCTCCTCCGTATAAGGAGTCCACTGCACCTGTAAAAGATAGGAAACTGCATCAGCATCATAATCATGAAAGAATTGCATTTAACTAAGGAGTCTGAGTTTAGAAACATACCGAGGTATACGGTAGGGTGTCCAGGTCGTCCTGCAGCTCCCGGACCTGTCGCCTCAGGGCTGTCATCTCCCGAGGTGCTGTCCGCCTCCGCGCGATCGGCAGGAGCCCAGGACGGGTGTCCTCACCCCTACATAGCCCACGTAGGCGCACGTAGGCCCACACCTGCATTACAAGGTCGTGTCAGCATTCAGCAAACATGTAGGATAGCATAACCGAGTATAGGGTAGAAAGTTGTACCTGGAGTAAGGGAGAGAAGCCCCCAAGCATCGTCCGGCGTGCCATCGAACTGAGCGTGTCAAACAGGAAAGCAAGAACTGGCGCTCCCCAAGCGTAGTCACCCGCGTTCTCAAGCTCCTGGAGGAAGGGAAGGAACCTACAGCTCATCACGTCTGCCCGAGTGGAGAAGAGAAGCTGCCCGAACAGCAACATCAGGAACCATCGTAGAACTCTGTCCGCCCCAGGTCCCGGTCCTGCAGCAACTCTTAGCCTCGCCAGCCCCACGAGCTGCTCCAAGTGCTCCTCCGGTCGCTCCCCGACCGCAACTCCCGTAGGTCGTAGACCCAGGCTATCCTGGAGAGCAGCCCGGGGAAGGAGGGTCGACTGCCTCTCGGGGCGCCGCAGCTGTAAGCCGAGCAACTCCCGAGCCATCCCCCAGTAGTCAGCAAAGGTAGTCCCGCTGACCGGTGACCCGTGCATGCGTAGGCCAGTGAGCCTGGCCACGTCCTCTAGCGTGGGGACCATGTGGCCCCACGGGAAAAGGAACGCGCGACTCACTGGATCCCAACGGTCGTGCAGGGCGTAGAGCAGAGCCGCGTCAAAGCGACACACCTCAATGCTCAGGAAGGGGGCGAACCCCATGGCGGTCAACCGCTCCCTCTGGAAGTCCGGCAGCGCCAAGTATACTGCACGGACCTACAACCACGAGGTGCGGGTCCTACGCTTCCCCTGCATGCATTTCATTCATATTAATGATTTAGTCTTGCATATTGATTCGTAAATTCTCGAGATCCAATTCTTAGTTTGAAGAATGGTTATCCACTGACCGCTCGTCAATTGAGCAGTCCCCTTCCAATCGTTCTGATTCTCCAGATTCTGTGTTTGCACGGGCTCCCCTTAACCGTTCCTGTCCTGGACGAATCACCTTGAACCGTCTGTCTGCCCATCTTCCTAAGGAGAAGCGGTCCCCCTTGGTCCGCATGACTTGTGGACGGTCCTATAGGGACCGTATTGTTTTACCTCGGTTGAATGATTGAACGGACCAATGCGGTCCGTTTACTGTTTGAACGGTGATACCCTCACCGTGTCTATTTAAAGATTGTTCGTTTGCTGTGTGGGTTTGAACGGCGTTTCCTAAGCCGTGTAAATTTGGATGGTCCTATGTGGACCGCATTGTTCGGTTCGGGCGGTTTCTGTTGAACCGTTCTACTGTTGTCGTCCCCGATGACGGTGAACGTCCCCAGCCGGCTGGGGAGATCGCCGTGGCCCCCTAACTCACCCCTAAACACCTAAACCCCCCTAAAAAGGTTTCTAAACTGGCTGAAAAATAAAATTTAGCGAGGGAGGCCTACCTCGGGGTCGCGGGGTTTCTTGGCCGCCCTCGTCGGTACTTGTTCTCCGACGAGCTCTTCCTCTCCGGCGGGGGCCTCTTCCTCGGCGGCAACGATGGCGAGCTCCTCCATCGTCACTCGGGGCGTCCCTCCTTCCTCAGACGGCGGCGGTGGTGGCGGTTGCGGCGGCGGCGGTGAACTCTCACCGGCGGCCGGTGGCCTGGCCGCCTGGTGCTTCGTCCGTGTCATCGGGAAGACGGGGAGGGTTTGAGAGAAGGGCTTAAGGCTTAGAGAAAGGGGGGGTTTACAGAAGAGAGAGTGAGGGAATGGGAGAACGAGGGTCTCTGGCCCCCTTCGTCCCTTCCACCGTCGGTTACGGTGGAGGGAGACGAGGGGGTTTCAGTTTTTCAAGGTTACAGAGAAGGATGGTCTATCGTTAGACCGTTTGTCCGTTGGGCGGTTCCTATTTGGCCGTACATCACTAGTGACCGTTAACTTTAAGTCGGTTGAAATTCCAGGCCCGAGCGGTTCTCATAGAGCCGTTCTATCATAAACGGTATTTGTTGATTAGTTTTACCTATCTTCTTTTCTTTTTGGGGTTTTTGTTGTGTGAATGTGATAAGATGACAAGCAAGTAATCAAAGATCTGCTCTTAACCTATGAACATGTGATCATGAACCTAGGCAATCAAAGCTAGCTCTAGCATGGGCATGCTATCTCAATCAGACTAATGCTAAGGAAATAAAGAAAAACACACGCCGGGGCGTGGAGCAAGAAGTAAATGAAAACACACCGCGAGGGTGGAACAAGCAAGGAAATAAAGATATATTTGATGAAGGAGAAAGCTAATGCCCAATACCAAGGAAAGATGTGATCGCCACCAAAGTAAAAACAAGCCAAAGACTTGAATATACCTTGGAAATAGGTGGATGAAACACTCGCCCACGGGAGAAGAAACCAAAGAGAACCTGCAGGTCAGCTAGAAGTGACGGCCAGAACCCTGTGCGTCACTTGGAAGTGACGGTCGCTCGATAGACCGCTAGAAGAATATGACGCGCTTGCACAAGACCGTCGTATAACCTGCAGTAACAAAGTATGAGTCTTTTTAACTCCAACTCTTCCAGCCGGCTAGAAGACTTGGGCCTCGTCCTAGTGAACCTGTAAACCTGCCAAAGAAGTGGAAGACAAGAACAAAATAACCCAAATTAGCCCTTTCAATAATATAGCATCAATTCTTCAATAAGCAAAATATCATCAAAAGGAAAGGGGAATACCGGGGAGGTTTTGGTTTTTTAACCCCTCTGGGCGTTTTAAAAGATTAGGAGGATGTTTAGATGATGAAAACCAGTGAAAAACATGGAGGAAGGAGAGAAATAATGCTTATGATGAAAGAGAGATTGAATGGAAACTCAATATGCAATTGTGAACTTTGGAACCAATGGAACAAATACTCCCTTCACCAGGCAGCAAACGAACGTGGGAAGCACTTCTCCTTGATCAGACGTGGCTCTAGAATGCGGCAGCACTTCGACGCAAACTCCAGATTTTCCCTCCTTTGGCCATGAAGTCAAGGGTTCTATTTATAGACCCTCAAACTCTTAGGTCGAGCAGAGGATAAGCCAGCAAGATAAAGGGATAATTCTTAGCAAATCCTTGAAGATAATATCACCAAGAGTCCATAGAAACAAACAGAAGGTTCTGAGGATCAGATTTGAAAGAGATATCGTCAATCCAAGTTCTTATCTCGACCACGGAGTAGCAGAGAAAAAGGCCTGAACTGCTAGGACTCTCTGAAGGAAGTAACGGCTGCACGACAGACCGCCACTTGGAAATAATGCCCCAAGGAACGTCTGTTACTTTCAACCTTATCCCAAAGAGATAAGATCAACGGGAAGAAGATCAAAGCAATAGGACTCTGCAAGGAAAGCAACGGCCAAGGCATAGGGCGTCATACTAAAACAACGGTTGCACGATAGACCGTTATTATCAACGTACAAACTAAAAAGATAAGGATTGAAACAAGCCCTTAAGCCTTAGGACTCTTCAAAGAGTAACGGCCCATGACCCATCCGTCAGAATGAAACAACGCGCCTGGGACAGACCGTTATTATCAATGGAGTTCAAATTAATGAATGAGGGTTTTGCTAAGCCCTAGTCAAAGGAAATGCCACAAAGAGCCATATCCGATCAAGGAGAAAGACCCAAGAAATAGGCTCCAAATCAATCAAGAGACTCAACGAAGAGTGAACAACTCGGAGCATCATATATAATGAATAAGGAGATGACCTGACTTATTGGTCATAAAACGGGTGTCAACAGATGCCCCTCCTTAACGTCCTCTTTGCAGGGGAGCGAGCGGAGGTGAAGTGAAGGCGAAATGGAACATGAAGATGAAGCGGAAATGAAGCGGAGTGGATCAAAAAGAGGGCGTTAAGGTAAACGACACCTGTTCTTACCAACAAGCGACAGGAATTTTCTGGAAAACTTCAAACCGATCACAAGGAAATAGTCAACCAAAGAATGCAAGTCTGGAGGAATTAACAACTAAGGAATGAAAACACGGCTAGCCGCCGGAGGCAACGGAAAGGAAAAGAGTACTGACTAAACTCCAGACATGAATCTTCAGCCAACCAGATCAAGCGAGCAGATCGAAGGAAACCTTCTAATTTAGAGTAGAATGATTCTCCTCATTTGATATTAAGAACACATCTATTCACCATTACTGAGATACCTTGAACAGATGAAGCTTCGTGAATGCTCAAAGAATGCGTATGATGCATGCTAGGCTAAAGGAAAAGAAATCATCAAAACGAATGCAAAAGAAAGATAAAATAGAAAATACTCGAGAATAATATTGCTAGACCAGAGAAATCAGAGTCAGGACACCATCTGCAACCACGGCGTGCAAGACAGAACCATCATCCCCAAACTTTTCCAACCTAACGGCTTATCCAATGATTAAACATGCGAACTTAGATCATCATCATTTTTGTTTAAGGGGAACATCAGATCCCAGAACACATGAATGACCAGCCGGTTCTCGAGATAATATCGTAAGTAACATATAGTAATGCATTAAGGGATAAGGGAAAGAGATACACTACCTGACTTACCTGCCTGACGGACGGCAAAGCGTGATTTCGTTCATAAAATTCCTTCATGAAAGATAGGTTAGCCAAAAATAATTATGAACATGAATCAAGGCATAACCATTTGTGCGTGCGAGAGACATCATCCATAAACATCTTGATAGAATATGGAACCATTTTGACATCAATTAGGCCATTTAATTCATCAAGGAACTTGCAAGTTTTTAACGGTCTGAGATGAGGGCGTCACATAAAGTAACGGACCAGCCCTGGGCCGTCATAAACCAGGCGGTTCACATTCTTCAATAAAATAGTCTCATCACATGTAGCGGTCAAATCCAGACGCGTTATAAGGATGTAACGGCCGAACGATAGACCGTCACATTTCCTGAGCGTTCAAAAAAATAAAACCGAACGGTCACGGCCTTCATTCAACACTCAAGCAATCAAACGCCCCAAACCAAAAAACCACCGGCGACCACCGTCCCCACAACTACCATGGCCGGCGACGAGGGTTCCCAGCCACCACCACAGAAGAGGGAGAGGGGAAAGAAGAAAGCAATCCGGCGGTTTCACCGCCGGCTCGAACGGGAGGCGATCCCGCCGATCACGGAAGAAGAACCGAGGAGAAGAGAGCCAAGGGAGGAAGATGAAGCTCCCACGGCCGTGGGAGACCAGGAAGACGTCCCCTTGGGTGAAGGGGAGCTCAAGGAACCAGCCAAGAAGAGGAGAAGGGGCATGGACCATGAGGTAGGTCTTCCCGCCCTAACTTCAATTTTTAATTTTTTGGGTTTTATTTGTGATGCATGCGGGTTTTGAGGGTAGAAAATGGGTCTACGAACCCATTAGGAATGATTGTAGGCCATTTGGCCAAAGTGGAAGACCACAGGAATGCAAAGAAGAAACGCCCAAACGTAGACAATGTGACGGTCCTGCCAGCGACCGTCACATTCCTGACGCGCCACCCTTGGTGCGTCAGAAGCAAGCGACGCCCTACCCCAGGGCCGTTACATCTGTCAGGGACCTAGAACTATTTTTTAGGGTTTTCAATTTCTTATTTTTGTTTTGTTTTCATTTTACAATGCTTATGCAATGTTTTATGATACAATTAACTAACTTATGATCTAAATAACATGCAGGGAAAGCGAAGATCAAGGATCTTCTGGCTGCAGGTCCGGGCGGTGTACCAGGCACTGCCCGACTACCAGAGGGAGCGACTAGCCATCATGGGATTCGCCGAGGTGCTCAGCATCGAGGTGATCCGGATGGACACACCCTTGTTGTACGCGTTGCACGAGAGGTGGGATCCGATCAGTAGAGCTTTCATCTTCCCGTGGGGCCACATGATCCCCACACTAGAAGACATAGCGAGGATTACGGGATTGAGAGTCCACGGAGCCGCAGTGACCGTATGGACTTACGGGGATTACCGGGAGATGACGTAGCAGCTGCTCGGGCTAGATTTGATCAGGCCGGGACAGTCCTCATCTCAGCTCTCGAGATCAGTACTGCAGGAGAGCCTGGGGCTGAGAGGAGCGGCGATTGCCGTGGGAGAGCTACCGGAGGAGCATTTGGGTAGAGTGATAGACCAGGTGCGCCCTTGCGTGGCGGCGGAGGCGGGACCAGAGGGAGACAGAGTGCTCAGACGCTTCCTCATGCTGCTATTCGGGAAGCTCCTCTTCGCGACTCGAGCGGACGTTATTAGTTGCCGACTGCTTCCGCTGATAGAGCATTTGCACAGAGTCGGGAGATACGCATGGGGAGCGGCAGTGCTAGCGTTCCTGTTCGAGTCCCTCAGCACGATGGACCGGCAGACGATGCTGGGCGGCTTCTCGCCTTTCCTACAGGTAAATGCACTTTAAATGCTTTCTACAATATGATTATGCAAGAATGTTATGCAAATGACTATGCAATTTGACTGACTTGATTTCTAAAATGCAGATCTGGAGCTACATGTACCTCCCGGGCATCGGGAGAGGCACACTACTCCACCCCGGCCGTATCCCGATTGCGAGACGGTGGACGGTAGCGAGGGACACAGGGTCGATCATCAGATTGACCCGGATGATCCAGGAGGACCTGGACTCCTTCCCACACACGTCGGTAAGTCTAGAACTCAAAGTGATTTCTACATGCTCTAAAATGCTTCTAAATGCTAAAATGCTTCTAAATGCTGATCATGATGATGGATGCTCTTGATGTTCCTAGGTGAGATGGACCCCGTACCGCGGCGAGGGTTATACGGGACAGCCGTGGGTGGAGGCGGCCTTGTCATACCGGGGACGAGACATCTGGCTGCACTGCATCCACATCATCGAGCCTCTGCACTACCGGCTGATCCTGCGGACTCGGGGACTACACCAGCCCGAGGTGACCTTTCCACGCCACAGCGATGACCACCCAGGCAAGTCGGCAAGGGGCATCAGTGGCAACGTGGATTGGTGCGCCCGGAAGGTGAAGTACGTCCACGACTGGAACAGGCGGGGCCGAGCGGTGAAGGAACGAGATGAGAGCGACGAGGCATATCTGAAGGCCTTCGCTCGACTCTACGGTGACCGGGTGTACCGAGGTACCCGATGACCGGTATGCAAATCTAAACTCAAAACACCCTTTCTATATGCAAGATGCATCGTGCTAGATGTACTGACTTACATGCTTTAAATGCAGCTAGACCCTGAGGGACGGATAGCCGAGCTGGAGGGACTACTCCACTCCACCATCCAGCAGCGGGACGAGTACCGGACCGCCCTGGAGCACCTGGTAAGATTTAGACTTAAATGATGCTTAATGTTGATGATGCAAAAAAATGCTGACTAACCATGACTTCTAATCATGATTTCTAAATGCAGCGGGCCGAGGGAGCCCAACGAGCAGGACCGAACGCCCCATCGTCCTCCTCTCATCCTGCGGGAGGCAGAACAGAGTAGGATGCCGAGTTTGCTCGGGCGGTTACCCGGGCAGAGGAGGCGGAGGCCACCCTCGCGGAGCGGGTAAGATGCTAAATGCTTATGCTCATGATCATGCGTATGCCAAAAAATGCTTTTTGATCAACTACATGACATGCAATCTACAGGCGAGAGAGCTAGCTGCAGCGGTGGCCGAGGCTAGACTGGCTCGATTGGAGGCAGAGCGTCTCCAGGCAGAGATAGAGAGAAGTCGGGCTAAGACTGAGCGGGCCTGAGCAGAGACAGAGCTAGCATGGGCAGAGATGGCTCGGCTGAGAGCGGAGACCCCGCGACGCTCGGATGATGCAGAGGTGGAGCGACTTCGGACGGAGCTAGCTCAGTCACAGGCTGAGGTAGAGCGACTCCGGATTGGTACGGTGGATTTGGACCGATACCGGACCGAGGCACACGAGGCTCGGCGCCAGGCTTACGATATGAAGATCGACTTGCGGACCCTCGAGAGGACCGTCCGGATGATAGGCCGAGGACCTGATCGGAGCGCTTCGCAGGGTAGGGCACAGCGGAGCGTCGCCCGAAGCGGGACGGTGGCTGATTTCCTCGTGAGTTCCTCCGGCCAGCGGAGGAATGAGAGGGCGGAGAGAGTGCAGTAGGAGGAGAGTGCCTCCATAGCACCACCGGCTAGGAGACCCGAGGGCGGAGATGAGGAGGGCGGCCTGGCAGACAGGCCGGTCGAATGATGCATTTTCTTTTTCTTACTACTTGTACATGACTATATATAGAGAAATAAAAAATTCTTTTTTGGCATTTTTGTTTTTGTTTCATTAGTGTGAACGAATGCAGGAATGTGTTTTTGAAAAATGTAGGAATGAATGAGTGGATGAATGGTTTTGGTAGGTTTGAATGTGAATGCAGAAAATGAATGATTGATTGAGATGATTTGAGGTGATGTGTGAAAATGCATGTATGAAATGCATGTATGCGGAAAAAATGTATGTATGAGAATGCGTGGATGATGAATGAGTTGTAGAATGTGAAAGACCGCTAGGTCTAAAACAAGGGCCGGAAGAAATTTCATGAATTCAGCAGCAGAGAAAGTAACGGTCTAGGGGCAGACCGTCACAATTAAATAACGTCTCGACTAACGGCCGTTAGACATGACAGAGTCCAAATTTGTAATCTGAGCTGCAGGAAAGTGACGGCCTACTGGAGATGCGTCATTGACAAATAACGGCCAGATGCTAGACCGTTGATCATGGTAGAACACTAGTTTGTCAGGGCAACTAGCAGAAAATGCGACGGCTGAAGGCTGGCGCGTCGGGGTGAAATAACGGTCATAACCAAGACCGTCGGGAAAATTTGAACCCAAGAGCCAATATCTGAACGATTGAGAGTGTAACGGATCATGGTTCACACGTTACAAGATAACAACGGCCACAGTATAGACCGTTAAGCTTCACACAATAGGGTCTGGCCAAATCAACCCACAGAAAATGCGACGGCCCAAGGCTGGCGCGTTAGAGACAAGTGACGGCCCCACTATAGACCGTTAGATCCTGAGTTGCGTTCCGAGACGGATTGAGCCGTGAGAGCCTAAACCCGAGACTTATCCACTTAAACTCTACTAGAACTTATCTAGACTGAAGATAAAGCCTTCCAACTCAAGTCTTATCCTTTCCAAAGCCAAAATTAAACCTTTAAAACTTGGAAACTCAACCAAAATCGTAGCTTTGCTGAAAACCTCTGCTTTAGGGTTGAAGAACCTCTCCTAAGGGCAGAAACCAAGATGAAGAGAAGCTCTGAGATGATGGCCATGGAGCAGAGGGTTTACACTAGACCTAAAGTTGCAAGAAAGGAACATGGAGAGCTCCAACGGCTGACGTCAATTCCCAAGCACTTAAGCTCCAATGTTCAAAGGGTGGTAAGCTTCTAACACTCACCCAAATTCAGAAAATTCTGCACTTCAATTCTTCATGACTTCTTCTTCTCTTTCTTCCTTCAAGCCTCTTCCTGGCCCAAGATGCTATTCTAGTCTGAAGTGGGTGGCTCCCATGGTAAAGGCACTCCCTATAGAAGTCACATCCATCCTTAAAGCATGGCACCTTCAACCACTCTTGGTTTTAGGCAAAAATTTCCAGAAATTATCTCTAGATTGGCCAAGTATTTCAGCTCTTGTAGAACTATGGCATCCACAAACTCATACTTTCATCTTCCCTTCCTTCGAGGCAACCGTCCTATTAGAAGAGGTAGAGACCTACCTAGCCCTTCCTAAGACTAAGGCGGGGGATGAAGACAGGGTTTGCTACACAATAGAGCCTATTGACCCATCCTTGGTTTTGAGTGATTTCATCCATAATCCAAAGGATGTGAAGATCATGATCAGCCCTCACCACATTCATTTGATACCCTTGGCACAGTGGATAGTGTCTCATTGTAAAAACAAGTGGGAGAGACATGAGGCAATAGCCAAGGCGGTGGCGGTTTGCTTATGCGGAGTCTTCCTTTTCACTACAACCGACCACCTTCTAGATACCCAAAATCTCAGCATTATTAGCGGGTTGTGGCGGGGAATGTCCATCTCTCAAGCGATCCTTTCATACCTCTATGAAGGACTAAGCTCGGCTTGCCTAGGAGGACTTTTGTTCGGCTCCATGATACTCCTTGAGTGCTGGATGGGAGTGAGAGTCAAATTCCAACCGAAGGAAGACTTAACTTCAACTAGCCGAATCTTCGGGAGCCACCCTCTCTTCTTCATTGGAGGGGCATTCGGGTATTCTTCACAGGTTGAATGAAAGACGGCGGATAAGAAAATGCGGGATGAATGGCGCCTCTTCTTCAACACTTTACCAATAGACAAGTTCAATATGCGACCAAGAATCCTTCGGAGCACTCTTCTCAAAATACCGCGGCATGAAGGCCTGGACCTCCAACTAGTGGGGAACACCACCATGGCGATCTACAACCCGCACCGGTGCCATCTTCAGATCGGACTTCTAAGAACCCAAGCTCCTACACTATCACACTACCCTCCCCTTCTACCTAGGAAGATGGGGACCGAGGAAGATGAAAGAGCAGTACGGAACGCGCTGACCATGTGGGAGATCAGCAAGGTGCGCCCGTGGCAAGCAGAAGTAGAAGAGAACGACGAAGCACGCCGTAATTACGTGAAAGAGCTGAGAAGAATCCGCCCTCTTGCGGATAGAAAACTGAATGTACCTTGATTTTCTTTTGTTCATGAGAGATATTGTTTGTAATTAACAATCAAAGCTGGAATTTTTATGAATTCATGTTTTATTAAGCTTGCTTGAATGAGATGAGACTGGCTTAGTTGAATGAGCATAAGTTTTGTGGGTTGATTGGCTAGAATGATGTGAAGAGGCAGAGCCTCTGGAGGATGTAACGGATGGGCAGTGGACCGCCATAAAGAAACGACAGTCTGATGAGGAGCCGTCAGAATGAAAGCCTTATTAATCCTGTTCTCTGAAGCAAGTAACGGATGGGAGATGGGCCGTTATATAGAAATGACGGTATGGACCAGGCCGTTAGAGGGACAATGGTTGAAAGAATAAAAAGCCCACGCCTGAAGGGAATTAACGGTCAAGGAGGGGACCGTTAAATGACTGTGACGGTCGAACACTGATGCGTCACATCCTGCGTAGTTGCAATCCTGCATTCGAACCTGTTGTCTGCACATGCTAAGACATGAAACAAGTTAGATCTGTTCTTAGACTCAACCCCTTGCCTCGAAGCAAGTTAAATAATGACCGTTTCTTGATATTTGGTCAAGGGGTGGAGCCTTATTAAATAGGCGGAAAATATAATAAAAATGCAATGCATGCTATGCACATGATGGAGTTTTGGAAAACATCTGATTTTTGTGGGATTTTCACAGATATTTGGTTTTTTTGGATTTTAGAAATATTTGGTGTTTTTTGGATTAAAAATATTTGATGTTTTTGGATTTTTGAAAATAATTGATGTTTTTGGATTTTGAAAAATATTTGATGTTTTTTGGATTTTGAAAATATTTGGTGTTTTTGAACTTTGAAAAATATTTGATGTTTTTTGGATTTTGAAAATATTTGATGTTTTTTGGATTTTGAAAATATCTGGTGTTTTTGGATTTTGAAAACCAGTGTCTCCCCTAGCAACGCGAATCCTTCCTCGTTCAGAATCAGGAGTCCCGAGGTTGGCGTGTAACATGGGTGACAATCCTTGGCCAAGGCCCAATTCACATGACGGTGTTTCTACCGAGGCCATACCCAGGGTACTAATCTTGGTCCTAAAAAGAAAAAAGGAACACGGGGGTAAGCTTAGGCCAGATATGAAAGTTTTTAGGACTTGATTTCCTCACCGTACAACCCCATTAGAGATTTGGTCTGTTGCACCGGGGCTTTGTGTCCATCATCGAACCTTTGTCCACTCTAGGCATGCATGCGACCGGGCTCATGACCTCCCGCAGGGAACTATACTGCCACTCTTGTCATGCCTAGCTTTTCTGTTTTTGCATTCCTGGAGCTTTGGAGTTTAGAATCGGTAGACTTTTGAGATGATGCTTTTGATTTTATCACAGAGATTGCCCCTTTGCTGTCTTTTTTCTGTTGTTGTGTTACTTATGGCGTTAGGTCATAACGGACTTGCCCCTATTTGAGACCTCCTCTCGTTAGGGTGTTTGTATTGGTTGTCGCCTCATTATTCACTTCTTGCCCCTGGATTCAGCCGAAGAATGAAGCGGACAGGGACTTCGATTTTCCCCTAAAGTATGGCCGAGGAGAAACGGTGTCTTTTAAAGCGGGAAACCTGACCAGAGATGTTGTGTAGTGTGTGATTGCCTTACTCGGGATCCTTCTTAAAATAGGAAGGAGCATCTTGCTGCCAGGGAAGCACGTGGTTTAGACTCTAAGGAAAGAAACGCTTAAGATACAACCCATTCCACGGGTGAGAGAGCTCCTCACCTTCCGCGTTTACTAGGCGATAAGCATTCCCTGGATAAGCTTCTTTTACGACAAATGGCCCTTCCCAGTTAGGTTGTAATTTAGACCTAGGACCTGCAGACCGAATGAATTTGCGTTTCAAAACCATATCACCTTTTAGAAATTTACGTTCGATTACCTTCCTTTGAAAATAATGCGAAACCCTCTTGACGGATACGTGATCGGCCGCGTTCATCCTCTTCTCATCTAAGAGTTCCAACTGGACCAGTAACGCCTCTCGACGTTCATCGAGATTAAGTTCCTTATCGAGCTGCACTCTGAGGGAAGGGATCAAGATCTCATATGGGGGCACCGCCTCCATCCCGTGGGTAAGAGAATAGGGAGTTTGTCCCGTAGGAGTACGGACGGAGGTGCGGTAAGCCCACAGAGCTTCTATTAATTTTTCTGGCCAATCAGAAAACTTATGAGCTTCGCATATTTTCTTGACGATCTTAAGAAGGGTTTTATTAGTGGCCTCGGCTTGACCGTTGCCTTGAGGATAATATGGAGATGAATGATGCAATGCAATATTGAACTTCTTATAGAGGTCCTTAAGTTCTTGGGAGACGAACTGGGGTCCGTTGTCGGTGATGATGCTGCTTGGCACTCCGAACCGCGAGATGATATTCTTCATGATGAAGCGGCACACCGTTGAAGCCTTAATCTCTGCGTACGCCTCAGCTTCGGCCCACTTGGTGAAGTACTCAGTGGCGGTAAGGATAAAGGATTTCTGCTTGATCTAGGAATTAGGATCACCGAGCGGGCCGACAACGTCGAAAGCCCACATAGAGAATGGCCAAGGAGCGGTCATAGGATGGAGAGATGAAGCTGGAGAATGAATCTTATCAGCGTGGAGTTGGCACTTAAGACACCTCTGGACATAGAGGGAGCAATCTTCCTCTAGAGTGGGCCAATAGTAGCCCTGCCTAAGGATCTTCTTCGCTAGAGCCTGGCCATTAACATGACCCCCACACTCACTAAGATGGGCTGCTTCAGCCACCTTCCAAGCTTCAACATCATCTCGGCATCTCATGAGCATCCCATTAGTAGCGCGCCTGTACAGTTCTCCTGCAACAATGGTGTACCTTGCGGCGGCTCTTCTTATTGACTTACGCTACTCGGCTTTTGCCCCTTTTGGGAATGACCCTTCCTTGCAAAACATCTCGATTTTATGGTACCAAGGCAATTCCTCTTCGTCCAGAATCTCTTCTAGCTCTGCTAATGAAACTTCCTTGAGATCTTCCTTCTCAGCTCTTGCCTCTACAGATTTCCTAAGATTGATGTACCAAGGATCCTGAAGAGAGGGCGCGTCCAATCTTTGGAAGACAACAGTCTCAGTGCTCCGACTGAGAGGAAAAGATAGAGAAGAAGCAAGAGATGCCAGAGCATCAGCTAGAATGTTCTGAGAACGAGGAGTATGGATATAGATCAATTTACGGAATTGCCTGGCAAGGAGCGTGACCAAATCTTGATAAGGCTTGAGCTTGGGGTCACGGGTACGGTAAGTGGACAGAACTTGCCATAGGACCAGCTGAGAATCTCCTATGATGTTCAAATGACGCGCACCTAAGAGGTAGGCGTGCTTCAATCTGGCCAGGAGAGTCTCATACTCAGCGATGTTGTTGGTAGCAGGAAACCGAAGTTGATAAGCGAAGGGAATGGTCACTCCTTCCGGAGTAAGCAGAGCAGCACCGATCCCTCGGCCTTGAGAGTTGAGTGCACCATCGAAGTGCAGAGACCAGAAGGGGTGATGAGAGATAACAGAAAGATGCTCATCAGGGAAATCGTCCTGAATGGAATCGGTGTAAGGAATGGGGAGATGGGCAAGATGCTCAGCAATGGCATATCCTTTGACTGCCTTATGAACAACAAAGGTGATATCGAACTGAGAGAGGAAGCTCTGCCAGCGAGCCAACCTACTAGAAAGGACTGGCTTTTCTAAGAGATAACAGATCGGGTCCATTATCGAGATCAACCTAACTGGGTGGGCAAGGAAGTAGTGTTTCAGCTTCTAAGCTACCCACACTAAGGCGGCACAAGTCTTCTCCATAGAGGTGTATCTGGATTCAGCTGTGTTAAACAACCGAGAGAGATAGTATGCAGCCCACTCTTTCCCTTCATCGTCCACTTGTGCTAAAACCGCCCCTAGGGAATCCTCAATAACCGAGATGTATAGGATTAGGGGTTTCCCAGGGACAGGAGGTTGCAAAACCGGGGGATTGGATAGATATTCCTTGAGGTCCTCATAGGCCTTCTGAAAATCTTGGTTCCATTCGAACTTGACCCCTGCTTTAAGCAATTCATAAAACGGACGGCACCTTTGAGAATGCTGGGATATGAATCTTCTGATGAATTGCAATCTACCAATCAGTCCTCGAAGTTCCGTAAGGTTCTTCGGCGGAGGCATGTCCATGACGGCCTGTGCTTTGTTAGGATCGATCTGAATCCCCCATTTGCTCACTATGAAACCTAGCAGCTTCCCTGAGGAGAGACCGAATACACACATCTTCGGATTCATCTTGAGCTTGTACTCCCTGGCTCTTTGCAGCACCTTAGCTAGGATAGAGGGGTGTTCTTCCTTAGTTTTTGACTTCACAAGGATATCATCCACGTAAGCTTCCATATAGATGTGCATCATGTCGTGGAAGATAGCCATCATCGCCCTTTGATAGGGGGCACCTGCGTTCTTCAGGCCAAATGGCATAACCACATAGCATTACGTGCCCCAGGGCGTGGTGAAGGAGGTTTTCTCTTGATCTTCGGAGCGAGACGGATTTGATTATAGCCTGAGTACCCATCCATGAATGACAGAGCTTCATACCCGGCGGTGTTGTCTACTAGGACGTCTATATGAGGCAGCGGGAAATCATCCTTAGGACATGCTTTGTTAAGATCCCTGGAATCAATGCAAATACGCACTTTTACATCCTTCTTGATAACAGGGACTATGTTTGCCACCCACTGAGGATATAGAACAACTCTGATGAATCTGGCCTTGTATAATTTGTCGACCTCTTCCTTGATCCTCAAGGCCATGTGGGGGTGAAATCTTCTTGACCTTTGTTTTACAGGCGTTGCCCCTGGTTTAAGCACGAGTCGGTGTTCCACTAAGGAGGGGTCAAGACCTGGCATGTCCTCGTAAGACCAGGCGAAGGAATCGCTATACTCCCTTAGTACCTTGATTAATTCCTCTTCTACTTGTGGAGGGAGGTTAGCAGCAATAATGATGGGCCTTGGGTCTTCTTCCGTTCCCAAGTTGATTTCCTTTGTAGGTTCATCCACTGCCGTCGACGGCTCGTCGAATCTTTTTAGTCCTTGTGCATATAGATCGGCAGTGTCATCTACATCGCTGTCTTCATTAATTGGATCCTTCTCATACAAAATCTCATAGACGCCTAATCCGTCGTCGCTCCACACCCCTTCTATTTCCTCATTGATGTGACACGACCTAAGGGTGCAATGGTATCAACCAAATGAACCTCGGACCTAGACTTGCAAGCCCACTTACAAATTAGCGGACTCGATGTTGGCGGACCGATATCGCAACACAACCCTTTCCCCGTGGTGACTAAGTGATGGTAGGGTGGATTCGAGAACCTAAACCACGTTGCTTAGGGTGATGACTTGGCCAATGAGTTCCCCTCCCTTGGATTGGAGCACCCACATCAGTGGGGCGGAAGCCGTGCCTTGAGGGTACGGGGATCTCTCCTCACTCAAACCGCGGTGGCCACTCGTGATCGGGAATCACGGGACCAGGCACTCTCTTCCTCGCCGGCTAAACTTAGAAATGATACTAAGAAAACACAAATATCCAGGGAGGGTTCAGCATATACCTGACCGGTGTGAGGACACCGGCCCCGAGTCGGAGACGTGGGCGAGCGGGGAAGCGTGTGTTCCCCACACGCCGCGCCGGGGAAGCTTGACCTGCCCAAGAGAAGTTACAACACTACACCTCTCGCAGGAGGGGGATCTTGGGGTGGGGGTTAATGGATATTACAACCAAAATTACCTCCACACAGGGAGGGGCCTTCAGCTGGCCAAGCGGGGAGGGGAAAATGAGCAAGGAACACCGAAGATGGAGATTGCCGATTCTGCCCGCGTTCTGTGGGTGCTGACAGCCGAGTGGAGAACCGACTGCTGCGACTGCTACCGATTTTTGTTGGCGACGAAACCACCTGGAAAAGCTTCGTAGGAGACCAGGGAAGTCGTCCATTTTTTTATGAATTCTTCTGGTGTCGAGGCTGATCTGTATGGAGGCCCGAACAGGGAGGCAGACCCTCAGACTGGCAGCTTCTGATTTCTAGCAGTAAGTTACAGAGGGTTCCCTGATAGCTCCCGGACTCAGAATCAAGCACTGTTAGAGTCGCTGGAACCGTGGATGAGTCTTCTGTGCAGAAAAACTGACGGGGAAGCCAACCGATGTCGGAGAAGATCAGGGGACGCAGAACAATGGCAACTGGTCGATGCAGACTGTGGGCAAAAGGACCATGTAACTGAGGGAGAAAAAGGATAACTCCTTCCAAGGGATGCCGAACGGAGTTCCGCTTCTTGATTATGAAAGTAAACAGGAAGAAGAAGAACTTTGTAGAAGAGCTCGTGGCCTGATTCCTCGGGGGTTTGCCGTGGTGAAGCTTTTTCTCCGAATCAGGATCTCTGCAGAGCTAGCTCCTGATTTCTAACAGCTGATTGCAGAGGATGCCTTGACAGCTCCCGAACTCAGAATCGAGCACCGTTGGTGTCATTGGAATCGTGGACAAGTCCTATTCGCAGTAAAACTAACGGGGAGGCCAGCTGATGCCGGAGAAGACCAGGGATCTCTGAACACTGATGACTGGTCGATGCAGATTGTGGGTAGCTGGACGACGGAGCTGAGGGAGAAAAATGATAACTCCTGCCACAGGATGCCGAACGGAATTCCGCTTCTTGATTCTGAAAGTAGACAGGAAGAAGAAGAAATTTGTGGAAGAGCTTGTGGGCTGATTCCTCCGAGGTTCGTCGTGGCAGAGCTTCTAATCCGATTCTGGTACTCAGCAGGAGCAGCTCTGCGCAATTGTGGGAGAACGGATCTCCCGGTCAGCTCGGAGCTCGGAAGGGGACGAGACCACCACCGTTGCGAAGAGGACAGGCAGCCGCTTCTATGGACTACTCTTGGGCTTCCAGGAACATCCGGGAGAGGTCGGGGTCGCTGCTGCAAGCTTCAGGTCTTCTGCAGGTCCTCTTACTCTAGATGGTAGAAGGTGGGGTGATGGAGGTGAACAAGGGAAGATGGAGAGGATGAGAGAGGGGCGACCCTAACCAAAGGGGAGGGGTCTTGGGCGCCCTAGGGCTATAGAGGGAAGGGGATTTTTGAATTAAAGTTATCTAGGGAAGTGGAGAGTTGCATGGGGGAGAGGGAAGGGTGCTTGGGAAAGGGATGAGGTGGTTGGAGGGTGGCTTAGTGATTGGGGATGCTCCCTTGGGACTAGGGGGTGGAGTAATGGGATGTGTGGGGAAGGGGAGTGGCCTTTAATGGGGGTAGGTGGGAGAGTGGTGGTTGGGAAGGGAGGAGAGAGAAAATTTTTGAAATTGGGTGTGGAGGGGAGAGAAAGGGGAGTGAAAGAGAGAGATTAAGAGAGGGATGGGTGAGATTCTCTCCCTAAGGTTTCTCACCTCACTAATGGATTCACTCCACCATAAAAATGAAGATAGAACTCACAAAATGGCACATTTTTCATTCATTGATTCATTCCCCTCAAATGAAGGAAATGGGGCCCTATATATAGGAAACCCACATTTTACAATAAGACCCTGACAAAAGACTTAATAACAAATAACCGAAGGGGTAGGGGGGCTCATGGGCTAAGCCCAATGAATTGGGCCCAATAGCACACTAAACAATCTAATGACACTCAAACTTAGGAAAATAAATGCAAGACCTAGGGACATGACTCAAATAAAATGAAAATTACATAATTATGACTCAAAGAAAATATGAAAATTACATAAACTGAATCAGAAAAATGTGACGGATATAATGGAACCATGCTGGTGAACAACCGGTAAATATGAAGGGTGAGAGATGCCCCCATCATACTCCCGGGGTGCGAAGAGCTCGACTCCGTCGAGTAAGAGTCTTTCCTAGCTCGCCCATGTGTCCACCATCGTGGTCGGGCCTTCCACCTCACAAGATACTGCTGGATTGCCCTGCTCCTGATGGTGTCATTATGTTTAACTAGTATCAAATCTTTGTGCTCATGCCGGGCTCTCAAGGTTAGAAGGGGATTCTTATTGGTGGGGTCACTCTTAAAAGGGGGTATGGGCTCAATATCCTCGCTAGGTGCCACCGCGGGGCCCTTGCAGGGCACAAGGTCCGCCACACTACAATGAGGGTTGACCCCATATTCCTTTAGAAGGACCAACTCATTGGCATTTATGCTCAATCGCCCCAAGACCTTAAAGGGTCCAGTCTCTCGATCCCTGAGCGTAGAGGCGACTCTAGGGAAGAGCCTCTTCATCCTGACCATCAGATAGTCACCCTCTTGGAAGACTTGGTTTCTTTTGCAGGTATCAATTCACCTTTGACAAATCCTTTTACCTTTGATGATGGTCCTGCAAGTATGCAATCCTGAGACATAGTTGGTGAATGCTAGCACTCTATTGGATGTTGGGGGTCCCGGGCACCCAAATTTGGACCTAGCATGTCTAGACTCCCTATGAATATTAGTGAGGATAGGAGGGCCTGGACCTCCAAATGTTGCTCTATCATGCAAAGGGGTGGCAAATGCCGGGGGACCCGGACATCCAAGAATGCACCTATCATGCTTAAGACTCATGATGAATGGAGGTGGACCATTACATCCGAAAATGGTCCATTCATGCTTCCTACTTGACATGTGGGTGATGTGAATGAATGGACCCGTCTTATGAATCATGTCAAGTGATGTGTTGTGCCAAGACTTATGCATTCCTATCCCAAAGATGACTTCCATGTGTATGGGTGTGGGATGGCCTTTGAACTTCCATGTGAAAGGGTCAAAAGGATCTAGGAAGGTGGGCATTATGGAGAGGGGCTCTTCCTTGCTTCCTAGTCATATGGTATCACATGGGTAACTAGGCTCCCATTGGAAGGGATCAAAGGGGTAATGGACTGGGCTTCCTAGAGGAAGGAACTCTATGTCCACATGGTCTACGCATAGTGGGTCATCCTTCCCCAAGGTAACTGGACCAAGGTCTTTAGTGGGCCAGTCGATCAAGGTACTTGGGATCTTAATGGTAGTGGAGTGGACCATGATGGGTTCTTCATCCATGGGGAGAATGAGAAGGAGGTCACTAGTGTAGCAACCAATGGTGAAGAGTGAGGTGATAGAACCATCACAAGGGTGGATGAGACTAAGTCTTCTTGGGTGGGCCGCTCCTATGGTCAATAAGCAAGTCAACTTTAGTTGCCATTCTAAACCCTTGAGGAGATCATCCCAACCATTTACCTCATAGTAGGATTGGAATGTGGTGTGATAGGAGTTAATGGGTGCTAATTGGAAAGGGTGCTCCATGGTTGGGGTTTGAAAGTACAAGGCATGAGGGATGAGATTTTGCTTGAGCCATTTGATGATGAGTTCTCCTACGGTCACCACCTTTTGCGTGAGATTGAGTGGTTTGGGGAGGTATGTGTTTGTTTGGACGGGGATGAGTTGATGTCCTTCTTCCTTATTGATAGGAGTATGAATTTCCTTGAATGTGGGGAAGGGATTTGGGTTGGTGTCCAATCCCAGGGATTTTGTCTTGTGGGCCGGGATCTCCTCATGTTCACTCATGACCTCATTCATTATTTGAAGTGGGTTGAGAGGGCATGGTGGCCGGGTATGGGGCTCCGGTGGGTGAGGGAACAAAAGGTTGTTGAAACCATAGGCTCCCGGGAGATGTGGAGGATGAACTAGGCAACACCAACGCAATGGGTGGAAGGTGGTATTCCGTTCATCAAGCCATTGTTTCCCCAGGATTATGCAAGGGCCTTCCAAAGTACCAATTTGACACCATGCTCCATCAAAGTATTTGATCTCTCCAAACCATTTATGGAATTCAACGAGGACTAGGTCTCCGTTGTGCACAATTTGTCCGGTCGTAGAGAGGGTGGCTACAATTTTAGGGGATACCCAATTATCTTCTACCATGTAGATGAAGTCAATTTCTGTGGGGCTCCCATTAGGTAGGTATGCTTGGGATATGATGGGAATTTGGGCCTTTTGGTCTGTAGACTTAATGACAATGGGAGGTGGATAATGCATGGAACGATCCGACGAGAACTCTAATGCAAGCGTGCCCATGGACTTGACTTGTGAGAACAAGTCAAAGACTTGCTCTGATACCACTTGATGTGACACGACCTAAAGGTGCAATGGTATCAACCAAATGAATCTTGGACCTAGACTTGCAAGCCCACTTACAAATTAGCGGACTCGATGTTGGCGGACCGATATCGCAACACAACCCTTTCCCCGTGGTGACTAAGTGATGGTAGAGTGGATTCGAGAGCCTAAACCATGCTGCTTAGGGTGATGACTTGGCCAATGAGTTCCCCTCCCTTGGATTGGAGGACCCACATCAGTGGGGCGGACGCCGTGCCTTGAGGGTACGGGGATCTCTCCTCACTCAAATCGCGGTGGCCACTCGTGATCGGGAATCACGGGACCGGGCACTCTCTTCCTCGCCGGCTGAACTTAGAAATGATACTAAGAAAACACAAATATCCAGGTGATGCGGGACGGACTCAGGAGACGACACTATATGGTGCCACCCTCGGACTCTAGATGAAGACGCGACCAGCAGCACACACCAGGGAGACACTAAGCCCGACACTACGAGCTCCTAGTGGTAAAACGTCGCTAACAGAAGTGGAAGCTCACTCGTCGTCCCAAGCGAGGGAAAGCGCGGACCGTGCGCGGTTAAGGAACCGGCGGAGGTCAAGGGTAGTCCGACTCAACTTCCGGACTCGGATCGAGTCGCGGGACGGGTCACTCTCACTCTCACAGCGGTGACATGGACACACGGGCTAGTACCTACACTCTCGGCAGCGGCAAAAGACCGTATACTAGCTAAGCAAATGAACGCCAAGAGGTTCGGACCATTACCTCCACGCTCCCGGCGTGGCGAAGACAACCCCGGCCGAATCACGGACTCCCGGTTAAACAATATCACAGCAATACAAAGATTTGACCCACTCCACGCAGGGAGGTAAAAGGTCACATGTGGAGCCCGGGAATCACGCAACTCGGGTTGACGGGCAGCATCTTGATGTCGCCCGGCGGTGCCGAACTCCGCGTTTTAGTGCTTCCCGAACGGCGGGTTCTGTGGGCCCGTGGGGCCCACGGGTGGCGCTGGCCTCCGGATCTGCAGGAGTGGGTCCCACTGTGATGGGGACCCCTGGTGGCACGTCTCCACGGAAGGCGGTCGGCCGGGAACACCGACCGGTGGCCGAACAACTCCGATCTCCAAGCTTTTGGAATGCTGCCCACGGATTTCTGCTTGCTGTTTTCAGGTGCGCGCTCCGGCGAAAACAGCCGCTGCGGTCGATCCCGACGTCGGATCGGGACGCATGAGCTATCGTTGGAAAGCTCTCTTCAAATGCTTCAATCTAGACTCAAAGAGATCTGATGGATCTAGCCGGATCTAGACTTTAATGAATTTACAAATCCCAAAATTTTGAGGACGTGCTGGACACCTCTGGGACATCCAGTAAAAGTTCCAGCTCGATCTGAGGCCGTGGCTGAGACTGGAATTTCGTGGAAGTGGCTGTGGTACTGCATGGACAGAACTCCGGCGAAGGCGATGGCGGTGCGGTGGCGGCTCGTGGCGGCGGCGGCGATGACCGGAACTGATAGGGGAGGAGTCACACCTCCAGAGACAACCTTCACAGCTGCAAGGGGGAAGAGAGGGGCGCACCAAGCTGGAGCTCCAACAATTTCTTGATTCCAAATGGCATTAATCATCAAAAATGGAAATTACAAGCATATATAGGTCACCAATCTAATCAATCCTCCACTGTTGGATCTAGGGGTGGGAGATTGAGGGCTAGGATTGCATGTGACCATCCACACAAATGAAAATTAAAAAAAAATAAAGGGGGGGGGGCGGCCTATTGACTAGAATGGCAAGGATGTGGAAGTTGGACTTGGTAGGTGGGGGTAGGTGGCCTCTCATTTGGACTTTTCAAGTCCATTGTCCCCCATGTGTCCAAATACCATTCAAACTTCTAGATGCTCCCATGTGGCATGTTGACTGACCCCACGTGAGACCCTAGGCTGAGGTGGCCCAATGGGTGGGTCCTGGGGGGCCCGTGGGGCCCACGGGGTCCGAATTACACATAAGCCCCTATTACAATCAAAATGGCAAAACCGAATGCAATGAAATAAATACAAATGAAAAACACATAAAGTCTAACTAAATATAATAAAGGGGGAGGCTCAAGGCGGAGTCTCCAGGCTGTCTCCGAGCCAGATGGATGCTGAGGTGGCTCGTGTCGTGCTCCGTGTGCGGTACCGGTGGCTCGGCGTGTCGTGCCGATCAACTGCTCGGGTGTCCGCACCAATTCTCCCCGGGTGGGAGAAACTCGACCCTGTCGAGTAAGGGTCGGCATCGCTCCTATATCGCTCCAGAAGGTCCGGATCGATCCGTTGCTACTCGCCATGTGTGATCCATGTGTCCTCAGTAGCGGGCCGTCCTCTCCATCGCACTAGGTAGCGCGGGTAAGATCCACTCCTGGTAACTGTCACTTGCTCGTCCAGTATACGATCTATATGCTCACGCTGCCGTGAAAAAGGGGCTGGAGGTGGAAGTGGACACTCAGGTGTGGGATCACTCTCAAGGGGAGGAGATGGCTCAAAAGGCTCACTAGGGATCACCGCTGGGTCCCTATATGCAACAAGATCCGATACATTGAAGGTAGAGCTTATACCATATTCCTCGGGCAAGTCCACAACGTACGCATTGGATCCAACGCGTTTCAACACTCTGAATGGACCGGCTCCGCGAGCTTGCAACTTCTTAACGGTTCCAGAGGGAAACCGTTCAGGTCTTACCCTGATCATGACGTATTCGCCCTCGTGGAACTCTCGGTGGTGTCGGTGGGCATCGGCTAACTCCTTGTACCGTGCATTGCTGGACTCAATGTGACGACGGATGTCATCATGCAAACTCCTAACATGCCTAGCAAATGACTCGGCCGACTCCGACACTCTAGCATGGACAGGCATGGGGACAAGGTCAACGGGTTTCCTAGGCCTACGACCTGTGACAATTTCAAATGGACTCATGCCAGTAGACCTATTCACCGAATCATTATATGCAAACTCAGCCATAGGTAGAATGAGATCCCAATCCCCAATGCGGTCCCTAACAAGACATCTCAAAAGATCACCCAGACTCCTATTGACCACCTCGGTCTGACCATCTGTCTGGGGATGGTATGCAGTGGAAAACTTGAGGTGCGTACCCATCATATGCCATAGTGTCTTCCAAAAATAGGAAGTGAACCTAACATCACGGTCAGACACTATAGTGCGAGGCAACCCGAACTTGCACACCACATGAGTAAGGAATAGGCGGGCTACCCTAGAAGCATCCGAAGTCTTTGAGCAAGGGATAAAGAGGGCCATCTTCGAGAAACGGTCAACCACCACATAGACCGAATCATGCTTCCTGGAGGTACGTGGCAATCCCAAAACAAAATCCATGCTGACATCCTGCCACGGGGCATCAGGCACGGGGAGAGGCGTATAAAGGCCCGAGCTTTGCTTCTTCATTTTGGCCGTAGCACATGTACGGCACTGAGCCACGATGTTAGCAACATCGCGCTTCAAGCTCGGCCAATAAAATCGATGCTCCACTGCCTCAATAGTCTTGTTCCGACCAAAGTGGCCGGCTAGACCTCCCGCATGTAGTTCCCACACTAGGAAATCTCGAACCGAAGTTCGGGGAACACATAGCCTGCTACCTCGAAAGAGGTAACCCTCCTGAAGCACATAATCATCATGGTCTCTCGAGGGCCCGGCCTGGAGAGTAGTAAAAATCTGACCGAAGTCAGGACAATCAACATAGGCCTCCTTCATCTTCTCTAGCCCTATGACCTCGGCACTCATGGTGGTAAGAAGACATGCTCGCCGACTCAAGGCATCGGCCACCTTGTTCTCCACTCCAGCCTTATGTTTTAGCACAAAGGTGAACTGCTGGAGATACTCAACCCAACGACTATGACGCGAATTCAGCTTCTTTTGGGAATGGAGGTACCTCAAAGCCTCATGATCGGAGTATAAGACAAACTCCTGATGTAATAGGTAATGCCTCCAATGCCTAAGAGCCTGAACAACTGCGTAAAACTCTTTATCATATGTGGAATATCGCAGTTTCGCATCATTCAGCTTCTCGCTGAAATATGCTATCGGGTGGGACTCCTGACTCAAAACTCCTCCTATCCCAACACCCGACGCATCACAACAGACCTCAAACACCTTCGAGAAATCAGGCAGTCGAAGGATAGGTGTCTGGGTCATGCGCTCCTTGATGTCCCTGAAGGCAGCAGATGCGGCCTTCGTCCATACAAATGTGCCCTTACGGATGCAATCCGTGATCGGGGCAGTGACGGAGCTAAATCCGCGGATGAAGCGACGATAGAACGTCGCAAGGCCATGAAAGCTGCGGACATCATGAACCGTACGGGGTTCCGGCCACTCAACAATGGCCCGGACCTTCTCCGGATCGGCGGAGACCCCAGTACTAGACACAATGAAACCCAAGAAGGTAAGCTGAGATGTCATGAAAGCACACTTCTGTGGGTTCGCAAACAACTGCTCTCGCCGAAGAAGTATACAGACCTGCCGAAGGTGGTCTAAGTGGTCCCCTGTGGTGCGGCTATAGATAAGGATATCATCAAAATACACCACTACAAAGACTCCAATGAAAGGTCGAAGGACCTGAGTCATGAGCCGCATGAAAGTGCTAGGGGCATTGGTCAACCCAAAAGGCATGACCAACCACTCATATAGACCGTCCTTGGTCTTAAATGCGGTCTTCCACTCATCACCTGGCCTAATCCTCACCTGATGATAGCCGCTCTTAAGATCGATCTTCGAAAAGATAGTGGCACCTGCCATCATGTCCAGCATGTCATCAAGGCGGGGAATAGGGAACCTGTACTTCACGGTGATTTTGTTGATGGCACGACTATCAATGCACATTCTCCACGTGCCATCCTTCTTCGGGGCGAGTAATGCGGGTACAGCACATGGACTCATGCTGTCCCGGACAGATCCTCTCTGCACAAGCTCATCGACCTGCCGTTTAAGCTCGGCATGCTCCGTGGGGCTCATTCGATAATGAGGAAGATTGGGCAAAGAAGAGCCCGGAACAAGGTCAATGGCATGCTGAATATCCCGCATAGGTGGGAGTCCCTCGGGAAGCTCATCGGGGAATACATCAGCATACTCCTGCAGAATGGGAACAACCTCGGGTGGGAGCTCACCCTCGGAGTCCCGCTCCACCTCTCGGACCGTAATGGCAAACACCGGACAGCCCTGACTAAGCTCCTGCTCCATTTCCCGGGAGCTAATCATCATCAATCTCCTCGTCGAGGGCTCTCCTGGGCCAGAGGTAACGGTCATAGCCCGAGCTGGGGATGGGGTACTAGGCCCGGGAACGGAAGGCTTCGGAGTACTAGGGCCAGTAGGACCCCTAACAGATGGGCTCCTGGGCCGAACGGGTTGGAGGGTGACCCGCTGGCCATCGTGGTCGAAGGTACAGGTGTTCGACCGACCATGGAGTGTGGCATCTCGGTCGAATAACCACGGCCTACCAAGAATGATACTTCCCACTTCCATGGGAAGAACATCACACCAGATCTCGTCACGGTAGGAGTGGAGCTGCAGCGGGACCAAGCACCGCAGCCTGACCGAAATGGAAGTTGTATCCACCCATGATACCTGGTAGGGGCAAGGGTGGTCTACGGGTGTGAGACCAAGACGAGTGACAGCGTTCGTGGAGATTGCATTGATACAACTCCCGCTATCGATGACCACCTTGCAAATTTGCTTTCCCAGCCTACAGAATACATGAAGGATAGTGGTCCGACGCCAGTCATCACTGACCTGTGGCTGGGTGAGGATACATCTGACGACCCCCACATGGGTATCGTCTAACTGCTGGGCATCCTGGGCCTCACCTCCCATCTCATAGTACTCGTCAGCTAGCTCTTCATCTGCCTCATAGCTGACTAACTCTAGGCCCGCAGGGGTGGTATCCTCAGCCTGTGTGTCCCCAATGTGAAGAGATGGGCGAGTGGGACACTGGTTGGCGAAATGGCCAAACCCATTGCAGCGATAACACTGCTGCCGTGATCCACTAGGCTCCCCAATCATAGGTCCTTTACCTTTATCCTCCCGACGGATAGGAGGCGTAGGCAACAAAGGACGTGCGGGTGGTGCAGGTGCCGGTGGACGGGCTATGGGTGGGGCCGTAAGATGCTGGGGACGAGGAAGGTCCCTCGGGGGTGGAGGGCGAGGCCTAGGAGCAAAGGGCTCATGGCGAGCGGGCTCCTGAGGTCGAGCCATGGGGGCCCTCGGATATGTGCCAGATGAGCCACGGGACTCGACACTACGAAGGGGAAAGGAGCCCAACCGATGGGGTGACTCGAACTCGGCCTCGAACTGCTCCAATTCGAGAGCAATCTGATATGCCTGCTCCAAAGTGGTGGCATTGCGGCGAAAGAGTTCATATTGATAATTAGGCCGCAAACCTCTCCGAAAGCGGGATATCGTCATGGTGCTCTCTTCCGTGACCCCGCACCGCAAATAATACTCATCGAACTCGGCGGTGTACTCGGTCACGGATCGGTTCCCTTGGGAGATGCTTTGCCACTTGTCTATAAGACGTTGGCGATATGAGGCAGGAAGGTACTTCTCCCTCAATTTAAGTTTCATATCATCCCAGGTACTGATTTGGGGTTGACGTCGCTGGTTGAGCAGGCTCTCCACATTGATCCAATAAGTTTGGGCCTGCCCTTGCAGCTTCATCTTCGCATATCGGACTCTTCGGTGGTCCGTCATCTCAAACCACTCGAAGTACCGGTCCATACCGGCCTCCCAATCTAGATACACCCTAGGGTCCAAGGACCCGCTAAAAGTGGGAGGGTCCGCACGCACACCCCTAAGAATGCGGTCGTCATCCTCGTCATCATGATTCCGTCGTTGATGACGACGACCGTTACCCCCGTGATCATTGTCGGAGGCATAATCATCCACTATAGGCGCCTGTTGCCTCCCGACATCCTCTACCTGAGCCCTTGGCACAGCGGGTTGCTGCACCGGCTCTTGTTGGCCGTTCGTCGGCGCGGGTTGCGCCGCTACTGGGCCCCTCTCTAGGACGGCAATCCTCCCAACAAGGCCTTGAATGGACTGCTCCGAAACCCCGGCCCGATCCTCGAGGACCTTCATCCTCCCTTCTAGACGCGTCCCTATGCCATCCATACGCGTACTAAGACCATCCATACGCGTGTCTAAACGATCCATGATGGCCCGGAACATCTCGGCCGTGGAAGACTCATCGGAACTACGGGCTCGGGAGTCCGCCATAGGTGGTGGTGGCGAGTATTGGGTGCCTCGACGGGTGGGCATGCAAAGACGTACGGACTAGGTGACAACGACCGACTAATGCAAACACACTAAATGATACACTTAGACCTAATTGCAATTTGAAAACACTCCTTTTTTGGTATTTTGAAAGAATGCAATTTAAAACACTTTTTTTTTTTTTGAAAAGAATGAGACTCGACTACACCCTAGACACGGCCAAGACTCGGTACGCGGCGGAGGTAATCGACCCGAAGGTCACTCGCGCAAGTGTGTGGTCTTCCCGGTAGGCGAAGCCTAACGGTCGGACAACACCTTTGGATATACCGAGTGAAGGTGTGTGTGGGGTAACCTTAGACTATGCAAGACGTATGCAACGACTACCCTAGACTCGACTTGCTCTGATACCAAACTGATGCGGGACGGACTCAGGAGACGACACTATATGGTGCCACCCTCGGACTCTAGATGAAGACGCGACCAGCAGCACACACCAGGGAGACACTAAGCCCGACACTACGAGCTCCTAGTGGTAAAACGTCGCTAACAGAAGTGGAAGCTCACTCGTCGTCCCAAGCGAGGGAAAGCGCGGACCGTGCGCGGTTAAGGAACCGGCGGAGGTCAAGGGTAGTCCGACTCAACTTCCGGACTCGGATCGAGTCGCGGGACGGGTCACTCTCACTCTCACAGCGGTGACATGGACACACGGGCTAGTACCTACACTCTCGGCAGCGGCAAAAGACCGTATACTAGCTAAGCAAATGAACGCCAAGAGGTTCGGACCATTACCTCCACGCTCCCGGCGTGGCGAAGACAACCCCGGCCGAATCACGGACTCCCGGTTAAACAATATCACAGCAATACAAAGATTTGACCCACTCCACGCAGGGAGGTAAAAGGTCACATGTGGAGCCCGGGAATCACGCAACTCGGGTTGACGGGCAGCATCTTGATGTCGCCCGGTGGTGCCGAACTCCGCGTTTTAGTGCTTCCCGAACGGCGGGTTCTGTGGGCCCGTGGGGCCCACGGGTGGCGCTGGCCTCCGGATCTGCAGGAGTGGGTCCCACTGTGATGGGGACCCCTGGTGGCACGTCTCCACGGAAGGCGGTCGGCCGGGAACACCGACCGGTGGCCGAACAACTCCGATCTCCAAGCTTTTGGAATGCTGCCCACGGATTTCTGCTTGCTGTTTTCAGGTGCGCGCTCCGGCGAAAACAGCCGCTGCGGTCGATCCCGACGTCGGATCGGGACGCATGAGCTATCGTTGGAAAGCTCTCTTCAAATGCTTCAATCTAGACTCAAAGAGATCTGATGGATCTAGCCGGATCTAGACTTTAATGAATTTACAAATCCCAAAATTTTGAGGACGTGCTGGACACCTCTGGGACATCCAGTAAAAGTTCCAGCTCGATCTGAGGCCGTGGCTGAGACTGGAATTTCGTGGAAGTGGCTGTGGTACTGCATGGACAGAACTCCGGCGAAGGCGATGGCGGTGCGGTGGCGGCTCGTGGCGGCGGCGGCGATGACCGGAACTGATAGGGGAGGAGTCACACCTCCAGAGACAACCTTCACAGCTGCAAGGGGGAAGAGAGGGGCGCACCAAGCTGGAGCTCCAACAATTTCTTGATTCCAAATGGCATTAATCATCAAAAATGGAAATTACAAGCATATATAGGTCACCAATCTAATCAATCCTCCACTGTTGGATCTAGGGGTGGGAGATTGAGGGCTAGGATTGCATGTGACCATCCACACAAATGAAAATTAAAAAAAAATAAAGGGGGGGGCGGCCTATTGACTAGAATGGCAAGGATGTGGAAGTTGGACTTGGTAGGTGGGGGTAGGTGGCCTCTCATTTGGACTTTTCAAGTCCATTGTCCCCCATGTGTCCAAATACCATTCAAACTTCTAGATGCTCCCATGTGGCATGTTGACTGACCCCACGTGAGACCCTAGGCTGAGGTGGCCCAATGGGTGGGTCCTGGGGGGCCCGTGGGGCCCACGGGGTCCGAATTACACATAAGCCCCTATTACAATCAAAATGGCAAAACCGAATGCAATGAAATAAATACAAATGAAAAACACATAAAGTCTAACTAAATATAATAAAGGGGGAGGCTCAAGGCGGAGTCTCCAGGCTGTCTCCGAGCCAGATGGATGCTGAGGTGGCTCGTGTCGTGCTCCGTGTGCGGTACCGATGGCTCGGCGTGTCGTGCCGATCAACTGCTCGGGTGTCCGCACCACCAGGGAGGGTTCAGCATATACCTGACCGGTGTGAGGACACCGGCCCCGAGTCGGAGACGTGGGCGAGTGGGGAAGCATGTGTTCCCCACACGCCGCGCCTGGGAAGCTTGACCTGCCCAAGAGAAGTTACAACACTACACCTCTCGCAGGAGGGGGATCTTGGGGTGGGGGTTAACGGATATTACAACCAAAATTACCTCCACGCAGGGAGGGGCCTTCAACCGGCCAAGCGGGGAGGGGAAAATGAGCATGGAACACCGAAGATGGAGATTGCCGATTCTGCCCGCGTTCTGTGGGTGCTGACAGCCGAGTGGAGAACCGACTGCTGCGACTGCTACCGATTTTTGTTGGGGACGAAACCACCTGGAAAAGCTTCGTAGGAGGCCAGGGAAGTTGTCCAATTTTTGCTGAATTCTTTTGGTGTCGAGGCTGATCTGGATGGAGGCCCGAACAGGGAGGCAGACCCTCGGACTGGCAGCTTCTGATTTCTAGTAGTAAGTTGCAGAGGGTGCCCCGACAGCTCCCTTTACTCGGAATCAAGCACCGTCAGAGTCGCTGGAACCGTGGATGAGTCTTCTGTGCAGAAAAACTGACGGGGAAGCCAACTGATGTCGGAGAGGATCAGGATACGCAGAACAATGGCGACTGGTCGATGCAGACTGTGGGCAGTAGGACCGTGTAACTGAGGGAGAAAAAGGATAACTCCTTCCACGGGATGCCAAACGGAGTTCCGCTTCTTGATTCTGAAAGTAGACAAGAAGAAGAAGAACTTTGTAGAAGAGCTCGTGGCCTGATTCCTCGGGGTTTGCCATGGTGAAGCTTTCTCTCCGGATCATGATCTCTGCAGAGCAAGCTCCTGATTTCCAACAGCTTTTTGCAGAGGATGCCCCGACAGCTCCTGAACTCGGAATCGAGCACCGTTGGTGTCGTTGGAATCGTGAACAAGTCCTCTTCGCATAAAAACTAACGGGGAGGCCAGCCGATGCCGGAGAAGACCAGCGATCTCTGAACACTGATGACTGGTCGATGCAGACTGTGGGTAGCAGGACGACGGAGCTGAGGGAGAAAAATGATAACTCCTGCCACAGGATGCCGAACGGAATTCTGCTTCTTGATTCTGAAAGTAGACAGGAAGAAGAAGAACTTTGTAGAAAAGCTTGTGGGCTGATTCCTCCGATGTTTGTCGTGGCAGAGCTTCTAATCCGGTTCTGGTACTCAACAGGGGAAGCTCTGCGCAGTTGTGGGAGAACGGATCTCCCGGTCAGCTCGGAGCTCGGAAGGGGACGAGACCACCGCCGTTGCGAAGAGGACAGGCAGCCGCTTCTATGGACTACTCTTGGGCTTCCAGGAACGTCTGGGAGAGGTCGGGGTCACTGCTGCAAGCTTCAGGTCTTCTGTAGGTCCTCTTACTCTAGATGGTAGAAGGTGGGGTGATGGAGGTGAACAAGGGAAGATGGAGAGGATGAGAGGGGGGCGACCCTAACCAAAGGGGAGGGGTCTTGGGCGCCCTAGGGCTATGGAGGGAAGGGGATTTTTGAATTCAAATGGTCTAGGGAAGTGAAGGGTTACATGGGGGAGAGGGAAGGGTGCTTGGGAAAGGGATGAGGTGGTTGGAGGGTGGCTTAGTGATTGGGGATGCTCCCTTGGGACTAGGGGGTGTAGTAATGGGATGTGTGGGGAAGGGGAGTGGCCTTTAATGGGGGTAGGTGGGAGAGTGGTGGTTGGGAAGGGAGGAGAGAGAAAATTTTCAAAATTGCGTGTGGAGGAGAGAGAAAGGGAGTGAAAGAGAGAGATTAAGAGAGGGATGGGTGGGATTCTCTCCCTAAAATTTCTCACCTCACTAATGGATTCACTCCACCATAAAAATCAAGATAGAACTCACAAAATGGCACATTTTTCATTCATTGATTCATTCCCCTCAAATGAAGGAAATGGGGCCCTATATATAGGAAACCCACATTTTACAATAAGACCCTGACAAAAGACTTAATAACAAATAACCGAAGGGGTAGGGGGGCTCATGGGCCAAGCCCAATGAATTGGGCCCAATAGCACACTAAACAATCTAATGACACTCAAACTTAGGAAAATAAATGCAAGACCTAGGGACATGACTCAAATAAAATGAAAATTACATAATTGTGAATCAAAGAAAATATGAAAATTACATGAACTGAATCAGAAAAATGTGACGGATATAATGGAACCATGTTGGTGAACAACCGGTAAATATGAAGGGTGAGAGATGCCCCCATCATACTCCCGGGGTGCGAAGAGCTCGACTCCGTCGAGTAAGAGTCTTTCCTAGCTCGCCCATGTATCCACCATCGTGGTCGGCCCTTCCACCTCACAAGATACTGCTGGATTGCCCTGCTCCTGATGGTGTCATTATGTTTAACTAGTATCAAATCTTTGTGCTCATGCCGGGCTCTCAAGGTTAGAAGGGGATTCTTATTGGTGGGATCACTCTTAAAAGGGGGTATGGGCTTAATATCCTCGCTAGGTTCCACCGCGGGGCCCTTGCAGGGCACAAGGTCCGCCACACTACAATGAGGGTTGACCCCATATTCCTTCAGAAGGACCAACTCATTGGCATTTATGCTCAATCGCCCCAAGACCTTAAAGGGTCCAGTCTCTCGATCCCTGAGCGTAGAGGCGACTCTAGGGAAGAGCCTCTTCATCCTGACCATCAGATAGTCACCCTCTTGGAAGTCTTGGTTTCTTTTGCAGGTATCAATTCGCCTTTGACAAATCCTTTTACCTTTGATGATGGGCCTGCAAGTATGCAATCCTGAGACATAGTTGGTGAATGCTAGCACTCTATTGGATGTTGGGGGTCCCGGGCACCCAAATGTGGACCTAGCATGTCTAGACTCCCTATGAAGATTAGTGAGGATAGGAGGGCCTGGACCTCCAAATGTTGCTCTATCATGCAAAGGGGTGGCAAATGCCGGGGGACCCAGACATCCAAGAATGCATCTATCATGCTTAAGACTCATGATGAATGGAGGTGGACCATTACATCTGAAAATGGTCCATTCATGCTTCCTACTTGACATGTGGGTGATGTGAATGAATGGACCCGTCTTATGAATCATGTCAAGTGATGTGTTGTGCCAAGACTTATGCATTCCTATCCCAAAGATGACTTCCATGTGTATGGGTGTGGGATGGCCTTTGAACTTCCATGTGAAAGGGTCAAAAGGATCTAGGAAGGTGGGCATTATGGAGAGGGGCTCTTCCTTGCTTCCTAGTCATATGGTATCACATGGGTAACTAGGCTCCCATTGGAAGGGATCAAAGGGGTAATGGACTGGGCTTCCTAGAGGAAGGAACTCTATGTCCACATGGTCTACGCATAGTGGGTCATCCTTCCCCAAGGTAACTGGACCAAGGTCTTTAGTGGGCCAGTCGATCAAGGTACTTGGGATCTTAATGGTAGTGGAGTGGACCATGATGGGTTCTTCATCCATGGGGAGAATGAGAAGGAGGTCACTAGTGTAGCAACCAATGGTGAAGACTGAGGTGATAGAACCATCACATAGGTGGATGAGACTAAGTCTTCTTGGGTGGGCCGCTGCTATGGTCAATAAGCAAGTCAACTTTAGTTGCCATTCTAAACCCTTGAGGAGATCATCCCAACCATTTACCTCATAGTAGGATTGGAATGTGGTGTGATAGGAGTTAATGGGTGCTAATTGGAAAGGGTGCTCCATGGTTGGGGTTTGAAAGTACAAGGCATGAGGGATGGGATTTTGCTTGAGCCATTTGATGATGAGTTCTCCTACGGTCACCACCTTTTGCGTGAGATTGAGTGGTTTGGGGAGGTATGTGTTTGTTTGGACGGGGATGAGTTGATGTCCTTCTTCCTTATTGATAGGAGTATGAATTTCCTTGAATGTGGGGAAGGGATTTGGATTGGTGTCCAATCCCGGGGATTTTGTCTTGTTGGCCGGGATCTCCTCATGTTCACTCATGACCTCATTCATTATTTGAAGTGGGTTGAGAGGGCATGGTGGCCGGGTATGGGGCTCCGGTGGGTGAGGGAACAAAAGGTTGTTGAAACCATAGGCTCCCGGGAGATGTGGAGGATGAACTAGGCAAGACCAACGCAATGGGTGGAAGGTGGTATTCCGTTCATCAAGCCATTGTTTCCCCAGGATTATGCAAGGGCCTTTCAAAGTACCAATTTGACACCATGCTCCATCAAAGTATTTGATCTCTTCAAACCATTTATGGAATTCAACGAGGACTAGGTCTCCGTTGTGCACAATTTGTCCGGTCGTAGAGAGGGTGGCTACAATTTTAGGGGATACCCAATTATCTTCTACCATGTAGATGAAGTCAATTTCTGTGGGGCTCCCATTAGGTAGGTATGCTTGGGATATGATGGGAATTTGGGCCTTTTGGTCTGTAGACTTAATGACAATGGGAGGTGGATAATGCATGGAACGATCCGACGAGAACTCTAATGCAAGCGTGCCCATGGACTTGACTTGTGAGAACAAGTCAAAGACTTGCTCTGATACCACTTGATGTGACACGACCTAAAGGTGCAATGGTATCAACCAAATGAATCTCGGACCTAGACTTGCAAGCCCACTTACAAATTAGCGGACTCGATGTTGGCGGACCGATATCGCAACACAACCCTTTCCCCGTGGTGACTAAGTGATGGTAGGGTGGATTCGAGAGCCTAAACCACGCTGCTTAGGGTGATGACTTGGCCAATGAGTTCCCCTCCCTTGGATTGGAGCACCCACATCAGTGGGGCGGACGCCGTGCCTTGAGGGTACGGGGATCTCTCCTCACTCAAACCGCGGTGGCCACTCGTGATCGGGAATCACGGGACCGGGCACTCTCTTCCTCGCCGGCTGAACTTAGAAATGATACTAAGAAAATACAAATATCCAGGGAGGGTTCAGCATATACCTGACCGGTGTGAGGACACCGGCCCCGAGTCGGAGACGTGGGCGAGTGGGGAAGCGTGTGTTCCCCACACGCCGCGCCGGGGAAGCTTGACCTGCCCAAGAGAAGTTACAACACTACACCTCTCGCAGGAGGGGGATCTTGGGGTGGGGGTTAACGGATATTACAACCAAAATTACCTCCACGCAGGGAGGGGCCTTCAGCCGGCGAAGCGGGGAGGGGAAAATGAGCAAGGAACACTGAAGATGGAGATTGCCGATTCTGCCCGCGTTCTGTGGGTGCTGACAGCCGAGTGGAGAACCGACTACTGCGACTGCTACCGATTTTTGTTGGGGACGAAACCACCTGGAAAAGCTTCGTAGGAGGCCAGGGAAGTCGTCCAATTTTTGCTGAATTCTTTTGGTGTCGAGGCTGATCTGGATGGAGGACCGAACAGGGAGGCAGACCCTCAGACTGGCAGCTTCTGATTTCTAGTAGTAAGATGCAGAGGGTGCCCCGACAGCTCCCGGACTCGGAATCAAGCACCGTCAGAGTCGCTGGAACCGTGGATGAGTCTTCTGTGCAGAAAAACTGACGGGGAAGCCAATCGATGTCGGAGAGGATCAGGATACGCAGAACAATGGCGACTGGTCGATGCAGACTGTGGGCAGTAGGACCGTGTAACTGAGGGAGAAAAAGGATAACTCCTTCCACGGGATGCCAAACGGAGTTCCGCTTCTTGATTCTGAAAGTAGACAGGAAGAAGAAGAACTTTGTAGAAGAGCTCGTGGCCTGATTCCTCGGGGTTTGCCATGGTGAAGCTTTCTCTCCGGATCAGGATCTCTGCAGAGCAAGCTCCTGATTTCCAACAGCTTTTTGCAGAGGATGCCCCGACAGCTCCTGAACTCGGAATCGAGCACCGTTGGTGTCGTTGGAATCGTGGACAAGTCTCTTCGCATAAAAACTAACGGGGAGGCCAGCCGATGCCGGAGAAGACCAGGGATCTCTGAACACTGATGACTGGTCGATGCAGACTATGGGTAGCAGGACGACGGAGCTGAGGGAGAAAAATGATAACTCCTGCCACAGGATGCCGAACGGAATTCTGCTTTTTGATTCTGAAAGTAGACAGGAAGAAGAAGAACTTTGTAGAAGATCTTGTGGGCTGATTCCTCCGATGTTTGTCGTGGCAGAGCTTCTAATCCGGTTCTGGTACTCAGCAGGGGAAGCTCTGCGCAGTTGTGGGAGAACGGATCTCCCGGTCAGCTCGGAGCTCGGAAGGGGACGAGACCACCGCCGTTGCGAAGAGGACAGGCAGCCGCTTCTATGGACTACTCTTGGGCTTCCAGGAACGTCTGGGAGAGGTCGGGGTCGCTGCTGCAAGCTTCAGGTCTTCTGCAGGTCCTCTTACTCTAGATGGTAGAAGGTGGGGTGATGGAGGTGAACAAGGGAAGATGGAGAGGATGAGAGGGGGGCGACCCTAACCAAAGGGGAGGGGTCTTGGGCGCCCTAGGGCTATGGAGGGAAGGGGATTTTTGAATTCAAATGGTCTAGGGAAGTGAAGGGTTACATGGGGGAGAGGGAAGGGTGCTTGGGAAAGGGATGAGGTGGTTGGAGGGTGGCTTAGTGATTGGGGATGCTCCCTTGGGACTAGGGGGTGTAGTAATGGGATGTGTGGGGAAGGGGAGTGGCCTTTAATGGGGGTAGGTGGGAGAGTGGTGGTTGGGAAGGGAGGAGAGAGAAAATTTTCAAAATTGCGTGTGGAGGAGAGAGAAAGGGAAGTGAAAGAGAGAGATTAAGAGAGGGATGGGTGGGATTCTCTCCCTAAGGTTTCTCACCTCACTAATGGATTCACTCCACCATAAAAATGAAGATAGAACTCACAAAATGGCACATTTTTCATTCATTGATTCATTCCCCTCAAATGAAGGAAATGGGCCCTATATATAGGAAACCCACATTTTACAATAAGACCCTGACAAAAGACTTAATAACAAATAACCGAAGGGGTAGGGGGGCTCATGGGCCAAGCCCAATGAATTGGGCCCAATAGCACACTAAACAATCTAATGACACTCAAACTTAGGAAAATAAATGCAAGACCTAGGGACATGACTCAAATAAAATGAAAATTACATAATTATGACTCAAAGAAATATGAAAATTACATGAACTGAATCAGAAAAATGTGACGGACATAATGGAACCATGCTGGTGAACAACCGGTAAATATGAAGGGTGAGAGATGCCCCCATCACTCGTCATCTTCAATCACAATTGCTGTAGCAACAAATTCCGGGCACTTCAAAAGAGCATGGCAACGCTGAGCTAAATCTTGCAAGAACCTATCAGGAACAGATCGGAATGGATGAGTAAGCGAGCGCGGCTCAGAAGAGGAAGGGTTGGACGACCTAGAACAAGCCCCTACTTCTCTAGACCTAACTGACCCTACTTCCCTAGACTCGACGGACCCTAATCCTAACCTAGGAGAGAGGAGGCCTAGTGGAAGGGAAGGAGTAGGGGACTCGTGCCCCTGGGAGGAGGATGGCGACAGGATAGCATAATCTTCCACTGAAATCACCGTTTCAAATTTGACGTTTTTTTTTGGAGATCAGCGGAGACTATACAGCAAGAGGGAGGAAGTGGGAGCTGCATAGGGAACAGCTCGGGAAGATGCAGTCGAAGAAAGGATCAGAAGAGGAGAACCACATCTCATGGAGTTGAGTGTTGGGAGGAGGAGGAGTGAAGAGAGTGGATAGATCAATGCGCGGGCACCTCCTGCAAGCACAAGGAACAAAGAGGATCTCAGGTGGATCAATAAAAGATGGATTTATCATGATGGGAGGAAGACGAGGTATGTGATCCCCTTGCTGAAAAATGGATTGAAAGTGTGAGGGAGACCAAGAAAAGATAATGGGAGAGCTCCCCCTTTCCTGTAGATCAACAATGGGCTGCTTCTTCGGCCTCCACTGCATAAGCCGAACTTCTTGTCGTTTCTGGCAGTCTTCTTCGTGAAACAGCCCCTGAAGGGCTTGACCATAATCAATCATATCATCCTCTGCTCCCTTTAGCACTGGAGGTGGACTCGCAATTGGACAGATTATATTTCTTATAGGCAGAGCTGGCTGCGGAGCTAATGTGCCAGGCTGGAGAGGCCCTCGAACAAAGTGTTGACGGTAGTCCCAGGTGAGTGGCCCAGAATCACCTATCATAGACAATGCAGTTTCCCTGTAGCCGAGGCCTCTCCTGCCCATTTTTCTTCCCTTTGGTATGGGCTTGGTCATTCCTTGCAATTGTGCACCGAGGCCTCTCCCCGGTTGATAGCCCAGTTTCAGTATGATGTTCCAGCCCTTGGAATCGCGAATCTGAGGCTTCACTTTGACGTTGACTGGAGTAGTGACGGGCCTAGGAGATGTGTAAGCCCAAGGAAAGTTTAAGTCGAGCACTGATATGACGGGCCGACTGCTGGGCCAAAGCGTGGGAAGAATCTATTCTGAAATGGCCTTAACTGACTGCACTGTAGATAGGCTTTTGACCTTGACGACCCTCCCTTGAAAAGGGAATTTGACGCACTGATGTGCGGTGGAGGGTACAGCACCGAGTGTATCAATCCATGGACGACCCAAGATAGCCTTAAACATAGGGTCAATGTCCAGCACATAGAATTCCACGGCCATTGTAAGAGGTCCGAGCTCGGCTTGGATGGTGACCACCCCGTGACATGCTCGCCTTGGGTTGTCGTATGCTGCTATAGTGGTGGGGGTAGGACGTAGTAACTCTTCTGATATGTTACAAGCTCGTAGAGTACTCAGTGGGCAAACATTAATTGAAGCCCCTGTATCAACCAGTGCTGCTTCAATGCTGACCTTGTTCAGAGTGATCGTAATGCAGAGCGGCATCTGCCGTGCTTCCGGAGGTGCTAGCTCGGTCTCTGAAAATGTAATTGCCGGTCCTTTGGAGATAGTGGCTAGTGCCGTTGGTAGGCTATCAACTGCCATATCTTCGCTGACCATCACCTTCTGTAAAAAGTCTCTCAGTGCATCCTGATGAAGGGTAGACCTTTTGATCAGCTCCAGCACAGATATTTTAGCGGGTACTTGATCCAGATGATGCAGCAAGTCATATTGAGTACCCGACAGAGGTTCAGTTTCTTCCTGCTCGGCCGTCGGTTGAGAGGACTGGGGATTATAAGTAGTAGGGTAATTCCGATGGAACATCTTCCCGCTCCTTAAAGCACAATTCGCCGCGGCATCTTAAGATAGTATGATGGGCCCTGTAGGGTGGATGAATGGAACAGGTGGTGTGGGGGAGACGGTTTGGTGGAGCGTAAGGTTGATGGGGGTAGTAGGTGATGAGCGGATGATGGGTGAAGGATTGGTGGAAGGTAGGGTGGTGATGAGTGTTGACGCGGGTGGAGGGAAGGCTAGCGGAAGGGTATGGATGGGTGAAGGGTTGGATGGTGGTGTGATGACAGCGACGGGAGTAAGTGGTGGAGGGTATGACGGAACGGTGGGTGGTAAGGGGTTTGCTGAAGCGGGTGTAATTGGGAGGATGAATGGAGGGGATGCTGGGTGTGCGGGAAGGACAAAGGAGGGGGTAAGAGGATTGCGGTGGTTATGGTGGAGGGCCATGACTTGTGGTGTGGCACCATCATCGTCAAAAGACCACCCGGCATTGGGGGCCGGTGGTTGGACCACGTTTACTTGTGTTGGTGCTGGCGGCAGCTGCTGAGGAGCGGGTGGGTGGTTTGGCATCGGATTCTGATGGATGCCCAGGTCCTGTACTTGCTGTGGTTGTTGTGGTTGCTGTGGTGGTAGCTACTGCGGCTGCGGTGCTTGTTGCTGCTGCACTTGCTGCCTCGGCTGCTGCCCTCTTTTCTCTTTGATCTCAACAATGGCCCGATGCATCGCGGCCCAATCTATCCTTTGTCCTTCATGAAGATCATATACCAAATCCCGAAACTGAAAACATCCTTCTATGGTATGGCCCGGCTGCCTATGGAACATACAATATTTAGTCTGATCAACGACCGGGTTCCAATTAGGCCGTTCCGGAGGAAGTTGGATTGCATTCACTGACATGAGGGTGGAGAAGATATCTGTAAGTGTCTCTGGCAATGGAGGGTATTGAGCTCTCCTGGGAGCCGGGCGCTTGCTGTTAGGGTTGTTGTTATAGCCGTTAGGTGGAGGGACATTGTGGTATTGTAGAGGTGGTGGTGGTTGTTGTGGAGCGACGAAGGCGTTTTGTGGAGTGGCAAAGGTAGGCGGAGGGCTTTGCGGAGTGACCTGGAAGTTTTGTGGAGCGGAGTTTTATGAATTACGGGGGTTTTGGGGGAAGCGGAACGGTGTGGCCTGGAATGGAAAGGCAACGGCTTGTACTTGTTCATTCGTCTGACCCCCTCGGTAACCGGCCCTTGTGGTTTCTTGTGGTATTTGGGCTTTTGGTTTTCAAACAGTGAGTGGATGGGGGAATCCTTAAATTGGGTTTGTATGAAGCGCGCCCGACTGTAGAGCTGGTGCATGTTGGCTATGTCATTCATCGCCAGGATGTTCCGGAAGGTCAGAGTAGCATTCGAAATTAACATCTTGACCTTCTCTTCCTCTGGAATGTGGCCAGGCACCCTAGCGGCCATCTGTCTCCACCTGTCTGCATAAGTGGCGAACTCTTCATCTGGCTTCATCTTCTCGGCCACCAGATCTGTGAACGAGTATTCCGGGCTGACCCTATCTTGGAACCGTTGGATGAATTTGTCTTTCACTACCTTGAAACTTTCAGCTTCTTCTAGCGGTAAAGAGTAGAACCACTCCAGAGCAACACCATCCAGAGATCGGCGGAATAAATACGCCATAAGGTGATCATCATACTGGAATTGCGCCGATTCATATAGAAAATCCCTCACATGAATGAAGGGATTGATGTTCCCATCGTACTTGCGATAGCTGGGGAGCTCTGATTGTGGAGGGAACCGAATGTTCTGGAAGCTCGGGATAGGAACATCTGCCAAAGATCGCGGGCCAACCCGCTTCTGAAGGAAATCGAGTTGTTGCTGCATGGCAGCCCATTTATCAAGCAAGTCCTGCTCTCGAGAGGGAGCAAGGGTAGTGAAGGATGCTGATTGAATTTGAGGAGTAGATGGAACGGTTGTGACAGAAGGTGGAAGCCCATAGGCAGAAGTGGGGGGATAAACAGTAGAGATGGGGGACCCATAAGAAGGATATTGGACCTGAGGTTGGCCCAGATTAGAAGGAGCTTGGGCCACCCCTGGCCGAGGGTGCAAGAAATCGAGAGGGCCCATGAGAACTTGCGGAGCTACCGAAGTAGATACGTGATGATCCAGTTGAACAAAAGAGGGGATGGGCGACTTTCCCTTATCGAAAGATTGTTGGGCCGAATTGGAAGACTGGCCCGTTTCCATGCCCGTGAAAGTGATGGTCCGTGGTTGGACCGGGGTAAGATCAATTGGAGCGGGCTGAATGGGGAGCCCAACAACGGAAGGATTGGATTTATTTTGGATGATGGTGGGAGGAGATGCGTTGGACCCTTGCATGGCCTGATAAAGAACTTGGAGTTGGGCTGGATCCAATTGGGCCATCATCTGAAGGATAGAGCCCGCGGAAGGAGTGGAGAAAGAAGGGGTAGCTTGACCACCTTCCATAGAAGTGGAGGATGGGAGAGGGGTAGTCCCTTCTTCCGAAGAAAAGGTGATAACCCTAGGAGGGTTTTCAAGAAGCCCTTGAGGAAGAGAGTCCTCTTGGGAACTGGGAGGATTAAAGGATGCCATGGTGGACTCGAAAAGAGGATTGGAATAGAATGTGAAGAAGGGATTGATTTGAGGAGATGATTCGGACGAACGAAAACAACCCCACATGCAACGGACAACCTTGACAAATGCAAACAAACCATAATCAATCACAATGAGTAACCAAACTCGAATGTTTAAACACAAGATGTAAGTGATAAAAGTTGAAGACACTCAAAGTCAACCAAGTTGTTTTAAGATGATGCAACACAATTCTTTGTGATTTCTCCTTTGGAACTTTAGTGGATTGATTGAAATGTGCTCTCAACAATGGGTTCCTAACAGGAGATGGTTATGGGACTTGGTTTGACTCTAAGTGTAATCACTCCTTCACTTATGCAACCCTAGACACGGGGTGGGAAAGGTACAACCAGCCCGGCGTCCGTGTGGGAATCCACGGCTCGCAGGGACTTATGGAGGTCCCTGGTGTGATTTCTTAGTCGACCCCAAGGAATATGGAGACGAGAGGTCCGCACACCAAGGTAGGAGAATGCAATCTAGGATATGAAAAGATGAATGGTCCTATGTGCACCGGAGTGCATGCAAAGTCTAGCCTAAAATCTAGCAATCAATGATGCACACAACGATATGGAGGTATAAAACAAAGCAAGGAGGAAGTCAAGCATCACCCAAGCAAAGAGTGACAGTAGAAACTACGGAAGTAACTGCACCTCAGATGCGTACCTGTCTGGAGTATAATGGTCTAGGAGCCCTGCGTCAGGGGAAAATAACGGTCTAAGGCCCGACCGTCAGACATAATATAACGCAGGGGGCTAGGACTGTCAAGTGAGCCAGAGAACCAAAATCAACCAGAAATAACAGGAAAAACCGTGAAAGCTCTCGCAGCAGAACAAATGTGGCGGTCTAATGCCCCTGCGTCAGAGGACTGTAATGCGGGGACACAGGGCCGTCAGAGCACTCATAGAATCAGGACCAACAGGAAATAAGGGGAAAACGGGAGGGGAACAACACAAGAGATGATGGCAAGTTTAACAGGAATCAAAAGCACGATTGGCACAAGTTGTCCCACCATGATCGCCAAAAAATTATCTGTTGATTAGTTTTGCCTATCTTCTTTTCTTTTTGGGGTTTTTGTTGTGTGAATGTGATAAGATGACAAGCAAGTAATCAAAGATCTGCTCTTAACCTATGAACATGTGATCATGAACCTAGGCAATCAAAGCTAGCTCTAGCATGGGCATGCTATCTCAATCAGACAAATGCTAAGGAAATAAAGAAAAACACACGCCGGGGCGTGGAGCAAGAAGTAAATGAAAACACACCTCGAGGGTGGAACAAACAAGGAAATAAAGATATATGTGATGAAGGAGAAAGCTAATGCCCAATACCAAGGAAAGATGTGATCGCCACCAAAGTAAAAACAAGCCAAAGGCTTGAATATACCTTAGAAATAGGTGGATGAAACACCCGCCCACGGGAGAGGAAACCAAAGAGAACCTGCAGGTCAGCTAGAAGTGACGGCCAGAACCCTGTGCGTCACTTGGAAGTGACGGTCGCTCGATAGACCGCTAGAAGAATATGATGCGCCTGTACAAGACCGTCGTATAACCTGTAGTAACAAAGTATGAGTCCTTTTAACTCCAACTCTTCCAGCCGGCTAGAAGACTTGGGCCTCGTCCTAGTGAACCTGTAAACCTGCCAAAGAAGTGGAAGATAAGAACAAAATAACCCAAATTAGCCCTTTCAATAATATAGCATCAATTCTTCAATAAGCAAAATATCATCAAAAGGAAAGGGGAATACCGGGGAGGTTTTGGTTTTTTAACCCCTCTGGGCATTTTAAAAGATTAGGAGGATGTTTAGATGATGAAAACCAGTGAAAAATGTGGAGGAAGGAGAGAAATAATGCTTATGATGAAAGAGAGATTGAATGGAAACTCAATATGCAATTGTGAACTTTGGAACCAATGGAACAAATACTCCCTTCACCAGGCAGCAACAGAACATGAGAAGCACTTCTCCTTGATCAGACGTGGCTCTAGAATGCGGCAGCACTTCGACGCAAACTCCAGATTTTCCCTCCTTTGGCCATAAAGTCAAGGGTTCTATTTATAGACCCTCAAACTCTTAGGTCGAGCAGAGGATAAGCCAGCAAGATAAAGAGATAATTCTTAGCAAATCCTTGAAGATAATATCACCAAGAGTCCATAGAAACAAACAGAAGGTTCTGAGGATCAGATTTGCAAGAGATATCGTCAATCCATGTTCTTATCTCGACCACGGAGTAGCAGAGAAAAAGGCCTGAACTACTAGGACTCTCTAAAGGAAGTAACGGCTGCACGACAGACCGCCACTTGGAAATAACGCCCCAAGGAACGTCCGTTACTTTCAACCTTATCCCAAAGAGATAAGATCAACGGGAAGAAGATCAAAGCAATAGGACTCTGCAAGGAAAGCAACGGCCAAGGCATAGGGTGTCATACTGAAACAACGGCTGCACGATAGACCGTTATTATCAACGTACAAACTAAAAAGATAAGGATTGAAACAAGCCCTTAAGCCTTAGGACTCTTCAAAGAGTAACGGCCCATGACCCATCCGTCAGAATGAAACAACGCTCCTGGGACAGACCGTTATTATCAATGGAGTTCAAATTAATGAATGAGGGTTTTGCTAAGCCCTAGTCAAAGGAAATGCCACAAAGAGTCATATCCGATCAAGGAGAAAGACCCAAGAAATAGGCTTCAAATCAATCAAGAGACTCAACGAAGAGTGAACAACTCGGAGCATCATATATAATGAATAAGGAGATGACCTGACTTATTGGTCATAAAACGGGTGTCAACAGTATTATGTGGACCGTTCATCCCTGGCAATCGGCCCCTTTAGAATCGTTTAAAGGTCAGGTATACACGGTTAACATAGAGCCGTTTGGAATATTGCACGGTTACAATAAGGCCGTTTATCTGGATGGTGTATTTAGATCATGAATATTGATGTTTTCTTTGGAAATTATCTCTTAACCATCTTATGCAGCATCATTTCCTCCAGTCTCGCCGTTTCGCCTGCACAGGTAAGTCAGGTATGGCCTTCTATCCCTAATCCCTTATTGCATTAATTATATGGTATTATGTTATATTATTTCAAGAGCCGGCATGTTATCTACGTGTCCCCAGATCTGATGTTCCTCTTCAACAAAAATGATGATGATCCAGGCTCATGTACCTAACCTTCGGATAGGCCGTTAAGTTGGGATGTCACGAGGAGGACGGTTCTATCCGCACGCTGTGGTTGCGGACGGTATCTTGACTCTGACGTTCCCAGCTTAGCAATACTACTCTTGAATATTTTAATCTTTCTTGGCATTTGTTTTAACGGTTTCCTTTATTTTAGCCCAGCATGCATCATACGCATCCTTTTGAGCTTTCATGCCCCATGATTTGCTTAAGAAATGTCCTGTCAGTAATGGTCAGCTATGTGTTCGGACGCTCGAGTAAGAGGAACTAATTCCACTCTGAATTCGAAGGTTTTCTTTGGTCGATTCGTTTGGTCCGGTTGATTGAAAGGTTCCCGTCTAGAGCTTTAGCATTTTTTCTTTTGTGGCCCCCTCATTGGACCGCGGGATTGTGTCCCCCATGAGGACGGCCTTGTCGATTTGTTTTATTTAGTTTAGTTTCTTCAGATGTGGCATCACTTTCAGTTAACTATTCCCGGCGTTTGGTTCAAGGTTTTCCGGAAGAATCTCATCACTTGTTGGTAAGAACGGGTGTCATTTTACCTTAACGCCCGCTTTTCCGGTCCACTCCACTGCATTTCCGCTCCACCTCCATGTTCCATGTCACCTCTGCTCACTCCCCTGCAAAGAGGACATTAAGGAGGGGCATCTGTTGACACCCGTTTTATACCGATAATTTGAGTCGTTTCTCTTACTCCCATTAGTTGATGCCTCGAGTTGTCCATCATTCATTGGGCCATTTTTCGTGGCACGTCTTGGGCTCATTTTATGGGTCATCTCCCTCCTTGGTGAAGTCTGTGGCGATTCAGGGCTTAATGGGCCTTGGCTTTGGTCAATTGAACGTTTCATAGCATACACGGCCCAACCTCAGCCGTTCAGATGATGAGCGGTTAAATATGAACCGTTCATACATTTTGTTAATTTCTGAGGTCTTTTCTGAATATTCACCGACAGGCTGTGGTACGGCCCTATTAGGACCGTTCAAACCAATGGACGGGCGTATTACAACCGCCTATACCTCAGAGTCCTACGCACGCCCATTTCCTTAGATAATTATCCAATTATCCGAATTATCACCGACAGGGTGAAACGGTTGGCTATTGGCCGCTCTACACTAGAACGGTCTCACTAGAACCGTTCACCTTTGAGGGTCCAACGGCGGGCATTTCGGCCAGTTAGAGAGATAATTGGGTTGATTTTCTGATTATCTGAATTTCCACCGACAGCTTGGACGGTCTGAACCCGACCGCCCAAATGTTGCGCGGTCTATCGTAAGACCGCTCATCCCGTCGGATGAGGCTTTTTAACAGACTTTTGTCTCTTTTATTCATGGCTTTATCCCCAGTTTGTTTTGAGGATTTCTCCGTGGATAATCAACCATTTTTGATGCCGTTTCGACTGGATAAGAGATTATGATAATATCTATGATTTATCTTTTATAATCTCGACCTGAAAATACCTAAAAACCCTGATTTCGAGACTGGCTTTCTAGGCTCTATAAATAGACCCTAGTGGCCGACATAGAAAGGGGGGAGATTTTTTGTCGACGGCGAAGCCCTGCCGCATTCCTGAGTGACCTAGCACCAAGGAGGGAGCCTCTCTACGTCCTTACGAGCCTCCGATTCAGGGAGTAGTCCGCGTGTCGAGTCATAGTGTCGTCTCTCGATTTCTTCGTCGTCTGCTGCATGCATTGCCTTTCCCCCACGTCTTCCCTCGTTTTCATTTCCATGCACACATCCACCCATGCTTTTGTCACCCTAGGGGTTTAAAATCCCCCAGGTATTCCCCTTTTCATTAATTTATGCTTAATCCTCCTTATGTGAACATGTACTACGTCTTTTAGTTCTAATTTGGGTGTTTCTCTTGTGTCTTTACACTGTTTTGTAGGTCAGCACTTCATCAGCACGACGCCCATCCCCTCTGGCCGGCCGGAGAGGGTGGAGGTCGAACCCTTGTCAGCTTGCTGCGTGAAGGGATCGAGCGGCTTCCCTTTGGCCGTTCAACGTGTGGTGCGGTTCATTGACGACCGTTCTTCCTTGGAGTGCGGTCTACCTTCCACCGTCCGTCCCACGGCAGCAGCTCCTCCCGCCTCCTTTGCACCGTACAAGGACGGTCTGTCGTAAGACCGCGTCAAGTCGAGCGCCTCCTAAAGAACTGTTCATCTCTCCAGCGCTGCAGCTCCTTCCTTTCCAAGGTACGGCGTGCCGGTCACGTGCGGCGCCTTGGTGGCGATCACGGTCCTTTCTTTTGTTCTCTACTTTCCTCTCGTTTTCGTTATTTGCCCATTACGCATTGGTCCGTGCACTTGATGCGCCCTGATTCTTAGAGAGAGGAGAGGAAAAATATATATCTACAATCGGGAGTAATTGCCATCATAGTACACCTTTCTACAACTTATTGTTCATCATGAAAAGATCTTGATTTGCCTTATTGGAGGGGTATCATATCGTCGTGATATTCCCTTAGTGTCTTGGCAAATGCTATATAGTGCTTGTAGAAGTAATTGTTCTACTTCTATCTCGATCATCATAAATGTTCTTGAATTATCTCATTGATAGTACTCGTTATCTTGTCACAAAGATCCTTCATATTTGTGATAGTGTTCGTCATGAGTGCTCTCGTGATAGTGTTCATCATAGAGAGATAAATGTTATATTTCCTCATGAGTGCTCTTGACCTAGCTTGAGAAAGTACTTGTTAAGATCTTGCTATACTCTCTTGATTATCATTGTCCTTACTCTTCATGAGTTGTCTAGCATCTTGCTTACTCATTTTTTCTAGTTCTTGAATTTATCTCGTGTTATTATAGTTCTCGATTTCTATATCTCGCATGACCTGCATGAGCATGTTAAACTGTAATTGACTTAAAGCTAGCTTGGAGGATGAGATATTAAGTCCTACTGAGCGTTCGCTCACACTGCTGTGGACACCAAAAATTACACGCACAGATATCCTGCTCGGCCCAGCATCAACAACGGCACCGAGTGAAGAAACCCTGGAGAGACTAGTCACCCAGACTCCCCAAATATGCACACTACCGTGAAGCCGTCGCCGGAGTCACGACAGTGAAGAGAAATCAACCACCAAGAGCATCACAATCCATGGGCCTTGAAGAAAATCAAACGGGCCACAACTCGTGCTCACAACGGGCTTAAAATTGCCCATTTAGCCATTCAACGGCACGCCCAAGGCCCTTCAGCGGCACGCCACTGGCCCCTCTCAGCGACACGCCCTTGGCCTTCAGCGGCACACCCCTAGGGTGTCTCTAGCGGTACACCCCCTGGGGAGCCCCAGCGGCACACCCCCAGGGTGCCACCAGGCGGCCCCCAGTGGCACACCCAGGGTGGCCTTCAGCGGCACACCCTGTTTCACCCTTCAGCGACACGCTCCCGCGCCCGCTCAGCGACACGCTCCCGCGCCCGTTCAGCAGCACGCCTGCGAGCATCCTCAGCAGCACGCCTGCGAGCTTCTTCAGCGGAACACCATCGCGGCCCTTCAACGGCACGCGTTGGTGGCCTCCCAGCGGCACACTTCCTTTGTCTTCAAATGGCACGCTGTCCAGGCTCTTCAACGACACGCTCCGGCAGGACGACGTGATGCCCATGCCCTACAGATTCTTGGCGCGCAATGGGCTTGCTGAGGTGTCACCTGGGGAGACAACCACGCTGCCTATCCCCCTGCCACAAAGGACGACGGGTCAAATCCCCAATCAATGCCTCCGATTTCCCGCCTCCGACTACCGTGCTCGAACGCTTCCGCCGTGGAGGGTATAAAAACCCCTCTCCTTCGACATAGAAGAGGGGAGACACACAGGCAGAGGGCGAAGAGAAGAAGAGAAGAAGAGGAGGAGAAGAGAAGAAGGGGGAAGAGAGGAAGAGAGGGGAAAGGCTTCGCCGCTTCACCCACCGCCGCCATCTGTGTGAAGAGGGAAGAGAGGAAGAGAAGAAGAAGGGGAGGGGAGGCTCTGCCTCCCCCTCCTGCTGCTCCGTCCTTCGCCATCCGTGCGAAGAGAAGAAGAAGAAGAGGAAGAGAAAGAAGAGAAGAAGAATGGGGGGAGAGGGCCTGCTGCCCTTCCCCTCCCCACTACTACTCCGGCTCCCGGCGTCCGTGCGAAGAGAAGAGCAGAAGAAGAATGAGTGGAGAGAGGGAGTGAGGTCCGGGAGGGGAGGAGTCCACGCTCTGTTTCCCTCCCACTGTATTTCCTTTTCTTCTTTCTTTCCCTTCATATCTTTTTTTCCGTCGTCGCGATGTATTAGCCCCCTTGGGGCACTCCTCTTGTGAGAATAAAAGTAGACGGCTTGCAATGTCTCCTCGGACGTCTTTCCAACGTATTTCTTCCGGGCTTACATCCTTCGGTGTTTCACGCCCCTTTCTTTTCTTCCCTTCCTTAGGGTTTACTTCCTTCCGAGCATTTTCCTCTTCGTTCACCCCCAGCCGTGCCTCCAACGGCACACCCCAATTGTGCCTCTAACGGCACACCCAATTGTGCCTCCAACGGCTTCAGCGGCACGCCCTGATTTCTCCTCCAACGGCACGCCCAGTCGCGCCTTCAGCGGTATACCCCCCCAGCTGTGCCCCAGCGGCACACCCCAACTGTGCCCCAGCGGCACACCCTAGCCGTGCCCCAGCGGCACACCCCAGCCCAGCCCCAGCAGCACACCCCAGCTATACCTCCAGCGGCACACGCCCCTACGGGCCTTCCCCGGTGCGCCCCGGCCAAGCCCTTTGCCGGCACACCCCGTGGGTCTTCCTCGGCACACCTCGGCCAGGCCCTTCGCCGGCATGCCCTCTCGTGCCTCCCTTGCCCGGCACACTTGCCCTTCCTTCTTGCCCGGTGCATCCCCCCCCAGCCAGTCCTAGAGTAGTCTTCCACTCGCCGTTCCCTCCGAGTTTTCCGAGGTTTATAAAGGTGTTGCCGCTCTCGGGCGCCCACCTCCAGTTGTCGGGTTCCGCCACTCCATGTGGGCGCGTTCTCTGTATCTCTCGTACGCTCGGGTCAAGGGGAGATGCTGTCGAATTTTTATTAGAAACGATAACATATTAAAAGACAAAAGGAAGCAACAAACAAATGGAACAACCACACCTTAAAAAGGACTAAAAGAAAGCAACAAACAAATGAAAAGAACAACGGTAAAATGCTTTAACCGAGGCAAGGGAACCATAATTAACTCAAAGAGAGCCGAACCGAACAACAACTAAGCACCTTAAGCATCCACTCTCATGAGAGAAAGAATGAAAATTAATCAAGAGAAGGAAAGAAGAAATCCATGCAAACTTAATAAAATCAGAAAAGAAGAAAAGAAAAGCCTTAAAAGAAATGGAGGAGGAGTAGGCTCCCCATGCCCTTCACCGGTACGCCCCTTCAGCCACTTTCACCGGTGCACCCTCCAGCCACCCTTGGCCGGCACGCCCTTCACCGGCATAGCCCTCTAGCTGCCCCTTCGCCGGCACGCCCAGCGCGGCCAGATCTTCAGCGGCACACCTGCCTGTGCCCTTCACTGGCACACACGTCTGCGCCCCCTCGCCGGCACACCCGCCCGCCTCTTCAGCGGCACACCTGCCTGTGCCCCTCGCCGGCACACCCGCCTGCGCCCCCTCGCCGGCACACCTGCCCGCCCCTTTAGCGGCACACCCGGCCGCCCTTGGCCAGCACACTCCCAGCCATCTTCCTTCGCCGGCACGCCCGTTCGCGCCCCTCACCGGCACTCCCGCTTGCCCTCGCCGGCACACCCATCCTGGCCCCTGCGCCTCTTCGCCGGTACACCCCTTTTTGGTCATTCAGCGGCCCACTCTCTCTCCAAAAAAAATATATAACATATATAACGATAATAGTAATGATAATGATAATAATAAATTAATAAAAAAAATCCTGATAAATAAACAAACCTGAATATATATATATATAAGAGATAAACAAAAAAATGTAAAATAATGATAATAAACAAAAAAAGGGGAGAGAAAAAATAATAGTAATAATAATAAACAAATTGGAGAAATCATCCAGAATGAATACATAAAAGGGAAATAAGCAATAAAATATATATGCATATACTTTAAAGCCCAGATAAAAAAATGGTAAAATCTACATTGCAGCTCTATCTTTCCCGTGACCCGACGCTGAAGGAACAACAATGCCGCCCTTGCAGGCTGGGCCTGAGTCTTGGGAACTATCCCGAAATGATCATGACCCGACCTCGCCTCGGGCTGACATTCCGATTAAACCGGACTCGTTTCTCAGGCCAGATCCCTTCCGAGCCACTACTAAAATTGCCGCACGTTCGACAGACATTTGAACGGGGTTCACCTCGGTTTTCACCGCGTTTCTATTACGGACCTGTGTCTGAACATGAAAAGACCCGTGAGCAACCAATATGGCCGATGGCTCCCTCCCCGACATGGTCGTGAGCCGGCATTGCACCGGGCCAATAGCCCGTTAAATCGGATTCATTCTAATGGGATTCGTTCCCGTTCTTTCATTGAAACTGCCGTAAACTCGGCATACATTTGTACGGGGTCGTTTCATCCACGTCGTACTTTCAACATGGGCCCTTGCCCTAACATGAAAAGGTCCGTGAGTGACCGACAAAATCGGAATAGAACGAGACGGTCCTCGCCACCCCTGGACCCCTTTCATGGGAATATCAATAAGACCTCCGTGGGCCACGCTTAGACCTCGGGTCCGTCCCAATCGTGATCGCCGTTCGGCTGATATCCTCGGTCTACAGCCCGCTCCCTTCGAATACGTTTTCGATTTTGGAGTCTAGTTCTGGGACTCTCCCCCGTTGCCCTCTGGCACCGGAAATATTAATGGTGCCCGCGCAAGCCTCGTTCGGACCACGGGACGCGCCCCCGGTATGGTCTTGACTTGATCTCGCACCGGGCCAATAGATTTACCGGTTTCCTGCTACACTAACCAAGATTTAACCGAATGTTTTCGGTGTCCCATAATAATAAACTTGCCGTATCCCGGCATGCATATGTTCCGGGTCCTCCCGCGACGATTACAATATTCTCAAGCCGGACTCCCGTCCGAATATTAAACGGTCTCCCGAATGACCGACATGTTTCGAACGTCCGCTTCCCTAGACACAGGGCTTTTCAGCCGATTCAAGGGATATTCCCTCGTTGCCCCTTGGCACCGAAAATATTAATGACGCTCATGTGAGCCAGACTTCGACCGCGGGGGGCCCACCGCAGCATGGTCGCAGCTTGATCTTGCACCGGGCCAATAGACTTATTGGTTTCTGACCGCTATAACCGAGATTTAGCCGAACGTTTTCCATTCTTCTGAACAATAAATTTGCCGTATCCCGGCATACATATGCTCCGGCTTTCCCATGACGATCGCGCTTTTCTCAAGCCGGACATTCGTCCGAACATTAAATGGTCAGTACACGACTAACATGACCGCGAAGGGTTTTCTTCTCGCCCTCGCGTGAGGATTTCAATACCTCGTAATAGACCTTCCATGCAATTGATTTCTTGGCCATGAGGCCCTGAATCTCGGCGATTAATCAAGGGTGTTCCCTCGTATGGGGGATGTAAATGACGCCGTGACCTTTATGGCGCGGTGGGTCTTGGTCCCGACACGAACCACACAATCGTCTGACCGAGTCAGATCGAGCGCACCATGGGCTCTTCGGAGCCCGAATAAATTATCACTTCGTTACTGGCACGCCCACGCACTTAACAGACGAATAAACCATCCGAATAAATGAAGAACACAGTAAGCGTGTCGAAAAGTGAATCCACAAGTCTGGCACGCCCGGTGGGACCTAAACTACCCTTCATCTCTTCGCCGGGATTCAGGGCCTCATGGCCCCCTAATAAACGATGTTTGCCTGCTTTGATGAATTGCAGGTGTTGTCTTCGCCAGCCCTATGGGGAGAAAATCCAGACTCGATGCAGCTGCCTTCGCGGCCTCGAGGACGCTGCTTCGAAGCATATGCAGCTTCCAGGAATCATGGGGGCTATTATAAAAAAAAGGGAGAAGAGAAAGAGAAGAGAAGGGAGGGGAAATCAAGCCCCCCGTTTCCCTCAAGAAGAAAGAGAAGAAAAGAAGAAAAGAAGAAGAGAAGAAAAGAAAAAAAAAGAGAAAATAAAGAAGCAAAAAAAAGAAGAGAAAGAATTGGCAAGAGAGGGTTGTACGGCCACGTCCGTCGAGACCCGTGCTGAATAAAGATTACCACTGTGGGGTTGATGCGGTGGAGTGAACCACTCATCCCCTCCCTGAGGGGGTGAGCGCTCTCCTACACATCCACCCTGGTCAATCATACAAAAAAAAGAGAAAAAAAAAGAAATAAAAAAAGAGAAGAAGAAAAAATTGGCAAGTATTTTTGACCAAAAGAGCAAGAAGAAACCCGACATCCTGCCTGACTCTAGGAGGACCCATGTCCGCGGTGCAATGACCCGGCCCGTTGCTCCTTCCTGCTGCCTCTATCCGGCACAAAACGGCCCCCCGAGTGGTTGTTAAAAGACCCAGCGAGCCACAATTGTAGCTTGGTGAATAGCTGCCCGCTGTGGGGAATGCTTTATAGCAATAGAGTTGCACCCTGGCTTAGGGGCATATGAAGAAGAAACACACCCTGCTATGAGGGCATAGAAGCCATAAAGAATACGCCCCGGCTTAGGGGTATTTGAAGAAGAAGGATACCCCGCCTCGGGGACATTGCAAGCAGCGATACACCCTGCTTGGGTGCACAGGAAGCAAACCACACCCCACTCCTGGGGACACATAAAGAGAGTACACCCCGCCATGGGGGCACATGAAGAGAATCTACCCCGACTCGGGGGTACATGAAGCAACAAAGAATACACCCCGCCTTAGGGGAATCTGAAGAAGAAGCATACACCCCACCAACGGGGGCACAGGAGCCGTCGAGAATCCACCCCACTTTGGGGGCACAAGAAGCAGACATTCCCCAGCGTGTCGGGGCAGAAGAAGAAGAATCCCCCCTCGGGGGCATATAAAAAAAGCAAAGATACACCCGGTGCCCGGCGCACATGAAGAGAAAGGCACCTCCCTCTGGGGGCACAACAAGCAACAAAGATACACCCCATTCCCAGGGGCACATGAAGAGAAATACACCCCTGCTCCAGGGGCATATGAGACAAAACTATACCCCGATTTAGGGGCATTTGAAGCAAAGACTTCATCCGCCTCAAGGGGGGGCATAAGAAGCGAAAGATATACCCCACCCCGGGGGCATAAGAAGAAAACACACCCCACCTTGGGGGCGTAAGAAGCCAAGAGATATACCCCGCCACGGGGCAGTAGAGGCAAAATGCATCCCCCCCGGGGGCACATGAAGCAACATACCCCTCGCCTCGGCAGCATATGAGGCCAAGAGGCTACATCCCGGCTTGGGAGCATAAGAAACAAAAGATATACCCCACGTCGTGGGCATATGAAGTCAGGAATCACACCCCCGTCTTAGGGGTATTTGAAGAAGAAGCATACCTTGCCTCGAGGGCCTAGAAGCTATAAAGAGCACGCCCCGACTCAGGGGCATATGAAGAGAAGTCCACCCCGGCCTAGAGGTATTTGAAGAAGAAACATACCCCGCCAGGGGGCATAGAAGCCATAAAGAACACGCCCCGGCTTAGGGGTATTTGAAGAAGATACATCCCGCCTCGGGAGCATAAGAAAGAGAAGTCCACCCCGTCTTAGGGATATTTGAAGAAGAAATATACCCCGCCAGGGGGCATAGAAGCCATAAAGAATATGCCCCGGCTCAGGGGCATTTGAAAAAGAAACATACCCCGCCTGGGGGACGCAGAAGCAAAGAGACAGAATACACCTCCACCCGGGGGCACCGAAGCAAAGAGGCATACATCCCGACCTGGGAGCACATGAAGAAAGAATATACCCTGACTTAGGGGCGTCAGAAGAAGAAACATACACCCCGATCCGGGGACATAAGAAGCAAGAGAATATGCCTTGCGAAAAGGGTATAAGAAACATGAAGAATGTACCCCGCTCAGGGGGCAGAAAGAGACACACTCCACCGTTGGGGCATAAGAAGCAGAAGCACTTACCCCGCTCTGGGGGGGCATAGAAAGAGACACACTCCATCCTGGGGGCATAAGAACCAAAATACACCTCTCCATGGGGGATAAGAAGGAGACATGCTCCACCATGGGGGCACAAGAAGCAATGGCTGCACCCCGGCTCAGGGGCAGATGAAGAGAAGTCCACCCCGGCTTAGGGGTATTTGAAGCCCTGCCCGGGGGGCATAGAAGCCATAAAGAACACGCCCCGGCTCAGGGGTATTCGGAGAAGAAAGATACCCCGCCTCAGGGGGGCACAAGAAGCAGACCACACCCCACCTTGGGAGCACAAGAAGCAAACATCCCCCCGGTGTGTCTGGCCAGAAGAAAAGAATTCACCCCGACCTGGGGACACTCGAAGAAAGAAGCACATCCCGATCTGGGAGCACATGAAGAAAGAATATACCCCGACCGAGGGGCGTCAGAAGAAGAAATATACGCCCCGATCCAGGGACATGAGAAGCAAGAGAATACGCCCTGCGAAAAGGGTATGAGAAACATGAAGAATGTACCCCAGCCTAGGGGGCACAAAAATACACTCCGCCCTCGGCGCATAAGAAGCAGAAGCACCTACCTCGGCCTGGGGGCACAAAAATACACTCCGCCCTTGGCACATAAGAAGCAGAAGCATCTACCCCGACCCGGGGCACAGAAACAAAGAGACATACATCCCGATATGGGAGCATAAGAAGAAAGATATACTCCGCCCAAGCGGCATTTGAAGAAACAACATACCCTACTTCGGGGGCACAGAAGCCGTAAAGGGATACACCCCACCCTTGTGGGGCACAAGAAGTAAAACACACCCCGCCTTGGGGGGCATATGAAGCCAAGAATCACACCCCGTCTTGGGGGTACTTGAAGAAGAAGCATACCTCGCCTCGAGGGCCTAGAAGCTATAAAGAACACTCCCCGACTCAGGGGCATATGAAGAGAAGTCCACCCCAGCTTAGGGGTATTTGAAGAAGAGACAAACCCCGCCAGTGGGGGCATAGAAGCCATGAAGAACGCGCTCCGACTTAGGGGCATTTGAAAAAGCTACATCATGCCTTGGGAGTATCAGAAGAAAAGATTCCACCCTGGCTTAGGGGCATCTGAAGAAGGAATACATCCCGGTCTCGGGGTCCATGAAGCAACATATATCCCCCCCCCTCCCCCGGGGGCATCTGAAGCAGAACAAACAACATTCTCCGGCTTAGGGGGAGCATATGAAGAAAGGAATACACCTCGATATGGGAGCACATAAGCAAAGAAGAAGAGTTCACCCCGCCTCGGGGGCAGAAGAAGCAAGAATTACACCCCACCCTGGGGGCATATAAAGCAACATACACCCCGCCTGGGGGCATAGAAGCCATAGAGGAGACTCCCCGGCTCGGGGGCATCAGAAAAAGAAGCACGCCCCACCTGGGGGCACAGAGGCAAAGAGGCAAAACACACCCCTCAGGGAGATGCATACCAAATAAAGCTACACCCCAACCTGGGGGCACGTTAAGAGAAATACACTCTAGCGTGGAAGCATTAATGTGGAAAGAAGAGCAGAATAAAGAAAAAGACACGCATGAGGCAGACGTGGTCTTCGAGCCCGCCTCATCACATAAAAGAAGAGAAGAAAAGAAAGAAGACACATGAGGCAAACGTGGTCCTCGAGCCCACCTCATCACGCAAAAGAAGAGAAGAAAAGGAGGAAGAGACACATAAGGCAGACGTGGTCCTTGAACCCGTCTCTCCACAAAAGAAGAAAATAAAGAACAGTCACGAGGCAAACATGGTCTTTGCGCCTTCCTCTCCACAAAAGAAGAAGAGAAGAAGAGAGAGAACAGTCATGAGGCGAACATGGTCCTTGCACCTGCCTCTCTATAAAAGAAGAAGAGAAGAAGAGAAAGAGCAGTCACGGGGCGAACATGGTCTCTGCACCTGCCTCTTTACAAAAGAAGAAGGGAAGAGAAAAAGGAGACATGAGGCGAACATGGTCCTTGCACCTGCCTCTCCATAAAAGAAGAAGAGAAAAAGAGAAAGAGCAGTCACGGGGTGAACATGGTCTCTACACCTGCCTCTCCATAAAAGAAGAAGAGAAAAAGAGAAAGAGCAGTCACGGGGTGAACATGGTCTCTACACCTGCCTCTCTACAAAAGAAGAAGAGAAGAGAAAAAAGAGACATGAGGCGAACATGGTCTCTGCACCAGCCTCTCCATGAAAGAAGAAGAGAAGAAAAGAAAGAATAGTCACGGGGTGAACACGGTCCTTGAACCCGCCTCTTCACACAAAAGAAGAGAAGAAAAGAAAGAAATGACCATGAGGCAAGCATGATCTTTACACCGCCTCTCCATAATAGAAGAAGAGAAGAAGAGAAAGAAGAGTCACGAGGCAGACATGGTCTTTGCACCTGTCTCCCCACACAAAAGAAGAAGAAAAAAAAGAGACATGAGACAGACGTGGTCTTCGAACCCGCCGCTTCACAAACCCTTCTCCTCGGCTCACGTATCCTACTACCCGACGCCCTTTGGCTCAGTCATTCCGGCCAAGGCCCACTGTCATGATTAATCCACCCGTCCCACCGCGCTCTCCGATATCTTTTCGGCTTTACAGCCTACTCCTAACATCTCTCGGCTTGTCAGCCTGCTCCCAATATCCCTTGGCTTTTTAGCCTACTTCCCAATATCTTCGGCTCTTGCAGCCTGCTTCCCAGAATTCGGCCTACTTCCCAGAATTTGGCCTTCACGGCTCGCTTCCCATAATTTCAGCTCTTGCAGCCCGCTTCCCAATATCTTTGGCTCCCGCAGCCTACTTCCTAGAATTCGGCCTTTACGGCCTGCTTCCCAGAATTCGGCCTTTACGGCCTACTTCCCAGAATTCGGCCTTCACGGCCCGCTTCCCAATTTCGGCTTTTGCAGCCCGCTTCCCAATATCTTTGGCTCTCGCAGCCTGCTTCCCAGAATTCGGCCTTTACGGCATGCTTCCCAAAATTTGGCCTTTACGGCCTGCTTCCCAGAATTCGGCCGTCACGGCCCGCTTCCCAATTTCGGCTTTTGCAGCCCGCTTCCCAATATCTTTGGCTCTCGCAGCCTGCTTCCCAGAATTCAGCCCTTGCGGCCTGCTTTCCAGAATTCGGCCTTCACGGCCCGCTTCCCAATTTCGGCTTCTGCAGCCCGCTTTCCAATATCTTTGGCTCTCGCAGCCTGCTTCCCAGAATTCGGCCTTTTCGGCCTGCTTCCCAGAATTCGGCCTTCACGGCCCGCTTCCCGTAACTTCGGCCCCTGTAGCTCGCTTCTCAACTTCGGCTCCTGTAGCATGCTTCCCATAATTTGGCTCTCGTAGCCCGCTCCCCTCGATTTTTGGCTATTGTGGCCTACTTCCAATATCAACTTCGGCCTTCACGACCCGCTTCCCCAGTGTCCTTTCAGCCGTTCTTGGTCTGCTTCCCTAATACCTTTACTACCACTACACTTATACGTAATAGTAATATTTTATTATGCAAAAAACAAACAAACAAACAAACAAAAACAAAAAAAGAAACAAAAAAAGAAACAAAACAAAACAAAAAGAAAACAACAAAACGAACACAAAAAAAAGAAAGAGAAAAGAAAGAAGAGAATGCATGATTGCCGTACTTGCATGGTTGCTTAATATAGAATAATACACCTCCTTGGAATTTTCTTGGACCATGCTTCCTTGCTAAATAATATCGCCCCGATTCCGGATGCACGGGCGTCACGGCGCACGCTCAAAGGGAACCCAATTATGGTAGGTGCATACGTCAAGGGGAAGAGTTATGGCTGAATTGCTAAGCCCAACTCACAAAATAAACCTGAGACAACGCTCCCACACTTAGCACTTAATGTGTTCAATAGCTTTCAACCATAGGGATTGCCCGAATTCCTTCTTAGCACTCTACGGAGACTTGAATTCCTGCACTCGCGTGAAAGGTAATCGTGAGGAAAAAGCTGCCTACCCCCACTGTAAAACAAAACAAAAACAAAAAAGAGAGAGAAAAAAAATGATGCAAAAAGAAAGAGAGAAACGTGAATCCAAGTGGCCGAGAATCCCCATTGAGACATATGAGGAGACTCGCGCGAAATGGTGAAGCGAATTAGAATAAGGATGAAACCTATTAGCCGGGAATCCCCATTGACATATGAGGAAACTCACGTCAAACGGTGGAATCCACAATAGAATCACAATAAGGATGAATCTTAGTAGCCGGGAATCCCCATTGAGACACATGAGGAGACTCGTGCCGAACCGTGAAATACGCTACCAAAATAAACAAGTGGGGGCTGTGTGAAGCTACCGAAAGTCGAAAGCCTGGAACTAATGTGTAGGCGCTAGAGTGATCCTCGAGTGTCACCAGGAAAATATGCATATCCCTATGGTTAGGGCTCTTTGTTCACATACCGCCACGCCACTGAGAATTACCTCGGGTGAAATACGTGAATTAAGGCTATGCATGCAAGACGTGCGATATCCTCTTGACGGGTGCACCACCCCTCAATTGTGCCTCATGACCCGCACCGTGTCTACGAATTATGGGCGATATCCCTATCCCATCCCCTATAGAGGGAGCTATCACATACGTATGTTTATGTTATGTCTACTAATGAATGCCTGCATGCTTGAATAAAAAAAATAATAACAAAATAAATAAATAAAAAAATAATGTGTGTATACAGTAAAATCAATTTCGGCTATCGCAGCCTATTTTCCCAGCTCTGGCTCGTAGAGCCCAATCTTGGCCCCCCATGGCCTACCTCTTGCCCTCGCGGCTCATTAATCTCCCAACTCCGGCTTCTGTAATCCGCTTCCCCGATTCGGTCTTCATGGCCCGCTTCGCATAATTTCGGCTCTTGCAGCCCGCTTCCCAACATCTTTGGCTCTTGCAGCCTGCTTCCCGGAATTCGGCTATCATAGCCTGCTTCCCAGAATTCGGCCTTCGCGGCTCACTTCCCATAATTTCGGCTCTTACAGCCCGCTTCCCAATATCCTTGACTTTATAAGCTGCTCCCCCAATTCGGCCTCCGCGGCCCGCTTCCCGACTTTGGCTCTTCTGGCCTGCTTCCCTTTGGCTTTTATAGCCTGCTTCCCAACTTTGGCTCTTGTAGCCTGCTTACCTCGGCCCCCATGGCCCGCTTTCCCAAGTCTGGCTCTGGCAGCCTACTCCCCAAATTTCGGCTTTCGCAGCCCGCTTCCCTGATTTGAGGACACTAAATAAATTCTCACCCCATGTTTACGTGCAAGGGAATATAGAAGAGGAGAAAAGAGAAGAGAAGAAAAATAAGAGAAGAAGAGACGAACAAAGCACGTCAGTTCCTGGTACCCCGTCGGCACTGATGAAGAGACAAAGAGACCAACAAACCTTGTCAGCTCCCGGCACCCTATCGGCGCTGACGAAGAGACAAAGAGACCAACACACCATGTCAGCTCCCGGCACCCTATCGGCGCTGACGAAGAGACAAAGAGACCAACACATCATGTCAGCTCCCGGCACCCAGTCGGCGCTGACGAAGAGACAAAGAGACCAACAGAGCATGTCAGCTCCCGACGCCCCGTCGGCACTGACGAAGAGACAAAGAGACCAACATACTGCTTCAGTTCCCGGCATCCCGTCGGCACTGATGAAGAGACCAATATGTTGCTTCAGTTCCTGACACCCCGTCGGCACTGATGAAGAGACCAATATGCTGCTTCAGTTCCCGACACCCCATCGGCACTGATGAAGGGACCAATATGCTGCTTCAGTTCCCGGCATCCCGTCGGCACTGATGAAGAGACCAATGTACTGCTTCAGTTCCCAACACCCCATCGGCACTGATGAAGAGACCAACATACTGCTTCAGTTCCCGGCACCCCACCGGCACTGATGAAGAGACAAAGAGACCAACATGTCATGTCAGTCCCCGACGCCCCGTCGGCACTGACGAAGAGAAGAAGAGACCAACATACCACGTCAGTGCCCGGCAACCTGTCGGCACTAACGAAGAGAAGAAGAGACCAACATACCACATCATTCTCCGTCTCCGGTCGACACTGATGAAAAGAAGAAGAGATAAACAAACCATGTCAGCTCCCGACACCCTGTCAGCACTAACAAAGAGAAGAAGAGACAGACAAACCATGTCAGTTCCCGACACCCTGTCGGCACTGATGAAGAGAAGAAGAGACAGACAAACCACGTTAGTTCCCGACACCCTGTCGGCACTGACAAAGAGAAGAAGAGACAGACAAACCATGTCAGTTCCCGACACCCTGTCGGCACTGACGAAGAGAAGAAGAGACAAACAAACCATGTCAGCTCCCGACAACCCGTCGGCACCGATGAAGAGAAAAAGAGACCAGTACACCCACGGGCACCGCCCGGCTCATCCATCACCTGCGCTACCCGTGGGTGGGGGGCATTTGTGGACACCAAAAATTACACGCACAGATATCCTGCTCGGCCCAGCATCAACAACGGCACCGAGTGAAGAAACCCCGGAGAGACTAGTCACCCAGACTCCCCAAATATGCACACTGCCGTGAAGCCATCGCCGGAGTCACGACATTGAAGAGAAATCAACCACCAAGAGCCCCACAATCCATGGGCCTCGAAGAAAATCAAATGGGCCACAACTCGTGCTCACAACAGGCTTAAAATTACCCATTTAGCCATTCAACGGCACGCCCAAGGCCCTTAGCGGCACGCCACTGGCCCCTCTCAGCGGCACGCCCTTGGCCTTCAGCGGCACACCCCCAGGGTGTCTCCAACGGCACACCCCCTGGGGAGCCCCAGCGGCACACCCCCAGGGTGCCACCAGGCGGCCCCCAGCGGCACACCCGGGGTGGCCTTCAGCAGCACGCCATGTTTCACCCTTCAGCGACACGCTCCCGCGCCTGCTCAGCGACACGCTCCCGTGCCCGTTCAGCAGCACGCCTGCGAGCGTCCTCAGCAGTACTCCTGCGAGCTTCTTCAGCGGCACACCATCACGGCCCTTCAACGGCACGCGTTGGTGGCCTCCCAGCGACACACTTCCTTTGTGTTCCAACGGCACGCTGTCCAGGCTCTTCAACGGCACGCTCCGGCAGGACGACATGATGCCCATGCCCTACAGATTCTTGGCGCGCAATGGGCTTGCTGAGGTGTCGCCTGGGGAGACAGCCACGCTGCCTATCCCCCTGCCACCAAGGACGACGGGTCAAATCCCCAATCAATGCCTCCGATTTCCCGCCTCTGACTACCGTGCTCGAACGCTTCCGCCGTGGAGGGTATAAAAACCCCTCTCCTTCGACATAGAAGAGGTGAGACACACAGGCAGAGGGCGAAGAGAAGAAGAGGAGGAGAAGAGAAGAAGGGGGAAGAGAGGAAGAGAGGGGAAAGGCTTCGCCGCTTCACCCACCACCGCCATCTGTGCGAAGAGGGAAGAGAGGAAGAGAAGAAGAAGGGGAGGGGAGGCTCTGCCTCCCCCTCCTGCTGCTCCGTCCATCGCCATCCGCGCGAAGAGAAGAAGAAGAAGAGGAAGAGAAAGAAGAGAAGAAGAATGGGGGGAGAGGGCCTGCTGCCCTTCCCCTCCCCGCTGCTACTCCGGCTCCTGGCATCCGTGCGAAGAGAAGAGTAGAAGAAGAATGAGTGGAGAGAGGGAGTGAGGTCCGGGAGGGGATGAGTCCACGCTCCGTTTCCCTCCCACTGTATTTCATTTTCTTCTTTCTTTCCCTTCATATCTTTTTTTCCGTCGTCGCGATGTATTAGCCCCCTTGGGGCACTCCTCTTGTGAGAATAAAAGTAGAGGGCTTGCAATGTCTCCTCGGACGTCTTTCCAACGCATTTCTTCCGGGTTTACATCCTTCGGTGTTTCACACCCCTTTCTTTTCTTCCCTTCCTTAGGGTTTACTTCCTGCCGAGCATTTTCCTCTTCGTTCACCCCCAGCCGTGCCTCCAACGGCACACCCCAATTGTGCCTCTAACGGCACACCTAATTGTGCCTCCAACGGCTTCAGCGGCACGCCCTGATTGTGCCTCCAACGGCACGCCCAGTCGCGCCTTCAGCGGTATACCCCCCCAGCTGTGCCCCAGCGGCACACCCGAGCCGTGCCCCAGCGGCACACCCCAGCCGTGCCCCAGCGGCACACCCCAGCTATACCTCCAGCGGCACACGCCCCTACGGGCCTTCCCCGGTACGCCCCGGCCAAGCCCTTTGCCGGCACACCCCGTGGGTCTTCCTCGGCACACCTCGGCCAGGCCCTTCGCCGGCACGCCCTCTCGTGCCTCCCTTGCCCGGCACACTTGCCCTTCCTTCTTGCCCGGTGCATCCCCCCCCCAACCAGTCCTAGAGTAGTCTTCCACTCGCCATTCCCTCCGAGTTTTTTAAGGTTTATAAAGGTGTTGCCGCTCTCGGGCGCCCACCTCCAGTTGTTGGGTTCCGCCACTCCATGTGGGCGCGTTCTCTGTATCTCCCTTACGCTCGGGTCAAGGGGAGATGCTGCCGAATTTTTATTAGAAATGATAACATATTAAAAGACAAAAGGAAGCAACAAACAAATGGAACAACCACACCTTAAAAAAGACTAAAAGAAAGCAACAAACAAACGAAAAGAACAACGGTAAAACGCTTTAACCGAGGCAAGGGAATCGTAATTAACTCAAAGAGAGCCGAACCGAACGACAACTAAACAACTTAAACATCCGCTCTCATGAGAGAAAGAATGAAAATTAATCAAGAGAAGGAAAGAAGAAACCCATGCAAACTTAATAAAATCAGAAAAGAAGAAAAGAAAAGCCTTAAAAGAAACAGAGGAGGAGTAGGCTCCCCATGCCCTTCGCCGGTACGCCCCTTCAGCCACTTTCGTCGGTACACCCTCCAGCCACCCTTGGCCGGCACGCCCTTCGCCGGCATAGCCCTCTAGCTGCCCCTTCGCCGGCACTCCCAGCGCGGCCAGATCTTCAGCGGCACACCTGCCTGTGCCCTTCACCGGCACACACGCCTGCGCCCCCTCATCGGTGTAGATATATATTTTTCCTCTCCTCTCTATAAGAATCAGGGCGCATCAAGTGCGCGGACCAATGCGTAATGGGCAAATAACGAAAATGAGAAGGAAGTAGAGAACAAAAGAAAGGACCGTGATCGCGACCAAGGCGCCGCACGTGACCGGCACGCCGTACCTTGGAAAGGAAGGAGCTGCAGCGCTGGAGAGATGAACGGTTCTTTAGGAGCCGCTCGACTTGACGCGGTCTTACGACAGACCGTCCTTGTACGCTGCAAAGGAGGCGGGAGGAGCTGCTGCCGTGGGACGGACGGTGGAAGGTAGACCACACTCCAAGGAAGAATGGTCGTCAATGAACCGCACCACACGTTGAACGGCCAAAGGGAAGCCGCTCGATCCCTTCACGCAGCAAGCTGACAAGGGTTCGACCTCCACCCTCTCCGGCCGGCCAGAGGGGATGGGCCTCGTGCTGATGAAGTGCTGACCTGCAAAACAGTGTAAAGACACAAGAGAAACACCCAAATTAGAACTAAAAGACGTAGTACATGTTCACATAAGGAGGATTAAGCATAAATTAATGAAAAGGGGAATACCTGGGAGATTTTAAACCCCTAGGGTGACAAAAGCATGGGTGGATGTGTGCATGGAAACGAAAATGAGGGAAGACGTGGGGGAAGGGCAATGCATGCAACAGACGATGAAGAAATCGAGAGACGACACTATGACTCGACACGTAGATTACTCCCTGAACCGGAGGCTCGTAAGGACGTAGAGAGCCTCCCTCCTTGGTGCTAGGTCGCTCAGGAATGCGGCAGGGCTTCGCCGTCGACCAAAAATCTCCCCCCTTTCGACGTCCGGCCACTAGGGTCTATTTATAGAGCCTAGAAAGCCAGTCTCGAAATCAGGGTTTTTAGGTATTTTCAGGTCGAGATTATAAAAGATAAATCATAGATATTATCATAATCTCTTATCCAGTCGAAACGGCATCAAAAATGGTTGATTATCCACGGAGAAATCATCAAAACAAACTGGGGATAAAGCCATGAATAAAAGAGACAAAAGTCTGTTAAAAAGCCTCATCCGACGGGATGAGCGGTCTTACGATAGACCGCGCAACATTTGGGCGGTCGGGTTCAGACCGTCCAAGCTATCGGTGGAAATTCAGATAATCAGAAAATCAACCCAATTATCTCTCTAACTGGCCGAAACGCCCGCCGTTGGACCCTCAAAGGTGAACGATTCTAGTGAGATCGTTCTAGTGTAGAGCGGCCAATAGCCAACCATTTCACCCTGTCGGTGATAATTCGGATAATTGGATAATTATCTGAGGAAATGGGTGTGCGTAGGACTCTGAGGTATAGGCGGTTGTAATACGCCCGTCCATTGGTTTGAACGGTCCTAATAGGGCCGTACCACAGCATGTCGGTGAATATTCAGAAAAGACCTCAGAAATTAACAAAATGTATGAACGGTTCATATTTAACCGCTCATCATCTGAACGGCTGAGGTTGGGCCGTGTATGCTATGAAACGTTCAATTGACCAAAGCCAAGGCTCATTAAGCCCTGAATCGCCATGGACTTCACCAAGGAGGGAGATGACCCATAAAATGAGCCCAATACGTGCCACAAAAAATGGCCCAATGAATGATGGACAACTCGAGGCATCAACTAATGGGAGTAAGAGAAACGACTCAAATTATCGGTATAAAACGGGTGTCAACAGATGCCCCTCCTTAACGTCCTCTTTGCAGGTGAGTGAGCGGAGGTGACATGGAACATGGAGGTGGAGCGGAAATGCAGCGGAGTGGACCGGAAAAGCGGGCGTTAAGGTAAAACGACACCCGTTCTTACCAACAAGTGATGAGAATCTTCCGGAAAACCTTGAACCATGCCGAGAATAGTTAACTGAAAGTGATGCCAAATCTAGAGAAACTAAACTAAATAAAACAAATCGACAAGACCGTCCTCTTGGGGGACACAATCCCGCGGTCCAATGAGGGGGCCACAAAAGAAAAAAGGCTAAAGCTCCAGACGGAGACCTTTCAATCAACCGGACCAAACGAATCGACCAAAGAAAACCTTCGAATTCAGAGTGGAATTAGTTCCTCTTACTCGAGCGTCCGAACACATAGTTGACCATTACTGACGGGACATTTCTTAAGCAAACCATGGGGCATGAAAGCTCAAAAGGATGCGTATGATGCATGGTGGGCTAAAATAAAGGAAACCGTTAAAACAAATGCCAAGAAAGATTAAAATATAAAATATTCAAGAGTAGTATTGCTAAGCTAGGAACGTCAGAGTCAAGATACCGTCCGCAACCACAGCGTGCAGATAGAACCGTCCTCCTCGTGACATCCCAACTTAACGGCCTATCCGAAGGTTAGGTACATGAGCCTAGATCATCATCATTTTTGTTGAAGGGGAATATCAGATCCGGGGACACGTAGATAACCTGCCGGCTCTTGAAATAATATAACATAATACCATATAATTAATGCAATAAGGGATTAGGGATAGAAGGCCATACCTGACTTACCAGTGCAGGCGAAACGGCGAGACTGGAGGAAATGATGCTGCATAAGATGGTTAAGAGGTAATTTCCAAAGAAAACATCAATATTCATGATCTAAATACACCATCCAGATAAACGGCCTTATTGTAACCGTGCAATATTCCAAACGGCTCTATGTTAACCGTGTATACCTGAACTTTAAACGATTCTAAAGGGGCCTGTTGCCAGGGATGAACGGTCTACATAATACCATTTATGATAGAACGGCTCTATGAGAACCGCTCGGGCCTGGAATTTCAACCGACTTAAAGTTAACGGTCACTAGTGATGTACGGCCAAATAGGAACCGCCCAACGGACAAACGGTCTAACGATAGACCGTCCTTCTCTGTAACCTCGAAAAACTGAAACCCCCTCGTCTCCCTCCACCGTAACCGATGGTGGAAGGGACGAAGGAGGCCAGAGACCCTCGTTCTCCCATTCCCTCACTCTCTCTTCTGCAAACCCCCCCTTTCTCTAAGCCTTAAGCCCTTCTCTCAAACCCTCCCCGTCTTCCCGATGACACGGACGAAGCACCAGGCGGCCAGGCCACCGGCCGCCGGTGAGAGTTCACCGCCGCCGCCGCAACCGCCACCACCGCCGCCGTCTGAGGAAGGAGGGACGCCCGGAGTGACGATGGAGGAGCTCACCATCGTTGTCGCCGAGGAAGAGGCCCCCGCCGGAGAGGAAGAGCTCGTTGGAGAACAAGTACCGACGAGGGCGGCCAAGAAACCCCGCGACCCCGAGGTAGGCCTCCCTCGCTAAATTTTATTTTTCAGCCAGTTTAGAAACCTTTTTAGGGGGGTTTAGGTGTTTAGGGGTGAGTTAGGGGGCCACGGCGATCTCCCCAGCCGGCTGGGGACGTTCACCGTCGTCGGGGACGACGACGGTAGAACGGTTCAACAGAAACCGCCCGAACCGAACAATGCGGTCCACATAGGACCGTCCAAATTTACACGGCTTAGGAAACGCCGTTCAAACCCACACAGCAAACGAACCATCTTTAAACAGACACGGTGAGGGTATCACCGTTCAAACAGTAAACGGACCGCATTGGTCCGTTCAATCATTCAACCGAGGCAAAACAATACAGTCCCTATAGGACCGTCCACAAGTCATGCGGACCAAGGGGGACCGCTTCTCCATAGGAAGATGGGCAGACAGACGATTCAAGGTGATCCGTCCAGGACAGGAACAGTTAAGGGGAGCCCGTGCAAACAAAGAATCTGGAGAATCAGAACGGTTGGAAGGGGACCGCTCAATTGACGAGCGGTCAGTGGATAACTGTTCTTCAAACTAAGAATTGGATCTCGAGAATTTACGAATCAATATGCAAGACTAAATCATTAATATGAATGAAATGCATGCAGGGGAAGCGTAGGACCCGTACCTCGTGGTTGTAGGTCCGTGCAGTGTACTTGGCGCTGCCGGACTTCCAGAGGGAGCGGTTGACCGCCATGGGGTTCGCCCCCTTCCTGAGCATTGAGGTGTGTCGCTTTGACGCGGCTCTGCTCTACGCCCTGCACGACCGTTGGGATCCAGTGAGTCGCGCGTTCCTTTTCCCGTGGGGCCACATGGTCCCCACGCTAGAGGACGTGGCCAGGCTCACTGGCCTACGTGTGCACGGGTCACCGGTCAGCGGGACTACCTTTCCTGACTACCGGGGGATGCTCGGGAGTTGCTCGGCTTACAGCTGCGGCGCCTCGAGAGGCAGTCGACCCTCCTTCCCCGGGCTGCTCTCCAGGATAGCCTGGGTCTACGACGTGCGGGAGTTGCGGTCGGGGAGCGACCGGAGGAGCACTTGGAGCGGCTCGTGGGGCTGGCGAGGCCGAGAGTTGCTGCAGGACCGGGACCTGAGGCGGACAGAGTTCTACGACGGTTCCTGATGCTGCTGTTCGGGCGGCTTCTCTTCTCCACTCGGGCGGACGTGATGAGTTGTAGGTTCCTTCCCTTCCTCCAGGAGCTTGAGCACGCGAGTGACTACGCTTGGGGAGTGCCAGTTCTTGCTTTCCTGTTTGACACGCTCAGTTCGACGGCACGCCGGACGATGCTTGGGGGCTTCTCCCCCTTACTGCAGGTACAACCTTCTACCCTATACTCGGTTATGCTATCCTAAATGTTTGCTGAATGCTGACACGACCTTGTAATGCAGGTGTGGGCCTACGTGCGCCTACGTGGGCTAGGTAGGGGCGAGGAGACCCGTCCTGGGCTCCTGCCGATCGCGCGGAGGTGGACAGCACCTCGGGAGATGACAGCCCTGAGACGACAGGTCCGGGAGCTGCAGGACGACCTGGACACCCTACCGTATACCTCGGTATGTTTCTAAACTCAAACTCCTTAGTTAAATGCAATTCTTTCATGATTATGATGCTGATGCAGTTTCCTATCTTTTACAGGTGCGGTGGACTCCTTATACGGAGGAGAGCCTGGAGGGCCAGCCGTGGGTGGCCGAGGCCTTGGCCTTTTCTGGCCGGGACGTGTGGCTTCACTGCATGAATGTGGTGGAGCCACTGTACTTCAGGTTGGTGATGAGGACCATCGGGGTCCATCAGCCGGCTGTTGAGTTCCCTGCGCCTGAGAAGGCGGGGGAACAGGTGACGAGGACGACCCAGGGACTCCGCGAGGCGTTTGATTGGACAGCGAGGAACGCCGAGCAGGTCGCCGACTGGACCGCGCGTGGGCGAGTGGTGACCGCCCGGGTAGAGAGCGACAGCGCGTACTACACTGCGTACGCACGGCACTACCGGGACCAGGTGTTCCGGGGCGCCCACCGACCGGTACGACTTCTAAACTTAAACTTTGTCTATTATGCTTATGATGATGCACTGACACATGGACTTTTAAATGTAGGTCGACCCTGCAGGACGAGTGGCAGAGTTGCAGGGACTCCTGCACTCCACCATCTGGGAGAGAGACGAGGCCCGGCAGGCCCTGGCCCTACTGGTGAGTTTTCTAAACCTTAGACTCTTTAAATTATGCAGTTCTATATGATTATGCATGCATGTGACTGACCTGGAGTATTTGGATGCAGCGTGCCGAGGGGACTCGGAGGCAGGGACCAGACGCTCCTTCTTCTTCTTCTGCCCAGACCCCAGTAGACCGGGCCGATCGGGATGCTGACTTTACTCGGATGGTGGAGCGGGCCAAGGCGGCTGAGGTGGCCCTTACAGAGAGGGTACGCAGTTCTAAACTTCCTCTTGCTTATTATGCTTATGAATGATATGCTTATGTAACTGACTGACAAGTGATGTGTGGATGCAGACATCTGAGTTGACCCACCTTCGGGTCGAGTTGGAGCGGAGCCGAGCAGCGGCTCGAGAGGAGGTAGCTCGCGCGCGGGCGGAGGCCGCACTGAGCCGATCGGCAGACACAGTGGAGACCGCGCTCCTCCAGGCCGAGTTAGAGAGACTCCAAGCTGGTGCGGCCGAGGCTCAGCGGTATCGGACCGAGGCGGCGGAGTTACGCGGGGAGCTGCGAGCGTATAAGGACATCAGTCGGCGCTCGCGCAGCGGGACCCCGAGCGTCAGCCACGGTACACATGGTTCTGTTAGGAGCTACTTCACAGGTTCCTCCGACCAGCGGAGGAACGAGGAGGATGAGCAGTGCCGGCGACGCCGTCGTGACGAGGCGACCTCAGCGATGCCTCCCCCGAAGAGGTACGAGGGTGGGGGAGACAACGACGGGAGCCAGGGAGAGGGAGCTGCTTGACCTGTTGCACTGGGCCCATCTTTTGTACATGATGTGACATGATAGTGATGTGCATATTTTTTGTTTTTTCACTTGCTTTGCGGATGAATGTATGTATGCATGAATGGATGAATGTGTCTTGACTACTAGATAGAGTGAGACAGACGGGCGAGTTTTGAGAGATGTGCTCAGCTAGAGAGAGGGTGAGACAAAGGGACGCCGATTGAGTGACGCATACGCCGACTGAGTGAGATGAGAGACGAACGCCGACTTGAGTGAGACGAGAGATGTACGCCGACTGAGTGAGATGAGAGACGTACGCCGACTGAGTGAGATGAGAGACGTACGTCGACTTGAGGGAGGCGAGAGTGGTAAGTTGATTGGGGGGGCAGAGCACATGGGCGGTTCTTGTATAGCCGTTTAGAGATAAGGGCGGTTCTCCACAGACCGCTCCAATTGGATTGGGACGGTTCAATAAAAACCGTAAGAACATTTGAACGGCGGATTGTAGACCGTACAAGTCACTGGACTCGGATTTTCTGAGGGAGATGAACGGTTGATAGTGGGCCGTTCATGAATATGGACGGTCTATCGCAAGACCGTCCAAGTGGACATCCTGTCTGCTCGAACGGGGACTCCCTGGAGAGTCCCCAGCCCGAGGGTAAGACGTTTTGAACTTATCAAAACCTTATCTTAACCCGTCCTAGACTTAACCAGCCTAATCCTGAAAGGCCCAGGCTTCCTAACAAGTCTTATAAGTAATACAGGGGCCTAAACTCGTAGCTCACACATCCCCTCTCTTTCAAGGCTTGAAATCTTTGATTCTCACTACCAAAACATCATGAAGAGGGCCCTAGAGGCGAGTTCGAAGGAGGGGGCACTCTTTGAAGGGCCCAAGTTGGCCAGAAAAGAGCGGGAAGTGCTCCAACGGCTGACCGCAATCCCACGACATCTAAGCTCAAGTCCCATGAGAGAGGTAAGCCTATCACGGTACATTTAGTTCAATTTATTTTCTTCAACTTATATTCCCTCCTTTCCCTCTCTTTTGGCCTCCAGCTTCTTCCTGGCGCGAGGCGGTACTCTATCTTGAAGTGGCTGGCTCCCATGGTCCGTGCTTTGCCCCTAGGAGTGACGGCCATCCTTCGATCCTGGCATCTACAACCTCTCCTAGTGCTTGGTCAAAACTATCCAAAACTTTCCCTTGACTGGCACAGCATCTCAGCTATAGTTGAAATATGGCACCCTCAGACCCATACTTTCTTCTTTCCATCATTTGAGGCCACTGTCCTACTAGAGGAGGTGGAGACCTACTTTGGGTTTCCTAGATCCAAGGTGGGGGAGGAAGACTTGATATGCCATACGGTTGCCCCTATAGACCCGAGACTCATTCTAGGGGGATTCATCTCGGACAGTAGAGAGATTCACGCCTTCGTAGGCCCGCGTCAGATCCACCTTCTTCCCCTCAGCCAGTGGGTAGTGTAGCATTGTAAGAACAGGAGTGAGCGGGACGAAGCTATAGCCAAAGTCGCCTCCATTTGTTTATACGGCGCCCTCTTGTTTCCCTCAGTCGAGCACATCCTAGAGACGCCCCTTCTTAGTACCATCAGCGGACTGTGGCAGGGACTTTCCATCTCCCAGGCCATCCTTACTTATTTGTACGAGGGTCTTACTTCAGCAGCCTTGGGAGGTCCCCTCTTTGGTTCCATGATCCTATTGGAGTGCTGGTTGGGGGTTAGGATGAAATTCATTCAAAGGGAGGAGGTCACTTCGACGAGCAGGATCTTTGGGAGCCACCCCCTCTTCTTTATAGGTGGCGCGTTCAGATTATCCCCACAGGTCGAGTGTAGGACAGCTGAGATGAAGACCAGGGACGAGTGGCGATTGTACGTCAATCGGCTGGCCCTGGACAGGTTCGTGATGCGCCCGGGCTTCCTTCATGACACCACCGTCAGAGTTCGCAGGAGGATCGGCTTGGACTTCAGGCTTGTGAGCGACACTGCACTGGCGATGTATAGCCCACACCGGTGCTACTTACAGGTCGGGCTACCCCGGATGGTTCTACCGGCACTACCCCACCTTCCCGCATTGCAAGCGAGGAGGATCGGCGCGGAGGAGGACGAGCAGGCAGTCAGGAGTGCCCTAATTATGTGGGAGGTGAGCAGGGTACTTGCCTTACCGGCAGAGGTGGAAGAGATCTCGGCGATACGCCAGGCCTATCTTAGTGAGCTAAGAAAGATACGTCCTCGCGGGGATGCCCAGCAGAGGATCGAGTGATTTCCCTTTTCTTGTTTGATGATGATTGTTGGATGAGACTTATGTTTAGACAGTTTGATATATGAAAGGAATAAAGTGGATGAATTTGATTGAATTTGGGCTTTGTGGTTTGATCATGATGTGATTGTATAAGGCGAGGATTGAACATTCATGTGGTCACGAACCGACTGCCCTTCCAATCTGCCCCTGTACACATGCAAACATGAAAAAGATTAAATTTATTTTAGGCTTAGCCCCTTGCCTATAGTAAGTCAGGAGATGACCGTTTTCTTGATTTTTGGTCAAGGGGTTAAGCCTTATCAAATAGGCAAATATCAAAATGTGAAAAATGCAAATGAATGCTATGAATGCAAGAGGGAAACATACGATTTGTGAGTTTTGGAATATTTGATTTTTTTTTTGGGTTTTGAAATATTCGATTTTTTTTTGGGTTTTGAAATATTCGATTTTTTTTTGGGTTTTGAAATATTCAAATTTTTTTTGGGTTTTGAAATATTCGATTTTTTTTGGGTTTTGAACCAGCTCGGGTTTTAATAGCAGGGACCTTCTCATCTTGCCATGGACTTCCCAGGCCCAGCGTGTGCAGGAGAGGGACTGCCTGTGGTCGGAGTCAACTTTGCTCAACGGTGTTTCTACCGAGGCCATATCCGGGGTGGGATTCATTCCTTGGGAAAGTAAAAAAAAGATCGAGTGGGAAAGCTGATGACAGGTGTAGAGGTTTTTAGGGCTTGAGTTCTTTCCCAGGACACCCTTTTTTCAAAGAATCCGGTCTGTTTGCTTTGTATCCGTTATCGAACCTTCACCCGCTCTAGGCACGCATGCGACCGGGCTCATAACGTCCCGCGGGGAAACTGTACTGCCACTCTTGCCATGCCTAGTTGCATCCTTTTGGGGTTTTTGAGAGCTTCGAGCTTTGTGCTTTCGGCCTTATCTTTTGATTTTGCCCCTTTTCCTTTCTTTTTCCTTCTTGCTTTCCTTTTCTTTCTTTGCGGAGTGAGGTCTTAACGGATTGCCCCTATTTGAGACCTCTTTTAATGGGGGGATCTGGGTCAGTTCTCGCCCCCTTATTCACCACTTGCCCCTATCTTCAGCCGAGAGAGGGGAAATACAAGGATTTCCACCTTCCCCGAGCATGGCCAAAGGAGAAACGGTGTCGGGTAGCATGAGAGAATACCGAACCACGGGCAATCGTGTAGTGTGTGAGATGCTGGACCTAGGCCCTCCTTTCGCAAGGTATACCCTGCCATCGAGCCGTTGCTGGTTTTGACTTTATGGATAGAAACGTTTTAAATACAACCCATTCCACGGGTTTGGCAATTCCTCACCCTCCGCGTTGATTAGACGATATGCGTTACCTGGGTAAGCTTCTTTGATTACGAAGGGCCCTTCCCAGTTGGGTTGTAGCTTAGACCTGGGACCTGCTGACCTGATGAATTTACGTTTCAAAACCATATTACCTACTTGGAATTTTCTTTCAATGACATTCTTTTGAAAATATCGCGAGACACACTTTTGATATACTGAAACATGATTGGCCGCATTCAACCTTTTCTCGTCTAAGAGTTCCAGTAGGACTAGCAACGCCTCTCGACATTCGTCAAGATTAAGTTCCTTATCCAGCTGCACTCTTAGGGAAGGGATCAGAATCTCATACGGGAGTACCGCTTCCATCGCATATGTGAGAGCAAAAGGAGTCTGCCCTGTGGGAGTGCGGACGGAGGTGCGGTAAGCCCATAGAGCTTCTATCAGTTTGTCAGCCCAATCAGCAAATTTATGTGATTCACATGTTTTCTTGATAATTTTAAGAAGGGTTTTATTCGTGGCCTCAGCTTGGCCATTACCTTGGGGGTAATATGGTGATGAATGATGCAGAGCTATATTGAATTTCTTACAGAGGTCCTGGAGTTCTTGTGAGACGAATTGAGGCCCGTTGTCGGTGACGACATCGCTTGGTACCCCAAACCGTGAGATGATGTTCTTCATAATGAAGCGGCATACCGTGGTGGCTTTGATTTCTGCATAAGCTTCAGCTTCCGCCCACTTGGTGAAGTACTCCGTAGCCGTCAAAATGAAGGACTTCTGCTTAACTGCGGAATTTGGATCACCAAGGGGTCCGATAATATCAAAGGCCCACATGGAGAATGGCCAAGGAGCAGACAGGGGGTGAAGAGAAGAAGCGGGAGCGTGGATTTTGTCAGCGTGGATCTGGCACTGAAGGCACCTACGGACATAGGTGGAACAATCTTCTTCTAGGGTTGGCTAGTAGTAGCCCTGCCTAAGGATCTTTTTCGCCAACGCCTGTCCATTCACATGCCCGCCACACTCACTGGAGTGGGCTGCTTCCACGACTTTCCAAGCCTCTTCGTCATCTAGGCACCTCATTAGGACTCCATTCAGAGCCCGCCTATATAATTCACCAGCAATGATAGTGTATCTTGCGGCAACTCTTCTAATGGCCTTTCGCTGCCCAGCATTTGCCTCTTCCGGAAATGTACCATCCTTGCAATACTGCCCAATTTCATAAAACCACAGCAATTCTTCTTCTTCGATGATCTCCTCGAGCTCAGCTAACGATACTTCCTTCACTTCCTCTCTTTCTATCTTCCTCTCTACGGACTTTCGAAGGTTGTCGAACCAGGGATCCTGAAGAGAAGGAGCATCTAGCCGTTGGACCACAATGGTCTCAGTGGCACGACTTAGGGGAAATGATAGGGAAGAAGCGAGCGATGCAAGGGCATCAGCCAAGATGTTCTGAGAACGAGGAGTATGAATGTAGATGAGTTTCCTAAATTGCCTAGCCAAGAGCGTGACCAGATCTTGATAGGGTTTAAGCTTAGGGTCACGGGTGCGGTAAGTTGACAAAACTTGGCGCAACACCAATTGAGAGTCTCCTATGATGTTAAGGTATCGCGCGCCCAAGATGTAAGCGTGCTTCAGACCGGTAAGGAGAGCCTCATACTCGGCTATATTGTTAGTGGCAGGAAATGAGAGTTGATATGCCACAGGGATAGTTACCCCTTCCGGAGTGAGAAGAACGGCGCCAATTCCGCGGCCTTGGGAATTAAGGGCACCATCGAAATGAAGAGACCAGAAAGGAAGATGAGTGATCACCGCCAGGTGTTCATCGGGGAATTCATCCTGGATGGAATCAGTACGAGGGATAGGAGAGTGAGCCAGGTGCTCGGCAATAGCATATCCCTTGATTGCTTTCTGCACGATGAAGGTGATGTCGAACTGGGAAAGAAAGCTCTGCCAGCGAGCTAGTCGACTAGAAAGGACAGGCTTTTCCAAAAGATAGCGAATGGGGTCCATTCTAGAGATGAGCCTAACCTCGTGGGCGAGGAAATAGTGTTTAAACTTTTGAGCTACCCACACCAGCGCCGCACAGGTCTACTCCATGGCAGTGTACCTGGACACAGTGGGATTAAATAACCTTGAGAGATAATATGCTGCCCTTTCCCTTCCTTCATCATCTACCTGTGCCAGGACGGCTTCTAGGGAGTCCTCAATCACAGAAATGTACAGGATCAGGGGTTTCCCAGGGACAGGTGGTTGTAGAATCGGGGGATTAGAGATGTAGACCTTGAGTTCCTCATAGGCCTTCTGACATTGTTCATTCCATTCAAATTTCACGCCTGCCTTTAGCAATTCATAAAATGGGCGGCATCTTTGCGAGTGCTGAGATATGAATCTCCTAATGAATTGCAAACGCCCGATCAAACCTCGAAGCTCAATGATGTTCTTCGGTGGCGACATTTCCATAACGGCCTTCGCTTTGTTTGGATCGATCTGAATCCCCTGTTTGCTAACTATAAACCCGAGCAATTTCCCTGATGCGACTCCGAACACACATTTCTTTGGATTCATCTTTAATTTGTATTCCCTAGCCCTTTGCAACACCTTGGCTAGAATGGCGGGGTGTTCATCTTGCGACCTCGATTTGACCAAAATATCGTCCACTTAAGCTTCTAAGTAGACGTGCATCATATCGTGGAAGATAGCCATCATTGCCCTTTGATAGGTGGCGCCTGCATTCTTCAATCCGAATGGCATAACGATGTAGCAGTATGTTCCCCATGGTGTGGTAAACGAGGTCTTTTCTTGATCTTCCGGAGCCAAAAGGATTTGGTTATACCCAGAATAACCATCCATGAAGGAGAGGGCTTCGTACCCAGCTGTATTATCGACCAAGACATCAATGTGAGGAAGTGGAAAATCATCCTTCGGACATGCTTTGTTCAAGCCCCTGAAGTCAATACAAATTCAAATTTTACCATCTTTCTTCATTACTGGGACTATGTTTGCCACCCATTGGGGATACAGCACTACTCTAATGAACCTGGTCTTATGCAATTTATCGACTTCTTCCTTAATCCTCAAGGCCATCTGCGGGTGGAATCTTCTTGCTCTTTGCTTAACGGGCGTTGCCCCGGGTTTGAGAATCAACCTATGTTCGACCAAGGTGGGGTCAAGACCCGGCATGTCCTCGTAGGACCAGGCAAAAGAATCGCTATATTCCCTCAAAACCTTGACAAGCTCCTCTTCAACTTGCGGAGGGAGGTTAGCAGAAATAAGTATGAGCCTGGGATCCTCTTCTGTTCCGAGGTTAATTTCCTTAGTGAGCTTATCCACTGCTATGGAAGGTTCGTCAAATTTCTTCAAGCCTTGTGCGTATAAATCGGTAGTGTCATCCACATCATCTTCCTCATCATCCGCTGGGTCCTTCTCATTCATAATTTCATATACTCCTAATCCATCATTGCTCCATACCCCATCAATTCCCTCATCATCTTCCAGGACAATCGCGGTCTCTACAAATTCTGAACATTTCAGCAGAGCATGACATCTTCCGGCCAAATCTTGTAGAAATCTATCGGGAATGCTTTTGGGAGGACGTGTTATGGCAGGCGCCGCAGACGTGGAAGGGCTGACTAGGCACGAACTAGATTCTACCCTGACTGATTCGACTATCCTAGGAGACTCTGCACCCTGTACATCTAATCTAGGGGAGCGGAAGTCTACCGGAAAAGGAACAGGGGCCTCATGCCCCTGGGAATTTTGGCAGAACATAGCGTAATGTTCCATGGAGACCTCTGTTTTGAAATTGGTGTTTTTTTTGGAGGCTGGAGGTGATCACGCAGCAGGAGGAGGAAGAGGATGGAGGAGGAGGTAACTGCATAGGAAACAACTCAGGGAAAATGCAGTCAAAGAAGGGATCAGAAGAGGAGAACCACATTTCATGGAGCTGAGCTCCTGGGGGAGGAGGGGTGAATAGGGTGGATAGATCAATGGGCGGGCAGCGCCCGCAAGCACATGGAACGAATAAAATTTCAGGCCTCTCCGCGAAGTATGGGTCGACCATGAGTGGAGGGGAACGGGGAACAGAATCCAACTGTTGAAACCAGGAAGCAACACGGGACAGGGATGTAGAATAAGTAGTGATAGAGCTTCCCATCTTCCGTGGCACCTGGCGGACCAATGGCATCGGAGGACGCTTTGCCAACTGTGTCTCCTTCTTCTTTGGCTCACTCTCTTTTTCATGAAACATTTTTGCAAAGCAATCAGAAAGATCTTCCAAGTCACCGACCGACCCTTGCAGTGACGGTGGTGGATCAGCAACAGCACAGGCTTTGTCTGTCTTCTCTTCAGGGCTGGAGGGCGGGGTCTTCAGGGTACCAGGCTGTAACGGACCCTTCACAAAATGTTTCCGGTAATCCCATGTTAAGGGCCCAGAGTCTCCGAGCATCGACATCGAGGACTCATGGTAGCCGAGGCCCCGGCGACCCATTTTCTTGCTTTTGGGGACGGGATTAGTCCGGCCCTGCAATTGCGCGCCGAGCCCCCGGCCTGGCTGGTAGCCTAGCTTCAAAATCATATGCCATCCTTTGGAATCTCTAATCTTGGATTTGACTTTCACATTGACTGGCGCCGTAGCGGGCTTGCGTGACGCATATGCCCAAGAATAATTCAAATCCATTACTGACAGAACTGGCCTATTACTTGGCCATAATGTAGGCAGGACCTTGGCTACTATGGCGTCGACATTTTGGACTGTGGAAATGCTTTTTACCTTGACCACCCGCCCTTGGAAAGGGAACTTCAAGCACTGGTGGGCAGTTGAGGGGACGGCATTTAAACTGTTCAGCCACGGACGACCCAGAATAGCTTTAAACATCGGATCTATGTCCAACACATAAAACTCCACGTCCATAACCAAAGGCCCCAGCTCGGCCTGCACAGTCACGACCCCGTGACAAGCACGCCTAGAGTTATCATAAGCCGCTATTGTGGTCGGTGTCGGCTTGAGCATGTCCTCTGAGATATTGCAGGCACGGAGGGTACTCAATGGACACACATTTATTGATGCTCCTGTGTCCACAAGGGCAGATTCCACGACCGTTTTGTTTAAAGAAATGGTTATACACAACGGCATCTGCCGGGCCTCAGGGGGTGCTAGCTCTGACTCGGAAAATGAAATAGAAGGCCCCTTAGTAATCGTTGCCAAGACCGAGGGCAGGCTGTCTACTGCCACATCTTCACTAACCATAACTTTCTGCAGGAAGGTCTTCAAGGCATCTTGGTGGAGTGGCGACCTCTTGATCAATTCTAACACTGAGATTTTAGCCGGCATCCGGTCTAAATGCTGCAATAAGTCATATCTTGTGCCTGGCACGGGGTCTGCTTCTTCTGTTTCAGCTGCGGGGGGATGATCTTGGAGATTAGGTGCAGATGCACCGGAAGGGGGGAAAATTCTCTAGAAGGGACGCCCGCTCCGAAGGGCGCACTGTGATGCCGACACGGCCTGAGACGGACCCCCGCTTGGCTTGGTGGGATAGGTGAACGACGTAGAAATGGGGGTGAGGATGGCGGAAGTGGGTTTAATAGGCCCTGGTGAAGAGGAAATGGGTAAAGGGTTAAGCGGAGGGGAGATAACGGAGGGTATGGCGAGTGGTGGTGGAAGGACGGGTGGAGCGGAGGGGAATGTAATGGGTCTAAGGGGCGACGTGGAGGGAGTGACAAGTGGTGTGGTGGTCAAAATAGCGGGTCTGAGGATGGAGGGGATAGTAGGTGCGGGAGAGTAGTTGTGGTGGAGGGCCAAGAGGTGTGCGGGGGTTTCATCGTCAAACGTCCACCCAGCGTTGGGGGCCGGGCGCTGGACCATATTTACTTGTGCTGGGGCCGGTGCCGGCGGCTGTTGTTGTTGCTGGGGAGCGGGTTGATGTACTGGCATGGGATTCTGATGGATCCCGGAGTCTTGTTGCTGTTGCTGGGGTTGTTGTTGCTGCTGGGGTTGTTGCTGCTGTTGCTGCTGGGGCGCCGCCTGCAGCGGCCAAGCCTGTCTCTGTCTTTGCTTGATATCCTCAATCAACTGGTGCATCTGGGCCCAATCAATCCTCTGGCCCTCATGCAAGTCATATACCAGATCTCTGAACTGATAACACCGTTCTATCGTGTGCCCGAGCTGCCGATGGAATATGCAATATCGGGACTGGTCAATTGCCGGATTCCAGTTTGGGTGCTTAGGAGGCAACTGAAGATCACCAGTATACATTAGAACAGAGAAGATATCTGGCAAGGTTTCTGGAAGAGGAGGGTAATGGGCCCTCTTTGGAGCTGGTCGAGCAGAGCCGTAGGTGGCGGGTGGGGAAACATTATTGTACTGCGGGGGCCGCTGAGGCTGTTGGGGTGGCGGAGGCGCCTGTTGAGGGTATTGTGGGACTTGGAAGGTGGGCTGGGGAACTTGCGGAGTGGCGAACTGGGGGTTGCGCTGAGGCTGCGGGAAGCGAGGTGGAGCGGTTTGGTGGGGAAACTGAACAGCCTGGACATGCTCATTAATTTGTACTCCCTCAGTAACGGGGCCCTGGGATTTCTTGGCAGCCTTGGGTTTCTGGGCCTCGAATAAAGAATGGATGGGGGAGTCTTTCAACTGGGTTTGTATGAACCGAGCCCTGCTGTATAACTGGTGCATGCTCGAGATATCATTCATTGCTAAAATGTTCCTGAAAGTTGGTGTAACGTTGGAGATTAATAACTTTACTTTTTCTTCTTCCGGGATCTGCCCAGGCACACGTGAGGCCATCTGCCTCCAGCGGTCTGCGTAGGTTGCGAAGTCTTCTTCCGGCTTCATCTTCTCTACCACTAAATCAGTGAAGGAGTATTCGGGTCCAACCCGATCCTGAAATCTCTATATAAACCTCTCCTTGACTATCTTGAAATTCTCGGCCTCCTCCATAGGCAAGGTGTAGAACCATTCCAGAGCGATCCCTTCCAACGACCGGCGGAACAAATAGGCCATCAGGCGATCGTCCTGCTGGAACTGAGCTGACTCGTACAAGAACTCCTGAACATGGATGAACGGGTTGCCATTTCCGTCATATTTACGGTACACGGGGAGCTCGGACTGTGCTGGAAAATGAATGTCCCTGAAGTTAGGGATAGGGACGTCAGCAAGGGATTGTGGACCAACCCGCCTTTGGAGGAGATCAATCTGTTGCTGCATAGCAGCCCACTTGTCAAGGATCTCCCGTTCCCGGGAAGGAGGAGAAGGAGCAGGAAGAGCAATATTTGGATAGGAAGCCGGAGGGTGAGCCGTCTGAAGGGGCGGCGCGTAAGAGGGATAATGGGCTGAGGAGGGGCCCATATCCGCGCGAGCTAGCTGAGCCGCCCCCGGCTGCAACCTAACGAAATCCGTCGGGGCCACGAGGGCTTGCGGCGATGGAGAAGCTGTGGTGTAGGGATCAGGATAAGGAATGGAGGGGATCTGAGATTTCCCCTTATCAAGCTGTTGATGGACCGAGGTGGAGGCCTGGCCCATTTCCATGCCAGAGGAGGAAAGGATCCGAGGGCAGAGAGGTGTGAGATCAATGGGTGCCACAGAGGTGGTCCCGATCACGGGGGAAGTGGTGGCAACAACAGTCGTGCCATGAGGAAGAACTGGGGTCGGGGCATCGCCCCCTTGTAAAGCCTGCCGAATGAGATGGAGCTGGGTCGGATCCAGCTGAGCCATCATGCTGAGAATCTGGCTGGCGGGATTCTGAATGGAGGGATTTGAAAGAGAGGGTTGAGAACCCTCACCAAGAACGGTCGGGAGCGGAGGGGCATTCCCCTCCCCCCCCTTGTATATGGGCGACCCGAGGTGGGTCCTCGAGAAGGCCACGAGGAAGAGAATCCTCATGAGACTGAGAGAAGTCGTAAGACGACATCGGGTAGGCTGAATCAAACAAGGGGTTGAAGTAAGAATGGAAACGAGAACAGACCCTATGAGATGATCCTGAGGGACAGAGACAACCCCACATGCACTAAGAGACCCGAAGAGGGGAGAGATAGATAACCCTAACTCAACTGAATCAAACAAACAAATCAAACCACGAGCATGCAAAATGGAATGAAGAGATGAGAGGAGAATCACCCCAATTGTGCAATCAAGTTATTAAAATGATGCTCGTCGGATTTCTTAAAATCTTCCTTTCGAACCTTAGTGGATTAATGACACTATGAATTCTCTCAACCACTAGGTGCCTAACTGGGATGGGAAATGGGGAACTGTGTGAGTCTACTAGGATTTCTCACCGGCGAATGCAATCCTATACTGGGGGTGGATACGGTACAACCTGCCCAGCGTCCGTGTGGGAATCCACGGCTCACGGGGGCTTACGGAGGTCCTCGGCGGGATCCCTAGTCGGCTCCAAGGAATATGGAGACGAGAGGAAACCCCACCTCGGTAGGAATGCAGCTAATATGAGAACAGGTGAATGTTCCTATGCGCACCGGAGTGCATGCACAATCTAGCCTAGCAGCTAACAATCAATGAATAAGCACACACACAAGCAATAAAGAAACATGGTGATGCAATGATGATAAGGAAATCGGGGGGATCAATGAATAGCGCCAGAAATAGCAGACCACATGAAATATGATAATCAAAGCATAGCGTACGTACGCTGTGGCAGCAGATGAACGGCTCTTCCTCGACCGCTCAAACAGTAGAACGGCCTGTCTGGGACCGTATAATGTAGGGAGAAAGCAAAACTACAACGTAATCACAGGACCTGAACACATGGGGCAGCAGCGGGGGGCAAAGATAATACCAGACAGACGGTCCATCATCAACCGTGTGGCATCCCGAACGGTCTCCCAGCAGCCGCGTACCTATAAAAGGAACAAAGCGAAACGCACATGTGCTGGAGGACTGAACGGCTAGACCCAGACCGCTCTAAATATTGGACGGTGTATATGGCACCGTCTGTAACAGGAAAGACCAGCGAAGCTGGCTCGGACTGCAGGGTTGAACGTGGAATGTCAACCGTGTCTGTGTTGGGCGGCTCTGGGAGAACCGCTCAGGTCCCAGGGGATGGAAACGCACCCCAACCTGCAAATCACTCTTGGGAAGAACAAAAAACTTGGACACAAAGAAAGAGGGTCAGCAATCTCAACAGCACGATGGGCATTAGGTGTCCCACCGTGATCGCCACAAAAGGGGTGTAGATATATATTTTTCCTCTCCTCTCTCTAAGAATCAGGGTGCATCAAGTGCGCGGACCAATGCGTAATGGGCAAATAACGAAAACGAGAGGAAAGTAGAGAACAAAAGAAAGGACCGTGATCGCCACCAAGGCGCCGCACGTGATCGGCACGCCGTACCTTGGAAAGGAAGGAGCTGCAGCGCTGGAGAGATGAACGGTTCTTTAGGAGCCGCTCGACTTGAAGCGGTCTTACGACAGACCGTCCTTGTACGCTGCAAAGGAGGCGGGAGGAGCTGCTGCCGTGGGATGGACGGTGGAAGGTAGACCGCACTCCAAGGAAGAACGATCGTCAATGAACCGCACCACACGTTGAATGGCCAAAGGGAAGCCGCTCGATCCCTTCACGCAGCAAGCTGACAAGGGTTCGACCTCCACCCTCTCCGGCCGGCCAGAGGGGATGGGCCTCGTGCTGATGAAGTGCTGACCTGCAAAACAGTGTAAAGACACAAGAGAAACACCCAAATTAGAACTAAAAGACGTAGTACATGTTCACATAAGGAGGATTAAGCATAAATTAATAAAAAGGGGAATACCTGGGGGATTTTAAACCCCTAGGGTGACAAAAGCATGGGTGGATGTGTGCATGGAAACGAAAACGAGGGAAGACATGGGGGAAAGGCAATGCATGCAACAGACGACGAAGAAATCGAGAGACGACACTATGACTCGACACGCGGACTACTCCCTGAACCGGAGGCTCGTAAGGACGTAGAGAGCCTCCCTCCTTGGTGCTAGGTCGCTCAGGAATGCGGCAGGGCTTCGCCGTCGACCAAAAATCTCTCCCCTTTCGACGTCCGGCCACTAGGGTCTATTTATAGAGCCTAGAAAGCCAGCCTCGAAATCAGGGTTTTTAGGTATTTTCAGGTCGAGATTATAAAAGATAAATCATAGATATTATCATAATCTCTTATCCAGTCGAAACGGCATCAAAAATGGTTGATTATCCACGGAGAAATCATCAAAACAAACTGGGGATAAAGCCATGAATAAAAGAGACAAAAGTCTGTTAAAAAGCCTCATCCGACGGGATGAGCGGTCTTACGATAGACCGCGCAACATTTGGGCGGTCGGGTTCAGACCGTCCAAGCTGTCGGTGGAAATTCAGATAATCAGAAAATCAATCCAATTATCTCTCTAACTGGCCGAAACGCCCGCCATTGGACCCTCAAAGGTGAACGGTTCTAGTGAGACCGTTCTAGTGTAGAGCGGCCAATAGCCAACCGTTTCACCCTATCAGTGATAATTCGGATAATTGGATAATTATCTGAGGAAATGGGCGTGCGTAGGACTCTGAGGTATAGGCGGTTGTAATACGCCCGTCCATTGGTTTGAACGGTCCTAATAGGACCGTACCACAGCCTGTCGGTGAATATTCAGAAAAGACCTCAGAAATTAACAAAATGTATGAACGGTTCATATTTAACCGCTCATCATCTGAACGGCTGAGGTTGGGCCGTGTATGCTATGAAACGTTCAATTGACCAAAGCCAAGGCCCATTAAGCCCTGAATCGCCACGGACTTCACCAAGGAGGGAGACGACCCATAAAATGAGCCCAAGACGTGCCACAAAAAATGGCCCAATGAATGATGGACAACTCGAGGCATCAACTAATGGGAGTAAGAGAAACGACTCAAATTATCGGTATAAAACGGGTGTCAACAGTCAGCACACCCGCCCGCCTCTTCAGCGGCACACCTGCCTGTGCCCCTCGCCGGCACACCCGCCTGCGCCCCCTCGCCGGCACACCTGCCCGCCCCTTTAGCGGCACACCCGGCCGCCCTTGGCCAGCACACTCCCAGCCATCTTCCTTCGCCGGCACGCCCGTTCGCGCCGCTCACCGGCATGCCCGCTTGCCCTCGCCGGCACACCCATCCTGGCCCCTGCGCCTCTTCGCCGGTACACCCCTTTTTGGTCATTCAGCGGCCCACTCTCTCTCCAAAAAATATATATAACATATATAACGATAATAGTAATGATAATGATAATAATAAAATAATAAAAAAAATCTTGATAAATAAACAAACCTGAATATATATATATATATAAGAGATAAACAAAAAAATGTAAAATAATGATAATAAATAAAAAAAGGGGAGAGAAAAATAATAGTAATAATAATAAACAAAGTGGAGAAATCATCCAGAATGAATACATAAAAGGGAAATAAGCAATAAAATATATATGCATATAATTTAAAGCCTAGATAAAAAAATGGTAAAATCTACATTGCAGCTCCGTCTTTCCCGTGACCCGACGCTGAAGGAACAACAATGCCGCCCTTGCAGGCTGGGCCTGAGTCTTGGGAACTATCCCGAAATGATCACGACCCGACCATGCCTCGGGCTGACATTCCGATTAAACCGGACTCGTTTCTCAGGCCGGATCCCATCCGAGCCACTACTAAAATTGCCGCACGTTCGGCAGACATTTGAACGGGTTCACCTCGGTTTTCGCCACGTTTCTATTACGGACCTGTGTCTGAACATGAAAAGACCCGTGAGCAACCAATATGGCTGACGGCTCCCTCCCCGACATGGTCGTGAGCCAGCATTGCTCCGGGCCGATAGCCCGTTAAATCGGATTCATTCTAATGGGATTCATTCCCGTTCTTTCATTGAAACTGTCGTAAACTCGGCATACATTTGTACGGGGTCATTTCCATCCACGTCGTACTTTCAACATGGGCCCTTGCCCGAACATGAAAAGGTCTATGAGTGACCGACAAAATCGGAATAGAACGAGACGGTCCTCGCCACCCCTAGACCCCTTTCATGGGAATATCAATAAGACCTCCGTGGGCCACGCTTAGACCTCGGGTCCGTCCCAATCGTGGTCGCCGTTCGGCTCATATCCTCGGTCTACAGCCCGCTCTCTTCGAACACGTTTTTGGTTTTGGAGTCTAGTCCTGGGACTCTCCCCCGTTGCCCTCCGGCACCGGAAATATTAATGGTGCCCGCGCAAGCCTCGTTCGGACCACGGGAGGCGCCCCCGGTATGGTCTTGACTCGATCTCGCACCGGGCCAATAGATTTACCGGTTTCCTGCTACACTAACCAAGATTTAACCGAATGTTTTCGGTGTCCCAGAATAATAAACTTGCCGTATCCCGGCATGCATATGTTCCGGGTCCTCCCACGACGATTACAATATTCTCAAGCCGAACTCCCGTCCGAATATTAAACGGTCTCCCGAATGACCGACACATTTCTAACGTCCGCTTCCCTAGACACAGGGCTTTTCAGCCTATTCAAGGGATATTCCCTCGTTGCCCCTTGGCACCGGAAATATTAATGACGCTCATGTGAGCCAGACTTCGACCGCGGGGGGCCCACCGCAGTATGGTCGCAGCTTGATCTTGCACCGGGCCAACAGACTTATTGGTTTTTGACCTCTATAACCGAGATTTAGCCGAACGTTTTCCATTCTTCTGAACAATAAATTTGCCGTATCCCGGCATACATATGCTCCGGCTTTCCCATGACGATCGCGCTTTTCTCAAGCCGGACATTCGTCCGAAAATTAAATGGTCAGTACACGACTGACATGACCGCGAAGGGTTTTCTTCTCGCCCTCGCGCGAGGATTTCAATACCTCGTAATAGATCTTCCATGCAATTGATTTCTTGGCCATGATGCCCTGAATCCCGGTGATTAATCAAGGGTGTTCCCTCGTATGGGGGATGTAAATGACACCGTGACCTTTATGGCGCGGCGGGTCTTGGTCCCGACACGAACCACGCAATCGTCTGACCGAGTCAGATCGAGCGCACCATGGGCTCTTCGGAGCCCGAATAAATTGTCACTTCGTGACTGGCATGCCCACGCACTTAACAGACGAATAAACCATCCGAATAAATGAAGAACACAGTAAGCGTGTCGAAAAGTGCGTCCACACCTGTGTTTTCCAATGTTTTTCCGGTAATGACCTTAGTGACGACGAGACCAAACATGATGGGTAAGGGCAAGAGTGAAGAGAACTCTGACATCTAGATGAACCGTCTAGTCTGGTTATCTGGTGTCTTATTGTAGGTTTTTCTTTATTCAGTCTTTTCATTTATTATGGGCCCGAATATGTAAAGAACTTATATTTGAAATGAAACTTATTATTTGTCCAAATTGTGTTTTGTTGAAATGACTATGCTCTGATTGACATGATTATTTAACTGCCACGTTCCGAGCAAACGACACGTTCCGCTGCTATCGGTTCGGGACGTGACAGAAGGTGGTATCAGAGCCTAGGCTTTCTAAATCCCTAGGTCCTTAAGTCCAAGTCCTAGATTGAAGTCGTCCTTGTCAGTTATCCTATAGGAATCCGGTGAGATTTGGGGTAGAGCCATGGGTGAAATAATAAAATATGTCACTTCTGCGTTAGATAATATCAAAATAAGAGTAATCGTTAATTCTAAATCTTGTTCTTGTAGGCTAAAATGGCCGCCGAAAGAGCCCAATGGAGGGAAATGCAACGTACAGTTCAAGAGTTAACACAAGCACTACAACAAGTTGCACAAGGTGGAGCTCAACACGGAGCTGGGGATCTGCATCAAAAATTTCAAAAGATAAATCCCCCTAAGTTTAGTGGGTCTACCGACCCGGATGAAGCGGAGAATTGGGTGCAAGAAATAGAAAGAACCTTTAGGGTCATGCAATGCACCAATGAAGAAAATGTATTACTGGGAACCTACCAACTAGAGAAAGATGCTCGAGTCTGGTGGGGATCTGTGGAGACAATCTTGCCCAATAATCAAGTTACCTGGGTGGAATTCTTAGAACACTTTAATGAGAAATATTTCTCAGAACGAATACGTGAAAAGAAGGCTATGGAGTTTGCGGCCCTAAAGCAACGCAGTCTCTCAGTAGCGGAGTATGAGGTAAAATTCTCTAGATTGGCCCGGTATGCACCACACCTAGTCAGTACGGAAAAGATGAGAGCGAAACGATTCATGAATGGCTTGAAGGTGGAGCTTATTCCTCAATTGGCTCCACTGGAAATACAAACTTACACTGAGATGGTTAGAAAAGCACAACTCTTAGAAGATGTCATGGATATGATGGAGCGAGTCAAGGGAAAGATCGCTAAGAACAAGAAAATCATGAACGACAAGAAGAGGTCCAATGTAGGTAATGGTTTCCGTAAGAATAAGAAACTTCGGAATAATGATCAACAAATCGTTCTGGCTAAAGAAAAGTGCAAGCATTGCAAGAAAGGGAGGCACAATCCGGATGAGTGTTGGTACAAACTCGGGAAGTGTGTTTGTTGTGGAAGTGGAGATCACAGAATTACACATTGTCCACTCTTAAAGGAGGAAGCGTCGCAACCATTGAAAGGTAACTCGATAAATCTATAATTTGCGAACCTTAGTACTTAGCATGTTGAATGATCTAGCTAAAATACATGATTTGGATGTAGTGATTTTACCCCCCACTAACTTTGGAAAGGAAATCGTGTGAATTTGGGGACCAAATTCTTTTAAGTGGGGGAGGGTGTAGCACCCCGAAAATTTTAAAGGATACATATTAATATTGGTCATGAAATAAATATATAAAAAATAAAATTTTGGTAAAAGAAATAGTCTAAATAGAAAATGGGCCTACATATTAATTTGAAGGGGTATATTGAATTCCTTCAAAAAGATTAAAGTCCAACCCAATAATATTAAGCTAAGAGTTATACTCAATGGGCCTCACTAGAGATATAAGTGGTTAATTGAGTAAAGTGACATTGGATCAAACCCGACTATGATACCCACGATAACGGTAAATAAATAAAACTTTAAGGAAAATAAAATCCATGTGTAAAGTTCTACTCTTAAGTAAATGAAAGGACCGTAATATCAATAAGTGGTCTATGAATGAATCCTCAAATAGTTAAAGTACGCAACTCGCAAATTTAAAGAAGGGTTACATCTAATACATAAATGAGCCTCGTACAAGATTCAAAAGCTAAACATGTTAACTAGCTAAATACCCATCATAACTCGAATATGTATAGTAATAAACTTTTAAACTCTCCAAATTGTAAAGTAGCTAAATGGGCTGAGGATACATAGATATAGATGCATATAATGGGCTTAGAGAACTCTAACGTGAAGGGCTTGGTTTAGGTGTATAAATAAATACTTGGGCTTTAACATAAACAAAACAATACAATAGTTGGAGCATCCAATGGAGTATGTGTATGAACGATTGAAAACCAATCTCATGTGAAAAAGGAGGATGGCCCATGTAAACCCAATGTTGTTAACCCATGAAGAGACCCACCAGGTGAACCTCACGTTCATAATAATGAATAAGCCATGTTAACCGAAGCCCCTCAAAAAAAAGACCCACGTCGATGACCAACCCATGAGCATCATCAAACATGCATGAGGAGTTATGGCTTAGGGTTTTCCTAGGCAAAACAAGGATGGCGGCTGGCTTTTTGGTTAGAGGGCGTGACTCACGATCAAAATACAGAAGGGTTTAAACCCTTGCTTTTAATGGCCATCCTCTCCCTTATATATGCACTCTTTGGTCTAATGTGTAGAGGCTTACTGTTACGTTGGACATCCTCTGCATTACCTCTTTCCTTCTGCTGCTGTTACATGTGAGGAGCTTCTTCCTTGACTTCCTTCTGTTCTTGCTGCCGCATCCTCCAACGGTTGCTACGTGAAGAAGGCTTCTTCCTTCTTCTTCCTTTACGTTTGTTGCTGCTGCGTTCGGTGGAGACTTGCTGCGTCCATCGACGTGTTGTGTCGTCCTCGTCTTCCCCTTCATCCACCTGCTACCGTTGTTGCACGAAGGCGAACGGGCATCTCCTTCTTTCTCTGCTATTTCTTCTTTATCCCGGTTAAAACGACGTAAGAGGTAGGCAATCTCCCGAGCAAAATCACTACTTAATAGCATGTTGGATGATAGTGCATGTAGATTTTCTTTCTCAGACGTAAACTCTTAATAGCATGCATTAGATGTTCGGCTTGTTCGCGTTTACATAATTTTGTTCAAGTGACTTGCATATTTTATCTTAGTTAATGAATAACTACATGTCTAAAAATTGTATCCATATAATCAAGTATCTAAAAAATCATAAGATATATATACGACTAGAATCTCCTTATTTTTCTTTAATTTTTCATGTCTTTACAAGGTAATATTAATCCGTTAACATTTAGATTATCTAAATATATGAATTTTTTTATAGTTACACGGCGAATCACCTAATTCACTGTAGCATGATAGTTATAGGATTTTAATGTGACAATTTGTTCGGGGATGCCGGAGTGTCCTTTGGCTATGAAATTTTATGGGAGCGTTATTGGGGTAGAGATCGAGATAGTGAGAGTGGTTGCACCATTTTTCGTGCCTCCTATCTCAAGATCTCCCATCTCTCAACGAAAAATTATTTTGAACATCCAATTACGTAGAGCTCTTTAAGCCCGTCATTTCGGTATATCATAGGCTCGATTCCGACGTAGTTACGTCGAGAAACGAGAGGAGTAAAGAATTGAGACAATTTGAATTAACGACATGTTAAATGTCGTCAAATTATTTTGACGCCATCGTGCACTAGCGTCAATTGGTTTATTATATATATATATATATATATAACTTGTGATTATATCTTTAAAAGTCCATATCTATTAAACTATGTAATATAAAATTATAAAAAAATATATTTTGAAATCCTTGAATTTTTCTCCCAATTATCATATATTCTATTTTTTTAAATTATTTTATATAAATAAATATGTCTTTGAATATATGTTTTTGAAGTTAATCAATTAAGTATATATTGAAGTTTGACACGTTTATTGAAATGACGACCGTCTAAATGTCGTCAAAATTGTTTTTGACGACACAATACAAGGGCGTCAGATTATTGTATATATATATATATATAATATATATCTTGTAATTATGTCTTAGAAAATCCATATCTACTAGACTATGCAACAGAAAATTATAAAAATTATATTTTTGGAATCATTGAATTTTTATCCTAATTATCATATATTCTATTTTTCTAAATTATTATATATAAATTAATGTCTCTTTGAATGTACATTTTTGAAATTATTCAATTAAATAGAGATTGACGTGAATTCTGTTAAATAAATTAAATTAAAAATCATAAAATTAACGTCTCTCAAAGAGGACGCTAATTAATAAATGACGCCACCCACGAGCGTCAAATAATATAAGTTTATTTAATTATAATTAATTATAGAATTGGATGGACATGAATTCTATAATTAACACATTCATGTTCTCACAGTTTTCTTCCGACTTTGACCCATACCGCGGGTCTTCTGGCACTCTCATCTCACGTCCGTAGATGGAGTCCATGTTTCATGATTGGTTCACGTATACACCTCAACTCTCGGCGACATACGAGCTCTCCGTTGGACATTCCGTTCCTTCGGACTAGCAAGTTAGTCATCGGGACCTCCGTAAGTCTCCTCGCAGCCTTGGATTCCCTCAAGGCCGACTGAGCTGGTTGTACCTAATCACCCAGATTTCCAGAATGTCATGATTTTCATATGGTTTATTGATATATCATCCTTATTACAAGTTCTATCCTTGAACTCTATGTTCCATGAAATCTATTTTAATCTTCTTACATGCTTGATCATTGAAATTCTTGGTCATTAATATGGAATTAGTCTAGACTAAATGTCAGGGACTATGGGTCCCACTAAAATGATATTTTAAATGTTACGGGTCCTGAGCTGACCCTATTGGGCGAGGCAAAGTCCAAACGTTAGCGGTATACGATGATCGGGTGCTGGCATTCACCAACTCGGTTATTGGCATTTAGGGGCAATCATACAGTCGTGAGAACTCCTAAGTGTGCGACCAAATACTACCTAGTGCTATTTTCCATGAGGGGCGGTCATATCGTCGTGATTTTCCCCTTAGTGCATTGGCCAATCCTATGAAGTGCTAGATGTGCAAATGCTCTCGTGATAGTGATGATCGGGAGTAATTGCCATCATAGTACACATTTCTACAATTTATTATTCGTCATGAAAAGATCTTGATTTGCCTTATAGGAGGGGTTATCATATCATCGTGATACTCCCTTAGTGTCTTGGCAAATGCTATATAGTGCTTGTAGAAGTAATTGTTCTACTTCTATATCGATCATCATAAATGTTCTTGAATTATCTCATTGATAGTACTCGTTATCTTGTCACAAAGATCCTTCATAATAATGGATACATTGAAACTCTCGTGATAGTATTCGTCATAAAGAGATGAATGTTATATTTTCTCATGAATGCTCTTGACCTAGCTTGAGAAAGTACTTGTTAAGATCTTGCTATACTCTCTTGATTATCATTGTCCTTACTCTTCATGAGTTGTCTAGCATCTTGCTTACTCATTTTTTTCCAGTTCTTGAATTTATCTCGTGTTATTATAGTTCTCGATTTCTATATCTCGCATGACCTGCATGAGCATGTTAAACTGTAACTGACTTAAAGCTAGCTTGGAGCATGAGATATTAAGTCCTACTAAGCGTTCACTCACCCTGCGTTTTCTAATATTTTTCAGGTAATGACCTTAGTGACGACGAGACCAAACATGATGGGCAAGGACAAGAGTGAAGAGAACTCTGACATCTAGATGAACCGTCTAGTCTGGTTATCTGGCGTCTTATTGTAGTTTTTTCTTTATTCAGTCTTTTCATTTATTATGGGCCCGAATATGTAAAGAACTTATATTTGAAATGAAACTTATTATTTGTCCAAATTGTGTTTTGTTGAAATGACTATGCTCTGATTGACATGACTGTTTAACTGCCACGTTCCGAGCAAACGACACGTTCCGCTGCTATCGGTTCGGGGCGTGACATCCTTTGTGTATTTCCTTTGATTGATGAAGATGCCATCTTTTACCTGCTTCACCTGCAAACCCAAAAAATATGTCAATTCTCCCATCAAACTCATCTCAAACTCTCCCTGCATCAATTTTACAAAGTCATCATTCAATGAATCAGAAGTGGCTCCAAAAATAATGTCATCAACGTATACCTGAACAATAAGCATGTGTTTATTGTTACTTTTAATGAAAAGAGTTTGATCGATATTACCTCTCTTGAAGCCATTTTCTAAAAAAAAAAGTACTTAGCCTTTCATACCATGCACGGGGGGGCTTGTTTCAGACCATAAAGTGCTTTGTCAAGTTTGAATACATGGTCCGGATGCTTCTCATCTTCAAAACCCGGTGGCTGCTCAACATAGACGTCCTCCTTCACTACACCATTCAAAAAGGCACTTTTAACGTCCATTTGAAAAGGTTTTATGTTCTTAGAGCATGCAAAGGCAAGTAGTATTCTAACAGCCTCAAGCCTTGCCACGGGTGCAAATGATTCATCAAAATCAAATCCTAATTCTTGACTATAGCCTTGGGCTACAAGCCGGGCTTTATTCCTAATTACCACCCCTTGATCACTAAGTTTGTTTCGAAAAACCCACTTAGTTACTATCACCGGGTGGTTCTTAGGTCTAGGCACAAGAAACCACACCTCATTCCTTTGGAATTGATGTAACTCCTCCTGCATAGCCAAGATCCAAAAATTATCATTTAATGCTTCATTTACAGATTTGGGCTCAATATCGGAAAGAAATGCAAGATTATCAATTTCTTCAACTTCCCTGATTGAAGCCCTTGTTCTTATGCCTTGTTCCACGTCTCCTATGACATTGTCTTGTTGATGGTCCTTGGGAAACGTCCATTGCTTGGGAAGCTCTTCATTTTGGGCTGGAGCTTCATCATTTTTGTTGCTCGACTCTGCTTGATCCACATCTTGATTTTTCTTAGCTTTCTTTTCTTCTCCATCTTCATGCCCTACATCAAGAAAATGATTATCTTTGTCAGACATTCTTAACGTGTATTCATCAATGATAACATGAGGGCTTTCCTCTACCACAAGAGTACGTAGATTATATACTCGATATGCTCTAGATGATAAGGAATAACCAAGAAATATACCTCTATCACTCTTTGCGGCAAATTTCTCCAAATATTCTTTTGAGTTATTCAAGATAAAACATGGAGAACCAAAAGGTTTAAAATATGCAATGTTAGGTTTCTTACCTTTATACAACTCATATGGAGTTTTCTTGAGTATGGGTCTTACCATGGCACGATTGATGTAACAAGCCGTGCTCACTGCCTCGGCCCAAAAATACCTTGGTAACCCATTTTCAGAAAGCAATATCCTCGCCATCTCCACGAGCGTCCTATTCTTTCTTTCAACAACTCTGTTTTGTTGTGGGGTTCGAGGTGTCGAAAAGTTGTGTGTAAACCTCTGTTTCCTGCAAAAATCATCAAAGTCATAGTTATCAAATTCTCTTCCATGATCACTTCTAATTGCTTTAATTTGATACCCCTTATCAGTTTGTGAGTTCTTGCAAAGATCTTCGAACTTCTGCAAAGCATCATTCTTATGGGTTAAGAATAATACCCAAGTGAATCTTGAGTAGTCATCTACAATAACAAACCCATAAAGTTTCCCTTCAAGACTGTGTGTCCTAGTGGGACCAACTAAATCTAGGTGAAGAAGTTCAAGGGTTCTAGTGGTCGTGACAATGTTTTTGGATTTGAAAGACACTCTTGTCTGTTTTCCCATAGCACATGCATCACAAATTTTATTTGCATCAAAATTCAGTTTTGGTAAGCCTCTTACCAAATCTTTTCTAAATAGTTTAGAGGGAACACTAAAACTGGCATGACCAAGTCGTCGATGTCACAACCAAGCATCATCCGATTTATTTGCAACCAAACAAAGATTTTTATTTTGAGAATTTTCAAGATCAACAGAGTAGATGTTTCCATCTCTAACACCAATGAACTTTACATGTGAAACTTTATCTACAATGGAGCAGTGTGTGTTTTCAAAAGTGACTTTGTGACCCTTGTCACAGAGTTGACTAATGCTAAGCAAATTGTGATTCAAACCATTCACAAGCAAGACATCCTCAATGGATTGATTTGAATCCTTACCTATTCGTCCAATTCTCATAATTTTACCTTTGTCGTTTCCGCCAAAAGTAACCAGTCCACCATCCTTCTCCTTCAGGTCTGAAAAGAGTTTCTTATTTCCCGTCATATGTCTGGAGCATCCACTATCCAGATACCATTTGCTCCATTTGGCTCTTAGATAGACCTGCACAATCAAAACAACTCTCAAGTTGATTTAGGTACCCAAGCAAGCTTGGGTCCCGAAGTGTTAGTCCTACTATGAGAGAAATGCATTCTATTTCTTCTTTCAAAATATTCATCATCGGCCCTCATCAAATCACAAACATACATTGAGTGGCCGAACATTCCACAGTAGAAGCATGTGACATTTAGCTTTCTAAACCGACTCCTATGCTTGTAAGATTTATCAACAAAAGAGTTCATGAATGAGTCAACATCATTAAAGCCGTATGAATCAAATGATTTTTGAACTTTGTTATTCACAAGCGAATTTTTCTTTGTGGGTGAGCGTCCCACAACAATTCTCTCATTCCTAGCATTTTCATTGCTAGCCTCACCATGTTCAACAATTTTCTCTTTTCCTTTCAATTGTTTTTGAGCAACATCTTTCAAGCTTTTCAATTCAACATGCATGGTTTCCAAGTTAGTTTCCAACTCTCTTTTTGATTTCTCACATTCGCTCAATCTCAATTTCAAATCATCCAACTCCTTAGACAATTGATCATTCTCAATTATTGATTCTTCAACATTTTCATATGCATGATGTTTTTCTACCTCTAAACACTCAAGTTCATCCATATACAATGTTAGCTTAGATTGAGACTCTTCTTTTTCTTCCTTGAATTTTTCAATTTGCATTTCATAAAAGCTACACCTATCGCATGGATTAGTAGAGTTGAACAAGTCACAAAATTTCTTCTTCATTTTCTTAACATCATGTTTTGATTTCTTGTACTTCTGAAACAAATCCACATAAGCTAAATGCCATTGTTCAGGGGTGAAGTTTTCAGAATCGGAGTTTACCTCAGAGTTATCCTCATCGGCCATAAAGCAAAGATTTTGGAATTGCTCGCCCAATCCTTTCTTGTCACCTTCGGATCTTGAGCTATCCGAGTCCTCATCACTCCATGTTGCCTTCATTGCTTTGCCTTTCTTTTGCTTGTCCTTGTTCAACTTCTTTTGGAGCTCGGGGCATTGACCTCTCATATGCCCAGTCTTCTTACACTCATAATAAATGATTTCTTCCTTCTTGCTCGATTCTCCTCTCTTGTTGAAGTTTCTCCTCATGAATTTTCTGGGAAGATTTCCATCTCTTCTAGCTCTTCTGAAATATTTTCGGACATTCATTGTTACAAGAGCCATCAATTCTTCTTCATCGCTGTCCATAGATGAGCCTCCATCACTGTCTTGAGACGATTCTGGGTATGCCTTCAATGCAATGGATTTCTTCTTCTTGCTCTCCTCCTCAGCTGGCTTCATGATGTTGATTTCATATGTCATCAATGATCCGATGAGTTGATCCACCGTGAGTGTGGTGAGATCCTTCGAATCTTCGATGACGGTCGCCTTTGTATGCCATGGAGATGTGAGGGACCGCAACACCTTTCTCACCAAATCTTGATTAGAATACTCCTTTCCCAAAGCCTTCAGATTATTTGTTATCTCACTCAGCCTTGCATACATTTCTGAGATGTTTTCCTCGGGCTTCATAGCAAACAACTCATATTCTCACACCAATATATTTGCTTTTGTTTCCCGAACCTCTGAAGTGCCTTCATAGATGACCGTAAGCTTGTTCCACATTTCCTGTGCAGTTGAACACATAGAGATTCGTGAGTACTCATTAGGATGTATTGCGCACTGAATAATATTCATAGCTCTATAATTAGCACATGATTTCTTAATATACTCTTCCTGCCATCCATCCTCATTGGGAGGTAACACATATGGACCTTTGTTAATGACCTTCCAACTATCATAGTCTTGTGCTCGCATGAACACAATCATCCGATTTTTCCAATAGGGATAATTAGTCCCATCAAAGAAAGGAGGTCTATGAACTGAATGTCCCTCGGGGAGCATTCCCTTATTGGCCATACTAAGGGATCTTTTCTCTACAACCGTGAGGTTGTCCTAAAATCAGAGACCTCGCTCTGATACCAGATTGTTGTCCCAAGGGTTCTCGTATGGACAAGAAGGGGGGGTTGAATTGTCCCCGCCAAGCGCGATGGTAATTTTAAAGTTAACGCAGTAAATTAAATAACCACCAACGCAAATGATGAATAAACGAAATATAAGCTATGAAGAAATTAATTCTCTCAAGCTTACCGTTCTCACACGTTCAATAAAAACAATGTAAACAAGCAAACCACAACCAACCACAATGCGAGACAGATTTTTAGGTGGTTCGGGACCACGACGGGCTCCCTACATCCACCCCTCACCAAAACGGTGAGGATCCACTCGCTTCAAATGAAGCGCACGGAGCTTCCGCTCCAAGAGACACAGAGACGACGTCTCCTACACAATCCACAATGGATCTAACCACAAACACAAGCTGCAACACCGCAGCACAACGATCCACCACCGTTCGCAAACGGTTCAACACACACACAAAATCGGAGTTCAAGAAAAATGAAGGATATAATCAATACATGCTAGTGAACCAAAAGAAAATGACTCAAACAACTCCAAACAAGAAGTAGAAGTGAATCCCCAAGAGTAGAGAGGGTTTTTAGAATGTCTTCTCTAAGCCTCAAGTCGGAGAGTGGTCGGATGACGGCGATTCGAGCATCCTCTTGTTCCTCTCGTCGATCCGCTCCTCTCTCTCTTCTTCCACGATCTCCAAAGATGATTCGTTGGAGATGAAATCAAGCTTGCAAGAGCCTCTCCTTCCTTTCCCCCTTTCTTCACCTACAAGACAAGAGACAATAAGCACATTAGGGTTCACAATAGCCAATTTTGGATCTCACATTTGCATATATAGGGAACTAACCCAAAGACCCAAAAACCCCTCCCAAAGTGTGTTAGAAACATCCATTTAAGTTTAGGACCCATTGGGGGGTATTTTGGTAATGTTTGAAAGGGTTTTCATTGGGTTTAGAACGCTCCCGAAAATCCCATTCGGAAGGGGTCGACCCTCGGGCAGTAGAGGGCCAAACAGAACCAAAAATTAGTTCTGTTTTACAGGGTCGACCCCTGGGGTCGACCCCTGCAGCTAAGGGTCAAAAATATGCAATTTTAGCCCCGAAAATGTAATGGAAAAATTTCCAAAAATCAAGATTGATTAACCATGCATTAATCAAGGTATTAGGACCATGTAAACCACATTTCAATAAGTTATATGTGAATCAATTGAGCACATGTGAAAATCTCAAAAACCTCATTTTAAGGATGCATGAAACACATTCAAAGCAATAACATCTCATGGGAGATGTTCATGAAAACAACCCAAATTCTTAGTCAAAGCTTAAATCACTTGAGCATGCAAGATATCAACAAATGTAGGCATCAAATACTTCATTTTCATCATGTGAGCAAATATTGCATAGATGATCATTCATGAGGCTCAAGTCTTGGTGTCTTCATAAGAGCTAGATGCATGCAAATCATTCACACATGAAACCATATGAAGTCAAGTTAAAACCCAAGTTTCTCAAAACTAAGCACACTCACTTTAGGAATATGATGCTTCAAGAGAGTGATATGCTTTTATCAAATGTCATTAAGAACACATGCTCTTCCAAACACACAATGTTTTGAATTCATTAAACCACACACAATGTTTTGCTCCCACAAACTCACAATATTTGTTATCATCAAAACTAGGGTTAAAAATAATGTGAAAACACATACCCAATAGTAACTAATGTAGTCTGCTCATCATGTTGAGTACCCCTTTTTACAAAATGTGTCTGTAGGGTCCACGTGAGAGGCTGCCGATCAGTCTTAAGAGTGGAAGTCATGACTGCCCATGGCTCTCTTTCATCTTTACTCGGCTCCTTGTACCCTAAGCCACCTCGGGGAATCAGCTTCTGGTGCTTGACGGGCTTGACTCTGCCCTGGAGGTTAGCACCTAGGCCTTTGCCTGTTCTATACCCCATATTCATCAAAATATTCCAACCCGGGGTATTCACCATGTTCTTCTTCTTCTTCCCCTTGGAGGGTAGGGGTGTCATTAAGACTGATGTTGGTGTAGTGACTGAAGGCCTTGACAATTCTTACTCCGGGTCGGTAACATCTAACACTAAGAGCAAAGGCCTATTGGAAGGTCATATGGAGGGTACTGATGTTGCGGAGTGTATATCTTCTGATGGCAGAATGGGCATGCTAGTAACTTTGACGATGCGCCCTTTATGAGGAAACTTTATGCATTGATGATTAGTCGCACATCATCAAGCTCTTGAATGTAAGGGCGGCCCAAAATGCCATTGAAGGTTGGATCCATGTCCAGAATATGGAAATCTACTGTGATTGAGATCGGACCCAAACCAACTTTCAGAGTAATCATCTCCAGGGGAGGTTTCTTGGTATTATCATAAGCAGTAACGGTAACAGTAGATGACCAGATTTGGCTATCCGGAATGCCACACATTTTCAAAGTGCTCGGCGGCAACACATTAATGGACACTCCCGTGTCCACCAAGCATTGTTTAACTGCCACCTTGTTAATGTTGACGGTAATGCACAATGCATATTTCCTGGCCGGCTACGGTGCCAACTCATGCTCATGGAAAACAATAGCTGGATGATCACATGCCGGCGTCAAGACTGTTATAATTTGTTCAGCTAGGATATCCTCATTAACCATCACCTTTTGCAGATACTCTTTTAAAGCTTGCTGGTGAATGGTGAATCTCTTTATCAGCTCTAGAATTGAAATTCTTGCCGGGGTCTTATCCAAGTGCTTTAGCAAATCATATTGCGTGCCCGGTATGGATTCTTGTTCTGGCTATTGTTCTTCTTGCCCCTGCGTGGGCTCTAGCTCCCTTTGTGGAAACACCCGATGGAACATCCGTCCACTGCGGAGCACCGTGATTTAAGAAGATCGCACCTTTGTCAGGTTGTGGGTAGGTGGAGGGTTGGTGGAAGAAGATGGGATATTAGGATTGGCAGATGTTGAAAGGGTGACCAAAGGGGGAACCCTTATGAGGGGCCTCCTTGGTTTGGGGATGGTGGCGATTGGTGAAGTAATGGTAGGAGGGGTAGAAGGCGCCTGAGCGGCTAGAGGAGGTGCAGGTCGAATGAGGAGAGGCCTGGGCAAAAATGAAGGATTAGTGGGTTGAGATGAGGGGGGCCTTACCGGCGAAGGGTTGACGGCAATGGCGGGGAGAACAGTTGCTAATGGGGGGCGGAGGAGAAGTGGTCTAGATGGCAATGGGTTCGTGGGGGGAAAAGTATGTTGTGGTGTGGAAGGTGGCGGTGGTCGGATGAGGAGTGGCCTAGCCGGTGAGGGGTTAGGAGTGGTGGTAGTGGAGGGGCCTTGAGTGGCATGGCGTATAAGGGGACGTGATGATTGGGAAGAGGGTTGGAGGGTTGTTCTTAGCAATTGTGGTGGTTGATTGGTTTGATTGATGGCCCCGATAGAGGCGCTTTCTTCATGCCATCCCTGCCCTCTCTCCACTTCCTGGATAGAGGTAACATGGTTCACTTGTTGATTTGGAGCCGGGTGCTCCGGCAGTGGATTATTGACAATCCCCATATTTGGCTGGGGTGCGGGAGCTTACTGTTGTTGCTGACTTTGTTGTGACTGCTGTTGTGGACCTTGTTGCTGACGGGGAGGCCTTCGTGCTTTCATCGAGGCCACAACCTTCCTCATTTCATCCCAGTCTATACCTCCTTGGTCGTTCAAATCATATATATAATCTTTAAAGTGAAAGTAGTGGGTTATGATGTGACCCGGCTACCTATGGAAAACACTATATCGGGAAGTATCAACATTTTGCGGCCAGGCCATTCTTTCTCTCGACAGGACAAGCAGATTGGCGGCCATTAGGGCGTTAAAGATATCTGGAAGGCTTTCGAGTAGTGAAGGGTATTCAGTTCTTTTAGGGCCTATAGGCCTCCTGGGTTGTTGGGGGTCATAAGTAGCGGGTGGGGGTACATTATGGTATTGCTGGGGAGCAGGGGGATTGTGGGGTGCATTTTGGTTTGGTGGAGGAAGTGGAGGCCGAAAGGGGTGAATGTGATTGTTCTGTTGAGGCAGAGCTTGAGGGAGAGGGGAAGGTTGTGGTTGAAGTGGTTCCATAGGTCTGGGGTTTGATGAATTACGGAAGGGTGCGGGGTGGCCAACTGCTCCTACCTGCTCGTTGGTGATAGTACCCTCGGTTGTGGCACCATTGGGGTTGACATTATTGCTCTTCCTTATTAGCTTTGGCCTTGGTTCAAACATGCCGATAATAGGCGAATCTTTCATTTGAGTCTGGATGTACCTGACTATTTCATTTAATTCCTCCATTGTACTGAGCTTGTTCATAGCCAAAATGTGTCGGAACTGTGGTGTGGCGTTAGAGATTATCATCTTTACTTGCTCTGGCTCTGACAATGTATCTTTTAATTTCTCGGCCATAGCCCTCCATCTATCAGCAAACTCTACGAATTCCTCATCGGACCTCATTTTCTCAGCAACAAGATCGGTGACCGACAAAGACGGACCAACACGGTCCCGATACTTTTGCAAAAACTTTCTCTTCACCACATCGAAGTCTCCGGCCTCAATAAGTTCCAATGAGTAAAACCACTCCAGAGCTGGACCATCTAAGGACCTTCTGAACAAATAAGCCAACGAAGCTTTATTATTTTGCCAAAAGGATGTTTCGTACAAAGTCTTTTAAATGAATGAACGGGTTGCCCATTCCATTATAACGGCGGAAGGTCGGCATTTCTGAAGGTGACGAATGAAAGGGTGGCATGACGGGTACAGCGACTTCTGGCGGATCCTTAGAAACTGACATCTTCCTGATTTGTTCTTCCATACTAGCAATCTTTTGGAGCAGCATCGTGCATGTATTTGACTCGACTGGGGCCGGTCGTTCGGGGAAAGGATCCAGCATAGGCCGCTTAAAGAGCTGGGGAGGTGGGGTTGATTGTGGCCTAGCCACAGAATGACTTGCCAAGTAGGATGGTGTAATCATGACAGGGGTCCTTGGATGGGATGGGACCCTTTGAGAGACCGCCTAGTCATTGGTGGTATGAATCTGAAGGCCACCTGCGGCCTGAGGAGGATTGGAAGAAGAGGAAGGGACTGACTTCCCTTTAAGGGCGGTTTGCACCGCCTGGCGTTGAGTCTCATCTAATTGTGATAGAGTCTTGATGAGGTCATTGACATTAATAGATGGGGAAGTGTTCCCGGAGGTGGTTTGCGTGATGAGTTGGGTTTGAGGAAGGGTATCAATTCCCTGAGCGGTGGTGTCCACCATGTAGATTTAAGGATGAGAAATGGGGTAGTTCCCCTCGGATTGAGTGAAGCCTTGAGGGAAGGCCTCATACTGAGCAAATTCATTAGGAGGGACCTCTTGGACTTGGTCATATTGACTATCCTCATAATCGTAAGAGTACTCTTGATCGGCCATTTGAACAATTTTACCAGAACGGAGTCTCATGATTACAATAAGAAATCAATGTGGTAAACAAAATATAATTGAAGAATAAGCACTCAAGTAAAGGATCAAATGAATTGTCAAATAAGTTGTGATGATTAGGGAAATTTTCAGTGTTCCTTTACGTTTAAGAAAGATGAATTTCAATAGTGTGCTTCAGCCCTTAATTCAAAGGAGGTCCTAGTTTTCAATTTGGGAATACTCCGGGTTAACTAGGTTTTTTCTCTCCTCACCAACGTAAGGGTTATCTAAACTTCGAGGCACTTTGAAGGTACAACCAGCCTAGCATCCGTGAGGGAATCCACGGGTACGAGGACTTACGGAGGCCTTGGTTAAGGAATTCCCGATCCAAAGAGACGGAACGCTTAATGGAGGGTCCTTCCTTTCCCAAGAAAGTGTGAAGATGTCCTAAGGGTGTAGAGAGAGGAGGTCTCTCAGCCATATGCTCAAATGCAAGGTGTGCAGACAATCAATGACAAGAACATAACAACAATCAATTAATCAAATCAAGACAAGATGGTAATTTTGTTAAAACACAGTGAAATGGCACCCTTGGCAGGGTCGGTATATGGGAAATGGTGACTGTCTGACAGCCGCTCGAATGGTGGACAACGCCTGTGTGCAGGGCGCGGCAAACAAAGAACAGTGTGTCCCCTGAGCAGTGACAGTGTAAATAGCGCCTGTGGCTCAGGCGCTATAAATGTGAAAAGCGCCCCTGGAAGAGGCGCAGATCACAGAACAGAGAACGGTGTGTCCCCTAAGCAGTGACAATGTAAATAGCACCTGTGGCTCAGGCGTTGTCGCAGATCACAGAACAGTGTACCCGTGGGGGAGGGGGGAAAAACAAATGAAAGGCGCCCTGGAGTTGGGCGATGATCAAAGAAAGGCGACTCTGTTAGAGGTGCGGAGTAACAAAATTATGCAAAAAAAGAAATGACCACCTTCTTGAAGGACGCTGACGTGAAAATGGCGGTTGCGTGCAGTTGCGGTATCAGTAAAATGAACAGAAATTTGATTTTTCCCTCAAAACATGCTATAGATGGTCCCAAAATGGCTAATCCGGTGGTGACTTGCACGTGGTGCAGTAGAGGAGGGTGCTACGTGGAGCACAAAGGGAGGGGTACGTGTGGGTACCAAAAGGAGCGGCACGCGAGGGCACCGATGGGAGGGGCACACGAGGATGCAAAAGGGATTGGTAATCAAAATAAAAGAGAAAAGGAGTCCCACCGTGATTGCCAATTTGTGAACGTGTCAAATAGACATGTTTTGAGATGAAAATTCAATTCATATGATAACTAGAGGAAAGGGAGCATGTGATGCTCCTAAGGGAGTGTGATCGCCAGAGGGTATGATACCCCTCAAAAGAAGAGTGATCGCGAGGAGTACCTGGTGAGCGGGTGAGATTTGGGTTCTTCCTTCCTCCTTTATTTTGATTACCTTGAAAAGAAAGCACAAACCAAGAAAAATAAATCGGATTAGCCAAAGTGTAGTATCAAATTCTATGTGTATAAAATGATATGAAATTGTGTATGAACACACCTTTTGGTGGGTTTTAAAACCCCTAGGAGGAGTGTAGGATGGAGAATATGAATGCAAAGAACTATCTAAGTGATTAATATGAAGCTAGCAAGATGAGTAATGTGTGGGTGATGAAAGTAATGAAAGCATGCACTTAAACAATATAAGAGAAAAGCTCCTCCTTCTACTCCTGTAAGCAGGACAGAGGGAAAACCGGTTGAACACTTGAATGGAAATCGCTAGGAGCAACAAAACAAAGCACAAAGTCGTATGATGCGCTTAAACTGTGGGGGCTCTCAGGTTGATCTTCTCAGGTTACAACAGGGTGTTGCTCTATCTCTCTCAGTTTTTCTCAGGCTTCTTCTCTCGCGCAAAGGGGCATATGAGGGGTATTTATAGTGGTTTATGGGAGATCAAAGTGAGGAAGGGCCAGAGACCCCTTTCCAAAGCTGAATAGGATGTTAAATAATAGCAATACTCAATCTGGGCAGGTATAAATCGATTTGGACACGAAACTGAAATCGCGACCGGGTAACGGCCGTGTTGATTTGTTTTTTAATTAGATTAGATTCCTATCCCGCCCCCTTTTTAAATACATACATGCATAAATATGTGAATCAAAGACAAGGGGGATGAAAGGATGGAAATACTAATCGTGATCACCACCAAGGATTAACAACGCCGCAAGGATGAAGAAAGGAGTGCAATGGCGCCGTGTACCTTGGAACTTAAAGACTTGATCGCGCTCGAAACGGGGTGCGGGGAACTTGTGGATTCAAACCTCCTCTCCTTCCAGCCGGCTAGAAGAAGAGGGCCTCACATTGTATTCATGCTCTCCTGCAAAATAAAGATGAAACACAAAGGCAAAAACCCATTAGAACATGCATGTGTAGTATCAATCCCGCAGTGATAAAATAGGGGTAGAAATTGAGGGCAAACTCACCGGGGGAGGGTTTTTAACCCCTGTGGAAGGGTGGAAATAATAGGTGGTTGTGTTGTGCATGCATGAGATTTGAAATCACAAGATTTGATTGAGAGAGTAGAGAGAAATCAATGATGCAAAACGGAGAAAAATGCATGTGTAGCAGAAAGTGCAGGAAACTGTGATGATTTGTAATTTTGAGAGGAAGAGAACTAAGAGTGGAGATCATGAAATCAAGCCCAGAAGGATGAAATTAAAAGTTAATACTTCCCTCTTCAAGATGGGGTCGAAGGATTGAGTCGGCGGTGGAGCATGGCTTCGCCCCACGTCCGAAAAGAGCCCCCCGTCGCGACTGCGAACTGGGCAATTTTTATAGAGTTTTGTAAGAAATCCTCATCTTCTTATCACGATTCCCGGAGATAGAGTCCAAGATAAATCGAGTTCTCTGGATCAAACTCGAGATAATACTAAGGACAAGAGATAGGAACAAACGGGGATCAATTCAGAGGAGGATTCTAGAAGATATGTCTTTTGGAAGGCAGCCCCGGAGCCTTATCTGCAGAGTTTGAGTTGAACTAGGAAACATAAATCCTGATCTTGCGACCCAGATCTCAAGAGATATTGCCAATAAAAATTTGATTCCTATGAACCAAATTCAAGATAATACCAAGGGCTAGAAGTAGGAAAAAACGGGGATCAATTTGGATAAGAATTCAAGAAGTTATGGACTCTTCAAGAGGGCCACGGCGCACAAAAACGGAGCAGAGTCCAGCACGAATTTGACTCTGGTGCATGTAACGGTCTATCGTAGGACCACCACATGATGTAACGGACTAGGGTAGGTCCATCACACTCTGGAGGTCGAACGGGACGATTTCGGGCAAGTTTGGATGTAACGGTCTACTGTAGGACCGTCACATGTGAAGTAACGCATCTATGTAGGGCCGTCACATTGAAGTAACGCATCTACAGTAGACCTTCACATTGATGAAGGCAGATTCCGGGTAGACTGCGCGCGACTTTGGAAATTGAAGTATATCTCTCAAACGGTGGAGAATTAGAAAAAGTCGTAAACAAAGAAATTGTAGATAACTGAGAGAGGAACAACTTTCATGAAGAAAGAAATTTGAGAAAATGATTGGAAGAGGGAGAAAATAGGGCTGGAAGAGAGAGAAAATTCTGGAATGTAGGTGAACAGCACAGTCTGCTGGAAAATTGTGAATAGCTCACAATCGCGGCAGAACTGGACAACGGCGTAGAAGAAGAAGTTGTAGATCTTTGAAAGACGCACAACTTTGATGAAGACAACTTTTCGAAAAGAGGATTGGAAGAAGGTGAAAATGAACCACTTGCAGGACTGCGCAATGAGAGAGAGCCGATTACTTGAGGGAAGCCGACATAAATGGGCCAAAAGTCGACTTAGAAGCCGGAATTTGAAAAGATAAGCTCCGGGGCTCTAAGCAATCATGATCTCCAAGACTCAAAGGATATGGAATGGTAAAAATGGGCTCAAAATCCATCAAAGAAAGCTCCAAAACAATGGCTAATTCGGGACATCAAAAATGATGAATAAGAGAAATGACACAACTTGTGAGCTAAAACGGGTGTCAACAGATGTCCCTCCTTGATGTCCGCTTTGCAAGGGAACGAGCGAAAGCGACGCGGAGGTGAAATGGAAAGGAGATGGAGCAAAAGCGATAGCGACGTGAAATGGAGATGAAGTGGAGAGAACTGATAATCGGGCATCAAGGCAAAAAGACACCCGTCACAACCAACAAGCGATGGGAATTCTCCCGAAAATGCCGAACTAACCACAAGGAATGATTGACAACGATGAGACATGTCTGGATAACTAACTAAGGGAGGAAAAGGAAACACGACCAACCTCATCGGGGACACAATCCACAGACAATGAGTGGGTCGGAAAGAACACAGCATAAGAGCTGGAAAGGAGAATAAGACTGAGATAAAATCCAGATAGGAATCACACTGGCCAACCAGACCAAGCAGCAAGATCAGAGAAATCGTTCATATTCAGAGTGGAATGAGGAATCTCGTACCCAAGAGAGCTTAAGTGCAATCAACCATTGCTGAGGAGAAATCATTGAATGGATCACGAGGCATGAATGCTCAAAATGACATGATGCATGCTGGGTTAAAATAAAGACATCATTAAAACGAATGCAAACAAAGATAAAAATAGAAAATACTCAAGGATAATATTGCTAGATTGAGCCAAGACGGGGTCAAGAGTCTTCCTGCAACCACGGCGTGCGAGACAGAGTCCATCGTCCCCCACCCGACTTAACCAAGCGGCCTATCCAACGATTAACCGTATGTCCCTAGATCATCATCATTTTTGTTAAAGGGGAACATCAGATCCTAGAACACACGGGCAACCAGCCGGTCCTTGAGAGACTATAATAATGTAGATGCCATATAGTAATGCAACAATGAGAAGGATAGAGAGCCATACCTGACTTACCTGTCAAGCGAAATGGCACCTTTTTGGATTTTTCAGATTTCTACTTTTTATGGATTTTCAAATAATACAACAACCACATGACATGACATGATGTGAACCTGAACGAATATGAACATGACATGAACATAACATAATAAGAGAAATATGAATGAAACATGGCACAACAAAACATAACGAAGATGGATGAAACATAACAAATGAACAAATGGCAAGCATACATGCGACTAAAGGCACGGTGGGATAAGACAATACGCACACGGTGGGACAGCACACGCGGTGAGATAAGGACATGGTGGGCCAAAGACACGTGGGATGACAATACCACAGAGGACAACACGTGTGATGAATGATATGGCAGGATGGGGACACGCGTGATAAATGACACGGTAGGACAAAAGATACGACCAATCACGAGAGGACATAGACACATATGACAAGGACACAATGGGACAAAAGATATGGAGGACCATGGACATGATAAAGACAACAAACACATTCTTCAATCAAAGCCCAAGATAAGATGAAGCGGAACCGCCAGGATCAAAATCGTGAGACAATGCCTCTCATGGAAACTCATAAGCAGATAAGCGAAAGCTGAGAAGGCCATAAGCTTCAGAATAGATATTAAAGAGATGAGAATATATCAAAGAATATGCGTAGAGGCAGAGCGAAATGATAGAGCAAGGAAAGCTTGAACCTGCAACCTGCAGCCTGCACACTTAGCAAAAAGATTACGTACATGTCCTCAAGATAAAAATAACAGGAACAGAAGAGAAGTATTTTAGATTTTTGTATTTCTGATTTTTTTGCCATATTCAAATTTTTGGGATTTTTTGACATATTTGATTTCTTTTTTGAATTTTGACATATTTGATTTTTTTTTGGAATTTTGACATATTTCATTTTTTTGGATTTTGACAATATCAATCTGCAGCACCCAAAGACAGGCTCGAATTACTGGCCAGGGATCGTCACTCCTCCCCTCTCATTAAAGGCTTCCCTTAAGCAGGGCGTGCATGTGAGAGTGGCTTACCGTAACCAACCGCCTCTAAAGAACGGTGCCCCTACTAAGGCCATACCCGGGATACAACCCAGCCTAAGAGGGAGAATAGAAGAAAAATTAGAGACAAGCTTTATGCAGGATGGGAGACATCAGGACTTGAATTCCTTCCAGGGCACTACCCCTCAAAGAGATAGGTCTGTTGCGTCGGGGCTTTGTGTCTTTGATTTTGAGACCCATATTTATCAAGCACGCATACGACCGGGCTCTTGATGTCCCGCGGGGCTTCGCCACTCTTGCCATGCCTTTGATTTCATAATCTTCTTTTTGATTCATCATTGATTTTTGACAGCCCTTGTTGGCTAGATATTGCATGAAAGCTCACTTTCGAGGGTCAAGACTGCCCCTATTTGAAACCTCTCTCGTATTGGAGAGCACCTAGGTTGGTCATCTTATCCATCAATCTCTTCCCCCTTGCACTTGGCCGAGCAGAGAAGAGAGAAAGACCTTCGTGCATACCCAAAGTATGGCCAAAGCAGCAGCGTTGTTGCACTGGAGGGGTCGGCTATGGCTCGCCGTGTGGTGTGTGAAAAACCCATGCTCAAAGGTCACCCTCAACAATCAAGGAAAGAACTAGACTCCCAGCACGGAGCTATCACCAGGCTAAGGATGCTGCAGAAGCGAACTCATTTTAAATGAACTAAGCAAATTTCTAAAAGCCACTTAACCATGTAAAGGAATAGCATTATAAGCATGTGCATGAGTAAGAGAGATAACTAGCGAAGATAACATTTTCTTGCACAAAATGATGATACCATGCAAATCCATAGAGTGGAAGTAGCATCCTGACGCGATCTTGATCATCGAGCTTCGTTCAGCACGAGCTTTGTATTCCTTGCTTGATAGGACGAAAGGGAGAGGATAGCAAAGGATCAAAGATTCCTCTACACGGAGGAGCGGCAGACACGACACTGGATGAAGAAGGATAAAAAGGAAGAGAGATGAGGGCTAGAACTCCCTCATTAAGGCGTAGAGACCTTGATAACAAGGAACCAACTACAGAAGAAACTAGATTAACCAAGATCAAGGCGGGCTAAAGCCTCGAAAACAGCAAGAGAAAGGGCGAAGACCCCGAAATGGAGAAGAGGAGAGAATAGAAAGATAGTGAGAGGATTGCGGAAAAGGTAAGGGGGAAGAGGAGTGATCATCCGACATGGTTGGAGAAAAGGAACTAGGACCACCCGACAGAGTCGGGGAAGGAGAATGAGAGTCACCCGACAGGGTCGGGGAAAGAGAATGAGAAGTCGAACCCAAGGGTACCGGGGGAGAAGAATCAAAGGAGGACATAGGCTGAGGCCAGGAATGGTGAGGAGATGGAAAGTCTGGAGGTCCCAGATAGGAAAAGAAAGAATGGGGATTCACAGACTCGAGATAGGAGGAGAGAATCGTGGAGGGAGAATTAGGAGAGGGTAGATACACCACCCAGGGGTGGGAACCAAGCAGAAGAAATGATGAGTAAAATGAAGAAGGAAGAGAAGTGGACCCCTGAGTGCACAACTGACGGCCCTTAAACTTACGCCGCCGCCTCTTCTTAGTTGATACTTCTTGAACATGGACTCGCCTGGCGCGGGCTCGAATCCTTGGGCACCTTGCCTTGCAACATCTTCTCAAATAGCAAGCCCCTCTGGCAGATGGCCTGGCCCGGCTATGAACATACAGCTTCATCGGAGCGGTTGCCCCTAGACTCCCGGAGCTAACAATAGTAGGACGTTCTTGAACAACTAACTCCTCATAATGCTGAATATCATAAAACCATGGAGTCTTGTTACTTGGCACAAGTAGCATGAGATTCGGCAACTCCACTCGGAACTCAGCCTTGAAGCACAACTCCCTTGATGAAAGAGACGGGTGAAGCTGAGGGAGAGTAATACACGGCGTTGACATGGCCAGTTTGCTAATAAACCGAGGAAGATTGCATAACAAGTGCAGAATATCCTTGGAAAGTGTAGAAGATACGGCCAATTGCCCCTTGAACATAGAATCCATAATCTGCTTGGCGGCCGTATGCGTTAGCATAACATGGGTAGAGAACCCTTCTTGGCTTGTCATCTGAATAGCAATAGAGCGAGGAGAAATAATAACATCAATGGTGAACTCTCCGGCGAGCAAGGAGATTGCCACCGGCCTCACTCGGGAAGAAATTGGCGTCAACTCAAGGGAACTCTTCTTAGCAACTCTCATCTTTGAAAGTAGAGGCGCACCATCCCCAAAATAACCAGGGACGAGGACACGAACCGGCATCCGACAGATAAAATCCTGAATCTTGAAATGCACGGTCGGCACTGAATCATCCTGACTTGGCTCATTGTCTCCCTGGGGATTAGACCCGAGGGGCACCATGGGTAACCTGCACCCGCTCCGTGGGGGATAAGTGGATGGAGGAATGGGGATAGGAATCGGTTTAGATGGCATGGAGGTTTCAATGGGAGTGGTGATGTGTTTAGGGGGAGGCAAAGGGGTTGAGATGGTGGCAAGCCTAGGTGCGGACAAAGGTGAAGTCGGAGGTGAGGGTGGAGGTATAGCCTGCTCAGGCCCGAGCCACGATGGTGACGGAGATGGCAAAGGTGGTGGAGATGGTGGAGGTGATGGAAGCACTGGTGGTGGAGACGGGGATGATAGTGATAGCAATGAGGATATTGATGAAGATGATGGGGGTAGTGGACATGGAGGTGGAGAGGGTGAAGAGGGAGGTTGTGGTGTCCACCGTCGACGTGTCGATACTACGCGTCGAGCGGTGTGAGGGATAGAAGTAGTGGAAGTGGCGGCAAGGGAAGAAGGGGAGGCACTGGCCGAAGCGGAGGCTTGGGTTTGTGGAGGTTGCGGAGATTGGATAGGAGATGGCGGAGGTAATGGAGTAGGTGAGGTAGTAGGTGATGGAGCGAGTGCAGAACTAGACGAGGAATCACAAGGGTGCCCCTGGCCTTGAAGTAAGGGAGACGGCTGCCCCGGCGGCACTTCTTGCTGCTGCTGTTGGTTGCGAAGATGAAAAATGACTTTGTGAATAGCGGCCCAGTCAATCCTTTTCTTAGCTTCCAGATCATAAACATAATCCCGGAACTCAGGACAATCCTCAACCAAATGCCCCGGCTGGCGGTGAAAATCACAGAACTGAAGCATATCCCCGACTGCGGGTCGGCAAGGCACAACCGGAGAGAGCGGCAACGCATGAGTGGCCATCAAAGCCCGAAATATATCGGTGAAACACTCTGGCAACGGAAGATGAGGAGCCTGCTTCGGGTAAGGTGGATGCCGAGGGATATGTAATGGTGGAGAAGGTTGTGGAGTCGGAAGTGGGGGTTGCGTAGGCAGGAGTGCGTGGCTAGTGGTGGAGGGCTTTGGTGATGGCATGTGTGGAATAGGATGAGGGGTTATGTAGACGGCATCTACTTGCTCGGGATGTGGTGTTCCCTTGACTGGAAGTGGAGATGGAGACGGGTATGTGGATGCGGGAGGCTGACTCATGGAAGGTTGATATGCGGAGGCGTATGGGTACGTAGAGGCGGGAGGTTGGTGGAGACTCGAGGAGGGATATGTGGCAGAAGGCTGACTCATGGCCGGCTGACTCATGGGAGTGTAGGGTTGGCACGTGGAGGGTGAAGGTTGATATGTGGAGGTGGGTGGTGGAGACTCAAGGTCAATGGAATCTTGCATTTGTTGGCGAATGAAGCGGGCTTGGCTGTATAATTGTTGCCAGGAGGTGATGTTGTTGAGGGCTAAGATGAACCGATACTCGGGCGTGGCATTAGATATCAGCATCTTGATGTGCTCTCTTTCTGGAATGTGCCCCGGGACTTACGCGACAAGGCGACGCCAACGGTCAGCAAAGGTGCAGAACTCCTCGTCGGGCTTCATCATCTCATGGGCCAGATCTACCATAGAATACTTGGGCCCAACCTGGTCTTGATACTACTGAATAAACTTTTCTTGAACGGCTTGAAAACTCACAACTTGCTCTTGCGGAAGAGAGAAGAACCAATCTCGAGCTGGGCCTTCCAATGACAGACCAAACAGATAAGCCATCAAGTGTTGGTCATGTCGAAACTGGGCCGACTCATAAACAAACTCCTTCAAGTGCACATACGGGTCACCGACTCCACTATAACGGTGATATGTGGGAATTAGTGATGGAGACGGAAGCCGAAGACCTTGAAATGCGAACGGAACACTTAAGGAGGATTTGGGATCGATCCGGCGTTGAAGCTCATCAAGTTGGCGTTGGGTTTGAGCAATCATCTCCTGGGTAGGGAGAGATCGAGAAGGATCTGGGCCAACTTGAGCAAGAGGGTGTGAATTAGGACCAGGAGATTGATATTTGGCCTAATAAGAGGATCCGGGCTGAGAATAAGAAGGGCCCATTCCGAGAATGGAAGGATATGTGGGCCTGGAAGAAGCATGAGCATAAGGACCCATTGGGCTGGCAGCAACATGGGCAGAAGGATGAGGCCCATTAGGAGAATAAGTCCCATTAGTAATTGGGCCAGCAACATACGAAGGAGAAGGAGGAGGCCCATGAATAGAAGATGGCCCATTATGAGAAGAAGGCCCATGAAGATGAGATGCAATAAGAAATTGGGCCTGGGCCGGGTCCATTTGGTGAACAAGGCTTGAAAGATGGGCCATGAGATTAGCTTGTTCCTTGGATGGATCAGAAGGGCCACGGGAAGATGGGCCCGTGTGGGAAGAGGATTCCACGCGGGAATAAGAAGAAGATTGGGAAAAAGAATGATACAAGGGGTTAGAATACTGCTCCATGAGGGCAAATGGAGACTTAATACATGGAGATCAAGGACAATACAAATGGGGAAGCAGTGGCTTAATGGGCTTGAGAACAAGGGGGGGCCGACCCACTAATGCAAAGATGAATGGACAACGGACCACGGGACAATGGACTAGACAATGGCCACACAAAATGGGCTAAGCTAAATGGGCCTAACAACAACAAAATATGTGGATGATGAAAGAATGCAACACAAAAATCACTAATGAGCTTGGACAAGCCCAATCAACACGAACAATACAATGTGAGAGTCTTCACCCAAGTCAAATAAGTTAATATGATGGGAAATCTTTTAGGGGTTTCAATAGACCTTTTAATGATTTGAATTAATAACAATTCCCTCAAGATAGGAATCCCATGGGAATAAGGTCCAAACTTTGGGTTGACTAAGGCTAACTCCCTCACACTTATGCAAATGCAAGCCTAAAGGGGTGGAAAGGTACAACCGGCCCGGCGTCCGTGTGGGAATCCACGGCTCACGGGGACTTATGGAGGTCCTTGATGTGTTTTCCTGGTCGGCTCCAAGGAATATGGAGACGAGAGGTCCACGCACAAAGGTAGGAAATGCAACTATGATATGTAATGTATGGCCCTATGTGCACCGGAGTGCATGCAAATTCTAGCTTAAAACTAGAAAATCAAGACTAGATTAAACTATGCAAACATGATCCAACAAAAATAAATAGTATATGGATGGAAAGACAATACAAAGGTCTACACAACGGGCCCAAGAACAGATCAATCTGACCCCGGGAGGTCAATCAAATCACTGAGCAAAGATGCCCCCGTGAACCTATGCGCAGACCACATGCAGATTTTATGGACAAAATGCTAAAATGATGACAATTCTTAACTAAGCAAATGAGACCCAAATGAAGCAAATAAGCTATGGATGGAAAGACAATACAAAGGACTATCTAATGGAATAAAAATCAGTGCAATCAGACACCGGGAAGGCAGTCAAATCACTGAGTAAAGATGTACCTGTGAACCTGTCCCAGAGCTTGCCTGCAGAACTTATGCATAAAACTCAAAACGTTGGACAATATTAGAATATGCAAATGTTAACTAAATGATGCAAATGATATATGGATGGAAAGACAATACAAAGGGCTATCCAACGCAACAAGAATCAGCTCAATCGAACTCCGGGATCAAAAGTTATGTCCCGACGAACACGGCCCTATGAGCATGCGCACAAGACTGCCAGAAGCTGTGTAACGGTCTACCAAAGGACCGTTACATGGATATGACGGTCTACCATAAGACCGTCACACAACCAAAGCCCGTAAAACCCCCCAAACAATGGAAGAATGGATAAAATATCACCCAAACATGCACATGCACACACCCAAGTCACAAAAGAGCATGAAAACAAACGTGATGGGCATTGGTGTCCCACCGTGATCGCCAAAAAACTGTTGATTTGTTTTTTAATTAGGTTAGATTCCTATCCCGCCCCCTTTTTAAATACATGCATGCATAAATATGTGAATCAAAGACAAGGGGGATGAAAGGATGGAAATACTAACCGTGATCGCCACCAAGGATTAACAACGCCGCAAGGATGAAGAAAGGAGTGCAACGGCGCCGTGTACCTTGGAACTTAAAGACTTGATCGCGCTCGAAACGGGGTGCGGGGAACTTATGGATTCAAACCTCCTCTCCTTCCAGCTGGCTAGAGGAAGAGGGCCTCACATTGTATTCATGCTCTCCTGCAAAACAAAGATGAAACACAAAGGCAAAAACCCATTAGAACATGCATGTGTAGTATCAATCCCGCAGTGATAAAATAGGGGTAGAAATTGAGGGCAAACTCACCGGGGGAGGGTTTTTAACCCCTGTGGAAGGGTGGAAATAATAGGTGGGTGTGTTGTGCATGCATGAGATTTGAAATCACAAGATTTGATTGAGAGAGTAGAGAGAAATCAATGATGCAAAACGGAGAAAAACGCATGTGTAGCAGAAAGTGCAGGAAACTGTGATGATTTGTAATTTTGAGAGGAAGAGAACTAAGAGTGGAGATCATGAAATCAAGCCCAGAAGGATGAAATTGAAAGTTAATACTTCCCTCTTCAAGATGGGGTCGAAGGATTGAGTCGGCGGTGCAGCATGGCTTCGCCCCACGTCCGAAAAGAGCCCCCCGTCGCGACTGCGAACTGGGCAGTTTTTATAGAGTTTTGTAAGAAATCCTCATCTCTTATCACGATTCCCAGAGATAGAGTCCAAGATAAATCAAGTTCTCTGGATCAAACTCGAGATAATACTAAGGACAAGAGATAGGAACAAACGGGGATCAATTCAGAGGAGGATTCTAGAAGATATGTCTTTTGAAAGGCAGCCCCGGAGCCTTATCTGCAGAGTTTGAGTTGAACTAGGAAACATAAATCCTGATTGTAAGACCCCAAATTCCTTAGAAATTTATTTAGAAAGTTATTTGTAATTATTTGGAATTTATTTGAAGTTATTCGAAATTAATGAGAATTATCCAAATTAATTAGATTAATTAATTAATTAATAGAATAAGTCATTTTTCAACTATTTTATAAAAATCCCCAAAAATCACATCTTGTAGAATTAATTTTGTTTAGCAACTTTGTCTTCTACATTTAAGCCTAATAAAATCATTTATTACGCCGGAATTAGTGAACTTAGTCTTCCGAACTTAATATTTAATTAATTACGGAATAGTATAAGTAATAATTCGACTACCTCAGAAAAATCTGTAAAAATAGTAAATAGATTAACATTGATGTAGATAACAACTTTTCCTTCTGGCTTTAAGCCATGGTAAATCCGTGGTAAGATCTATTTAGAATTCAAACCCAAATGTGCACACTTTTGACTCATACCTAACCCTTAGATTAAAACGCGAAATTCGACCTGATTACTCAACCAAATGATCTGAAATCAGGGGCAAATGAAAGGCCACAATGTAAGGAACATTTACCCTCAATCAATTTGAGGTAAACTTAGCCCCAAAACGTGCTGCCGACATAGTTTGGTCAAGTCTAGGATTTCGGCGCCGTTTCTAAACACGCGGCTTGCAGCAGCAAATACTCCCAAATTCGAAGGCTCCAGAAGCTCTATGAGCTATCAAAATGAAGCCCTATGAGTCTTCTTTCATTTGGCTGCTGTGGGGTTCGCTGAAATTTCGGATCTGGAGAGATCTAGCTCGATTTGTGGAGGTGGGTCAGTAGGCCGTTGGCTTACCTTCATCCTTCTTTGATCCATCGATTGAGGTAGGAATTCTCAACCAAATCTTGATCATAAGTATAGCAAATTGTTCCTCTCATCGAGCTCTATCCATTGGTGGCAAAAGCCCCAATTTTTATTAGGTATCCGTGGAGAAATCGAGCTTTTTGTGAGGTGCTGTCCAAGTGTTCTTCATCCTAGGATTTTGAGTTTTCTCTCTCCGATTTGAGGTAGGATCTAACAACCAAATTCTAATTAATTCACATGAAGTAATAAGCATGTTATTATCTTTCATTTAACGTAGAAAGCCCCAAATTCCACTGAGCATGCCATCGTGAATTTCGATTTTTGTAGAAGCATATCTAGAACATGTTTCATATAGTTTCCTTTAAGCCAGAGCTTGATTTCGGGCTAATTTTGAGCCCTGTAACTTGATCTTCATGTTGCATATCATACATGGTTGGATTCGTAATCGAGTTAGCTTTCTTTTGACACCTAAAGCCCTAAATTCTATTGAGTATGTTAAGAGAATTGCATGATTTAGTAGAAGTAGGTCAGAAACTAGGGTTTTCATGTATTGATCATGTATAAGTTGAGATTTAATCGATTTCTGTGAAAATTCATATTTTTAAACTCATGTATTATGACCCTAGAATGTCTATTAGGATTCTTAGATCATGTGGTTTTGATTTCAACTCAATTGGACCCCATTTGGATGAGTTTATGTGGTTTCCGGAAGCAACATTCGTTGCTGTTCTTGCAGGGGTCGACCCCAGGGGTCGACCCATTTTCTGGGCAGCCCTGCAGGCCCGAGGGTCGACCCCAGGGGTCGACCCATCAGCTCCCTGCATGGGGGTCGACCCCAGGGGTCGACCCATTGCACAGGAATGTAGGGGTCGACCCCAGGGGTCGACCCATCTGAAGGAAATGGAGGGGGTCGACCCCAGGGGTCGACCCATTCAGCTTCCAGACCCCAATTTTTCAGGGGTCGACCCCAAGGGTCGACCCGTACACCAGAAACCCGATTTCTTCGTTTTTCGAACCGAAGATGGATCCGAATCAGTGGGGAATCAACCCATTTAACTTAGACCCACTGAAATTATATTTTTGAAGAACTATTGACCTATTCATGTACCCCCCTTGATTTCAAATTTGCATTGGTCCTTTCTTGCAAACATAGTACAAAACACGATGTTTACCATCTCCATTACAACACTTACATTGGTTAAATAGAAACTCACTTAATGAATGATTAATGGTGTAACTAAACCCCTGATAATACATGCTATTTCATTCCTGTGAGCTTGTTCTTTACTTATCATCTTGAATCAGCTTCTTGGCAATTATCTTAATACAAATGATAATGGTTAATCATGATATCTTAACTTGGTGATTATGATTAATATGTTGTTTAGCTTGATTGATAGCTGCTGTACTACAGTAATGCAGCATGATTAACTCTTATTGTGACTTGATTTTCAATCTCCTTGATGATTATACTTACCTTGAAATTCTGGAAATGAATCTCTTTCCTACTTGAAGTTGTTATTGCTACTTAGCTTAAACCTTGGAATTCTGGCCATAAACTGTGGAAGTCTAGATTCGTGGGATCTTTGATCCAAAAGAAATCAATGCCTGGCAAACAATAAGGGCTCGGTCTGGTCCTGGGAAGAGCGCCCGAACACTACGTGTACCCCCGGGGAGGTGAATGACTAGGTGTGGCATTTGGCACCAGTACTTGACATGTGTTAAATCTAGGACTGTCCACTACTCACTACTCTTTCCACTACTCTCTATATTACTTGCTACTACGTTTCACTTTCCACTCTTTACTGTTCTATACTCTACTTGTGGTTACTCTACTTGTTGATTACTTGGAGGTGGAAATGAAAATACATGCGTGCTTGACATGACTAGAATTGACTTGAGATGGCCAACTTCTTATCGTTATCTCCTGTAGTAAATTCTTGTCTTACCATTCTATTCATTATATTTCTTGACCTTGCAAGATCTTTGAATTCCGTTTCGTGATATCATCGTTATCTTTTTATTGTTTTATCATTTGTAGCATGACATTTTAAAATGTAATTAAACTGTTAACACTTATACCTGTCTGTTATTTCCTACTGGGCGTCAGCTCATAGTTGTGTTTTCCCCCTTTCCAGGCTTTTCAGGTGACGCGCTTACCGATGGGGAAGGGCTGGAGTGATGTCTTGAGTGTATCAGTTCTAGTGGTGTTTTGGAGAGCATTTAGTTTCAGTTATGTCATTGAGTTTTAGTGGTTGATTATTCCAGTTGTATTAAGTTAAACTTGAGGTTATTGTATCAGTTGTGGTTTGTTAATGATCTTTTAGTTTCCATCTTGTAGCACTTGTGTATCATTTTAGATTTTGTTCCCTCTCTTGCTAGCGTGTCCCTAACTGTACGTCCCGATACTTCCGCCTTGTTCGGGGCTAGTTGTTTAGTGGTTGATTATTCCATCTGCTTAGGCTCTTTGTTTCATCTGCTAGTTGTTTTATTCCGCTGCGATCTTTTTATATCTAGAAAAGGGGAGGCAGATCTATTCACCCCTCCCCTCTAGATCGGCCATTCGCACACAACAACCTTCCCCCCATGTGTCTACTAATGGAAATCGCTATTATGTTACTTTTATTGACCATTTTAGTCACTTTATTTGCATATATCTGCTTGCCTCTAAAAGTGATGCCTTCCGTACGTTTCTTATCTTCAAAAAGCATGCAGAAAATTTATTCTTCACCCCCATCAAAACCTTTCAAAGTGATTGGGGGGTGAGTACGGACATCTTAGTATGTTACTATCAGATTGCGGTATCACCCACCGACTTTCATGCCCTCACACTCACGAACAGAATGGCATCACCGACCGAAAACATCGGAACATCATTGAATGTGCTCTTGCAAAGCTCAGTCATGCCTCCTTACCTCTCACCTTTTGGGAGGATGTTGTGACCTGTGTCGTTTTCCTCATCAATCACCTTCCCATACCCATACTTAACAACATTCCCCCTTTTGAAAAGCTGTTTGGAAAACCACCGAAATATACTATGCTTCGCACCTTTGGATGCGCTTTCTATCCCTTGTTACGTCCATATCACACACACAAATTCAGTTTTCGTTCTGAGCAATGCATTTTCCTAGGTTACAGCATGCGTCATAAAGGATATTGTTGTCCTTTTCCCCCCATTGGCCACATTTACATCTCTACACATGTTGTGTTCGATGAAATGTCCTTTTCGTATGCTCATGGCACTCCATGTTTATCCACTACTTGCAACCCCTCCTGTGCTACGCATATCTCTGTCCCCGCGACCTTGGCCTCACCTACTAGTACACAGTCCTCCCTTCATCCATCTCTTACCCCAATTATCTCTCCTCCACCTGCATCACCTGCTAACACTCAGGAGGCATCCACTTCCACCTCTCTTCCCTCCCTTGAGACTACACCACCCCGCAAAGTCCTTCCTCTTCCAGACATCCTAGCACGTGCTCTCTAGCTGAGCTACCTTCAACACCTTCACCGTTGGATTCCCCCCTTGGTCTCCTCATCCTCCACTCGCCACCCTCTCCTAAGCACGTTGCTTGCAGACCACACTGAAGTTGAGCCTACTTCTTTCACAATGGCAAATAAATATCCTACTTGGCGGGGTGCAATGTGTGATGAGTGCAATGCCCTTCATAAGAATGGCACTTGGTCACTTGTTCCTCCTCCGCCACGAGTAAAAATTATCAACTGTGAATGGATTTGTTGACTTAAAAGGCACGCCGATGGTAGCATTGCACGCCACAAGGCTTACATTATGGCTAAAGGTTTCACTCAAAGATCCTGAACTGGATTTCCATGAAACATTCAGCCTCGTTGCGAAGCCAGCCACCATTCGAACAGTCATTTCTATTGCAATCTCCAAGGATTGGCCGATCCGAGAATTAGATGTTCAAAATGCCTTTCTACATGGGGAACTTCAGGAACACATTTATATGTCCCAGCCACCTGGGTTTGTGGGCACTACTTTTCCTCGTCATGACTACAAGTTGCAAAAGGCACTATATGGCCTCAAATAGGTACCCAGAGCATGGTTCTTCCGCCTATAAGATTACCTTATCTCTTTAGGCTTTGCCAGCTTAGTGTGATCTGCCATTATTTATCCTCGATAGACATGGAGTTCTTGTATGTCTTCTCGTCTATGTGGATGACATTATCATCACAGGGAATAATTCGGCCGCACATCATTCTCTTCTTACTACTTAGGCACTCAAGGATCTTGGTGCTTTGCATCATTTTTTAGGCATGTATGTCACCCGATCACTAGGTGTTCTGCATCTCTCCCAGCATCAATATATTTTAGATCTCCTACTACGGACAAATTTAGCAGACGCCAAGCAAGTGGCAACTCCCATAGCGGCCTCATCCAAGCTTTCAAAGGACGATGGTGATTCTCTCTCAGACCCGTCAGAATATCGAAGTACTGTTGGCGCATTACAATATCTAACTCTTACTCGACCAGATATTGTGTTCGTTGTCAATAAAGGCATGCCAATTTCTTTCCATTCCCACCACAGCTCATTGGACTGTTGTAAAGCGTTTACTTCTCTATGTCAAGGGGACCATCCTCCATGGACTTCTTCTTCAGTCCTCTTTATAGTTACATGCATACTCTGATGCAGACTGGGCAGGGTGCCCAGATGACAGCCACTCAACCAGTGGCCTTGGCGTCTACTTGGGTTCCAACCTTATCAACTGGTGTGCCAAGAAACAGAGCACTTGCTTCAGCTGCCACCGAAATTCTATGGACACAACACCTCTTATGTGACCTGCACATTTCATAATTACAGCCACCCACAATTTGGTGCGACAATGTTTCTACAATATATCTCGCTGCAAATACAATGTTCAAGGCATGAGCGAAGCATGTGGAAGTGGACTTCCACTTTGTTCGTCAGCTTGTGCTTCATAATCAACTCGTTGTATAGTTTGTCTCATCCCAAGACCAACAGGCTGATATCTTCACCAAAAGTCTACCACTGCTGCAATTTTTCGCCTTGCATGACAAGCTACACGTTTGCTCCCCACGTCCAGCTTGAGGGGATCTGTAACGACACCTCAATCCTCGCCCAAATTAGCATGGATGGTTGGCCATCCAGATATTCCTGGATGTAGTTGTGTAGAGATAAAACTGTTCCAACTATCTCTCCGATTGTTTCTCCTCATGTACTCATCACTTGTATACTATTTTTAATATATAAAAAGAGCGGCAAGGAGCCTCACAAATTCAAGTGAGAGCCATTCCCTTCATTCAATTAGTCTGTCTCTCTTCTCTCTCTCTCTCTCTACGAAAACTTCAACATTCGTTGTCAGCCTAAGAAAAATGGGGGCTCTCTACAACCGGAGGACATAGAGTGGGAGCAACAGCATGGGGATTTGCCGGTCTAGGAGTACTAGTCCTCGCCTCGGATGAGGTCAATTTTCGCATAAGTAGACCAGAACCGGCATGTCAGGTTGGGAGCGGTGGATATGGCCATAGCCATTGGGGTTGCATGGTCGGAGAGTTTGCCCTTCCTTCTTACCATCTTCTCCCTCGCCATGGATACATACACACATCTACACCATAGTTACCCCCACAGGGTATGAAATACACCATATCTGCAGCCCCAGCAACACACCACACATAGGCGTCCTACTCTTAAAACTACTCTGTGTTGTATATCCCTGTGGTTTTGATGTTGACAAACACTATGACTCATCATGAGTCTGCATGAGAATGGAATGATGAAGTCATATGTGTTAATGGTGCATTGATTTTTGATGCTTTGGTTTTGATGTTATGAAACTTAATGCAATTGACTCTATCATGTTCTCTTTATGTGTAGAAGCATATGTTTGTATGCTAACAAAAGAACAGGTGTCAAAGGAATCAAACAAGCATAACTCATGGTTGGAGTGATGTAATCAGTGGATAAAAGGAAGGGTAAAAGCAGTTCAGCAAAAGTCTGACAGAAGCCATTGTGGCTTATTCATGAAGATTCAGAAGGTTGACTTGTGGTCTGACAAAACACCTGCTAAAGAAGGAAGTCGATGAATCCAGATTTGGTAAAGCCAACAGGTCGATGCAACTAAGCATATGCAATTTGATCAGGTTAAGGCACCTATCAGCCGCATCGATGTCGCAGAACAAACTCACTGAAGCTCTATGCAATCATAACCACATAAGAGTTTTTTAGAAGAGCTGCATCGACGTATCAAAGAAGTGCACCAATGTACTTAGAGCAAATTTGCTATCATGTCACACTATGTCAACTCATCAAGATTGATGCACCGACACACTAAGTAAAAAGGGTAGCACTTGAAACACTACATCGACGCATCAACGTTGATGCATCGACGCACCAAGTCAGAAGGCTAAGTTTGAAGACAGCTGTTCGAAGGAGTTATCTTCACACTGCCTCGATGCGTCTGGGGAATGCATCAACGCACCTAGCTCGCAACTATAAATTGAAGTCTACAAGATCTAAGCACTAGAAGAAAAAGTATGTGCTGTCACCAGGACAGGTCGAAGTCGCGAGCCACTGATCCGACACATCAGTCAACAGTAGATGAGTCTTTACATTCTGGCTCGACCTGAAGGCATGTGCCTCGACACATTCTATTCACTTTTCAATGCACTTAAAGGGAGCGACATTCTCTGTCAGTCCAAGTGTGATTAACGGTCTCTTAAGGATTAATCATGTTCAGTTGAGTACTAAGAAAGCTCACTCAAGAAGCTCTGCACGGCAGATCTGAAAATCATCCTGAGCTCATGATGAACCCAGGTGAATCACGTGCCAGTACTTTCGTGGTAACTATGGAGGGAACACTTCATCTCATGTGGCAGAATTATGAAAAGTTCAGACTGGCAGAATATTCTCATTGCCACCTAGACCAATGATTTATTTCGACTATGGATAAATTCTTTTAGTAGAAGACGATTTCTCTGATATATATAACAACCGATCAGAACAAGAGATGATGCTGGAATAGAAGAGTTGGGAAGGCTGAAGGGCAGAGAAGAAGGAGAGGAAGAGAGAAAATCTGAGAGAGAAGTTTGAGAGAAAGGAGATGAGAGAAGTAGCCATCTCGTGAGAAATAGTGTGCAGCTAAAGCTTCCACGGAAGATCTGTGTCTTGACTCGTGGATCAAATCCAGAGTCAATTGCTCCTCGGAGCTACATCTTGTTTGTTCTTCTTTATCTGTTTTATTGTTTTGTTTTTGCATTTTATTCTAGCTCTTTCAATACCCTATTCTGGGTTCGGGTTCCTTCTGAGTGATCAGAAGAATGGAGATCTGATCTCTGGTGTCCCCTCTGATGTATCAGAGGAAAGGAGGCTTAAGTCTCCGATGTTGGATTTTCCAGCGTCTCCCTTAGGGATTTGCTTTTCCACGTGGATTATGGGCTCCACGTGGGGCATCAGTGCGTTGGCAGCCCATCCCGCCGCATGGATTATGGGGTCCATGTGCGAAGCCCCTCATGTCCACCCACAGCACGATAGTGTGGGGTTCTGCAATGTCATAAGGAAATACGGTCCGCCTTTGCTACCAGCTCGAGCTTTTAGCGTAACGGTTGGGGCATGATCCTGTAAACTGGTATCAGAGCGAGGCTGTGGGTTCAAATCCCCTAGGTGCCGCTGGGGGGGAGATTGTTGGATTTTCCAGCCTCTCCCTTAGGGATTTGCTATTCCACATGGATTATGCGGTCCACGTGGGGCATCGGTGCGTTGATAGCCCATCCCGCCGCATGGATTATGGGGTCCATGTGCGAAGCCCCTCATGTCCACCCACCTTCAATTGCTCTCGGACCCATCACTGGAATGACCGGAATCCGAATCTTATCCACTAGTACTTCCTGAAAAGATTGGAAAGTAGGTAATGAGCACACTTGCCCAGTAGGTATCTTCGCATCAACATGAAGGTAATGTTAAAGTGATTAATGTTTTAGCTCTAAAGAACAAGATAAAATCATGCAGATACGATGAATCACATGGATAAAACCAAAGTAACAAGATATAACCAAATCGAGACATAAGAAAATGTTTGAGCAAGTATGGTCAAGCAAGAATGTAATTATGGCCTTCCATGAACAAGAATGCAACAAGAATGTATTTTTCATAACCATAAGGCTATGTACTAGAAAGTCAAGCAAGAAAGTACGATATCACACCTTATTATTGTAGAGGAGGCTTTCAGCAGGGGTCTATCTCACTTATCAAACACTGGGCAGGTTGAGCCATACAAGGTTCCCAGGGGCTGTCCTACCATATCACACCTTCTTTTTGCTGATGATGTTCTCATATTTACAAATGGCGTTGTTAACACCATTTGTAGACTCTTGCTTCTCATCCAGGACTATGAAAGGAATTCAGGCCAGCAGGTAAACAAAGCCAAAAGCAACATAATCATGGGTGCAGGATTTCCTGCTAACCGAATCCAAGTCATCTCTAACCTCACGAGTTTCTCTAAAGCATCATTACCCATCAAGTATCTTGGGGTTATGCTCTACGAGGGACGGACCAAGAAAGCTTTGTTTGGCCACATGATTGCAAAAATTCAATCAAAACTCTAGTGTTGGAATGCCAACTTCCTTTCCTCTGCTGGCAGGCTAGTCCTAATCAAGCATGTTCTTACAGCCATCCCAATTTATACCATGATGGTTCTATCACTCCCCATGGGATCAATTAATGACATAAACCGTCTCATGTCAAATTTCTTCTGGGGTTTCTTTGAGGGCAGGCCCAAACGACACTGGGTTAATTGGAGTAAAATTTGCACACCAGTCGAATCAGGAGGCCTTGGTGTCATTTCACTCTCGGAGCTCCAGCTGAGCCTACGCATGAAGCTCCTGTGGACTGCTATAACAGATTCATCTCAATCTTCTCTTTGGGCTTCTTTTTTCAGATCCAAACACTTAAGTAATGTGCATTATTCAGAAGCATCTTTTAAAAAAATTAAATCTCCAGATAGAGCTGTTTGGGTAAGGGCAGTAAATCTCATCTTTCAGCACCACAAAGTCATAGCAGACCCATATGTTTCCAACCTAAGTTTCTGGTATGATAAATGGGCTGGTTCGCACCCCATGAGAGATTTTGTCCCAGAGGAAGCTTGGCAATCACTTGATAACAAATTGGTCTCAGTGGCAAAGGTCATTTCCAACCCCCTCCACCCCCAACTGCTGGTGGTTCAGAGACATATCCCTCAAAGAATCATACCTGCTACCTCCCCTGAGCAATGGATTTGGTGCCCTGCTGCGAGTGGAAAGTTCTCAACCAAATCAGCTCGTCAAGTTCTAAGACCTGATAATCCAGTCTGGCCTAGCTTCTGGAAGAGGATTTGGCAAACCCCATTCCCTGCAAAATGGGCAGTCCTTCTATGGAAAATCCGGTGCTGAGCAGTGCCCACTGATAACTATATCAGCAGGTATGGAATCTCCATGTGTTCGAGATGTATGTGTTGTTCTTGTGGAAATATTGAAACTGCAGGCCACCTTTTCTTTTATGGGGAATTAGCATCATCAGTGTGGTCCAGTATTGAACCACTTATTGAAGAAATGGAATGGAATAAATTGGGAGACAACCCCGACATCTCAGCTGCCTTCCATAATATTTCTCCTTTCACTGTTCAAGAAACAAGCACTCTCATCACCATGGCAGCCATTATATGGGAGATTTGGAAAGCTAGAAATGCTGCCATATATGAAGGTATTGCTATGTCAGCTAACAGAATCCTGCAACATGTTATTATGCACATCAAGTCCCTTTTTCCTCTTCTTAAAACTTCAACTACCACCATACCCCGGAAGATTGGCCAGGTGATGCTGCGGTGGGGGATAGCTCTCCCATCCCCACCAAAGATCAAAATTGCAGTCATCAGTTGGATCCTCCCCCCAACCAATACACTCAAACTAAATGTGGACGGTGCATTCAAAAGAAGCATTGGCAGTGCAGGAGGAGGCAGAGTTCTACGCAACTCAAAAGGTGACATAATTTGGGCATTTGCTCGTCGCTACCCTTTCTTATCTAGTTTGGAGACGGAAGCGATGGCTATGCGGGATGGTCTTCGAATGTGTTCGTTCTATGGACTGTCTAATTTCATCATTGAGTCTGACTCAGTAGTTTTGATTGGGATTGTTCAGAAGCAAAACTCCTATCCATGGCGACTCATACATATTGTGGAAGACATCCACCGCCTCTCTGCTAGCATGCACTTCTCGTTCAAGCACACCTATCGGGAAGACAATAATGTGGCCGATTCTTTGGCAAATTGGGCCTGTACTATTCTTTCTTATGTTTTTTGGAATAATTGGGTTGACCTTCCACATGTAGTAAAGGGGCATATTAGGATGGATAAATTACATTATCCATCCATCCGTATTTGTTCGGCTAAATAGGTCTCTTGTATTTGTTCTACCACATATTAATAAATTCCCCAAATTCTTGGTTGAAAAAAAAATGTCCCATGGATCTTCACTTATTTATAAAGAAAGTACTCCCAGCGTAATGCGACGTCAGTAGCATCATACCCCATAGTTTATATAGCATGTTTCCGGCAATCAACCGAGGGGACTAGCATAGATCCCTTGAACACAATCAGTGCTCGAACAGCATCTTCAAGTATAAATCAAGCTACTTCCACGTATATAACAATAAAGTTGGGTCAATAATGTACAAATCATTGAATGCTTCATGACACAATGTCAATAAAAGAAATGCACAATGTGATCACTAGAGTTCAAAAGGTTGAATTTAAGAACTAGGTTATGCCATGGAGAAAAATTGGCAGCATAACGGTACATTCTTTTACTTTCAAAATTTCTTAGGTATTTTTGGAATAATATCACAGGTTCTAGATAATCAATTGGACCATCTAGGAACATAGGAAAATCAACCCTTGAGTTAAAACCCGGGTTAATCAAACTCAGGAAATTAGCGGTCTATTACTGGACTATTTATTGATACTGGCGGTCTAGTAGAAGACCGTCTATAAAAATGGACTTTGAATTTCTGGGTAAAATAAATCATTATTAAGGCCCAAGTATGATAACCAATTAACCTAGCCTATTTAAATAAAGCCCAAAGGACTTAAGGACCAAGCCCATGAAGTTTGGCCCATATTCTAGAAGGTTAATTAGTTTATTCATGGAATATAAGGATAAATACTCATTGTTTAGATAATTAAATGGATAAACGAAAATAGAGTTTGAATTAAAAATTCGACGCCCAAACATAATGGTGGTCTATCGTAAAACCGCTAGGGGACAGTTGGCGGTCCAATCTTAGACCGCTACATTCTGTCAGTTTCCGTGAGATGAAGATAGAGCAAAAAGATTGGATTTTTAACGATTTATCTCCTAGAGACTGAGGTAGGAGGACTAGTAAGCATCTTAAGGACTCTCAGAAGTCGAGATAGTACCAACTAGGGATTCTAGAATGGATCTAATCCACGAAACCCTAGCAAAACCCTATAAATATACCCCTAGATTTCACTTGTGCGACCCTTACGTTTGGCTCGTGTGGAACTAAGGTAAGGAGGTATTATTTCAGGTATGTTCTTTTGAGGTTTTTATTCCTAATACAAAGGACTAACTTGTCTCAAAATTTCATGCTAGGAGATCAATCCATCAGGAAGATAGAGGCCTCCAAAGTTGCTGGTTCCACATCAACAACCCAGGAAATTGAGCGACGGTGTGGAGAAGATCAAGAGATTAGGATCTCAAAACGAGGTATTTATAAGTTGTGTCTTTAGAATTTTTTGTTTTCCTTAGTATCTTCTTCTTACCCTCCAAATTTCACGTCTTTAGGTCAAGAGAATCAAGAGTTATTAGGACGTGAAGTTACTGATTTATCACAGGAAGTGCATAACTAGGGTTGACTTCCAAATCCAAAATTCAAAGTCTGGAGGTGTTTTCAGAGGTAGGTCATCTCATGAATGGCTAAAACATTGATCTATGATTAAAATTCCTCTTGTTGCACTTGATTTCATGCTTTATAGACCGAGAATTTCTTGTTTTAATAAGATCCATGCAACTAGTGTAGCATACATGCATATTTCTTAGCCCTAAATGAACTAATTTAATTCTCTTGTCATAGTACATGAATCCTATGCATATTGTTAGCCTATTTCTTCGTTCTATCATGATAGAAAGAGTTTATACATGTTTGTCTTGAATGATAGACTGGTTCTTATTCTGAGACATGATTTTTACTAAACCATATGCGGATCATTAATAGACCATTTTTATCTCTCGGGCGGCCTTACGATAAACCGCTAACCATCTGTAAACGGTGCTATAATAGACCGCTAACGTTCTGAATTCTGTCAACCCGAGACTGAATAAAGAACTGCCCATTAAACTTATAATATGCCTAGTTAATTATGTTCCAAGCCTATTTTAAGTATTGTCTCTTACTATAGGTTTTATTACTGTCACAATAATGGATTTCATGTTCTTTATTGTACTTGGGATTATTTTTAAACATAAGTTAATTTATGCCAAAATCATATACTTTTGATATTAATACTTGTTTCTAAAGTTAGATGATTCATGGTTTACCTTGATCACTATTTTAATGATCTATTTTCTCATCTATAGAGTCAATTTCATAAGTACATGGCATATATCCCGGTATATGATCATTAGTTACACCTATGCACATTAGGCACACAATCTTGGACTTGATAACCTCTCCTTTGGATATTCCTTCCAATGGACTAGGAAATCTTGTTTCAAAGCCTCCATAAGTCTCCGCGAGCCTGGGATTCCCACTAGGACGCCGAGCTGGTTGTACCATTAAAGCCCAAATTTATTAGAAGCACTTTTACCGATGTTTTATGAATTCTGGACCCTAGCGGCCCTATGAACGACTGCTACCCAGCCCTATGCGGCCCTTCGATAGACCGCAATGGATCCGCGCCAGTATCAATAAATGGTCCAGTAATAGACCGCTAATTTCCTGAGTTTGATTAACCCGGGGTTTGACTCAAGGGTTGATTTTCCTATGTTCCTAGATGGTCCAATTGATTATCTAGAACCTGTCATATTATTCCAAAAATACCTAAGAAATTTTGAAAGTAAAAGAAGGTACCGTTATGCTGCCAATTTTTCTCCATGGCATAACCTAGTTCTTAAATGCAACCTTTTGAACTCTAGTGATCACATTGTGCATTTCTTTTATTGACATTGTGTCATGAAGCATTCATTGAACTTGTACATTATTGGCCCAACTTTATTGTTATATACGTGGAAGTAGCTTGATTTATACTTGAAGATGTAGTTTGAGCACTGATTGTGTTCAAGGGCTCTATGCTAGTCCCCTCGGCTGATTGTCAGAAACATGCTATATAAACCATGGGGTATGATGCTACTGGCGTCGCATTGCGTTGGGAGTACTTTCTTTATGAATAAGTGAAGATCTACGGGACATGAGTACTTTCTTGCTTGACTTTCTAGTATATAGCCTTATGGTTATGAAAAATACATTCTTGTTGCATTCTTGTTCATGGAAGGCCATATTTACATTCAAGTGAGCATGGAATGATCAAAAATAGTGAGCAAGGAGTTGAGCACAGAAATGACTAGATTGCCAATGAATAGATAAAGTAGAAGGATTTTCAATAGGATACCAATTTCATAAATCTTAATGAAGAATTAAGACTCTTCTATTATAAGAGATTATGAATGAGTCTAAACTGACCAGCATGATTTAAGTATGATGTATAAAGAGTTTGTCAATGAAATTCAATACTCATATCTGAAATCAAGTTTTAATAAAAATGAACCAATTGCACATATGATATTCTTGTTTAACCTCTTTCTATCTTACACATTCAAATTCAATGACTTCTTTGGGAATTTACACAATATAGTATTGAGATTAAACAAATATGAGTGTATATGAATTTATCTTAGATTACACTAATTTTCCAGATTTTTCTTTTGATCAACACTATATTTTTCCTGAGCAATCTTGGTTGATCAACAGCTTCTTACATGAGGCACAACATGTCTTAGGTGAAGTGACCCAGTTACTCAGTGTAATGACTGCATTGCCTCTCAAGCATGAGAACAGAGGTAGCAATTGGAGTGTCTTTTTACATGAGGAAACACCTTGATTAGAGGCTGGAATCCGCAGTTACTCAACACAACCATGACTTTGCTCTGCCAGAGTTTCAAACATTTTACAGCAGAGATAACTATGGCTCTTCATGACTTGGGTTTACTCAATTACTTTGATAGAGGACCCAGTTTCTCAGTGACCAAAGTCATTGCTCTGACCAATATTTCTTTCAACTAATTTTTCAGACAATTCTCAATACACAGAAATATTTAAGAGCAATACTTACTACATGTATCTTAACCAAAGAAAGCCATGGTTTTAAAATTTTTAGATTTCAGAAGGTGTTGCATGAACTTTCATGAAACAATTGGTTAAGATTTATTAAAATATTGATTCAGCTATTTTCAAGTCTTTTACATCCAAACTTAATGAATACATTCGACTTAAATCAATTTATTTCATCAGACATTCTTAAACCAGTATAATAGAAGATTCTTCTTTTTCAAAATATATTGGATTTATGATTATGGTACACATATTGAAATCTTTCCAATTTCAGATAGATCAACATTGACAATGCAGCCAATCAATAGAAGCAACAAGAGATTTTATTTAGTGAGCAGCAGAGGACATTAACAAGCATGCATAAAAGATGAGAGAAAATGGAACTCATGCTTGCAGCAGGAATGATCAATATCCATCAGATATATTTTTCAGTAAACCAAATAGCAGTGAGTTTACAATGATGCAACAAGAGGCAAGCACTAGAACAATGCAGTTCAGAGACCAATAGCAGTGTCTTAAATTCAGTCAAACCAGCTTGACACTTGTGACAGGGATGAATTTGAGTGATGCTCTCCTTCAGCAAATTAAGGAGTAGCAGACAGATATTCCAGGTTCAAGAGAAGTATGAATTCAGGATAAGTATAAATTCAGACGAGAATCAATCAACCAACACAAATTATTTGATGATGTGAGTCACTGACATGTAGATATGGCAAGATGAATCAAATGAATAGATAGTGAGAATTCAACCAGTGACATAACTGAAGAATTTCCATGCTCCCCCAGTCTATATGCATAAAATCACCTCTTTTTAAATTTTCCAAAATAAATGCAATGCAATTAACTATATGCATGCATATGTAGTGACTTCTTTTAAGAACAATGTATGGACATGAGTGTCATAAACATGATGCAGGGACAAACACACTCCCCCTGACTATATGCAACATAATCTAAAATTCTAAATCCCACAAGTGCATGACTATTTATGCATCTACTCCCCTTGACTAAATGCAATGTATGAGGATTCTAAATGCAGCAATATGTTCCCTTTGACTTACAACCAATCAATCTTTTTAAAATTTTTATATGAATGAAATGCATTCAATTCTAAAATCATTGTATGCATGAAAGCACATGCACATGAGCAAATAGTAAAGTGTTGAGTCTATAGGATGGTGCAAACAATGAAATGTTTTACAGCAAATGACAGAACACTTTCAAAGTAATGTCGACTCAAGGTGTCTACATTTCTAACAAGATAAGTTCAGTGATGTGTTCTTTTGTGTCCCTTGTGCTCTAATGATGGTGTGATGTTTTGATGATAGCAACATGATGAGTCACCACATTATTTTGATGAGAGCAACATAATGAGTCACCACATAAGAATGCATGCATAAGGATGCATGAGTGATCTAGTGCTTGTTCTGTATATGCTCTCTGTGCACGTTTTCATCCCGCATAGGTCAGTGCATATTCTTGCTACTGCATGCATACATATACTCAGTGAAAACCGTGTCTTGTTGCATGATGTGTATTGCCTTGTGATATACAAGGTCAGTACAGAGTTTTGCTTAGACTGCATGTCTTCTTGGTGCATACTTTCATCCTGAACAAGCTAAGTCCGTGCATATGTTTGCTGCATGAACCTTGAGTCTGTGCAAGGTTGCTCACATGTCGTTAAGCTCGTGCATGCTAACATAAAGTCGATGCAAGCCTTGTTGCTGCACGCGATCAAGACAGTGCATTGCTTAAGTCAGTGCAGGTTAATTGTCTAGGCATATGCATATCATAATTGTGTTTCATGGTGGCCATAAGTCGGTGCATGTTCTTCCTTTCGCTCATGCCAAGTCAGTGCAAGTCTGCATTTCACTTAGCGTCTTGTTTGTGTCTAAGGCATACATACTCGATGCATGTTTTCTTGCATGAACAAAGTCGGTGCATGTTTTCTGTCACATGCATATAGAAAAGTCAGCGCACATTTGGCTTGTGTGAAATCAAACTCGGTGCAAGTTGCATTTCATGCATTCTCATAGTCGGTGCAAGTTTACCTTGTACTAACCAGGTCTGTGCAACTCTAGTTGCTGCGAGCATATAAGTCTGTGCATACTTTGCATATATTCCACATCAAGTCGGTGTAACTTTTGTACCATGCACACAAAGTCTGTACATTATTCGGTGGCATGTCTATGCGTCTTTTTGTGCCGTGCATACCCAAAGTCCGTGCACATCTTACATATGCAAAATGATGTCAGTGCATGATTGCGTAAAGTCTGTGCAAGATAGGTTTTGGCATTTTACGTTCGTGAAGTGTCTGCACTTTGCACACACCAAGTCGGAGCATTCATTGCTTATGCACACACGTAGTCTGTGCATCTCTTAGCTCTGCACTCATATCAAGTCCGTGCATGATTCATCAAAGTCAGTGCATTACTCTGTTTGGACATTCATTCTCAGTGTAGGTCCCTGCTTATCAAATACAATGTATGTCCCTGCTTATCAAATACAATGTATGTGCTACCATGTGTGTCACGCCCCGTACTCTATACCGTCGAGGTATTGTGCGCTTTGGCCTATCGGCCTCACGGTTTTGGCATTTTACGTTCGTGAAGTGTCTGCACTTTGCACACACCAAGTCGGAGCATTCATTGCTTATGCACACACGTAGTCTGTGCATCTCTTAGCTCTGCACTCATATCAAGTCCGTGCATGATTCATCAAAGTCAGTGCATTACTCTGTTTGGACATTCATTCTCAGTGTAGGTCCCTGCTTATCAAATACAATGTATGTGCTACCATGTGTGTCACGCCCCGTACTCTATACCGTCGAGGTATTGTGCGCTTTGGCCTATCGGCCTCACGATTTTGTCCCTTTCTGATAGTGATCGGTTCGAGAATGGGGGACTTCCCGGGCAGGTCACCCATCCCAGTACTACTCCACATTAAGCACGCTTAACTTCGGAGTTCTTTACAAGAACTGAGTCGATACTTCAAAAGGTGCCTCGATGATATAGAGTACAACTTAGCTATACTTGAGGGTGTTACAATCTACCCCTCTTATATAGGCGACGTCCTCGTCGCTGGGCACACATAGCACGCAATCACGCAATCAAACTCCCAGGCAGGTAGGACTCTAGAGGTGGCCCCTACAGGCTCAAGAGGTGGCTCCCACTATGTAGCACTTTGTCCCATTGCGGGTTCAAGAGGTGGCTCCCATAGCGTAGCACTTTGCCCTGTATGGCACTTAGTTCCCACACTTCCGGCTGGGGTATGGCTCTGATACCATTCTGTCATGCCCCGTACTCTATACCACCGAGGTATTGTCCGCTACGACCTACTGGCCTCACGGTTTTGTCCCTTTCTGATAGTGATCGGCTCCAGAATGAGGGACTTCCTGGGCAGGTCACCCATCCCAGTACTACTCTCCATTAAGCACGCTTTAACTTCGGAGTTCTTTATAAGAACTGAGCCGATACTTTAAAAGGCGCCTCGGTGGTATAGAGTACAACTTAACTATATTTGAGGGTGTTACAATCTACCCCTCTTATATAGGCGACGTCCTCATCGCTGGGCACATATAGCACGCAATCAAACCCCCACGTAGGTAGGATTCTAGAGGTGACCCCTACATGCTCAAGAGGTGGCTCCCACTATGTAGCACTTTGTCCCATTGTGGGTTCAAGAGGTGACTCCCATAGCGTAGCACTTTTCCCTGCATGACACTTAGTTCCCACACTTCCGGCTGGGGTATAGCTCTGATACCATTCTGTCACGCCCCGTACTCTATACCGTCGAGGTATTGTCCGCTTTGGCCTATCGGCCTCACAGTTTTGTCCCTTTCTGATAGTGATCGGTTCCAGAATGGGGGACTTCCCGGGCAGGTCACCCATCCCAGTACTACTCCCCATTAAGCACGCTTAACTTTGGAGTTCTTTACAAGAACTGAGCCGATACTTTAAAAGGCGCCTCGGTGGTATAGAGTACAACTTAACTATATTTGAGGGTGTTACAATTGATACCAACTTAACTGTCACCCCCCGAGCCTTTAATTACAGCGGAAGACTCGCTCGGGGAGCGTAAACAGTCGGCATGGTAAGCCTCTTGCAAGCAAGAATCAATCAGAGCGCGAGACAATCACACAAGTAAATGCAATTGCACATGATTTAATCAACTTCAACTTCATATCACAATACTCAATATTCAAAGATACAATCACTAATTTGATTTTCATTCTACTAGACTCAAGAAATAGAAAAATTACATTGACTCAATCTAGACATTATAGACTTCCTAAGTCTTCACTCATCTTTAATCACTCTCGGATCCGCTACTTGAATAATCCGAATCCGAACCCGACTCACTTTCATTTCCTGAAAAAGATTGGAAATAGGTAATGAACACACTTGCCCAGTAGGTATCTTCGCATCAACATGAAGGCACTATTAAAGTGATTATCATTTTTGCTCTAAATAAATAAGGTAAAATCATGCAATGCGATGATCATGCGATTAAATCAAAGTAACAAGACTATCATATAAGACTGAATGAGAATAAGAATGAACTAGTAAGAATAGGATAAGAACATGATATTGGCCTTTCATGAACAAGAATATATCGAGAATGTACTAGCAAGCCACATATTCCTCACTTTAGCATCTTATGCTTATGAGCAAGTACTTCGTGAATTTCTGTGGAATATCAAGCAAGAATGTCATGTTGTGCCGTGGATCTTCACTTATTTATAGAAATAGTACTCCCAGCGCAATGCGACGCCAGTAGCATCATACCCCATGGTTTATAAAATAGTATGTTTCCTGCAATCAGCCGAGGGGACTAGCATAGAGCCCTTGAACACAATCAGTGCTCGATCGCATCTTCAGTTATAAATTAAGCTACTTCCACGCAGTATAACAGTAAAGTATGGCCAAGAATATAGCACTTCCAACAATTCCATGATAACTAAAATCAATGAATGAATGCTTCAACATAAGAATGTAGGAGTCAAGAAATAGAATTTAAACAATGTCATGCTCATAGAAATAAATCGACAGCATAACGGTATTTTCCTTAACTCCCATTTCATTTAGATCAATTTAAGCAGTATGACAAGTTCTAGATCATCAAGGTTTGTCTAGAATCATTAGAATATCAACCCTTGGTCAAACCTTGGGTTAACATAAACAAGTTATGTAACAGTCGTTAACTGGGCCGTTACACTATTTAACGCGCCACTAATGGGCCGTTAAAATGATCAGAGTCTAGAAAGATAAAAATAGACTCAGAGGAATGTGACGGTCTGGCACTGGGCCGTTACGTGAGCCTGACGGTCCGGTTCAAGGCCGTTACATTTCAAGAATCAGAAACCATGATAGTGCATTTCTAATTATTGGGCTTTAATGGTACAACCAACTCGGCGTCCTAGTGGGAATCCCAGGCTCGTGGAGAATTACGGAGGCCTTGAAACAATGATTTCCTACTCCATTGGAAGGAATATCCAATAGAGAGGTCCTCATGTCCAAGATTGTGTTCCTATAGTGCAAAGTGTGAACTAATGACAACATATCGGAATATGTGCCATGTACTTATGGAATTGACTCTATTGACATAGAGATATGTATACTCAAATTTGAAAATCATGCTGAAAACTCCGTCAATACAATATTAAAAAGTCATTCTTTATAATACAAAACTATATAATTTAGCTTCAAAAATTAACATAACTCAATAAAAGTGAGACCACAAAACATGCAATACATATCATGAATGATCAAATAACCTTAAAATCACATGATCAGGTTAAAACTTAGGTAACTAGGTTTAACACTAATAATATTGGCAGGTTATATCATGTCTTGGGGTTGACAGAACACAGAGTATAACGGTCTGGAGATGGGGCATCACTGTGATTGTGACGGTCAGGACCCAGCCGTTACATGAATATAACGTGTCTGTCCAAGCGCGTTATAATCAACCGTGAAACCCAAATCCAATCAGGGAGTATAACGGTCTGTCGTGGGACCGTTATATGGAAGTGACAGTTCTTCTGTGATGCGTTACAGTCTCTGCTAACAGGAAACAACTATAGAAGCTAAGAGATCAACTCACATCATGTCTTTTATCAAAACATCATGAGTTTCTAGATATGTTAACAAAGTAAAGGTTGTCTATATGCATGGGTATTGGTGAATAGATGGAATAGTCAAGTCTTTAATCTTTAGTTAGGGCTAAGGGAAATATGATATGCATAGAACCAATAAAACATGAAATTGATGATCTAGCATGCATGAAATCCAATCAAAACAGAGGCTCTTAGTCCTATCAAGTTATTTTTTCCGTTCATGAGATAACCTACCTCTTACTCAGACTGTAGTTCCTGAATTTGGTAGAGAACCTTGCCCTAGATCTCCTCCTTCTCTTGTGACTTTTTCAGCAACTTCCTTGGGCTCTAACTCCACGACCTCTTGACCTAAAGATGTGAAATTCGGAGGGGAGTTAGTCTAAAGTATTGTGAACAAATTATTCTAAAGAACTTACCTGAGATAATGACTCCTTACCTTGCTTCCTTACGCCCAAAAAGTAAGGGTCGCACAGTTCAGAACTATGCCCTATTTATAGAGTTTAGACTAGGTTTTGAGGATTAGATCGAGTTTAGAATCCTTGTTTCATCAAATCCTAATCCCTAAGAGTCCTTAGAGTCTTTACAATCCTTCCCAAGTCGATCCCTAGTGGATAGGAACATCAAGTTCCAATCTTTTCATGAGTTACTTTGCTTACGGAACTAACAGGTTTGTAACGGACTAGGACCTACGCGTTAGGGTTATGTGGCGGTCTCGCGATAGACCGTTACATTACTCGTTCCTAGAGTTCAAAGGAAATCAAACTCTTTTAGTTTCCTGGTTCATAGTGTAACGGTCGAGACACCGTGCGTTACACGTCTATGACGGTCAGGCTATAGACCGTTATATTTGTCATGGATAGAGTTCAAACAATTTAAAACTCTTTTGATAATTATCCATTAACTTATCTTATATATTCTAGTATTTATCCTTAATATCCGTGGATAGACTTAATTACCTTCTAGAATGTGGGCCAAACTTAATGGGCCAGAGTTAAAACCTTTTGGACTTTAATTAAGTGGGTTGGGTTAATTGATTAACACCACTTGGCCTCATAATAACTTATTAATTTTAAATAAACCATTTATAAATTTATTTAGGCCTTTATAAATTCTTGAAAATTATTTAAAATTTCTGGGGCACTACACCCTCCCCCACTTAGAAAGAATTTGGTCCCCAAATTCAAAACATGTATTGAGGAGAGTGTACTTACAATTGAATAATTCTGGGAATCTTTTCCGCATAGCCGTTTCGGTTTCCCATGTTGCTTCATATGGCCATGTTTTCTTCCATTAGATCTTGACCATGGGAATAACTTTATTTCTTAATTGACACACTTCCCGATCCAGAATTTTGATCAGTGTTTGCTCATATGTCATATCCTTCTGAATCTCCAGATTGTCATAAGTGATAATATGGTCTGGATCATATACGTACTTTTTCAGCATAGAGACGTAAAATACGTCATGAACTCCTGCTAACTGTGGAGGTAAGGCCAATCTATAAGCCACTTCACCAACCCTTTCAAGAATTTCAAATGGGCCAATGAACCTTGGAGTTAGCTTTCCTTCGATGCCAACTCTTCGAATACCACGACCTGGAGAAACCTTCAAATACACATGATCTCCTACCTGAAACTCCAAGTCACGTCTTCGATTATCAGCAAAAGACTTTTGCCTATCTTGTGCCATTTTCATTCTTTCCTGGATGAGCTTTATTTTCTCTGTAGAATCTCTGATAAGGTCGGGGCCTAGAAATTGCCTTCCCATACCGTGAGGCCGATAGGCCAAAGCGGACAATACCTCGACGGTATAGAGTACGGGGCGTGACAGAATGGTATCAGAGCTATACCCCAGCCGGAAGTGTGGGAACTAAGTGTCATGCAGGGCAAAGTGCTACGCTATGGGAGCCACCTCTTGAACCCACAATGGGATAAAGTGCTACATAGTAGGAGCCACCTCTTGAGCCTGTAGGGGCCACCTCTAGAATCCTACCTGCCTGGGAGTTTGATTGCGTGCTACATGTGCCCAGCGACGAGGACGTCGCCTATATAAGAGGGGTAGATTGTAACACCCTCAAATATAGTTAAGTTGTACTCTATACCATCGAGGTGCCTTTTAAAGTATCGGCTCAGTTCTTGTAAAGAACTCCGAAGTTAAAGCATGCTTAATGGGGAGTAGTACTGGGATGGGTGACCTGCCCGGGAAGTCCCTCATTCTGGAGCCGATCACTATCAAAAAGGGACAAAACCGTGAGGCCAGTAGGCCGAAGCGGACAATACCTCGATGGTATAGAGTACGGGGCGTGACAGAATGGTATCAGAGACATACCCCAGTCGGAAGTGTGGGAACTAAGTGCCATACAGGGTAAAGTGCTACGCTATGGGAGCCACCTCTTGAAACCGCAATGGGACAAAGTGCTACATAGTGGGAGCCACCTCTTGAGCCTGTAGGGGCCACCTCTAGAGTCCTACCTACCTGGGGGTTTGATTGCGTGATTGCGTGCTATGTGTGCCCAGCGACGAGGACGTCGCCTATATAAGAGGGGTAGATTGTAACACCCTCAAATATAGCTAAGTTGTACTCTATATCATCGAGGCGCCTTTTGAAGTATCGGCTCAGTTCTTGTAAAGAACTCTAAAGTTAAAGCGTGCTTAATGGGGAGTAGTACTGGGACAGGTGACCTGCCCGGGAAGTCCCTCATTCTGGAGCCGATCACTATCAGAAAGGGACAAAACAGTACCCTCAAATATAGTTAAGTTGTACTCTATACCACCGAGGCGCCTTTTAAACTATCGGCTCAGTTCTTGTAAAGAACTCCGAAGTTACGAGTACTTAATGAAGAGTAGTACTGGGATGGGTGACCTGCCCGGGAAGTCCCCCATTCTGAAACCGATCACTATCAGAAAGGGACAAAACCGTGAGGCCGATAGGCCAAAGCGGACAATACCTCGACGGTTTAGAGTACGGGGCATGACAATGTGTTTGTTTACATTAAGGTCAATGCTAGTTGCGTTGCATGCATACAAGAGTCGATGCCTGTTTGCCCCTGCTAGCCTAAGTTTATACTTGTTTTTGTCCAAGTATATGCATGCTTAGCCTAATGCATCCTAGGTCCATACATGGTGCTATATTATGGTTTGTGCATATGTGCATATAGACTTATATGGTCTGTGCTTAGATTCATATACACACTATGAAGTCTGTGCATCTTTTATACTTAACTGAAAGTCACTTATGCAACAGGTCAACAGCTCGTGTTCCTTAAAAGGGCACATGATCCAATGATGATCCTCATCCATAGATGCTGCCATGTGGATCCTTATTCATCCAGATTCTGACAAGTGGAAAGAGTCTCCTGAAGCTTCCAGGCGAGAGTGTTATCTCCACACGCCTAGGGCATGAGCGCGCATCTTCAGTCTGAGGAAGTATATAAGCCACCCTTCTGCAAGTCAAGAAGAAGGACTCTCCCCGGCAAGATCAAGAAGAATTATCAGAGAGTAGAAGAAGAGAGAGTTCCATAGAGAAAAAGAGAGAGTAGCAGAGAAGAAAAGAAACGAAGAAGAAGAAGAAGAAAGAAAGAGAGAGAGAGATCGAAGAGAAGAAGAAGTTCACAGAAGATTTGCTCTACTGGACCGTGGATCAAATCCAGGCCAGTCAGCTCCTTGAGAGCCACATCTGCACTTCATTGTTTACAGCTTTCAGTCGCTGTTGCTTCTTGTCTTCTGTTTTCATTTTACTTTTCTTTCAAGTTGTTTGTCAGCAGAGCAAGCTATGATGCTCAGCGGGCAGAGGAGGATTCCTCTGGACGGGTTAAGCGGTAAGCCCCAACGGTTGCAGAGGTGTGGTATCCTATGGTCGGCTAAGCTGTAACACCCAGCGGGTCAAGCTGTGAGTCAGCGGTTGGTGAAGCTGTAATGCCAACTGTTCAAGCTGTTCGTCAGCGGATGTAGGCAAGCTGTGAGGCCCAGCTGTTAAACTGTGTATCAGCAGAAGCCACACTCTAGTTGGAGTGTGGGGTGGACGTTGGTCTGCGGGTTGCAGACTGAACCACCTTAAAATTGCCTTATGCACTGTGGTTTGATTGTCTCATCTGCTCTAGCTAGATGTATGATTAGGCCGATTGATTTGTTCTTCCAATTTAGCGTGTGTTCCATTTGCATACCACACGTTTGATTTAGGTTTCGTGTGAGTTTGGTGAAGTCTGGTCTTCTTATCAGTCTATTCTGCAGAGTTCTAAAATTTTGTTTGTCTGTCATCTTCTCGTCCTTCGTAGAGAGCACCCAGTTCGTGCTAATTACCTGCCCATATAGCTTCCACGTCTTTGCTTTCCACAGGTTTTAACTGGGCCTAATTAGTAGTTTTAATTGATTGAAAATTTTATAAGAGGGATTCATTCACCCCCCTCTGAATCCGGGCCTAGCACACCTATCAATTGGTATCAGAGCGGGTCTCTGTGCATTCAGATCCAACGATCTACAGAGGATCCTACTACTTCCGTGGTGCATTTCATAGTGGGTCTGGTTTTGTTGTTTTCGGTGCTTCAGTCTCACTGAGTTGGTGTCTTACTGTACCTCTGTTGATTCCGGTGCATTTCTCATCTCCTTTAATTGATCAAGTCATTTCTCAATGGCTCATCCACCGATCTTCAGAGGTGATGATTTTGATCTATGGCTGGAAAAGTTGCATCGGTACGTAAGGACAACCGATCCTGATCTTTGGAAGGTAATGACTCACGGTCCACACAAATTATCGAGAGATAAATCCAAATGGACCGAGAAGGATAAATTGAAAAACTCCATCAATTCTAGAGCATTAAACTTAATAAAAGCATCAATTGACAGAGCACTAATCTCATGTGTCTCATCTTGCAGGTCTGCCAGAGAAATGTTGAACAAACTGAAGGATGGCAGCTGCAAAAATGATAATCGATGCATGATGGTTCAAGGAAGTGAACATAGCAGCAATCAAGATGAAGAACATGACGATAATCAAGTAAATATATTCGAGAACTATACCATGGATGATTGGATTGTTGCATACCATGAGTTGCTTGAGTCTCATGACCATTTAAGAAAACAGCATAAGAAGATGAAAAAGAAAATTGATAAAAATGATTTTAGTTCATCATGCGAAAATTGCTTAAAAATAAATCAGTCATATGATGCTTGTCTGTCTGAAGTTCACTCCAACAAGAAACAAATATGTCTGTTGAAAAATGAAAACCAAAAATTTGCTAATGACGCTTCAAAATTGGAAAACCAGCTGAAGGTCAAAAATGATGAACATCTGATGAAACTGGAAGAGTTGGAAAAGATTAATTCCGAATTGAAAAAATTGAGAGTTAAGAACAATGAATTACATGAGAACAATAAAAATCTTGCTGATAGAATAAAAGATTTTAACATGAAAAATTCACATATCTCAATTGAAAAATCTACTTGCAGCACTTGTTCTCTGGTAAAAGAACGCAATGAAGATCTTTATGGTGAGAATGAATGGTTGAATAAACTGATTGCTTCATCTAAAGAGGATCACATAAATCTGCTTGCTGAGAAAATTAAAGTGGAGGAAAGAGAAGAAGAATTATTTGAAAGACTAGAGTCTGTATCTAGTGGTGAAGAAATTAAGAAGCTGACCAAAGAAAATATTGCACTAAAAGCTGAAATTGAAAAATTAAAATGGTTAAACACTGGTATGTCCGAGAAACTTCTCACCGTAGAAAAAGGAAAAACTGTCTGTGATGAAGAATCAAAAATTTTGAGCAATCTGGAACAAGAAATTGAGAAGTATAAAATTACAAACAAAGTTCTAAGCGAATGCGTTAATTGCAGTGAACAGGAGATAGCCAGTTATGAACTTCATATTACTTCTTTGGAAAATAAAATTCATGATCTGGAAAACTCAGCATCCGAGTCTGCTAAAAATAAAGGAAAAATGAAAGCTGTCATGAAAGGTGAGGATGATAATTCAAGAAAGGGGATACGTTGCAGTTCTGATGTTAAGGAAACTATTAGAAACCAGCTATACACCACTTTTGTGCAAAACTCTGATGTAGCTGGTACCACAAATCAATCCCCAAAATAAAATAAAAATCAGAAATCACCTTCATCATCTGTATTCCAGTTCAAGGTCCATAAAAATGAAAAACAAATAAAAATTATTAGAAATGATCAGAAATTGAAAAAGAAGGGTCAAACGAAGAAGGTAAAAATTGTTCCTGCTCGTGCCCTAAAATCTGCTAGCTCGGTTGAATTTGATTGGTCTATGCACACTGCTCATGCCTCATTTACTCATTCGCATGCATCTAGTCAGTGTGTTAGTAACCATGCTGCGAGAAAGTCACAGGTCTCATGTCATTACTATGGCAGGCATGGTCATTGTATGGAGGACTGTAGTGTAATGAAAAATGATGATATGATGCATGATAACTCTTTTACAAATCATTATGACCCCAAAAGAAACACGGTTGCTTCAGACCAACACATCATATGTTATAACTGTAACAAACGTGGTCATAAAGCTGTTGAGTGCTGGTTTGGGTCTTCATGGGGAAACAATGACTCAAGAGGCAAGAACCTAAGGTGCTTCGAGTGTGGGAAGTATGGCCATACAGTCAAGGACTGTTGGCATGCCCAAGGAGGCCATATAAATGATAATTTTTTCAAATTCTCTGCCAAAACACCTGTGAATCTTTCATGTTTTAACTGTGGCAAGTCAGGTCACAAGTCTGCGGAATGTTGGTTGTCAGACAATAAGAAACAAAATGTCCATGTGAACTGTAGGAAACTTCATGGTCACATTCATAGGTCTCAAGCTGCTGTTGATATACATCATAGGACCAGAAAATCTGTTGTCTTATGCAGATATTGTGGTAGAATTGGACATTCCATGACTAATTGTTATTTGATGGATTTTGATGACAATGTTACTAAAAGATTGTTTAGAACACCTGTTAGGGCTAATATAGGACCCAAGGCGGCTTGGGTTCTTACAGGATCGAAATGATTGTTTTGCTACAGGTGTGCCTTGGAATGAATGAAGGGGGGTTAATAAGCCAAGGCATTCAAAATGAAAATCCCAGGATCCTACGCTTCAGGTCAGTTCTGAACACTCTGTTTAAATTCCATCATCTGAAATTATGAGTTTGAAAGGCTTGAATTTCATGTTGATTTGATTCATGCTTAATTGAAATCCTCTGAAAATTTGAAATGAACCTGATACTTTTGGTAGTCTTTCCCTTCGATTGAACTGCATGAATTTTTCTTAAACATAAATGTTAAGACCTTGTGCTATACTTTCACTGTATATCATGCACTTAGTCAGGGGGAGTTTGACTAGTTATGTTTGATGTTATTGATGCTCATGATTAGCTTCATTGCATCTAGACAGGGGGAGATTTGTCAGATTCATTTGTTCCTCACTTCCTGAATCCCTCCTGTTTAGTTATTTGAATCACTCTACTGCTCTCTAGTGGATAACATGCATTTTCTGCTACTCTCCTCTAAACAAGCTGATATGTCTGCATTCCAAACTCAGCTACTGAATTTAATTCAGCACAACTTTGATGCACTTCTCTTGCTATTTGTTGCACTGCCAGCTTACCCTCATCCCTCACATTCTCTTTAGCTGGTATGACTGATCTATTTCTGCTCTAGTGATGATAAGTTGTTCAGCTACTTTGATTGAACTGGTCTAAGAAATTCAAGTTGTGTACCATGTTATTAGTCTGAAAAAGGTAAAAGAAATTCTTATCATATAGGTTTAAGAATGACCATTGATTCAGACTAATATAAGTTTATTGTATTCTCAGATTTGCTCTTGAATGATTTGAAAATATCTGAATGTTAAGTTTTAATAAATTTTAACCGCATGTGTCATGAAAACTGTAGACTCACTTATCTGAAACCTGAAAATTTGTCATCAAGGCTTCTTTGGTAGAGATATATAGAGATAGCATTTTTTTAAACATTAACTTGAAAAATGTTGACTAAAAGGAAAAATTGTATTCAGAGCAATGACTTGGTCACTGAGAAACTGGGTTCTCTATCAATGAAATAGAGTAAACCTATGTCATGAAGTTTCATAGTTATATCTAGTAAAAATGTATTGAAAATCTGACAGGGCAATGGCATGTTAGTGTTGAGTAACTGGGGAGTCCGGCCTCTGATCAAGGTGTCTCCTCATGTAAAAAGACACTCCTATTGCTGACTCTGTTCTCAAAGTTGAGAGGCAATGACAGTTATCACACTGAGTAACTGGGTCACTTCACCTAAGACGTGTTGTGCCTCATGTAAAAAGGTGTTGATCAACTTAAATTGCTCAGGGAATATTATGCTAATTGAAAGAAAATTTCTTACAAAAGTTGTCAACTCACACTCTTGTAAGAGTGTTTAATTTCAATACTATACTATGTAACTCTCAAAGGGGTCATTGAGTTCATTTGAGTAAGATGGAAGGTGGTTGATCTTGTGTTCGACATGATTCGCTGGTTCAGGTTTATTAAAACAAAGATTCGGATATGAGTATTGAGTTTACTTGTCAAATTTGGTATACATAAGATTTATACCAGCTGGGTCATGTAGGTTAATTCATAACCCCCTATGATAGGAGAGTCTTTCCTTGTGAGGACTTATTACTGTGGTAACTGCCTCACAATTTCTTTTGATCAGGTTCACCTCTGACAACTTAATCATCATGCTTACTCACCTGTTGGAGATCCTGTGCCTTGTTTGCTGTCACTTACCCCTGCCCTTGACTACATCTACCTCATTTACATCATCAGTTTCACTCTTCACACTGTTGGAATCTTCCATCTTGTCTCTGTAACCTTGATGAATGACTCATGTAACCGGTTCTGGTTCTGTGGGCCTTCCACCTGCATTATTATGTCCATTATAATGTGAGGTGCCACAACCAATCTTGCTTGAGAATTCTTGTGGTGGTGGTTTCCCGATTGATTCATTGGATAACCAGAGTTAATTCCTGTAGATACATCTTGTGCGAGCATCTTTATTTTCCCTCATGTTCTCAGGGGGAGCTCTGGTTATTATATGTTTTAAGGGGAGAGTAGTTCTGCATGCATGTTGATAGGGGAAGAATTGTATTCTTGTCAAAAGGGGGAACTTTATTTCAATGGGCATTGCTTCATTCTCTGTACGCTGAATTTATGGGAGAGAATAGTGTATGTATTCATGCTCTTTTTGCTTATCTTTTCTCTTGTAAACCATCTCCTTTTTGATTATGTCAAAGGGGGAGAATAGTTTGACGAGTCAGTGTGACTCATCATTTTTTCAGTATGACTCATTTTGTCATTGTGTTGCCATCATCAAAAAGGGGGAGATTGTTGTGTCCCTTATGCTCTAATGATGGTGTGATGTTTTGATGATAGCAACATAATGAGTCACCACATTATTTTGATGAGAGTAACATAATGAGTCACCACATAAGAATGCATGCATAAGGATGCATGAGTGATCTAGTGCTTGTTCTGTATATGCTCTCTGTGCACGTTTTCATCCCGCATAGGTCAATGCATATTCTTGCTACTGCATGCATACATATACTCAGTGCAAACCATGTCTTGTTGCATGATGTGTATTGCCTTGTAATATACAAGGTCAGTACAGAGTTTTGCTTAGACTGCATGTCTTCTTGGTGCATACTTTCATCCTGAACAAGCTAAGTCCGTGCATATGTTTGCTGCATGAACCTTGAGTCCGTGCAAGGTTGCTCACATGTCGTTAAGCTCATGCATGCATGCATAAAGTCGATGCAAGCCTTGTTGCTGCACGTGACCGAGACAGTGCATTGCTTAAGTCAGTGCAGGGTTAATTGTCTAGGCCTGTGCATATCATAATTATGTTTCATGGTGGCCATAAGTCGGTTCATGTTCTTCCTTTCGCTCATGCCAAGTCGGTGCAAGTCTGCATTTCACTTAGTGTCTTGTTTGTGTCTAAGGCATACATACTCGGTGCATGTTTTCTTGCATGAACAAAGTCGGTGCATGTTTTCTGTCACATGCATAGAGAAAAGTCGGCGCACATTTGGCTTGTGTGAAATCGAACTCGGTGCAAGCTGCATTTCATGCATTCTCATAGTCGGTACAAGTTTACCTTGTACTAACCAGGTATGTGCAACTCTAGTTGCTGCGAGCATATAAGTCTGTGCATACTTTGCATATATTCCACATCAAGTCGGTGCACTTTTGTACCATGCACACAAAGTCTGTACATTATTCGGTGGCATGTCTGTGCATCTTTTTGTGCCATGCATACCCAAAGTCCGTGCACATCTTACATATGCAAAATGATGTCAGTGCATGATTACGTAAAGTCTGTGCAAGATAGGTTTTGGCATTTTACGTCTGTGAAGTGTCTTCACTTTGCACACACCAAGTTGGTGCATTCATTGCTTATGCACACACGTAGTCTGTGCATCTCTTAGCTCTGCACTAATATCAAGTCCGTGCTTGATTCATCAAAGTCAGTGTATTGCTCTATTTGGACATTCATTCTCGGTGTAGGTCCCTGCTTATCAAATACCATGTCTGTGCTACCGTGTGTTTGTCTGCATTAAGGTCAATGCTAGTTGCGTTGCATGCATACTAGAGTCGATGCCTGTTTGCCCCTGCTAGCCTAAGTTTATACTTGTTTCTGTTCAAGTATATGCATGCTTAGCCTAATGCATCCCAGGTCCATACATGGTGCTATATTATGGTCTGTGCATATGTGCATATAGACTTATATGGTCTGTGCTTAGATTCATATACGCACTATGAAGTCTGTGCATCTTTTATACTTAACTAAAAGTCACTTATGCAGCAGGTCAACAACTAGTGTTCCTTAAGAAGGGCACGTGATCCAATGACGATCCTCATCCATAGATGCTGCCACATGGATCCTTATTCATCCAGATTCTGACAAGTGGAAAGAGTCTCCTGAAGCTTCCAGGTGAGAGTGTTATCTCCACACGCCTAGGGCATGAGCGCGCATCTTCAGTCTAAGGAAGTATATAAGCCACCCTTCTGTAAGTCAAGAAGAAGGACTCTCCCCAGCAAGATCAAGAAGAATTATCGGAGAGCAGAAGAAGAGAGAGTTCAATAGAGATAAAGAGAGAGAGAGTAGCAGAGAAGAAAAGAAACGAAGAAGAAGAAGAAAGAAAGAGAGAGAGAGAGAGAGAGAGATCGAAGAGAAGAAGAAGTTCACTGAAGATTTTGCTCTACTGGACCGTAGATAAAATCCAGGCCAGTCAGCTCCTTGAGAGCCACATCTGCACTTCATTGTTTACAGCTTTCAGTCGTTGTTGCTTCTTGTCTTCTATTTTTATTTTACTTTTCTTTCAAGCTGTTTGTCAGCAGAGCAAGCTGTGATGCTCAGCGGGCAGAGGAGGATTCCTCTATACAGGTTAAGCTGTAAGCCCCAGCGGTTGCAGAGGTGTGGTATCCTCTGGTCGGCTAAGCTGTGACGCCCAGCGGGTCAAGCTGTGAGTCAGCGGTTGGCGAAGCTGTAATGCCCAGCTATTCAAGCTGTTCATCAGCAGATGTAGGCAAGCTGTGAGGCCCAGCCGTTAAGCTATGTATCAGCGGAAACCACACTCTAGTTGGAGTGTGGGGTGGACGTAGGTCTGCAGGTTGCAGACTGAACCACCTTAAAATTACCTTGTGCACTGTGGTTTGATTGTCTCATCTGCTCTCGCTAGATGTATGTTTAGGTCGATTGATTTGTTCTTCCAATTTAGCGTGTGTTCCATTTGCATATCGCACGTTTGATTTTGGTCTCGTGTGAGTTTGGTGAAGTCTGGTCTTGTTATCAGTCTATTCTGCAGAGTTCTAAAATTTTGTTTGTCTGTCATCTTCTCGTCCTTCGTAGAGAGCACCCAATTCGTGCTAATTACCTGCCCATATAGTTTCCGCGTCTTTGCCTTTCCATAGGTTTTAACTGGGCGTAATTAGTAGTTTTAATTGATTGAAAATTTTATAAGAGGGATTCATTCACCCCCCTCTGAATCCGGGCCTAGCACACATATCATGTTCAACATTCATTTCTGATGCAAGACTTCCAGAAACAACACATCATATGCATTGAGAGGTTCAACTGCAAATTACAAGTATACATGAGAACATGTATTCATGAGTTTTCAGATGACAGAATATCATGATTTTACAGTTATCTAATCAGAATTCAGTCAATTCAAATATCAGACTAGAAAAGCACAAGAATGGGGTTTTACCTTACTTGGGTGACTTGGCTTATAAAACCCCTTTATTCATCAGCTTCCAAGGCACTCCTGCAAAAATAAAAAACTCATTTTGCCCATTGAGGTACCCAAGAATTCTTGGGCCCTCCCTAGTTACTAACTCCTCTAGCAGGAGTTCTCCAAGATTTCAGGGCATTGTTATCATCAATTTTCAACATGAAGCAATTTTCCATGTTATGCCCAAACCTACCACAGTAATGACAATGACCTGAGGTTCTCACAATTCTCTCAAATGAATGACTATGAGATTTTTGTGAGTAAGCAGGCATGTTATCATTTTTGACATGAGATTTTCTTTTATCATAGTCAGCAAACTAGCATTCTTTAGCCTTATGTCCTGATTTTCTACAATTAAAGCACCGAATATGCTGACTATTTGAAACAGATTTATTTCTTTGAAAACTATGATTTACAGAATATTCAGCATGAACATTATGAAAATGAGGCTTCTTCTTTTGATTGGCAGACCAACATTTGGCTGCCATGTGGCCTTTCTTACCACAGTTATAACAATAAGAAGAATTTCTTCTTTCAACAACCGACCAGCAGTGACTAGCCCTATGGCCTACCTTTCCACAATTGAAACACACAACGTGCTGATTCATTGATACAGAATTATTCCTACCAAAGACATGTTGATTCTCATAAGGATTTGTATGATGAGAATACAATTTGCCCTTACTCTTAGCAGCATTCACATTTTTACAAGTATTCATATCATCAATTTTCATAACATGGCAGTCATGCATCATATGCCGTGCCATACCACAATAGTGACATGAATTATTTTTTGAGTTTGTATGTGAATGAGTATGAATATTTTTAAAAGCATGCACTGATGAGCTACCAGGATTCTCAGAAATAGCATAATGAATAGAGTTCATAGCACTCGCAGAAACAACTCTAAATTTATTCAGATTGGCATTCTTTTTCTACTTTTTAGTCCTTTTCAAGTTCTTATTTTGGTTTCCAGTTCTTTGAGCAGTAAATTGGAAAATAGGTGTAGTAGAACTAGAAACATAAGAAGTTCGAGTTTTATTTTCAAATTTCTTTTTATTGATAGGGTTATAACCCAACCATTCCTTCTGAAAATTTATTATAACACCAAGGATCTTGTCAAGATTGTCCTTCCCTTTAACAAATTTGGACAGCGAATTTCTTAGATCCTGAATTTCAGATTACAAAGATGAAACATTAAGTTCAAAACCAATAATTTCAGTCTCACAGGAAATGACCTAATTATGCAGTGCATCATTTAGATTTTTCAGTGTTTCAATTTCCTATTTAAGTTTGAGCTCATTTTCAATTTGATTTCCATCAACAACACATTTTCCTTTTTCTAGAGCTAGAAGTCTCTTTGACATAACAGTGTTCAACTGCTTCAATTCTTCATTCTCTTTTTGTATCAATTTCAGTCTTTCATTTTCAGATTTCAATTCTTTGATCTGTTCCACAGAATTTTCATCATTGGTCATGGAGCTTAGCTGTTCTATTAGAGATTCTTCTCTCTGTTCAGTTTCCAAAATGTTGTTTAACAGATCTTTGTTTTCTTCCCTTAGTGAGGCAACTAGATCCTTATACCATTCAAGATCACAATGAAGACTTTCATTAACTTCTTTCAGAAATGGGTAATCATTACAAGCAGAATTGACAGTGCATGTTGTTTCAGTGTTGGCTTTTAGACACTGTTTCCTAAGAAGTTTATTCTCAGATTTCAAGGTATTCAATTCAGATCTCTCATTATTAACCTCCTGTAATCTCATTTTAAGTTTGTCAATTTCAAATCTCAGAACTTCATCTTCAACATGAACAGATACATCATAGTTGACAGACTTCAGTTTCTCTTTCAATTCAAAAAATTTGTTCAGAAGTTCTTGATTTTTATTTTTACATAGTCCAATTTGTTTCTTAAGCATTTGGACATCAGATAAGCATGCATCATAGGAGTGTTTCAGTTTTAAACAATTTTCACATAAGGACATATTGTCATCAGGATCCGGGTTGTGAGTGATTGGGTGTTGCTCATGGGATTCCATCTGCGTAGTCAGAGGAAGAGAGAGTTGTCTCCGGGGGTTCCTTCTGAGGATTCAGAAGAAGAGAGGATCATTCCTCTGGTCACTGCATTGTGTAGTGGGTTTGATCTCTGCTGGGAGCAGGATCGGGTCAATGGATTTGTTTCCTTTGGGTTCAAGCTATTCGTCAGCAGTTATCGCAGATTGAGTCTGCTTCTTGCGGTTTGCAAGGTGAAGCCACACTCTGGTTTGAGTGTGGGGTGGACGTAGATCTGCGAGGCAGATCGAACCACCTTAAAAACTTTTGTCCATCGTGGTTTGCTTTGTGCATATATCCTTATCTTCTATCTCCCTTCGTAGGTTAGTTTATGAGCTGTTGCGATATTGTAGCTCCATTATACTCCAAGTGCTGGAGACTGGTTCTAAATGATTTGAGTGCATCTAGGCCTTTATTTTAATGACCGCCAATTGGGCACTAGCCCAATCGGGCACAATTCATACCCATGAACCAAACGGGCCAAAAATCTTGATAGACTATCTAAGAACCCTTAGAAAATTTGTAACTTAATGTAGGAGGATCAGAATGGGATGAAACTAGGCCCATTAGAAATCTTGGACCCTTAGCCCAAACTCCTATGTTGAGGGGGAGACCCAATTCGCACCAAAGCCCATGGTTCTGAGCCCTTTTCCGCCAGCCGTCATGAAGAGGTGTGACTGTTGGGTGAATTCACACATAATTAATGGAAAAATCATAACTCCTGGTAGATAAATGAAATTCAATGAAATTAAGACTAAAGGTTAGATCTGGAAGTCCTCTTCATTTCGTATGAAGACATCCCAACCTGAATCCTAACGACTAAATGCGCCCATTCGCATCTTCGACTGAGTAGACGAAGGGTCACACATGTTCAACCCGAAGGGATGCTTAGCATTAACCCCTCTTTAAGCCAGCGACCCGAGGGCTGGGCTGAACCCTGCTGGACGTGGAACAGGCCTGGGAGGCTTTAAACCTATATAAAGAAGTGGGATCCAAGGGTAATCAACCTTTAGCAACTCCTATCGTCAACACCCACCATCTACGGTTTCTCTCGGGTAAGGAAGAGGAGTGAGGAACCTTGGCATTTTGTAAAGGGTGAACTGGCAGTGAAGTCTGGTGGGTCTGAAGTCTGGAACTCATCCCCGGATCAGAAGAAAAAGCTTTAGGAGGATCTGGGGTGTGGATTTTATCCCCGGATTGATGGTTTATCATCTCAAAGGTAGGCACCTAACCTCAAACATTAAGGGGGGTCAATGATGCATTAGAATAATTTCAAATGTATTTCATACACTTTAAAGGGGGATTAAGGGCAGGTGGGGACGACCATCATATCCATTTTGGAGTTTTTTTTTCAAATCAGTTTTGTGTTTCATGAGTTTCCACGGTCCTTGGGAGGGTCAGAACACACATATAGGAAACCCCTAGTCGGTGCACCAATGGGGTGGCCCAGTCAAGTCTGAGCATGTGTACTAAAGTCCATACATCAGGTCTGAGTAGGTCCCATATTAGGTCAGTGCGTGTTTAGTTCAAGCCATAAGGTCGGTGCATGTTCAGTTCAGATTAAAAGGGAGGACGGTGCATGTTTAGTTCAGGTCACAAGGTCGGTGCATGTTTAGTTCAAACGAAAAAGGGAGGACTGTGCATGTTTAGTTCAGGCCAAAGGAGAGGTCGGTGCATGTTTTCCCCAGGCCAAGAGGGGTCCGTGCATGTTGTGTTAGCATCGGTGCACATTTAGTCCATGCGTAAGGGATTGTGCATGTTTGTGTTGGCATCGGTGCACATTTAGTCCATGCATAGGTAAGGTCAGTGCATGTTTAAGGTCTGTGCATGCTTTAGTTATAGTAAGGTCTGTGCATCATTTGTAGTGTCTGTGCACTTGTGCCCATACGTAGGTAAAAGGGGTCTGTGCATTGTTTATAAGGTCTGTGCGTTGGTTGCAAGGTCTGTGCACTTTTGGGTCCATGCGTAGGTAAAGGTCTGTGCAGAATAAGGTCTATGCATGTTCTGTGTCGGTGCATGTTTGTGTCGGTGCATGTTTTGTGTCGGTGCATGTTTGTGTCGGTGCATGTTTTGCATCTGTGCATGTTTTGTGTTGGCCACGGTGAGGTCTGAGCATAGTAGGTCTGTGCATGTTTTGTGTTGGCCACGGTGAGGTTTGGGCAAGTAGGTTTGTGCATGTTTTGTGTTAGCATAACCAAGGTCCGTGCATAATAGGTCAGTGCAAGTTTGGCCCTGGCCACGAGCAAGGTCGGTGCATGTGCTAGTGAGGTCGGTGCAGGTTGGCCCCGGCTATGAGCAAGGTCGGTGCACCTGTGGGTCTGTCCAATTTCCGGAAACTGAGAAAAAAAAGGAGAATTTTGAGGGGGCATATTAATTCATAAAAATGTGAAAAAAATTAGAAAATGGCAGGAGGCTAAGTTAATAATCCCCAGTAAAACTTTCATGACCACAAAAAATTTTGTACTTTCAAATATAAATTATTTTCCGTGCATGTGTAGCCTAGAAGGATAAACCTGCACTAACCTGAACATGACTGCCAGTATGTTTAGCCCTCTTAAAACTATTAGAAGCATATCTGTGAGCAAGTTTAAATTATGAGAAGCATGACTGTGAGCATGGTTGGTCCCTTAATCAATGAAAGCATGTCTGTTATGATAAATATCACTCTAGTCATTATAAGATAAATGAGAATGTGTATGCCATGAAGGGAAAACAGTAGCATTCTGTGAGGTTGGACTTTGGTCCCTTCTGCGGGACGATGATACATAACGCCGCGGAAGTAAAAGATCCCAGGGGATGGCGATACGTAACGCCCTTGTTCGAAATCCTATTGATTCAGTCATTGGTCCCATTGTGGGGCGGCCTTTGTGGGACGGCGATACGTAACGCCACTGGGCCACAAGAATCTAGGTGGGAGTTCGCTCCCGGGTCTGCGCAGTACTCTTTCATTCGTTTGTGTGTGTGTGTGGACCTCTTGTGTTTGCGGCAGCTGTCCGATTCTCTGCATGGCAAAAATATGAACACTCATGGAAATATGATAATGTTTAATTACTTAATCACTGGGTTCTTGCTGCATGCTTGGGTACCTTGTACATTAGTCAAAGAATCTATATTTTCCTTACATGAGTTATCTTAAGAACTGATGATGAAATGTACTAAGCTTGTCTTAACATCTGAACTCTATATATACAATGGATTATATAGATGCAAAGTTAACCCCAGTTTGACTGGGTTGCCTACTGAGCGTCACACTCACCCCTTGTGACACACGTTTTCAGGGGACATAGAGAAAGAGGTTGAGGAGGAGGCAATAGCTGAAGAGTAGAGTTAGCCACTGTTCATCTGGGTATGCTATGGTCGAATGTTTCTATTTTATGTAGGGTTGTGGAGTGGCAAGCCCATGCGGGCTCATGTGTAATCTGGAACTATGAACTTGTACTCTTTTGAAGACTATGAATGGTTGAGATGTTTACCTACATTTCTGTAACCTATGGTTCCTCTCTCTCATGTGAATGCATGTACGCTTATCTACATTGCTGCTTTCGCGATACGTACGAAGTAATTTGCTTCGGGGTCCGACAAAAAAAAAACATACCCCCAAAATTTGGGAATTGGATCTCGGGGCGTTACAACGTGGTATCAGAGCCCGAGAGACAAACCAGGGTTACAACCATTCGAGATGTTCCATAGTGGAGTAAGGGATAGGTTAGAGTGGGGAAAGGGTAGAGTATGTTTGACACCATTTAAAACCCTCTCACTTAAACAATTGTATGTTTTTTCATAACCATGCCGCCAAGAAGGCAAAGAGATCTTCCCTGGGCGGATGAGAGGGGATCGGGTGTAGATGACCCAAATGGAGCGAATGATGGGGCTGTCCATGCCCCTGCAGTTGGCGGTGGGCAGGTGCCCAATGCGGGAGTCAACCTGGAAGGGTTCATGCAGAGCTTCCAAGGGTTGATGCAGGCCATGCAGCAACAAATGACGCAGTAGCCCGCAGCCGCACCACGCCACGACCTGCTGGCACTTGATCGGTTCCTAAGGTTGACGCCTCCTATCTTTAAGGGGGAGAGCCATCCAGAGGTGGCTGAGTCGTGGCTCAGCGAAATGGAAAAGAAGTTTCGCGCAATGCGGTGTCTCGAAGAGGAGAAGGTGAACCTGGCGGCCTATGTTCTACAAGACCAGGCCGACTTGTGGTGGAAGGCCAAGATGCGGACCACCTTCGCGGACTACCACGACGGCGACATACTATGGGAGGAATTCTTTGCTATCTTCCGAGAGAAGTATTTTCCCGAGCATGTGCAAGATGTGAAGGAGCAAGAATTTCTAAGCCTCAAGCAAGGGAGCATGTCGGTGGCCGACTATGAGGCCAAGTTTTCAGCCTTGGGCCAATATGCTCCACACATATTCGATGATGCGCGTCGGAAGGTGAAGAAATTTGTCAAGGGACTACGTAGTAATGTCCGACGCTATGTCGCAACCCAAGACCCAGGCTCCTACCCAACGGCATTGAGGCTTGCTCATCTAGCCGAGCAAGAAAATACAAGGTAATGATTGAAGTCAAGAAAAATCTAGGAGACATATAAGGTTAAATTCTAACAAATGTCCACTATAGGTTCGCCGAGGAGCAGAAGTCATCGGGCAAAAGGCCTATGCAGGCCGGAGGGAGGCGAGACAAGGAAAAGGTGGCGCGCTAAGAACCAGTTCCAAGGGGTGGACTGGGTATTCCATTTTGCATCCAGTGCGGACGCAACCATCAGGGACAAGAATGCTGGAGGGAAGATGGAAAATGTTATGAATGCGGCGAGGCCGGACACTTCGCGAAGAACTACCCCAAGAAGGCCTAACAGAAGCCATTTTCTCCACAAGAGAAGATCCAGAACAAAGGGTGGGTCTATGCACTAATGCAAGAAGAGGCAGACAACACTCCTACCGTGGCTGAAGGTACGCTCCTTGTGGATAATGTCTATGCAAAGGTCTTGTTTGACCCAGGAGCTACACACACATTCATATCCACCAACTTTGCTAATCAACTGAAGAACCGACCCCAAGCCACATTCTTCGGGGAAATGGTAGTCAGTACACCGACCGGGAAACAAGTCCACACCAAGCTTGTGATCCCTACTATTGAGGTAAAGATATGTGGGAGAAGATTGATGGGGGAAGCCTACATCCTAGACATGGCCGATTTTGACCTCATCTTGGGGATGGACTGGTTAGACAAACATTTTGCCTTCTTGGACTGCCATCGAAAGAGAGTGATTTTTCAGGAACGGGGGAAGGAGACATTCTTATTTCAATGCCCCAAGGACAAGTCCAGGAGAATGATAGTTTCAGCCATCCGGGCCTCCAAGCTGATCAACGGAGGTTGCGACTATTTCTTAGCTAGTGTGGTGCTTGAAGAAGGCTCTGTCAAGATTCTAGAAGACTTGGACACAGTCCGAGAATTTCCTGATGTATTTCCCAAGGAACTGCCAAGACTACCACCAGCTCGTGAGACAGAGTTCTCCATTGAGCTAACATCGGGCACCGCACCCATCTCTGTTCCCCCATACCGAATTGCTCCGACAGAACTTGCCGAACTTAGGAAGCAATTGCAAGAGTTGCTAGACAAGGGCTTCATCCGCCCCAGCGTGTCCCCGTATGGAGCACTAGTCTTGTTCGTGCGGAAGAAGGATGGGACCATGCGGCTGTGCATTAATTACCGCAAGCTCAACCAGGTCACAATAAAGAACAAGTACCCTCTACCGAGGATTGAAGAGTTGTTTGACCAGCTATCATCTGCCAAGGTCTTCTCCAAGATTGATCTGAGGATAGGTTATCACCAGATCAAAATCAAGCCCGAGGATGTATCGAAGACGGCCTTTAAAACTCGGTATAGTCACTACGAGTTCCTAGTGGTACCATTCGGGTTAACCAATGCTCCGGCTGTGTTCATGGAGCAGATGAATCATATCTTCCGCCCCTACTTGGACCAGTTTGTCATGGTCTTTATTGACGACATCCTGGTATATTCTACCAGTCAGGAGGAACATCGGCAACATTTGAGAGTGGTTCTTCAGACCCTCAGGGAGAACAAGTTCTTCGCTAAATTCAGCAAGTGCGAATTTTAGCTTGATCAGGTTATGTTCCTCGGACATGTTATCTCCGGGGATGGTATAGCAGTGGACCCGAGCAAGGTGGAAGAAGTGTCAAAGTGGGAAGCACCGAAGATAGTCATGGATATTAGAAGCTTCCTTGGCCTGGCTGGATACTACCGCCGGTTCATCGAAGGCTTCTCCACCATTGCAGCCCCAATGACCAAGTTGACCAAGAAAGGAGCAAAATTTATCTGGTCAAAAGAGTGCGAAGATGGCTTTCAGATGCTCAAGGGAAAATTGACTTCGGCCCTAGTACTGGCACTCCCTTAGGGGGTCGATGGCTTCACTGTCTACACGGACGCCTCTAGAATTGGCCTCGGTTGCGTTCTAATGCAAAATGGCTGGGTGATCGCCTATGCCTCAAGACAGCTGAAGGACCATGAAAGGAATTACTCCACTCATGACCTAGAAATGGTAGCAGTGGTCCACGCTTTGCGTATCTGGAGGCACTACTTATATGGGGTTCGGTTTGAGGTCTTCACCGACCACCAGATCCTCAAGTACATATTCACCCAGAAGGAACTCAATTTGAGGCAAAGGAGATGGGTCGAGCTATTGAAGGACTATGACTTCACCTTACAATACCATCCAGGCAAGGCGAATGTGGGGGCAGATGCTCTCAGCCGGAAGTTGATGGCACTGAGTTTGCATCGAGAGTGGGATATGATGGAGGGTGTGATCGAATCACGACCCGAGGAAAGGAAACAGTTCGGTCTCCTAGCTGGGTTATCGGCAAGACCAGCATCCTTAGATAGAATTGCTGTGGCACAAAAGCAGGACATGGCATTGCAAGGACACCTGAGCAATGAGGACTTCCAAATGGGAATTGATGGATTGATTACATTCCGAGGAAGGATTTGTGTACCGGACGATGTGAAGATGAAGAAGGACTTGATGCGGGAGGCTCATGGGTCAAAATTTTCCATCCATCTTGGAAGCACCAAAATGTTCCAAGATATGAAGAGGATGTATTGGTGGCTGGGAATGAAGTGAGACATTGCGGAGTTCGTATCCAAATGCCTCACTTGTCAGCAAGTAAAAATTAAGCACCAAAGACCTGGCGGTCCTCTCCAAACCATTGAAATAGCCCAATGGAAATGGGAACAAATCACCATGGACTTTGTGTCTGGATACCCATGACCAGAAGAAGGCATGACACAATCTGGGTAATCATGGATAGGTTCACAAAAACCGCACACTTCTTGCTCGTTAACAAGCAAACTCCAATCGAATCCTTGGTGAAATTATTCATCGTTGAGATTATTCGATTACATGGTGCACCTTTGTCCATCATTTCTGATCGGGACCCTTGATTCACTGCGAGGTTCTGGAAGAGTTTGCAGTAGGCTATGGGGATGGAGCTGCGGTTCAGCTCAGCATTTCACCCCCAGACTGATGGGCAATCTGAGCGTATTATCCAAACTTTAGAAGATATGCTGAGGGCATGCAGTATTGAGTGGAGAGGAAACTGGGATGATCACTTACCCCTGATAGAGTTTGCATACAACAATAGTTACCATTCCGCCATTGGAATGGCACCTTATGAGGCACTCTATGGGCGGCCTTGTAGGTCACCGGTGTGCTGGTATGAAACTGGCGAGAAGTGGTTGTTTGGGCCACAATTGGTCCAGGACTGCTCAGAGAAGATATCCATGATCCGACAGTGACTCCTCACAGCCCATAGCCATCAGAAAAGTTATGCAGACCAGCGGCGAAGAGAGTTGACATTTGCGGAAGGAGACCATGTATTTCTAAAGGTGTCTCCTACCAAGGGAGTCATGCGATTTGGTAAGAAGGGCAAGCTCAGTCCCAGGTATATTGGGCCTTTCGAGATTCTATAGAGGGTCGGGGAGGTGGCTTATCGACTTGCACTCCCGCCTGCTCTGGCACATGTGCATCCAATTTTTAACGTCTCCATGCTCAGGGAATATGTCCGTGATGCCTCGCATGTGATAGAATACGAGCCCCTGAAAGTTGAAGCAGATCTATTTTATGTGGAGCAGCCCATCGAGATCGTAGACCAGAAGGAGCAGGTATTGAGGAATAAGACCATCCGGCTGGTGAAAGTCTTATGGAGGAATTCTCATTCTGAGGAAGCAACTTGGGAGCCGGAGGACAAGATACACCAAGAATAGCCCCAACTATTCAGTAAGTAATTTTCCTTGAAAGGAAGTTTTTTTTTCAATTTAGAAGATGAAATTATTTTAAGGGGGATAGAATGTAATGACCGCCAATTGGGCACTAGCCTAATCGGGCACAATTCAGACCCATGAACCAAACGGGCTAAAAATCTAGACAGACTATCTAAGAACCCTTAGAAAATTCATAACTTAACGTAGGAGGATCAGAATGAGATGAAACTAGGCCCATTAGAAAGCTTGGACCCTTAGCCCAAACTCTTATGTTCAAGGGGATACCCAATTCGCAACAAAACCCACGGTTCTGAGCCCTTTTCCGCTAGCCGTCATGAAGAGATGTGATTGTTGGGCGAATTCACACATAATTAATGGAAAAATCATAACTCCTGGTAGAGTGAATGAAATTTGATGAAACCAAGACTAAAAGTTAGATCTGGAAGTCCTCTTCATTTTGTATGAAGACAACCCAACCTAAATCCTAACGACTAAATGGGCCCATTCGCATCTTCGACTAAGTAGACGAAGGGTCACACATGTTCAACCCGAAGGGATGCTTAGCATTAACCCCTCTTTAAGCTAGCGACCCGGGGGCTGGGCTGAACCCTGCTGGACGTGGAACAGGCCTAGGAGGCTTTAAACCTGTATAAAGAAGTGGGATCCAAGGGTAATCAACCTTTAGCAACTCCTATCCTCAACACCCACCATCTACGGTTTCTCTCGGGTAAGGAAGAGGAGTGAGGAGCCTTGGCATTTTGTAAAGGGTGAACCTGCAGTGAAGTATGGTTGGTCTGAAATGTGGAACTCATCCCCGGATCGGAAGAAAAAGCTTTAGGAGGATCTGGGGTGTGGATTTCATTCCCGGATCGACGGTTTACCATCTCAAAGGTAGGCACCTAACCTCAAACTCAAACTTTAGGGGTGGTCAATGATGCATTAGAATGATTTCAAATGTATTTCATACACTTTAAAGGGGGATTAAGGGCAGGTGGGGACGACCATCATATCCATTTTGGGGTTTGTTTTTCAAATCAGTTTTGTGTTTCATGAGTTTCCACAGTACTTGGGAGGGTCAGAACACACATATAGGAAACCCCTAGTCGGTGCACCAATGGGGTAGCCCAGTCAAGTCTGCGCATGTGTGTTAGAGTCCATACATCAGGTCTGAGTAGGTCCCATATTAGGTCGGTGCGTGTTTAGTTCAAGCCATAAGATTGGTGCATGTTTAGTTCAGGCCAAAAGAGAGGACGGTGCATGTTTAGTTCAGGTCACAAGGTCGGTGCATGTTTAGTTCAGACCAAAAAGAGAGGATGGTGCATGTTTAGTTCAGGCCAAAGGAGAGGTCGGTGCATGTTTTGCCCAGGCCAAGAGGGGTCCGTGCATGTTGTGTTAGCATCGGTGCACATTTAGTCCATGCGTAAGGGACTGTGCATGTTTGTGTTGGCATCGGTGCACATTTAGTCTATGCATAGGTAAGGTCAGTGCATGTTTAAGATCCGTGCATGCTTTAGTTATAGTAAGGTCTGTGCATCGTTTGTAGAGTTTGTGCACTTCTGCCCATACGTAGGTAAAAGGGGTCTGTGCATTGTTTATAAGGTCTGTGCGTTGGTTGCAAGGTTTGTGCATTTTTGGGTCCATGCGTAGGTAAAGGTCTGTGCAGAATAAGGTCTGTGCATGTTTTGTGTCGGTGCATGTTTTGCATCTGTGCATGCTTTGTGTCGGTGCATGTTTGTGTCGGTGCATGTTTTGCATCTGTGCATGTTTTTTATTGGCCATGGTGACGTTTGAGCATAGTAGGTCTGTGCATGTTTTGTGTTGGCCATGGTGAGGTCTGAGCATAGTAGGTCTGTGCATGTTTTGTGTTAGCATAACCAAGGTCCGTGCATAGTAGGTCGGTGCAAGTTTGGCCCTGGCCACTAGCAAGGTCGGTGCATGTGCTAGTGAGGTGGGTGCAGGTTGGCCCTGGCTATGAGCAAGGTCGGTGCACCTGTGGGTCTGTCCAATTTTCAGAAACTGAGAAAAAAGGAGAATTTTGAGGGGGCATATTAATTCATAAAAATCTGAAAAAAATTAGAAAATGGCAGGAGGCTAAGTTAGTAATCCCTAGTAAAACTGTCATGACCACAGAAATTCTGTACTTTCAAATATAAATTATTTTCCATGCATGTGTAGCCTAGAAGGATAAACCTGCACTAACCTAAACATGACTGCCAATATGTTTAGCCCTCTTAAAACTATTAGAAGCATATCTATGAGCAAGTTTAAATTATGAGAAGCATGACTGTGAGCATGGTTGGTCCCTTAATCAATGAAAGCATGTCTGTTATGATAAATATCACTCTAGTCACTATAAGATAAATAAGAATGTGTATGCCATGAAGGGAAAACAGCAGCATTCTGTGAGGTTGGACTTTGGTCCCTTCTGCGGGACGGCGATACGTAACGCCGCGGAAGTAAAAGATCCCAGGGGATGGCGATACGTAACGCCCTGGTTTGAAATCCTATTGATTCAGTCTTCGGTCCCATTGTGGGGCGGCCTTTGTGGGACGGCGATACGTAACGCCACTAGGCCACAAGAATCTAGGTGGGAGTTCGCTCCCGGGTCTGTGAAGTACTCTTTCGTTCGTTTATGTGTTTGTGGGCCTCTTGTGTTTGCGGCAGCTGTCCGGTTCCCTGCATGGCAAAAATATGAACACTCATGGAAATATGATAATGTTTAATTGCTTAATCACTGGGTTCTTGCTGCATGCTTGGGTACCTTGTACATTAGTCAAAGAATCTGTATTTTCCTTACATGAGTTATCTTAAGAACTGATGATGAAATGTACTAAGCTAGTCTTAACATCTGAACTCTATATATACAATGGATTATATAGATGCAAAGTTAACCCCGGTTTGACTGTGTTGCCTACTGAGCGTCACGCTCACCCCTTGTGACACACGTTTTTAGGGGACATAGAGAAAGAGGTTGAGGAGGAGGTAGCAGCTGAAGAGTAGAGTTAGCCACTGTTCGTCTGGGTATGCTATGGTCGAATGTTTCTATTTTGTGTAGGGTTGTGGAGTGGCAAGCCCATGCGGGCTCATGTGTAATCTGGAACTATGAACTTGTACTCTTTTGGAGACTATGAATGGTTGAGATGTTTAACTACATTTCTGTAACCTATGGTTTCTCTCTCTCATGTGAATGCATGTACGCTTATCTACATTACTGCTTTCGCGATACGTACGAAGTAATTTACTTCGAGGTCTGACAAAAAAAATACATACCCCTAAAATTTGGGAATCAGATCTCGGGGCATTACATTTATCATGTTTATGTTTCATTCATTCAGCGTTGTTATCTTCAGCACATGCTAAGTGCTCGAGACTTACTCTGAATGAACCGCTGGTTGATTCAGTTTTATTCTAGTTCAATTTTATTGTTCATGAGCTGAGTGAATCTCATACTTGTTGTGTTTATGATCCATTTGTTTAGCATTGCAATTTTCCTCATATGTTAAGTGTTCGAATCTAGCTCTGTGATAACTGCTAGAGCTGAGTTTGCTTTGTGTTCTTCCATGTCGTATGTGTTCGAGATATGTATTGTGTGGGCTAAAGCTTATTCAGGGTGGATTGCTGGATGCTTTAACATATACTACTTGAATCTACTTACCTTACTGTTCTGTAACTCAAGTTGTTCTCAATAGATAGCATAATTCATTTCGAGTATATCTATGAGAAGGCTTTGTTTGATTATGTGCTAAGACCTGATCATTCAGAAGATTGTTCAGACTGTAGTGCTAGCTTTCATTATAATTTGTATAGAGTGCTATTTTAACTGAGCATAAGTTATTGTAGAGGGATCTATTCACCACCCCTCAAGATCCCACATTGCACCAAACAATTGGTATCACAGTAGGTCTCTGATTGAACTGATCCAGCGATCTGTAGAGTAGATCCTGCTTAACTAGTGCATTTCCTGTTTTTGACTATTGCCTTCTTGGTGCATTGTTGTTTCTACATTATTAACTGTTTCTATGGCTCACCCACCTGTGTATAATGGATATGGATTCTATATATGGATAGCAAGAATGACTCACTTTGTTAGTAAGGTTGATAAAAATCTCTGGACTCTAGTCACTCAAGGGCCACATGAATTACCCAAAGAAAAGTCAAAGTGGACTGTTGATCACAGATTGAAGAACTATGATAATCTTAGGATCTTAAACTTTTTGAAAGTTGCAGTTGACTCTAACGTTTTTCCTTTCATCTTAACCTACAGAACGGCTAAAGAGATATGTGATGAGCTGGTCCGCATCAACAAAGAATGGGTGAACAAATGTATGATGGCTAAAGGAAGTGATCAAAATGAGGACGAAGATTAGGTAAATCCATTTGAGGACTTCACCTTAGAAGATTGGGCAGATGCATATGCTGTATTGCTAGAAGTTAATAAAAAACTAAGAAAATGAAATAAATCCCTGAAAAACAAAATGAATGATGTTATGAGTTCTGGCTCTGAACATGATAATATTGAAGTTTTGAAAACTGAAAATGAGATTTTTAGAAAACCACTGAACAATCTTGATCTCATTAATTCAGAACTAGATCAAATAAAATTTAAAAATGGCAGTTTGAGAAAGTAATTGAAAGATATTCATGATGTACATTCTGAACTGAAATATCTGAAATCTGAGAATGATTGTCTTAGGAAAAAATGTGAAAAACTCAAAGCTGAAACAACATGTTCTGTTAAATCTGCTTGTAATGAATGTCAATTTTTGAAAGAAATAAATGAAAGTCTTCACTCAGACTTAGACTGGCAGAAGGAGTTAATTGTTTCCCTAAGAGAAGAAAATACAAATCTGTTGGACAAGAACTTAGAAATTGAACAGAGAGAGGAGTTAAGTGAAAAGCTAAGTTTTGTGTCTAATGATGATAAGCTTATTGAAGAAATTAAAAAATTGACATTGAAAAATGAGAATCTAAAAGAATTGAACACTGCAAATTCTGATAGGTTGTTAACTTTAGAAAAAGGAAAATATATGGTTATTGATGAATCTAAAAAATTGACATTGTTGCAAAAAGAAAATGATGATTATAAATCTGTGAATGAAGCCTTGAAAATCCGAGTTGCTGAATGTGAAAAAGAAATGGCTAGTTATGAGCTTAATATCACATCCCTTCAACAAGAAATTGATGATCTTAATAAATCTTTGTCAAAATTTGTTGATGTGAAGAATAACTTGGATAAGCTTCTTGGAACTAAAATAAACTTTCTGTTAGGTCCGGGGCAACGGCAATCAAGAGGGGGGGTGAATTGATTCGCCCTTTTAAAAATTAATTCCAAACAATTTAGATTTACTTTGATGAACGATGGAAAGATGAACAATTAAATCCTATGCGCCTAGATGAACAATGAAAAGATATAGCAATTTGGATTACGCACTCAAGGCTCGCTCGCATGTGATTGTTAATGATGTGTGTATGTGTGCGAATAGAATGTAGTGCCAAGACCACAAATATCAAAGAACTAAAATAGAAGAATTGCAAACCACAAGCAAACCACGAAGCATAGAGATTTTTAGGTGGTTTAGGACCACGACGGGCACCCTACGTCCACCCCTCACCAAATCGGTGAGGCTCCACTACTGAAAAGATAGCCCGGGGATAAATCCCCACACACACACGGAGCCGAGCTCCAACACACACACGTAGGGCGACGCCTACGCAACCACACGGGAGTAAACTCCCAACCACACACGGGGAACACACCCCAAGTTACGCCCAATCACACACGCGGATACGCTCCGCACAAAACGACACACACGCGTCAATCCCAAACACTCGGAGAACCCTTTCTCCGAACACCCACACAAAAATATCCTTTCAGAAGTTTGTGAAACGAAGACAAATAGACACAATGAACCCCAAACAAACTCTAAAGATTGAAATGAAGAAGATATAGCATGTATGAAGCTCCCCCTTTTTGAAATACTCCGGCTCTTCTTGGTTCGAGTCGGATGATCACGATTTTGCCATCATCTTGCTCCTCTCATCATTCTGCTCTCTTTTCTCTTCTATCACGAGCTCCAAATCTTCATAGATGTAGATGATATCCTCCTCTCTTGAGCTCCTCCTTGCTTTCTCCCCTTTCTTCCCCTACAAGATATATAGAAAACACAAGCATTAGAGTTCTTCTTTCTCAAATTCGTAGCTGATGTATATATATAAGTTAGGCTAGCCAAATGACCCATAAAACCCTCCTAAAACATGTTTAAAACACCCTCATATGTCTAGAAAACTTTTGGGGGGAATTTGGTAATGTTTCGAGGCCAAACGAATGAGTTATAGACGTTTTTGTGAAGCCCGACCGGAAAGGGGTGACCCCATGGGTCGATTTCTGAGCTTTCTGCACCTCAAGACACCCAAAAAGAACCCAGAACCAAGGGGGTCGACCCATGAAGGGAGGGTCGACCCCAGGGGTCGACCCATGCAGTTTTCAGCCCCCAGTTGCCCCAAACAGCAGCAAAGGATAAGTGGGTCGACCCTATGGGTCGACCCCTGCCAGATTGGGTTAAAAAAACACTTCTAAACCACATCATTTCAAAGGAAAACAATTGATTAGATATTAGCATAATCCCATGATAGTCAACCATGAATTTTCATCCAGAAATCATGACAAAGCAAGAGATTAGATGAGAATCAAAATTCATGAATCAAGCATTAACAATTTCAACTTGTTCACATAGAAATGCATCATTTAACCCATTCAAACATGTATTCCACTTCTCAAATCAACCATTAAAAACACATTCACCATATGACAAGCTTTTGTTATGATGAAATTGAATCTCTCAATCAACCTAATCTTCAACATCAAAATGCTTCATTATCCAAGTGTTAACAATCATGCCAAATGCAAAGCATGAACAATAGCACGAAAACTCATTCATTCAGCTAGCATTCTTGTTGATAAAAACTAACATTCATGAAGCATTATTTTCACGAAGAGCAATGTCATAAACATAGAATCTTCAAATCGTATGCACATGCATCACACACATTAGTGAATATCCAATCATGCAAACATGTTTTCTCATGAATTCTCATTTAGTACAAGGCATATTTCTTTCAAGCATGATTCACAATTTCATTCCCATTCAATACAAAGCATTATCAATCAAGCTTTCACACACAAATATGAAGTTTGTTGCCACACACATAAAGTTTTGTTGCCACCAAAACCACTCTATATGAACATTAGGAGTAATAGTGAGGAAAAAGTTACCTGCCCCTTCAAATTGTGAATAAGTGGATTGTGGATCCTAGTAACCAGGAATCCCCACTGAAAGAAATGAGGAATGCTTTCATTCTTGACTATCGGTAGCTTTCAGTGTGTGATTTTGATGGCAACAAAACTTTATGTGTGTGTGGCAACAAACTTCATATTTGTGTGTGAAAGCTTGATTGATAATGCTTTGTATTGAATGGGAATGAATTTGGGAATCATGCTTGAAAGAATGCATATGCCTTGTACTAAATGAGAATTCATGAGAAAACATGTTTGCATGATTGGATATTAACTAATGTGTGTGATGCATGTGATGCATACGATTTGAAGATTCTATGTTTATGACAATGCTATTCGTGAAAACAATGCTTCATGAATGTTAGTTTTTATCAACAAGAATGCCAGTTGAATAAATGAGTTTCCATGCCATTGTTCATGCTTTGCATTTGGCATGATTGTTAACACTTGGATAATGAAGCATTTTGATGTTGAAGATTAGGTTGATTGAGATATTTAATTTGATCATAACAAAAGCTTGTTATATGGTGAATGTGTTTTTAATGGTTGATTTGAGAAGTGGAATGCATGTTTGAATGTGTTCAATGATGCATTTTTATGTGAACAAGTTGAAATTGTTAATGCTTGATTCATGAATTTTGATTCTCATCTAATCTCTTGCTTTGTCATGATTTCTAGGATGAAAATTCATGGTTGATCATCATGGGATTATGATAATATCTAATCAATTGTTTTCCCTTGAAAAGATGTGGTTTATAAGTGTTTTTTTAACCTAATCTGGCAGGGGTCGACCCATAGGGTCGACCCACTTAGCCTCTACTGCTGTTTGGGGCAGCTGGGGGCTGAAAACTGCATGGGTCGACCCCTGGGGTCGACCCTCCATTCATGGGTCGACCCCAAGGGTCGACCCCCTTGGTTCTGGGTTCTGTTTGGGTGTCCCAAGGTGCAGAAAACTCAGGGGTCGACCAATGGGGTCGACCCTTTCCGATCGGGCTTCACGAAAACGTCCATAACTCATTCGTTTGGCCTTGAAACATTACCAAATTACCCCCAAAAATTTCCTAGACATATGAGGGTGTTTTTAACATGTTTTAGGAGGGTTTTATGGGTCATTTGGCCAGCCTAACTTGTATATATACATCAGCTACGAATTTGAGAAAGAAGAACCCTAATGCTTGTGTTTTCTATCTTGTAGGGGAAGAAAGGGGAGAAAGCAAGGAGGAGCTCAAGAGAGGATGATATCATCTAGGGGTTCATTGTGTCTATTTGTCTTCGTTTCAGAAACTTTTGAAAGGATATTTTTGTGTGGGTGTTCGGAGAAAGGGTTCTTCGAGTGTTTGGGATTGACGCGTGTGCGTCATTTTGTGCGGAGCATATCCGCGTGTGTGATTGGGTGTAACTTGGGGTGTGTTCCCCGTGTGTGGTTGGGAGTTTTCTCCCGTGTGGTTGCGTAGGCGTCGCCCTATGTGTGTGTGTTGGAGCTCGGCTCCGTGTGTGTGTGGGGATTTATCCCCGGGCTATCTTTTCAGCAGTGGAGCCACACCGATTTGGTGAGGGGTGGACGTAGGGAGCCCATCGTGATCCCGAACCACCTAAAAATCTCTGTGCCTCGTGGTTTGCTTGTGGTTTGCAATTCTTCTATTTTAGTTATTTGGTATTTGTGGTCTTAGCACTACATTCTATTCGCACACATACACATATCACTTTCAGAGAGAAGGGTTGGGCTACAACCCAGTGAACAAAAAGAAATTTAAAAATAAACTTTATACTTCTTTTGTTGGCAGCTGTGAAACAAAGACCACTTCAATTCCACACGTCCTACAGTTTACTTCTCAAAAATCTGAAAAACAAACTGAAAAGATGAAAAAGACCAATAACTTGAAGAAAAAGACCATGAACACTCATTTTCCCACTGTGCATGTTGTTCACAAGTCACCCACACACTCACATGCACACAAGAAAAAGGATTCATGTCACTATTGTGGTAGAGTGGGTCACATGATGCATGATTGTAGGATCATGAAGGCTGATGACTTAAATGCATGCAAGAGGATAAATAACTTCAAAAATGTCAAAATACCTTCCATTTAAAAAGGCTCATTTCTGAATGCTCATGTCCATGCTCAAAAATCTCATGCTAAAAATCACGCAATGCATAGAAAGACAATTCATTGTTATTATTGTGGCAAATATGGTCATGAAGTGCATGATTACTTTGTTTTGAGAAATGATGAATTAAGGGCTTACAGAAAAGCCACTGCTCCAAAAAGGTCAAAACAGTTTTCAAACATAAGGCCTTGTTGTCATCATTGTAAGAAGTCTGGCCATACAGTCAATGACTATTGGCATGCAAAAGGAAAGAAAAAATTTCATGATAACAAAATTGATTATTCATAGAAATTAACAAATCACACTTATCAGAAAAATGTGAAAAAATCAGGAGGGTGTCAATATTGTTGTCAATATGGGCATTCAATGTTTAATTGTTATATGATGAAACTTGATGATCTTAATCCCATGAAATCATTGAGAACTCCTACTAGAGGAGTTGTTAACCCACAAGGACCCAAGAGATCTTGGGTACCTATATTTGTCAAATGAGAACTTTGCGTTGCAGGTGTGCCTTGGAGGAAGACAAATAAAAGGGGTTCAATAAGTCAAGGCACCCTTGGTTGGTAAAGACCCCACTTTTGATTCCTTTCTCTCTTAGCTGTTGATTTGTATATTTCCCTCTTATCAGTTGCTCATCATGTATAAATCTGTTAACTAGAATCTCAGCCTTCATTTCTGACTTTACCCTGATAAATGTACACTTAAGGGGGAGCTGACATAAATTGGACTGCATGGGTCCTCATATCTACATATGACATTTGCATTATTTTCATGAGTCTCTCAATGCATTTAGATAGAGAAAGTCAATGCATATGCTGGTCTGTTCATGTTAAAATAGTTTGAAGATTGCATATCATATACAATCATCAAAAATCTGTGGCATTCATTTTTCACATATGCATATGCAATGTGCATTGTCATGATTACTCTGAAAACTAGAAAATTGGTCAACCGATCAAGTCTGTTTGGTTGACCGAATGCATATATCTTTATGTTTTCACATGAAACTTGCATTGTCTTACATAATTTAAAAAATTGGCATCGCATATAGGACTGCACTGTAATTATTAGGCACTTTCATACATGATCACATGGTATATCAAATGGTATAGTGCTAAAGGGCAGATGAGGTCTATCTGGAAGCTCTAACTGTATGTGAGGTGGTCTTTAGACCAAGTCCTCCGCCTAGTACCATAGGTCAAGCTGCATATAGATAAATCCAGTCAGTCATGAGCTTAACTAAATAACCCCATGCATGGTCTTCATATCATAATTGATGTCTCAATGCAATTAGATAAGGGGAGTCCCTGCATTTCATAATCTACTCATGTGCATTTGTTTGATATCATGCACACTTAATGTGTCTGAATTGTTTGCATATAAATTATGTCAAAAACTCCAAAAGGGTTATCTAAAATGCATGCACATTCTCAGGGGGAGTTAGATTGGGTAATTATTTGGTGCTTATTGAAGGCTGCTACTTATTGATATAAAAACTGTTCTTGTTCAGAATCTATGCTCACTCTTTCTAACACACTCTGTCTAGGATGAGTGAGTCGATGCCATGATTATGCTGCCTCGACCCAGTGATTCAAATGTCAATTTTTTGACCTTTGAAAATAGTCCTGAGTCGATGCACTGATGGGACTGCATCGACCTCACAATTCAAATCCTTCAAATTAATCAACTTTGCACTTCTGTTAAAAACTCATTCACCTCTTGCCTGCCTGCTACATCATTGGATGTCTATCTTTGCTAGCTCATGCACATCTTTAGGGGGAGTATTGCATAATTCTTTATATCATAAACTTCATCTGAATTCTAATATTTGTGAACTCATGGTCTGTCAAATTATCTTGGTTCACTCTTATTGCTGCACATACTTTACATTTCTGACATTGATTGCTACCTTTGTCACATGTTTGAACTGGTCATCCTAAAATTCACTGACGTCAATTATTTGCTTGAATTCTGTTGCCATAATTCTGAGATGGTCACTCCTGAGCAAGTCTTGTCAATGATTGTCCTTCTGAAAGACTCCTTCCTAAAAATCATCTTGGGTTTTATTGCTATTTCAATACTTTTGCCATACTATCTTGATCTTCATTGTCATATTCATGAGTTACCTTCATTGATGTCTACCCATCTGCTTGCATATCCTTGAAGTCACCTTGATGAGCTTGCACTATGTCAGGCTGTTCCTAAAATTCCTTGATCTGAAATGTTGGAAGATTTCAATTTGTATACCTTGATCATAAATTTGAAAACAATCTTAAAAAAGAATCTTCTATTATACAGGATTATGAATGACTAAATCACTCAAGTGGTTTAAGTTTAATGTATTCCTTGAGTTTGGACTTGATTATCTTGAAAATATGTGTTACTTTAATAGATCTTAACCAGCTTATTTATGTTGTGTATTGAAAAATCTTCTGAATTCTAAAAATTCTGAAATCATGATTTTCTTTGGTTGAGATACATGAATATAGTATTGTTTTTAAACGTATGAATGATCTGAAAAACTCCTTGGGTTAAAATTTGTCAAAGCAATGACATTGTTTCACTGAGAAACCATGTCTCTTTTTCCTGAAGAAAAGAAGACTGTGTCATGAAGTGACATTGTTACCTTTGCAAAAATTTTATGAAAATCAAGGCAGAGCAATGACTTGCGCACTGAGAAATATATCTTACTCATCAATGAAATGAGTTGAGATATGTCATGAGGTGTCAATGTTATCTTTGTTCAATATGAAGCTTGACAGTTAGTCATATCTAATATCTAGGGGTACTGGCGTCTGAACAACGTGTACCCTCAAGGTATAAAGTATGTGCTGAACTTAATAGCTATAGAAAAAATTGATATGAGAATTGCTGATGAACAAATGAAAAATATGAATATGTTTGCCAAAGAAAAAATTGCTGAAACCCAGGACAAAATCAGAAATCTTCATGGCTGTTTAACCTCAATACATTTTATTTGTAACTCCTAGAGGAGTCATTGAAACTTGAATGAGTAAGATGAAGGGAGATTAATAAAAAAAGGTCAATATGAGGGTGTGGTTCATCTCTATCAAAATCTGAACTTAGATATGAGTATAGAAACCTTATTGACAAACTATGAACACACCAGATTTAAACCATGTCATCCAATAAGGAATTATTCACAAGACTTTATAATGGAAGACTCTGAAAATTCCTTCCTTCTGATTTATGAAATTGGTATCTCATTGAAAACATTCTAAAATCTTCCAGTCATTTGGAATTTCAACTGGAATTCTTGTGTTTAGTTTTTCACATCTTTTGAAAATCAATTGATTGCTCATGTCTTACCCACTGGTTCACTACATATTCATCTTCATATCAGATTTTGCATGTTGCAGTTAATTACTTCTAGATCTTATTTGCTCAAGAACTAAATTATCCATGATTGAGATCATGTGTTACCTGTCCTTTTGATGACATCCTACTTGATTGTGATTTTGTTGATATTCTCATTGATTGTGTTTCTGAAATAGTATCATGTCCTTCACTATCATAACTCCCTTCAAATTCTTCTGTTTTGATAAAGGGGGAGATATATTGATTTGTCTGGGAGTTGTGTTCATTTATTAAGGGGGGTAAATATTTTTTTTTGTCTCATGTCAAGGGGGAAAATAGTTCGAGGAGATTATCATGTCAAAACATGTGTTCACACAGAATATTTCTAATGTTTTTATCAAACTATTGTTTCCTTTTTGATGAAGTCAAAGGGGAAGAATAGTTTGATATGATTCAGCATGATGCGTTATGACTCATAATGTTGCCATCATCAAAAAGGGGGAGATTGTTGTATATCCTTGTGATTTTAATGATGACAAACACTTTTGATGTTGACAAACACTATGACTCATCATGAGTCTGCATGAGAATGGAATGATGAAGTCATATGTGTTAATGGTGCATTGGTTTATGATGCTTTGGTTTTGATGTTATGAAACTTAATGTAATTGACTCTATCATGTTCTCTGTCACGCCCCGAGCGCAGAAGGTACCCGGAGATGCGCGACAAGTTTATATCAATCATGTCAATCAGAGTAGTAGTGTATTCGACACAAAGACAGAGTGCGCAAAAATAAAGATAACCCAATCCATTAATTCCTTTAGTAAGAATATGTCTATTACAAACCCTTGCAAATACTATACTCAATAAAAGAAAGGTACAACTCTTGACTCAAGAAAAATAGAGAAAAGACAGGACTAATTGACACTTGAGTAGCTCTAACTCTTTCACTCTTGACCATCCCCTTCAGATTGAGTTCTCTCATCGTCGGACTTACCTGAAAAGTATGAAAACACTGAGTGAGCGAACGCTCAGTAGGAAATTATATCTCAAGAACTAGCAATGGGTTTAAGTAATTACATTTTTCCATGAATGCACTATAGCTATGCATGCTCGCAAAACGACAAGATAGAGAGAGTGTATAACAATAAGATAGCGATGAACTTTCAAGAACTTATATCAAAAGATGTCAAGATATTCAAGCAAGTAGACTCATCATGTTATGTTGGAATTTGGCTATCATGGTTCAAGTACGCAAGTATGCAATTACCCTTTTTCGGGTCACGCAAGTCATGTAATATCAAGTCAAGTACAAGATTTGTGGAATGTTCAATCAAGCTAGTCATGCACTTCGGTATAATGCCAATACCGTGATCAATCAACTCCCATGGGCACAAGTACTTTCGGGTGCTCCTCCCAGGACCAGATCGGGCCCTATATGCGCAGGCATTAATCATGTATTTTAACATCCACTTTTGTATATAGCCAATATGGAATTTCAAGGATAAAGCTTGTAGACACGTAGGATAGACTTTGATAGAATAGAGTCCAAAAATATGACACTTGACATAGTTAGGCGATAATAACGGTAAAATAACGATTATCGATAAAACTAGGTGGAATTGGTTCCCTAACTTGGGTACCATGACAAACAAGTATGGACATTCTTTATATAGAATTGAGGTCCACAATAACATCAAGTTTAATATAGAATTGGGATCTACAAGAACATCATAACAATGTTGTTATAGAATTGGGGTTTACAAGAACATCATAACAATGTCATGCTTACCCCGTTCATTAAGATAATTCTCCTATCATACACATGGCATGACATGAGGGCCGGTATACCATGTTTCTATAGAGTGACATGGCAAAGATTGTGTAATGGGTTTTTATGGTACAACCAGCTCAGTCGGCCTTGAGGGAATCCAAGGCTCGAGGAGTCTTACGGAGGTCTCTATGACTAACTCGCTAGTCCAAAGGAACGGAGTGTCTAGTGGAGAGCTTGTATGTCAATGAGAGTTAAGGGGGTAACGTTAAAACATCATGAAACGTGGGACTATATTCACGGACTGGAATATAGTGCCGATATATATATATATATATATATATATATATATATATATATATATATGAAACCCTCGGTTAACAGTAACGGTGTAAAATAGTGTCACAGGAAAATAGCGACTTAATCTAAGTCATTACTTATCAAATTAACGCCTTCTATAGGGGCGTTTATTTACAAATTTGACGACTTATACATCAGTCATCCCTTCAATATTTCTGTTCTGCAGAAAATCAATATTCTGGAATTTTAAAAAAAACGCGCCCTGGACAGGGGCGTTACTTTTCAATTAGCGCCCTGGTCTGGGACGTCAGTTCAGTAGGAGACGACCTAGACAAGGTCGTGAATTCAAGAATTTACCAATTTTCAGATAATAAAATTTCAGGAAAAAGGGTACATGATCATGACAGGAAAAATAGCAGGATTTCACAGGTATACTCATGCAATATGTTAGCTTCATTGTTACATAGATATTAAATTTTAAACGTGGGTATTTATTAATTACATGCAATTGACGACTTCTGGGCAGGGCGTCAAAACAATAATTAGCGCCCTAGTGTGGGTCGCTTCTTTAAATTAGCGCCCTTGTCAAGGGCGTTTCTTTTTGAAATTACATAGAAAACATCTGAAACCACAATAAAACTATATGCATGCACGACCGATGATATTATCAAGATCTTAAGCTAGTTTGGGCTACGATCTTGAGAAAACCTACCTGATGATCTGTGTGAAGACTCGGTTAAGATTTGTGAAGAGAAAAGGACTCTCTGTTAGCAATAGAGTCTTCTGATTACCGGAGGAAGAAGAAGAAGATGATAATGAAGAACTTCACGTCCTTCCACTATATGGGCGTTCTTCTAGATGCAGGCAACCTACAGGAGAATAAGATGAAGAACAATTAATATTCTTCATAACTAAAACCGTAGACAGGGGAAGAAGAACATCACATGTTCTTCACGTACGCAGCAGCAGAGCTTCGACCAAATAGGTTTTAGGGTTTGATGGACAAGGATTATTTATAGGGTTTTGGAGAACCCTAATAGAGTTAGAGTTTGATTAAGGGTAGTATTGCCTTGATATAGTTCTTTCTATATTCTACTAACTCGTACTAATCCATAAACTTTCCCGGGATAGAGTCGAACGAAACTCGAACTGAATTAACGTCTTAAGTGAGGGCGTTGAATTTAAATTGACGCCTTTGACAATGTCTTTTCTTGCAAAAACGCGCCTAAGCAAAGGGTGTTACGTTTAATTGCCCTTTTATTTACTTTGGTTGTTTGAGAATTGACGCCTTGTCCAGTAGGCGTCCCTTTTTCAATTCACGCCTTAGCCAAGGCGTTTAATTTTAATTAGCACCTTGAATCAAGGCGTTATTCACATTTTTGGTTATATTTATTTGTTCCTCTTGATTTTTCTTTTACTTACTTAAATCTTTTAGCCTATTTTGACTAATTAAGAATTTGTTTATTCTAATTTGATTTATTTTTAAAAATCTTTATTTTTCCGGGGTTGCTACACCCTCCCCCACTTAAAAGAATTTGGTCCCCAAATTCAATCGCATATACATGTGGAGAGTGTAGAGCCTATTACCTTAAAATAATTCTGGGAATCCTTTCCTCATGGATTCCTCGGTCTCCCATGTGACTTCATGATTGGAACTCTTACTCCATTGTACCTTTAGCATGGGACTAACCTTATTCCTTAGGGTACGTACTTCACGATCTAGTATCTTCATGGGCTTCTGCTCATATGTGAGATCCTTTTGGATCACTAAGTCTCCATGATCAATAATATGCAATGGATCGTGCACATACTTCTTCAACATAGATATGTGGAATACATTATGCACTTCAGAAAATTGAGGAGGTAATGCGATGCGATAAGCAACCTCGCCAACTCTTTCCAATATCTCAAAAGGTCCGATGAACCTTGGTGTAAGCTTGCCCTTAATACCAAATCTCCGTATGCCACGTCCCGGCGATATCTTGAGAAATACATGATCTCCGATTTGGAACTCAAGATCTCTCCTTCTCGTGTCGGCATAAGCCTTTTGCCTAGACTGAGCAACTTGCAGTCTTTCTTGAATCAATTGTATTCTTTCAGTGGTAACCCTTACCATGTCTGGACCTAGCAGTTGTTTCTCTCCAACTTCGTCCCAACATAAGGGTGATCGGCAACTCCTTCCGTATAAAGCTTCGAAAGGTGCCATTTGTATACTTACCTGGTAGCTATTATTGTATGCAAATTCCACCAACGGCAAGTGATCATGCCAGCTTCCATCGAAATCAATGATGCAAGCTCTGAGCATATCTTCAACCACCTGATTAGTTCTCTCGGTCTGACCATCCGTTTGAGGATGAAAAGTTGTACTAAAGTTAAGCCTTGTTCCCAACGAATGTTGTAGTCCCTTCCAAAAATGAGAAGTAAAACGGGGATCTCTGTCAGACACAATTGAAACAGGAATACCATGTAATCTGACTATTTCCTTGATGTATAATGCAGCCAAAACATCAACTGACCAACGGCTCTTTCTTGGCAAGAAATGCGCCGATTTAGTCAATCGGTCAATAATAACCCATATTCCATCATGTCCTCCTTTTGATTTAGATAAAGACATAATGAAATCCATACTAATATTCTCCCACTTCCATTTGGGAATATCTAGAGGATGTAATTTTCCAGCAGGCTTTTGGTGTTCCGCCTTGACCTGTTGGCAAGTGAGACAGCGTGATTGTAGCAACCCTGAGAAAAATAAGATTTTTAAATAAATCAAATTAAAATAAAAGATAAATAATTAGATGATGAAAGCCTAAACGCATAAAAATAAGACAGAATGGAAATAACACATTTGGTCAAGGCGCTACTTCATTAAGAAACGCCTCTAGAGAAGGCGCTAATTAAAAAGGGACGCCCATATAACAAGGCGTCAATTATCAAACGGCCAAAAGGGGAAGTAAGTGTAACGCCCTCTACCTGGGCGCATTTTATACAAGAAATGACGCTTGACAAGGCGTCAATTTAAATTAACGCCCTCACTTAGGACGTTAATTCAGTTCGAGTTTCGTTCGACCCAGGAGACCATCCAGGGCAAGTTCTGGATAACTACGACAAAGATGGAAGATGGTAAGGACTCTATCATGGAAGTATTACTTCCAATACAACTCTAACCCTATTAGGATCCCCAAAATCCTATAAGTAACCCTCTCTGTCGAACCTTAACGAGCTGTTGGCCGAAGGAAGCTCTGCTGCAGCTGTGCATGAAGAACAGGTTTATGTTCTTCTTCCTTCCGTTGTTTTTGCCTCTGGTTGTTTGAGGAAGGAACGTTAATATTCTTTTCTTCTTCTCCCTCATCTTCCTTTGCAGGTAGCATACAAACAACTCGTTGAAGAACGTGGTTCTTCATCAACATCGTTCTTCCTCTTTTTCTTTTACCTTAGGTTATATGATTAATGATCTTCATTATTTCTTCTGTAGGAAGCCTGCAGTAACTCCCTGTCGAAGTGAAGAATGTGAGGTTCTTCATCCTCTTCTTCTTCTTCTTCTGCCGGTGATCAGAAGACTCTGTTGCAAAACAGCGTATCGTTTCTCTTCACATATCTTCACTCAGATAGTCATCAGGTAGGTTTTCTCAAGAACGTAGCCCAAACTAGCTTAATATCTTTAATAATATCATCGATCCACCATGCATGTAGTTTTATTGTGGTTTCAACTGTTTCTATGCAATTTTCAAGAAAAGCAACGCCCTTGACCAGGGCGCTAATATAAAGAAGCGACCCACACTAGGGCGCAAATTCTTGTTTTGACGCCCTACCTAGGAGTCATCAATTTCATATAAATTGATAATTACCCATGTTAAAAATTCTATATCTATGAAACCATGAACCTAATCTAATGCATGTTCATCCTGATTGAATCATGCTATTTTTCTGGTCCTGACCATGTACCTGTTTTCCTGAAATTTATTATCCGAAATTTAGAAAATTGTTGAAGTAACGACGTGCACAAGGTCGTCTCTTATTGAACTGACGCCCCAGACCAGGGCGCTAATTGACAAGTAACGCCCCTGTCTAGGGCGCGTTTTTATTAAAATTCCAGAATATTAATTTTCTGCAGAATAGAAATATTGAAGGGACGACTAATGTATAAGTCGTCAAATTGTGAATAAACGCCCCTGAGTAAGGCGTTAATTGGATAATTAATGACTTAGCTTAAGTCGCTATTTTCTGTATTACTGTTTTACACTGATTACTGTCACCGAAGGGTTATATATATATATATATATATATATATATATATATATATATATATCGGCACTATATTCCAGTCCGCGAATATAGTCCCGTGTTTCATGATGTTTTTATCGCACTACCCTCAATTCTCATTGACATACAAGCTCTCCATTGGACATTCCGTTCCTTTGGACTAGCAAGTTAGTCATAGAGACCTCTGTAAGACTCCTCGAGCCTTGGATTCCCTCAAGGCCGACTGAGCTGGTTGTACCATAAAAATCCATTACATTATTTGATTGCCATGTCACTCTAAAGAAACATGGTATACCGGCCCTCATGTTATGCAAAGTGTGTATCATGAGAATTTTCTTAATGGGATGAGGTTATCATGCCATTTGATGCTGTTCTTGTAAACCCCAATTCTATATTCAACATGATGTTCTTGTGGACCTCAATTCTATATTAAGAATGAGGACGTCTTGCCATTGATGTGCTGTTCGTGTGGACCTCAATTCTATATAAAGAGTGTCCATACTTGCTTGTCATGGTATCCAAGTTAGGGAACCAATTCCACCTAGTTTCATCCATAATCGTGATTATACCGTTATTATTGCCATTCTATGTCAAGTGTCATATTTTTGGACTCTATTCTATCCAAGTTATCCTACGTATCTACAAGCTTTATTCTTGAAATTCCATATTGGCTATACACAAAAGTGGATGTTAAATTACATGATTAATGCCTGTGCATATAGGGCCCGATCTGGTCCTAGGAGGAGCACTCGAAAGTACTTGTGCCCATGGGAGTTGATTGATCACGGTATTGGCATTATACCGAAGTGCATGACTAGCTTGATTGAACATTCCACAAATCTTGTACTTGTACTTGACTTGATATTACATGACTTGCGTGGCCCGAAAAAGGGTAATTTCATACTTGCGTGCTTGAAACGTGATAGCCAAATTTTCAGATGACATGATGAATACACTTGCTTGAATATCTTGATATCTTTTGATATAAGTTCTTAAAAGTTCATGACTAGTTCTTCTTGCTATCGTATTGTTATACACTCTCTCTATCTTGTCGTTTTATGCGAGCATGCATAGCCATAGTGCATTCATGAAAGATGTAATCACTTAAACCCCTTGCTAGTTCTTGAGATATAATTTCCTACTGAGCGTTCACTCACTTAGTGTTTTCCCTACTTTTCAGATAAGTCCGACGATGAGGGAACTCAAACGGATGGGGAAAATCAAGAGTGAAAGAGATAGAGCTTCTTCCGTGTTATCTAGTCTTTTTTTTCATATTTTCTTGAGTCAAACTTGTATTTTTCCTTTATTTTAATTAGTACTTCAAGATTTGTAATAGACATATTCTTATGAAGGAATAAAGGACTGGGTTATCTTTACTTTTACGCATCTCTGATTTTGGTGTCGAATACACTAATACTCTGATTGACATGATTGATATAAACTCGTCACGCGTCTCCGGGTATCTTCCGCTCTCGGGGCGTGACAGTTTTTGTGGTATCAGAGCCTAGGGTATTCAATTCCTAGGAAAAACTCAAGTCCAAGGATAGGTTCAAACCTTTAACCAGTGAGATTAGGTAGAACCAAGGGTTAAGTTAACATAAAAACTTAAAAGCCCTTAACGCGAGTATATACTAACATAGTTATGGTAATTGTAGGATAATGGCTGCCGAACATGCTCAGTGGCGCAACATGCAGCGTACACTCCAAGGCATGACCCAAGTGCTGTAACAAGTAGCACAGGGAGGTGCACAACGAGCCGGAAGTCTCCACCAAGTCTTCAAGAACATGAACCCTCCCAAATTCATGGGTTCTACTGATCCGGATGACGCAGAGCACTGGATCAGGGAGACGGAGCGTATATTCCGTGTTATGTAGTGCACGGATCAAGATAAAGTCTTATTAGCTACTTTCCAACTAGAAAGGGATGCCCGATGTTGGTGGGAGTCAGTTGAAGCTATTATAAATCAAGACCAAGTTACTTGGCAAGAATTTGTTGAACATTTCAAAAATAAATATTTTTCAGACCGAGTCCAAGAAAAGAAAGCTACCGAATTTGCCGCACTCAAGCAACGGTCATTATCGGTGGCGGAGTACGAGGCATAATTCTCTAGATTGTCTCGGTATGCTAAGCACTTAGTTAGCACCGAGAAGATGAAAGCTAGGAGGTTCCTTAACGGGCTCAGGCCCCAATATATTAACCAGCTGGCGCCAATGGATATTCAGGTCTACTCAGAGATAGTACGCCGAGCTCAATTGTTAGAAGATGCCACGGAGCTATCAGATAGAATCCGTGGGAAGGATAAGAAGGAACAAGTTACAAGTTCGGGTTCCTTTAAACCCAACTTCAAGAAGAGGCCTAGCACTGGAAGTACTTCTTCTCAAGACCAAAAATTTCAGAAGACCAAGCCCTTCTCTATCACTACTACACCTTCGAATATAATATGCAAGCATTGTGACAAGGCTGGTCATAAAGCCGAAGAGTGCTGGAGGAAACTTGGAGCATGTCTCCGTTGCGGGAGCCGTGAGCATCGGATTCCCGATTGCCCATTACTTAATGATCCAGTCGGTGACGGAAAGCGCCCGGTAACCAAGAACACTCGTCTTCACGTAATTAAGGAGACCGAACAAGAAGAAGAAGGCGGACTAGTAGAAGGTACACTGAAAGTTTGTTCCAAGTCTGCACATGTCTTATTTGATACTGGTGCTTCACATTCAATTGTTTCCAAGAAGTTCGTTGATCTGTTACCCCTAGAACCGGAATGGATAAAATTAGTCTTGTCTACTCCTCTAGGAAACGAGACTGATATTACACACCATTACCAGAACTGTGAAGTATTGGTTCATGGTAAGAATCTCCCTATTGATCTTATATGTTTAGATCTAAAGGAGTATGATGTCATACTGGGAGCGGATTGGTTATCCAAATACCAGGCAACAGTCGATTGCCGCAATAGCAAGGTTACTTTCAAGGACTTTCCAGAACTAGTCTATTCTAGCCCTAAGAGTCAGAGCGAGTCACCTCTTATTTCAGCTCTCCGAGCTAGCAAGCTAATAAGGAAAGGATGTGTATCTTTCCTTGCATTTGTCACAATTAAGGAGGCTAAGGAAACTAAGATAGAAGATATCCCAGTTGTGCAAGAATTTCCGAATGTGTTTCCGGAAGATTTGCCTGGATTACCCCCACAAAGAGAAGTGGCCTTCACCATCGACTTAGTCCCTAGTGCTGGACCTGTTTCTAAGACACCTTATAGAATGTCCCCTGCTGAACTCAAGAAGTTAAAGAAGCAATTAATGGAACTTCTTAAGAAAGGATTCATTAGACCGAGTACATCCCCGTGGGGAGCACCTGTGCTATTTGTAAAGAAGAAGGATGGATCCATGAGACTATGCATCGACTATCGACAGTTGAATCATCTCACTATCAAGAACAAGTATCCACTGCCAAGAATCGATGAGTTATTTGATCAAATATCTGGATCCAAGTATTTTTCAAAGATTGATCTCAGGTCAGGATATCACCAACTAAAGATCAAGGATGATGACATTCATAAGACCGCATTCAGAAGCAGGTATGGCCATTATGAGTTTATTGTTATGCCTTTTGGACTAACAAATGCCCCTACTGCCTTTATGCAGTTAATGAATAGTATATTCAGACCTTATTTGGATCAATTCATGGTGGTCTTTATTGATGATATATTGATTTATTCCAAGACCAAGGAAGAGCATGAGGAGCATTTAAGGATTGCATTACAAATATTGAGGACAAACCAATTATATGCAAAACTCAGCAAGTGTGAATTCTGGCTTGAGGAAGTGACTTTTCTCGGACATGTTATATCAAAGGATGGCTTATCAGTAGATCCATCAAAAGTTGAAGCTGTAGGAAATTGGGAAAGACCGACCAATGCTAGCGAGATCCGAAGTTTCTTAGGTCTTGCCGGCTATTACAGGCGATTCATCAAAGATTTCTCTAAGATCGCCGTACCACTTACGAGGTTAACTCGCAAGGAGATCCGTTATGAATGGAGTGAGGAATGTGAAAGAAGCTTCCAAACTCTCAATGATCATCTTACTACAGCTCCTGTCTTAGCTTTACCAATGGAAGGAGAGAAATTCGAGGTATACACTGATGCTTCTGGCATTGGCCTCGGATGTGTTCTAATGCACCAAGGAAAGGTTATAGCTTATTCTTCTCGTCAATTGAAGAAGCATGAAGAGAACTACCCCGTCCATGACTTAGAATTGGCCACGGTGGTATTTGCACTCAAAATATGGAGACATTATCTTTATGGAGTACAGTTTACTGTATACTCTGATCACAAGAGTCTCAAGTATCTCTTTTCACAAAAGGAACTAAATATGAGGCAAAGACGTTGGCTAGAATATCTCAAGGACTTCGACTTCAATATACAATATCATCCCGGAAAGGGTAACCATGTAGCAGATGCCCTTAGTCGAAAGCCGAGAGCACTGTTAGCCAATTGTATGATTCAAGAATGGAAATTGCTGGAGCAATTCTCTGAACTCAATATAAGCATGGACACAGACTTTCAATGTGTCACATTATCTCATATAAGCATTCATCTGGACCTATTATCTGAAATACGAGCGCTTCAAGATAATGACCCAATATTAGTAGAGATCAAAGGCAAACTGGAAGGACAATCTGATTTCCAAATAACTTGTGAAGGAAGATTAATATTCAGGAATAGAACTTGCATACCGGATTGTCTCGAGTTAAAGAAGAAGATCTTAGATGAAGTTCATAGATCAAGGTACACGATTCATCCTGGATCTACCAAAATGTACCAAGATGTGAAAAGAAATTTTTGGTGGCCCAACATGAAAAGGGAAATAGCGGACTACGTGTTACGCTGTCTCACTTGCCAACAGGTCAAGGCGGAACACCAAAAGCCTGCTGAAAAATTACATCCTCTAGATATTCCCAAATGGAAGTGGGAGAATATTAGTATGGATTTCATTATGGGTTTATCTAAATCAAAAGGAGGACATGATGGAATATGGGTTATTATTGACCGATTGACTAAATCGGCGCATTTCTTACCAATAAAGAGCCGATCGTCAGTTGATGTTTTGGCTGCATTATACATCAAGGAAATAGTCAGATTACATGGTATTCCTGTTTCAATCGTGTCTGACAGAGATCCCCGTTTTACTTCTCATTTTTGGAAGGGACTACAACATTCGTTGAGAACAAGGCTTAACTTTAGTACAACTTTTCATCCTCAAACGGATGGTCAGACCGAGAGAACTAATCAGGTGGTTGAAGATATGCTCAGAGCTTGCATCATTGATTTCGATGGAAGCTGGCATGATCACTTGCCGTTGGTGGAATTTGCATATAATAATAGCTACCAGGCAAGTATACAAATGGCACCTTTCGAAGCTTTATACGGAAGGAGTTGCCGATCACCCTTATGCTGGGACGAAGTTGGAGAGAAACAACTGCTAGGTCCAGACATGGTAAGGGTTACCACTGAGAAGATACAATTGATTAGAGAAAGACTGCAAGTTGCTCAGTCTAGGCAAAAGGCTTATGCTGATACAAGAAGGAGAGATCTTGAATTCCAAGTTGGAGATCATGTATTTCTCAAGATATCGCCTGGACGTGGCATACGGAGATTTGGTGTTAAAGGCAAGCTTACGCCAATATTCATCGGACCCTTCGAGATACTGAAAAGAGTTGGCGAGGTTGCTTATCGCATCGCATTGCCTCCTCAATTGTCCGATGTTCATAATGTGTTCCACATATCTATGTTGAAGAAGTATGTACACGATCCATCACATATTATTGAACATGGAGACTTAGTTATCCAGAAGGATCTCACATATGAACAGAAGCCCATAAAAATACTAGATCGTGAAGTACGTACTCTAAGGAATAAGGTTATTCCCATGCTAAAAGTACAATGAAATAAGAGTTTCGATCATGAAGCCACGTGGGAGACCGAGGAATCCATGAGGAAGCGATTTCCAGAATTATTTTAAGGTATATACTCTACGCTCTCCACTTATATATACTATTGAATTTGGGGACCAAATTCTTTTAAGTAGGGGAGGGTGTAGCAACCCTGATAAAAATAAGATTTTTAAATAAATCAAATTAAAATAAAAGATAAATAATTAGATGATGAAAGTCTAAACGCATAAAAATAAGACAGAATGGAAATAACGCCTTTGGTCAAGGCGCTACTTCATTAAGAAACGCCTCTAGAGAAGGCGCTAATTAAAAAGGGACGCCCATATAACAAGGCGTCAATTATCAAACGGCCAAAAGGGGAAGTAAGTGTAACGCCCTCTACCTGGGCGCGTTTTATACAAGAAACGACGCTTGACAAGGCGTCAATTTAAATTAACGCCCTCACTTAGGACGTTAATTCAGTTCGAGTTTCGTTCGACCCAGGAGACCATCCAGGGCAAGTTCTGGATAACTACGACAAAGATGGAAGATGGTAAGGACTCTATCATGGAAGTATTACTTCCAATACAACTCTAACCCTATTAGGATCCCCAAAATCCTATAAGTAACCCTCTCTGTCGAATCCTAACGAGCTGTTGGCCGAAGGAAGCTCTGCTGCTGCTGTGCGTGAAGAACAGGTTTGTGTTCTTCTCCTTCCGTTGTTTTTGCCTCTGGTTGTTTGAGGAAGGAACGTTAATATTCTGTTCTTCTTCTCCCTCATCTTCCTTTGCAGGTAGCATACAAACAACTCGTTGAAGAACGTGGTTCTTCATCAACATCGTTCTTCCTCTTTTTCTTTTACCTTAGGTTATATGATTAATGATCTTCATTATTTTTTCTATAGGAAGTCTGCAATAACTCCCTGTCGAAGTGAAGAACGTGAGGTTCTTCATCCTCTTCTTATTCTTCTTCTGCCGGTGATCAGAAGACTCTGTTGCAAAACAGAGTATTGTTTCTCTTCACATATCTTCACTCAGATAGTCATCAGGTAGGTTTTCTCAAGAACGTAGCCCAAACTAGCTTAATATCTTTAATAATATCATCGATCCTCCATGCATGTAGTTTTATTGTGGTTTCAACTGTTTCTATGTAATTTTCAAAAAAACCAACGCCCTTGACCAGGGCGCTAATATAAAGAAGCGACCCACACTAGGGCGCAAATTCTTGTTTTGACGCCCTACCTAGGAGTCGTCAATTTCATATAAATTGATAATTATCCATGTTAAAAATTCTATATCTATGAAACCATGAACCTAATCTAATGCATGTTCATCCTGATTGAATCCTGCTATTTTTCTGGTCCTGACCATGTACCTATTTTCCTGAAATTTATTATCCAAAATTTGGAAAATTGTTGAATTAACGACCTGCACAAGGTCGTCTCTTATTGAATTGACGCCCCAGACCAGGGCGCTAATTGACAAGTAACGCCCCTGTCCAGGGCGCGTTTTTATTAAAATTCCAGAATATTGATTTTCTGCAGAATAGAAATATTGAAGGGACGACTAATGTATAAGTCGTCAAATTGTGAATAAACGCCCTTGAGTAAGGCGTTAATTGGATAATTAATGACTTAGCTTAAGTCGCTATTTTTTTTTTTGTATTATTGTTTTACACTGGTTACTGTCACCGAAGGGTTTTATTTATATATATATATATATATATATATATATATATATATATATATATATATAGGCACTATATTCCAGTCCGTGAATATAGTCCCATGTTTCATGATGTTTGTATCGCACTACCCTCAATTCTCATTGACTTACAAGCTCTCCATTGGACATTCCGTTCCTTTGGACTAGCAAGTTAGTCATAGAGACCTCCGTAAGACTCCTCGAGCCTTGGATTCGCTCAAGGCCGACTGAGCTGGTTGTACCATAAAAACTCATTACATTATTTGATTGCCATGTCACTCTAAAGAAACATGGTATACCGGCCCTCATGTTATGCAAAGTGTGTATCAAGAGAATTTTCTTAATGGGATGAGGTTATCATGCCATTTGATGCTGTTCTTGTAAACCCCAATTCTATATTCAACATGATGTTCTTGTGGACCTCAATTCTATATTAAGAATGAGGACGTCTTGCCATTGATGTGCTGTTCGTGTGAACCTCAATTCTATATAAAGAGTGTCCATACTTGCTTGTCATGGTACCCAAGTTAGGGAACCAATTCCACCTAGTTTTATCGATAATCGTGATTGTACCGTTATTATCACCATTCTATGTCAAGTGTCATATTTTTGGACTCTATTCTATCCAAGTTATCCTACGTATCTACAAGCTTTATTCTTGAAATTCCATATTGGCTATACACAAAAGTGGATGTTAAAATATATGATTAATGCCTGTGCATATAGGGCCCGATCTGATCCTGGGAGGAGCACCCGAAAGTACTTGTGCCCATGGGAGTTAATTGATCACGGTATTGGCATTATACCGAAGTGCATGACTAGCTTGATTGAACATTCCACAAATCTTGTACTTGTACTTGACTTGATATTACATGACTTGCGTGGCCCGAAAAAGGGTAATTTCATACTTGCGTGCTTGAAACGTGATAGCCAAATTTCCACATGACATGATGAATACACTTACTTGAATATCTTGATATCTTTTGATATAAGTTCTTGAAAGTTCATGACTAGTTCTTCTTGCTATCGTATTGTTATACACTCTCTCTATCTTGTCGTTTTATGCGAGCATGCATAGCCATAGTGCATTCATGAAAGATGTAATCACTTAAACCCCTTGCTAGTTCTTGAGATATAATTTCCTACTGAGCGTTCGCTCACTTAGTGTTTTCCCTACTTTTCAGGTAAGTTCGACGATGAAGGAACTCAAACGGATGGGAAAAATCAAGAGTGAAAGAGATAGAGCTTCTTCCGTGTTATCTAGTCTTTTTTTTCATATTTTTTTGAGTCAACCTTATATTTTTCCTTTATTTTAGTTAGTACTTCAAGGTTTGTAATAGACATATTCTTATGAAGGAATAAAGGACTGGGTTATCTTTACTTTTATGCATCTCTGATTTTGGTGTCGAATACACTAATACTCTGATTGACATGATTGATATAAACTCGTCACGCGTCTCCAGGTATCTTCCGCTCTCGGGGCGTGACAGTGATTCATAGTCTGCTATTTCCCTTTTCATGTTGGGCCACCAAAAATTCCTCTTCACATCTTGGTACATTTTGGTTGATCCTGGATGAATCGTGTACCTTGATCTATGAGCTTCATCTAAGATCTTCCTCTTTAACTCGGGACAATCCGGTATGCAAGTTCTATTCCTGAACATTAATCTTCCTTCACAAGTTATTTAGAAATCAGATTGTCCTTCTAGTTTACCTTTGATCTCTACTAATATTGGGTCATTATCTTGAAGCGCTCGTATTTCAGATAATAGGTCTGGATGAATGCTTATATGAGATAATGTGACACATTGAAAGTCTGTGTCCATGCTTATATTGAGTTCAGAGAATTGCTCCAGCAATTTCCATTCTTGAATCATATAATTGGCTAACAGTGCTCTCGGCTTTCGACTAAGGGCATCTGCAACATGGTTACCCTTTCCGGGATGATATTGTATATTGAAGTCGAAGTCCTTGAGATATTCTAACCAACGTCTTTGCCTCATATTTAGATCCTTTTGTGAAAAGAGATACTTGAGACTCTTGTGATCAGAGTATACAGTAAACCGTACTCCATAAAGATAATGTCTCCATATTTTGAGTGCAAATACCATCGCGGCCAATTCTAAGTCATGGACGGGGTAGTTCTCTTCATGCTTCTTCAATTGACGAGAAGAATAAGCTATAACCTTTCCTTGTTGCATTAGAACAAATCCGAGGCCAATGCCAGAAGCATCAGTGTATACCTCGAATTTCTCTCCTTCCATTGGTAACGCTAAGACCGGAGCTGTAGTTAGATGATCCTTGAGATTTTGGAAGCTTCTTTCACATTCCTCACTCCATTCATAACGGATCTCCTTGCGAGTTAGCCTAGTAAGCGGCACGGCGATCTTAGAGAAATCCTTGATGAATCGCTTGTAATAGCCGGCAAGACCTAAGAAACTTCGGATCTCGCTAGCATTGGTCGGTCTTTCCCAATTCTTCACAGCTTCAACCTTTGATGGATCTACAGATAATCCATCCTTTGATATCACATGTCCGAGAAAAGTTACCTCTTCAAGCCAGAACTCACACTTGCTGAGCTTGGCATATAATCGGTTTGTCCTTAATATTTGTAATGCAATCCTCAAATGCTCCTCATGCTCTTCCTTAGTCTTGGAATATACTAATATATCATCAATAAAAATCACCACGAATTGATCTAAATAAGGTCTGAATATACAATTCATTAACTGCATAAAGGCAGCAGGGGCATTTGTTAGTCCAAAAGGCATAACAACAAACTCATAATGGCCATACCTGCTTCTGAATGCGGTCTTATGAATGTCATCATCCTTGATCCTTAGTTGGTGATATCCTGACCTGAGATCAATCTTTGAAAAATACTTGGATCCAGATATTTGATCAAATAACTCATCGATTCTCGGCAGTGGATACTTGTTCTTGATAGTGAGATGATTCAATTGTCGATAGTCGATGCATAGTCTCATGGATCCATCCTTCTTCTTTACAAATAGCACAGGCGCTCTCCACGGGGAAGTACTCGGTCTAATGAATCCTTTCTTAAGAAGTTCCATTAATTGCTCCTTTAACTCCTTGAGTTCAGCAGGGGACATTCTATAAGGTGCCTTAGAAACAGGTCCAGCACCAGGCACTAAGTCGATGGTGAAGGCCACTTCTCTTTGTGGGGGTAATCCAGGCAAATCTTTCGGAAACACATCCGAAAATTCTTGCACAACTGGGATATCTTCTATCTTAGTTTCCTTAGCCTCCTTAATCGTGACAAATGCAAGGAAAGATACACATCCTTTCCTTATTAGCTTGCTAGCTCGGAGAGCCGAAATAAGAGGTGACTCGCTCCGACTCTTAGGGCTAGAATAGACTAGTTCTGGAAAGTCCTTGAAAGTAACCTTGCTATTGCGGCAATCGACTGTTGCCTGGTATTTGGATATCCAATCCGCTCCCAGTATGACATCATACTCCTTTAGATATAAACATACGAGATCGATAGGAAGATTTCTTCCTTTTACCAAGACTTCACAGTTTTGATAATGGTGAGTAATATCGGTTTCGTTTCCGAGAGGAGTAGATAAATATATTTTCATCCATTCCGATTCCATAGGTAGTGGGTTAGCAAACATCTTGGAAATAAAAGAATGTGATGCACCCGTATCAAATAAGACATGTGCATACTTGGAACAAACTTTCAGTGTACCTTCTACTAGTCCGCCTTCTTCTTCTTCGGTCTCCTTAATTGCGTGAAGACGAGTGTTCTTGGTTACCGGGTGCTTTCCGTCACCGGTTTGATCATTAAGTAATGGGTAATCGGGAATCCGATGCTCACGGCTCCCGCAATGGAGACATGCACCAAGTTTCCTCCAGCACTCTTCGGCTTTATGACCAGCCTTGTCACAATGCTTGCATATTATATTCGAAGGTGTAGTAGTGATAGAGAAGGGCTTGGTCTTCTTAAATTTTTGGTCTTGAGAAGAAGTACCTCCAGTGCTAGGCCTCTTCTTGAAGTTGGGTTTAAAGGAACCCGAACTTGTAACTTGTTCCTTCTTATCCTTCCCACGGATTCTATCTGATAGCTCCATGGCATCTTCTAACAATTGAGCTCGGCATACTATCTCTGAGTAGACCTGAATATCCATTGGCGCCAGCTGGGTAATATATTGGGGCCTGAGCCCATTAAGGAACCTCCTAGCTTTCATCTTCTCGGTGCTAACTAAGTGCTTAGCATACCGAGACAATCTAGAGAATTGTGCCTCGTACTCCGCCACCGATAATGACCGTTGCTTGAGTGCAGTAAATTCGGTAGCTTTCTTTTCTTGGACTCGGTCTGAAAAATATTTATTGTTGAAATGTTCAACAAATTCTTCCCAAGTAATTTGGTCTTGATTTATAGTAGCTTCGACTGACTCCCACCAGCATCGGGCATCCCTTTCTAGTTGGAAAGTAGCTAATAAGACTTTATCTTGATCCGTGCACTGCATAACACGGAATATACGCTCCATCTCCCTGATCCAGTGCTCTGCGTCATCCTGATCAGTAGAACCCATTAATTTGGGAGGGTTCATGTTCTTGAAGACTTGGTGGAGACTTCCGGCTCGTTGTGCACCTCCCTGTGCTACTTGTTGCATCACTTGGGTCATGCCTTGGAGTGTACGCTGCATGTTGCGCCACTGAGCACGTTCGACAGCCATTATCCTACAATTACAATAACTATGTTAGTATATACTCGCGTTAAGGGCTTTTAAGTTTTTATGTTAACTCAACCCTTGGTTCTACCCAATCTCACTGGTTAAAGGTTTGAACCTATCCTTGGACTTGGGTTTTCCTAGGAATTGAATACCCTAGGCTTTGACACCACAAAAACTGTCACGCCCCGAGCGCGGAAGGTACCCGGAGATGCGCGACAAGTTTATATCAATCATGTCAATCAGAGTAGTAGTGTATTCGACACAAAGACAGAGTGCGCAAAAATAAAGATAACCCAATCCATTAATTCCTTTAGTAAGAATATGTCTATTACAAACCCTTGCAAATACTAGACTCAATAAAAGAAAGGTACAACTCTTGACTCAAGAAAAATAGAGAAAAGACAGGACTAATTGACGCTTGAGTAGCTCTAACTCTTTCACTCTTGACCATCCCCTTCAGATTGAGTTCCCTCATCGTCGGACTTACCAGAAAAGTATGGAAACACTGAGTGAGCGAACGCTCAGTAGGAAATTATATCTCAAGAACTAGCAATGGGTTTAAGTAATTACATTTTTCCATGAATGCACTATAGCTATGCATGCTCGCAAAATGACAAGATAGAGAGAGTGTATAACAATAAGATAGCGATGAACTTTCAAGAACCTTTATCAAAAGATATCAAGATATTCAAGCAAGTAGACTCATCATGTTATGTTGGAATTTGGCTATCATGGTTCAAGCACGCAAGTATGCAATTACCCTTTTTCGGGTCACGCAAGTCATGTAATATCAAGTCAAGTACAAGTACAAGATTTGTGGAATGTTCAATCAAGCTAGTCATGCACTTCGGTATAATGCCAATACCGTGATCAATCAACTCTCATGGGCACAAGTACTTTCGGGTGCTCCTCCCAGGACCAGATCGGGCCCTATATGCGCAGGCATTAATCATGTATTTTAACATCCACTTTTGTATATAGTCAATATGGAATTTCAAGGATAAAGCTTGTACACACGTAGGATAGACTTTGATAGAATAGAGTCCAAAAATATGACACTTGACATAGTTAGACGATAATAACGGTAAAATCATGATTATCGATAAAACTAGGTGGAATTGGTTCCCTAACTTGGGTACCACGACAAACAAGTATGGACATTCTTTCAATAGAATTGAGGTCCACAAGAACATCAAGTTTAATATAGAATTGGGGTTTACAAGAACATCATAACAATGTTGTTATAGAATTGGGGTTTACAAGAACATCATAACAATGTCATGCTTACCCCGTTCATTAAGATAATTCTCCTATCATACACATGGCATGACATGAGGGCCGGTATACCATGTTTCTATAGAGTGACATGGCAAAGATTGTGTAATGGGTTTTTATGGTACAACCAGCTCGGTCGGCCTTGAGGGAATCCAAGGCTCGAGGAGTCTTACGGAGGTCTCTATGACTAACTCGCTAGTCCAAAGGAACGGAGTGTCCAGTGGAGAGCTTGTATGTCAATGAGAGTTAAGGGGGTAACGTTAAAACATCATGAAATGTGGGACTATATTCACGGACTGGAATATAGTGTATATATATATATATATATATATATATATATATATATATATATATATATATATATATATATATATATATGAAACCCTCGGTTAACAGTAACGGTGTAAAATAGTGTCACAGGAAAATAGCGACTTAATCTAAGTCATTACTTATCAAATTAACGCCTTCTATAGGGGCGTTTATTTACAAATTTGACAATTTGTACATCAGTCGTCCCTTCAATATTTCTGTTCTACAGAAAATCAATATTCTGGAATTTTAACAAAAACGCGCCCTGGACAGGGGCGTTACTTTTCAATTAGCGCCCTGGTCTGGGGCGTCAGTTCAGTAGGAGACGACCTAGACAAGGTCGTGAATTCATAAATTTACCAATTTTCAGATAATAAAATTTCAGGAAAAAGGGTACATGATCATGACAGGAAAAATAGTAGGATTTCACAAGTATACTCATGCAATATGTTAGTTTCATTGTTACATAGATATTAAATTTTAAACGTGGGTATTTATTAATTACATGCAATTGACAACTTCTGGGCAGGGCATCAAAACAATAATTAGCGCCCTAGTGTGGGTCGCTTCTTTAAATTAGCGCCCTTGTCAAGGGCGTTTCTTTTTGAAATTACATAGAAAACATCTGAAACCACAATAAAACTATATGCATGCACGACCGATGATATTATTAAGATCTTAAGCTAGTTTGGGCTACGACCTTGAGAAAACCTACCTGATGATCTGTGTGAAGACTCGGTTAAGATTTGTGAAGAGAAAAGGACTCTCTGTTAGCAACAGAGTCTTCTGATTACCGGAGGAAGAAGAAGATGATGATGATGAAGAACTTCACGTCCTTCCACTATATGGGCGTTCCTTCTAGATGCAGGCAACCTACAGGAGAATAAGACGAAGAACAATTAATATTCTTCATAACTCAAACCGTAGATAGGGGAAGAAGAACATCACCTGTTCTTCACGTACGCAGTAGCAGAGCTTCGACCAAATAGATTTTAGGGTTTGATGGACAAGGATTATTTATAGGGTTTTGGGGAACCCTAATAGAGTTAGAGTTTGATTAAGGGTAGTATTGCCTTGATATAGTCCTTTCTATATTCTACTAACTCGTACTAATCCATAAACTTTCCCGGGATAGAGTCGAACGAAACTCGAACTGAATTAACGTCTTAAGTGAGGGCGTTGAATTTAAATTGACGCCTTTGACAATGTCTTTTCTTGCAAAAATGCGCCTAAGCAAAGGGTGTTACGTTTAATTGCCCTTTTATTTATTTTGGTTGTTTGAGAATTGACGCCTTGTCCAGTGGGCGTCCCTTTTTCAATTCACGCCTTAGCCAGAGGGGTTTAATTTTAATTAGCGCCTTGAATCAAGACGTTATTCACATTTTTGGTTCTATTTATTTGTTCCTCTTGATTTTTCTTTTACTTACTTAAATCTTTTAGCCTATTTTGACTAATTAAGAATTTGTTTATTCTAATTTGATTTATTTTTAAAAATCTTTATTTTTCCAGGGTTGCTACACACTCCCCCACTTAAAAGAATTTAGTCCCCAAATTCAATTGCATATACATGTGGAGAGTGTAGAGCCTATTACCTTAAAATAATTCTGGGAATCGTTTCCTCATGGATTCCTCGGTCTCCCATGTGGCTTCAGGATTTGAACTCTTACTCCATTGTACCTTTAGCATGGGAATAACCTTATTCCTTAGGGTACGTACTTCACGATCTAGTATCTTCATGGGCTTCTGCTCATATGTGAGATCCTTTTGGATCACTAAGTCTCCATGATCAATAATATGCGATGGATCGTGCACATACTTCTTCAACATAGATATGTGGAATACATTATGCACTTCTGAAAATTGAGGAGGCAATGCATTGCGATAAGCAACCTCGCCAACTCTTTCCAATATCTCAAAAGGTCCGATGAACCTTGGTGTAAGCTTACCCTTAACACCAAATCTCCGTATGCCACGTCCCAGCGATATCTTGAGAAATACATGATCTCCGATTTGGAACTCAAGATCTCTCCTTCTCGTGTCGGCATAAGCCTTTTGCCTAGACTGAGCAACTTACAGTCTTTCTCGAATCAATTGCATTCTTTCAGTGGTAACCCTTACTATGTCTGGACCTAGCAGTTGTTTCTCTCCAACTTCGTCCCAGCATAAGGGTGATCGGCAACTCCTTCTGTATAAAGCTTCGAAAGGTGCCATTTGTATACTTGCCTGGTAGCTATTATTGTATGCAAATTCCACCAACGACAAGTGATCATGCCAGCTTCCATCGAAATCAATGATGCAAGCTCTGAGCATATCTTCAACCACCTGATTAGTTCTCTCGGTCTGACCATCCGTTTGAGGATGAAAAGCTATCCTAAAGTTAAGCCTTGTTCTCAACAAATATTGTAGTCCCTTCCAAAAATGAGAAGTAAAACGGGGATCTCTGTCAGACACGATTGAAACAGGAATACCATGTAATCTGGCTATTTCCTTGATGTATAATGCAGCCAAAACATCAACTGACCATCGGCTCTTTATTGGCAAGAAATGCGCCGATTTAGTCAATCGGTCAATAATAACCCAGATTCCATCATGTCCTCCTTTTGATTTAGATAAACCCATAATGAAATCCATACTAATATTCTCCCACTTCCATTTGGGAATATCTAGAGGATGTAATTTTCCAGCAGGCTTTTGGTGTTCCGCCTTGACCTGTTGGCAAGTGAGACAGCGTGATACATAGTCTGCTATTTCCCTTTTCATGTTGGGCCACCAAAAATTCCTCCTCACATCTTGGTACATTTTGGTTGATCCTGGATGAATCGTGTACCTTGATCTATGAGCTTCATCTAAGATCTTCCTCTTTAACTCGGGACAATCCGGTATGCAAGTTCTATTCCTGAACATTAATCTTCCTTCACAAGTTATTTAGAAATCAGATTGTCCTTCTAGTTTACCTTTGATCTCTACTAATATTGGGTCATTATCTTGAAGCGCTCGTATTTCAGATAATAGGTCTGGATGAATGCTTATATGAGATAATGTGACACATTGAAAGTCTGTGTCCATGCTTATATTGAGTTCAGAGAATTGCTCCAGCAATTTCCATTCTTGAATCATATAATTGGCTAACAGTGCTCTCGGCTTTCGACTAAGGGCATCTGCAACATGGTTACCCTTTCCGGGATGATATTGTATATTGAAGTCGAAGTCCTTGAGATATTCTAGCCAACGTCTTTGCCTCATATTTAGATCCTTTTGTGAAAAGAGATACTTGAGACTCTTGTGATCAGAGTATACAGTAAACTGTACTCCATAAAGATAATGTCTCCATATTTTGAGTGCAAATACCATCGCGGCCAATTCTAAGTCATGGACGGGGTAGTTCTCTTCATGCTTCTTCAATTGACGAGAAGAATAAGGTATAACCTTTCCTTGTTGCATTAGAACAAATCCGAGGCCAATGCCAGAAGCATCAGTGTATACCTCGAATTTCTCTCCTTCCATTGGTAACGCTAAGACCGGAGCTGTAGTTAGATGATCCTTGAGATTTTGGAAGCTTCTTTCACATTCCTCACTCCATTCATAACGGATCTCCTTGCGAGTTAGCCTAGTAAGCGGCACGGCGATCTTAGAGAAATCCTTGATGAATCGCCTGTAATAGTCGGCAAGACCTAAGAAACTTCGGATCTCGCTAGCATTGGTCGGTCTTTCCCAATTCTTCACAGCTTCAACCTTTGATGGATCTACAGATAATCCATCCTTTGATATCACATGTCCGAGAAAAGTTACTTCTTCAAGCCAGAACTCACACTTGCTGAGCTTGGCATATAATCGGTTTATCCTTAATATTTGTAATGCAATCCTCAAATGCTCCTCATGCTCTTCCTTAGTCTTGGAATATATTAATATATCATCAATAAAAACCACCATGAATTGATCTAAATAAGGTCTGAATATACTATTCATTAACTGCATAAAGGCAGCAGGGGCATTTGTTAGTCCAAAAGGCATAACAACAAACTCATAATGGCCATACCTGCTTCTGAATGCGGTCTTATGAATGTCATCATCCTTGATCCTTAGTTGGTGATATCCTGACCTGAGATCAATCTTTGAAAAATACTTGGATCCAGATATTTTATGAAATAACTCATCGATTCTCGGCAGTGGATACTTGTTCTTGATAGTGAGATGATTCAACTGTCGATAGTCGATGCATAGTCTCATGGATCCATCCTTCTTCATTACAAATAGCATAGGCGCTCCCCACGGGGAAGTACTCGGTCTAATGAATCCTTTCTTAAGAAGTTCCATTAATTACTCCTTTAACTCCTTGAGTTCAGCAGGGGACATTCTATAAGGTGCCTTAGAAACAGGTCCAGCACCAGGCACTAAGTCGATGGTGAAGGCCACTTCTCTTTGTGGGGGTAATCCAGGCAAATCTTTCGGAAACACATCCGAAAATTCTTGCACAACTGGGATATCGTCTATCTTAGTTTCCTTAGCCTCCTTAATCGTGACAAATGCAAGGAAAGATACACATCCTTTCCTTATTAGCTTGCTAGCTCGGAGAGCCGAAATAAGAGGTGACTCGCTCCGACTCTTAGGGCTAGAATAGACTAGTTCTGGAAAGTCCTTGAAAGTAACCTTGCTATTGCGGCAATCGAATGTTGCCTGGTATTTGGATATCCAATCCGCTCCCAGTATGACATCATACTCCTTTAGATCTAAACATACGAGATCGATAGGAAGATTTCTTCCTTTTACCAAGACTTCACAGTTTTGATAATGGTGAGTAATATCGGTTTCGTTTCCGAGAGGAGTAGATAAAATTATTTTCATCCATTCCGATTCCATAGGTAGTGGGTTAGCAAACTTCTTGGAAATAAAAGAATGTGATGCACCCGTATCAAATAAGACATGTGCATACTTGGAACAAACTTTCAGTGTACCTTCTACTAGTCCGCCTTCTTCTTCTTCGGTCTCCTTAATTGCGTGAAGACGAGTGTTCTTGGTTACCGGGTGCTTTCCGTCACCGGTTTGATCATTAAGTAATGGGCAATCGGGAATCCGATGCTCACGGCTCCCGCAACGGAGACATGCTCCAAGTTTCCTCCAGCACTCTTCGGCTTTATGACCAGCCTTGTCACAATGCTTGCATATTATATTCGAAGGTGTAGTAGTGATAGAGAAGGGCTTGGTCTTCTTAAATTTTTGGTCTTGAGAAGAAGTACCTCCAGTGCTAGGCCTCTTCTTGAAGTTGGGTTTAAAGGAACTCAAACTTTTAACTTATTCCTTCTTATCCTTCCCACGGATTCTATCTGATAGCTCCGTGGCATCTTCTAACAATTGAGCTCGGCGTATTATCTCTGAGTAGACCTGAATATCCATTGGCGCCAGCTGGGTAATATATTGGGGCCTGAGCCCATTAAGGAACCTCCTAGCTTTCATCTTCTCGGTGCTAACTAAGTGCTTAGCATACCAAGACAATCTAGAGAATTGTGCCTCGTACTCCGCCACCGATAATGACCGTTGCTTGAGTGCAGCAAATTCAGTAGCTTTCTTTTCTTGGACTCGGTCTGAAAAATAGTTATTGTTGAAATGTTCAACAAATTCTTCCCAAGTAATTTGGTCTTGATTTATAGTAGCTTCGACTGACTCCCACCAGCATCGGGCATCCCTTTCTAGTTGGAAAGTAGCTAATAAGACTTTATCTTGATCCGTGCACTGTATAACACGGAATATACGCTCCGTCTCCCTGATCCAGTGCTCTGCGTCATCCGGATCAGTAGAACCCATGAATTTGGGAGGGTTCATGTTCTTGAAGACTTGGTGGAGACTTCCGGCTCGTTGTGCACCTCCCTGTGCTACTTGTTGCAGCACTTGGGTCATGCCTTGGAGTGTACGCTGCATGTTGCGCCACTGAGCACGTTCGGCAGCCATTATCCTACAATTACAATAACTATGTTAGTATATACTCGTGTTAAGGGCTTTTAAGTTTTTATGTTAACTCAACCCTTGGTTCTACCCAATCTCACTGGTTAAAGGTTTGAACCTATCCTTGGACTTGGGTTTTCCTAGGAATTGAATACCCTAGGCTCTGATACCACAAAAACTGTCACGCCCCGAGCGCGGAAGGTACCCAGAGATGCGCGACAAGTTTATATCAATCATGTCAATCAGAGTAGTAGTGTATTCGACACAAAGACAGAGTGCGCAAAAATAAAGATAACCCAATCCATTAATTCCTTTAGTAAGAATATGTCTATTACAAACCCTTGTAAATACTAGACTCAATAAAAGAAAGGTACAACTCTTGACTCAAGAAAAATAGAGAAAAGACAGGACTAATTGACGCTTGAGTAGCTCTAACTCTTTCACTCTTGACCATCCCCTTCAGATTGAGTTCCCTCATCGTCGGACTTACCTGAAAAGTATGGAAACACTGAGTGAGCGAACGCTCAGTAGGAAATTATATCTCAAGAACTAGCAATGGGTTTAAGTAATTACATTTTTTCATGAATGCACTATAGCTATGCATGCTCGCAAAACGACAAGATAGAGAGAGTGTATAACAATAAGATAGCGATGAACTTTCAAGAACTTATATCAAAAGATATCAAGATATTCAAGCAAGTAGACTCATCATGTTATGTTGGAATTTGGCTATCATTGTTCAAGCACGCAAGTATGCAATTACCCTTTTTCGGGTCACGTAAGTCATGTAATATCAAGTCAAGTACAAGTACAAGATTTGTGGAATGTTCAATCAAGCTAGTCATGCACTTCGGTATAATGCCAATACCGTGATCAATCAACTCCCATGGGCACAAGTACTTTCGGGTGCTCCTCCCAGGACCAGATCGGGCCCTATATGCGCAGACATTAATCATGTATTTTAACATCCACTTTTGTATATAGCCAATATGGAATTTCAAGGATAAAGCTTGTAGACACGTAGGATAGACTTTGATAGAATAGAGTCTAAAAATATGACACTTGACATAGTTAGGCGATAATAACGGTAAAATCATGATTATCGATAAAACTAGGTGGAATTGATTCCCTAACTTGGGTACCATGACAAACAAGTATGGACATTCTTTATATAGAATTGAGGTCCACAAGAACATCAAGTTTAATATAGAATTGGGGTCTACAAGAACATCATAACAATGTTGTTATAGAATTGGGGTTTACAAGAACATCATAACAATGTCATGCTTACCCCGTTCATTAAGATAATTCTCCTATCATACACATGGCATGACATGAGGGCCGGTATACCATGTTTCTATAGAGTGACATGGCAAAGATTGTGTAATGGGTTTTTATGGTACAACCAGCTCAGTCGACCTTGAGGGAATCGAAGGGTCGAGGAGTCTTATGGAGGTCTCCTTGACTAACTCGCTAGTCCAAAGGAACGGAGTGTCCAGTGGAGAGCTTGTATGTCAATGAGAGTTAAGGGGGTAACGTTAAAACATCATGAAACGTGGGACTATATTCACGGACTGGAATATAGTGCCGATATATATAGATATATATATATATACATATGAAACCCTCGGTTAACAGTAACGGTGTAAAATAGTGTCACAGAAAAATAGCGACTTAATCTAAGTCATTACTTATCAAATTAACGCCTTCTATAGGGGCGTTTATTTACAAATTTGACAACTTGTACATCAGTCGTCCCTTCAATATTTCTGTTCTGCAGAAAATCAATATTCTAGAATTTTAACAAAAACGCTCCCTGGACAGGGGCGTTACTTTTCAATTAGCGCCCTGGTCTGGGGCGTCAGTTCAGTAGGAGACGACCTAGACAAGGTCGTGAATTCAAGAATTTACCAATTTTCAGATAATAAAATTTTAGAACAAAGGGTACATGATCATGACAGGAAAAATAGCAGGATTTCACAAGTATACTCATGCAATATGTTAGCTTCATTGTTACGTAGATATTAAATTTTAAACGTGGGTATTTATTAATTACATGCAATTGACGACTTCTGGGCAGAACGTCAAAATAATAATTAGCGCCCTAGTGTGGGTCGCTTCTTTAAATTAGCGCCCTTGTCAAGGGCGTTTCTTTTTGAAATTACATAGAAAATATCTGAAACCACAATAAAAATATATGCATGCACGACCGATGATATTATTATGATCTTAAGCTAGTTTGGGCTACGACCTTGAGAAAACCTACCTGATGATCTGTGTGAAGACTCGGTTAAGATTTGTGAAGAGAAAAGGACTCTCTGTTAGCAACATAGTCTTCTGATTACCGGAGGAAGAAGAAGAGGATGATGAAGAACTTCACGTCCTTCCACTATATGGGCGTTCCTTCTAGATGCAGGCAACCTACAGGAGAATAAGATGAAGAACAATTAATATTCTTCATAACTAAAACCGTAGACATGGGAAGAAGAACATCACATGTTCTTCACGTACGCAGCAGCAGAGCTTCGACCAAATAGATTTTAGGGTTTGATGGACAATGATTATTTATAGGGTTTTGGGGAACCCTAATAGAGTTAGAGTTTGATTAAGGGTAGTATTGCCTTGATATAGTCCTTTCTATATTCTACTAACTCGTACTAATCCATAAACTTTTCCGGGATAGAGTCGAACGAAACTCGAACTGAATTAACGTCTTAAGTGAGGGCGTTGAATTTAAATTGACACCTTTGACAATGTCGTTTCTTGCGAAAACGCGCCTAAGCAAAGGGTGTTACGTTTAATTGCCCTTTTATTTATTTTGGTTGTTTGAGAATTGACGCCTTGTCCAGTGGGCGTCCCTTTTTCAATTCACGCCTTAGCCAGAGGCGTTTAATTTTAATTAGCGCCTTGAATCAAGGCGTTATTCACATTTTTGGTTCTATTTATTTGTTCCTCTTGATTTTTCTTTTACTTAATTAAATCTTTTAGCCTATTTTGACTAATTAAGAATTTGTTTATTCTAATTTGATTTATTTTTAAAAATCTTTATTTTTCCAGGGTTGCTACACACTCCCCCACTTAAAAAAATTTGGTCCCCAAATTCAATCGCATATACATGTGGAGAGTGTAGAGCCTATTACCTTAAAATAATTCTGGGAATCGTTTCCTCATGGATTCCTCGGTCTCCCATGTGGCTTCATGATTGGAACTCTTACTCCATTGTACCTTTAGCATGGGAATAACCTTATTCCTTAGGGTACGTACTTCACGATCTAGTATCTTCATGGGCTTCTGCTCATATGTGAGATCCTTTTGGATCACTAAGTCTCCATGATCAATAATATGCGATGGATCGTGCACATACTTCTTCAACATAGATATGTGGAATACATTATGCACTTCAGAAAATTGAGGAGGCAATGCATTGCGATAAGCAACCTCGCCAACTCTTTCCAATATCTCAAAAGGTCCGATGAACCTTGGTGTAAGCTTTCCCTTAACACCAAATCTCCGTATGCCACGTCCCGGCGATATCTTGAGAAATACATGATCTCCGATTTGGAACTCAAGATCTCTCCTTCTCGTGTCGGCATAAGCCTTTTGCCTAGAATGAGCAACTTGCAGTCTTTCTCGAATCAATTGTATTCTTTCAGTGGTAACCCTTACCATGTCTGGACCTAGCAGTTGTTTCTCTCCAACTTCGTCCCAGCATAAGGGTGATCGGCAACTCCTTCCGTATAAAGCTTCGAAAGGTGCAATTTGTATACTTGCCTGGTAGCTATTATTGTATGTAAATTCCACCAACGGCAAGTCATCATGCCAGCTTCCATCGAAATCAATGATGCAAGCTCTGAGCATATCTTCAACCACCTGATTAGTTCTCTCGGTCTGACCATCCGTTTGAGGATGAAAAGCTATCCTAAAGTTAAGCCTTGTTCTCAACGAATGTTGTAGTCCCTTCCAAAAATGAGAAGTAAAACGGGGATCTCTGTCAGACACGATTGAAACAGGAATACCATGTAATCTGACTATTTCCTTGATGTATAATGCAGCCAAAACATCAACTGACCATCAGCTCTTTATTGGCAAGAAATGCGCCGATTTAGTCAATCGGTCAATAATAACCTAGATTCCATCATGTCCTCCTTTTGATTTAGATAAACCCATAATGAAATCCATACTAATATTCTCCCACTTCCATTTGGGAATATCTAGAGGATGTAATTTTTCAGCAGGCTTTTGGTGTTCCGCCTTGACCTGTTGGCAAGTGAGACAGCGTGATACATAGTCTGCTATTTCCCTTTTCATGTTGGGCCACCAAAAATTCCTCTTCACATCTTGGTACATTTTGGTTGATCCTGGATGAATCGTGTACCTTGATCTATGAGCTTCATCTAAGATCTTCCTCTTTAACTCGGGACAATCCGGTATGCAAGTTCTATTCCTGAACATTAATCTTGCTTCACAAGTTATTTGGAAATCAGATTGTCCTTCTAGTTTACCTTTGATCTCTACTAATATTGGGTCATTATCTTGAAGCGCTCGTATTTCAGATAATAGGTCTGGATGAATGCTTATATGAGATAATGTGACACATTGAAAGTCTGTGTCCATGCTTATATTGAGTTCAGAGAATTGTTCCAGCAATTTTCATTCTTGAATCATACAATTGGCTAACAGTACTCTCGGCTTTCGACTAAGGGCATCTGCTACATGGTTACCCTTTCCGGGATGATATTGTATATTGAAGTCGAAGTCCTTGAGATATTCTAGCCAACGTCTTAGCCTCATATTTAGTTCCTTTTGTGAAAAGAGATACTTGAGACTCTTGTGATCAGAGTATACAGTAAATTATACTCCTTAAAGATAATGCCTCCATATTTTGAGTGCAAATACCACCGCGGCCAATTCTAAGTCATGGACGGGGTAGTTCTCTTCATGCTTCTTCAATTGACGAGAAGAATAAGCTATAACATTTCCTTGTTGCATTAGAACAAATCCGAGGCCAATGCCAGAAGCATCAGTGTATACCTCGAATTTCTCTCCTTCCATTGGTAACGCTAAGACCGGAGCTGTAGTTAGATGATCCTTGAGATTTTGGAAGCTTCTTTCACATTCCTCACTACATTCATAACGGATCTCCTTGCGAGTTAGCCTAGTAAGCGGCACGGCGATCTTAGAGAAATCCTTGATGAATCGCCTGTAATAGTCGGCAAGACCTAAGAAACTTCGGATCTCGCTAGCATTGGTCGGTCTTTCCCAATTCTTCACAGCTTCAACCTTTGATGGATCTACAGATAATCCATCCTTTGATATCACATGTCCGAGAAAAGTTACTTCTTCAAGCCAGAACTCACACTTGCTGAGCTTGGCATATAATCAATTTGTCCTTAATATTTGTAATGCAATCCTCAAATGCTCCTCATGCTCTTCCTTAGTCTTGGAATATATTAATATATCATCAATAAAAATCACCACGAATTGATCTAAATAAGGTCTGAATATACTATTCATTAACTGCATAAAGGCAGCAGGGGCATTTGTTAGTCCAAAAGGCATAACAACAAACTCATAATGTGTAGCAACCCTAATAAATGAATAATTGAAATGAATTAAAACATATATATTACAGAAGTAATATATATATAAAAGGAATAGGGTTAATTGGACGAAATAAAATAAATTAAAAATAACGCCTCTTATTAAGGCGTTAATTTATAAAGAAACGCCTCTACCCATGGCGTGAATAAAGAAAGGACGCCCACACCTACGGTCGTCAGTTCTCACGCGACCAAATGGGTAAGTAAAAGAAACGCCTCTATCTTGGGCGTGTTTTAAAACAAGAAACGCCCTTTATCAAGGCGCTTTTTAAGAAACGCCCTAAAGTAAGGCGTCAATTAAATAATACACGCCCTGACCAAAGGCGTTAATTCTGTTCGTGAGCCGTTCGAACCCAGAGCTTATCCCGGGAAGATCAACCTAATCTAGTAAGTGTCTATTAGAGTAAGGACTCTATTGGGGATATATTACCCTCAATCAAACACTACTCTTGTTAGGACTTCCAAAATCCTATAAATAACATGTTCGATCGAACCCTAAAACCCATTTGATCGAACGTCTGCTGCTAGGTACGTGAAGAAAAAAACGGTTCCTCTATTCTTTTATTTTTCTGCTTCTATTACATGAAGAACTAATGTTCTTCATCTGATTCTGTTATAGGTCTGTAAGGTGGCGTACGTGAAAGAACAAGGTATGTTCTTCACCATATACCTGTGAAGATTGATTTCATATCTTCATATTCCTTCCTCTCTTTTCCTACAGGTTGATTGAAGGCTATCATCTCCGTCATATTCATCAACTAAAATCTTCCTTCTTCCTGTCCAAGGTGTTCTTCTCAAGTTATTCACCGGTCATCTCCAAATCTATTTTTAAGGTAGGTTTTCTCAAGTTACTGTAGCCCAAATGAAATTAATGCAAGATATATATATATATATAAGCATGTCATGCATATGATTATTATAGTTTTCATGTGTTTTCTGAATTGTTTGAAAGAAACGCCCTGGAATAGGGCGCTATTTTAAAATAAACGACCATAACAGCGGTCGTCAATTTATTAAGAAACGTCCTGTACACAGGCGTTAATTTTACGAGATCATGACTTAAGCATGTTAAGAACGGATTATATATGAAACCTTGATTATTAATGCATGATCCTGTCTCCAAATCTAATGTCCTGCAATTTCTTGAATTCACGGCCTGTACAAGGTCGTTTTCCACGTATTAACGCCTCATCATAGGGCGTGACTTTAAAAGTAACGCCCCTTGCTTAGGCGCGTATTATCCAGAGTCCTGGTATGTTCTGAAACATAGAGTTAAGCCAGTAACGCCCCTTCCCAGGGCGTGTCTTATATAAGTCCTGCAACTTATTTATATTCTGTCAAATCCGTAATTCATGAGACGCCTGCAGCAGCAGTCGTCAAATATGAAGAAACGACCCTGTCCAGGGCGCTTTTTAGATAGAGTATTGAAATAATGAAATTCTGCGAAACGGAACATATATAAACGCCCTGATACTAGGCGTTAGTTACTTGAAAAACGCCCCGGACAAGGGCGTGTTTTTCATAAATTAATGAGATTATTGAAAATTCTGTAAAATAGAAATATGTAAACGCCCCTATGTTAGGCGTTAATTACTTGAGAAACGACTTGACCTAAGTCGTTATTTTACTATAAACTGATTTTCATCTGATTTGCTAACCGAGGGTTTTATATATATCATAATATATATAAATAGGCACTATTCTCCACTCCGTGAGTATAGTCCCATGTTTTCATGTTGATTTATCGATCACACTCAACTCTCATTGACATACAAGCTCTCCATTGGACATTCCGTTCCTTTGGACTAGCGAGTTAGTCATAGAGACCTCCGTAAGACTCCTCGTAGCCTTGGATTCCCTCAAGGCCGACTGAGCTGGTTGTACCCTAAAAACCCATTACACGATCCTTGCCATGTCAATCTAAAGAAACATGGTATACCGGCCCTTATGATTATACAAAGAGTATATCATAAGAAATTCTTGATGGGATGATGATATCATGCCATATCGTGTCATTCTTGTAAACCCCAATTCTATGATAAGAATGAGGGTATCTTGCTTGATCTAATGTTCATGTGGACCTCAATTCTATATAAAGAATGTCCATATTGATTTGTCATGGTACCTAAGTTAAGGGAACCATATTCTACCTAGTTTTATCGAACTCGTGATTATACCGTTATTATCGCCATTCTATGTCCTTTGTCATATTTTGGACTCTATTCTATCAAAGTTGTCATACGTATCTACAAGCTTGATTATTGAAATTCTATATTGGCTATATAAACAAGAGTGGATGTCAAAACACATGATAAATGCCTGCGCATATAGGGCCCGATCTGGTCCTGGGAGGAGCACCCGAAAGTACTTGTGCCCATGGGAGTTAAAATGATAAGGTATCTGGCATTATACCGAGTACTTGACTTGCTTGATTGGACATTCCACACACATCTTGTACTTGACTCGTACTTGACATGAAATGAAATGCGTGGCCCGAAAAAGGGTAATTTACTTGCTTGATACATGATAGCCAAAGTTCTTGACATGACTTGTTAAATGTACTTGCTTGAATATCTCGAATAAACTTGTTATCTTGTTGGAAGTTCATGAAAGTTCATCTTATTTTCTTGATATTACATTCTCTCTATCTTGTCGTTTCATGCGAGCATGCATAGCTTTATTGCATCCATGAAAATGTAATTACTTAAACCACTTGCTAGTACTTGAGATATAATTTCCTACTGAGCGTTCGCTCATTCCGTTTGTCCCTTTTTACTTTTCAGGTAAGTCCGACGACGATGGAAGTCAATCGGATGGGAATGGTCAAGAGTGAAAGTGATAGAGCTTCTACAAGTGTCGTCTAGTCTTTTCCATAGTTTCTTGAGTCAACTATGTATTCTTTTCCTTTTTATTAAACAGAGTATTGGATTTGTAATAGTCTATCCATTATGAAATAAAGGATTGGGTTATCTTGCTATTCTGCGCATCTCTGTATTCGTGTCGAATACACGACCACTCTGATTGACATGATTGATATAGACACGTCGCGTATCTCCGGGTATCTTCCGCGCTCGGGGCGTGACAGTCTTTGTGGTATCAGAGCCTAAGGTATTCAATTCCTAGGAAACCCAAGTCCAAGGATAGGTTTCAAAACCTTTAACCAAGTGAGAGTGGGTAGAACCAAGGGTTAAATGATCAATGAGTCCTTTATAAGATCATAGTGATATAATACTAACATAGCTATTGTAATTGTAGGATAATGGCTGCCGAACGTGCTCAATGGCGCAACATGCAGCGTACCCTTCAAGGGATGACCCAAGTGCTACAACAGGTAGCACAAGGTGGTGCTCCACGAGCTGGAAGCTTACACCAAGCATTCAAGAATATGAATCCCCCGAAGTTCATGGGATCGACCGATCCAGATGATGCCGAGCATTGGGTTCGGGAGATTGAACGTATATTCCGTGTCATGCAATGCACGGATCAGGACAAAGTCTTATTAGCTACTTTCCAGTTAGAAAAGGATGCTAGATGCTGGTGGGAGTCGATTGAAGCTACTATTGACCCAACTCAAGTTACATGGGGTGAATTCGTTGAATATTTCAACGCCAAATATTTCTCTGATAGGGTCCAGGAAAGGAAGGCCGCCGAATTTGCCGCATTAAAGCAAAGATCTTTATCGGTGGCTGATTATGAAGCACAGTTCTCTAGACTGTCTAGATATGCTAAGCATTTAATTGGCACGGAAAAGATGAAAGCCCGTAGATTTCTTAATGGGCTTAGGCCCCACTACATTACTCAACTGGCGCCTATGGATATTCAAGTTTATACTGAAATAGTGCGCCGAGCTCAGTTGCTTGAAGATGCCACGGAACTATCTGATAGGATCCGTGGGAAAGACAAAAAGGAGCAAGTCACAAGTTCGGGTTCTTTTAAACCCAACTTTAAGAAGAGGCCCAATAATGGAGGTTCTTCCTCTCAAGATCAGAAGTACAAGAAATCCAAGCCTTTCTCTATCACCACTACCCCTTCAAACGTAGTATGCAAGCATTGTGACAAGGCTGGTCACAAAACAGAAGAATGCTGGAGGAAATTAGGAGCATGTCTCCGTTGTGGGAGTCGTGAACATCGGATTCCCGATTGTCCATTAATGAATGACCAAGACGGTGAGGGTAAACGCCCAGTGACAAGGAACGCGCGTCTTCATGCAATCCAAGAGACCGAACCAGAAGAAGAAGGTGGATTGGTGGAAGGTACATTAAAAATTTGTTCCAAATATGCACATGTCTTATTTGATACGGGTGCATCGCATTCCATTATTTCCAAGAAGTTTGCTGACCCATTACCTCTAGAACCAGAATGGATGAAGTTAATATTGTCTACTCCTCTCGGAAACGAGACGGATATCACACATCATTACCAAAACTGTGAGGTATTGGTTCAAGGAAAGAATTTTCCTATTGATCTTATCTGCTTAGATCTAAAAGAGTATGATGTTATACTAGGAGCAGATTGGTTATCCAAATACCAGGCAACGGTTGATTGCCGTGATAGCAAGATTGTTTTCAAGGAATTTCCGGAACTGACTTATACTAGTCCTAAGAGTCGAAGCAAATCCCCTCTTATTTCGGCTCTTCGAGCAAGCAAGCTCGTCAAGAAAGGATGTGTATCCTTCCTTGCTTTTGTCACTATTAAAGAAGCTAAGGAAACCAAGATAGAAGACGTTCAAGTAGTACGAGAATTCCCAGACGTATTTCCAGAAGATTTGCCGGGATTACCCCCGCAAAGAGATGTGGCCTTTACCATCGACTTAGTCCCTGGTGCTGGTCCGGTTTCAAAGGCACCATATAGAATGTCCCCTGCTGAACTCAAGGAGTTGAAGGAGCAGTTGATGGAACTAATCCAAAAAGGGTTTATTAGACCAAGTACTTCCCCGTGGGGAGCACCAGTCTTATTTGTAAAGAAGAAGGATGGATCCATGAGATTGTGTATTGACTATCGACAGTTGAATCATCTTACTATCAAGAACAAGTATCCACTGCCGAGAATCGATGAATTGTTTGATCAGATTTCAGGATCCAAATATTTCTCCAAGATTGATCTCCGGTCGGGATATCATCAATTAAGGATCAAGGATGATGACATTCACAAGACCGCATTCAGAAGCAGGTATGGCCATTACGAATTTGTTGTTATGCCTTTTGGACTAACAAATGCCCCTGCTGCCTTTATGCAGTTAATGAATAGCATATTCAGGCCTTACTTGGATCAATTCATAGTAGTCTTCATCGATGATATATTGATATATTCTAAGACTAAGGAAGAACATGAAGAGCATTTGAGGATTGCATTGCAAGTCTTGAGGACAAATCAATTATATGCTAAACTCAGCAAATGCGAGTTCTGGCTCGAAGAAGTGGCTTTTCTCGGACATGTCATATCCAAGGACGGTTTATCTGTGGATCCGTCAAAAGTTGAAGCTGTGAGGAACTGGGAGAGACCCACTAATGCAAGCGAGATCAGAAGTTTCTTAGGTCTTGCAGGCTATTATCGGCGATTTATCAAAGATTTCTCTAAGATCGCCGTACCACTTACAAGATTAACTCGTAAGGAGATCCGATATGAATGGAGTGAGGAATGTGAAAGCAGTTTCCAAACTCTCAAGGATCATCTCACCACAGCTCCAGTCTTAGCCCTACCAATTGAAGGAGAGAAATTCGAGGTCTACACTGATGCTTCTGGCATTGGCCTCGGATGTGTTCTAATGCAACATGGGAAGGTCATAGCATACTCTTCTCGTCAACTGAAGAAGCATGAGGAGAATTACCCCGTCCATGACTTGGAATTGGCCGCGGTAGTATTTGCCCTAAAGATATGGAGACACTATCTCTATGGGGTACAGTTTACTGTATACTCCGATCACAAAAGTCTCAAATATCTATTTTCACAAAAGGAGCTGAACATGAGACAAAGACGTTGGCTAGAATATCTCAAGGACTTCGACTTCAGTATACAATACCATCCCGGAAAGGGTAATTATGTGGCTGATGCCCTTAGTCGAAAGCCGAGAGCAAAGATAGCAAATTGTATGATACAAGAATGGAGGTTACTTGAACAATTCTCCGAGCTCAATATAAGCTTGGACACGGAATCCAAATTGGTCACACTATCCCATGTAAGCATACAGTCAGATTTGTTATCTGAGATACGAACACTTCAGGATGATGATCCTATGTTATAGAAATCAAAGGCAGATTAGAAGGACAATCTGATTTTCAACTAACTTCTGATGGAAGATTATCGTTCAAAGATAGAACTTGTATACCCGATTGTCCGGAATTAAAGAAGAAGATCTTAGATGAAGCTCACAGATCAAGATACACTATTCATCCTGGATCAACTAAAATGTACCAAGATGTAAAGAGGAACTTTTGGTGGCCCAATATGAAAAGAGAAATAGCGGACTATGTATCACGCTGTCTCACATGCCAACAGGTCAAGGCGGAACACCAAAAGCCTGCGGGAAAACTACATCCTCTAGATATTCCTAAGTGGAAATGGGAGGATATTGGTATGGACTTCATCATGGGTTTGTCTAAATCTAAAGGAGGACATGATGGAATCTGGGTTATCATTGATCGATTGACTAAATCGGCACATTTCTTGCCAATCAAAAGCCGATGGTCGATTGATGTGCTAGCTGCACTATACATTAAAGAAATAGTCAGGATACATGGAATTCCTGTCTCAATCGTGTCTGATAGGGATCCCCGTTTTACTTCTCATTTTTGGAAGGGATTACAACATTCGTTGGGGACAAGGCTCAACTTTAGTACTGCTTTTCACCCACAAACGGATGGTCAGACCGAGCGAACTAATCAAGTTGTTGAAGATATGCTGAGAGCATGCATTATTGACTTTGGAGGAAGCTGGCATGACCACTTACCTTTAGTTGAATTTGCATATAATAATAGCTACCAAGCTAGTATCCAAATGGCACCTTTCGAAGCCTTATACGGAAGGAGTTGCCGATCTCCCATATGTTGGAACGAAGTTGGAGAGAAACAACTATTAGGTCCAGACATGGTAAGGGATACAACTGAGAAGATACAGGTAATCAGAGAAAGATTACAAGTTGCTCAGACCAGACAAAAGACTTATGCAGATACAAGAAGAAGAGATCTTGAATTCCAAATCGGAGATCATGTATTTCTTAAAATATCCCCTGGACGTGGCATACGAAGATTTGGTGTTAAGGGCAAGCTTACGCCAAGATTCATCGGACCATTTGAGGTACTCGAAAGAGTTGGCGAGGTTGCTTATCGCATCGCGTTGCCTCCTCAGTTGTCCGAGGTACACAATGTATTTCACATATCTATGTTGAAGAAGTATGTGCACGATCCGTCACATATTATTGAGCATGGAGATCTGGTGATCCAGAAAGATCTCACATATGAACAGAGGCCCTTGAAGATATTAGATCGAGAAATACGAGCTCTAAGGAATAAGGTTATTCCCATGCTTAAGGTGCAATGGAATAAGAATCCTGAACGCGAAGCGACATGGGAGACCGAAGAATCTATGAAGAAACGATTTCCCGAGTTATTCTAAGAGGTATATGTCCTACACTCTCCGCGTGTATAATTATATATATATTGAATTTGGGGACCAAATTCTTTTTAAGTGGGGGAGGGTGTAGCAACCCTAATAAATGAATAATTGAAATGAATTAAAACATATATATTACAGAAGTAATATATATATAAAAGGAATAGGGTTAATTGGACGAAATAAAACAAATTAAAAATAACGCCTCTTATTAAGGCGTTAATTTATAAAGAAACGCCTCTACCCATGGCGTGAATAAAGAAAGGACGCCCACACCTACGGTCGTCAGTTCTCACGCGACCAAATGGGTAAGTAAAAGAAACGCCTCTATCTTGGGCGTGTTTTAAAACAAGAAACGCCCTTTATCAAGGCGCTTTTTAAGAAACGCCCTAAAGTAAGGCGTCAATTAAATAATACACGCCCTGACCAAAGGCGTTAATTCTGTTCGTGAGCCGTTCGAACCCAGAGCTTATCCCGGGAAGATCAACCTAATCTAGTAAGTGTCTATTAGAGTAAGGACTCTATTGGGGATATATTACCCTCAATCAAACACTACTCTTGTTAGGACTTCCAAAATCCTATAAATAACATGTTCGATCGAACCCTAAAACCCATTTGATCGAACGTCTGCTGCTAGGTACGTGAAGAAAAAACGGTTCCTCTATTCTTTTATTTTTCTGCTTCTATTACATGAAGAACTAATGTTCTTCATCTGATTCTGTTATAGGTCTGTAAGGTGGCGTACGTGAAAGAACAAGGTATGTTCTTCACCATATACCTGTGAAGATTGATTTCATATCTTCATATTCCTTCCTCTCTTTTCCTACAGGTTGATTGAAGGCTATCATCTCCGTCATATTCATCAACTAAAATCTTCCTTCTTCCTGTCCAAGGTGTTCTTCTCAAGTTATTCACCGGTCATCTCCAAATCTATTTTTAAGGTAGGTTTTCTCAAGTTACTGTAGCCCAAATGAAATTAATGCAAGATATATATATATATATAAGCATGTCATGCATATGATTATTATAGTTTTCATGTGTTTTCTGAATTGTTTGAAAGAAACGCCCTGGAATAGGGCGCTATTTTAAAATAAACGACCATAACAGCGGTCGTCAATTTATTAAGAAACGTCCTGTACACAGGCGTTAATTTTACGAGATCATGACTTAAGCATGTTAAGAACGGATTATATATGAAACCTTGATTATTAATGCATGATCCTGTCTCCAAATCTAATGTCCTGCAATTTCTTGAATTCACGGCCTGTACAAGGTCGTTTTCCACGTATTAACGCCTCATCATAGGGCGTGACTTTAAAAGTAACGCCCCTTGCTTAGGCGCGTATTATCCAGAGTCCTGGTATGTTCTGAAACATAGAGTTAAGCCAGTAACGCCCCTTCCCAGGGCGTGTCTTATATAAGTCCTGCAACTTATTTATATTCTGTCAAATCCGTAATTCATGAGACGCCTGCAGCAGCAGTCGTCAAATATGAAGAAACGACCCTGTCCAGGGCGCTTTTTAGATAGAGTATTGAAATAATGAAATTCTGCGAAACGGAACATATATAAACGCCCTGATACTAGGCGTTAGTTACTTGAAAAACGCCCCGGACAAGGGCGTGTTTTTCATAAATTAATGAGATTATTGAAAATTCTGTAAAATAGAAATATGTAAACGCCCCTATGTTAGGCGTTAATTACTTGAGAAACGACTTGACCTAAGTCGTTATTTTACTATAAACTGATTTTCATCTGATTTGCTAACCGAGGGTTTTATATATATCATAATATATATAAATAGGCACTATTCTCCACTCCGTGAGTATAGTCCCATGTTTTCATGTTGATTTATCGATCACACTCAACTCTCATTGACATACAAGCTCTCCATTGGACATTCCGTTCCTTTGGACTAGCGAGTTAGTCATAGAGACCTCCGTAAGACTCCTCGTAGCCTTGGATTCCCTCAAGGCCGACTGAGCTGGTTGTACCCTAAAAACCCATTACACGATCCTTGCCATGTCAATCTAAAGAAACATGGTATACCGGCCCTTATGATTATACAAAGAGTATATCATAAGAAATTCTTGATGGGATGATGATATCATGCCATATCGTGTCATTCTTGTAAACCCCAATTCTATGATAAGAATGAGGGTATCTTGCTTGATCTAATGTTCATGTGGACCTCAATTCTATATAAAGAATGTCCATATTGATTTGTCATGGTACCTAAGTTAAGGGAACCATATTCTACCTAGTTTTATCGAACTCGTGATTATACCGTTATTATCGCCATTCTATGTCCTTTGTCATATTTTGGACTCTATTCTATCAAAGTTGTCATACGTATCTACAAGCTTGATTATTGAAATTCTATATTGGCTATATAAACAAGAGTGGATGTCAAAACACATGATAAATGCCTGCGCATATAGGGCCCGATCTGGTCCTGGGAGGAGCACCCGAAAGTACTTGTGCCCATGGGAGTTAAAATGATAAGGTATCTGGCATTATACCGAGTACTTGACTTGCTTGATTGGACATTCCACACACATCTTGTACTTGACTCGTACTTGACATGAAATGAAATGCGTGGCCCGAAAAAGGGTAATTTACTTGCTTGATACATGATAGCCAAAGTTCTTGACATGACTTGTTAAATGTACTTGCTTGAATATCTCGAATAAACTTGTTATCTTGTTGGAAGTTCATGAAAGTTCATCTTATTTTCTTGATATTACATTCTCTCTATCTTGTCGTTTCATGCGAGCATGCATAGCTTTATTGCATCCATGAAAATGTAATTACTTAAACCACTTGCTAGTACTTGAGATATAATTTCCTACTGAGCGTTCGCTCATTCCGTTTGTCCCTTTTTACTTTTCAGGTAAGTCCGACGACGATGGAAGTCAATCGGATGGGAATGGTCAAGAGTGAAAGTGATAGAGCTTCTACAAGTGTCGTCTAGTCTTTTCCATAGTTTCTTGAGTCAACTATGTATTCTTTTCCTTTTTATTAAACAGAGTATTGGATTTGTAATAGTCTATCCATTATGAAATAAAGGATTGGGTTATCTTGCTATTCTGCGCATCTCTGTATTCGTGTCGAATACACGACCACTCTGATTGACATGATTGATATAGACACGTCGCGCATCTCCGGGTATCTTCCGCGCTCGGGGCGTGACATAATGGCCATACCTGCTTCTGAATGCGGTCTTATGAATGTCATCATCCTTGATCCTTAGTTGGTGATATCCTGACCTGAGATCAATCTTTGAAAAATACTTGGATCCAGATATTTGATCAAATAACTCATCGATTCTCGGCAGTGGATACTTGTTCTTGATAGTGAGATGATTCAATTGTCAATAGTCGATGCATAGTCTCATGGATCCATCCTTCTTCTTTACAAATAGCACAGGCGCTCTCCACGGGGAAGTACTCGGTCTAATGAATCCTTTCTTAAGAAGTTCCATTAATTGCTCCTTTAACTCCTTGAGTTCAGCAGGGGACATTCTATAAGGTGCCTTAGAAACAGGTCCAGCACCAGGCACTAAGTCGATGGTGAAGGCCACTTCTCTTTGTGGGGGTAATCCAGGCAAATCTTTCGGAAACACATCCGAAAATTCTTGCACAACTGGGATATCTTCTATCTTAGTTTCCTTAGCCTCCTTAATCGTGACAAATGCAAGGAAAGATACACATCCTTTCCTTATTAGCTTGCTAGCTCGGAGAGCCGAAATAAGAGGTGACTCGCTCCGACTCTTAGGGCTAGAATAGACTAGTTCTGGAAAGTCCTTGAAAGTAACCTTGCTATTGCGGCAATCGACTGTTGCCTGGTATTTGGATATCCAATCCGCTCCCAGTATGACATCATACTCCTTTAGATATAAACATACGAGATCGATAGGAAGATTTCTTCCTTTTACCAAGACTTCACAGTTTTGATAATGGTGAGTAATATCGGTTTCGTTTCCGAGAGGAGTAGATAAAATTATTTTCATCCATTCCGATTCCATAGGTAGTGGGTTAGCAAACTTCTTGGAAATAAAAGAATGTGATGCACCCGTATCAAATAAGACATGTGCATACTTGGAACAAACTTTCAGTGTACCTTCTACTAGTCCGCCTTCTTCTTCTTCGGTCTCCTTAATTGCGTGAAGACGAGTGTTCTTGGTTACCGGGTGCTTTCCGTCACCGGTTTGATCATTAAGTAATGGGCAATCGGGAATCCGATGCTCATGGCTCCCGCAACGGAGACATGCTCCAAGTTTCCTCCAGCACTCTTCGGCTTTTTGACCAGCCTTGTCACAATGCTTGCATATTATATTCGAAGGTGTAGTAGTGATAGAGAAGGGCTTGGTCTTCTTAAATTTTTGGTCTTGAGAAGAAGTACCTCCAGTGCTAGGCCTCTTCTTGAAGTTGGGTTTAAAGGAACTCGAACTTTTAACTTATTCCTTCTTATCCTTCCCACGGATTCTATCTGATAGCTCCGTGGCATCTTCTAACAATTGAGCTCGGCGTATTATCTCTGAGTAGACCTGAATATCCATTGGCGCCAGCTGGGTAATATATTGGGGCCTGAGCCCATTAAGGAACCTCCTAGCTTTCATATTCTCGGTGCTAACTAAGTGCTTAGCATACCAAGACAATCTAGAGAATTATTCCTCGTACTCCGCCACCGATAATGACCGTTGCTTGAGTGCAGCAAATTCAGTAGCTTTCTTTTCTTGGACTCGGTCTGAAAAATATTTATTGTTGAAATGTTCAACAAATTCTTCCCAAGTAATTTGGTCTTGATTTATAGTAGCTTCGACTGACTCCCACCAGCATCGGGCATCCCTTTCTAGTTGGAAAGTAGCTAATAAGACTTTATCTTGATCCGTGCACTGTATAACACGGAATATACGCTCCGTCTCCCTGATCCAGTGCTCTGCGTCATCCGGATCAGTAGAACCCATGAATTTGGGAGGGTTCATGTTCTTGAAGACTTGGTGGAGACTTCCGGCTCGTTGTGCACCTCCCTGTGCTACTTGTTGCAGCACTTGGGTCATGCCTTGGAGTGTACGCTGCATGTTGCGCCACTGAGCACGTTCGGCAGCCATTATCCTACAATTACAATAACTATGTTAGTATATACTCGTGTTAAGGGCTTTTAAGTTTTTATGTTAACTCAACCCTTGGTTCTACCCAATCTCACTGGTTAAAGATTTGAACCTATCCTTGGACTTGGGTTTTCCTAGGAATTGAATACCCTAGTCTCTGATACCACAAAAACTGTCACGCCCCGAGCGCGGAAGGTACCCGGAGATGCGCGACAAGTTTATATCAATCATGTCAATCAGAGTAGTAGTGTATTCGACACAAAGACAGAGTGCGCAAAAATAAAGATAACCCAATCCATTAATTCCTTTAGTAAGAATATGTCTATTACAAACCCTTGTAAATACTAGACTCAATAAAAGAAAGGTACAACTCTTGACTCAAGAAAAATAGAGAAAAGACAGGACTAATTGACGCTTGAGTAGCTCTAACTCTTTCACTCTTGACCATCCCCTTCAGATTGAGTTCCCTCATCGTCGGACTTACCTGAAAAGTATGGAAACACTGAGTGAGCGAACGCTCAGTAGGAAATTATATCTCAAGAACTAGCAATGGGTTTAAGTAATTACATTTTTCCATGAATGCACTATAGCTATGCATGCTCGCAAAACGACAAGATAGAGAGAGTGTATAACAATAAGATAGCGATGAACTTTCAAGAACTTATATCAAAAGATATCAAGATATTCAAGCAAGTAGACTCATCATGTTATGTTGGAATTTGGCTATCATTGTTCAAGCACGCAAGTATGCAATTACCCTTTTTCGGGTCACGTAAGTCATGTAATATCAAGTCAAGTACAAGTACAAGATTTGTGGAATGTTCAATCAAGCTAGTCATGCACTTCGGTATAATGCCAATACCGTGATCAATCAACTCCCATGGGCACAAGTACTTTCGGGTGCTCCTCCCAGGACCAGATCGGGCCCTATATGCGCAGGCATTAATCATGTATTTTAACATCCACTTTTGTATATAGCCAATATGGAATTTCAAGGATAAAGCTTGTAGACACGTAGGATAGACTTTGATAGAATAGAGTCTAAAAATATGACACTTGACATAGTTAGGCGATAATAACGGTAAAATCATGATTATCGATAAAACTAGGTGGAATTGATTCCCTAACTTGGGTACCATGACAAACAAGTATGGACATTCTTTATATAGAATTGAGGTCCACAAGAACATCAAGTTTAATATAGAATTGGGGTCTACAAGAACATCATAACAATGTTGTTATAGAATTGGGGTTTACAAGAACATCATAACAATGTCATGCTTACCCCGTTCATTAAGATAATTCTCCTATCATACACATGGCATGACATGAGGGCCGGTATACCATGTTTCTATAGAGTGACATGGCAAAGATTGTGTAATGGGTTTTTATGGTACAATCAGCTCAGTCGACCTTGAGGGAATCGAAGGGTCGAGGAGTCTTATGGAGGTCTCCTTGACTAACTCGCTAGTCCAAAGGAACGGAGTGTCCAGTGGAGAGCTTGTATGTCAATGAGAGTTAAGGGGGTAACGTTAAAACATCATGAAACGTGGGACTATATTCACGGACTGGAATATAGTGCCGATATATATAGATATATATATATACATATGAAACCCTCGGTTAACAGTAACGGTGTAAAATAGTGTCACAGAAAAATAGCGACTTAATCTAAGTCATTACTTATCAAATTAACGCCTTCTATAGGGGCGTTTATTTACAAATTTGACAACTTGTACATCAGTCGTCCCTTCAATATTTCTGTTCTGCAGAAAATCAATATTCTAGAATTTTAACAAAAACGCTCCCTGGACAGGGGCGTTACTTTTCAATTAGCGCCCTGGTCTGGGGCGTCAGTTCAGTAGGAGACGACCTAGACAAGGTCGTGAATTCAAGAATTTACCAATTTTCAGATAATAAAATTTTAGAAAAAAGGGTACATGATCATGACAGGAAAAATAGCAGGATTTCACAAGTATACTCATGCAATATGTTAGCTTCATTGTTACGTAGATATTAAATTTTAAACGTGGGTATTTATTAATTACATGCAATTGACGACTTCTGGGCAGAACGTCAAAATAATAATTAGCGCCCTAGTGTGGGTCGCTTCTTTAAATTAGCGCCCTTGTCAAGGGCGTTTCTTTTTGAAATTACATAGAAAATATCTGAAACCACAATAAAAATATATGCATGCACGACCGATGATATTATTATGATCTTAAGCTAGTTTGGGCTACGACCTTGAGAAAACCTACCTGATGATCTGTGTGAAGACTCGGTTAAGATTTGTGAAGAGAAAAGGACTCTCTGTTAGCAACATAGTCTTCTGATTACCGGAGGAAGAAGAAGAGGATGATGAAGAACTTCACGTCCTTCCACTATATGGGCGTTCCTTCTAGATGCAGGCAACCTACAGGAGAATAAGATGAAGAACAATTAATATTCTTCATAACTAAAACCGTAGACAGGGGAAGAAGAACATCACATGTTCTTCACGTACGCAGCAGCAGAGCTTCGACCAAATAGATTTTAGGGTTTGATGGACAATGATTATTTATAGGGTTTTGGGGAACCCTAATAGAGTTAGAGTTTGATTAAGGGTAGTATTGCCTTGATATAGTCCTTTCTATATTCTACTAACTCGTACTAATCCATAAACTTTTCCGGGATAGAGTCGAACGAAACTCGAACTGAATTAACGTCTTAAGTGAGGGCGTTGAATTTAAATTGACACCTTTGACAATGTCGTTTCTTGCGAAAACGCGCCTAAGCAAAGGGTGTTACGTTTAATTGCCCTTTTATTTATTTTGGTTGTTTGAGAATTGACGCCTTGTCCAGTGGGCGTCCCTTTTTCAATTCACGCCTTAGCCAGAGGCGTTTAATTTTAATTAGCGCCTTGAATCAAGGCGTTATTCACATTTTTGGTTCTATTTATTTGTTCCTCTTGATTTTTCTTTTACTTAATTAAATCTTTTAGCCTATTTTGACTAATTAAGAATTTGTTTATTCTAATTTGATTTATTTTTAAAAATCTTTATTTTTCCAGGGTTGCTACACACTCCCCCACTTAAAAAAATTTGGTCCCCAAATTCAATCGCATATACATGTGGAGAGTGTAGAGCCTATTACCTTAAAATAATTCTGGGAATCGTTTCCTCATGGATTCCTCGGTCTCCCATGTGGCTTCATGATTGGAACTCTTACTCCATTGTACCTTTAGCATGGGAATAACCTTATTCCTTAGGGTACGTACTTCACGATCTAGTATCTTCATGGGCTTCTGCTCATATGTGAGATCCTTTTGGATCACTAAGTCTCCATGATCAATAATATGCGATGGATCGTGCACATACTTCTTCAACATAGATATGTGGAATACATTATGCACTTCAGAAAATTGAGGAGGCAATGCATTGCGATAAGCAACCTCGCCAACTCTTTCCAATATCTCAAAAGGTCCGATGAACCTTGGTGTAAGCTTTCCCTTAACACCAAATCTCCGTATGCCACGTCCCGGCGATATCTTGAGAAATACATGATCTCCGATTTGGAACTCAAGATCTCTCCTTCTCGTGTCGGCATAAGCCTTTTGCCTAGAATGAGCAACTTGCAGTCTTTCTCGAATCAATTGTATTCTTTCAGTGGTAACCCTTACCATGTCTGGACCTAGCAGTTGTTTCTCTCCAACTTCGTCCCAGCATAAGGGTGATCGGCAACTCCTTCCGTATAAAGCTTCGAAAGGTGCAATTTGTATACTTGCCTGGTAGCTATTATTGTATGTAAATTCCACCAACGGCAAGTCATCATGTCAGCTTCCATCGAAATCAATGATGCAAGCTCTGAGCATATCTTCAACCACCTGATTAGTTCTCTCGGTCTGACCATCCGTTTGAGGATGAAAAGCTATCCTAAAGTTAAGCCTTGTTCTCAACGAATGTTGTAGTCCCTTCCAAAAATGAGAAGTAAAACGGGGATCTCTGTCAGACACGATTGAAACAGGAATACCATGTAATCTGACTATTTCCTTGATGTATAATGCAGCCAAAACATCAACTGACCATCGGCTCTTTATTGGCAAGAAATGCGCCGATTTAGTCAATCTGTCAATAATAACCTAGATTTCATCATGTCCTCCTTTTGATTTAGATAAACCCATAATGAAATCCATACTAATATTCTCCCACTTCCATTTGGGAATATCTAGAGGATGTAATTTTTCAGCAGGCTTTTGGTGTTCCGCCTTGACCTGTTGGCAAGTGAGACAACGTGATACATAGTCTGCTATTTCCCTTTTCATGTTGGGCCACCAAAAATTCCTCTTCACATCTTGGTACATTTTGGTTGATCCTGGATGAATCGTGTACCTTGATCTATGAGCTTCATCTAAGATCTTCCTCTTTAACTCGGGACAATCCGGTATGCAAGTTCTATTCCTGAACATTAATCTTGCTTCACAAGTTATTTGGAAATCAGATTGTCCTTCTAGTTTACCTTTGATCTCTACTAATATTGGGTCATTATCTTGAAGCGCTCGTATTTCAGATAATAGGTCTGGATGAATGCTTATATGAGATAATGTGACACATTGAAAGTCTGTGTCCATGCTTATATTGAGTTCAGAGAATTGTTCCAGCAATTTTCATTCTTGAATCATACAATTGGCTAACAGTACTCTCGGCTTTCGACTAAGGGCATCTGCTACATGGTTACCCTTTCCGGGATGATATTGTATATTGAAGTCGAAGTCCTTGAGATATTCTAGCCAACGTCTTAGCCTCATATTTAGTTCCTTTTGTGAAAAGAGATACTTGAGACTCTTGTGATCAGAGTATACAGTAAATTGTACTCCTTAAAGATAATGTCTCCATATTTTGAGTGCAAATACCACCGCGGCCAATTCTAAGTCATGGACGGGGTAGTTCTCTTCATGCTTCTTCAATTGACGAGAAGAATAAGCTATAACATTTCCTTGTTGCATTAGAACAAATCCGAGGCCAATGCCAGAAGCATCAGTGTATACCTCGAATTTCTCTCCTTCCATTGGTAACGCTAAGACCGGAGCTGTAGTTAGATGATCCTTGAGATTTTGGAAGCTTCTTTCACATTCCTCACTACATTCATAACGGATCTCCTTGCGAGTTAGCCTAGTAAGCGGCACGGCGATCTTAGAGAAATCCTTGATGAATCGCCTGTAATAGCCGGCAAGACCTAATAAACTTCGGATATCGCTAGCATTGGTCGGTCTTTCCCAATCCTTCACAGCTTCAACCTTTGATGGATCTACAGATAATCCATCCTTTGATATCACATGTCCGAGAAAAGTTACTTCTTCAAGCCAGAACTCACACTTGCTGAGCTTGGCATATAATCGGTTTGTCCTTAATATTTGTAATGCAATCCTCAAATGCTCCTCATGCTCTTCCTTAATCTTGGAATATATTAATATATCATCAATAAAAATCACCACGAATTGATCTAAATAAGGTCTGAATATACTATTCATTAACTGCATAAAGGCAGCAGGGGCATTTGTTAGTCCAAAAGGCATAACAAAAAACTCATAATGGCCATACCTGCTTCTGAATGCGGTCTTATGAATGTCATCATCCTTGATCCTTAGTTGGTGATATCCTGACCTGAGATCAATCTTTGAAAAATACTTGGATCCAGATATTTTATCAAATAACTCATCGATTCTCGGCAGTGGATACTTGTTCTTGATAGTGAGATGATTCAACTGTCGATAGTCGATGCATAGTCTCATGGATCCATCCTTCTTCTTTACAAATAGCACAGGTGCTCCCCACGGGGAAGTACTCGGTCTAATGAATCATTTCTTAAGAAATTCCATTAATTACTCCTTTAACTCCTTGAGTTCAACAGGGGACATTCTATAAGGTGCCTTAGAAACAGGTCCAGCACCAGGGACTAAGTCGATGGTGAAGGCCACTTCTCTTTGTGGGGGTAATCCAGGCAAATCTTCCGGAAACACATCCAGAAATTCTTGCACAACTGGGATATCTTCTATCTTAGTTTCCTTAGCCTCCTTAATCGTGACAAATGCAAGTAAAGATACACATCCTTTCCTTATTAACTTGCTAGCTCGGAGAGCCGAAATAAGAGGTGACTCGCTCCGACTCTTAGGGCTAGAATAGACTAGTTCTGGAAAGTCCTTGAAAGTAACCTTGCTATTGCGGCAATCGACTGTTGCCTGGTATTTGGATAACCAATCCGCTCCCAGTATGACATCATACTCCTTTAGATCTAAACATATGAGATCGATAGGAAGATTTCTTCCTTTTACCAAGACTTCACAGTTTTGATAATGGTGAGTAATATCGGTTTCGTTTCCGAGAGGAGTAGATAAAATTATTTTCATCCATTCCGGTTCCATAGGTAGTGGGTTAACAAACTTCATGGAAATAAAAGAATGTGATGCACCCGTATCAAATAAGACATGTGCATACTTGGAACCAACTTTCAGTGTACCTTCTACTAGTCCGCCTTCTTCTTCTTCGGTCTCCTTAATTGCGTGAAGACGAGTGTTCTTGGTTACCGGGCGCTTTCCGTCACCGGTTTGATCATTAAGTAATGGGTAATCGGGAATCCGATGCTCACGGCTCTCACAACGGAGACATGCTCCAAGTTTCCTCCAGCACTCTTCGGCTTTATGACCAGCCTTGTCACAATGCTTGCATATTATATTCGAAGGTGTAGTAGTGATAGAGAAGGGCTTGGTCTTCTTAAATTTTTAGTCTTGAGAAGAAGTACCTCCAGTGCTAGGCCTCTTCTTGAAGTTGGGTTTAAAGGAACCCGAACTTGTAACTTGTTCCTTCTTATCCTTCCCACGGATTCTATCTGATAGCTCCGTGGCATCTTCTAACAATTGAGCTCGGCGTACTATCTCTGAGTAGACCTGAATATCCATTGGCGCCAGCTGGGTAATATATTGGGGCCTGAGCCCATTAAGGAACCTCCTAGCTTTCATCTTCTCGGTGCTAACTAAGTGCTTAGCATACCAAGACAATCTAGAGAATTGTGCCTCGTACTCCGCCACCGATAATGACCGTTGCTTGAGTGCGGCAAATTCGGTAGCTTTCTTTTCTTGGACTCGGTCTGAAAAATATTTATTGTTGAAATGTTCAACAAATTCTTCCCAAGTAATTTGGTCTTGATTTATAGTAGCTTCGACTGACTCCCACCAGCATCGGGCATCCCTTTCTAGTTGGAAAGTAGCTAATAAGACTTTATCTTGATCCGTGCACAGCATAACACGGAATATACGCTCCGTCTCCCTGATCCAGTGCTCTGCGTCATCCGGATCAGTAGAACCCATGAATTTGGGAGGGTTCATGTTCTTGAAGACTTGGTGGAGACTTCCGGCTCGTTGTGCATCTCCCTGTGCTACTTGTTGCAGCACTTGGGTCATGCCTTGGAGTGTACGCAGCATGTTGCGCCACTGAGCACGTTCGGCAGCCATTATCCTACAATTACAATAACTATGTTAGTATATACTCGCGTTAAGGGCTTTTAAGTTTTTATGTTAACTCAACCCTTGGTTCTACCCAATCTCACTGGTTAAAGGTTTGAACCTATCCTTGGACTTGGGTTTTCCTAGGAATTGAATACCCTAGGCTCTGATACCACAAAAACTGTCACGCCCCGAGCGCAGAAGGTACCCGGAGATGCGCGACAAGTTTATATCAATCATGTCAATCAGAGTAGTAGTGTATTCGACACAAAGATAGAGTGCGCAAAAATAAAGATAACCCAATCCATTAATTCCTTTAGTAAGAATATGTCTATTACAAACCCTTGCAAATACTAGACTCAATAAAAGAAAGGTACAACTCTTGACTCAAGAAAAATAGAGAAAAGACAGGACTAATTGACGCTTGAGTAGCTCTAACTCTTTCACTCTTGACCATCCCCTTCAGATTGAGTTCCCTCATCGTCGGACTTACCTGAAAAGTATGGAAACACTGAGTGAGCGAACGCTCAGTAGGAAATTATATCTCAAGAATTAGCAATGGGTTTAAGTAATTACATTTTTCCATGAATGCACTATAGCTATGCATGCTCGTAAAACGACAAGATAGAGAGAGTGTATAACAATAAGATAGCGATGAACTTTCAAGAACTTATATCAAAAGATATCAAGATATTCAAGCAAGTAGACTCATCATGTTATGTTGGAATTTGGCTATCATGGTTCAAGCACGCAAGTATGCAATTACCCTTTTTCGGGTCACGCAAGTCATGTAATATCAAGTCAAGTACAGGTACAAGATTTGTGGAATGTTCAATCAAGCTAGTCATGCACTTCGGTATAATGCCAATACCGTGATCAATCAACTCCCATGGGCACAAGTACTTTCGGGTGCTCCTCCCAGGACCAGATCGGGCCCTATATACGCAGGCATTAATCATGTATTTTAACATCCACTTTTGTATATAGCCAATATGGAATTTCAAGGATAAAGCTTGTAGACACGTAGGATAGACTTTGATAGAATAGAGTCCAAAAATATGACACTTGACATAGTTAGGCGATAATAACGGTAAAATCATGATTATCGATAAAACTAGGTGGAATTGGTTCCCTCACTTGGGTACCATGACAAACAAGTATGGACATTCTTTATATAGAATTGAGGTCCACAAGAACATCAAGTTTAATATAGAATTGGGGTCTACAAGAACATCATAATAATGTTGTTATAGAATTGGGGTTTACAAGAACATCATAACAATGTCATGCTTACCTCGTTCATTAAGATAATTCTCCTATCATACACATGGCATGACTGTAAGGTTTCGCACAGCACCTACGGGCGACGCAGCGGATAACAAAAATTCATTTGCCCGATTTCGGTGTTATGGAAAGCTTAATCTGTGCTCTAATCGGTGTTTCTAAGACCCTAATTACGGGTTACGTGTTTCACCTTGCACGGAACGACGCTGTCCGCTAAGCCCGATGCATAGAAATCGAGCCGCACAGATGTACGGCCTCTAGAGCAGATCCACACGGACCCTTGCGCAGCGACGGTACCTCCCCGGCACGACTATCCCCGACTCTATCACCTTCTAGAGAGAGAGAGAGTAAGGGGGAGAAAGGGGGGGAGACTAATCCTCTCCCTTAAGCTTAATGCTTGGTTAGCTTAAGGGAAGGAAAGAAGAAGCTCGAATGAGCTTCACGTATGATCTATATATATAGTTTAGGCTTTTTAGAAAAGGATTCTAAAAGATTGAAACTGTATATATGTCCTATCTATTATTATACATATGTATTAAGCTCCATTTACACTCCTTTCCAAAAGGAATTAAAAGGAATTAATACATACACTTGTATAACAATAATCCGTCACCCAAGAATCTATTGTGTGTGATCCTCTAGACCCATAGTCACTCTAGTTTAAGGCCCATTAACTTCTAATTCCTAATTAGAAGTAAATTAAACATATTCTTTGCTTCTACAAGAGCCGAATAATAGTTTAATTTATTCCGAACCTTCGATCACGTTGGGTCAAGCAAATCCGCGTGATCCTAGAGGACGCCGGGTTTAAACCAGCCTGTCTGGTACCTGTAAGTCCACAGTTACCGCATCGATATAATCCCTCGCTCCTTCTATGAGTCTGGTACGATCGAGGGTACGGTATCTGTCAAACCCCATGATCGTGCCATTTGACTATGACCTCCTTAAAGTGTATGACGTCCGTCCTAAACGAACTCATACGACCCTGGCCAGGGATTTAACGGAGCGTCAATGTCATGACCCATTAACTGTCTGATATATACCCGACAGTGAGCGATCCCCTCTTGACCATTGATGATCTTCACACGTATCCTAGAGTGGTTAATGACTCGGCAACTCATGACTTAAGTTTAAAGTCACTTAGCTAAGTAATTAAACCATTCCAGTCCTCGTGTAAGATCCGATCAATGTCTCAGGTCAAAGGACCAACGATGCTACTGTGACCGTTGGATCTTCAGTTGACATTAGGTATAATCAACCATCTGAAGATCCAATAGCGGATCAGTTCAGTGCACATCCTCCAAGGACATACACCTACACATATGTGTTGGTGCCCCGCACCAATGACCATGAGACTGGTCACTGACACATCATGTGTACTGGTTTAATAGGTAATCAAAGTCCCCGAGTGATTACCCTCCAAGCATGAACAGTTTAAGGTATGTGTTCATGTAAAGTAAGTCTCATGTTCGAGATCCAATCTCGAGCTGACTTTACAACCACATATCCTAGGGACAACGTAAAGTAACACAATCGCATATTTACGCTCAAACACCACTTTATTAATGAACAAGATCGTATAACTATTGGGCCTACCCGACCCGAAATTGACCTGTAGCACACCAACACTAACAATCTCCCACTTGAACTACAGCCAATTACCCACAACTTTGAGGCCCATCTTATCCCGATGACGCTCAAATACAGTCTGTGTCAAAGGCTTAGTCAGTGGATCTGCTATGTTGTCTTCTGACGGTACACGCTCTACCATCACATCTCCACGATCAACAATCTCCCGAATAAGGTGAAAGTGCCTAAGAATAAGCTTTGACCTTTGGTGAGATCTCGGTTCCTTCGCCTGGGCGATGGCCCCATTATTATCACAAAATAATGGGATGGGAGCTGATATCTCGATAACTACGCCGAGTTCCAAGATGAATTTCTTCATCTAGACAGCTTCTCCAACTGACTTCCCCTCCATTCAACATGAATACAAATTCAGACATGGATTTACAATTATCTGGATCTGACTGGAAACTCGAATCTGTGTAAGCTCTAAGCTGTAGGTCCTCTCCTCCATAAAGCAGAAAAAGATCATTAGCCCTTCGTAGGTACTTAAGGATACCCTTTACTGCCTTCCAGTGCTCTTCGCCTGGATTTGCCTGATATCTACTGACAATGCTTAAAGCATTGGCAACATCAGGCCGTGTACATAGCATTGCATACATGATTGACCCTATCGCCGAAGTATAGGGTACCTTATTCATGTGTGCCACCTCCTCAGAAGTTTTAGGACTCATCCCCTTGGATAGGTAAATTCCATGTCTCATGGGAATGAGATCTCTCTTGGAATTTTCCATCCTAAACCTTTTGAGGATAGTGTCTATGTACATGGATTGGGATAATCCTAGCATCCTTTTAGATCTATCTCAATAGATCCTTATGCCCAGCACATAGGATGCTTCTCCCAAATCCTTCATGGAGAAAGTCTTGGACAACCAAGACTTAGTTGATGTCAACATCCCTACATCATTCCCAATGAGTAAGATGTCATCAACATAAAGGACCAAGAAGGTCACTGAGCTCCCACTGACCTTCTTGTAAACACATGGTTCATCTTCATTCCGAATGAAGTTGAAAGATTTGATAACCTCGTCAAATCTTAAGTTCCAGCTTTTAGATGTCTGCTTTAATCTATAAATGGACCTTTGAAGTTTACATACCTTATTAGGATGTAGCTTGGAAGTGAATCATTCAGGCTGTACCATGTACACCTCTTCTGACAGGTTTTCATTAAGAAAAGCTGTCTTCACATCCATTTACCAGATCTCATAATCCAGGTATGCAGTAATGGCAAGGAGGATTCTGATTGACTTAACCATGGCTACCGGCGAAAACGTCTCGTCATAGTCAATGCCTTGCCTTTGACGATATCCTTTCGCCACTAGTCTAGCCTTGTATGTGTCAATCTGTCCATCTGCACCGATTTTCCTTTTGAAAATCTATTTGCAGCCGATAGGGACCTTCCCTTCGGGTACATCAACTAAGTTCTAAACTTTATTGGTGTACATGGACTTGATTTCTGAATCCATTGGCTCTTGCCATTTCTCGGAGTCTACACTATGGATCGCCTCCTGGTACGACTGAGGATCATCATCCTCATCGATGCATACCTTAGAGGATCCATCTGAGACATGTCCAACATATCTCTCAGGTTCTCTCGGTAGTCTACCAGATCTCCGTAGTGTCAGTGTTTCACCTTGAATAGGATCAACCGATACAGTCTCATCTAATGAGTGTGTGTCTATGGGTTGTGGTTCTTGGACCTCGTCTAATTCTATCTGGCTCCCACTATTTTTCTGGAGTAGATATTCTCTTTCCAGAAATACAGCTCTCTTGGCCACTAAGACCCTTTGCTCAGAAGGGTGATAGAAATAATATCTAAACGTCTCCTTTGGATATCCCACAAACCTACACTTATCGATCCTCGACTCAAGCTTATCACTCTCGTTCTTCTTTACATGAGCAGGACACCCCCAAATTTTAATGTGATTAAAATTTGGTTTCCTGCCCTTCCATATCTCATATGGTATAGAAGGAACTGATTTACTTGAAATCCTATTCAATAAATAAGTTGCAGTCTCTAATGCATAGCCCCAGAGAGACAAGGGTAGTCCTGACATAGACATCATGGATCGGATCATGTCTAACAAGGTCCTGTTTCTCCTTTCGGATACACCGTTGTGTTGTGGTGTATACGGTGGAGTCCACTGAGAAACTATTCCATGGTTTTTAAGATAAGAAGTGAATTCATGGCTTAAGTATTCACCTCCTCGATCCGATCGAAGAGCCTTAATACTTTTGTCTATCTGTTTCTCTACTTCATTCTTGTATTCCTTAAACTTCTCAAAGGCTTGTGACTTATGTCTCATTAAATACACATAGCCATATCTAGAGAAGTCATCAATAAAAGAAATGAAATAGAGATAACCTCCTTTTACTTCTATGGACATGGGTCCACACACATCCGAGTGTATGAGCTCGAGAAGGTCAACAGCCCTCTCTCCATGTCCACCAAAGGGAGCCTTAGTCATTTTCCCCATGAGACACGACTCACAGGTATCAAATGGCTTGTATTCGAATGAATTCAAATACCCATTTGAGTGTAAGTGAGAGACTCTTTTCTCACCTACATGACCAAGTCTGCAATGCCATAAATATGCAGAATTCACTTCATCAGCATTGGAAATTTACATAACATTAGAACGTGTATCTAATACATATAGACCATTGACTAATGAACCATTGGCTATAACCAAACCATTATTCATTATAGAGCACCCAGTGCTATTAAAAGCCAATGTATATCTAATGTTATACAAGCCAGAGATTGAAATAATGTTCTTAATAATATTAGGAACATAATAACAGTCATTCAGCTCCAGAATGACTCCTGAAGGTAAACTGAGGCGTGCAGTCCCGACAGCTTTGGCAGAAACTAAAGCTCCATTGCCCATCCTCAGTTCAATCTCCTTTTTGTCCAATCGCCTTCTATTTGCCAGCACCTGCACAGAATTACAGATATGAGATGCACATCTAGTATCCAATACCCATGATGTGGATTCCATATATGACAAATTAAGGTCTATGATAAAAATACCTTCATTTAGAATTACCTTGCAATTCCTTTTCCAATGCCCAGTTTCCCCGCATCGAAAACATTTGTCTTCCTTTTCATTGTTCTTGCCCTTCCCTCTGTCAACTTTGACGAGTTGCTTACCCGTGGCCTTTTCCCTTTCCCTTCCCTTTGTTACTCGTGGCGGATATTTGAGAGGCCTTCCTTTTCTTGTTGGCCCGGCCAATAACCATTATAGACGAAGATGGTTTATCTTTCTTCATGGTTCCTTCAGCACTCTTTAACATATTGAGCAGCTCTGGGAGAGTTGCTTCAATCCTGTTCATGTTAAAGTTCATGATGAAGGAAGAAAAAGAATCAGGCAATGACTGGAGTATAAGATCAATGCATAGTTCAAGATCCAACTTGAACCCCAATGCATTGAGTCTTTCAATCCACTCCATCATTTTCAGTACATGGGCCTGTACTGATGAACTCTCAGACATCCCTGTCCTGAAAAGCCTTTTGGAGATGTCATACCTCTCAATCCTACCCTGCTCCCCGAAGAGCTGGCGTAGATTGAGAAGTATACTTCTACAATCAGTCTTTTCAAATTGCCTCTGTATCTCAGGAGCCATAGAGGCCAACATGTAACATTGGGCTAGGGAGGAGTCCTCAGACCACTTGGCATAAGCCAGTAACTCGCCCTCGTCGGCATCAGGAGCTGGCTCAGAATGAACCGTGTCCAACACGTACGTAATCTTTTCGGCGGTAAGGACTATGCGTAGATTACGCAGCCAATCCGAGTAATTCGGTCCAGTTAATCTATTTGCATCCAAGATGCGGGTTGGACGACGACATTGTAATCTGGATAAGAAATAAAAGACAACTTAGCATGTGTTCAAATTCTAACTTAGATGTGGTTTTCTATCTTAGTTAGTCCCACTATTTTTCGATCGGACTATATAACCCTCAGTATATAGAACGGGAGATCAACGAGATCAACCTAGTGGGTCGGAATCCCAACGAGACTGATGTACGACCTTATGGAAAGCACAACAAGCCATACACCATCTCAAGGGCAGTCAACAAGCACTTGCATCTAATGCAATATCCGATATTCGGCCCCCGAGAAATCATCCCCTTGTGGAAAGCACAACAAAGGATATTCTCGGTTAGATCTAACTATCATTACAACATAGCAATGAGTTCATGACCCGACTCTTGTGGAAAGCACAACAAAGTCGAGTTCAATTCCTCACCCCATTGAGGCCGAGCCTTAGAGTTTAATCCCGTCCCCAAACTCATGGACCTTGTGGAAAGCACAACAAATCCATGAAATGAAGACGTTCATTCACTCCATAATGATGGAGGGTCACGACGACTCCTAGAGCCACGCTTACCAGATCTAAAATTTAAACGCGAGGGAATTTAATTTTATCTTGATCTCACCCTAGGTGGTAATATAAATATATCCAATATATTTATCGTACCTAGTAGTTTGCACAAAATAAATGCATCCAATGCAAAATTAAACGCAAGTGATCATGGACTTTAACCCTAATGTAACTAAGACATCCGGCCCGCTTCCGAAGCAGCTGGATCGTCCTCGTCGGGTGTGCTCCGCTTTTCAATCTCCGACGCCGCATTAATTACAACTTTTACACGGCACGCAGGCCGGAAAAATTAAATTACATGTGACTCAAATTCTAGCAGCGCTTAGGGCGAGTACAACAATGGAGGAAGATAGAAGTACATTGGAATTTCAACAGAGAGAGAAAGGAGGTTCGCAGACCCCAATTAATTACATTAATCCAAGTCCATGATCACTTGCCAACCCATTCAAATAAAATCATTCAAGGGTTATTTTCTGAAAATAATCCTTACTTTTGAATTTAATAATGGGATGTGCAAACAAAAACAGGCTAGCTTTGTTTAATTTTAAAAATCAAAGCATGATTAACTAAAATTAAATACACAAGCAGGCCAATACAAGGTAAATAAAGTAAAGCACGCAAGGAACCATCATTTTCTACAGGGGCATCTAATTGAGATAATTAATTAAATTTAAATTTAAATTTAATTATCCAATAATCAAATTTAAATTCAAAATTTAAACATGCCAATAATTTTAAATTTAAATGCAAACAAATTATCCAATAATTTTTGTTTGAAAATAAATTTAAAATAATGTAATTATCCTCAATTAGTAATTTTCTAAAATTTAAAATTTGAATTTAATATTTATCTAATAATTAAAATTCAAATAATTGAAATTTTCACATTTAACTTCAATAAAATTCAAAATTTGAATTTTCTAATTATCTAATAATTAAAAATTCAATAATTAAATTTTACTAAAGTAACTTCAATTATTACTATTTTACCTCAAGGTAAATAGTAATTATCTCACCTCGGTAAATTCAATATGGTTAAATAAAAATTAACTTTTGACATTTACCAACGAGATAACACAATTTAACCTACTAGATAAAATCCTATTTAATTTACTGAACATTTTAATATATATATCTAATATATATATTAATATATGTATCAATAAATTAAAAATGAAGCAATTTTTTTTAAAAAAATAATTAAAAAAATACCCCCGCAAAGCGGGGGGTGCTGCCGCCCACGCGGATGGCGTGGGCGCGCCCGCGCCCGCCCGCACGCGGGCGCCGCCTGCGGCGCCCGCCGCGTGGCAGGCGCGGCCCGCCACGCGGCGCGCCCGCAAGCGGGCGCCTGCGTGGCGGGCGCCGCCCCGCCCGCCCCCGCGGTCAGCGCCCGTGGGCGCTGACCGCGACTGCCGCGTGCGCCGCCCACGCGGCGCACGCGGCGGGCGCACTGCGCCCAGGGCGAAGTGCGCCCAACGGGCTCTTAAAAAAAAAATTTTTTAATTTTTTTTTTAAAAAAAATTGCTGCTTGGATGCCCAGCATCCTTGAAGAACAGAGACGCCTAGATCTCTTTCAACAAATAATAATTGAAGATTTTATTGCCCCTAAAGCATGGTCCTAAACGACGCTAAAACACCGACCAGAGCGTAAACCTGGCTCTGATACCACTGTAAGTCTTCGCACAGCACCTACGGGCGACGCAGCAGATAACAAAAATTCATTTGCCCGATTCCGGTGTTATGGAAAGCTTAATCTGTGCTCTAATCGGTGTTTCTAAGACCCTAATTACGGGTTACGTGTTTCATCTTGCGCGGAACGACGTTGTCCGCTAAGCCCGATGCAGAGAAACCGAGCCGCACAGATGTACGGCCTCTAGAGCAGATCCACACGGACCCTTGCGCAGCGACGGTACCTCTCCGGCACGACTATCCCCGACTCTATCACCTTCTAGAGAGAGAGAGAGTAAGAGGGAGAAAGGGGGGGAGACTAATCCTCTCCCTTAAGCTTAATGCTTGGTTAGCTTAAGGGAAGAAAAGAAGAAGCTCGAATGAGCTTCACGTAGGATCTATATATAGAGTTTAGGCTTTTTAGAAAAGGATTCCAAAAGATCGAAACTGTATATATGTCCTATCCATTATTATACATATGTATTAAGCTCCATTTACACTCCTTTCCAAAAGGAATTAAAAGGAATTAATACATACACTTGTATAACAATAATCCGTCACCCAAGAATCTATTGTGTGTGATCCTCTAGGCCCATAGTCACTCTAGTTTAAGGCCCATTAACTTCTAATTCCCAATTAGAAGTAAATTAAACATATTCTTTGCTTCTACAAGAGCCGAATAATAGTTTAATTTATTCCGAACCTTCGATCACGTTGGGTCAAGCAAATTCGCTTGATCTTAGAGGACGCCAGGTTTAAACCAGCTTGTCTGGTACCTGTAAGTCCACAGTTACCGCATCGATATAATCCCTCGCTCCTTCTATGAGTCTGGTACGATCGAGGGTACGGTATCTGTCAAACCCCATGATCGTGCCATTTGACTATGACCTCCTTAAAGTGTATGACGTCCGTCCTAAACGAACTCATACGACCCTGGCCAGGGATTTAACGGAGCGTCAATGTCATGACCCATTAACTGTCTGATATATACCCGACAGTGAGCGATCCCTCTTGACCATTGATGATCTTCACACGTATCCTGGAGTGGTTAATGACTCGGCAACTCATGACTTATGGTTAAAGTCACTTAGCTAAGTAATTAAACCATTCAGTCCTCGTGTAAGATCGATCAATGTCTCAGGTCAAAGGACCAACGATGCTACTGTGACCGTTGGATCTTCAGTTGACATTAGGTATAATCAACCATCTGAAGATCCAATAGCGGATCAGTTCAGTGCACATCCTCCAAGGACATACACCTACACATATGTGTTGGTGCCCCGCACCAATGACCATGAGACTGGTCACTGACACATCATGTGTACTGGTTTAATAGGTAATCAAAGTCCCCGAGTGATTACCCTCCAACCAGGAACAGTTTAAGGTATGTGTTCATGTAAAGTAAGTCTCATGTTCAAGATCCAATCTCGAGCTGACTTTACAACCACATATCCTAGGGACAACGTAAAGTAACACAATCGCATATTTACGCTCAAACACCACTTTATTAATGAACAAGATCGTATAACTATTGGGCCTACCCGACCCGAAATTGGCCTGTAGCACACCAACACTAACAATGACATGAGGGCCGGTATACCATGTTTCTATAGAGTGACATGACAAGGATTGTGTAATGGGTTTTTATGGTACAACCAGCTCAGTCGGCCTTGAGGGAATCCAAGGCTCGAGGAGTCTTACGGAGGTCTCTATGACTAACTCGCTAGTTCAAAGGAACGGAGTGTCCAGTGGAGAGCTTGTATGTCAATGAGAGTTAAGGGGGTAACGTTAAAACATCATGAAACGTGGGACTATATTCACGGACTGGAATATAGTGCCGATATATATAGATATATATATATACATACATATGAAACCCTCGGTTAACAGTAACAGTGTAAAATAGTGTCACAGGAAAATAACGACTTAATCTAAGTCATTACTTATCAAATTAACGCCTTCTATAGGGGCGTTTATTTACAAATTTGACGACTTGTACATCAGTCGTCCCTTCAATATTTCTGTTCTGCAGAAAATCAATGTTCTGGAATTTTAACAAAAATGCGCCCTGGACAGGGGCGTTACTTTTCAATTAGCGCCCTGGTCTGGGGCGTCAGTTCAGTAGGAAACGACCTAGACAAGGTCGTGAATTCAAGAATTTACCAATTTTCAGATAATAAAATTTCAGGAAAAAGGGTACATGATCATGACAGGAAAAATAGCAGGATTTCACAGGTATACTCATGCAATATGTTAGCTTCATTGTTACATAGATATTAAATTTTAAACGTGGATATTTACTAATTACATGCAATTGACGACTTCTGGGCAGGGCGTCAAAACAATAATTAGCGCCCTAGTGTGGGTCGCTTCTTTAAATTAGTGCCCTTGTCAAGGGCGTTTCTTTTTGAAATTACATAGAAAACATCTGAAACCACAATAAAACTATATGCATGCACGACCGATGATATTATTAAGATCTTAAGCTAGTTTGGGCTACGATCTTGAGAAAACCTACCTGATGATCTGTGTGAAGTCTCGGTTAAGATTTGTGAAGAGAAAAGGACTCTCTGTTAGCAACAGAGTCTTCTGATTACCGGAGGAAGAAGAAGAAGATGATGATGAAGAACTTCACGTCCTTCCACTATATGGGCGTTCCTTCTAGATGCAGGCAACCTACAGGAGAATAAGATGAAGAACAATTAATATTCTTCATAACTAAAACCGTAGACAGGGGAAGAAGAACATCACCTGTTCTTCACGTACGCAGCAGCAGAGCTTCGACCAAATAGATTTTAGGGTTTGATGGACAATGATTATTTATAGGGTTTTGGGGAACCCTAATAGAGTTAGAGTTTGATTAAGGGTAGTATTGCGTTGATAGAGTCCTTTCTATATTCTACTAACTCGTACTAATCCATAAACTTTCCCGGGATAGAGTCGAACGAAACTCGAACTGAATTAACGTCTTAAGTGAGGGCGTTGAATTTAAATTGACGCCTTTGACAATGTCGTTTCTTGCGAAAACGCGCCTAAGCAAAGGGTGTTACGTTTAATTGCCCTTTTATTTATTTTGGTTATTTGAGAATTGACGCCTTGTCCAGTGGGCGTCCCTTTTTCAATTCACGCCTTAGCCAGAGACGTTTAATTTTAATTAGCGCCTTGAATCAAGGCGTTATTCACATTTTTGGTTCTATTTATTTGTTCATCTTGATTTTTCTTTTACTTATTTAAATCTTTTAGCCTATTTTGACTAATTAAGAATTTGTTTATTCTAATTTGATTTATTTTTAAAAATCTTTATTTTTCCAGGGTTGCTACATTCTCTTTATGTGTAGAAGCATATGTTTGTATGCTAAAAAAAGAATAGGTGTCAAAGGAGTCAAACAAGCAGAACTCAAGGTTGGAGTGAAGCCATGGCAATGACGTAATCAGTGGATAAAAGGAAGGGTAAAAGCAGTTCAGCAAAAGTCTGACAGAAGCCATTGTGGCTTATTCTTGAAGATTCAGATAGTCGACTTGTGGTCTGACAGAACACCTGCTAGAGAAGGAAGTTGATGAATCCAGATTTGGAAAAGCCAACAAGCCGATGCAACTAAGCATGTGCAATTTGATCAGGTCGAGGCACCTATCAGTCACATCAATGCAACAGAACAAACTCACTGAAGCTCGATGTAATCACAACCACAGAAGAGTTTTTCATAAGAGCTGCATCGACGTATCAAAGAAGTGCACCAATGTACTTAGAGCAAATTTGCTATCATGTCACACTATGTCAACTCATCAAGATTGATGCACCGACACACTAAGTAAAAAGGGTAGCACTTGAAACACTACATCGACGCATCAACGTTGATGCATCGACGCACCAAGTCAGAAGGCTAAGTTTGAAGACAGCTGTTCGAAGGAGTTATCTTCACACTGCCTCGATGCATCTGGGGAATGCATCAACGCACCTAGCTCGCAACTATAAATTGGAAGTCTACAAGATCTAAGCACTAGAAGAAAAAGTATGTGCTGTCACCAGGACAGGTCGAAGTCGCGAGCCACTGATCCGACGCATCAGTCAACAGTAGATGAGTCTTTACATTCTGGCTCGACCTGAAGGCATGTGCCTCGACACATTCTATTCACTTTTCAATGCACTTAAAGGGAGCGACATTCTCTGTCAGTCCAAGTGTGATTAACGGTCTCTTAAGGATTAATCATGTTCAGTTGAGTACTAAGAAAGCTCACTGAAGAAGCTCTGCACGACAGATCTGAAAATCATCCTGAGCTCATGATGAACCAAGGTGAATCACGTGCCAGTACTTTCGTGGTAACTATGGCGGGAACACTTCATCTCACGTGGCAGAATTCTGAAAAGTTCAGACTGGCAGAATATTCTCTTTGCCACCTGGACCAATGATTTTTTTCGACTATAGATAAATTCTTTTAGTAGAAGACGATTTCTCTGATATATATAATAGCCGATCCGAACAAGAGATGATGCTGCAATAGAAGAGTTGTGAAGGCTGAAGGGCTGAGAAGAAAGAGAGGAAGAGAGAAAATCTGAGAGAGAAGTTTGAGAAAAAAGAGATGAGAGAAGCAGCCAGCTCGTGAGAAATAGTGTGCAGCCAAAGCTTCCACTGAAGATCTGTGTCTTGCCTCGTGGATCAAATCCAGAGTCAATTTACTCCTTGGAGCTATATCTTATTTGTTCTTCTTTATCTATTTTATTATTTTGTTTTTGCATTTTATTCTAGCTCTTCCGATACCATGTTCTGGGTTCGGGTCCCTTCTGAGTGATCAGAAGAATGGAGATCTGATCTCCGGTGTCCCCTCTGAGGTATCAGAGGAAGGGAGACTTAGGTCTCCGGGTTGTGAGTGACTGGGTGTTGCTCACGGGGTTCCCTCTGCGTAGTCAGAGGAAGGGAGAGTTGTCTCTGGGGGTTCCTTCTGAGGATTCAGAAGAAGAGAGGATCATTCCTCTCGTCACTGCATTGTGCAGTGGGTTTGATCTCTGGTGGGAGCAAGATGGGTCAAGGGATTTGTTTCCTTTGGGTTCAAGTTGTTCGTCAGCAGTTGTCGCAGATTGAGTCTACTTCTTGCAGTTTGCAAGGTGAAGTCACACTTTGGTCTGAGTGTGGCGTAGATCTGCGAGGTAGCTTGAATCATCTTAAAAACTTCTGTCCATCATGGTTTGCTTTGTGCATGTATCCTTATCTTCTATCTTCCTTCGTAGGTTAGTTTATAGGCTGTTGCGGTATTGTAGCTCCATTATACTCCAAGTGCTGGAGACTGGTTCTGAATGATCTGAGTGCATCTAGGCCTTTATCATGTTTATGTTTCATTCATTCAGCGTTGTTATCTTCAGCACATGCTAAGTGCTCGAGACTGACTCTGAATGAACCGCTGGTTGATTCAGTTTTATTCTAGTTCAGTTTTATTGTTCATGAGCTGAGTGAATCTCATACTTGTTGTGTTTATGATCCATTCGTTTAGCATTGCAATTTTCCTTATATGTTAAGTGCTCGAATCTAGCTCTGTGATAACTGCTAGAGCTGAGTTTGCTTTGTGTTCTTTCATGTGGTATGTGTTCGAGATATGTCTTGTGTGGGCTAAAGCTTGTTCAAGGTGGATTGCTGGATGCTTTAACATATACTACTTGAATCTGCTTACCATACTGTTCGGTAACTAAAGTTGTTCTCAATAGATAGCATAATTCATTTCAAGTATATCTTTGAGAAGGCTTTGTTTGATTATGTGCTAAGACCTGATCATTCAGAAGATTGTTCAGACTGCAGTGCTAGCTTTCATTATAATTTGTATAGGGTGTTATTTTAACTGAGCATAAGTTATTGTAGAGGGATCTATTAACCCCCCCTCTAGATCCCGCATTGCACCTAACACTCTGGATGTCCCTTCTCTGCGTCACACCGAGCAACAACACGAAATAAAAAAAAGGAACTCACGGACAACCACTCAAAACAGACATAGAAGCATCGCGCTTGATATACGCTGAGCGACCATAACCCTGATTCTTTGATACCAATGTCGGAGAGATTCGACATATTTACATATTCTCACAATTTTTTAGAAAAAATTCACCTTTTGATAGTTATTTTTAATGTAAACATGTGTTTCTTTAAACACACCTCTTTGACTCCTCTTAAGGGGCTAACTTAAATATGATCGGGCCAACTTAATTTATTTTGAGAGATCTCCCCTTTTGTCACATACGTGCACAAGAGGATTACATGTGCATAATGGGTAATGGCAAATTGTTGACGTTGGGGTGATTTTCCATGATCTCGTCAACCTAGGAGTCCCTACCGACATCGACCCTAACAGTCATGTATACAAATGCACTTGAACTTGTGGCAGCGGCCGCCATTCTTCCGTTCTCTGACGCAATGATACCAGCATGCGTCGCTGGAAAAACAAACACCGAAGCAGCCGCCGCACGGCACATCACACTGTTTCAGCTGCACCACCTGTTCAACTGCAGTACAATGGATCGAGAAAGAAAGAAGTAGAAGAACCCGCGACAAAAAAGTGGTCACGTTCAGTAGCTAGCTGTGTATCCTTAATTAATTTGCATACAGTGAAATATTTCTTGAGAAATGATCAATAACGATGAATAAGTTTTTTTTTGGGGGGGGGGTGGAGGGGGGGGGGTTAACGAGGGAATAAGAGAAAGAAGGATGAATACTGTGTGTGTGTGCGCGCGCGCATGTGTGTGAGTGTGTGAGAGAGAGAGAGAGAGAGAGAGAGGGACCGAGCGAGAGAGAGAGATGTGAAACTTGTACTTACATGTAGGCACAACGAACAGCGTCAGCAAGAAGCAAGTGATAAGTGCTCCCTTAATCTTGACCGGCATGATCATCCACGGAAAGCTGGTGCTTCAGCTGCCCGCCTCTGCAGCTCCTCCGTCTCTCTCTAGATCTCTCCCATTTTGTAGTAGGGGTCACGGTTTATATAACATGACTCTGCATCTTTATTGCATACCGTGCCGCACACGCATGCGTGGCCGAGGGCTACACATGCGCTGTAGAAGGGAAGAGCTACAGGCGGCGGGCGGGAGGTCGACTCCAGGATAAGAGACGCCATGCCCTGGCCTCCAGCTGTATACGCCTCCGGTCCGTAGTTAGTTACCAATTGCCCTAACGTTTCATCAGCTTTGCAGTCACAGAATGCAACCCTCAACAAGGTGGCACGAGAGCTGGCCGTTGCCGGAAACTGGAAACTGCATTGTCGTTGGGATTTCTTTCCTTCATTCAGTCGACACTTCGTCAGCTCCTGACAGCCTCCCTGTGGCAAGAAGATGGTGAAGGTGATAGCGCACCTGGGCACCCTTCCTCATCTTGCGGCGGCGCTCGTGATTACTCCCGATGGTGCTTTGGCAGCCCAATTAGGAAGGCCTCGATCTTCCCCTGTTGATGCACCCGCCGACCAACACTGTACTCCAACATGTTTCTAACACGTACGCATCCATATACATCCCCACCCCCTCACAAGTCTCCTTCCCATCATCCACATGAGCAGGTGGCAGCCGCTTTGCACAGGCAAAAAATAGTTTGCAAGGTGCTGACATATGTGAGTATTTTGAAGATGATCGGTGCAACTTCTTATTCACAATTGTTTTCACTCTCACAAAGTTTAATGATCACCTATTTTGTATAGAAGATGATAGCTAGGTTTATGAAGTCCTTCATGTAATTTTGGAATCGTCGATGGTTTTTGATCAAATGTTAATTCGGAAAATTAAGCTCCTAGCTGTGCATAAAAATGAGGTCGATGTGGAAAAGATTTAGGTTTTAACCACTTAAAACAAAGTATGGCAGATGTTATTGTTTAGTCGTGACATCTTCAATTTTGTCTTGTCTCGGAAAGATGCTGAACAAAAGATTCTTAACGACCGCAACAATATTGTCAGAACCCCGTTAATTTCTTTTTTTGTCACAAAAGTCACTTTCATTTAAAGACGCAAAAGATGCACAACCTTGAAGACAGCATACAGCCTCAACCATAAAAGAGAACCACAGCCAAGCCAACACTAACTTGTGATTGGTTTCTGTTACTGAAATTAATAAAACAACAACAATCAATTAGAAATAAATAAATTTAAAAGTGACATGCAGACTCAAAATGCGTAGTCCCTAGAATTAAGAATTTTATTATCACCCGACGAGTAAATCTCACGACAATGATTTCCTAGATACATGACGAATCTTGAATAGACGATCCCCTCTCTCTCGTCTACACATTCTCGAAGAGAGCTACGTGAATCTCAATTTGACTTGCAATGACTCAGGCAATGAAAGTAGCGAAGAAATGAAAGAAGAAAGAACCCACGGGAAATAAGAAGTGTAACAGCTAAATAGGAGATTAAATTGATCACCCGAGGTGATCAATTTATAGATCCCTTGGTTCGTAACGGACATCTCTGTTCGTTAATCACGCGAATGTCATTTTCAATGAAACGCGACAGTCAAGCATCTGTGATGGATGGTGTGATTCACGCGACGCAAATCACGCAAGTGCCGTTATCGCACAATAGTAACGTACAATGAGGGAACAGTGGGATAATAGTGACGAAGGTTTTGATTCACGCGTAAAAATCTAACAATCTTTCATAGGATTTAAAATCTTCAAATCTCTTAAAAAATAATTAATAAATAAAAGAGTCACTACTAAAAATTTACTTTTATAAGATAGAAAATAAAATGTAAAAATTAATTGTGACTTTTGTTTTAAAAGATTAAAAGGTAAAAATATATATACCTTTTATTCCTATCAAATGTCCTCTATTAGGGCGTGTTTGACATTGGGGTAAAGGGGGGCGACTAACCGACCCCGAAGGGTCGAGTGAGATACTCGCCCCCGGTTAGCCGAGTTGTGTGAGGGGGAGGGCGAGAGGAGGCGGGGCCCACCGGTTAACCGGTGTCGGCTAACCGGGGGACAACCCCTTTGTCAAACTCGCCCTTAAAGAATAGACAGAATGTAAAATTATCTTATAAAATTTAATAAATAGAATAATACAGCACTAAAATTTGGCCTTTTACTCGTAAATGAGTCGGGACTCTTCCCCCCCCCCCCAACCCCCGTACGATTTTTGATTTCCCTCCGCCTCCTCACCTTCCTGACCTCCTTCTTCCCCTTCTATCCGGTGCCCTATTCTTCCTCCTCTCCCCCACCGTCCTCTCTCCCATCACGACAGGGATGAAGGCACAATATTTCTTTCTCCCCCACTGTCCTTCTCCCTCTATCCCACCCTACAGAGCCCCGACGGATCCAACAGTGCCAAGACCCCCACCTTCGGCTCCTCCAATAGATCCGAGAAGAAGTAGGTCAAATCCTCCCGAGAAGACGCCGGCGGGGTCGGGGCCGTGTGCCGGCTGACCCTGATCAAGGACGCCGTGAGGCAGCACCATCAACAGCAGCAGCAGACGTAGTAGCAGAAGAAGCAGAAGGAGAAAGAGAAGGAGGGGAAGGAGGTTGCTACCACCTCCTCCTCTGTGAAGCCCACGTCGTTGAGTCACCGGTGACTGCCCCTGCGAAGTTACGGAACTCTCTGGCGGGAAAGGATGGGGTGCCCCCGGGCTTAGTCAATTTTCTGTACTTTGGACATGCATATGATTTTCACAAGATAAAGAGGAAAGCCATTCTCGAGGACCAATTGTCTAGGCTCATTTGTGAATAAGAATTCTCCCATATTGCAAGTGTACAAAATCCATTTCGTCCAGTTTTATTGTGGTTCTGTGATGTCGATTTTCTGACCAAATTGATGGTTACTAACTTATCTTTGTGAGTCATGTCCACAAGGGCATGAAAATGTTGACCATACCGTTGTTTTTTTACCTGAAAATTCACTAAAAATTTCCTTGTCATTTTCTCTTCATACAAGTACCATGATAAATTTGTGCTGATATCTTCCATCATAGCACTGCACCACAGAAAAGCCCAATTGATGTTACCAAAGTTTGCCAACTCTACTCTGCCTTCTACTAAGTAGTCATATTCAGGTATATAATTTTTTGTTGGCTCTTCACTGGCAGCAGATATGCTAGCCTGTTTTTCAGGAGGCTATTTTAATTAGCTCCTTTTATGAAAAATGGCATAGCCATGCACTTTTACGAAATTACATCTACTACTTCGTTCTCCATTTAGTGTTTGAAACATGAGCAACTGATTTAGTTGGATCACAATGCAGGTAACGTTTCACTATGTTGGCTACAATGAGTCTGGCCGCCGTATATTGACAGCACATACTTGCAGGGTTCCCCAGCAAAAATCCGGATAGGTACGTACCAAGGCTCTACTAGTACCTGGTGAGCTTTTTCTCTTGTGAAGTACATGACTTCTGGAACATCTTTTATATTTTGATGATTTAGGAGCCATGTCTATTCAGCATATGTATTCAGGATTTGAGGAGGGTATCCTAGACATGAAACCAGAGGGGGAAAACGAAGAATAATCATACCCCCAGAACTGGGACCTCCCGTGAGTTTTGCATTCTCACTTTTCTCATGCATCAACTTTTGAATTTTCTTATTCTCCGTCAGGTGGATGTTAGAAGCTTCAACTGGGTCTCTTGTTTACGTATCTGGTCTGATTTACATGCCCATATACTCTAATGCGCATTCAAACTAATGTCCTTCAAATCATATCTCATAACAAAAATACTATTATATGTTAGTTTTGGAGTTTATGTGGATATATATATATATTGGAGAGGGGGAAAGTCCACCGCCCAAAAGTACGGCCCAACTAGGTCTGAATTGACCCAACTAGGCCCAGCTCCCCAAAGTGACAGTCTCATTCTGGGCCGGCTTACTCCAAGCCCAATACCCACTCAGATTAACACTTCCTAGGCGGCCTCCGACCCCGGAAGTCCGAGCGACGGTCAGTCGGGAACATCCTCTTGCGGGGACCCTGTGCGACCTGTCCGAGCTACGTCCCCAACGCTCGGGAGGAGCCCGAGCATAGCGTCCCAGGCTCGGACCGACCATCGGAAGCTCATCCAAGCGTCCGTTACGCATCCTCCGGGAGCAGAGAACCCCAAGGGATAAGGGAGAGCAGGAGTCCTCGTGCTGTTGAGAGCTCATGACGAGGACGTAACCTTCTCGGAATCTCCTCAGCTCCCTGGACTCTTATGTTAAAGCGGACTACCATATAAACCCTAGGAAACCCTCCGGAAAGGTAAGGCAACAATCCTGAGTGAGAACCACCGCTTCTCTTGGTGGAGAGCAATCTCGCGTCCCCCTCCCATCCTACTACCTTCCTCGCATCAGTGCTTTATCTCCATCGCTGACTTAAGCATCGGAGGGTTTACTCTAGGGACTCCTCCCTGGGCACCCTTGATCCGTTTCCTGCCTTGCAGCTCATACATACGTGGTGATCATGATCAACTTAGGACCAGCGCCGGATTACGCCTCTTCATCTGGCGCCGTCTGTGGGAAATGAGCAAAGAGCCATTATGGTGCGAAGAACTTCCAGTAGGAGGATCACCGGCGACAAAGGATAGGCCATGGCAACAGGGGAAGGAGAACCTGTGCCTTCCTGCCCCACGGAAAATTCCCCCACCGGCGACAACAACGACCAAGCCGGTGAGCTCCCCCCACCAACCACGGGGATGCAACCCCCCAACGGGGGCCCTGACGCTCTCCAAACCCTCAACGCAAAACTGGATATGCTCGTGGAATTAATGAGGACCCAGGCGGCCAGGGAAGAGAAGTCACGACTCCCCAGGGAAAGCCCCCCCCCCGTGGAGAAGCTTCCTAGCAAACCGCTGGAGGCCGCTTTACTCTCCGGGGACGACGGCTTATACGTAATAGGTCAGGGGGACCTTCACACGCTCCTCCTCCAGAACAATAGGCCTCTTCCACTCCGAGGAGGGAACAGGCCGGGATGTGCCAGCAGCTCCCGGAGACTGAAGCCCCCGAGGGGCGACAAGGCGGCCCGCAAGGGCGCCCTCATAGCCACTCGGCCCAACGGCAACCGGATATCTCTCCGACTGTGAGACTTCGAATGGCGTTTCGCGGAGCAAGAGCGCGCCCTTCGCGCCTTGCATAGGACCTCCATTGAGGAGGACGAGGAGCAGTCCCCGTTCTCCGACCACATCTTGAAGGCCGAGATCTCCCCCAGACTCTCGCTACCAACCTTCAAGTCATACGACAACCAGGGAGACCCGACCGACCACTACGACAACTTCGACGTCCTGATGACCCTTTACGGGGCTACCGACCCTGTCAAGTGTCGAGCGTTCGTGACCACCCTGGTCCAGGGTGCTCAAGCTTGGTTCCGAGCACTCGCCCTAGCAGTATCCGAGACTTCAGGCTATTCGGGCATATATTCAAGGAGAGCTTCACTGGCAACTGCCCTCCCAGGTCAGTAGTGGGGCTATTGGCACTAAAACAGGCACATGGGGAGAAGCTCTGGGCTTATATCAACCGATTTAAATCAGAATCCCTGTGCATCCCTCACCTAGATGTAGCCTCAGCCATTACCGCACTGACTGGAGGCACCCGCGACGAGAATCTCCGACGGGAGCTAGTCCTCCATCCCCCCACCTCTCTCGCCGATCTGGTGACCCTGGCCCTGCGTCACACGGAGTGTGAGGAAGTCCTCAACGCCTGTCGTGGCCCGACGGGCACGGGTCGAGAAGGGGATAAGAAGTGACCATCCGAGCAAAGCTCAGGTCAAGGCAAGAGGCGGAATCAAGACGGAGACTGTAATACCCTAGATTCTTTCGGATCCTTATCGGGAAGTTCAGATCGCTTTTGTGAGTCCTGAGTTGAGTTTTACGATCCATGCGGATTTTTCTCTCGTACAAGTTACGGAACCCAGTGGTGAGTTTACTATTCAGTTCATCGACTCGAGGACGCTACAGCTGCGATGTACTCTTCTCGAGGATCGTTTCGGCTATTTTTTCATATTTTTCTGAATTAGTAGATTTTTGGGCGCAAAAAATCAGAATTTTGGAAAATTAGAAAAATTCCTAATTTTATTCTATTTTAGCCTTTTCACCCTCTCTCCTCCCTCATTCTCACCCTCACTTTCTCTCTCTCGTTCTCTCTCCTCTCTGGTCCTCTCGACGCAGGGCACGCGACCGTGGCGAGCTGGCTGAGGCGGGAGCGCGATAGAGTGAACTTGGAGCGTGATGGAGTGGCAGATTGAGCGTGGCGCGGCGTGGCGCGATCCTTCGGTAGATTCAAAGCCGGCGCGGTTCGTTGGTTTGGCGGTTTTCGGCGCAGTTTAGTCGCTTCGGTGTACGGAATCTTCGGTGGAGGTAGGGAGACAGAAGCTCTACTTCTCTGCTACGTTCCCTCGCAGTTTCACGCCGAACAGTGCGAGAACGAGTGGGTTTCATTCAAGTTTGGGAAAATCATGCCTTTGGGGTGTTCGTCGGGTTCGCCGAAAAACGGCGACGATTTTTAGACCAGTTGGTGTCATTCAAACCCCTGGAATGTCAGCATTCCATTCCCACTGATTTCGTTGTGATTGGTGGTCATTTGGGACCGGTAGGAGTCCGGGAACCCATGTGATTCCATTTGGGTCAATTCGGTAGAATTGCCTGTTTCTAGCCGTCTGTGCGTCGATTTGACCCCTTCCGGAGTGTGGAAGGTTGGTATCGTCATTGTGGTTGTATCCCCTTCGTATCGGAGCGAACGGGACGTGGAAAGGCTGAGATCCGGTCGATCCCATGGTTTTCCCGCCGTAACGCCTTCACGGTCGTTACAGTGACCGTTTAGGTTATTACGCGGTCCATCAGGCGACCGTTTTATGTATGTCGGTTTGGGTCTTTGCGGTCACGCGCTAGACCGTCTTCCATGGTTCGTGGTCCATTAGAGGACCGTTTATATCCTTTGAACGGCCCCTGGGTGACCATTCAGGTCCCTTAGTCGTTCAAGTCAGCGAAGCGGTCTCACGATAGACCGTGTAGCGTGTGTAAGCGGTCCTTTGCTAGACCGCTTAGTGTTGTTGACCATAGTCAACGGATTTAAGTCGGTTCGGTCGAGTGGTCTAGCTCAGACCGTGTATTTCATTGCACGGTTCATTGTGAGACCGTGTAAAGGTTTGACTGGGGTAAGCGGCCAGCCGAATGACCGCTACAATCATCACGCGGCCCTCGATAAACCGTGTACCCCTTATATTTCTTTATTTTTGTCCATGTGGGTCTCTAGGTGGAGCGGTCATATCCACGACCGTTTAAACCCATAGAGCGGCCCTTTATTGGACCGTTTATGTCTTTGCACGGGCGTCTGTGAACCATGTACTTCAATGAGTGGCCCTTCAGTGGACCGTGTATGTCTTCGTGCGGCCCTCTTGTGGACCGTGTATGGCTTTGTGCGGCCCTTTGGTGGACCGTTTATCTCCATTTGTCTTGGCTTGACCTTATGGTTTGCCCGCTGTTCCGTGGATGTCTTGGACGTCATATGAGGGCTGTAACCATGTTGTAAGGTAGCTAGGAGTGTTTTTTTATCGAGTAGTCTTCCGTACTGCTTCAGAGTCTTTGTTGGTCTCAGGTCAACCCGCTGCGACCCAGTGGTTGACAGGTGACCTTGTGTGTGTCTCATCTGATTGAGACATGGTTTGGACGCCGTGAGGTATTGTTTTACCTCGGTTTGCGTGTCCATGTGGTTTGAGGGTTTTTCTGGTAATCCCTCAGGTCTCTGTGGTTCGTGTTATGCGGAGGCATGGATCAAGTGATCCTATGTCGTTTCCTTTATCGGTGTTTTCTCATGTTGTGACTTAGGGACTAGGCTGATTGGCGGCTTGTTACCGCTTTGTGTGACGATCTTGACCCGAGTCTTGTGACTCAAGGATCGTTGTGTCGGCAGGTCTAGTTGTCCGTCCTGAGTCTAGCAGCAGTCTCGTATGTTGCCTTGTCTTGGTGCTTCGTAGTATGTGCGGTAGAGCATGTTAGCCTGCATGTACTTCAGCACTGATGTTTTCGGAGTCTCTGTGTCTAGTGAGCCTCCACTAGTCGTAGCCTGACGACCTCGAGTGTCGGCCCACCTGGGAGTGGTGGCGGGGCAGTTCCCGAGATACGGTTTTTAGGCTAGTTTCCGTGGGCTCCCTTGCCTTGCAATAGCGTCCTGCTGGGGGAGAAAACTAGCCAGAGACCTGGCTCAAGGCATTGAGCTTGTGTGTGCACACGTGGTCAGGGGCGTTTGGACGAACACCGACGGGCGTGACCCTGACTAGTCACTCGTTACTGGAGTTCCTGTTCTGGTTCTGTGAGTATCTCAGTCTCCGCCATTCCGGCATCCGTAGGGAGATACTTTTGGCGCAGTATAAGACGTCAGTGGACGCATCTGGTTATTCTTCTAGTGAGGAGGTGCTTCCATCACGTGACGCATGACTCTCGTGTTTCTCGGAGTCTGTGTTCCTCTTTCGAGTTAGTCTGCTCTTGGCTTCGTCCAAGATCAGCTATCCCTTTTGAGTTAGTATATTCTCGGCCTTGCCCAAGGATAGCTTTGTGTTGCGTGCACGACTATCTAGTCGTGTATGCTTCAGTGTTCCGTGTCTGTCTAGGTCTTTTCTAGGGTTTTCTACCTGTCTTCGTAGGCCTTCGCCTTAGGCCTTGTACTGTGTCGACGGATTGATAACTCCTGACTTTGTCAAATCAGGGTTCACCTTTCTGTCGATGTTTGGAGTAGCTTAGGGAGCCGAGCTTCTCTCGGTAGTCGTGTTCCGGTCTTTGCGGCTTTGCTTTTCCTTTTTCTTTTAGCTGTTTCTACTTCTGTCTTTACGGCTTTCTTTTACAGCTTTCTAGTAGTAGTTTTCCCTGCTTTTCCTGCCTTACTACTACTGTTGTTTTAGTTGTTGTTCCGTGTTACTGCGTTATTTTTCAGTGGGGATCCGCATGACCCCTACTAAGCCAGTGACACGAGACTCACCCCTACTTTTTAGGTGTGGCCGTTCTTCCTCTTCGTGGTCTGTGGGCGGTGTCAGTTCGTAGTTGCCAGCGTTACCTGCGTCGGGCTTCCCCCGACTTCAGCGTACGTTTTCTTTTCTGTTGACTGTACTTGTCTTAGTTGTGGACTGGACTCTGTTGTTAATTTAAGCTGTTAACTAAAAAGTAATTTTATTTTCGCTACTTTAGCAAACCTGATTAATGAAATTTAATTGCTTATTGTTATATCTGGGACTTCAATATACTCCACACATACCTTTTATCCCTTCGGAGCTTTACCGCTCTTAGGAGGCCTCGTAGGATCTAAGTGGTATCGGGTTTACCCGGTATCCGGACCCTGGGTCGTCATAGAGACCATAGAGAGCCCCCTCAGAAGTACGAGCTGTACACTCCTTTGTCCGCCCCCGTTTATGAGATATATGAAGACATCAAAGGCTCGGGCCTCCTCCGCCAACCCGAGCCCATGAAAGCTAAGCCTCGCAACCACAGCAAGCATTGCCAGTTTCACAACGACCGCGGACACCATACGGGAGATTGTCACCAGCTCAAGGATGAGATCGAGCTTCTCGTCCGCCAGGGAGACTAGTCTCGGTATGTACCCAAGCGCCAGAAGGAGGATCACGGCGTTCCTGAAGAAATTGACAATCACCCTCGCGGGGTCCACATCAATGTTATTTCTGGCGGCCCGGCATCAGGAGGAGACAACAGCCGAGGAAGGAAGCGTGACGCTGAACGGGCGAGTAGGGCCTCCGAGCCCCCTAAAGCCCCACCGGCAAACGAGCAACAGGCCCTGATGTTCTCTGACCAAGACCTGGAAGGGCTAGCCACTCCGCACGACGACGCTCTGGTTGTATTGGCTACTATAAACTATTGTAATGTAGACCGGATATTGGTTGACAATGGTAGCGGCCCTGATGTACGCTCGTACGAGTGTTTCCTTAAGATGGGTGAAAACCCATCCAAGCTCCGCCCGATTCGAATCCCCCTTTGTGGGTTCAACGGCTAGGCAACCTATCCCGAGGGTGCCCTGAGCCTGCCAGTTACCATCGGCACCCCTCTTAAAACCGTTACGATTATGGTGGATTTCATAGTGATTAAGGGGATGTCGACCTATAATGTCATCTTCGGCCGAGGTATCCTCAGTCGAACAAAGGCAGTGCCCTCCACCTATCACCAAAAAATGAAAATTCCTACCAAAAACGGCATCGGGGAAGTCCGGGGTAACCAGGAAATAGCTAGAAGGTGCTACATAATCTCAGTTGAAGCCATAAGGCCAAAAGGAAAAAAGAAAAGGGCCGAGGGAATCGAGGATGAACCGACATCATCCGAGCCTGGGGGCGAATTGCTGATGGTCTTCCTCAGGAAAGACTCGGCCCTAAGAGTGAGGATTGAGGCTGACTTACCACTCGATGTACGAGAGCAATATAAAGATTTCCTTTCGGAGTACATTCAAGTCTTCGCATGGTCTGAGGAGCATCTTCCCGAGATTCCTGGGGAGATGGTGGTGCACAAGCTCAACCTCGACCCATCGGTAAAGCCCGTCCAACAACGCAGAAGAAAGCACATCCCAGAGAAGTAGGGGATCATCAAAGAGCATATTATCAAGGGAAAGAAAATCGGCCTATTTCACCCGGTCCTTTACTCGACATGTCTTACCAACGTCGTCTTAGTACCAAAAGCTTCGGGCAAATGGCGAATGTGCGTGGACTTCACTGACCTCAATAAAGCCACTCCGAAGGACTGCTACCCACTGCCAAGCATCGATCAACTAGTGAGCTGCTCGGCTTCCTGGATGCCTACTCCGGCTACCATCAGATCCGAATGGACCCAGACGACGTTGAGAAGACCGCCTTCATCACCGACTTTGGCGTTTATTGCTACACCCGAATGCCCTTCGGGCTGAAAAACGCCGGAGCAACATACCAGCGGCTGATCAACCACATTATCGAGGGACAAATCGGATGAAATGTTGAAGCCTACATCGACGACATGCTCGTCAAAACTCCCAGGGCCGAGGACCACCTCGCCGACCTGACCGAAACCTTCGGCAGCCTCCTGAGGTATAACATGAAGTTCAAAGTGCGCCTTTGGAGTCCGGTCCAGAAAATTCCTGGGCTTCCTAGTAACTCAACGCGGGATCGAGGCCAACCCCGACAAGATTCAGGCCATCCTGAACATGCAGCTGCCCGCTTGTGTCAAGGATGTCCAGCACCTGACCAGACGAATTGCTGCACTCAGCCGTTTCCTCTCCCGAGCGGCCGAACGATGCCTGCCTTTCTTCAAACTATTAAGAGGGCCCAAATTGGTGTCCGCTATGTTTGCTTGGGACGAGGAATGTCAGAAGGCTTTTTTCGAGCTAAAGGAGTTTCTGGCTTCTCCCCCGGTGTTATCAAAACCGGTCCCGGGTGAAACACTACACCTCTACCTCTCGTCGACCCCTTCAACAGTAAGCTCGGTCTTGGTTCGAGACGACGCAGGAGTGCAGCAGCTAGTGTACTACACCAACAAGGTGCTCGGCGACGCCGAAAGAAGGTACCCCGCAACCGAAAAACTCGTGCTAGCGTTAGTGACCTCGGCCAAGCGCCTCCGGCCCTACTTCCAAGGGCACTCCATCGTCGTATTAACCAACGAGCCCCTGAAGAGAATCCTCACTCACCCCGAAGCTTCGGGTCGCCTCTTCAAGTGGGCTATAATGCTCGGGGCTTACGACATCTCATACCACCCCCGCTCAGCCATTAAGGGACAAGCACTCGCGGACTTCATCGCAGAGAGCACCGTCCCGACCGAAGAAGCTGAACCGCTGGCGCCCGGGCTAGCCTGGGACCTTTTTGTCGACAGATCCTCCAACTTGACCGGCAGCAGTGCCGGCGTCCTACTCAGATCCCCATAAGGAGTCGAGCTACAGTACGCCTTAAAATTCAACTTTCCAGCGTCCAACAACATCTCCGAATACGAGGCTCTCATCTCGGGAGCCAGGATGGCACGACGATTGGGGGTCGAACGAGTCAGGATCCATACTGACTCCTAGCTAGTCGCTAGCCAGGTCAACGGTGACTACGAAGCTCGGGAAGCACCGATGGTCAGGTACCTTCAACTAGTAAAGGAGATAGCCCCACTATTCGAGAGTTTTCAGGTCATCCGGATAACTCGGGAAGAAAACTCCCGGGCGGACGTCCTCTCTCGATTGGCCTCCTCTGTAAACCCAGAAGGTATCCGATCGGTTCTCCTCGAAGAGCTAGAGCGACTGAGTATAGAAGCGGAACTCATGACCATTGATCAGGCACCCTTAAGCGACTGGCGAACCCCATATATCTCTGGGCTCTGTGATTCTCAAGAGCCCCCCGACCCTCGAGAAGCTCGGGGACTAAAGTATCAAGCTCGACGCTTCATCATTTGGGACGAAGCCTTGTACCGGAGGTCCTTCTCCGGTCCTCTCCTCAAATGCCTCGGTACCAATGAGGCTCACCAAGCAATTCAAGAGGTCCACGAAGGTGCTTACGGCGCACACCAAGGAGGAAGATCGCTCGCCAGAATCTTGCTTTGGCAAGGCTACTGGTGGCCCACACTCCAGCGCGACTGCTCGACCTATGTCCAAAAGTGCGACCGATGCCAGCGCTTTGACCATCTGGTCCATCAGCCTGCCTTAGAACTCGTCATGCTTACCAAGCTGTACCCCTTCGCTCGGTGGGGGATCGACATCCTGGGACCATTCTCTACGGCCCAGGCCCAGAAGAAGTTCGTCATAGTCGCCATTGACTACTTTACCAAGTGGATCGAAGCTGAAGCCACCACCCAGATCACCGAGTCGGTCGTATGGAGCTTCGTTTGGAAGTCGATCATCTATCGCTTTGGTATCTCCCGAGTGATTGTGAGCGATAATGGTCGGCAATTCGACTCTCGCTATTTTCGAGACAGATGTGCTGACCTACACATTCGCAATCACTTCACTTTGGTATCCCACCCTCAGGTCAACGGGCTGGTCGAAAATGCCAACAAAACTATTCTAAAGGGCATTAAGGCTAGGCTCGACAAAGCCAAGTGCAGTTGGCTCGAGGAATTACCAAGTGTATTATGGTCGCATCGAACCACTCCCAGAACGGCCATCAGTGAGACCCCCTTCCAGCTGGTATATGGCACTAACGTCGTGATTCCGTTGGAGCTCGGCAGCCCATCCCTCCGAGTCATCCACTTCTCGCCCGAGACAAAAGAGCAAAAATTGCTTGAGAACCTCGATTTGGCAAGCGAGATCCGAGAGATAGCAAGCATCTGAGCCACAGAATATCAGCGGCGCCTCACTCGATATTACAACACCAAAGTCCGAGATAGACATTTCTACGCAAGAGACTTCGTTCTGAGGAAAGCCGAAGCCTCTCGACCACTGGAGGCGGTGGGAAAGCTGGCCCCTAACTGGGAAGGCCCCTACCGAGTGGTCGAGACGCTTGGGAAAGGGGCGCATCGACTGTCCACCATGGAAGGAGTGTCCATCCCTCAGACGTGGAACACGACAACATTACAAAAGTTCTATTTTTGAGCTTTTTCAAGCATGCAAGCAATATATGACAATAACAACTCTCCTCTTCATTTTCATTAATGTTTCTCGTACATCAGATAGGCTACAGTCAATACAATGCATATCAAAAATCAAGACATTACATCCACTGGTACCATAATGCAAGCTGATTACTTGGCGCGGGCACGCTAAGCACCCCTAAGACAAGCCACTGACTCTACCCAGTGTAGAAACTGGCTCGGATAACGGGATGGCTGGCCCTGTTTGCTCGGGAAAATCATAGAAATGTATCAGAAGGGAAGAGGAAGAAGAGGAAGGGATTCCCAGATGTCAGAAAAACAAGCGAAGGCCTCCCCTGCCAACTCTTTGGAAGGGAGCAAGGTTGGACGCCGAACAGAAAGCACGCACCCTCGAGGGGTGCAAGCAAAGGTGAAGACTCTGGCATCCTCAAAAAAGTGAAAGAAAAAGGAAGAAGTTGGTTGAAGAGCAAAAGAGGGAGAAGATGCCGACTCGGGTGACTCAAGGGGAGATGGAAGCTGGCGAATCGCCAACGCCGCAGCCTCTATCACCTCTGCAAAACCCTCCGCGATTCTCTGCTCCTCCTGACCCCCCTCGCAGAACATGAGCTTCTCGAGTACAAGGCGATAGAGAGACAAAACCCTAAATAAAAGAGGCTAGGGACGTAAAACCGTGAGACGTTTATACTCCCAACGGTGCGGCGGGAGGCGACGTCGTCATTCCACACTCCGAAAAGGGACTCCTCGCATCGACACGACAGAGTCATCATCATGGGCATATTCCCAGGACAGCCGCATTAAATGGCCCCTGCTGAAGGGAAATTCCCACCCAATTCACACCACCAACACCGCCCCCACAAATGTTACTCATCCGAGCCCAATTTTGACTCGGGAGTTGGGGGGACAAGTGGAGAGGGGAAAAATCCACCGCCGAAAAGTACAGCCCAACTAGGTCTGAATTGACCCAACTAGGCCCAACTCCCCAAAGTGACAGCCTCATTCTAGGCTCGCTTACTCCAAGCCCAATACCCACTCAGATTAACACTTCCTAGGCGGCCTCTGAGCCCGGAAGTCCGAGCGACGTTCAGTTGGGAACAGCCTCTTGCGTGGTTCCTGTGCGACCTGTCCGAGCTACGTCCCCAACGCTCGGGAGGAGCCCGAGCATAGCGTCCCAGGCTCGGACCGACCGTCGGAAGCTCATCCAAGCGTACGTTACACATCCTTCGGGAGCAGGGAACCCCAAGGGATAAGGGAGAGCAGGAGTCCTCGTGCTGTTGAGAGCCCATGATGAGGACGTAACCTTCCCGGAATCCCCTCAGCTCCCTGGACTCTTACGTTAAAGCGGACTGCTATATAAACCCCAGGAAACCCTCCGGAAAGGTAAGGCAAAAATCCTGAGTGAGAACCACCGCTTCTCTTGGTGGAGACCAATCTCGCTCCCCCCTCCCCTCCTACTACCTTCCTCGCATCAGTGCTTTATCTCCATCGTTGACTTAAGCATCGGAGGATTTACCCCGGGGACTCCTCCCTAGGCACCCCTGATCCGTTTCCTGCCTTACAGCTCATACGTACGTAGTGATCACGATCAACTCAGGACCAGTGCGGGATTACTCCTCTTCATATATATATATATGTATTCACTCTGAGATATCCTGTCAAATTTCTATCCTCTGCATACTTTTTATTATATTTACAATTCAATTAATTGAACTGCACTCCACTGGCATCCTCTTTCTTTCATAAGTTATACCTCTGGAAACATAAGAAAGTATATAAATTCATAAAAGAACCCAGTACATAATTAAATTACATTTTTAAGTGAAGATTACAATCATTAACTTAGCTGATGAGATTATATGTATACTTCAAATAATCATTATGTTGGTTGATAAAAATACAGATATCACGCAAAGTTTACCGGACAAAAATTCTTAAGCTTTGGTTTTTCCACATTTATAAAATAAGTAGACATCCATAAGCCTTTCTTTGTTTTTTTTTCGAAAGAATCTGTATTGTGCCGCCCATTTGATTCAAATAGATAGAAGAGGTACAATTGGGAATCAGAGGAGAGGCTCCTCCGTCACCAAAACCTAACATTACATAAAAGGAGGATGCTTATTGATTATATTCACCTCAGCCTCCATAGATATATTAAGAAAATCTTTGTTTCCTTTAAAGGATGACCTTATAACACCCAGGTGCCAGCCCCCAATAAAGAAGACCATCAAAGGAACTGTAGGCCGATGAGCTGAGCCGGTGGGCCCTTTGCGGCCAGCCGCCCCTTCACCCTCTTCTTCACCAAATGTATTTTGCCCAGTGTCGACCAAACTAGTCCCATCACTGATCACTGCACCAATAAGACAGCCTAACAAAAGGTGCATATATAGGTCCCTTTCTAATATATTTCAAGTTGATTCATCTTAATTGAAACAATCTCATCAAAGACCTTGGAAGAATATCTTCTCACAACACCCACCATCCTCATACCCAATCCAGGGTCTCATACCCTAGGTTGTTCGGTGATAACCGATGCCACCTATGCTTGACATCCCTCCACCAAGTTACCTCACCTGATTGAGAATGGAATATCAGGTATGTTAGACCAAGTTAGTGGTCACCAAGTTTGGGATAAAACGAACCAAAAATTGAATGATCCTAGGACCGTCCAGTGTAAGATCCTTTGGGGGCACTAATACGCCTCATGAAACATGGTTTTGTTTAACATAGCTATGACCTAATGCCCCTGAGTGTTATCTTCGAAAGAAAAGAGAAGAGAGGAGATAAAAGAAGACATTGACATTAGCATTAGTTGTTGTTCAAGATTTCAACTCACTCTCCTGATCCTTGTTGTGCCATGCGAAAAAGAAAATTAATTGTTGGAATAGGAATGCAGGATTTTTGTTGGCATGCTTGTCATTGTCAGGAAGTGTGTTCATCAATGAACATGTCTAATGCCTCATCTCACTATGTGATACCAGTGTTGGACTAGCTACCCTGGTGAATTCTATAATGCCGCAATGTCTTATATTGCTTCAGCTTTTGTAGACAGCAAAAATAATATCTAACAATATGATTCTAGAGCCAATGCTGCCCCAGGTTCTGTATCTGAAATGCTCATAAATATACAATCTAAATATTGTACAGAAATCAAAAGCATGTCTAATATAATCTTACATTATTATTTCGTTTACATACGAATGGCTCAATTACGGTTGCAACATGGCTTGTTCCTGTTGCATTTTGTTAGGTTCCGCAAATCAGTCTTCACCATGCCTATATGGTACGTACACTTCATGGGGCCTTCTGTGCTTGGCGTGACATTAGAAGGGAGACCCTCTTTTTTCTACCACATGAATGAACATTTTCAGACCTTTAGAACTTGGAAGGTGGTTTTATTCACACTAAGGGAAAGTCACATGAAGTAGAGACCCTATCTTGTGAAAATCATATGCATGTTCTAAAGTGACATGGACTTGTATATGCACTTTGGGATGTCCTGCATTGGTCGTCCATTGTCACCTTCTTTCCCAAAAAAATACACTTGGAGCATATCAATTTTGTTTTTACTTCACTTTAGCTTGTAATTTAAAATGTTACAAACAAATCATGTTTTTGGTTTTCACTTCATACTCTGCTTCCGCTTTTGTTTCTTGTCTTGGTAGCTATGCTTTGGCCATAATGCATACTGTTTCTGCTAAATTGCTGTCGGTTCATGTCTTGGTCTATCTCTCCGTTGCAGTAGAACATGTGGGATTCTGCTACCTTCTATTTCATTTCAATTGTTTGGAGGTGATTATGCCTGGTTATGCCTTTTAATCAATTTACCGTGGTTAGTTGGCTAATTTACAATGACGTCTTTATTTGATATCAATACTTGATAAAATTAAAGAATTTTCTGCTCAATATTGGGAGTTTGGAGAGAGATGTATATGACATTGAAAAATCAGTTTTTCTTTCAGGGCCTTGATAGATATTGCACTCCAGTTCCACAACCCTGTGATTGCTTACTCTTGTTGTATTTCCTCATGTGCTTGCTCCAGATGGATGATGCATCTAACCATCTCCCAATTATATGCTCAAAATAAGCTAGCAAAAGAAAATGTTATACATGAACCTCGTTTACATTTGCACACCAGCCCTTGTGTGTGCCGGTTAAATTCCCTGTGAACATAATATATTAAGATGCGGAGGGGATGGACATTGTGGAGATAAGTCTCTGCATCTAGAAAATATGTTCCATTTTTTTTTGGTAAGGTGGCCAAGAGTCCACAATTCATAGATAAAGTAGGAAAAAAATGGAACATGTTCCATTTAAGCGTCATGTTTTTGCTTCTCATATAATCTGTTCTTAATGTTTCATGATGAAGGAAAAGCATTTGGCTTCTGCTTAGCAAACCATTTCTACTAATTATGTGCTAAGACTGGTGGTAAGGATGTAGCCCTGCCAATAATCCTATTGATTAGAAATCAAAAGTGAAAATTTTGACTGCAAACCTTTGTAAATTTGTCACGGCAAATGGACATGCAAGTTGGACTCGATCTTTTTTGAATGTGCACTCTGAAACCACATAAAGTGTGCCATAGACATGATCATCTGGTGCCTAATTTACTGATTTTTGGATGAACAACAAATACTTTTGTATGCTAGTTGATTGTCCAGCACTAACTTCTGCTGTTTGTGAATAGAGTGATGTTTCTTAATGGGAAGAGCCAAATCATATAAAATTTTTCCTCTTTAAGGAGGTATTTGGAACCCTTCATATAAAATAGACAAATTTTTTTTTCAATTGCTCGAGAGGAATGATTAACTAAGAGATACTTGATATAACTACATCATCTCTTACGTCACTGTAAGTATTTTATAAATTTTATATAAAATATGTATTTCATAGTAATTTTTACAATGTCTTTTTAAAAATAGTTGTTGATCTTTTTGTGGGTAATTCCAAGAGAAGATGATGAAGAATGCTTATAAAGTTATGAAGTTTACATGGTTGTTATATTTGGATAATTGTTGAGAATTTTTTAAGATGTATAAATAGAGTTGTGTATGTTAAATACACTTTGAGTGCATATTATCAAAATCATATGGATATCATATTGTGGATGTCATATTGTTACTTGTGACTTCGTATCTTTTTGTCATCTGATATTGTATTTTAAATTTTACAATCTTTTTTCGTGAGAAAATAGTTTCATTTTATATTTGAAAGAAATTTATATTTGTCATTAAATTTTATTCATGAGAATTTTTTTTAGAAGAACTATCATTAAATTCAACAAGTTATATGGAGAACAAGACTCCTTGTAAAAGATAATAGTTTATATTCTGATGTTAGTATAGAAGGCATAAAAATTTGACTTCTAGTGACTTATTTTGATAATTTATAAGGCAAAATAATGTCACTTAAAAAGAATAGAAAGCAAAAATATTTACTTTCAATATAGATCTTAGAAGGAAAAAATTATCATTTCTAAAAAATAATAGAGGGCGCATATAAATGCCTTCAATCATGAGTTTATATGGTAAAAATAAATCACCTTTTATAACTACCATTTCTACCTTTTAAAGTTTATGTCTTCTAGATTTCAATTTATGACTTTTATTTACATAAAAGATAGTCTAATAGAAGGCAGAATATAATTCACCTTATTTCCGCCTTCTAATAGAATAGATGGCGAATTTTGACACTTTAAAAGGTAGAAAAATTTTACCTTATATTATTATTTTTCTACTAGTGGTTGTTGAGTCATTTATACTATGCAATGGATGTAAATATCTTTCGGTTTGAATTTTCACTTAGTGATATTGGGAACGTTTAGTAGATTATATCTTAAACTAGGTCTCATGGTTTATACTTTTACAAATTCACACAAAGTATAACATAATCGAGATTCTAGGCGGGTTGCGCTATTAATGGCCTTGCGCAGATATCTCGTGTCTTTTAGAAGATAGCTCACATCTCATAGTCACAGTCTCACGACTCCACACATGTTAGTGAATCCTTCAAACGGTTTGATAAAGGTAACACCCTACCTCTTTAAGTCTTGGATTCATTAAGAGTGCAAACTCATCCTCACCTCCCTGCGTCTAAGTGAGCACTCGCACTATGGGGATGAGAGTAGAATATAACAATGTTTCACATAGTTACCTATCAAGTTTATTTCTATCCATTGAATCTTTGTGAGGTTGGGTTGTCACCGTGGTAATTAATTCATTTTATGGGCTCAATCCCAGCCCCCTCGATGCTTCTTGAACCTTCATTCTAGATAAGTCTTTTGTGAATATATCTACAAGGTTTCTTTCTATCAAGCCCTGATGCAGAAGCTTGAAATGTAGTAGTTATAGACATTCATGTCAATTAGGGCACGATAATAGTTAAATATGGTACAACCATAATGGAACACAATTGAGCCACTAAATCAACTGAACTTTATTGATAATCACGTAACAATTACATCAAGAATCACCCTTACAACTCCAACTTGACCATTCAGCTATAACAATACTCAAACCTTAGTTAACACAACTTCCTCTCATAAAAACATCTCATTCAAAACAATACTCAACATCTAATGACACTTAAAAAAATAGGACATGATAGGACAGCTAAGGTCGGAACGCTCCACGATCACACACACCCTTCCCCGTCAGACTGAAGGTCTTCATCCGAACTACCTGAAAAATGTTGAGAAAAATTAGGTGAGCAAATGCTCAGTAGGAATTACATCTCTATGCTAGGCAATTTTAAGTGATTAACATTTTGACAAGATTCAGTGTACTAATGAGAAATCACAAGAAACTTAATAACCGATGAAATAGGAAAAGCAATTTCCTGAGTCCATAAGTAATTTCAAGATGGTAAGACCAAGTTGACTGGTACAATAATTTCAGTAGTAGGAACAATCCTGAAATAAGATAGGGTAGAATAATTGGATCACTTTCTAGAACAAGTGCATGTAACAATAAATATCAAGTGATTGACCATATCGAGCATGCATGTACACTCACGTATTCAAGTCATGTAAAGTTATGTAATTTAAGAGTGAGAATAGAATGTCATAGATTTATCACGCACGCAAGTACTTTGGTGTAATGTCACACCTAGTCATTATAACTCCCATGGGTACTAGAACTTTTAAGTGCTCCTCCCAGGACCAGACCGGGCCCTTTAATGGTGCGTTGGCATTGAGGGGTGGATCATATATCTCATGTAAAAATCTAGACATTCATTATTTAATGGTCAAGAATTCTAAGGACTAGCTCATGTAACCAATGATATTAAGAGTGGAGATAGGAATTCTTTAGAAGAATTCCGATAATTTAAGCTCATTATGTCAAGGGGTGAGTCATTAGAGAAATGACTATAGAATAGAAATCAAAGGTGTCCAAGTTCATTCCAGTAATGAGGTTATGGAATATAATCCCAAAAAAGGGTCGAGAGTGTCAAGGGAATTAGCCATGAAAGGCTAGAATTTGGAATAAAACTAGAATTTCCACATTACAAACGTAGAAAGTAGAAAACCAAGAAACATGGTTAAACGTGGTCGGGACATCCATCGCGATCTTCATGAACGTGGTTAGGCCTATGGTCGTGTTCAAATAGAGGTCAAGAAGAACACGATCTCTGATCAGGCACGTTCTTAAACATAATCTGAATGCAGTTTGGGAACAGGCTACGTTTAGAACAATCACAGCCGAACTTAGAAAGAATCTCGTTCTACCGTACCAAAGGCCTATTGAACCCTATTCTACACAGTAGGACGTAGATTCCAATGGTTTTCAAGGTTTTATGGTACAACCTGCTCAACGTTTTAGTGGGAATCTCAGGCATGTGGAGACTCACGGAGGCCTTCATGAGGTAGTTCCAGTATGATAAAAGAAGTATCAGGGAGAGGGTTCTAGTTTCACTAAGAATTGAGGGTGTATGGAAACACAGAAAATGATGATAGCGGTAAGTTAATGCCATTGGGATGGCATGACCATCAAAAAGAAACTCTATCTGATCTACTCGATGAAATCGCTGTTGAACAATAAGGCTATCATGTAACGTCCCGAATTTTCGGATCGTATTTTCGCGGGTTGTGGATCGTGTCCGAGTGAGTTTTGGACATTTATATTGAATTTTTGGACCCCTAAATGATGTTTATCTTGAGTTATTTTGGGTCTGAGGCGACGCATTGAGCGGCCTGGCTTTTTCTGAGAATTTTTTGGAGTATGAATTTATTTTTTTGGAATTTTTCAGTGTTAAAGTAAATTTTATAAAAAATAAGAAAAATAAGATAATAAAAATAAAAATTAAGAAAAAACCTTTTAACCCCCTCTTCCCCTCCGTTCTCTCATCTCACTCTCTCGAGTCTCTCCTCTTCATCACTCTCCCGTCTCTCTCTCCCTCTCCCTTTCTCACCTTCAGCAGCTGACAGCGGTGACGGAAGGCACGCGCGGCAGAGTAGCAAGTGGTGAGGACAAAGCTGAGGGGCACGGCGAGCGTTGAGGTGGAGGCGATCACGGCCGTGGGAGTCGACCGCATGAGAGATCATCGTTTTCATGGAGTTTTCGACGGTAAAGCTTCAAAAAGGTAGGGGGATGGATCCCTAGGACTCTCACATGTTTTCCTCATCATTCCGTGCTCCGGCGAGGTCGAGATTGGACGTATTGCTTATTTGGGGAAAATGATCATGTTTGGGATGAGCGACGGTTTTAGCCCATTAGGCCTCGATTTGTGGTTTGGATTCAGTTTTTCAGATGTAGGAATGCCCGGGGGTTGATTCCCCTCGTTTTCCCCTTCGCATTGAGGCGAATGGGGCTCCGGATTGAACTCCGTGTGGAGTTCGGTTCGCTTTTGCGAACCCAGCAGTGGACGGTCAAGTGAGTGGCCGTGTGCCCAGTGTTGGGCGGCCAGATAGTTGGTCGCCCAGGACTGCTGGGCGGCCAGGACCCTAGCCGCCCTGGCTTCTCTCCTTTCTCCCTATCCCAATCTATAGGCGGCCAGAGAACTGGCCGCCTTGCACTGTTCCTGGGCGGCCAAAGGGTTGGCCGCCCTAGCCTGCTGGGTAGCCAGCACTCTGGCCACCCAGGCTCTGTTCAGCCCTGGACTGGGCAGCCAAGGTGGTGGCCGCCCGGGCCTCCTAGGCGGCCAAAGAGATTTCCGCCTAATGCACAAGGTGGCCCTGTGCTGGGCGGCTACGGGTGTGGAAGCCCAGCCACTAGGCATCCAGGAGGTTGGCCGCCCAACCCATTCCTGCCCCGGCGTGCCGTGCTTCGCCGTTTCTTACCTCGAGATGTCCTTATGTGACATGCTTTTGCAGAAGAGGTGTCCCTGTCATTCTCCATGATCTGGGATTTCTGTATAAGTTTTCATGGGCCATCCTTGTGGGAATTGTGTATTATAGGGAGTGTTCTTCCCCGTGTGGGTTATCGTTACCTGATATTCATTTTCACACGAGCTAGAATGTCGATGTTCGTTGGTTCTCGGTATCTACCTTAGGAGGTTTACCTATACCTAGCTATGCCACTTCGTGGGTTCAGGTGTGCATGAGTTGGACCTTCTTCCGAGTAGTACTCCACTGGCTCAACTTACTGAGTGTCGTGCACGTACCGGCTGGGCCGAGAGCATTGCTTGCTTGTTGCATCCCCTAGTCACTATTGGTGTTTGGTTTTAATGATAACAAAATGATTGTGCTTGTGTGTGTATTTCATTGAGCAACATGTATGCATCTTGGTTGATGAGTTAAAAGATGACTTCAAGGTTCTCACTTGGAAGTCATATGAATGATTTTTGTTTAGGGAACTCATGATATGTTTATCTTGGCTTGTAGGATCAAAATCCATGACTCATGCTTGGAAGTCAAAGGAGTCCATCAATGAAGTTCTTCTTCAAAAAGGGAGTTAACTCACTCATTACATTATGTCGACTCCCTCTATGTTTCATGCATTTCATCAAATAGGTTTTCAAAGTCTTGGTTGGGTATTTTCGTGTATTTTTCCTCATGAGATTTTTGGGCTTGAAATATGCTCAACCTATTAATTTGAAATTTGATGAATGTGATTTTAATGATGCTTTCTCATTAAATGGATTCAAGGTCATTCGGTTTTGGCAATTCTAGTCAATGTGCATAGTGTAGTTCAAATGCCTATATGATAATCATGGTTTTGGGGATGATGCAATTCTAGCTTGAACTTCCTGTGAACCTTTGTAGAAATTGATTAAATGGTGCTCACAATTTATTCATGTGCATAGATAAGTTATCTTGATCTTAAGTTGGGAACAATGATGTTTCAAACTGTTCACATGCACCTTGTTTATAGGGGTTCATCTATGTACGTCATGCATTTCTCATTAGAACTATTGGGCTTAAGTTCTAACATTTTTCTCATTCATTTGTTTCTTAGATAAGCAATTGAAATGGTCTGTTATGCATGTTTAGAAAGCAATGCCAATCCCATATGCAAATGTTTCAAAAATCATGGTGAGAACTTGACACTTTGCATGTGTGTGTTTTGGGAAAAATGGTAAGTTTTCATATGGAGTTTTAATCTTGGTAGAACGTGGTTCATATGTGTTTTCATATTGCTTAGACACCAAGGAATGCTTGGTTGTTTGACTTATCAACTAACCTTCTCTATTTCATTGGGCTTTCACACTATTTGGACTGAACTACTACAGGTGGGGAAGTTGCAGAGTTCGGTCGACCGAACTGGGCAGTTTGGTCGACCGAACCAGCAAGGTTGGGCTGGTTCCACGTCTGTGAAATTTTGGTCGACCGACCCCTTTCATTGGTCGACCGAATACGGCGAAAATTGAAAAACGTGGATCTGAAACCCATCTAAACCCAATCCATTTATGCTCTACTTTTGCCCATTTGCCCCTAGGGTTATTATTCATATCTTAGAGGGGTTTTTCAAGGGTTTTGTGAAGGGTATATGGGTCTTTTCATGTCTCTTATATATACTCATATGTGACCTACGAATTTGAGAGAGAACCTCATTCTGTGCTAACTCTTTCTATCTTGTAGGTTAAGAAAAAGGGGGAGAGAAAGAAGGAGCTCTTATGGAGTGGATTTGATCTGCATCCAGGTATCTCCGGGGTTCGTGGAAGAAGAAGAAAGGGAGCGGATCGATGAGAGGAATAAGAGGACGCAAGAATCGCCATCATCCGATCCGAGGGTCAAGCATCAACATCCATTGGCGTTGAAAATCAAAGGGGAAAAAAATCTCTACATCTTATTTCTTCTCATTTGTGATGTTTGTCATGGTCTATGTTTATGTTTGAGCATGATTTGAATATTTGTAGTTATTTTCTAAACATAAGGATATTCTGTGTATATGACCGTCTGTGTACGGTCGTGTGTCTACGATGCTGCGGTTGTTGCAGCGTGTGTGTGTGTGTGCTGCTGGACTTACGATCAAGAGCGTCTGGGGTTCGTCCCCATTGGTGTTGTGTCTACAGCGTGAGGAGAGTTCTCCTCGTGGGGATTTATCCCCGTGTGTATGTTGGAGCTTCATCTCCGTGTTGGGGATTTATCCCTGAGTGAAGCCTTATTGGTTTTGTAATGGGTGGACGTAGGGAGCCCGTCGTGGTCCCGAACTATCTTTAAAATCCCTATGTCGTATGGTTTACTTTTGTGTGATTATTTTCTTTACTTAATCCATCTTCATGAACGAGTGAGTCGAGAGAGATTGAGTAAACTTCAATTAATTTGTTTAGTTTATTTCCTTCAATCTCATCAAACTTGTTAATTCTGCTGAGTAAGGTTTTAATTTGCCATATCGCGTGGGGGACAATTCAACCCCCCTTCTTGTCCACTCACCTATCCGGGACCAACACTTGATATAAGAGTCACAACTCTATTTTCTTGGGTCTAACGACCTTCAGAGAGATCCCTCGACAAGTTTCATTAAGCAACATGTCTAGTTTTACTCTTCCTCTTCGCTATAATGGTAATAACTACATTTCTTGGAGAAATAGTACGTGTGTTTATCTTGGTTTTAATGTGTGCGAAATTTAGAATGTCATATGTGAAGGGTCACATAAACTTCCATCAAATGAAAGAGAATGGAATGATAAGCATGTGAAGAAAAATGAAATCAATCTTCAAGCTTTTAATGTTATAAGGAATAGCAAAGAGCCTGATGTTCTTTCCTGAATTTCCTCTTGCAGGTCATCCAGAGATTTATGGGATCAACTGGTAAAGTATGAAGCCAATGAAAAGACTTCGCAAGTCGGTTCAAGCTTAATGGCCAATGATGATGAAAGTAAAGAAAATTCGGAGGTAGAATCCGAAGGTGAGGAAATTTCTTTTTAAGAGTTAATATATCTTTATGAGGAACTGTTAGGTAGATACAAAAAGATCAAATCTGAAAATAAGAAATTGACAAAGAAAATTGAAGATGTTGTGAATACTTCTGCTTCATGTGAAAATGTGCATGCTAACCCTTCTTGTGAAAATTGTAAAACTTTGGAATCAAAAATCAAAATTCTAGAAGATCGAAATAAAGATCTAGAATCCAAAGTTGAACTATATTCAGATGAGCTTTCTTATATGACTGAAGACCTTGAAATGGCTAGAAAAACTAATATATCTCTTGATTCTGAAAATATTTGTCATAAGTTACGTGAGCAAAATGAACTTTTGTTGTCTAAAATTTTCATGCTTGAGAAAAATGAAGAATGTCTTAAGAGCAAGTTAGCTTCTTTATCTAATGATGAGAAAATGTTTGAAAAGTTTCTTGCCAATGAAATTGACAACAAGAGCATCATGACTGAAAAAGAGGAACTTAAAAAGAACAACAGTGCCATGTTAACTCAAATTTCTCTTCTTGAAGGTAGCTTGAAAAGTTTTCATAAACTTAAAAAGGAGATTTCATTGTCGAAATGTGAGAATGAACAGTTACTTGACAAGAGTTTAAAATTTGTTGAAACTGAAAAAGTCATTGAAAAACTAACTGAAAAACTGCATGCTTTAAATGATGAAAACAAGAAAGTTATGGAAGAAAATGAAAACTTCAAATCAGTGAATTATTTGTTAAGTGATAAAGTGTCTTCATGCAAAGAAGAAATCACAAGTGCTGAATTACATATCTCTGCTTTAGAAGAAGAAGTGCAAATCTTAAAAGATGATTTGTCTAGATTTGTGAAAGGGAAAGAAAATTTGGATAGGGCGTTAGGTGTTAAAGTGAATTTTTAAAAAGAAGGTCTTGTATACACCCCTGTCAACAAAAAGGTTTTTGAACATAAACTGAAAACCTCTTTTATTCATGCTTATGATATTCCAAGTACTTCTAAAGCACCTTCTTCAATTGCTCAAAAGAACATTTTTGAAAATGATTTTAAGAAAAAGAAATTTTTTTAACACAAAGCCCAGAGTGTAAAATAGATTTTAAAAAGTTCAAGGTGGGCGAAATATGAATTCGAATGTTGAATGCTTTTATTGTGGCATGCATGGTCATGAAATGGATGATTGTAATATCATGAAAAAGGATGACCAACGTGTATGTGAAGATAAATCTTCTTTTAAAAGATAAAGAAATATTTCTTGTTTCTATTGTCACAAACTAGGCCATGTGATGGATAATTATTTTGTGAAGCAAAATGATGATTTTCATGCCATGAATTCACAATCAAATTTTTTTAAAAAAGTCAGTGACAAATATGCTTATCGTGCTTAAATATTTTCATCTAACAAGGGAAAGTTCTATGGAAAAACTTAAGCTTACAATGAAAAATCATTCGGTAGAACTACCACTCCTTGTTGCTTTCATTGTGGGAAGTACGAGCATATAATAAAAAACTGTTGGTTTTTGAAAACTGATAATTTCCATACTTCTAGAATGAATGCTATGTTTAATTTTTTTAAATCTAGATCTTATGAAAATAGAAGATGGAATACATTTGAAAACTCATTTGCTCCAAAAAGAAAGTCTTTTGGTAAAACTGCTTCTCCTCAATACTTTTATTGTGGAAACCATGGACATGTCATTGAGGATTGCAGGATTATGAAGAATGATGATATGGAGGTAATGAAAAAGAAGAAGAATATGTTTACTAAGAGTGCTACTAACCTCCAGGGATCCAAGAAGGCTTGGGTGCCAAAATCTTTCAATTGAGCTGGTTTTGATAGAGGTGTGTCTTGAGGTAAATAAAGAATGAAAGGGGTTCCAATAAAAAGGAACAAGACACACTCATTTGGTAAAACCCCAACTTTACTTTTTTTTTGTCAAACTTGGTGTTTTTGATGTTTTCCTTCTGCTACTTTATTATGTTTGAATTACAATTCTTTATAAGCCATTCATGCTCTCATTGAATGAATATTTGGTATATCAAATGATGTTATGTGAAATGACAGATTAAATCTGTCAGGAAGCTAACACCATTCGTGAGGTGATCCTCGGATCAAAGTTCTCCGCCTTGTACTAAAATTCAGAAATTAAATTCTTTGGCTTATGAGGAAACATGTTTTGAATGAAATCAATTTGCCTTTGATTTACATAGCTTTCAAATTAAATTTGAAAATCCTTTTTATTTCTAGAAAGTAAAATTTCTGAAATGTGGAATTGTTTAAATGACTTTGTGTGGTTGCTTTGAAATGGTGATAAGTTGTTTGACATGTTCAAAAATCTTCTTCTTGTTAATAGATGTTCAAACACTTCTCTTGTTCAATTATCAAATTCTGTGCATCATAATTGAACATTTGGGTTCTAAAGAAAATGATTTTCATGACGAAATCTGAAATAAAATACGGATGGTTCAATTCTAGATTCATTGAAAATTCATCTCATGCATTTACTAATTTCATGGTTTCTTAAATGTTCAAGTCCTCGCAAAAATTGAAAATCTTCATAAAAAAGATTGCATTGACATTTCTGCATATCATTGTGAATACGAGTCTCATGCATACCTTGTTCTAAAATCTTGGATGCGTGTATGTATTTAGCTTATGAAACCTTTTCTTGATTATTCTAAGGCCTTATCTCCTTTATAGATAACATTGCAGTGATTTAGTTCATATGTGATTCATGTCATACACTAAGGGAGAAGATTTGTTTCCGACCGTGCATATATTTAGGGGGAGTCATAACAGTATCTTATCAAATTCATTTTATATGTGCAAAATAAAACATTACCCCCACACTTTTGCACTTAATGAATTTAATGTCATTTTTTGATAAGGATATGAGAAATTCTTTCCAACACTTTAATAGAAACTTGAATCACTACATAGACATTAAAGAGTAATCGTGAGGAAAAAACTACCTACCCCGCAATGCTCAATAAGTGGAATGTGGAACCGAGTAGCCAGGAATCCCCACTGAAACAAATGAGGAAACTCGCGTCGAAATGTAAAGTAAAAATCCACATGCGTGATGAATCCTAATAGCTGAGAATCCCCATTGAGACATATGAGGAAACTCGCGCTGAACGGTGATATTCATAAAAAAGAAACAAAAATAAAAAAGGGGTTGTGCGATGATACCGATAGTCGAGAATCTAGAGTGAAAGTGTAGAGATGAGATTACCTTCTAGTGTTCTTTAGAAAATCTGAATATCCATATATTTTGAAGCTCATTATTCATTGTATCAAATTTCACATATGGGTATCATTGTGATGAATGTATACTATGAATTTGCCTACATTCATAGTTTATGAAGTACTCCTAGTTGTCTATGCAAAACTCTTTTAGATATGCTTCATGTCTTACATTTTGAAATATAATTACTTGCTCTTTTCTTAACCCATGTCTCTCTTAGGGGGAGTTGCTATACGTAATATTTGGGTGCATGACAGTTATGCTTGTGTGCTTACATGTTCGTGCATTCCCCTTTGGTCTAATTCTGAGCATAAACGTTGCATTTGAAGGATAGAAGTCACAATGTGCATAGCTACATATCTTGCATTTGAAAGATGAAACTCATTGTGTGCATTTTTGCATATTTGGCATTTTGAGTATGCATATAGTTCATACTTTGAACTGCATCATTTTGAACACTTCATGTTGCAGAAATCATCCAACAATGGTATCATATCTTTAGGGCCAACACTCAAGAACTGAAGTTTCATATCTTTCGGCTAACAATTAGTAACCATTGGTATCTGAATTGGTATTATATCTTCCGGCCTAACATGTTCATATCATGTCAAATAATCCCCATGTCTTTTTGTAGATGACAAAAAGGGAGAGAATGTTGGTTGTGTGCTCAATGCCTTTTGTTCAATGCTTTTGTGCTCAAAGTTTAATGCTTAATGAGAGAGAGTAGTTTTGAGCGAGAATGTGATTGAATGTGATTGTATGTCTTATCTTTCTTCTCATAACATTCATTAAAATGCTTCTACTCTATCTTTTGTAACTTTTGCACATATCATTTTGTCATCATCAAAAAAGGGGGAGATTGTTGCATCCCCTAGTTAATATTGGTGTTTGATTTTAATGATAACAAAACGATTGTGCTTGTGTGTGTTTCATTGAGCAACATATATGCATCTTGGTTGATGAGTTAAATGATGGCTTCAAGGTTCTCAATTGGAAGTCATATGAATGATTGTTGTTTAAGAAACTGATGCTATATTTATCTTGGCTTGTAGGATTAAAATCCATAGTTCATGCTTGGAACTCAAAGGAGTCCATCAATGAAATGTTTCTTTAAAAAGGGAGTTAACTCTCTCATTGCATTATGTTGACTCTCTCTATGTTTCATACATTTCATCAAATAGGTTTTCAAAGTCTTGGTTAGGTATTTTCATACATTTTTTCTCATGACGTTTTTATGCTTAAAATATGCTCAACCTATTAATTTGAAATTTGATGAATGTGATTTTAATGATGCTTTCTCATTAAATGGATTCATGGTCATTCGGTTTTGGAAATTTTAGTCAATGTGCATAGTGTGGTTCAAATGCCTACATGGTAATCATGGTTTTAGGGGTGATGCAATTCTAGCTTGAACTTCATGTGAACCTTTGTAGAAATTGATTAAATGGTGCTCACAATTTGTTCATGTGCATAGATAAATTATCTTGATCTTAAGTTGAGAACAATGATGTTTCAAACTGTTCACATGCACCTTGTTTATAGGGGTTCATCTATGTATGTCATGCATTTCTCATTAGAACTATTGAGCTTAAGTTCTAACATTTTTCTCATTCATTTGTTTCTTAGATAAGCAGCTGAAATGGTCTGTTATGCAGGTTTAGAAAGTAATGCCAATCCCATATGCAAAGGTATCTGAGGAGGGTAAATCTGGTTTGACCCAGAAATGGCTTACGCATGCGCGGCCCATTGAGGTTTGGACGCGCTAGGCCCAAGCAAGGAGCGGACATACATGTTCGGCCCAATAAGAAGATGACCGGCCCATCAAGGCATCAGATTCCATGACGCCGATGAGGCCGGCTCAAGCGCAGTTCTTGCCGGAGGACACTCCGACGACCGACCATTGCCCCCCACGACGCTGGCCTTGACTCTATAACGGGCGAGCACGCGCCATGAGTGCCGTAAGACTCTCCCAGAGAACGGCCGATGCAGGGGCTATCGCCCTCCAATGGGAAACTCCCGCCAACATAGCGGAGGAACGTTACTCTACTAAACGGACCCTTCCCTATCAAGGGATGAGGCCCTCGCTCCAGGACAACCCATATAAAAGGGACATCGATAGAAGAGAAGAGCACGGTAGATTCTTCTACTAAAACCCCATGCTACAACGCAAGAGCATACTCCTACCCCAGAGCTTCCTACTGAGAAGAGAGCAACTCGACTAGCAACCACGACGAGAGGGATGTCCGTTACATCCAGAGAGCTTCTTCCTCTTGCGCGGCCTTATCACCCAGCGAGCATTCTCCGAGAGCCCACTGGGAGCGGCGAGCACTCGTGCAAAGGATCTACAGGCCTCCTGGATCGACGACTACGGCCCTTACTCCTCCCTCACCTTGCTCCTCTCTTTTGCTCATTAATCCCTTGCTGACTTAAGCATCGGAGGGTTGTCCCCTGGGGTAACACCCGGGACTCCTTCTGACGCCCTTCTGGTTTCTTGGTGTGTGTAGGCATCCACGGGCGCGAGACGACTTCCCCAACAAATAAATAGAGAAGGTGGTACGTGGCCTAGGAACCATTTTTCTGCTGCTACAGTATCAAAAATCATGGTGAGAACTTGAAACTTTGCATGTGTGTGTTTTGGGAAAATTGGTAAGTTTTCATATGGAGTTTTAATCTTAGTAGAATGTGGTTGATATGTGTTTTCATATTGCTTAGACACCAAGGAATGATTGGTTGTTTGACTTATCAACTAACCTTCTATATTTTATTGGGCTTTTACACTATTTGGACTGAACTACTGTAGGTGGGGAAGTTGTAGAGTTCGGTCGACGGAACCAGTCAGGTTGGGCTGGTTCTGGGTCTGTGAAATTTCGGTCAACCGTCCCCTTTCATTGCTCGACTGAATACGGCGAAAACTGAAAAACGTGGATCCAAAACCCATCTAAACCCAATCTATTTGTGCTATACTTTTATCCATTTTCCCCTAGGGTTATTATACATATGTTAGAGGGGTTTTTCAAGGGTTTTGTGAAGGGTATATGGGTCTTTTCACGTTCTTATATATACTCATATGTGACCTACGAATTTGAGAGAGAACCCCATTTTGTGCTAACTCTTTCTATCTTGTAGGAGAAGAAAAGGGGGGAAAGAAAGAAGGAGCTCTTGTGGAGTGGATTTGATCTGCATCCAGGCATCTCGAGGGTTCATGGAAGAAGAATAAATAGAGCGGATCGACGAGAGGAACAAGAGGACGTAAGAATCACCATCATCTGATCTGAGAGTCAAGCATCAACATCCATTGGCTTTGGAAATCAAAGGGGGGGGAATCTCTACATCTTATTTCTTTTCATTTGTGATGTTTGTCGTGGTCTATGTTTATGTTTGAGCATGATTTGAATATTTGTAGTTATTTTCTGAACACAAGGATATTCTGTGTGTGTGACCGTCTGCGTACGATCGTGTTTCTATGGTGTTGCGGTTGTTGCAGCGTGTGTGTGTTGTCGGACTTACGATCCAGAGCGTCTGGGGTTTGTATCCGTTGGTGTTGTGTCTACAGTGTGAGGAGAGTTCTCCTCGTGGAGATTTATCCCCTTGTGTGTGTTTCAGCTTCATCTCCGTGTTGAGGATTTATCCCCGAGTGAAGCCTTACCAGTTTGGTAAGGGGTGGACGTAGGGGGTCCATCGTGGTCCCGAATCTCCTTAAAAATCCTTGTGTCGTATGGTTTGCTTTTGTGTGATTGTTTCCTTTGCTTAATCCATCTTCATGAATGAGTGAGTCAGAAGAGATTGAGTGAACTTTAAATACTTTATTTAGTTTATTTCCTTCAATCTCATCAAACTTGTTAATTCCGCCTAGTAAGGTTTTAATTTGCCATATCCCATGGGGGACAATTCAACCCCCCTTCTTGTCCACTCGCCTACCCGGGACCAACATTGCTGAGTGCCGACATGTTCTGACCACATGGTCTAGACCTGTTCCCGATGAGATAGTTTTTAGGCAGGTTATCGTAGGGCTCCTCGTCTTTGCAGCCTAAGTCCAGGCTGGGGGGAAAACCAACTAGAGGACTTGACTTAGAGCGCATGGTCTGTATTTGCACATGTGGTTGGGGGCAGTGGACCCACGCCGATGGGCGTGACCCTAACTAGTCCATGTTTTGTTGCGACTCCACCTCACTCTCTGGGAGAGGCAGGCATGCGTGAGCGTAGTGGGTGGTGTAAGATGTCCGGGATGCATCCGACCCAGTCCCTTGCCTCACTCTCTCGCAGAGGTAGCCAGGTTAGGGAGAGTCTGTGTAAGACCCCGAGTTTCTGTACAAATATTAAATGTTGAATAGTGACTGTGGTAAATAGTAAATAGTAAAAATTTTGACTATCATATAAAAAAAAAATTCCGAAAAATGGTAATCAATTAGTAAAGACCATGGTAAACACTTTGGTCTTCTGTACTTGACCCTAATAAAATCATTTACATGGCTTAATCAGTGATTTAAGCCCGACTTAAAAACGCAGAAAATACTATTCATACGAAAATACAACTACCTTAGAAAAATCTGTAAAAATCACATCTGATAGAGGGTATTTTTCTTAGCAACTTTGTCTTCTGAAGTTTCATCGGTAAAAATCAGAAACTCTCCCTATCGACTAAACCGTTGAACATTGGGTTAAATTATTATTTTAATCTTAAGATGGGGAGATTAACAATAAACCTCGTGATAAAATTCCATAAAAATCATATTATGAAAGAGCATGTCTTGATTAGTAAGTTTGTCTTCTGGGTCCAATTCATTAAAAATCATTTAGTAACATTAAATTGAGGTCTTAGTTAACAATTCCTTAATCTTTTGGATTAGGCTTAGATTAGGCTAACCTTACCTTGAGAAACACGTGAAACCGTGTTTTGGTTGACAGAAATACGTTGTCAACAATGCAAAGGATTTTGCGGCTCTGATCAAACCGTGTGTGAAGATTAAACACTCATCTTCCAAACCTATAAGTAGAGGAAGCCCCCTTAAACATCTCTTAAACACAAAAGGGTTCTTGCTGCTGTGAAGAAGCTCTGCAAGTCTACTGTTCATCTTCTTCCCCATTCATCTTTCCTTATTTCATCGGTTAAGGTAGGTAACCATGGCACAAACCTTGAATTTGATAAATGGAATGAAAGGGCATCATGTTAGCTTGTAGAAACCATGCTTTTCCATTTATTTACGTACTCAAATGCATAAAACGCCGGATTTATGCTTCTGTTTCGCTATTCCCGTGTTACAGGGATTAACGGTTCCAACCGGACCGCTTTATCTCTTAGACGGTTCAGAACTGCCCGCCCGACTTATACAAACGGCCCAATTAGAACCGCCCGCCTTGTATAAAACGGCCCAATGATAACCGTTTTACAGCCAGTAGGTTTAACGGCCCACTGTCATCCGTTTAACTTCCAGAAAATTGATTTTTTTGCTATTTTGACCAATTTAACAATGTTAATTAGTAAAAATTGACAATCCACATAAATAACAGATAATGACATGAGTAAATTTCTGTTATTTGCAATATCTATTTTGATAAATTGTTTAAAGTGAAAATCATTGAAATTCACTTGTAACTTTGGATAAATTGAATAAGTATGGTAAATAGCTAAACTTTACCATATGTAATTTCTGTAAATTACTGTAAACCAGAAAATTACTGGCCGACTTATGGCAAGTCTTTGACCAATTAGCCGGACACTCCATCCGGCAAACTTTACATTTTTTTTTTACCGTAGAACATTTTTACCGTGGTAAATTACGGTTACATCATGACTATTGTTTTAACTTGATTAATTGATCGATTACCCTTGGATAATCTTCGGTCATATTTGAGCCCGGAATTGATCAATGGACATTAAACTGAAATTGGTTGGTTTAATTGTTATTGGCAACCCGGTAACTATTTTGCATAAATTATTTTATAATTAGACATTATTGTTATGCTTAATACGGATTCTCTTGAACCGTATTTCTTAAAATACGACCCGAATGGTTTGTATATTCGTTCTTCGGAACTTACTTCTCTCTCTCGAACGGCTTACTGTCAACCGTTCATTCTTGGCCCCGTGACTCGTTACTCATGTGAGTACGGCCCGGTGTTTGCCGTACGACTACCTTGTTTTGAGTTTTTCATCGTGGTTATACTCTTGAATCAAAGGAGGCAAGTGTCGTCCTTTACATCTTGTACCCGACAGAAATTCATCTGATTATATTGTCCATAATTGACTATGTCTAGACGGGGGATCGGTGATCCAATTGAAATGAAATGCCAACGCATCATAAGGGCCCGGTCTGGTCCTGGGGAGAGCGCTCGAAAAGATATTGAGCCCATTGGGATGTTTATGACAGGGTGAGGCATTGCACCCGAATACTTGACTTGACATGTTACGTCTATGACAAACTCTTGTTACTTGACTCGTGCGTATTTACTTGGCTACATGTGTAACATACTTGCTGGCCAAATTCTCTACTATTACTTTACTTGTTCATTACTTGATAAATTGTTATATTTCTTGACTTTGCAAGATATCTTTTACATTGTTTCTTTTATCGTATCGTCATTCTTTATTTACTGCATTTCATATAAATTGGAAATCAATGGTTAATTACGTAAATCAGTTTGTGGTTATCTACTGAGCGCGTTTAGCTCACTCCTACTTTTCCCCTCTTTCCAGGTGATGAACTTGTCGGGAATGGACTGGAGTGATATCGAGAGATAGTTTTAGTTTATTGAGTCAGTTTGTACCCTTAGTATTAGTGAGAGATTGTTCTAGTATTTTGCTTATTATTTGGATGTAGTTGTTCTACCCAGTATACTCAACTTTATTATCAATAAAACTCTGATTATTATCTTTTCCAACCTTTTGTGCAATGGTTTGCAATGGTTCGGAATTATTGCTCGCTTGCCCCTAACCGTACGTCCCGAGATTCCGCATCGGGGCGTGACAGTTTAGTTGGTATCAGAGCCAAGTTCAATTTGTCCTAGGTATTTCACTTTAAAGTTATAGGTTTATTGGTTATAGGCTTAAGAAAACAACCTGGTGAGAATTGGGTAGAAATTTGGGTTAAGTTATTTAACCATAATCATGTTCTTCTTATCTAGTTCTTCTCTTCTCATCTAAGAAGTTCTTCTCTCATAAATAATCCGAGTAACTATTTTATATAGGCACTTAACTAGAAATGGCAGCCAATCGTGCTGAGATGAGGAATTTACAGCGTACAGTTCAAGGACTTACGCAAGCCTTGAATGCACTGGCTCAGGCAGGAGCTGGAGCTGGAGCGGCACCTCATGGCGCAGCTCATGGCACTGGTGATTTATATCGGAATTTCCGAGGAATGAAGCCGCCTAGATTCGCTGGTTCAACTGATCCCGATGAAGCCGAGAATTGGCTCGACGAGATGGCAAGAATTTTTGAGATCATGCAATGCACTGACCAAGAACGTGTTCTTTTATCCGTTTTCCAACTGGAACGTGATGCACGTGCTTGGTGGGAGTCTGTTAAGCCGACTCTCGGAGATCAACAAGTCTCGTGGGAGGAATTCGAGGAATATTTCAATGATAAATATTTTTCTGACCGCGTGCAAGAAAAGAAGGGAGCAGAATTCGCAGCTTTAAAACAGCGAAGTTTATCGGTATCAGAATATGAGGCTCAGTTTTCACGACTCTCTCGTTATGCAAGACATCTTATTTCGACTGAGAAAATGAAGGCGAAGCGTTTCCTCAATGGTCTTCGACTTCATTATATCAATCAACTTGCACCACTGGAAATTTCTACATATTCTGAGATGGTAAGAAAGGCACAAATATTAGAAGATACTTTGGAAATGACTGAAAGGATTCGTGGTCAAGGTAACAAGAAAGAGCAACCGAAGGCACTCAAGAATGTTAAACCTGGATTTGGCACTGACCCGAGCAAGAAAAGACCCTTTACTAGTTCTGGTTCAAGTTCTGGTTCTGGTTCGTGGAAAGGCAAAATGCCGCGACAAGAAGACAAGAAACCTGATTCTATGATTCCATTCAAGGGCGTATGCCGATATTGTGATCGTTCTGGTCACAAGATGGAAGATTGTTGGCGCAAGCTAGGTGCATGTCTGCGGTGTGGAAGCAAAGAACACCGTATACCCAACTGTCCTTTATTATCGGAACAAGCTATCCCGGCAAAACCTCTGAATTTCAAGAAGCCTCAAGGCAGGCTCCAGGCTCTCCATGCAAAGGAAAAAGATATCGCCGAGGACGGTGGACTCGTCGAAGGTACTCTTGTTATATTCGACTTGCCAGCTTTTGTTCTAATTGATACTGGTGCAACACATTCTTTATTTCACGGAGATTTGCTAAATCTTTAGCTATGGCACCTGCTTTGTTGAGTTCTCCGTTAGAAATATCAACCCCTATTGGTTCTAAATCAGCAATTCAGCATTACTATCCTTCTAGTAAGGTTATGGTAAACGATCAGAATTTTCCAGCTGATTTGATTTGTATGGACATGAAGGATTACGATGTAATCCTAGGAGCTGATTGGTTGGCTCGGTATGAGGCCAATGTTCATTGTAGTTCTTGTTCCGTGTCTTTTTCTAGACACCCCGGATTATCCTTCAAGGAGTGAAACACCCTAGTTCTATCTCTCTTATCTCGACTCTTCGTGCTGATAAGTTATTGAGGCGTGGATGCGAAGCTTTTCTGGCTTTTGTTCTTGCGTCCCCTGAACAGCAGATGGAGATTAAGGACATTTCTATTGTCCGAGAATTTCCGGACGTATTTCCAGAGGAGTTACCAGGACTTCCGCCTCTGCGTGAAGTTACATTCTCTATTGATCTTATTCCTGGATCGTCTCCTGTTTCTAAAGCCCCTTATCGCATGTCTCCTGCGGAATTACGGGAATTGAAGCAGCAATTGTTGGAATTACTCGAGAAGGGTTTTATTCGCCCGAGTGTTTCCCCTTGGGGAGCTCCTGTATTGTTTGTTCGGAAGAAAAATGGTTCGATGAGATTATGCATCGATTATCGGCAACTTAACCAGTTGACTGTCAAGAACAAGTATCATTTGCCAAGGATTGATGAGTTATTTAACCAGATTACTGGAGCTTCTTATTTTTCTAAGATCGATCTTCGATCTGGATATCACCAGTTACGAATTAAAGAAGAGGATATTTATAAATCAGCTTTCCGTAGCCGGTATGGCCATTATGAGTTTGTCGTTATGCCTTTTGGGTTAACGAATGCACCGGCAGCTTTCATGCAGTTAATGAACAGTGTGTTCCGACCCTACCTTGATCAATGGGTTGTGGTATTCATAGATGATATTTTGATATATTCCAAGAGTGAAAGAGAACATGCCGAGCATCTGAGGATGGCTTTGCAATTATTGAGAGATCACCAATTATATGCTAAGTTTAGCAAGTGTGATTTCTGGTTACAAGAGGTGTCTTTTCTAGGACATATTATTACCAAGGATGGTATTTCTGTAGATCCATCGAAGGTGGAAGCAGTAAAGAATTGGGAACAACCTACCAGTGTTACTGAAGTGAGGAGTTTTCTTGGCCTGGCTGGTTACTATCGAAGGTTTATTCAAGATTTCTCTAAGATTGCGGTACCTCTGACGAAGTTAACCCGCAAAGTGATTAAGTTTGAGTGGTCAATTGAATGCCAACGGAGTTTTCAGACTCTGAAGGATTGTCTGACTACTGCCCCTATTTTAACCTTACCTTCTGGTGAGGGTGGTTTCGTGGTTTACACTGATGCTTCTGGTATTGGCTTAGGCTGTGTGCTTATGCAGCACGGCAAGGTGATTGCCTATTCTTCTAGGCAGTTAAGAAAGCATGAAGTTAATTATCCAGTTCATGATTTGGAATTGGCAGCCGTGGTATTTGCTTTGAAGATTTGGAGGCACTACTTATATGGTGAATCATTTACGGTATTTTCGGATCACAAAAGTCTGAAATACTTATTTTCTCAAAAGGAATTGAACATGAGACAAAGAAGATGGTTGGAGTATATAAAGGATTTCGACTTTTCTATTGAGTATCACCCGGGCAAAGGCAATGTGGTTGCTGATGCTTTAAGTCGGAAGCCTGTGGCTAAGATATCTAGTCTTATGTTACAAGAATGGAAATTACTGGAGCAAATGGCTAGTCTGGATATCAATATTGATAATGATCGGATATTGATTTCCCAGTTGCAACTGAAGCCCGAATTGTTGGTAGAAATCAAGTTATTGCAAGATATTGATCCCGAGCTAGTCGAGATTAAGGAAGGCTTGAGTAGCAGACCTGATTTCTCGATAGCCGATGATGGAAGATTATTATTTCAAGGTAGAACTTGTGTACCGAATGAGGCTAATATAAAGAATCGGATTCTTGAAGAAGCCCATAGATCCAAATATACTATCCATCCGGGAGGCACTAAGATGTTCAAGGATTTGAAAAGGTCATTTTGGTGGCCGAACATGAAAAGGGAAATTGCAAATTTCGTGAGTACATGTCTTGTTTGTCAACAAGTAAAGGCCGAGCATTTCAGACCGGCAGGTAAATTGAAACCACTTGATATACCCCAATGGAAGTGGGAGAGTATTGGTATGGATTTCATTCTGGGTCTTCCTAAGACTCGAGGTGGTTATGATGCTATATGGGTAATTGTGGATCGACTGACTAAATCCGCACATTTCTTATCTATTAAGTCCAAGTGGACAGTCGATGTGCTGGCATCATTATATTTAAAGGAAGTGGTTAGGCTTCATGGTATCCCAGTCAACATTATATCCGATAGAGATCCGAGATTTACTTCTCATTTTTGGAAAGGATTGCAAGAATCTCTTGGTACCCGTCTGAATTTTAGCACTGCATTTCATCCGCAAACAGATGGACAGACCGAGAGAACTAATCAAATAGTGGAAGATATGTTGAGAGCTTGTATGATCGACTTCGGTGGAAGTTGGAGCGATCATTTAGCATTGATAGAATTCGCCTACAACAATAGTTATCAATCCAGCATACAGATGACACCTTTCGAGGCTTTGTATGGAAGGAGCTGTCGTTCTCCATTATGTTGGGATGAGGTTGGCGAGAAGCAATGGCTTGGACCGGATCTTATCTCGGAGTCATCACAAAATATTCGTATTATCCGAGACCGGTTACTTGTGGCTCAATCGAGGCAAAAGAGCTATGCTGATAATAGAAGAAGAGATTTGGAATTTCAAATTGGCGAGCATGTGTTCTTAAAAGTCTCTCCTTCAAGAGGTATTCGTCGATTCGGTATTCATGGCAAGTTAAGCCCAAGGTATATTGGTCCATTTGAGATCCTTGATCGAGTGGGTGAAGTCGCCTATAGATTGGCCTTACCTCCTCAATTATCTGGTGTACATAACGTATTCCATGTATCTATGCTTCGGAAATACGTGTACGACCCTAGTCACATCATTCAACATGTGAACTTTAAATTTAAGAAGGATCTATCTTATGAAGAAAGACCAGTGAAGGTTCTGGATCGAAAAGAGCAACAACTTCGAAATCGTTCCATACCGATGGTTAAAATCCATTGGAGTCGGCGTGGAATAGAGGAAGCTACATGGGAATCCGAGGACGCCATACGGAAGCGTTATCCCGATCTATTCTAGGTAAGCTATTTTTTCCTTACTATATTTTGGTCCAGTGAATTTGGAGGACCAAATTCTTTAAGTGGGGGAGGGTGTAAGACCCCGAGTTTCTGTACAAATATTAAATGTTGAATAGTGACTGTGGTAAATAGTAAATAGTAAAAATTTTGACTATCATATAAAAAAAATTCCAAAAAATGGTAATCAATTAGTAAAGACCATGGTAAACACTTTGGTCTTCTGTACTTGACCCTAATAAAATCATTTACATGGCTTAATCAGTGATTTAAGCCTGACTTAAAAACGCGGAAAACACTATTCATACGAAAATACAACTACCTTAGAAAAATCTGTAAAAATCACATCTGATAGAGGGTATTTTTCTTAGCAACTTTATCTTCTGAAGTTTCATCGGTAAAAATCAGAAACTCTCCCTATCGACTAAACCGTTGAACATTGGGTTAAATTATTATTTTAATCTTAAGATGGGGAGATTAACAATAAACCTCGTGATAAAATTCCATAAAAATCATATTATGAAAGAGCATGTCTTGATTAGTAAGTTTGTCTTCTGGGTCCAATTCATTAAAAATCATTTAGTAACATTAAATTGAGGTCTTAGTTAACCATTCCTTAATCTTTTGGATTAGGCTTAGATTAGGCTAACCTTACCTTGAGAAACACGTGAAATCGTGTTTTGGTTGGCAGAAACACGTTGTCAACAATGCAAAGGATTTTGCGGCTCTGACCAAACCGTGTGTGAAGATTAAACACTCCTCTTCCAAACCTATAAGTAGAGGAAGCCCCCTTAAACATCTCTTAAACACAAAAGGGTTCTTGCTGCTGTGAAGAAACTCTGCAAGTCTACTGTTCATCTTCTTCCCCATTCATCTTTCCTTATTTCATCGGTTAAGGTAGGTAACCATGGCACAAACCTTGAATTTGATAAATGGAATGAAAGGGCATCATGTTAGCTTGTAGAAACCATGCTTTTCCATTTATTTACGTACTCAAATGCATAAAACGCCGGATTTATGCTTCTGTTTCGCTATTCCCGTGTTACAGGGATTAACGGTTCCAACCGGACCGCTTTATCTCTTAGACGGTTCAGAACTGCCCGCCCGACTTATACAAACAGTCCAATTAGAACCGCCCGCCTTGTATAAAACGGCCCAATGATAACCGTTTTACAGCCAGTAGGTTTAACGGCCCACTGTCATCCGTTTAACTTCCAAAAAATTGATTTTTTTGCTATTTTGACCCATTTAACAATGTTAATTAGTAAAAATTGACAATCCACGTAAATAACAGATAATGACATGAGTAAATTTCTGTTATTTGCAATATCTATTTTGATAAATTGTTTAAAGTGAAAATCATTGAAATTCACTTGTAACTTTGGATAAATTGAATAAGTATGGTAAATAGCTAAACTTTACCATAGGTAATTTCTGTAAATTACTGTAAACCAGAAAATTACTGGCCGACTTATGGCAAGTCTTTGACCAATTAGCCGGACACTCCATCCGGCAAACTTTACATTTTTTTTTTACCGTAGAACATTTTTACCGTGGTAAATTATGGTTACATCATGACTATTGTTTTAACTTGATTAATTGATCGATTACCCTTGGATAATCTTCGGTCATATTTGAGCCCGGAATTGATCAATGGACATTAAACTGAAATTGGTTGGTTTAATTGTTATTGGCAACCCGGTAACTATTTTGCATAAATTATCTTATAATTAGACATTATCGTTATGCTTAATACGGATTCTCTTGAACTGTATTTCTTAAAATACGACCCGAATGGTTCGTATATTCGTTCTTCGGAACTTACTTCTCTCTCTCGAACGGCTTACTGTCAACCGTTCATTCTTGGCCCCGTGACTCGTTACTCATGTGAGTACGGCCCGGTGTTTGCCGTCCGACTACCTTGTTTTGAGTTTTTCATCGTGGTTATACTCTTGAATCAAATGAGGCAAGTGTCGTCCTTTACATCTTGTACCCGACAGAAATTCATCTGATTATATTGGCCATAATTGACTATGTCTAGACGGGGGATCGGTGATCCAATTGAAATGAAATGCCAACGCATCATAAGGGCCCGGTCTGGTCCTAGGGAGAGCGCCCGAAAAGATATTGAGCCCATTGGGATGTTTATGACAGGGTGAGGCATTGCACCCGAATACTTGACTTGACATGTTACGTCTATGACAAACTCTTGTTACTTGACTCGTGCGTATTTACTTGGCTACATGTGTAACATACTTGCTGGCCAAATTCTCTACTGTTACTTTACTTGTTCATTACTTGGTAAATTGTTATATTTCTTGACTTTGCAAGATATCTTTTACATTGTTTCTTTTATCGTATCGTCATTCTTTATTTACTGCATTTCATATAAATTGGAAATCAATGGTTAATTACGTAAATCTGTTTGTGGTTATCTACTGAGCGCGTTTAGCTCACTCCTACTTTTCCCCTCTTTCCAGGTGATGAACTTGTCGGGAATGGACTGGAGTGATATCGAGAGATAGTTTTAGTTTATTGAGTCAGTTTGTACCCTTAGTATTAGTGAGAGATTGTTCTAGTATTTTGCTTATTATTTGGATGTAGTTGTTCTACCCAGTATACTCAACTTTATTATCAATAAAACTCTGATTATTATCTTTTCCAACCTTTTGTGCAATGGTTTGCAATGGTTCAGAATTATTGCTCGCTTGCCCCTAACCGTACGTCCCGAGATTCCGCATCGGGGCGTGACAGTCTGTCCCGCCCCGGATTTGTAGCAGCGGAAACAGCTCGGAACGTGGCTGCAAACAATCGAGTCAAGCAGAGCATTGGAGGGTCAACTACCACAAGGAAGTAACTTGGTAAAACCCAATTTGTCAAAAGATTATTTATTAATAATACACTCATTATTATAATTCTAGATGACTAAATAGTACAATTATAATATTTAAAGGAAAAGACACGAAGTACAAGACTCTCAACTACAAAGCTAGACTTAATTCATTGGAAAGGATTCGTGTCTTCTAATAAAACATCACTCAGTCACTCTTCCCCTTCCACAATGGTGTGCATTTCAACTTCCATACTACCTGAAAAAATGTTAGAGGAAACTAGGTGAGTAAGAAGCTCAGTAGGATTTATATCTCTATCGCCATGCATCTTTAAGTGATTAACAGGTTGATAATGTAAATTTGCTAATGCCGAGGAAACATAGTAAATCATGGAATATTAATAGGATGATACAAGATGCATGCAATTGGTGATCAAGTAACTCATGGTAATAAAAAGGAGAGCAAATATAGAATGAACAATTAGAAATGTTAACATCTAATTGGCCATATCACGCAAGAGTGTACAAGTCAAGTATTCCAAGTGTTTCACGCGAGTCAAGCAAGTGTAAGTATTTATGAGTGAGTGGAATGTCGTAGATTAATCTATCTAGATAGTACTTTTGTGCGATGTCACACCGGGTCAGTAATAGCTCCCATGGGCATGAGTACTTTCGGGCGCTCCCCCGAGGATCAGACCGGACTCTATTAATGCCAGGCATCGAGGTTTTGGATCAATGACCGAAGAATGCAAATATATAGACATCCACATTAAAGTAATAATGATGGCCAAAGAAATTCAAGGTAAAGCTCATTAATTAAAGTACAGATCTTGCAAAATTTTTCATTCAAGGAACAAGTAATACAAGATCACAAGTAGTTATAAGAGAAGTTCAATATTGATTTAAGGCATCATGTTTAATGACATTAAGTCGATAAGAAGGCATCATGTTTAACGACGTTAAGTCGATAAAGGAATTAGATTGCCGAATAAGGCGCAATCAACCCTTACGAAAAACCTCATAAAATAGGTTAAGATCAAATTTTTCACAGTTGGGTGCTTAGCTAGAAAACCAAGAATCATGGTCAGATAAGAGGTAGGACAGTGGGAGGTTTCCCTCGCATTCGCAAGGGCCTAATTAAGTAACCACTTATCCACTTAAAGCGTTTGCCCGTGGACCTCTTCCCTTGAAAATCTAGCGAGCTACGTGACTTGTCGAAAACACGGTAACACGATAAATCGAAAATCGTTAAACTCGTATCGATCAAGATTATGTAACTAAGCCCATGTAGTTTTAACAGATAATATCTACTCCATTTAACATGCCGAAAAGATAGTATAATTATAGAGATCAAGGATATGATGAAGGTAACAAGAACAAGGAAGGAATATAAGCTCATTGAATATAATTATTTATCTTCCATATACTTAATTTAATCATGTGTGGAATTTAATGACATCCCACATAATATGATTTTGAACTTGAATTTAACAGATCTAGCATGAAAGACAATCTATTGGTTCAGAATCAACACGATCGTGGCAGAGATCGCGCATTCGGAACACGGTCTAAAAAGATACCGTGATCCAAGATGGAACTTCCGACGCTTAAAATCTTGATTAAAAACTCATGTCCAGTTGTATGGACATCCCCATGGCCTGAGTTACCCATAGGGGCTTCTGGAAATAGCGTACGGTGATGAACCCTTTTTTTAACCCCGGGATCGCCCGGGGGCGCTACTGAGAATGAGGTCCCCTAGGTGATTGCGATCATCAGGTCGCAGTCCACGGGGGGACCACATTCTATTTTTTCTTGACCTTTTCTCTTTTTTCTTAAAAAAGGCCCTTGGTAGCGGTCTCCCTAGTGACCGCGACCTCATGGTCACGGTCTCCAGTGAGACCGCGTTCTGATCGCGTGGTCTTGAGCATAACAGCGACCCTATATGGTCACAATCTTCACTATGACCGCGTTGATGATATATATATATATATATATATATATATATATTGAAAATAGTTGGATGGTGGGAAAACTTTTGTATTAATGCGGTTTATCAGGCCGTCACATTAATGTCGCGCCCTCTGTGAGCACCGCATTCAAAAATAGAATCCGTTCTACGAAAAACGGCGATACCCCTTCAATAAAATGCCTCTAACATGCTTAATACTCAATAAAAATTAGGAAAAATGGTATAGAATCAACGTCGACATGCATATGCATCTATTTCATGAATCAATTTGAGTTTAGCCTGAGAGATCACCTACCTTAAATCGAATCAAAGAGGAAGAAGGAAAACCAGGATGAACGCCCAAGAGCTCCCTTTCTCCTTCAAATCATGCCCCAAAATCGCCACTAATTTTTTCCTCAATGTAACAAAGACCTAGTGGGTGATTAAAGGGGCCTATTTATAGGAAAAATCTGGCCCAAAAAGTCCATATTCGTTTCTCCAAAAATCAAAATTCTCCACCTCCGAATTTAATATTCTAAGAGAATTCTAACTTTTCCACTAACCTAGCCTTAATTGGGTGGAAAACGTGGGAAAGATGCCTAATCCATGGTGGACTATGATGTAGGGTTTGAATTATGTGACAATCTTATAAAAGTTAGATTATTTTAATCATATAAAAGGGTGTTTAACATGTGCTACGAATTTTAACATTATTTAGCCTATTAGCCCATAATCCAGCCCATTATGGGTTATCAAATGGCCCAATTGTTAATCATAATCCATTCTAGGGAATTAATTAGGTCTCCTATAATTTTTTAGAAATTTAAAATGTTTAATTTTGATTTATTTCAAGGGAATTCAATTATTAAATATATTTATGCTTTAAAAAACATAATAACATCATTATGTCAAGAAAATATCATTATTTGAGAAATATAATATTAAAGTAATTCTATCCATTATTAAATCAAAATCTTTTAGTTATTTGATATATTTAACATTAAGAAATTATCGCATTCGTAATTACTTAATCTATTTTAGATCTTTAAAACACAATCTTATTTCTAAATCAAAAATTTCAATCCTTTTACAAAGATCTTAATTATTTAACCTGATTATTTAGAATTTAACTCACTTATCCAAATTAGAATTTGGGATTTTAGAGGTTTAAATTTTAAGAGATTAATTCCTTCTTTTAAACCCATGAAACTTTTAATTACTAGCCCTTTTCCTAATCAGAAATTTTATTTCACTAATTGAAACTACCCCTTATTTGTTCATAAAATTATATTCATTTAGTTATATTTTTATTTTAATTTGGGTTACTATAGAGTCGGCGTGGTATATGACGTTAGTGGACGCATCCAACCGGTGCTAGTGGCTAAGTACTTCAGTCACCCGTGGGTTTAGTTCCCGACCGAGAGTCGTGGTTCTCTGGAGTAGCGGCAGTGTGTTCTGACCGGGTGACTTTAGTGTGACTTCTCGCCTGGGAGGCTGAGGTTTTCCCGACCGCGTGGTCAGGGCTCTCTTGGTACCTATGATAGAATATTTCGGCGGTGTGGTTTCGTAGTGGCTCCCATCCGTGAGGACTTTTCCTACGTTAGAGGCTTCGTAGGTTCTTTCGATAGTGCAACCGCAACCTTCCTTAGATCTGCAGTTCCGATTCGAGATTGTTATTCCCCTGTAAGGGTAGGAGTAGTGTAGAGACTCCGTGATTTTGTCATGTTACTGTTCTATTGTGCTGGCCACCACTGTTGTTATCATTGTTAGTTTAGTTGCTTAACCACTATCACTGCTTTCCTTTACTATCGTTATTTCTGCTGCTGTTACTTTTGTTACAACTTTTGTTGTGTTGGGGATCCGCAGGACCGCTACTGAGCCAATGAGATGAGGCTCACTCCATGTTTTTTCAGGTGTAGCGCTTCTCATCGAGGTGGCGCGTCTCGGTCGGAGGTCTGTTAGCAGCCAGCTCGCTAGTGCCGGGGTATGCACCATGGTAGAGTATGTTTCCTTTTCTTGAAGGCTATACTTGTGGACTATACTCTATAAATCTATTTAATTGTTATAAAATGTTAATTTTATTTTTACCAGTTACTTGTTAATTTCTGTAGTTATTTCCTACTTTGTTTAGAATTTCAATGCATGACCACACCATCCCATTAACCCTTCAGAGCTTCCCAGCTCGTGGGTGGCGGCGTAGAATTTGAGTGATATCAGGTTTGACCCAGTATTCAGATCTTGGGTCGTTACGGATGGTACCAGAGCTTGGTTGTGGAAATGCATGGGAGTTCGAAACAGATGTAGAGACTAAGAGTCCAGAGAGTCCAGTACAGTCGGCAACTGGCATAGGGTGTTTTGTTTTATTCACCTTCCACTATTTTTAGTGTTTGTGTTAAGGGTCAGATGTCTCCGAGGAGGCTAGTTCGATCGTTGTCAGGGGCAGTGGCGACGGCTCTGGAGGAGCCGAGTAGAGAGGAGCTGGGTCGTGAGTCATCTCCTCCAGAGGTAGCTGCCTGTGGTGTGCCGAGTCAGACAGAGTTTTTCATTGGCATGTATCGATTTTTCGCACAGCTGTGGGGTCAACAACGTCGTGATCAGGAGGCTGGAGAGGGTAGTTCGTCGCATGGTGGCTGAGGACGTGTTTTGCGAGAGTTTCTACACTTTCAGCCATCGACATTTGAGGGCCAACCGGATCCTGATGCAATGAGATCGTGGATCGATGCAGTGGAACGAGTGTTCCGGTCGATGGAATGTGCGGATGGTGAGAGAGTCCTACTGGCGAGTTATCGGTTGCATGGTCCTACACTCTCGTGGTGGACCACGGAGTGGGAGACGACCTTTCAGCCTCGACCACTTCGGCATATTTCTTGGCAAGAGTTTGTTGAAGCTTTTGAGCAAACCTACAATCCTGAGTACATGCGAACGGAGTGGATGTTCTAGTTCCTTAATTTGCAGTAAGGTGAGATGTCATTGATGTAGTATCAGGCCCGTTTCGTGGAATTGGGCCGCCATGTTCTTCATGTGATGGCATATGAAGTTTTGAGGACCTGACGGTTTCTCTGAGGTTTGAGAGTTGAGTTACGACAGATCCTGATTGCGACTCGAGTTATAGGTCGGGACACGGTGTTCTAGGCAATGGGGGCTTTGGAGGTAGACATTTTGAGGACCCGGGAGTCTCAGGCAGAGCAGTTTTCACCTGGTCAGGTTCAGCCGATTGAGGATCAGCAGATAGAGGTTCAACAGCTTCGAGCCAGCCATCCTTGATGAAGTCTTCACCTTCTGGTAGGCATCCTCGGAGATTGGGATGGAGATACAGGTAGTGGCTTAAGGGTCAGAGGCAGGCGTCTGAGGAGAGCGTGCCATAGTCTTCGGTCCAGATTCAGCAGTAGAGTGTGGTTGGAGGTCACCAGGGTTAGTGTTTGAGTTATGGCAGGCTGCATCCAGGCAGATTGTGTGCGAGTGCTGGGAGGTGCTACAGGTGTGGTCTGGCTGGACACAAGGCACGTGATTGTTCTGAGGGGCCACACCAAAAGAGGTACCCATTTTTGATGCAACGAGGTGCGGTTCTCTAGGGGATGCGGTGCATGGTCCTGGTTGTAGTGGAGACATCCCACCTCCCGGGAGGTATGCGTTATTTTTTTTGAGTTAATTCTATTCTATGTATTTTTATTTAATTCCACGGCTCTCTTGTTCTAATTGTGTTTATATTCCCCCTTAAGTATTTAGGAGTTTGTAAAAGTGTTTTGCGTGTTGGCAATGGAGCTGATTGTTGGGGGTTGTATACCTTTTTCCTGGGTGTTATGGTGAAGAGCCGCTGAGGGGCTGCGTGGTCTATTGAGTAGGGTTACCAACTGGGCTAATATGTCGTGTTGTGAGGCCGGCGTTGGGCCTCCCGTGGGGTTTTGGTGAAGAGACCTGCAGCGTTGCAGGTGGGTTCTTGGGCATAAAAGGAAGGCTGCGTTCTAGAATTGAGGGGTGTTGGGTTCTTCACCCATACTTTTGGATTTAGCCTACTTATGTTGGGGGGGCGTGTCATGACGGATGTCAGGTTTCCCCCTATTCATGTGTATGGTTGGTGTTGCGTCCCGCAACGGAAGCGTGGTGGGCCCATAACCCACAGGCTCCAGGATTGGATTGGTGGTCGAGAGTGGCAAATGTTTTGATGTTGAGTAAGTCCTGGAGGTTCATTGGTCAGTTGTAGAGAGTTGCATTGGGATATGAGGCTATGTTGGCCTTGTGCGTGGCCTTAGTTGCCGTGTATTGGCGACAATATAGTGCTGAGTGATAGATGGGATTGGCGGATCTAGAGAGGATGGGTGAATAGATCAACCCCTTTTTCTCACTAGAAACTAAAGATAGAAATTACTACAAAAATTGAAGGAATATAGGAAACCCCTATTTTGCAAGATACAAGTAGAGAGATTGAATATCAAGCCTAGTCAAGCATCCAGTGAATATCAAACACACACACAAACCAATGAGATAGGGTTTTAAGGTGGTTCGATCTTTATCCAGAGACTTACGTCCACCCCTCACTCAACCGAGTGAGACTTTACTAGTGCACACGCAACAAACAGCTGATACACAGCTTCAAGCAGAGAGAAATCTCTCTAAATCGCTGACAAACAGCTTGTGGGCACACAAGGCCCAAACCCACAGATCTGAGACTACACTCAGTCTGTCTTCCTACTCACAAGGTAGGGAACATTACATAATGTCTGAATCAAAAGAAGAAACAAGAAACAAAATAAACTTGATAGAATAGACATAATGCATCATTGAGAGCGGATAATAAAGATCCTGTCTGTGGACTGGAGAGCATTCACGATGGCTTCCAGAAACGCGGCCTCTTCACCAAAAGCTTGACTAGTTGCAGGTTGAGGCTTCTAATAGCTATGCAGAACTTTCAAGTTCAGACCTCCTCTGCTAGCTGGACTGCAGAGAGCTGATGAGGAGTCCACCACGGGTTGCTTTCTTGCTTGGAATATCAAGATGACGAGATCGGCTGCAAGGATCTCCAACACTTCTCTATTTCCTGGTACCTGTTCTTCACGGTCCAGAGAAATGGGGCTTTCAAAAACTTCTTTCTCAAGCTTAGCCACGGACGCCTCTTACTCCTTCTTCCTCAAAATGTTCTTCTTCTGTCTTCTCTCGTGCACACCACGCGCATGCCCAAGGAACGAATCAAATTTGCTGTGGGGGCCACCTCTGGAGGATGTCAGTGTAACAGATGATTCTCTTTGACAAGTAGTCTTCCAGAAGCACCTTTCTTGTACGAACAGGATCCCAATGATTGCTTGCAGATCCTTGTTCTAGGTAGTTATCAAATTTAGATCCGCTCTGCGCGTCATCGATGGTGTCGACACTCTTCAGTTGAAGTGTCGACACTTCCCACTTGATTCTTGAAGAGTAGTTGCGATCTTCACTATGGTGTCGACACTTTCAAGCCTACAGGTCGACACTGGTACCATAAGCACAAACGGTCGCAAGCCTTTTGAACTGTAGTGCCGACACTTCACCTTGCTGGTGTCGAGGCAGGATCCTCAGACAAAACCAAGCTTCTGTCGCATTTGAACTGTGGTGTCGACACCATCATCTAGCAGTGTTGACACTCTGAGCATATCGGATCGTAAACAGAACCAAGAAACTTTCATGATTGTTCTGTAGTGTCGACACTCTGTTAAAGCAACGTCGACCTGTCTTATGAACACTTCCACAATTTAATTAGTCATACAACAAATATTTAAACTAAGACCACCAATAGTGATTCATGGTATGTTATCGTCAAAACCTGGGGACACAATATTCTCCCCCTTTTTGATGATGATAACCATCAGTCATTTTACATGGTCATTCACATGGAATTCTATTATTGTAGACATAAGGTGTTCAACAAAAAATAAAGAACCACACAAACTTTTCATACAAATCAAAAAGAGTTCCATACAAAAGTTTATGCAATGCTATGTATGCAATATGCCAACTGAAATTAAACGTGACACTTTTAACATGTGTCCCTCACTCTCCCATGTCTCTTTGACTCTCTCTCACCCCCTTTATCATCAGCAAGGAGGGGGTGTTCCAGTGTGTTGTCGTGGCTGAGGAGGCACTGAGCTAGATTCAAGCTGCCAGGAAAATCTGAAGGCTTGAGTGTCTTATAATGATGGGGACATCAAAGTAACACCACTAATTTTTTTAATTTACATTTGTATCCATTTGTTTGCATTTATATCCTTGGGTAATTGGGTTTGCAATTGTAAGGCATTATAAGCCAATTTGTTAGTCCTTAGGGATCTTTGGGTTTCTTTGCAAAAGACCAGTAGGTCCAGCAGGGTCTCCCACCCTCTTTCCCATCAGTCCACCTAGGTTCTAGGGCCCACTTGGGCTGGTCTTTGGTCCATGGGAGGACTTGGACCAAGGGGACAAGAAGGAGGAAATTTTAACATTCTCTCCCCCATTTTCAAAGGGGCGCCCCCCCTTATTAGTTTTTTTATTCATGTTGTAATTTTTTATTTATGGTCATTTGACCACATGCGAGAAAGAATTAAATATTCTTATCCCTAACCCTAACCCTAGATCTGGTAAGACTTATAGAAGACATGTATTTTCTATTTTCATAACAATTAATGAAGAAGAAATCAGAAAATTGGCATTTGCCTCCAAGAGCCCAAGGACGCCCCCCCCTCTCCCAACCCCTTGCAGCTGGATTGCTGCAAATTTCTTGAGGTGTGAAGTCTCCATATCATCCCCTCTCTGAGTGAGAAGCTCAGCACCGCCGCCTCCACCGCCATCGAGCCGCCGTCGCACCGCCGCCGCCACCACTTCACCGGAGTTCTGTCCACCTCTGGATAGAAGCTTGAAGCCATATTTTTATCTCCCAATAAGGGGATCTGTTCGACTTCAAATTTTGAGGGTGTGTTCTTCCTATCATCCCCCATCCCCAGTTCAAATTTCGTGTCATTCCTCCATCGTTTGTTATTTTTCCCCGATTTTTAGTTTTCCCCCAGCATTCTGCCAGTTTACAGATCTACGGGATAGTGTCTTGTTGTTTTATTTTTTCCGCCCTCTTAGTCTTCTCCAAAAAATCCCAAAAATTTCATACGTGATCCTGACATCCCCCCTTCCACCCATAATTTTTACAAAGTCTAGATCCATCATTTTTATTTTGTCAAAGTTGTTCTTCAAACAGATCCTTTTCTGTCCTGTGTGTTCTAGATTCCGAGCCAGAAAAGAATCTGTGCCACAGTCGTTTTCATTTTCAATCCTTTCACTGGATGGATCTGAAAATAATATATGTTGAAGCCCTTTGAGTCTAGTTTCCAACGGTACCAGTCTCGCTTGGATCCGACACCGGATCTGAGCGCAAGAATTATTTTCGTGAAGGTGCACAGATCTGACCCGAGTCAGGACAGTAGAAGTAGTCCGGGAAGTAGTTCCACCAAAAACAATACAGAGACAGAAAAATTCCTATAACACCAGGTGGTTGTAGATATATAAGCTAGCTTCGCAACTGTGCTAGTTTCACGTCGAACCGACATCGGAGCTGATCGCAGCAATTTTTTTCGCCGAGTCACGCAGTGCTAAACAACAGAACCAGCTCGGGACAGCGAGCAGCACGGCCACCGGTCGGCATCGACGGAGCTGTCCAACAAGCTGTCTGTCAACCCAAGATCGGTCCTCCCGGGCCCCACTTGTAGCCCTTTACCTCCTTGCATGGAGTGGGCACATAAATTCACTTCTGTAATTAATTACATTTACTGTATCGGGAGTTACGGTCTTGGCCGGGGTCGTCTTCCCCACGCCCGAAGCGTGGAGGTATCGTGTCTGCTCCCCTCATTGCATTTTACTTATTTCGTATGTATTCTATTGCCGCTGCGAGAGTGATAGGAAATTAGCTCGACATATATTTTTATCACAGCTGCGAGAGTGAGTGAGTGGAACCCGTCCCGTGATTCGATCCGAGCACGCAGAAAAGCCGATACCCGAGACTCATTGTCGGTTCCTCAACCGCACAGATCCATGCGTTTCCCTCGTTTATGGACGTCCGCGAGCTAGAGTCTAAAGTTCGCATCAAGTGGGTCTTGAGTCCGCTGTCCGTCCTGCATCAAATGGTATCAGAGCCAAGTCGAGTCTAGGGTAGTCAGTCCCAGGCGTCGCATTGCATCCCAATAACCCGGTATATCAAAAGTTGTTCCCGGAACGATTGGTTACGCCTATTGGGAAGGTAGCACCTTGCGTCGAGAGGATCTTCGGATCCCGTAACTCCGCCAAGTACCAGATATGGGTTGTGTCTAGGTTTATAGGCGAGTCAGCATTCCAAACTTTGCATTGTTGGCTTAGGGTCGTGTCTAGTCAATTTGGGAGTCAGTTTGTCTTGTCACCAAGTGTCAACATGTCGGCCGAATAGAGCACCGTGTCCCATGGATTTCTAATCTCCCATGTGATATCATTGGTTGCATGACACCTATGGGCTTAGCAACCATCCACTCCACTTCCAAAGGCCCGAAGCAACGACCTTTGATGACTCCAAAGTCCCGAGCGACTACCTCTAATGGGAAGCCACCATGGACAAGTATTTCACTTGTTACATCATGTCCGATGCCATGCAAGTTATTTTTGCCCAAAAGTAGCTTGTTCACGCCGCCGCTAGGAAATGGAGAGACATTGAATGTTTAAGGGAGATTAGGAGGCAATGGCCCATCGAGTCATGGCGCCAAATGAAAGCCGAGCTTAGAAAGGTCTACTTGCCTCACCCAGTCGCCTCCAACCAGCCCCACCTTGCCACCTCCCACCGAGAAGGTCATAGTCTGAGACGAAGGGACCCACATGTAGACGAGCCTAGACCCATGACTAGGCCAAGTGATTATGGGCGAGTCCATCACGAGGCCCCTACTCCAAACCCCACCATTGCCAAACTCTTCAAAACCATTTCAGATTGGTTGGATAGGATGTGGACGCAACCCCTGCCCAAGCCTAAGGAGGTCATAGCCGGTAGTCTGAACCTGGTGCCTTCTACGGAGTCCCCAAGTCCTCTCCCCATCATAGAGGACGTCCTCTCCCCATCCTAGAGAGATGTTTCACACCGAGAAGGGCCACCCCAAGGACCTCTTCCTCTCAGGGAGGACATTCCTTCCCCACCCATGAGAGCTCCATTGCCACCACCCTCACCTTCCGATCTTTATTCGGAGCCACCTCAGCCAGAACCACCCATTCTTCTATCGGGGAAGTTAATCATCGACGAGCCCTTCTTAGTTGGCTCAAGAATGGCTTGATCCCAAGACCACCTTGCTACCCATCCATGGACCCCACACTATAACTAGTGCCTGTCAACTCATTCCACACCACTTTTTAGTCTTTTCACCATGTTAATACATTGGAAGACCTAATTAAGGGATTAGATTGGCAATTAAAGTTGACTTGTATGTTGGCCCAAGATTTCGACCAACCCAAAAGTCGTAGCTTCACCCATCCAGCCCTAGGGTCCATTACCTCCGTGTGTACAGTGGGTCATGTCACCACGGAGGTTCTCTTATTCCTCCCCATGGCGGCCGAGCCAAATTTCATTCCATTTATCCTGAGGGAGTAACCATACCTTCTACATATGACCGTCGTCCCACCTACCACAATGAATGAAGGTGATCATTTACACCTTCAAGAGTTTCAAACATGGGACTGTGTCATGAGGGAATCCATATCGCGGGGTCACACATTCTTTGATCCCTTCGATCCTTCCCCTCGTGAACCCCTTGACCTACCATATCTCCTCCACTTCTTCAGGGAAGTGCACTATCACATCTCTACCCCAAGGGCAAGTCCACCTACACTCCGCTTGGAGCCCGTTCATTGGGGTACGGACAAATGTGACTTCGGCTCACCTGGCCCACCCAAACCTCCAAAATCCCAAGGGCCATCAGTGCATGATTGGTTTACTTTAGGATGTCTAGAGTCCTCCCAAGTTGACTGAGGTCCGGTGCACCTTAAATCCACATTTGGATGTTCTGGTCCACCATTGCATAAGTATGGGTCGGACTAACAGTAGGTTTGTCAAGGGTCATGTGTGAGTGTGTGTTTTCTTTATCTATCTAGTTTGTCAAGAGTCTATACATACATGTGTGAGTCCATGTTTTTCTTTATTTGATTCCGAGTCTATACATACGTGTTTGTTGAGTGCATAGTGAGTCTACATGCATCGAGTCGAGTCGGTCTTTACAAGCTCGCGATGTTAATCCCTTTAGAGTGTGAGGCAAGTCGGATCTAATGCGTACATTGTAGGCTTGCTGGAATTTGGGATCGGCTCCATATTCAAAGTCTCGGATCTAGTCACCTATAGGGACCCAGTGGTGATTCCTAGTGAGTCATTGAGCCATCTTCCCCCCTGTTGAGAGTGACCCCACCCCGGAGTGTCCATCACTAGCCTCATTCCCCAGCAGCGTGAGCATATGGAATATATACGGGATGAGCAGGTGACGACTACTTAGAGTGGAGCGTACTCCGCGCTTCCTAGTGTGCCTGATCCGCAGCAGCCGTACCCCTTACTCGACGGGGTCGAGTTTCTCCCACCCGGGGAGAATTGATGGGGACATCAAAGCAAGACCACTAACATTTTTTTTAGTTTACATTTGTATCCTTTTTATTTGCATTTATATCCTTGGGTAATTGTGTTTGCAATTGTAAGGCATCATAAGCCAATTTGTTAGTCCTTAGGGATCTTTGGGTTTCTTTGCAAAAGGACAGTAGGCCCAGCAGGGTCCCCCACCCTCTTTCCCATTGGTCCACCTAGATTCTAAGGCCCACTTGGGCTGGTCTTTGGTCCATGGGAGGACTTGGACCATGGGGACAAGAAGGAGGAAATTTCAACATTTTCTCCCCCATTTTCAAAAGCCCCCCCCTTATTGGTTTTTATTCATGTTGTAATTTTTTATTTATGGTCATTTGACCACATGGGAGAAAGAACTAAATATTCTTATCCCTAACCTTAACCCTAGATCTGGTTAGACTTATATAAGGCATGTATTTTCTATTTTCATAACAATTAATGAAGAAGAAATTAGAAAATTGGCATTTGCCTCCAAGAGCCTAAGGGCGCCCCCTCTCTCTCCCAACCCCTTGCAGCTGGATTGCTGCGAATTTCTTGAGGTTTGAAGCCTCCATATCATCCCCTCACTGAGTGAGAAGCTCAACACCGCCGCCGCCGCCGCCATCGAGCCACCGTCGCACCGCCGCTGCCACTTCGCCGGAGTTCTGTCCAACTCTGGACAGAAGCTTGAAGCCGAATTCTTATCTCCAAATCAAAAGATCTGTTCGACCTCAAATTTTGAGGGTGTGTTCTTCCTATCATCCCCCATCCCCATTTCAAATTTCATGTCATTCCGCCGTCGTTTGATATTTTTCCATGATTTTTATTTTTCTCCCAGCAATCTGCCAATTTGCAGATCTGCGGGACAGTGTCTTGTTGTTTTATTTTTTCTGCCCTCTTAGTCTTCTCCAAAAAATCCCAAAAATTTCATACGTGATCCTGACATCCCCCCCTTCCACCCACAATTTTTACAGAGTCTAAATCCATCATTTTTATTTTGGTCAAAGTTCTTCTTCAGACAGATCCTTTTCTGTCCTATGTGTTCTAGATTCTGAGCTAGAAAAGAATCCGTGCCATTGTCGTTTTCATTTTCACTCCTTTCACTAGATGGATATGAAAATAATATATGTTGAAGCCCTTCGAGTCTAGTTTCCAACAGTACCAGTCTCGCCTGGATCTAACACCGGATCTGAGGGCAAGAATTATTTTCGTGAAGGTGCGCAGATCTGACCCGAGTCAGGACAATAGAAGCAGTCCGAGAAGTAATTCCACCAAAAATAATACAGAGACAGGAAAATTCTTGTAACACTAGGTGGTTGTAGATCTCGAAGCTAGCTTTGCAACGGCGCTGGTTTCGCGTCGAACCGACGTCGGAGCTGATCGCAACAAATTTTCTCACCGAGTCGCACAGTGCTGAACAACAGAACCAGCTCGGGACAGCGAACAACACGGCCACCGGTCGGCACCGACGGAGCTGTCCAACATGCTGCCCGTCAACCCAAGATCGATCTTCTCGGGCCCCACTTGTAGCCCTTTACCTCCCTGCGTGGAGTGGGCAGAGAAATTCACTTCTGTAATTAATTACAGTTACTGTACCGGGAGTTACGGTCTTGGCCGGGGTCGTCTTCCCCACTCCCGGAGCGTGGAGGAATCATGTCCGCTCCCCTCATTGCATTTTACTTATTTCGTATGTATTCTTTTGCACTGCGAGAGTGATATGAATTTAGCTCTACATATATTTTTATCACTGCTGCGAGAGTGAGTGAGTGGAACCTGTCCCGTGGCTCGATCCGAGCACGCGGAAAAGCCGATACTCGAGACTCATTGTTGGTTCCTCAACCACGCAGATCCACGAATTTTCCTCGCTTAGGGACGTCCGCGAGCTAGAGTCCAAGGTTCGCATCAAGTTGGTCTCGAGTCCGCTGTCTGTCCGACATCATATAACTCCTGCTGTAGTTGAGATACTGTGGCAGTTAGAGATTCTACCTTTTCAATAAGAAGCTAGTCTCTTTGTTGAACAAACTGATGTAGAGCTTTGATGTTTCCATTAATGTCCTCAAGCCTGTTATGCGACATGTCACAAATATGTTATGTTTGAGCCTTTTGCTGTGAGGCTTTTTGTGGGACATAGGATGAAGTGGCTTCTATCTTAGGAGGATACCAGCCCTCACTTATGTCTTCTAAGGTTGGTGGGAAATGCTCTTTAAGAATTCTGATCTTTTCAATGACTTTGTTGAGTCCCGAAAGGCGGCAATCAATAGGGGAGGGGTGAATTGATTGGACAATTAAAATTCCTTGGGAGTGGAACAAGATAATTAATCATATAAGCACTAGATCTCACTCGAGCATGAACACATTTGTGAATGTGTGTGGATATAGGTAGGTGTTTGACAATGAAATTGGTGTACGCTCAACTCACCGTGAAGCTCACTTGATTATGGAAGCAGATGAACAAATCACATGTGACACACTGAATTTTTAGGTGGTTCGGGTACACTGCCGTGTCCCCTATGCCCACCCCTCACTCATGAGGATCAAGACTTCACTATGAAGTGAGCCACACACAAACGCTGTGTAGAACAGCAAACATACACATGCGGCACCCGATTTAGGCTACCACACACACACGTTCGTGTTTCCGAACACGAACAACACACACACATATCTGAATCAAGTTTTACATCAAATACTCAAGTAGACACAAAGTAAATCTAAGAGTAGAGATTGAAGAATGATTTATCGTGGTTGGAGCTCCCCCTTTCACTTCTTTGAATGTAATTGAATGCTTCTGCAAGAGAAAGATCGATCCTTGAGGAAGAATGAAGTTTTGTCAACCAAATGAGGTTTCAGCTTTGATAACCCACGCAGCTTGTTGTTGGGGTTGGTATTGAGACTTGATTTAAGCTTCTTCCCTTCACTTTCAGGTTCAGAATAAGGTGGAAGAAGGGCTTTGAGTTGCTGCTTCGAACCTGCACTCACCAAGGTTAGAACTTGAAAATCAACTCTAGATCTTCCTTCTTCCTCTAGGTTTTCGACCAAAAGAGAAGGGTATATCCTTCTAGGATGGTCAAGGGACACCATTAGGACAAGATCCATGAAATCTGGAGGAAAACAAGGCGGATGGACGTGGGTAGTTGGACAAAAGGTTCGAGGATGCAAAAGTCCTAAATCACGGCTCCGTGTAGGTGTCGACACCTGGTGTCGACACCTTGGGCATTACAAGGAGCAAAAACACCCAACAGAGTCCCTGGACGCTGGGTGTCGACACCTGGTGTCGACACTTGGTGTTCTGGCTTGCTGCCAGGGTCACAACAGGTAGGTGTCGACACCAGGTGTCGACACCTCCTGGACTGGCTGCTGGAAAATGGTTCTGGAACAGGGTGTCGACACCTGGTGTCGACTTTTGCCCTGCCAGAAGGCTTAAAGACCCAAAAAGATAAGTACTGAAGCATTAACTCCTCCAAGGATGATGGCATGATAAAATGAGATTGCTAGGTGGTCTTCCAACCTGTAAAAACACCAAGTATTCGTCAGATTGATACAACATCGTAGAGCTCACAAAATAACCATTCATTTCAACTTGTTTCAATGGAAGTGAGGAAACTTAAAAAGATGTTAACAAGGTAGGCTTATTCAAAACCGTTTCCATTTGTTGTTCCAAGAGTAACGGAGTAGGGAGGAATGAACAAATTCATATCAAACCACATATCAATATTTCCCTCATCATTTTACCTGAAATCACCTTCGGTCCTCAATTGCTTGCTCATTTGTTGAAGTGTCCATTCAAAGACCATTAGAGTATTAACCAGTAATCTCCATTGCATGATTAAATAGATGTGGTGTTCATAAGAGTACAAACCGGTTCACTCAAAACCATGATCGCACATTTCATTCATTAATCATCAAAACTCATTGCTCCACACATTATAACCTCGGGGGCAAACAATCTCCCCCTTTTTGATGATGACAATAATGCTATGTGCTACGATTTATACAAAGTGACTAGAGTGAGGGTTTTGGTGCAATATGCAAACATCCATTTCATGTAAATGGTATTCATGCGATGAATCACAAGCATAACTACAAACATAAATATTAATTGATCGGAATGACATTCACAACCACAAGAGGATTTCCACAGCCACACTTAAAAGCCTCGTTAATTTTTGTGTGTTTGATTACATGATACAAAATGCCACCACATAAACTACTATGCTCATGCAATGACTGCTGCAAGGACTCAAGAGACAAGACTGACTAAACTTAAGACTGAAGACTTCGACAACATGAGACCATACAGGCAACGCACCAACGCATGCAACACACAATAACATGAAAGCAAATAGAACATAGCATATAACTAGATAACTCTCCCCCTTTGGCATCAACAAAAACAAGGGGAGCCGGGAGTACAAGTAGCAAGTGCCAACACAAAGTACCAAGACTCAATCAGACCCGGAGGATGGCGGAGGAGGAGGTCGGCGAATATAATCCACGATGGCTTGGAACTGTTCGGTATGAGCATCCATGGCAGTTTTGAGATAGTCAAGGGATGTGTTGATGGACTGGAATTCCTGGAGATATGTGGTATGATTAAGCTTCAATTCGGCCACATCCTGAGTAAGAGTATCCACTGTCTCCCTTAGCTCACTCACATCACCACTCAAGGTCTCCACAGTCAATTGTATCCCATGAACATCCGTGGAGGCGGCTAAAGTGCTGGATGTCCCGCCATGTACAGGCTGATCGTCGGCTTCTTCTTCTTCCTCATCAGAATCAACTGCATGCTCTTTCTCTTTCACAGATTTTAGATGCCGAACCAAATGACCGTGAGCATTTCTCTCATAGCCCATATTCTTGCAAACAGAATGAACAGTGTAGATATCACCTTCTCTCAAGGTTTGACAAGGTTCCTTGCTCAAATCAATGGCAGCCTTACGCAAAACACCAGTTAAGGCGGCGGCATATGAAAGAGTGCGATTCCGATTATGAAGACATGCAGTGATATGACCAAAGAAAAGTGCAGGGAAATTGATCTGTTGCCCTTGCAGTGGATTAGCAATAATAAAAGTCTAAATGTTTGTGACTTTTTCCCTTCCTCCTGCCTTTGGAAGCAAAATAGTGGTCACCATATGATGGAGAATGCGCTGCAATGGGGGAAAATGATTTGCATTTAAGCCACTGACGGTTCTATCTTGCATTTCATCCCCGGTCAGGAGTTCATATGCCACATCTTCATCAATCATTGCCTCCCCATGAAGTTCGCCAGTAATAGGCATCTTAAAAGCATTAGCTAACTGTTCTTCAGAGATACCAAGAATTTGTCCATTCACCACTGTCATGTATTTGTTGTTCTTGAAAAACATATTTCCATAATATTGAAGAACAAGGGAATGATATATCTTCCGATGATCAGCCATAAACGAAAGAAGGTTCGGTTGATTTTTTACCAAAGGGAGCAACTCAGGGAGTCCTTGGTGAAGATCGTTGAAATCAACTGCTCGCGGTCGGAGAACCTTCCGATCCATCATTTTGAACTGTGTGGGAGTGGGCTTCTCCAGACTGGCTTCATGCTCTTTGCGCTTAGCCCGAGCTTCCCTCTTTCGGCCGGATTCCTTAGTGGGTTCCTTGCCTAGCGCACGTCTTTTGGGTGCCATGGGGGAACCAATCTTGTGCGTAGACGAAGGAGGAGATGAGGAGTTGATTTGGGGCGACAATGTAGCCCTTACTGCGGGTGGGAGGAATCTCCACGGATCATCCATGCTCCAGGGAATAAATAGTTGAAGGAGAGGCCGCGGATGCTCGTCCAAGGAGAGGGCGCGGGTGCTGCGGTTACGTCTGCGTGTTCTAGGGCTGGAAGGTGTGGAGGGTTGAGCAAGAAAGGGATTTTGTGGATGAAAGAGAGCAGCACTGATTGCGTAGGGGCCTTAGGGCATGAGGAGGAGTGGGTTCAAGGGGTTGGAGAAGGGTTTAAAACCCTTGCGAATCAGTTGCATCGCCCAGTTCTGCCCGGAAAAAAAAGAGAACACACAGGGCTAGGTGTCGACTTTATGTGTCGACACCTTCCTGTTATCCAAGGAAAAAGGAAGTTTTAGCAGAGATGTGGAATTCCAATGAGCAAAGCTTGAGCCCCAAATGACTATATGAATAATTTGATCAATGCAAAAGGGATATTTTGTGGGAATGTCAATTTGGGGTAGTTCTGAGCCAAAGTAAATCACATAGGGCCTAACTCCATAACCGATTTCCCGAACATGATTCATCCCGAACTTCTAGTGGTAATGCATTATTATCCAAGGAATATATAGTCATAGAAAATCAAGGGAGGTTAAGAATGTTTGGGTTTTTCAATAAGGTATATATATTCACACACAACAAGCATTTGGATTACTCATACAAGCATGCAAAATGCAACACACATTACAATCATGATGCATATGCATGATCCAAGAAGATTACATAAACTAAACATCTAGTGGTGAAATGCAGATGCAAATGCATAAAACGAACTAAACAAGAACAAGACACTCACTGACTGTCTAGACGACAAATGCCTAACTCTCTTCTAAAAGAAGTGAACTTGTCTTCATTGAGGGGTTTAGTGAAGATATCGGATGCAATGCCCCGGATCCTTGGTAGATCTTTATTGGATCTTTTGGATTTGTTTCGGTGAGTTTCGGTTCGCTTTTGTGGCTTCCGAGTTGAGCTTTACGATCCGTGTGGGTTTTTCTCTCGTACTAGTTACGGAACCCTACGGTGAGTTTATTTGTCAGTTCCTCGACTCGTGAATGCTGCAGCGACGATGTACTCTTTGAGCCGGTCGTTTCAACTATTTTTGAGTATTTTTCGGAGATAGGGCCAGAAATCGGATTATTCAGAAATTAGGAAAATTCCTAATTTCTTTTCCTTTTTCTTTTCCTTCATCTCTCCTCCCTTCTCATTTTCACCGCCGCCGTCTCTCTCTCCCGTTTTCTCTCCTCTCGAGCTTCCTCGGCTCCGGCTGCAGACGGAGGACCTAGGAGCGAGTGTTGGGGATGCTGTGGAGCTGACTGGGTGCGCGACAGGGCGATGATGGAGTGGTTTTGGCGCGATCCCGAACGGTGGATTCAAAGCCGGTGTTTGAGCTCGCGGCGTGGTTTTCGGCGCGGTTTAGTCCCTTCGGGGCACGGTTTCTTCGGTGGAGGTAGGGAGATGGACCGCCACCTTATTCTGCACGTTTCCTCTGTTTCCGTGCATGATTTGGTGCTCGATCGGGGGAGATCGGGCCGATTTTATGAAAATCATAGTTTTTGGGGTTTTCAGGGTTCGTTGGAAAACGGTAACCATTTGTGGTGTGGTTAGTGTTGAATTGACCGCTGGGATGTCTGGATCCCATCCATGCTAGTTTCGTGTTGATCGGTTGTCATTCGGGGCCGGTAGGAGTCCGGGAACCTCGGTAACTCGTTTAGGGTCGATTTGTCCAAATCGCCCCGATCTCTCGTTTTAGTGCTTGCATGTGGTCTTTTTAGCCTCCCGATGTTGTTTTTCATCGTCTAGCTTTGTTTCCGCTGCGCTTCGGCGTGAATGGGGCATGGAACAGTTTGATTTGGCCAATCCACTGTTTTCTCGCCGTGACCGGTGTAGCGGTCATTTCAGTGACCGCCAGAGGTCCCTGACGGCCCTACGATAGACCGTCACAGTGTCTGGGCGTTTTTAGTTCTTCGTGGCTTTGGGAGTGTGACGGCCCAGGGGAGGTGCGTCACAGCTCTCTGACGCGTCCGGGGTGATGCGTCACGCCTGTTATGTCGTTTAGCGTTTTGGTTAAGGCGGTTCCTCTGACGCGCCTGCCCTAGTGCGTCAGAGTCTTGTAACGCGCCTGGTGTAGGCCGTTACGTTGCATTTGACTTGGACTTTGACCGTTGAGGTGGTTTGTGTAACGGTGGTGTCCCCGTGCGTCACAGCGTTGTAACGCGCCTTCCCCAGGCCGTTACGTGCTGTTTTGGCCGAGTTGGGTGGTTGTGCCGTTGGCTCTAATGGCCACGCCCTCGTACGTTAGGCTTGTGTAACGCGTCCGTGATGGACTGTTACGTGCCTTTCGGCCAGGGGTTCCTTGACTGGAGCCAGTTGGCCCTGACGCGCCTGCTTTGCCGCGTTAGGCTGTGTGACGCGCCTGGTCTAGCGCGTTACGTGGTTCGAGTTACCATTTTTGTCTCGGGTCTGTTGGCCCTGACGCGTCTGCTCCCGTGCGTTAGGGTGGCGTAACGCGTCTGTTGTCATGCGTTAGGCCGCTATAACGCGCCTGCCCTGGCGCGTTACGCTGTTCATGTTATGGTTTCGAGCGTATTGGCTCTGACGCGCCTGCCCTGGTGCGTCAGGTTTGTGTAACGGCCCAGCGTTAGACCGTCACGTTCGTGTAACGGTCTAAGGGTGGTGCGTTACGGTCCTTCTGCTCCGATTTCTGTGGTTCTGGTTTCTGACTATCTTGGCTTGTCCTTGTGGTCTGCCCGCTTCCCTGTGGATGTCTCTGGACGTCCTATGAGGGCTAAGACTACGTTATAAGGTAGTCAGGAGTCTTCTTGCTTGAGGTAGGATCCTTTTCCTACTGTTGAGTCGTCTTTGTTTGGTTCTAGTTAACCCGGGGTGACCCAGTGGTTGACAGGCGACCTTGTGTGGGTGTCTTGGCGGTTCTGTACAGTCTGAGACACTGGTTCTGGATGCCTCGAGGTATTGTTTTACCTCAGTTTACGTGTCCAGGCGTGTCTGAGGGCCTTCGGTGTTCCCTCAGGTCTCCGTGAGTCGTTTCTTGCGGAGTGTCGTTTCCTCTGGCTTAGGATTAGATCGATTGGCAGCTTGTTCCGCCGTTTGTGACGATCTTGCCTTTGAGTCGTCCGACTCAAGGATCGTTACGTTGTAGGTCTAGTTGCCTAGTCCTGAGTCTGTTGGCAGTTGTCTTGCTGCCTTGGTGCTTCGTAGTACGTGCGACAGTGCTCCCTTGCCTGTTTATACTATAGCCCTTGTTTTGGAGTCTTGTGTTTTGTGCACCTCCGATTGTTGTTGCCCTAAGGCCTGTGAGTTGCCGACCCACCTTGGATGGCGGAGGGGTGTTCCCGAGACACGGTTTGTAAGCTGGTTCCGTGGGCTCCCAGCCAACGGTAGCGTCCTACCGAGGGAGAAAACTAGCTAGAGTACCTGGCTTAGGCTAGAGCCAGTGTGTGCACACGTGGTCAGGGGCTTTGGACTTACGTCGATGGGCGTGACCCTGACTGGTTACTTGATGCTGCTGTTCCTGTTTGGTTCAGTGCGGGGGTCTGTGACTCTACTGTGGCTTCAGCGGTATTGTAGGCGAGACACTCGTGGCGCAGCATAAGACGTTTGTTGACGCAGCTGGCCGTTGCTCTGGTGGGGAGGTGCGTCCGTTTGTGACACGTGGCTCTCCACTGCTCTTTGCGTTTCTTGCGCGTCGTGACCTTTCCGAGTTAGCCCTCTCGTGGCCCTACTCGAGGTCAGCGTGGTGTGCACGACTTTCTAGTCGTGGGTGTGTCGTCAAGTCTGTCGGTCGTCTGCGTAGGTGTTTTCTAGACCTTTTGTCAGTCCTTGCAGGTCTTCGTCTTAGGCCTGGTGCCGAGTTGGCATATCGGTAACTTCTGACCTTGTTAGATCAGAGTCGCCCTTCTGTCGCTGCTTGGAGTAGTTTGGGGTGCCGAGGTTAGTTCGGCCGCCACTTGTCTGGCGAGGGTTTTTCCCCTTTCTTACTTGCTCCCTACTCCTACTCCCCGTCTGTTCTCTACGGCTTCTAGAGTAGCTTTACAACTTTGTAGTGTAGTTTTCCCGCTTTGCTACACCTGCTGTTTTGTTGTTCCATGTTACTGCGTGTTTTTCAGTGGGGATCCGCGTGACCCCTACTGAGCCAGTGACACGAGGCTCACCCCTACTTTTCCGGTGGGGTGACGTCGTTCGTTCTGCTTCCGCGTGGTTCCTGGTGCGCTTGCTCGTAGCGTGTCGTTATGGCCAGCTGGTACCTGCGTCGGGCTTCCCCCGACTTTTTGGTACGTCTTTCTTTTCTGTCGACTGTACTGTGCTAGACTTGCTGTCTTTAACTTTGGACTTGACTCTGGTATATAATTGTTAAATTAAAACTGTTAATTATAAAGTAATTTTATTTCTGCTACTTTAGCAAACCGATCTAATGAAATTTAATTGCTTCTGTTATATCTCTATGGCTTCAATGTACTCTACACATGCCTTTTTCCCTTCGGAGCTTTCCCGCTCTTGGGAGGCCTCGCGGGTTCCAAGTGGTATCACGTGTATTCGGTAGTTCTATCGGGTACATCTGGTATCTGGTATCTGGGATCCGGGTCGCTACAGAGTGGTATCAGAGCAGTGTTCTGAGATGTTCAGAGTTCTTTTCTGAACTATCAGAGCGTTGTTGTGTGAAGTACATGGGAATCCGAGATATACAGTATCCAGAGTTGTGAGAGTCCAGTACAGTCTTCAGCTGGCTTGGGTGTTGCGATGATTTATCGCGTTGTTTTCTTCGTATGTTGTCTTGTGCGTGCTGTCCTGGCACTGTACGAGATGGATCTGCTCTCGTCAGGATGTGACGAGGTGTTTCTTTTTCGTCGTCGTGTTTGTTTTGGTCATGTTGTACTTGGCAGTGTTCGCCGGAAGGCTTGAATCTGTAGTACGTTGTTCGAGGTTTTCTTTGTATGTTGTTCAGGTTACTGTTGACCTTTAGCCTTGGTCTGATGACCGTACACGTTCTCACGTTGTCTTGGTCATTCCGGCTTGAGTCTGTTCTGCTCCTGATGTGTCTTGCTTCTGATGAAGTGCTCGACTAGATTCCGTGTTTGAGAAGTTGCTCAGGCAAGCTAGGATTTCCCTTTCATGGTGAGCTTTCATGGTTGAGCTTGTTGCTTCTCGTCCCTTCTGGTGAAATCTTTTCGAGGTTTGCCTTGGAATTGCTGTCTTAGTGACGCCTTTGTCCTGTGTCTGCTTGAGTGTGGACAGCTTTGTTCTGAGCCTGATATGCTTTTTGCTATACGGTTGCTTGGCTTTAGACTCCATAAGGGTGTTAAGAGCTGTTGTGTACCGTATCTGTCGTGCCGTGTCCAGTGGCCGATGTATTGTGAAGGCTCATTTATCGTTTTCAGGATGTGAAGGTAAGCTGAGATTAACGCTTTTCCCTGTGCTTTGTGCTGAAGCTGGTACTCTTCTCTTGTTGCACTTGGGCTCTTGGTGATCGGTTGTTCGCGGGATCGGTATTTGTGGCGTGTTAGTTACGATCTTCATAGATTGCGAAGGCGTCTGGTGTGTGCTGAGATGCGACTACCGAGGTTGTTCTGATGCCCGTGTGCGTTGTTGAGTGTACAACTGAAGCCTGTGAGTTAGCTACTCACTGGTCGAGGGGTTTGTTCTTCTCGATGTGACTTCGTCTTGGCTTCCTGTGCCTCGATGTCGTCTGTTGCCGTGCTGTTGCTGGTGATTTTCTGCTGTTAGCATTGACATTTGCGAGTATTGGGGAATTTGTCAGTATTCCTGCTGATTGAGTACCCTCTACTCTGCATTTTCTTCTCTTGGGTGTTGTGCTCTCGAGGCGTGTTCGTAGTCCTTGAGTAGCGTTCCCTGAGGTTGTTGTCGTTTTGGCGCTATTTCCCTATGATCTTGTGTCTCTGTGTGGACCAGGTCTTGTCGGTTAGCTTTGTTGTACTCTTTTTCCTTAGAGTTAGCTTGCGACTCGATCAGATGTAATATCTGAGTGAGGACTGACTTCGTTGTGCCTGTGGTCCAGTGTTGTCATTGGTGTCCTGTGTGCCATGTGTTCCTTGTTGCCTTTGGCACTGGAGCTGATGATGTGGTCGAGCGGTCAGCTGTGAGAATTGTGTCTCCTTGTTTAAACTGATACTCGCCGTGTATGTCGTTTTGCTTCTTCGATGTCTGTGGTTGTGGCAGTCGTGTCTCTTTCCCTGCGAGACGTGAGCGACGTTGCCTTGTTTCGGAGGTGTTGGACTTGTGTTCACTTGGGTGCCGTGCTCGATCCAGGGCATGTGCTCGTGATTATAGTCTGACGATATTCCTCTGAGCTGTGCTTCTCGAGATTGGTGTTGTTTCCGTGGTTGTGCAGTTGGGTTGTTCTTCCCTGCTTCTCCTTTGCTAGTCCTTAAATTTTGAGGATGAAATTTCTTAAAGGAGGGGAGGATGTAATGCCCCGGATGCTTGGTAGATCTTTATTGGATCTTTCGGATTTGTTTCGGTGAGTTTCGATTCGCTTTTGTGGCTTCTGAGTTGAGCTTTATGATCCGTGTGGGTTTTTCTCTCGTACTAGTTACGGAACCCTACGGTGAGTTTATTTGTCAGTTCCTCGACTCGTGAATGTTGCAGCGACGATGTACTCTTCGAGCCGGTCGTTTCGACTATTTTTGAGTATTTTTTGGAGATAGGGCCAGAAATCGGATTTTTCGAAAAGTAGGAAAATTCCTAATTTCTTTTCCTTCCTCTCTCCTCCCTTCTCATTTTCGCCGCCGCCGTCTCTCTCTCCCGTTTTCTCTCCTCTCGAGCTTCCTCGGCTCCGGTTGCAGACGGAGGACCTAGGAGCGAGTGTTGGGGATGCTGTGGAGCTGACTGGGTGCGCGACAGGGCGAGGATGGAGTGGTTTTGGCGCGATCCCGAACGGTGGATTCAAAGCCGGTGTTTGAGCTCGCGGCGTGGTTTTCGGCGCGGTTTACTCCCTTCGGGGCACGGTTTCTTCGGTGGATGTAGGGAGACGGACTGCCACCTTGTTCTGCACGTTTCCTCTGTTTCCGTGCATGATTTGGTGCTCGATCGGGGGAGATCGGGCCGGTTTTGTGAAAACCGTAGTTTTTGGGGTTTTCAGGGTTCGCTGGAAAACGGCAACCATTTGTGGTGTGGTTAGTGTTGAATTGACCGCTGGGATGTCTGGATCCCATCCATGCTAGTTTCGTGTCGATCGGTTGTCATTCGGGGTCGATAGGAGTCCGGGAACCTCGGTGACTCGTTTAGGGTCGATTTGTCCAAATCGCCCCGATCTCTCGTTTTAGTGCTTGCATGTGGGCTTTTTAGCCTCCCGATGTTATTTTTCATCGTCTAGCTTTGTTTCCCCTACGCTTCGGCGTGAATGGGGCGTGGAACGGTTTGATTTGGCCAATCCCATGTTTTCCCGCCGTGACCGGTGTAGCGGTCGTTTCAGTAACCGCCAGAGGTCCCTGATGGCCCTACGATAGACCGTCACAGCGTTTGGGCATTTTTAGTTCTTCCTAGCTTTGGGAGTGTGACGGCCCAGGGGAGGCGCGTCACAGCTCTCTAACGCGTCCGGGGTGATGCGTCATGCCTGTTTTATCGTTTAGCGTTTTGGTTAAGGCGGTTCCTCTGACGCGCCTGCCCTAGTGCGTCAGAGTCTTGTAACGCACCTGGTGTAGGCCGTTACGTTGCGTTTGCGTTGGAGTTTGACCGTTGAGGCGGTTTGTGTAACGGTGGTGTCCCCGTGCGTCACAGCGTTGTAACGCGCCTGCCCCAGGCCGTTACGTGCTGTTTTGGCCGAGTTGGGTGATTGTGCCGTTGGCTCTAACGGCCACGCCCTCATGCGTTAGGCTTGTGTAACGCGTCCGTGATGGACCGTTACGTGCCTTTCGGCCAATGTTTCTTTGACTTGAGCCAGTTGACCCTGACGCACCTGCTTTTTCGCGTTAGGCTGTGTGACGCGCCTGGTCTAACGCGTTACGTGGTTCGGGTTACCATTTTTGTCTCGGGTCTGCTGGCCGTGACGCGTCTGCTCCCATGCGTTAGGGTGGCGTAACGCGTCTGTTGTCATGCGTTAGGCCGATGTAACGCGCCTGCCCTGGCGCGTTACGCTATTCGTGTTGTGGTTTCGAGCGTGTTGGCTCTGACGTGCCTGCCCTGGTGCGTCAGGTTCATGTAACGGCCCAGCGTTAGACCGTCACGTTCGTGTAACGGTCTAAGGGTGGTGCGTTACAGTCCTTCTGCTCCGATTTCTATGGTTCTGGTTTCTGACTGTCTTGGCCTGTCCTTGTGGTCTGCCCGCTTCCCCGTGGATGTCTCTGGACGTCCTATGAGGGCTAAGACTACGTTATAAGGTAGTCAGGAGTCTTCTTGCTTGAGGTAGGATCCTTTTCCTACTGTTGAGTCATCTTTGTTTGGTTCCGGTCAACCCGGGGTGACCCAGTGGTTGACAGGCGACCTTGTGTGGGTGTCTTGGCGGTTCTCTCCAGTCTGAGACACTGGTTCTGGATGCCTCGAGGTATTGTTTTACCTTAGTTTACGTGTCCAGGCGTGTCTGAGGGCCTTCGGTGTTCCCTCATGTCTCCGTGAGTCGTTTCTTGCGGAGTGTCGTTTCCTCTGGCTTAGGATTAGATCGATTGGCGGCTTGTTCCGCCGTTTGTGACGATCTTGCCTTTGAGTCGTCCGACTCAAGGATCGTTACGTTGTAGGTCTAGTTGCCTAGTCCTAAGTCTGTTGGTAGTTGTCTTGCTACCTTGGTGCTTCGTAGTACGTGCGATAGTGCTCCCTTGCCTGTTTGTACTACAGCCCTTGTTTCGGATTCTTGTGTTTTGTGCGCCTCCGATTGTTGTTGCCCTAAGGCCTGTGAGTTGCCGACCCGCCTTGGATGGCGGAGGGGTGTTCCCGAGACACGGTTTGTAAGCTGGTTCCGTGGGCTCCCAGCCAACGGTAGCGTCCTACCGAGGGAGAAAACTAGCTGGAGTACCTGGCTTAGGCTAGAGCCAGTGTGTGCACACGTGGTCAGGGGCTTTGGACTTACGTCGACGGGCGTGACCCTGACTGGTTACTTGATGCTGCTGTTCCTGTTTGGTTCAGTGCGGGGGTCTGCGACTCTACCGTGGCTTCAGCGGTATTGTAGGCGAGACACTCGTGGCGCAGCATAAGACGTCTGTGGACGCAGCTGGCCATTGCTCTGGTGGGGAGGTGCGTCCGTCTGTGACGCGTGGCTCTCCACTGCTCTTTGCGTTTCTTGCACGTCGTGACCTTTCCGAGTTAGGCCTCTCGTGGCCCTACTCGAGGTCAGCGTGGTGTGCACGACTTTCTAGTTGTGGGTGTGTCATCGAGTCTGTCGGTCGTCTGCGTAGGTCTTTTCTAGACCTTTTGTCGGTCCTTGCAGGTCTTCGTCTTAGGCCTGGTGCCGAGTTGGCAGATCGGTAACTTCTGACCTTGTTAGATCAGAGTCGCCCTTCTGTCGCTGCTTGGAGTAATTTGGGGTGCCGAGGTTAGTTCGGCCGCCACTTTTCTGGCGCGGGTTTTTCCCCTTTCTTACTTGCTCCCTACTCCTACTCCCCATCTCTTCTCTACGGCTTCTAGAGTTGCTTTACAGCTTTGTAGTGTAGTTTTCCCGCTTTGCTACACCTGCTGTTCTTCCTGCTGTTTTGTTGTTCCGTGTTACTGCGTGTTTTTCAGTGGGGATCCGCATGACCCCTACTGAGCTAGTGACACGAGGCTCACCCCTGCTTTTCAGGTGGGGTGACGTTGTTCGTTCTGCTTCCGCGTGGTTCCTGGTGCGCTTGCTCGTAGCGTGTCGTTATGGCCAGCTGGTACCTGCGTCGGGCTTCCCCTGACTTTTCGGTACGTCTTTCTTTTCTATCGACTGTACTGTGCTAGACTTGCTGTCTTTAGCTTTGGACTTGACTCTGGTATATAATTGTTAAATTGAAACTGTTAATTAAAAAGTAATTTTATTCTGCTACTTTAGTAAACCGATCTAATGAAATTCAATTGCTTCTGTTATATCTCTGTGGCTTCAATGTACTCTACACATGCCTTTTTCCCTTCGGAGCTTTCCTACTCTTGGGAGACCTCGCGGGTTCCAAGTGGTATCACGTGTATTTGGTAGTTCTACCGGGTACATCTGGTATCCGAGATCCGGGTCGCTACATCGGCAATTTGATTATTTGTATCAACAAATTTTATTTCAACATCCCCCTTGCTAATATGATCACGTAGAAAGTGATGCCTAACCTCAATATGCTTTGTGCGAGAATGATGCACTGGATTCTTTGACAAATTTATTACAGATGTGTTATCACAAAGAATGGCTGTGTTTCCTAGTGTAATGCCAAAATCAATCAATTATTGTTGTATCCAGAGCACTTGGGCAACACAGCTACCTGCGGCCACATATTCGGCCTCGGCAGTTGATAATGCCACAAAATTTTGTTTCTTGCAGGCCCATGAAACCAAGTAACCTCCAAGGAACTGGCAATACCCACTTGTGCTCTTTCGGTCTATTTTGCAACCCGCATAATCAGCATCAGAATAATCGATTAAATCAAGAACTGAAGTACGTGGAAACCACAAACCCAATTCACAAGTACCAGCAATGTATCTAAAAATACGCTTCACGGTCGACATGTGAGACTCTTTAGGATTCGATTGAAACCTAGCACACAAATATACTGTAAATTATATATCGGGCCTGCTGGCAGTCAAATATAACAAGGATCCTATCATGCTCCTGAAAAGGGTTTGGTTGACGGATTTACCTTGGTTATCTTGATCAAGTTTCAATGATGTGGACATGGGAGTTGGTTGAGGTTTGGTTGTTGTCAAATTGAATTTCTTTAGTAGGTCCATAGCATATTTCTTCTGGTTTATGAACAAACCATCAGCAGTCTGAGTTACCTGCAATCCCAAGAAAAATGTTAGTTCTCCCGTAAGACTCATTTTCAACTCACTTTGCATCAATTCAGCAAAGTCTTTACTAAGAGCGTCCTTAGTGGAGCCAAAAATGATATCATCTACATACACTTGAACGATTAGAATTTCCTTACCATTCAATTGTGTAAAGAGAGTTTGATCAACATTACCTCGTTTGAATCCATTTTGAATAAGGAAATCACTTAACCGTTCATACCATGCTCGGGGTGCTTGTTTCAGACCATAGAGGGCTTTGTCCAACTTGTACACATGGTCTGGATGCTCCGTATCTTCAAACCCCGGTGGTTGCTCCACATATACGTTCTCCTGGATATAGCCATTCAGAAATGCACTCTTAACATCTATTTGAAATAATTTTATGTTATTGCAACATGCATATGCTAATAAAATCCTCACTGCCTCGAGTCTTGCTACAGGAGCAAAAGACTCATCAAAGTTAATCCCTAGCTCTTGGCTGTAGCCTTTGGCTACAAGCCTGGCCTTGTTCCTAGTTACCACTCCTTGACCGTTTGTTTTGTTGGGAAAACCCACTTTGTTCCGATCACTGAGTGATTTCTAGGACATGGCACAAGAAACCACACTTTGTTCCTTTGGAACTGGTGTAATTCTTCTTGCATAGCCATGATCCATGACTCATCTTGCAAGGCCTCTTCTGTGGAGTGAGGTTCAAACTGGGAAAGTAAGGCTATGTAATCCATATTTTCAACTTCCCTGAAGGAGGCTCGTGTCCATATTCCTTCATCTATATTGCCCACCACATTTTCTGGCGGATGGTCATTTGTAAATGTCCATTGCCTTGGTAGCTGCTGTTCAGGTTGATCTTCCTAATTTGCATCATCTTCTTGAGGTTGTTCTACTTCTTGTTTCTTAGTTTTTCCTTGCATCTTCCCGGTATCACTAACATCTAACTCTTCATCCTGCAAAACAGATGTTTCATTAGTTCTTTTGGAAGATGATTCATCAACAATAACACGGGGGCTTTCCTCAACTACAAGAGTTCTCAAGTTATACACTCGATAGGCTCTTGAGCTAACAGAGTACTCAAGAAATATACCTTTATCACTTTTGTGATCAAATTTTGCCAGGCCTACTTTACCATTATTGTGAATGTAGCAAATAGACCCAAAAGGTCTAAAATAGGAGATGTTTGGCTTCTTACCTCGGTACAGCTCATAGGGGGTTTTCTTTAACAATGGTCTTACCATGGCACGGTTGACTATGTAGCAGGCAGTGTTCACTGCTTCAGCCCAAAAGTACCTCGGCAAGTTTTTCTCATTTAGCATGGTTCTTGCCATCTCAATCAGTGTCCTGTTCTTCCTTTCAACAAATCCGTTCTGTTCAGGGGTTCTTGGTGCGGAGAAGTCGTGCATATAGTCTTGAGCCCTACAAAATTTGCTGAACTCATTATTATCAAATTCCCTACCATGATCGCTCCGCACGGCTTTAATGCAGCACCCCTTTTCATTTTGAACTGCCCTGCAAAATGCTTCAAACTCTATCAGGGCATCATTTTTATGGGTAAGGAAATATACCCAATAGAATCTTGAGAAATCATCCACAATTATAAAATCATAAAGTTTACCACCCAAGCTATGTGTTCTGCTTGGTCCAAAAAGATTAATGTGGATTAATTCAAGGGTCCTTGATGTAGTTACATCATTCTTGCACTTGAATGATGTCATTGTTTGCTTACCCATGCTGCACGCCGCATAGACTCCTTCATCGGTAACCTTCAGCTTAGGCAATCCAACTACCAAATCATTTCGAGAGAGTTTTAGCAAAACATTGAAACTAGCATGCCCAAGTCGGCGATGCCAAAGCCAAACATCATCATTATTCCTTGCAACCAAACACATATTTTTATGAGATGGTTCATCCAAATCAATCATATATACATTGTTATGCCTAAAACCAATGAACTTTATCTCATGGGTATTTTTATTCACAATAGTGCAGTGGTTAGAATCAAAAATCACGTTGCATCCTTTGTCACACAATTGACTTATACTTAGAAGACTGTGGTGCAACCCTTTCACTAGTAAGACATTCTCAATTGCATGATTTTGATTCTTTTCGATCTTACCTTCTCCGACAATTTTGCCTTTATCCTTACCACCAAATGCCACTGTCCCACCATCCTTTTCATGCAGGTCCGCAAACAAATCCTTGTTTCCTGTCATGTGCCGAGAGCATCCGCTGTCCAAGTACCATCTATTCCTTTGGGCTCTCAAGCAAACCTGCAAGCACAACACAAATACTTATGCGGATTTTGGTACCCAAGCAAGCTTGGGTCCACGATGGTTAGAGACATGAGATGTGTATGATCTCTTTCTCATTCTAGCAAAGCTTTCATCATCAAATTTCAGAATTCCGCAATCATACATGTCATGGCCTAACCTTCCACAATAAAAGCATGTAATGGTTCTATCCCTGTTTCTTCTCCTTCCTACATTCAAGGATGAATTATGCACATGTGTTTTTGACGAGGATGGAGATGAACTTCTGGGAGACACATGAGTTGAATGTGTTTCAGATTGTGATGTTTTTTCTTTTTCAAGAATGGCAATGACATCCTTCAACTCATTGACTTCATGCTTCAGTGAATGAACTTGATTTTTGACCTTTTCTTTTGCTTGATTGCATGCCATGCCTTCAAGCTTTTCTTGCTCCAGATTATTTTTCAAAGCATCATGCATTTTACTTAGTGTGGATTGCTTCTCTCTCATGCATGAAATCTCTTCTTCAAGTAATTCATTCTTGGACACAAGAGTTTCATTCTCATTCGTCAATTTCTCAGTTTCAGATTTCAACACATGGCAATTTTCACATGAGTTTTCAGCATGCACAAGATGTTCAATTTTTTTTTTCAAATGTCAATTTTCAGATCTGAATTTTTTACATTTTTCATATAACGACTCATATGTAATTTGCCATTGTTCACAAGTAAGAGTTTTAGTTTCAGAATCTACCTCATTTCCATCGTTGTCATTGGCCATGAAGCATAGGTTCTGGACCAGCTCATCTAGTCCATCTTCATTCCCGGACTCTTCCTCATCTTCATCGCTCTAAGTGGCCACCATGGCCTTGGGCTTCTTGAATTTTCCTTTCTTGAACTTTCTCATCAGATCGGGGCACTCACCCCGCATATGGCAAGGTTTTTTGCATTCGTAGCAAATAACTTCTTCCTTCTTGCTACTTTCACCTTTGTTAAGACCTTGCTTCCTGGGTCCTTTTCTGAATTGGCTACCGAACTTTCTTGTTCCTTTGATGAATCTTCTTACTCTTCTTGTGATCATGGCAACAAGCTCTTCATCTTCAGTGTTGCCAGATGAATCATTGTCACTGCCCTCTGAATCTTGTGGATTCACTTTTAGGGCCAAAGGTGTGACTACCTTCTTCTTTTTGTGGTCTTCCTCGCTCCTCTTGATGTTGATTTCGTAAGTCATCAAGGAGCCAATTAGCTCGTCCAATTTCAAAGTGCTGAGATCCTTTGAGTCCTCGATTACAGTGGCCTTTATGTGCCATTGTGATGACAAGGATCTCAGTACCTTTCTGACGAGTTCCTTGTCGGAATACTCTTTACCAAGACCCTTTAATCCATTCGTGATTTCCGTCAATCTAGCAAACATATCAGAAATGGACTCCTCTGGTTTCATCATAAATAACTCATAATCCCGGACTAACAGATTCACCTTGGTTTCCTTTACTTCCGATGTTCCTTTATAGATCAACCGCAGCTTGTTCCACATCTCCTGTGCAGAAGAACACATGGAAATACGTGAGTATTCATTAGATGAATGGCACACTGTATTATATTCATGGCTTTAAAGTTTTCTGAACACTTCTTTATATCCTCATCATCCCACTCATCCTCATTTTGAGACAGAGTATACGGACCCTTGCTAATGACGCGCCACACGTCATAGTCTGGGGCTCGTAGAAAAACATACATTCTATTTTTCTAATAAGGGTAGTTTGATCCATCAAAGAACGAGGGTCTTTGGATCGAATGCCCTTCGGGCATCATCCCCTTCTTTGCCATAATAAGGGATCTGCTCTACGACCGTATGGTCGAGTGAAACAGAGACCAAAGCTCTGATACCAATTGTTGAGTCCCGAAAGGCGGCAATCAAGAGGGGAGGGGTGAATTGATTGGCCAATTAAAATTCTTTGGGAGTGGAACAAGATAATTAATCATACAAGCACTAGATCTCACTCGAGCATGAACACATTTGTGAATGCGTGTGGATATTGGTAGGTGTTTGACAATGAAATTGGTGTACGCTCAACTCACCGTGAAGCTCACTCGATTATGGAAGCAGATGAACAAATCACAAGTGACACACTGAATTTTTAGGTGGTTCGGGTACACTGCCGTGTCCCCTACGTCCACCCCTCACTCGTGAGGATCAAGACTTCACTATGAAGTGAGCCACACACAAACGCTATGTAGAACAGCAAACATACACACGCGGCACCCGATTTGGGCTACCACACACACACGTTCGTGTTTCCGAACACGAACAACACACACAGAGATCTGAATCAAGTTTTACATCAAATACTCAAGTAGACACAAAGTAAATCTAAGAGTAGAGATTGAAGAATGATTTATCATGGTTGGAGCTCCCCCTTTCACTTCTTTGAATGTAATTGAATGCTTCTGTAGGAGGAAGATCGATCCTTGAGGAAGAATGAAGCTTTGTCGACCAAATGAGGTTTCAGCTTTGATAACCCACGCAGCTTGTTGTTGGGGTTGATATTGAGGCTTGATTTAAGCTTCTTCTCTTCACTTTCAGGTTCAGAATAAGGTGGAAGAAGGGATTTGAGCTGCTGCTTCGAACCTGCACTCACCAAGGTTAGAACTTGAAAATCAACTCTAGATCTTCCTTCTTCCTCTAGGTTTTCGACCCAAAGAGAATCACATATCATTCTAGGACGGTCAAGGGACACCATTAGGACAAGATCCATGAAATTTGGAGGAAAACAAGGCGGATGGACGTGGGTAGTCGGACAAAAGGTTCGAGGACGCAAAAGTCCTAAATCACGGCTCCGTGTAGGTGTCGACACCTGGTGTCGACACCTTGGGCATTACAAGGAGCAAAAACACCCAACAGAGTCCCTGGACGCTGGGTGTCGACACCTGGTGTCGACACCTGGTGTTCTGGCTTGCTGCCAGGGTCACAACAGGTAGGTGTCGACACCTCCTGGACTGGCTGCTGGACAATGGTTCTGGAACAGGGTGTCGACACCTGGTGTCGACTTTTGCCCTGCCAGAAGGCTTAAAGACCCAAAAAACTAAGTACTGAAGCATTAACTCCTCCAAGGATGATGACATGATAAAATGAGATTGCTAGGAGGTCTTCCAACCTGTAAAAACACCAAGTATTCGTCAGATTGATACAACATCATAGAGCTCACAAAATAACCATTCATTTCAACTTGTTTCAATGGAAGTGAGGAAACTTAAAAAGATGTTAACAAGGTAGGCTGATTCAAAACCGTTTCCATTTGTTGTTCCAAGAGTAACGGAGCAGGGAGGAATGAAAAAATCCATATCAAACCACATATCAATATTTCCCTCATCATTTTACCTGAAATCACCTTCGGTCCTCAATTGCTTGCTCGTTTGTTGAATTGTCCATTCAAAGACCATTAGAGTATTAACCAGTAATCTCAATTGCATGATTAAATAGATGTGGTGTTCATAAGAGTACAAACCGGTTCACTCAAAACCATGATCGCACATTTCATTCATTAATCATCAAAACTCATTGCTCCACACATTATAACCTCGGGGGCAAACATACTTCATCACCCACCATATCTGATTTTTTCATACATCTTAGCCACTTATTCTTGAGCCTTTGTAGATGAGTCAATCAGTTGTGCATATTTGAGAGACAAACCTTGTTGTTCTTCTCTAATGTCATAAGCGTGTATGAGCATTTCAGTTGTCTTCTCTTGAGTTTCTCTATGTACCTCTTTTAGCCTTTTCAAAACTATTCCTACCTTTTCACAAACCTGCATTGTGGATTCCATAAATTGATGCAACTTGCGGTCAGATTTGCGCTTGTCATGTTTGAAAAGTTCCCAGCGGCTGTCCAAGTTCTGTTCAATATGAGCGATCTTTCTATTCATGTGATCGACATTCATGTTAAGCTGCACGATTGAAGAGTTGACATTTTCAAATTGAACTTGTAAAAACCCCATGAGAGACAGATTTATGCATGTCATATCTTTTGCTCCGATTGCTGTAGATCTTGTCCCTGCTAAAGTAGAAGCCTGATTATGGAACTCAGGTGGAGCATCTGACTCATCAAAAACTCTTGGCTCAGCTTCTTCATGTAAGTCAGCTTGAGGAGAATGAGGTGGAATAATACCAAATGGTAACATTGGGCCAAAGGCAAATTATTGGGCAACTGGAGCCACAGGTGCCACATGAGCTGGCTATTGTTGTTGGTCTAGCTCAATCTGTTCTTCTATTTGATGTTGTTCCTGTGCCTACTCAGGTTTGTCTGCTGGCTATTCAATGTCGTCTACTGGCTGCTCAGCTCTATGACTCGGCACTTGTCTCACAATTCTGCCACCTTCGTTTTTGAACTTAATGAATGTCTCAATGAATCAAAGACAATAGACATTTATCGTTGGAACCTCTTTCATTTTCTCATTTTCCAAAGAAATTCCTACCCTTCTGAAGATGGCTGTTAGATGTGCAGCATAAGGTAAATTTCTTTTCTTTCTAATACAACTAGCCATTATCTGTAAAATGACATCTGGAAGAGACACTTTCAGATTGCTGAACATACAGAAAAATAAGAACCTTTGTGTTTCTATCAATTTACTTCTCCCACCACCTTGGGGTGTGACAATTGTGGTGAAGATGTGGTAAAGAAGGCATTATAGAGGAGGTAATCTATTGGTATTAAAACCTGTGACATGTGTTTGTGTTGCATTTGATAGGTCACTAGGCTTTCCAGTTAAGATTGTATAAGCTGCAAACTGATTATCACGTCCCGAGCGCGGAAGATACCCGGAGATGCGACGCGTCTATATAGATTGTGTCATTAGAGCGATAAAATTTTGACATACATAATTACGGAGTGCGCAAATGATTAATAAAATTTAATAATCCCAATATTCCAAGTGATGATTATTTGATTAACCAAAGGAATTAAAAGATAGCCCATGACAATTCCAAATTTAAAATCCAACACTAGGCTACATGCCTTAACATGGGTTGGACAACTAAACTGACATATTGAAATACAAAGTAGGACTCAAATAAAATCAAAAGACGCGACTAGCTAAAGCTAGGTGATTGGCGTTCTAGCACTCTTCACTCGGTTTCAATCCCATTCTTGTAGCTATCCGAATCATCTGAAAATGTTAGGAAGCAACTAGATGAGCGAATCACTCAGTAGGAATTACATCTCAAATTCGTGCAATCTTTACGTGATTTACAATTTGCATGTATTATCAGTATGGCTATGCATGATGTACGTATAAAAAAATCAGGTATACAGGTAAATCTAGGCATGATGAACAATAAGAGATCAAGAACTGTATAAAGAGAGTACATCAAGATTTCAAGTATTTGACAAACAGTATTTCAAGAATTTATAGATGTAAATGCCACTTCGGGGCAAGCAGGGATTCATGTACAAGTATGAACGCAAGTACAAGAATGAATTCATGTACAAGTTTATCTCAAGTACGAGGAAGTAAAATTCAATTCAAGCAAGTAATGTCAAGTACGTATCAGTAGAATTGACTATTTTAATCAAGCAAGTATTCTGTCCTTTCTCGGGCCACAAGTCAAGTATTGCATGTTCCGGGCCACGCACAAGTCAAGTCAAGTAAAGAGATAGTAGGGGTGGAGTGTCTCAAGTCAAGCAAGTACTCCGGTGCAATGTCAAACACCGTGGTCAATAAACTCCCATGGGCACAAGTACCTTCGGGTGCTCCTCCTAGGACCAGACCGGGCCCTATATGTACAGCATTTCATGTATTACTTTTGACATCCACTCTCATTTATAGCCAATGTGGAATTTCAATAAATTAAGAAACGTAGTATTACAGACAAGATTAACTAGTCATTTGGTTATGGAGGACTCTAGAGGTGGCCCCTACAGGCTCAAGAGGTGGCTCCCGTCGTGTAGCACTTTGCGCCGTACGGCCTCAAGAGGTGGCTCCCACAACGTAGCACTTTGCCCTGCATGGCACTTAGCTCTAAAACTCCCAAATGGTAGTTTAAGAGGTTCAAGGTTTGACCATGTAAGATATAAACAAGTAGATTTTTCATGGAATAGAATTCAGAACTCGTAATATGCAGGAATATGGATTAGGGTTGTATTTGCACAAATCACGAGATAGATCAAGATTAGAAGCTGAAATCACTGAATTGGTGCCTGGGGGTTTGCCAATCTTTCAAAAATTTAATTTTTAGAATGCTATATATATATATATCAAATTGGCGCCTTCCAGGGAGTCTTTATTTAATTGAAGACGACCTGGCCGCCTTCATTTATGTAATTGGCGCCTTGGCTTGGGGCGCCAATTGCATAAGGTGATTTATATATGAATAAGGAATTGGCACCCTTGCATGCAGTCTTCAATTAATTGAAGACTTGCTGGCTGTCGCTATTTGATGAATTGGCGCCCTGGTTTGGGGCGCCAATTTCATTGGGTGATTTTCACCCATCTGGTACGTTTTGTGACTCAAAACACTATCCATTTCGGAAAAGTTTTTCAAAAATATAAATTACTGATATGAACAAGTAGTGTAAATCCTCAGGAGTCTAGAAACATGTTCAGGTATAATTGTTGAGTTTTGGTTTCACAGATATGAATCTTCTAATGTTGTATCTTTAATTTTTCAAGAAATGGAATTGGCGCCCCTGTGAGTAGTCTTCATTTAATTGAAGACTCTTTGGGGTGTCACCAATTTATGTACAGGTTCAACTAATTGACGACACTACGTAGGGTCACCAATTGAGTTATTTTTCAAGTGGGTTATGCTTCGTATCAGAATGGTACATTCTGTGATACAAGCTACTATAAGTTTCTTCGAATTAGAATTCGAAGACATGGTCAGGTGGAGAAAAATCTCAGGGTCACAGAAGTATATTCAGGCAAAATTTTCATGGTTCAGTTTATTAGTTATAGATTTTTGAATGCGTTGATTTACTGATTATTGGAAATTCCAGAAAATGGAATTGACGACAGTGCACATGTCTTCAATTAATTGACGACCATACGCGAAGTCTTCAATTTTGAAATTGGTTGCCTTGTCAGGGGCGCCATTTATAGGTGAGTGTTCACTATTCATCAGTATCAAAATGCTCCGAATCAGGAAGTAATGGTACGAGCATGTTGAGATAAATGTCAAGATTCTAGAAACATGTTCTTGTAAAAATTTCATGCTTTAGTTCGATAGTTATGGATTTTTGAATGTGTTGAATTATCAATTACTGGAAATTACAGAAATGGAAATGACGACACTGCGAAGTGTCTTCATTTAATTGATGACCACTCAAGTGGTCTTCAATTTTCAAATTGGCGGCCTGGTCAGGGTCTTCAATTTGCAAATTGGTGCCCTGGTCAGGGTCTCCAATTTGCAAATTGGTGCCCTGGTCAGGGTCTCCATTTTGAAATATGGCGCCCTGGTCATGGGTCTTCAATTTGGTAATTGGCACCCAGGTCAGGGGCGTCATTTATCTGAGAGCTAGGGCTTTCGGGTTTTTAAAACAGTTATATACTACTAAGGTTTAAACATGGTTATTAAGACTGTAAAGCTAGTGTAATAAGATATGTTCAAAAACTCATGAAATCATGTTAACAGACTATGTTCACACTCATAAAGATCATGGTAACAGTATGTATATGCGACATGTGTAACAGGCTATTAAAATATGTATAACATGGTTATTTCTTGATCACGGTAAAGTCAGGTAATATATATAACATGGATGATGAGTTAATCTAACTCTAAGCATACATAAGTTAACCTATTTAGCTACTAGTTAGCCAAGGATTTGAGAACACCTACCTTTTGACGTGAGTTATGAGGTTTAGAATAAAGAAGTCGCAATAGGATCGCAGCAGGACGTAGACTTCGAAAAGAAGACGCTCCTTCAGCACTGATGGTGGCAGTAGCCTCTGACAGTGCTACAGAGGGAATTAGTTATAGGGAATCACAAAGCATTGGTTTATTACCTTGCGGGTCCTGCTGAGTAGGCATGGTGCTTTGCCAGCTAAATGGGGTTGTTCGTGTCTCAACCTTCTAGAAACATAGATTAAATGACGCCCTTGTAAGGGGTCGTTCATTAATCTAGGTGATACTATTCGTGTAAATGACGTCTCTGCATGATGGTGTCTATTAATCTGGGTGTCATTATTTAAGAGAATGACGCCCTTGCAAGAGGGCGTTAACTGTTAGATAAAACTGCCATCTTCACGTGTTGGCATTCATGGTGTACATATATATATTAATATTATAATGGGATGGGACCCTAAGGGAAATGGCGCCTCCTTATATGGTCTTCAATTTGTTGAATGGGTGGAAAGAAATCCCACTTACGTACTACCCATGGCCCATGTGTTTAAAGTTGTCTTGTACATTTATATAATAACCATCTCATAGTTTGGTTCTTTGTACAAGACCTTCCATGTAAGATTCTTTAGGAAAGTTCACTACGTACTACCCATGTGCATAAAGTTGGATTGCACATTTGTATGCTAGTCCTTCTATGGTTTAGTTGTTTAAACAAAGCCCAGAATTCTTTTAAGAAGAGTAGATTACGTATGCATAAAGTGATGGGTTGTAATTTATATACTAGCCCCCTAAGGTTTGGTTCTTTACATAAAGCCCTCGTGATTCTTTTATGACATAAAGTAAGGTTGGATTGTATAATTATAGTATAGTCCTCATGAGGTTGGGTTCTTTATGTAAGGCCTTCATGTATGATTTCTTTTAGGAAGAAGTTTTAAATTTATTCAATGATTTTTATCGGGGGTGCTACACCCTCCCCCACTTAAAAGAATTTGGTCCCCAAATTCAACTGTACTATGCGGGAATAGGAAGGTGCAGAGTACTTACAATTAGAATAACTCCGGAAATCTCCTCTTCACAGATTCTTCAGTTTCCCATGTAGCTTCTTGCTCTAAGCATCGATTCTATTAGATTTTTACCATAGGGATCGTCTTGTTCCTTAGAACTCAAACTTCTCGATCGAGGATCTTCATTGGCCTCTGCTCGTAGGTAAGGTCCTTCTGTACCACTAAATCATTGTGGTGAACGACATGGAAAGGATTGTGCACGTATTTCTTCAGCATAGAAACATGAAACACGTTGTGCACTTTTGACAGTTGCGGAGGTAGGGCGATGCGATAAGTCACCTCGCCTACTCTTTCCAGCACTTCAAATGGACCAATAAACCTTGGTGTTAGTTTGCCTTTAACACCGAATCTTCTAATGCCTCGACCGGGAGATACCTTGAGAAAAACATGATCTCCGACTTGAAATTCCAGATCTCACCTTCTGTTATCAGCATAAGATTTCTGCTTGGACTGTGCTATCTTTAACCTTTCTCTAATGAAATATATCTTCTCGATAGAATCTCATACCATGTCTAGGCCTAGAATTTATTTTTCACCGACTTCATCCCAGCATATTGGAGATCGGCAACTCTTGCCATACAGTGCCTCAAAAGGTGCCATTTGTATACTGACTTGATAGTTGTTGTTATATGCAAATTCGGCTAGTGGTAAGTGGTCATGCCAACTTCCGCCGAAGTCTATAATGCATGCTCTCAACATGTCTTCTACAACTTGATTTATCCTCTCGGTCTGTCCATCTGTCTGGGGATGGAAAGCAGTGCTGTAGTTGTGTTTCGTCCCCAGAGAGTGTTGTAGACTCTTCCAGAAATGAGAGGCGAAGCGCAGGTCTCGGTCAGATACGATCGAGATGGGAACTCCATGCAATCTAACCATCTCCTTAATATACATGGCAGTAAGTACGTCGACTGACCATCGGCTTTTGATGGGTAAGAAATGGGCCGATTTAGTTAGCCGATCGATAATTACCCAAATTCCATCATATCCGCCCCTAGACTTGGGCAAACCCATGATAAAGTCCATGCCAATGTCTTCCCACTTCCACTTGGGAATATCCAGCGAATGTAGCTTTTCGGCTGGTTTTTGATGTTCCACCTTCACTTGTTGGCATGTGAGGCAACGAGATACAAAGTCTGCTACCTCCCTTTTCATGTTGGGCCACCAAATTTTTTTTTCAAGTCTTGGTACATCTTAGTGGCTCCAGGGTGGATCGTGTACCCTGATCTATGAGCTTCTTCCAGATCTTCTTCTTCAATTTGGGACAGTCGGGCGCACATGTCCGTTCATGAAATAGCAATCTGCCATCAGGTGCCAGCTTGAAATCAAATCTCTCGTCCAGCTTGCTCTTTATCTCCACTAGTGAGGGATCTTCTTCTTGGAACTTCGTGATTTCAGGTAGCGAATCTCGATGTAGACTCATATGAGATAGAATAATACACTCGTTCTTCTCATCTGTATTGATATCAAGCTCAGAGAATTTCTCTAGCAACTTCCACTCTTGTATCATATAGTTGGCCAATATTACTCTCGGCTTTCGACTGAGGGCATCAGCTATAGAATTACCCTTATCGGGATGCTACTGTATAGTGAAGTCGAAATCCTTAAGATACTCGAGCCAATGCCTTTGTCGCATGTTGAGCTCCTTTTGGGAGAATAAATACTTGAGGCTTTTATGATCGGAGTACACAATGAATTGTTCTCTGTAGAGATAGCGCCTCCAGATCTTCAAGGCAAATACTACCGCGACCAATTCTAAGTCATGCACCGGGTAGTTCCCTTCATGTTTCTTCAATTGTCGGGAAGAATATGCAATGACTCTTCCATTCTGCATCAATACACATCCGAGACCAATACAGGAAGCATCGGTATATACCTGATATTTTTCTCCTTCAATTGGTAATGATAATACTGGAGCAGTGGTCAAGAGATCCTTTAAGGCTTGGAAACTCTTTTCACAGTCTTCATTCCACTCATAAGGCACTTCCTTACGGGTTAACCTGGTCAGAGGAACAGCAATCTTGGAGAAGTCCTTAATAAAATGCTGGTAATAACCAGCTAGACCCAAGAAGCTTCGAATCTCCATTGCATTTGTGGATTGTTCCCAGTTCTTCACGGCTTCGACCTTTGACGGGTCAACAGCAATTCTATTCTTCGAAATAATATGGCTTAAGAAGGATACTTCCTCGAGCCAGAATTCACACTTGCTGAATTTGGCATATAGTTCATTTTCCCTCAATATCTGCAACGCCTTCTTGAGATGTTCTTCATGGCCTTCCTCAGACTTTGAGTAGATCAAAATATCATCTCTAAAGACCACAATAAATTAGTCTAAGTAAGGCCTAAATATGCTGTTCATTAACTGCATAAAAGCTGCAGGGGCATTTGTTAGTCCGAAAGGCATAACAGTGAATTCGTAATGCCCATACCTACTTCGGAATGCAGTTTTATGAATGTCTTCTTCTTTGATCTTCAGTTGGTGGTAACCAGAACGAAGATCAATCTTGGAGAAATATGAAGCTCCAGATAACTGATCGAACAACTCGTCAATCCTCGGTAGCGGGTATTTGTTCTTGATTGTAAGATGATTTAGCTGCCGATAATCGATGCATAGTCTCATCGATCCATCCTTCTTTTTGATGAACAACACGGGTGCTCCCCAAGGGAAAGTACTCGGCCTGATGAAACCCTTTTTCAATAACTCCATTAGCTGCTCTTTTAGTTCCTTCAGCTCAACAGGGTACATTCTGTACGGTGTCTTGGAAACTCCGAGGGCTGATATAAGAAGTGATTTACTCCGAGGGCTATTGTAAACTAGCTCTAGGAAATCCACAAAAGTTACCTTGCCATGCCGATAATCTACAGTTGCTTGGTATGTTGATAACCAGTCGGCACCTAGTATGGCATCATAAACCTTCATATCTAGGCATATCAGGTCAGCAGGTAAATTGCTTCCCTTAATCATCACTTCACAATTTGGATAGTGATAAGTGATATCAGACTCATTCCCAAGAGGTGTATATATGACCAAATCTAACAGTTCACGTTTCTTAGAAAATGAAGCAGCAAATTTCTTGGAAACGAATGAATGAGTTGCTCGGGTATCAAATAAAACTTGAGCAGTTTTTGAACAAATAGTGAGAGTACCTTCCACAATTCCGCCTTCTGTGGGTTCCGTCTCTCGGAGAGCTTGCAGACGGCCTTGTCTCTTTACCGGATGCTTCTCGTCTTTGGTGTCTTGCTCCTTCATCAGTGGGCAGTCTGGGATTCGATGCTCTTGGCTCCCGCATCGAAGACAAGCTCCTAACTTCCTCCAGTATTCCTCGGTCTTATGACCAGCTTTATCACAATACTTGCAAATCTCCTTTGAGGGTGTGGCGGTGGAGAATGGCCTGTCATTCTTCTGAATTTCTTTGCCTAGGAGGGCTCCCCTCCCATGAAGAACCTTTTCTTGTTGAATGATTGTTTCAATTTTCTCGGGCTTGTGACGGGTTCCTTCTTGTCTCTCCCTCGGATTCTCTCGGATAATTCGGTGGCCTCTTCTAGCAATTGGGCACGCCGAACTATCTTCGAATAGACTTGGATGTCCATTGGTGCAAGTTGTGTAATATAGTGGGGCCAAAGCCCGTTGAGGAACCTTCTCGCCTTCATCTTTTCCGTACACATCAAGTGGGGTGCATACTTTGACAATCTTGAGAACTGGGCTTCATACTCGGCCACTTCAAGCCCCGTTGTTTTAGAACGGCGAAGTTAGCGGCCTTCTTCTCCTGGATATGGTCGGAGAAGTACTTGTTGTTGAAATGTTCCGTGAATTCATTCCATGTGATATGGTCTTTTGGCAGTGTTGCTTCTATGGATTCCCACTAGCATCGAGCGTCCCGCTCCAGTTGGAATACGGCCAGTAAAACCTTCTCCCCGTCCGCGCATTGCATCCCACAGAAGATTCGTTCCATCTCCTTTAGCCAATTCTCGGCATCCTCGGGGTCGGACGAACTCGTGAACCTCGGTGGGTTCATGTTACGGACACTCCTGTAGAGATCACCCGCTCCACGGTTTGCTCCGCCTTGGGCCACTTGCTGTAGTGCATGTGTAAGGCCTTGCACGGTGCGCTGCATCTCGCGCCATTGTGATCTTTCAGCAGCCATGATCCTACAAAAGAGTTTAAGTATGATAAAGATTGCGTTTACTTATAAGGTCAAAGTCATTATAGATCTTAACCCATGGCTCTATCCATCTCCCCGGGTAAGGTATATCTATCCTTGGACTCGGGTTTTACCTATCCTTGGACTCAAGTTTTTTTTCCTAGATTTCAATCGTGACCGTAAATTTGTCCTAATCTCTTATTTCTTCTAGTTTCTTAGGTTTGGAAACCTAAGCTCTGATACCACGAAGACTGTCACGTCCCGAGCGTAGAAGATACCCGGAGACGCGACGCGTCTATATAGATCATGTCATTAGAGCGATAAAATTTTGACATACATAATTGCGGAGTGCGCAAAAGATTAATAAAATTTAATAATCCCAATAGTCCAAGTGATGATTATTTGATTAACCAAAGGAATTAAAAGATAGCCCATGACAATTCCAAATTTAAAATCCAACACTAGGCTACATGCCTTAACATGGGTTGGACAATTAAACTGACAAATTGAAATACAAAGTAGGACTCAAATAAAATTCATAGACGCGACTAGCTAATGCTAGGTGATTGGCATTCTAGCACTCTTCACTCGGTCTCAATCCCATTCTTGTAGCTATCCAAATCACCTGAAAATGTTAGGAAGCAGCTGGATGAGCGAATCGTTCAGTAGGAATTACATCTCAAATTCGAGCAATCTTTACGTGATTTACAATTTGCATGTATTATCAGTATGGCTATGCATGATGTACGTATAAGAAAATCAGGTATACAGGTAAATCTAGGCATGATGACCAATAAGAGATCAAGAACTGTATAAAGAGAGTATATCAAGATTTCAAGTATTTGACAAGCAGTATTTCAAGAATTTATAAATGTAAATGTCACTTCGGGGCAAGTAGGGATTCGTGTACAAGTATGAACGCAAGTACAAGAATGAACTCATATACAAGTATATCTCAGGTACGAGCAAGTAAAATTCAATTCAAGTAAGTAATGTCAAGTACGTATCAGTAGAATTGGCTATTTTAATCAAGCAAGTATTTTGCCCTTTCTCGGGTCACAAGTCAAGTATTGTCCGTTCCGGGCCACACAAGTCAAGTCAAGTAAAGAGAGAGTAGGGGTGGAGTGTCTCAAGTTAAGCAAGTACTCCGGTGCAATGCCAAACACCATGGTCAATAAACTCCCATGGACACAAGTACCTTCGGGTGCTCCTCCCAGGACCAGACCGGGCCCTATATGCACAGCATTTCATGTATTACTTTTGACATCCACTCTCATTTATAGCCAATGTGGAATTTCAATAAATTAAGAAACGTAGTATTACAGACAAGATTAACTAGTCATTTGGTTATGGAGGACTCTAGAGGTGGCCCCTACAGGCTCAAGAGGTGGCTCCCGTCGTGTAGCACTTTGCGCCGTACGGCCTCAAGAGGTGGCTCCCACAACGTAGCACTTTGCCCTGCATGACACTTAGCTCTAAAACTCCCAAATGGTAGTTTAAGAGGTTCAAGGTTTGACCATGTAAGATATAAACAAGTAGATTTTCATGGAATAGAATTCATAACTCATAATATGCAGGAATATGGATTAGGGTTGTATTTGCACAAATCACGAGATAGATCAAGATTAGAAGCTGAAATCACTGAATTGGTGCCTGGGGGTTTGCCAATCTTTCAAAAATTCAATTTTTAGAATGCTATATATATATATATATCAAATTGGCGCCTTCCAGGGAGTCTTTATTTAATTGAAGACGACCTGGCCGCCTTCATTTAAGTAAATGGCGCCCTGGCTTGGGGCGCCAATTGCATAAGGTGATTTATATATGAATAAGGAATCGGCACCCTTGCATGCAGTCTTCAATTAATTGAAGACTTGCTGGCTACCGCTATTTGATGAATTGGCGCCCTGGCTTGGGACGCCAATTTCATTGGGTGATTTTCACCCATCAGGTACGTTTAGTGACTCAAAATACTATTCATTTTAGAAAAGTTTCTCAAAAATATAAATTACTGATATGAACAGGTAGTGTAAATCCTCGGGAGTCCAGAAACATGTTCAGGTATAATTGTTGAGTTTTGGTTTTACAGATATGAATTTTCTAATGTTGTATCTTTAATTTTTCAAGAAATGGAATTGGCGCCCCTGTGAGTAGTCTTTATTTAATTGAAGACTCTTCGGGGTGTCACCAATTTATGTACAGGTTCAACTAATTGACGACACTACGTAGGGTCACCAATTGAGTTATTTTTCAAGTGGGTTATGCTTCATATCAGAATGGTACATTCTGTGATACAAGCTACTATTCATTTTTCTAAAGTTTCTCCGAATCAGAATCTGAAGACATGGTCAGGTGGAGAAAAATCTCAAGGTCACAGAAGTATATTCAGGCAAAATTTTCATGGTTCAATTTATTAGTTATAGATTTTTGAATGCGTTGATTTACTGATTACTGGAAATTCCAGAAAATGAAATTGACGACATTGCACATGTCTTCAATTAATTGACGACTATGCGTGAAGTCTTCAAATTTAAAATTGGCACCCTGGTCAGGGGCGCCACTTACAGGTGAGTGTTCACTATTCATCAGTATCAAAATGCTCTGAATCAGGAAGTAATTGTACAAGCATGTTGAGATAAATATCAGGATTCCAGAAACATGTTCATGTAAAAATTTCATGCTTTAGTTCGATAGTTATGGATTTTTGAATGTGTTGAATTATCAATTACTGGAAATTGCCGAAATGAAAATGACGACACTGCGAAGTGTCTTCATTTAATTGACGACCACTCAAGTGGTCTTCAATTTGAAAATTGGCGCCCTGGTCAGGGGTCTTCAATTTGGAAATTGGCACCCTGGTCAGGGGCGCCATTTGTAACGACCCGAGAATCCGATTACCGGGAAGGCCCGAGAACCCGAGACTCGCACCGCCGCCCACGAGCCGGGAGGGCTCGGAAGGGCTAAAAGGAGTGTGGAGGCACAAAGAAATAGGAAATAAAGCAGGACAATACAACAATAAACAGAAATAAATAAACAACTACAATAGAGTCCAGTCCAACAGAAAGTACAGTCTAAAGCAGTAAAGCGTACCACATGCCAAGTGAACACTCGGCCCGGCAAGCTGGCAACTGAGAACCTCCGCTCTGCACTCTCGAACCTCGAGGAAGAACCGCCACACCTGAAAAGTAGGGAATGAGTCTCCTAAACAGAGACTCAGCAGGGATCCCACGGGACCCCAACCGGAAATGACGGCGGTAGCGGAAAGGAGAGCTACAACTACAGCAGGAACAGCAAATCGGTGGCCGGTCAATACTCGGCACTATAGCTACTCCTACTGCCAGAAGGCAGACCTCGATCACACAGTCGAAGCTACCGAACCACGCTAGTACCACCTACCGAAGTAAGAACACACGGCAACCACGCCGTAGAGGCCTGTCCCCCGGACACAGCCGACCTGGACACGCTGTCCAAGGTGTAACCCCGACCATCCGATCGTGGGTACCGCACAACAAGACCCAACCTCGGTAAAGCCACTAGCACTAATCTCACGGCGCAAGAACCGACACACGCGCCAAGGTGAAACAACCGAACTCACCGGTCAACACGACCAAAAACCCGAAGGTCAAAGACACAGAGACTGACAGTCTGTCACTCCGTACTCGACAGGAGTACCACCCACTAGAAGCACAGCCGGTAGCGTCCCCTGACGTCTTACACCCCACCGCAGGTGAACTGCCTGGCATGGTAGGTCCTACCCGAGGCACAGACACCGTACAAGTAACCACAAACAAGTGACTAGCTGGGGTCACGCCCGTCGACGTGTGTCCACTGTCCCCAACCACGTGTGCACACACAGACCAAGCATCCCTGGTCTGGCCCTCTGACCGGTTTTCCCCTCAGCCGGACTCTGGCTGCAAGACGTGGGGCCCGACGGTAACCAGTCTAAAACCGTCTCTAAGGGTAAGCCCGTACACCACTCCCTGTTGCGACCAGCATACGCGTACTGGTAGGCTACGACTAGTGAAGGGTCACTGAAGGAGTAGACTCTCTAGTCAACGGAAAACAACGTCCGAATCTGACGACGTATGGGGACAACCCCGCGTACCGGCCCCGTCGCACGGTGGCCACAGTCGGAGAAGAAACAGGACTCGCAGTCCATGGCCACGCACGCACCGTGCGCTAGAGTCGAGAAAACTCAAGTGGTGCTAAGCCACTGGACTCTGGATAGTCCTACAGACGCACTACACCCAACGGTCCTTGAGTTACAAGACTCGGGGTCAAGACCGTTGTACGCAATAGCACAAGGCCATCAATCTAGTCCAATCTCTAGGTCTAAAACCACGGTAGCACGAGTACCGAGACAACTCACGAGTCGCCAAGACCACTCCCTCGAGAAGAGAATGCAAAGGACCAAGGCCACCCACACGGGCCACACGGAAAACACAGAAGCACGATTCCCAGGGCAGCACACAAGCCACCACGATGATTTCCCATCTTGTAGCAAGCGGGAAACCTCCAGCCCCAGGCCGGACAACTGGACTCACAGTCCAAGGCCAACCACATGGCCCACACGGGAATCGCCTTCCAAAGGAACCCACGATATGCGGGGGAGACCCCACCGCACACACACCGACACACGGTGACTCGATCAAGCGTAACACAAGAGCCCGGAACACGTGGGGTCACCCGGACCCACCACACCTATGGGCACGCTAATCGAGGTAACACGGTTCCTCCTGACACCCCAAAAAGACAAAGACACAGAACCCATGGGGTGTCCAGGATACTCACAAGGTCGGAGGTCGACCACTGGGTCACAACCAGGTCGACCGGAGACCTACACAACACAATCGGGACGTTAAAGGTCACCTGGACCCTTAAGCTCATAGCACGCAAAACGAGGTAAGTGGGACCTCTAGACACCCAAAGACACGGTCACGGAACTCCACGGGGTGTCCAGGACACACACGGCCCAGGGGAGCACGATCAGCCGCAGACCGTCCGCCCCGGGCAGCCCGACTGGTCAATTCAAGAACGCGCTATATGTGCATAGCGCGTTCAAGCAGAACGCGCTAGGAGTCTATAGCGCGACAAGGCCAGGTCGCGCTATGTTTCCATAACGCGACAGTCCAGAACGCGCCATAGCCCCATAGTGTGACAGGAACCGCCATACTGTTTATCTTCTCCGATGAACGCGCTCGGTCGGGGCAGCGCGACCTTCAAGAACGCGCTACTGGAGTATAGCGCGTTCTCAGTCCACGCCCAAAATGGTGGAAACACCTAAAAACTCCAACCACGCCCCCATACCTCCACAGGAGAGGGGGAAAACAAGGGGGAAGCTCCCCAGAAGCCCCTAGCATGCATCTACGGCCTCGGATCGGCCAAAAACGCACTGAAACGGGAGATCGGCCCACAAGCCCTAAAACATGGGTTTTGCCCAAAATCACCCCGTTTGGCCCGCTCGGCTCCCCCCTTAAAGGAATTTCATCCTCGAAGTTCAGGACCCAGCACAAAGTCACAGGGGGAAGAACACTGAACCAACTGACACGCTGTCAGAGCCCCAGCACAGAAAATCTCGATTCTCATGAAAGCGCCAATCCTGAGGGACACAGCCAGACTTACAATCACAAACAACACCTCACTCCTCGCGCCAAGCACACCGGCCAACAGAGCTGCATATACCAAAGGACACAGTCCGGCATCACCTCAGACAACGCGAGAATCCACCATGGCACCACAGCCACGATCTCGTTCACCGAGGAGACACAACCCTTGACACGAGCAACAACTATCGATCCATCCAATGGTCGGCAGACAAATCACACATCAGCCTCGCAGCCAGCTGACAGGTCGCACACCCTCCTCAAGGGAACAACCAAAACAGAGCCTCCACCAGCTCAAGCAGCCATCTCGACAGACCGCAACCAGCCCTTCGGCTCAGCACCAAGGAACGCCTCACACATGGCAAGCCGAAAGCCAGACATAACACCGTGCCAACTCTTGTCAGAAGATAAACTTCAACAAAGCCCAGATCCCATCTGGAAAGGCACATCGCCGAAACGACCACCAAAGGTCTCGCTGGCACACGGCTCTCGCCACGCTCGAGCCCCAACAACCAGCATCTTGTCTGTGAAAAGACCATACGCTGACGGTCACCAACCGCTCGCCCAGGTTCTTCCTTCTTTCCTGGTCCTCCACCGGGTCCAAAGGAAACATTCCAAACCTCAGCAAGCCATCCGTCGACTCCAACACAGACTGATGCCACAACTCGAGCTGCACCCCTCTCGGACTCCGCATCTGAGCTCGAACATCGCGCCCACTCAACCCTCTCGGGGAGCACGACGAAACCAAATGATGGATCATGGTGTCTTCAGTCATCACCTCACTAGACTCAGACTCACAGGGGAACCACCCCATGCTGGTCACCACACCAGGGATAACCATTACGACACCAACGTCCCGTCAAGGACCACCATCTAACGCCAACCTCTCGAAAGAGGTCTCCGCCCACAGGCGTCACTCTTCCATCTGGTCTCATCAAATCCTTCGATCAATCTAAGTGGACACCTGACAATCCCGATTCCGCCCTTATCACAGAGCCACGGGACGCCACCTGGACAATGCTCACGGGTCCCCAAGCAACAAACATCTCACCGTCACAATCCGACAAGACCGTAGAACCAACAGACACAGCTGTGGTCACACACGGTTAGGCCCACCAGCCACTCACAGCCGCCAACCAGGACCCATAGTCTGCCAGAGACCACATCCTCAAAGCACGATCTCAACCGAGGACACGACTGGGAACACGAGTCGGACACCAAGCCACCGACTCTAACCAACACGTCCTCGACCTCCGTCAGGCGACATCCTCAACAACCTCATCCAGGTCCAACACCGACGCCTGACATGGCTTCCAACACAGGAACATGGTACTCATGCGGCGCACTAGCCAGCACTTTCCCCAACACTCCATCCTGCCAGTGCCAACAACCATAATACCTCAAGCAACGGCACGGCAACAACACGTTTCACACCGAGGAACCAATCTTCCGATGCTCAACGCAAATTCAGGAATCCGCCCGTAGCAACCAACGCTATGATCCTGAGCCAGTGGGTCACAAGCCCACCACACTTCCGCTGCGCACTCTGATCCGCGCGTCCAGTCGAGAGAGCAAACATCGCCCAACTGGCACTCGTCCTTCCGGAAGAGCGCCAACACCCTTACACGACAAGGGAACGGGCACGACTTCTCACAGGCAACCACCTTGCCAAGAAAAGGAGCACGTCTCGCACGGACTTCATGGCACACAAGGCCAACCGATCCGAACACATAATGCAAGACGACGAACCCTAGCCCGACACAATCTCTCCAACCAAAGGAGAAACCAAACACACTCCCAACCAATGGAAGAACTCCGCGCTCGAACTGACCTCAAACCTCGCGCATGCTGGAAATAGCACCACCCAGCACCAAGAAAAACCATCGTTTCCATCAGGTCAGCGCCTCCGACACACTCTATGAGTGTCACGTCGGACCACAAACACAGCATCTCTCGATGCACCACTGCTGCAATTCCTCGAACTGCAACACACCACACCAAGAGCCGCAACACGAGCCATAACAACAATTGTCGACGCTCATCCTCGAGTCCCGAACTCACCGCAGAGCCTTCACATCTCAAACCAACTCCAGGGCGAACACACCCCATTCGCACACAAGAGCGCAGGAGCAAGACTTACTAGGACACCACAGCCCAATCCTGCCTCGAAATCCATAAAACAATCGGGACCAACACGTCATTTCTGACGCCACAGAGCATGACAAGGACATCAGGCTCGACGAAACAGCAGCTCACCGAGAAGATCCTCTGCTCACCCAAGCACCCTTCTCGATCAGAACACCCGCTCTGCCACCTTAAACCACGACCTGAACACCTCAGGGGCTGGATAAACCTCACGCTGGAGTGGCCAAAACCGACAGCAGCTCCCTCAGAGCACGCTCACGGCCTCTTAACCACGAACAGTCCTCTCCAGCCACCTGACCACGCCGCAGATTCCTCGAACGCAGCACCACGAACTCACACCTGCCAGCAACCTCTGCCTAATGCAGCACAACCAGGGCCACCACCGATGAGGGAGAAGGCTCTCGACCTCGATCCTTAGACCCCACGCTGGCATGAAAGCCACGGACAGCAACCACCTTCACAGCGTCGCACAGCGCACCCAAGCTCTCAAGCGAGAAACAAAGCGGAAAAACAAGCACAAAACCCCATGCCAGCTGCCGACTGTACTGGACCTTATGGACTCTGATCACTGTAATATTTCAAATTCCTATGTACGTCCACAACCACCGCTCTGATACCAGCTGTAACGACCCAAGAATTCGATTACCGGGAAGGCCCGATAACCCGAGACTCGCACCGCCGCCCACGAGCCGGGAGGGCTCGGAAGGGCTAAAAGGAGTGTGGAGGCACAAAGAAATAGGAAATAAAGTAGGACAATACAACAATAAACAGAAATAAATAAACAACTACAACAGAGTACAGTCCAACAGAAAGTACAGTCTAAGCAGTAAAGCGTACCACATGCCAAGTGAACACTCGGCCCGGTAAGCTGGCAACTGAGAACCTCCGCTCCGCACCCTCGAACCTCGAGGAAGAACCGCCACACCTGAAAAGCAGGGAATGAGTCTACAAAACAGAGACTCAGCAGGGATCCCACGGGACCCCAACCGGAAACGACGGCGGTAGCGGAAAGGAGAGCTACAACTACAGCAGGAACAGCAAACCGGTGGCCGGTCAAAACTCGGCACTACAGCTACTCCTACTGCCAGAAGGCAGACCTCGATCACACAGTCGAAGCTACCGAACCACGCTAGTACCAGCTACCGAAGTAAGAACACACGGCAACCACGCCGTAGAGGCCTGTCCCCCGGACACAGCCGACCTGGACACGCTGTCCAAGGTGCAACCCCGACCATCCGATCGCGGGTACCGCACAACAAGACCCAACCTCGGTAAAGCCACTAGCACTAATCTCACGGCGCAAGAACCGACACACGCGCCAAGGTGAAACAACTGAACTCACCGGTCAACACGACCAAAAACCCGAAGGTCAAAGACACAGAGACTGACAGTCTGTCACTCCGTACTCGACAGGAGTACCACCCACTAGAAGCACAGCCGGTAGCGTCCCCTAACGTCTTACACCGCACCACAGGTGAACTGCCTGGCATGGTAGGTCCTACCCGAGGCACAGACACCGTACAAGTAACCACAAACAAGTGACTAGCTGGGGTCACGCCCGTCGACGTGTGTCCACTGTCCCCAACCACGTGTGCACACACAGACCAAGCGTCCCTGGTCTGGCCCTCTGACCGGTTTTCCCCTCAGCCGGACTCTGGCTGCAAGACGTGGGGCCCGACGGTAACCAGTCTAAAACCGTCTCTAAGGGTAAGCCCGTACACCACTCCCTGTTGCGACCAGCACACGCGTACTGGTAGGCTACGACTAGTGGAGGGTCACTGAAGGAGTAGACTCTCTAGTCAACGGAAAACAACGTCCGAATCCGACGACGTACGGGGACAACCCCGCGTACCGGCCCCGTCGCACGGTGGCCACAGTCGGAGAAGGAACAGGACTCGCAGTCCACGGCCACGAACGCACCGTGCGCTAGAGTCGAGAAAACTCAAGTGGCGCTAAGCCACTGGACTCTGGATAGTCCTCCAGTCGCACTACACCCAACGGTCCTTGAGTCACAAGACTCGGGGTCAAGACCATTGTATGCAACAGCACAAGGCCATCAATCTAGTCCAATCTCCAGGTCTAAAATCACGGTAGCACGAGTACCGAGACAACTCACGAGTCGCCAAGACCACTCCCTCGGGAAGGGAATGCAAAGGACCAAGGCCACCCACACGGGCCACACGGAAAACACAGAAGCACGATTCCCAGGGCAGCACACAAGCCACCACGACGATTTCCCATCTTGTAGCAAGCGGGAAACCTCCAGACCCAGGCCGGACAACTGGACTCACAGTCCAAGGCCAACCACATGGCCCACACGGGAATCGCCTTCCAAAGGAACCCACGATATGCGGGGGAGACCCTACCGCACACACACCGACACACGATGACTCGATCAAGCGTAACACAAGATCCCGGAACACGTGGGGTCACCCGAACCCACCACACCTACGGGCACGCTAATTGAGGTAACACGGTTCCTCCTGACACCCCAAAAAGACACAGACACAGAACCCATGGGGTGTCCAGGATACTCACAAGGTCGGAGGTCGACCACTGGGTCACAACCAGGTCGACCGGAGACCTACACAACACAATCGGGACGCTAAAAGGTCACCTGGACCCTTAAGCTCATAGCACGCAAAACGAGGTAAGTGGGACCTCTAGACACCCAAAGACACGGTCACGGAAATTCACGGGGTGTCCAGGATACACACGGCCCAGGGGAGCATGATCAGCCGCAGACCGTCCGCCTCGGGCAGCCCGGCTGGTCAATTCAAGAACGCGCTATATGTGCATAGCGCGTTCAAGCAGAACGCGCTAGGAGTCTATAGCGCGACAAGGCCAGGTCGCGCTTTGTTTCCATAGCGCGATAGTCCAGAACGTGCCATAGCCCCATAGCGCGACAGGAACCGCCATACTGTTCATCTTCTCCGATGAACGCGCTCGGTCGGGGCAGCGCGACCTTCAAGAACGCGCTACTGGAGTATAGCGCGTTCTCAGTCCGCGCCCGAAAACGGTGGAAACACCTAAAAACTCCAACCATGCCCCCATACCTCCACAGGAGAGGGGGAAAACTAGGGGGAAGCTCCCCAGAAGCCCATAGCATGCATCTACGGCCTCGGATCAGCCAAAAACGCACTGAAACAGGAGATCGGCCCACAAGCCCTAAAACATGGGTTTTGCCCAAAATCACCCCGTTTGGCCCGCTCGGCTCACCGTAGCCTACGAAACTCACGGGAAAGGAAGTGCACGAGTTGGGGAACCATCACCCTACCTCCACCGAAGATTTCGCGCACCGTGGACACCGATCCACGAAGAAAACGCCGTTGAAGCATCGCCGTTCCACGAACTCGTGGCCGAGCATCACCACGCCTCCTTCGCCTCGATCTTCACCTAACCTCGCCCACGTCCTCGCCCGCGCCGCCTCCAGCTCGCCCCCACCTCGCTCCGTCGGCCGCCGGAGAAGAGAGGGGAGAAAGAGAGCGTGAGAGAAGAGAGAGAGAGGGAAGAGAGAAATGAGAGGGGGAGAGAGAAGGGTTAGTATCTATAGGAAAACCCGAAATTTACAGAAATTCAGAAAATTACAAAAAATTACCTGCGCGATCCTCGGGAAGAGCACAACGCAGTGGTACCGTCCCGGAGTCGAAGAATGCCACGGTTTTCCCTGCACAGAGTTCTGAAGGCACATCAGGGAAAAACACGTGTAAAGCACAAAATACACTCCGAGACCCACTAAAAGATCCGAAAAAGGCCTGGGGCATTACAACATTTACCTGAGAGCTGGGGTTTTCGGGTTTTTAAAACAGTTATATACTACTAAGGTTTTAAACATGGTTATTAAGACTGTAAAGCAAGTGTAATAAGATATGTTCAAAAACTCATGAAATCATGCTAACATACTATGTTCAAACTCATAAAGATCATGGTAACAGTATGTATATGCGACATGTCTAACAGGCTATTAAAATATGTATAACATGGTTATTTCTTGATCATGGTAAAGCCTGGTAATATATATAACACGGATGATGAGTTAATCTAACTCTAAGCATGCATAAGTTAACCTATTTAGCTACTAGTTAAGCAAAGATTTGGGAACACCTACCTTTTGACGTGAGCTATGAGGTTTAGAATAAAGAAGTCGCAACAAGATCGCAGTAGGACGTAGACTTCGGGAAGAAGACGCTCCTTCAGCACTGATGGCGGTAGGAGCCTCTGACAGTGCTACGGAGGGAATTAGTTATAGGGAATCACAAAGCATTGGTTTATTACCTTGCGAGTCCTGCTGAGTGGGCATAGTGCTTTGCCAGCTAAATGTGGTTGTTCGTGTCTCAACCTTCTAGAAACATAGATTAAATGACGCCCTTGTAAGGGGTCGTTCATTAATCTAGGTGGTACTATTCATGTAAATGACGTCTATGCATGATGGCGTCTATTAATCTGAGTGTCATTATTGAAGAGAATGACGCCCTTGCAAGAGGGCGTTAACTGTTAGACAAAACTACCACCTTCACGTGTTGGCATTCATGGTGTACATATATATATTAATATTATACTGGGATGGGGCCCTAAGGGAAATGGCGCCTCCTTATATGGTCTTCAATTTGTTGAATGGGTGGAAAGAAATCCCACTTACGTACTACCCATGGTCCATGTGTTTAAAGTTATCTTGTACATTTATATAATAACCCTCTCATGGTTTGGTTCTTTGTACAAGACCTTCCATGTAAGATTCTTTAGGAAAATTCACTACGTACTACCCATGTGCATAAAGTTGGATTGCACATTTGTATGCTAGTCCTCCTATGGTTTAGTTCTTTAAACAAAGCCTAGAATTCTTTTAAGAAGAGCAGATTACGTATGCATAAAGTGATGGGTTGTAATTTATATACTAGCCCCCTAAAGTTTGGTTCTTTACATAAAGCCCTCGTGATTCTTTTATGGCATAAAGTAAGGTTGGCTTGTATATTTATATTATAGTCCTCATTGTTGACACCCGTTTTATGACCAATAAGTTGGGTCATCTTCTTGTTCATTTTAAATGATGCTCCGAGTTGTTCACCCTTATTGAGGCATCTTCGTCAATTTGAGGTTCATTTCATGAGTCATGTCTCCTTGGTTGAGTCTGGTTCCTTATCTTTTTCCCGCTGGACGAAGCTTAGCAAACCTTCATTTTTATCACTCCTTTGTCTCTGACGCATCATTCCTGGCGTGTCTCCGTATCCTAACGCTCCTATCTTGGACCGTTACCTCATCTCAGAGTCCTTAAGTCCATGGCTTCTTTCAAAGCTTATCTTCTATCTGATCCGTTAAGCGTGACGGCTTATCGTGCGACCGTTACCACATCTCTGACGCACCTCCTTATGGCCGTTACATCCTTGCCGAGTCCTTATGTTTGAAAACTTCGCCCGTTGATCTTATATTTCAGTGGATAAGGTTGTATGACGGTCCATTCCTGGGGCGTTACATCACTGTGGCGGTTTATCGTTCAGCTGTTACATCAAACAGAGAGTTCTAGCAGAATTGCTTTTTCTTTGCTACTCCGTGGCCGAATTAAGACTTTGATCTGATGATTTCTCCGTTAAATCTGATCCTCAGAACCTTCTGTTTGTTTCTATAGACTCTTGGGAGTATTATCTTCAAGAGTTTGCTAAGAAACGTCCTACTTTCTAGCTGGATTATCTCTTACTCGACCAAAGAGCCTGAGGGTCTATAAATAGAACCACTGGCTTCATGGCTTGAAGAGGAGACATCTGGAGTTCACGTCGAAGTGCTGCCGCATCCTGAAGCTAGAACCAACCAAGGAGATCTGCTTCCTACATCCATCTTCTTCCGAAGTCCAGGGAGTATTGGTTTCAAGGGTCTAGTTCAGTCAAGTTGTCTTCTAAGTCTATCTTCCCTCCTCCAAGCATCATAGTATCTTCCCTCTTCTTCTATCACGTTCTTGCATTTGCTGTACTCATATAAACATCCTTCCCATCTTTTAAAACGCCCCAGAGGGGTTAAAAAACCAACCTCCCCGGTATTTCCCTCTCCTTTTGCATGCTTTTAAGTTCTCTTGGTTTATTGATACTACTCTTGCTCAAGGGCTAATCTGGGTTGTTTTCTTTGTGTTCTACACTCTTTTATAGGTTTATAGAGTCCACAGCAAGAGGCCCAAGCTTTCTGGCCGGTTGGAAGGCGTGGAGATCAAAGATTCCTAAGTTCCTATTCTGCAGATCTCTGACGGTCTATTACAGGGGCGTTAGAGTCACGCAACGGCGTTAGAGTCACACACGGCCATCCGACTGGTATTTCAGGTTTTAGACCCCCGGACCCGACCTGGCAGTTCATTTAAACTAAGTGTATTTTGAAAATGAACGTTTGAGCGCCGAGCTCAAACCGGGCATCCGATTTGGATTCCGTCAATTCTGACAAGTCACTTTCATCTCTCAGGTCGTGTTGGAATGATCGGCACGGCCATCCGATCGGTATTTCAAATTTTAGACCCCCGGACCCGACTTGGCAGTTCATTTAAACTAAGTGTATTTTGAAAATGAACGTTTGAGCGGCGAGCTCAAACCAGGCATCCGATTTAGATTCCGTCAGTTCTGACCAGTCACTTTCATCTCCCAGGTCATGTTGGAATGATCGGCATGGCCATCTATTCGGTATTTCAAGTTTTAGACCCCCGAACCCGACTTGGCAGTTCATTTAAACAAAGTGTATTTAGAAAATGAACTTTTGAGCGCCGAACTCAAACCGAGCATCTGATTTGGATTCCGTCAGTTCTGACAAGTCACTTTCATCTCCCAAGTCATGTTGGAACGATCAGCATGACCTTTCGACTTATATTTCAGGTTTTAGACCCCCGGACCTGACTTGGCAGTTCATTTAAACAAAGTGTATTTAGAAAATGAACTTTTGAGCGCCGAGCTCAAACCGGGCATCCGATTTAGATTTCGTCAATTCTGACAAGTCACTTTAATCTCCCAGGTCGTGTTGGAATGATCGGCACGGCCATCCGACCGGTATTTTAGGTTTTAGACCCCCGGACCCGACTTGGCAGTTCATTTAAACTAAGTGTATTTTGAAAATGAACGTTTGAGCGCCGAGCTCAAACCGGGCATCCGATTTGGATTCCGTCCATTCTGACAAGTCACTTTCATCTCCTAGGTCGTGTTGGAATGATCGGCATGATCATCTGACCGGTATGTCAGGTTTTAGATCCCCGGACACGACCTGACAGTTCATTTAAACTAAGTGTATTTAGAAAAAGAACGTTTGAGCGCCGAGCTCAAACCGGGCATCCGATTTGGATTCCGTCAGTTCTGAGAAGTCACTTTCATCTCCCAGGTCGTGTTGGAATGATCGGCACGGCCATCCGACCGGTATTTCAGGTTTTAGACCCCCGGACCCGATTTGGCAGTTCATCTAAACTAAGCGTACTTAGAAAATGAACTTTTAAGCGTCGAGCTCAAACCGAGCATCCGATTTGGATTCCATCAGTTCTGACTGGTCACTTTCATCTCCCAGGTCGTGTTGGAATGATCGGCACGGCCATCCGACCGGTATTTCTTATTTTAGACCCCCAGACCTGACCTGGCAGTTCATTTAAACCAAGTGTATTTTGAAAATGAACGTTTGAGCGCCGAGCTCAAACTGAGCATCCGATTTACATTCCGGCAGTTCTGACAAGTCACTTTCATCTCCCAGGTCGTTTTGGAATGATCGGCACGGCCATCCGACCGGTATTTCAAGTTTTAGACGCCCGGACCCGACTTGGCAGTTCATTTAAACTGTGTATTTTGAAAATGAACTTTTGAGCGTCGAGCTCAAACCGGGCATCCGATTTGGATTCCGTCAGTTCTAACAAGTCACTTTCATCTCCCAGGTCGTGTTGGAATAATCGGTACGGCCATCCGACCGGTATTTCAAGTTTTTGACCCCCGGACCCGACTTGGCAGTTCATTTAAACAAAGTGTATTTTGAAAATGAACTTTTGAGCGCCGAGCTCAAACCGAGCATCCGATTTGGATTCCGTCAGTTCTAACAAGTCACTTTCATCTCCCAAGTCGTGTTGGAATGATCAGCGCAGCCATCCGACCGATATTTTAGGTGTTAGACCCCCGGACCCGACTTGGCACTTCATTTAAACAAAGTGTATTTAGAAAATGAACTTTCGAGAGCCGAGCTTAAGCCGGGCATCCGATTTGGATTCCGTCAGTTCTGACAAGTCACTTTCATCTCTCAGGTCGTGGTGGAATTATCGGCACGGCCATCCGTCCCCCGAACCCCAGATTTTCTCAATTCTTCTAAACTAAGTGAGTTTTGAAAACTAGAGAGTTTTAAAATTTTAAATGAACATAATTGAGTAATTCCATCAAAATAAAAACATAGTAAACACTCACCTGTACGGCCTGTGCTGTGGTGGTGGTGGATCGCTGAGGGACCATTCCCCCCTGGGAGAGGAGGCCACTGATGTTGGAATGATCGGCATGGCCATCTGAATGGTATTTCAGGTTTTAGATCCCCGGACCCGACCTGGCAGTTCATTTAAACTAAGTGTATTTTGAAAATGAACGTTTGAGCGCCGAGCTGAAACCGGGCATCCGATTTGGATTCCGTCAGTTCTAACAAGTCACTTTCATCTCCTAGGTCGTGTTGGAATGATCGGTATGGCCATCCGACCGGTATTTCAGGTTTTAGACCCCCGGACCCGACTTGGCAGTTCATTTAAACAAAGTGTATTTAGAAAATGAACTTTTGAGCGGCGAGCTCAAACCGGGCATCCGATTTGGATTCCGTCAGTTCTGACAAGTCACTTTCATCTCTCAGGTCGTGTTGGAATGATCGGCATGGCCATCCGATCGGTATTTCAGGTTTTAGACCCCTGGACCTGATTTGACAGTTCATTTAAACTAAGTGTATTTAGAAAATGAACTTTTAAGCGTCAAGCTCAAACTGGGCATCCGATTTGGATTCCGTCAGTTCTGAAAAGTCACTTTCATCTCCCAGGTCGTGTTGGAACGATCGGCATGGCCATCCGATCGGTATTTCAGGTTTTAGACCCTCGGACCCGACTTGGCAGTTCATTTAAACAAAGTGTATTTAGAAAATGAACTTTTGAGCGCCGAGCTCAAACCGGGCATCCGATTTGGATTCCGTCAGTTCTGACAAGTCACTTTCATCTCTCAGGTCGTGGTGGAATTATCGGCACGGCCATCCGCCCCCCGAACCCCAGATTTTCTCAATTCTTCTAAACTAAGTGAGTTTTGAAAACTAGAGAGTTTTAAAATTTTAAATGAACATAATTGAGTAATTCCATCAAAATAAAAACATAGTAAACACTCACATGTACGGCCTGTGCTGTGGTGGTGGTGGATCGCTGAGGGACCATTCCCCCCTGGGAGAGGAGGCCACTGATTGCCTGTAAAATGATTGCCTACTGGCAAGAGATCTCCTGTTGGAACTGCTGCTGCTGCCGTTGCAAATCAAAAATCTGCGATCGGACCATGTCCATCATGTCGCTGGCAGAAGCGCTGGGGGCAATTCCAGGTATAGTGAAGGCACTGCTACTAGTTTGGGCAGAGCTAGAACTCGCACACGATGATATCACCGCGCTAGCGTCTAGGCTCTCCCCAAAACCATATAGTCGGCCTTTCTTAGGCACGCCAACTGCTGCCACCCACTCCACCGGATCGAACGCCGGCTGCTGCGTGTCTCCCTCCCCGTACTTCTCTGTCACTGCTTTGCTATATGTTTCTTGCAAATTGAATAAAATAACTAGTCAATTTCATATGACTTTCATGCCGATTTAAATGAACAGTACAAGTTGCATATGTAGATAAACTTACCGCTGCTGACTTAGCTGTCTCACTCACAAATTGATTAGTCCCCTTCTTTTTGTGTGTTCTGTCGAACACCTCGAGGAACGACGAAGGCCGATTAAGCTCCACAGTATGTTATACAATTCATAGTAAAAAAGTCAAATATTGGGATAAATTGTAAGAAGATAAATTGTTATATTACTTACCAATTTTTGTTTATGAGCCGCAAAAGAGATGGACCCACTCGTATGCAAATTTGAACCTGGTTTTGACGCCCTGTTTGCTTTGGCTTTTTCGGACTTTTCTATCCACTTGGGGTCGGTAAAATGGTCACAAGATATCTCCCAATCCTCCTACCTCATCCATTGAGGGCGGTGCGCCTTCCACAATTGTCGGTCTTCACTCCCCCCACTCAATTTTTTAGCGTGTGCTCGGGCCTCATGTATTTTTTGTTGTAACTTGACTGCATAGTAGACTCCCAGGCACGATGACTTCTCGCCGCGTCATGTCCACACATGAATTGAAAAGACCGCTATAAATCAATTACTTTTTACACTTAGTATACTGTTGTGAATTGAGTTTGGGAAATACTTGAATTAAATGACGTAATTAATTGCTAAGAACATGTTGTACAATGAATCGCGAACGGCCATCAGAAATTCTCTGAAAGTGGATGCTGCCCCGGGCACATGTGCCAACATGAGTTCGGTGGAATGATGGACAACATTGTGGGGTTCAAATTTCTTACTGCAATTACAAATGTCAAAATATTCATATTAGACAGTTGAAGGCTAATTAAATAATGAATGTAATATAACCTTATAGATTTACCAGGAGATCCAACATGGGCGACGTCTATCATGGGTCGTGCCTCCCTCGTGACGACTACCGGCATCGTCAAGTGGCTGACTGGTGGGGGTGTGCCCTGTACAAGTGGGAGGTGGTGGGAGGGCACTGGGATCCGTAAGAATAGATCTTCACAAGTAAAACTAAGTGTATTACAGATCTTTGAAATAACATAATTAAGTAAGGAGGGCACTGGGACCTATATATACCTGCAGTGGGAGGTGGTGGGGGTGGCATCTGCACAACAGGTGGGAGATCACTGAGACCTGCAAGAATTAATTTTCATAAGTAAAACAAATATTGGAGAATTTAAATTAAAATATACATACCTGCAGCGGGAGGTGGTGGGGGTGGCGTCTGCACAACAGGTGGGAGGCCACTGAGACCTGCAAGAATTAATTTTCATAAGTAAAACAAATATTGAAGAATTTAAATTAAAATATACATACCTGCAGCGAGAGGTGGTGGGGGTGGCGTCTGCACAACAGGTGGGAGGCCACTGAGACCTGCAAGAATTAATTTTCATAAGTAAAAAAAATATTAAAAACTTTAAATTAAAATATACATACCTGCAGCGGGAGGTGGTGGGGGTGGCGTCTGCACAACAGGTGGGAGGCCACTGAGACCTACAAGAAATAATTTTCATGTGGAGTGATACAAATATTGTGAACTTATAATTAAAATATACATACCTGTAGCGGGAGGTGGTGGGGGTGACATCTGCACAATAGGTGGGAGGCCACTGACACCTGTAAGATTTAATTTTCATAAGTAAAATAAATATTGAAGAATTTAAATTAAAATATACATACCTGCAGCGGAAGGTGGTGGGGATGGCGTCTGCACAACAGGCAACGAGCCGACACTTGAACCTAAAAAAAATTCTTTTAGGCTAGTAAATGATGTAAACATTTATATAGCTAAATTTTTTAATAGATATACCTATGCCCGAAGAAGACGCCAAACAGGAGGGAGTAGAGCCTTGTCACTGCCCTGTCTCCTCCCACTCCCAGTACGACCTCCTCGAACCATTTCTTTATTACTAACAAAATAAATAATACATATTAATCCTCAATTGCACAAGACTAAAATCTCTGTTATTAAAAATTATGCAAAAAGGTAAGGATATCTCACTAAATTATGAAAACATGCCTTCCTCATGTTGATGATATATCTAACTCATCATCATCTTCGTCATCCATAGTAGCCTCATCAGATTCAAACTCTTCGTCTTCATCTGATTCTTCCTCCCCTCTAACATCAACATTTAACTCCATCAGATCGACTTCTTCCACTTCATCTCGCGTACGTAATGACAATGGCTCATCAGATTCGTCCAGATTAAACCTAGAGGAACCGACAATGCCAACTTTATCTGATTGATAATATTCAGCACTAGCAACCTCTAAGACATCTCTACTCATAGTTAACTCATAAGTGGGAAAGAGTTTTGAATTAACCCTGCAAACTGCCCACCAATCTCTATTCTTGGATGATGGATAGCTTGAATAGTACACTTGCTGGGCTTGTGCGGCTAAAATGAACGGTTCATAGGTCTTAAGTTTAGACCTATGCTTGACATCGACAATCCCATAATTTATGTCATGTCGAACAGAACTAGGATCAAACCATTGACACTTAAATATGTATACATGATTGTCTTGTCCCAAATACTGAAGTTCTAAGACTTCTTCAAGAATACCATAGTAGTCCAATTCCATTTCATTGTATAAACTTCCCTTCACAGATACGCCGCTGTTCATCGTAGACTTACTTTGCCCATAATCCCTTGTATGAAATTTGTATCCATTCACAATATATCCTGGATAGGCACGTGTCTGGTTCGAGGGGCCATAACTTATCTGTTGTACTCTTTGATCAGTAATGAGACCTTGTTCAACCTATATTCAAATTAGAGTAGTTAAAATAATAACAATTACCTCAACATACATAAATACAAACATATATATTCAACGATGACACTAACTCAGTTTCTCAGTCATTTGGTAAAAAACTTCTCGCGTTCTTTTTCAATCTCCACGTCCTAGATATTTGGACATTTTTCAACTAATTCTGAATCAAATTACCTGCAGTATAAATGCACTACTACTTTAAATGAACTGCAGAAGAAGGATGAACAACTTATGGACTTGCTGAAAATGTGAGTTAAGAACTTACTCAACATAAGGTTCAATCTCGAGGCAATTCAGAAGAATATATATCTCAGCGGCGTGCAACTCTCTATCTTCGAGCGTGTGAGTCAAGCAACGTCCGAACGCACGTCCAGGATGTTTAAATATGGAGAGCCGATCGGACGATTCATCCACTTCCCCATCATCATTACGTGGAGGTCGAGTACGACGAGTTTGAATCTCTGGCTCAAAGTACATAGAACAGAAGTTCAAAATTTCTTCAAGAATGTATGCCTCAGCAATCGAACCCTCCACCTGTGCCTTGTTGCGAACTTTCATTTTTAATTCATGCATGCACCTACAACAAGTCAGATGGCAACAATATGTACCGGCCATGGACGACCTGTAAGTTAACAAAAATTGTCACATACATCTCAAATGGATACATCCATCGAAATTGTACTGGCCCTCCGACGATAGCCTCATATGGCAAATGAATGACCAGGTGCTCCATCGAATCAAAGAATGTCGGAGGAAATATCTTTTCTAGCTTGCAAACGGTTGTGACAACTTTTTTTTCGATAGTTTGTACATCCCGAAGTCTGAGTTCTGATACACATAAAATCTTAAAAAATTGACTCATCTCAGCTAGTGCTCCCCATATCTGCTTTGGCAACAAATCACGAAATGCAATGGGCAGTAGCCTCTCCATGAACACATGACAGTCGTGACTTTTCATACCATATATTTTTCCCTCATTAACATTCACACAACGGGCTATGTTGGATGCATATCCATCTGGGAATCTCAACTGTTTCAACCACTGGCACACTTCCTTGATCTATGTATCATGAAGCACGTAAGTTACTTTAGGCTGCACAGTTTTACCATTTACGTTCTGTAGTTCCAGTTCTGGACGTTTACAAAGCATCTTTAAATCCATACGTGCTTTGGCGTTGTCCTTTGTTTTTCCTTTAACATTCATGATCGTATTGAACACATTATCAAAAAAATTCTTCTCGGTATGCATGACATCCATATTGTGTTGTACCAGAAGAGTTGACCAATAAGACAATTCCCAAAAAATACTTTTCTTGTTCCAGTTGTGATCCTTTCCAAAACTAGAGAGTTACCATGTGCTACCAGACAATTATGCTAAATCTGGTAAATTGTGCACCCGTGACGCCATATGTAGACTCGACACCCGTTACAAGTCAGCTTCATTCATTTCAACAGTATTTTTTTTAAACGAGTCTTTTTACCTTCGAAAAAGATGGTCACTTGGTAGCAACCACCGATGGCAATCAAACCATCATACTTTCCCACCATGTTTCAATACAAATGATTTGGTATTTTTCATACAATAAGGACATGCTAACCTCCCATGTGTGCTCCAACCAGATAGCATTCCATATGCAGGGAAGTCACTTATTGTCCAGATCAGTGCAGCTTTCATAATAAAATTTTGCTTCTTATATGCATCATAAGTAACAACTCCATCAGTTCATAAAAATTTGAGCTCATCAATCAACGGCTTGAGATATATGTCCAATTTTTTTCCGGGACTTTTTGGACCAGGAATTACTAAGGACAAAAATAGATTTTCTCGCTTCATGCACATGTGCGGCGGAAAGTTGTACGGTGTCATGAACACTGGCCAACAAGAATAAGATGCCACTGAACCACCGAATGGATTAAAACCATCTGTGCATAAACCCAATCGAACATTACGTGACTCTCTTGAAAAGGCAAGATGAGTACGACTAAAGTGAGTCCAAGCTTCACCATCGGCAGGATGACTGATTATATCATCAGCACGACGTACTCTTTCGGTGTGCCATGTCATATGTCGAGCCGTCTTTGAGGACATATACAGCCGCTGCAGCCTAGGCACAAGAGGGAAGTATCACAACGCCTTGTAAGGTACATCTTTTACTTTTGAGTTGACCCCCCCTTAGGTTTGAATCTGTCATGGCCACAAATGGAACATGATATCTTATCTGCATCATCTTTGTAATATAACATACAATGATTCGGACATGCATCTATTTTCATATATCCAAGTCCTAAGTCATTGACCATCTTTTTTGCATGGTAAAAAGTTTCTGGCAACTTCTCGTCTCGAGGCAACATACTCTTGATCAAGAGGAGGAGATGGTAAAAACAAGTCTCACTAATGTGAAATTCAGATTTCAAGTTCAACAACTATGACACTGCAGACAATCGAGTGTGCTTTTTATAACCATCCCACAACGGCTCATCAACATCCCTAAGTAGTTCATAAAATCTTTCGACTGTCTTATTCGGCGCTTCCTCATGAACATTAAAACTAGGACCAACAGCATCTACAACCATATCTTCGTACCCACTTGTGCCTGTAATATTGTCGGACTCATACCTCAAGAGTTGCTCACCATGACACGTCCAATTCGTATAACCATCCACGAACCCTTTCGTGTACAAATGATGTTGCACATCCCATGTTGAACGCCACCTCAAGTTTCTACAACTTGAACAAGGGCATCGAATGTGACCGTCGCGATCTATTGCTGCATTTGGATTCCCCAATGCAAATTGAATGAAACTCTCAACCCCATGCTTAAAGTCATCTGACACCACCCAGTCAACTATTCTACGATACATCTATGAACGATCTGTCGACATTTTACCTGCACCCAATAAATGACAACACACATCCTAACTTTCAAATCATTACTCATGATATTACACCCGACCCTTTCCTCACATCGTTCATCATAGACCATTTGCAGTTGGAAGAGGAATATTAATTAGATTATCACTTTTTAACCCATCCATGAAGGTTTGATCGCACAATCACTTACTATATGTGCTGCACGATTTGCTGAAAATTTTGGCATCATCTCCCCACACTTCTCCGATATACCAAAAATATTTATTGATTTTGAAATTTTCTTAAACACTTACAAGTAAGTGGTTAAGAAAACACTTAAAATCAATAATGATATATCAGAGAAGAGTGAGGAGATGCAACCGAAATTCTCAACAAACCATACAAACACATATAGTAAATGACTGCCTAAGTGCGATCAAACATTCACAGACTGTCCAAACGGGACAATTCAAGACTTTGAGATAGATATATACATTCTCATAAACAAATGAGAACATACACATCAATCCCAAAGTCTTGAACGGGAAGGCACATTGACACGGTTTTAACGCGCTCTCCTTAGGTGCGTGTAATGTTAGGTCGCACCCACGCACCTCAGCTCACAGGGAATATCCCATGCATTTATATAACATAAAATTAAATAACAACGCAAGTATCATTATGCATATATCAAATTAAATAACACCCAAATTACAAAATTTTTCAAATGAAGAACATCGAAGCTAAACAATCTATATTTTTGAGTCAAATTAACATCAAATTTCTATTAAAATCAGATTTAAAAATATATTTACATGCAATTAAAATCTATAAAATTTTAAATCACAAAATGAATTTTTTGAGTATTTACCTATTGCTATAGAGAATTCTGATTTCTTCGTATTTATCCACATCTTTGTATATATGTACTACTTCAGATATGTGGTCATTCCATTTCTCTATATCTTCTTATCATCATAAGACAAGGTTCAAATGGGATCACTTTCAGCCTCAGTGGAGCATCTATGGCCTCAAGAATGTATCTCTCGGTGGCAGGGGAGCATATGCTATCTAGGTTGTAGCGGTCTGTGCACTGCTGTCTCTGGAGGGCATCCATGCCTCTGGAGAGCATCACCAGTGTCGGAGGAGCATGCATTGCTGGTTCAAGGCATTTCGATGTCACTCGGAGCCGGTCGACCGACATACTGTTTGTGCCGACCTGGTTCTTTGGGCAATGCATGACCTGACTGATGGTGGGGGAGCATCTACAGTCACTGGAGGGCATACTCGGTCTCAGGAGAGCATCCTTGGAGACATGCGAGCATGCACGTCTAATGTACCCCGGAAGAGGATTTATGTTTAGTCAGGGGCATTGTTGTCCTTAATCTTCTGACTAATGATGCCCTAATCTCCTAGTATAAAAGGGTGAACTCTCTCTTTGTATTGTAATGGAGCCGTCTGATTATTAGTGGATTACTGCTGCGGCCGTGGATGTAGGAAGGCATCTTGCCTCCGAACCATGTTAAAAATCCCTGTGTGTTCTTGTTATTGATCTTTTCTTTCTCCTTTCTTCTTCCTCCTCTGTTGGTTGTCCATCTCTGAAGGTATTGCGTTTCCTAACAAGGGTGCAGCTAAAATTGGAAGGCTGGCAGTCAAAATTTCTATCTCAAGCTGGTAGAGCCGTATTGATTGACTCAGTCCTATCCAAGGGTAATCCTGGTAGGTGTGGTGGTGGAGGTTGTGTAAGAGACTCAAATGGTAAATGGATGGTTGGCTTTGCTTTCTACTATGGCATTGGGAATAGTCTTGTGGCAGAGGCAATGGCTCTATATGATGGGTTATCAATTGCTAAGCTAGGTGATCTATGTTTGGCAGCTGTATATTCAGATTGTGCCCTTCTTGTGGAGGCTGTAAGGAAAGGAGCTCCTCCTAGCTGGATGGTTCTCCCATGGTGGAGGAAGATTTTGGATCTTATCCATGAAAGTGGCTGCTTGATATTGCATACTTATAGAGAGGGCAACCAGGTTGCAGATTCCCTGGCGTCCTATGCATGCAATACTCCAGAAAATCAAGTTTTCATTCAAGTAGGAGACCTCCCTCGGTTGACAAAGGGTGCATTAAGATTGGATAGAGCTGGGCTGCCAGCCATCCGAGTAGTTTAGCTTTTCGATTGTACTTCATAGCTTTATATTTTGCTATATTTTGTAATATTTTGAGTCTCTTTGTCCTAACAAGACATCCTAACAATAAATCTGAGTAAGATTACATAAATTAAAATAAAATGAAACAACATATAAATATGAAATTAAATTTTTACTTACTGTTTATTTGAAAAAACTTATCTGATTCTTTCGTTCCCTTTCCCTCGGTCGATTATCCTACGATGAATACAACAATATATTAAATAAAATAAAAAATAATTATTATATCTACATGTGTGATACGGGTGTGTGCGTGTGCCTGTGAGGGGGGGGGGGCAACGGAAGCCCTGCGGCCAACGGTAGAGGGAGAGGGCGGCCTGCGGCCAACGGTAGAGGGAGAGGGGGGCTGAGGTGTGTGCGTGTGTTTGTGTCTGTGTGTGCGGGTGTGTGTGTCTGCGAGGGGGAGGGGGGCCACAGACAGGGGAAGAGAGGGTGGTGGAGGGGGTGGGGGAGGGCGGCCAGAGGGAGTGAGGGAGCGGGAGAGGGGAGAGGGAGTGAGTGAGGTAGGGGAACAGGATCGGGAGAGGGAGAGCACTTACCAGCGACGACGACAGCGATGATGGGAGGAGGCTGGCGGCGACGGCGACCGTGAGAAGAGGATGATGGCGGCGACAATGATGATGACCGTGAGAGGGAGGGAGGTTGGTGAATGGCGGCGACGGCGAGGATGGCGGGGCCTCCGGCGACGGCGAGGACAGCGGCTCCGGCGGCTCCGGCGGTGACGACCGCAAGCAGAGGAGAAAGAGAGAGTGAGAGGGAGAGTGGAGGGGGTGGAAATGGGGGCGGGTGGAAGGGGTGGGAGGAAGGGGTCGATGGTGGCGGGGGATGAAATTTTGAGACGGAAATACGGACGAAACTTAGTTCCGTCTAAAATTTCAGACGGATTCATTTCCGTCTGAATATACGTCCCAAATTTGCGACGTATAATAAAGACAGAATATATTCCGTCTATAATTATAGACGGATCTTCAGAGAGAGTATAGTATGTCCTTAATAGAGATGGAATTTGTGACGGAAATTAATCCGTCACAAATTTGGAATATCCGTCTGAAATACAGACGGATTTTAAGACGGAAAATATCCGTATGTATTCCCGCTTTTTCTAGTAGTGCTAGGTTGAACATATTTAGGATTGACAAAGCCATAGGAGTTCTGGTACATAAAAGTTTTGTACCTAGGCTGCACAGGGGCGCTCCATGGGTAACATCGATGGACCTGATTAGGATGAGATTTCTGAATGTTCTGATGCATCGACATGACATTATGGTTGCCTCGACCTTTCCTACAAGAGTTGTGATAAGATGTGTTTGGGTACGAAGGGTGACTCGAAGCACTATGGTAGTAGTATCGACCTAAGATATCCCTGTTTTGATCATAACATCTAAAGGTGTGAAACCCAGATGAGGTGAGTGTCGGTGCAGGTAGGTTGTTGCATCGACCTTTCTTTTATGGCTAGGTTATTTTGGTTTTGGAGCTTCCTTGGACTTTGGTTCTAACTGGTTGACCCCTAACCTGACCTTTAGGCTTAGGTGCAGTGGTGTGTGTGCTAGGTTCTCTAGGTGCTTCCACTTTCCCTTTGCCCTTGTCCTTGGCACTTAACTTATTTTGCTTATTATTTTTTGTAAAAAATTTATTGCTAGTTTCTTCACAATTCATTCTTATCAAGGGATTGAATTTTTCTTTTTCTGTTTCCCCAATGAATGAGATGGTCCTAACATCAAACCGTTTCTTATTGATTGGATTAAAACCCAACCCTTCTCTTCTAAAATTGACTTTTGTTCCTAGAATTGCATTCAAATTTTCAGTTCCGTGAGTCATGCCCTCAAGGGAGGTTTATTTATCAATGTTTTCATTTTCCAAGTTTTCAATTGTTTTCTTCAATTCCTCATTGACCCCTTTTACAGCTTCATATTTTTTCTCTTGTAGTTTTTGTTTCTTCTTCAAATTTCTGCATTCTGATTTTAAGCTCATCAATAACATTCTTCAGATTTTCATTTTCACATCTTACCTCTTTTAAGATAGTTTTAAAATCTTCTGTTTCAACAAGAGAATTTTTCAAATTAGTGTTTTCAACTTCTAAGCATGCAATTCTATCACTCTGAGAAGTATCATTAGCAAAATCTTTTTTTTCAGGTGTCTATTCTCCCTATGAACATCATCATACTTATCTAGAATTTCTGCATGTGCTTCTTCCCAATCACTATGAGTAAAGTTTTTGAACGGGGAAGTTACCTCATTATCTTCCTTTTCTTCATCCTCTCTCCTGGCCATCAGCCACAGTTTGTCTTCATCTTCATTGTCAGATCAGTTGCTCTGACTTTCTTCCTCTTCATCGCTCAAGGTGCTCACCATGGCATTGCCTTTCTTGTTCTTCCACCTGCGCTGTTTCTCCTTCTGTAGCTCAGGACAGTCTGCCTTCAGGTGCCCTGACTTCTTGCAATTATAACAAACAATTCCATTTGTCTTTTTGGCAGTGTCAGATTTATATTTTGACTGCCTCTTCCCTGAGTAATATTTTCTTCTGAAACCCTTACCTTCTTTCCTCAAAAATTTCTTAAACTTTCAGGTTAGCATTGCAAACTCACCTGAGTCTTCTTCAGAACTTGAGGAGCTATGTTCACTGGAAGACCCTTTGCACTAGAATTTACCTTAAGAGCCAGGGGCTTTTGTTGGGAGCAGAGGATCGTCAAGCTAGAGGGGGAGGGGGTGAATAGATTGACCACTTAAAATTTTAAACAGAATAAAACGATCGCACACTCTGTGATAGCACATGCATAACCTCACTCCGAGAACTCTAGAAGGGAAACGCAATATCTAAGTGCACTAACCGAGACAATAAGCACGAAATCAAACCACAAGCACAAACCACGGGAGACAGGAGTTTTAAGGTGGTTCGGTCTCTATCCTGAGACCTACGTCCACCCCCTCACCAACCCGGTGGGGATCACCGCTGTGCTTTACAGCTTATGCTAAAACCAGAGAAGAACCCTTCTTTGACCTGCAGATCCAATCTGTAGAAGACAGCAACACACTGTCACAGAACCGCTGTCAAACAGCTTGCAGACGCGAAGTCTGTTCTCCCTCTGATCTTAGAACTCACTCTGGATCAGAACAAACCTGTCCACTAAATCCCAGTGGAATAGTAATCCGAATATAACAATGTATAAGAAAAACAAAAATACAAAGTAAGGAATGAACTCAGAAGAAGCTGGTCAATGAACCTTCAGGCTTCTTGCGCAGCAGAAGAGAGTGTAACCTGAAGGGATGAACAGCACGATCTGAGTATGATCTCCTCTACAATTGAGGCTAGATCAGACTGATGCTTCCACGGTTCTTCAGCGTCTGATCTACTTCACCAGGTGAACGAACCTGTACTACAAACTTCGCACTGGACAGTCTTCGAATATCCCCTTGCTCTTAGTTCTCCTGAAGAAGAATGCCTCAACCCTTTTGTTGATTTGTTTTTTAATTAGATTAGATTCCTATCCCGCCCACTTTTTAAATACATACATGCATAAATATGTGAATCAAAGACAAGGGGGATGAAAGGATGGAAATACTAACCGTGATCGCCACCAAGGATTAACAACGCCGCAAGGATGAAGAAAGGAGTGCAACGGCGCCGTGTACCTTGGAACTTAAAGACTTGATCGCGCTCGAAACGGGGTGCGGGGAACTTGTGGATTGAAACCTCCTCTCCTTCCAGCCGGCTAGAGGAAGAGGGCCTCACATTGTATTCATGCTCTCCTGCAAAACAAAGATGAAACACAAAGGTAAAAACCCATTAGAACATGCATGTGTAGTATCAATCCCGCAGTGATAAAATAGGGGTAGAAATTGAGGGCAAACTCACCGGGGGAGGGTTTTTAACCCCTGTGGAAGGGTGGAAATAATAGGTGGGTGTGTTGTGCATGCATGAGATTTGAAATCACGAGATTTGATTGAGAGAGTAGAGAGAAATCAATGATGCAAAACGGAGAAAAACGCATGTGTAGCAGAAAGTGCAGGAAACTGTGATGATTTGTGATTTTGAGAGGAAGAGAACTAAGAGTGGAGATCATGAAATCAAGCCCAGAAGGATGAAATTGAAAGTTAATACTTCCCTCTTCAAGATGGGGTCGAAGGATTGAGTCGGCGATGCAGCATGGCTTCGCCCCACGTCCGAAAAGAGCCCCCCGTCGCGACTGCTGTAGACACGCCAAAATTGACGTCATTTTGAGTATATTTCATATCGCTCTGCGATGCCCCATTTGACCCTCAAATCAGCTTATTTGAGTGGTTTTCCCACTTTTCTTGAATTTCTCCTATTTTTCCCCATTTTATCTCATTTTCCTATTTTTTCGGATTTCTTGGGCATTTATCTCTATTTTCTGAATTCACGCCCTCATCAGGGGCGTGTTTTTGAAACACGCCCTGGTCTAGGGCGTTTCTTTCCCATTTTATCTATTTCTCCCCATTCTATCTATTTTATGAATTTTATGAATTCACGACTTGGGTAAGGGCGTGTTTTTCTTAAAACATGACTTCACCTAAGGCGTTTCTTAAAGAAAGGACGCCCACCTTAGGGCGTTAATTCTTTTGGTTTGACCGACTTCCCCATTTGAGCTCTTGAAATTAACGCCCTTCCCAGGGACGCTTTTTTTTGAAAAGTGGCTTTGTTTAAGGCGTGTTTAACATTTTTCAAATATGGGGAGTTTTTATTGCTAAATTTGGTTTTTGAGAAACGCCCTTGTGCAGGGCGTGTGTTTGAGAAACGCCCTAGTGTAGGTCGTCAATTCTGAAATTGACGCCCTTACCTAAGGCGTGTTTATTCTTCCGGCTTCGCAGCCCTACCCCCAGAGAGTCCTTGCTTCATTAGATGTCTACCTATTTTGGGCTCTTGCCCGTTCCAATCCTTTCCCCCTTGGACTCTTGCCTCTTTATCACCTTTTCTATCTTATTAATAGAGGCTCTCGCCTCTGTTAATAGGTTGGACACTCGATCCCCTTCTTCCTCTTCCTCCCACGTATCTCCCTTTTCCCTTTTTTTCTGTTTGCTTTCTTTTTTTTCCTCTTGTTTTGTGCTCACAGGTTGCTGTTGGCTAAGGAAGGAATGCCCGAGCGCATCAATCTCCATTTTTTTTAAAGCTTCTTCCCCATTGAATATCAAGGCGATAAGCAACAGAAGCAACAGGCTCCTTCTATTTTATTTTTATTCTCCTTTTGCTATTCTTTAACATGCATGCATAATATACATGTTTTCTTCTCAACCACGTTGAGGCTTCCCCATAGTGCAATCCCTTGCACATCTCCCTATTTCATTTACATTCATTCATATCATCATATATCTCCCACCCTCTTTGTATAGGGGTTTAAGGGCCACCCCCTTAAGGTGTGTTCATAATCAATTTTCATGCTCATCTATCTAAGAATTTGATGCTACACTCACCTTTATTCTAATCCATATCTTTTTGGTGTTGTTGTCTTTGTTTTGCAAGGGTAATAAAAGTGAAGAACTCTCTTCATCGGCCGGCCGATTTGAAGAGAAAGGAAGCACTCACATCCCCCGCATATTTGAGGTATTTTGCGATCATCTCCCCATATTATTTTCCACTTGAGACCCTCGTGTCTCTGGCGATCACACACACTCCCCTTGTGCACCTCGTGCATGTTTTTCTCCACATTATTGATTATTGCTTATTCTTAATAATTTTCCTTAAGTGGATTTTTAATAAGATCTACAAATTGGCGATCACGGTGGGACTCCTTTGTGTTCTTCTTTCATTACCCCTTTCCCCTTAGGCACCCGCGTGTGCCATCTCCCCTATTGCACCCTCGGTGCGTCTCCTTTTGTGCCCCTCGGGCACCCTCCATTTGGCTTTGCATTCTTCCCTAAGTGATTTGCCATTTTGTTGTCATTTCCTTAGAATCTCCACTTATTTAAAATTTCTTGATGAGCATGTTTATATCTTATACTTATTGATTGCCTGCTGTGGTTGTGAGTGTGCCTTTCTAGTACTTCTGGCCATCGGGCTTTCCTGAGGAATTAACGCCTCTGTCAGAGGCGCTTTTTGAATTCACGCCCTAACCCAGGGCGTCGTCGTCATATGTTACGCCCTCTGACAGGGCGTTTTCCAGTATATTCCCTGATTTTCCCGATTTTATTGAGCTGCCTGTGAATTAACGCCCTGCCCCAGGGCGTTTTATTATTGATTAGCGCCTCTCTCTCAGGCGTTTTTTACGAATTGGACGCCCTTACGATTGGGCGTTTCTTGATTTGGCTGTTCATCTCCTGCTGATTGACGCCCTCACCAGAGGCGTGTTTCTTATTTTTAGCGCCTCACTTAAAGGCGTTTGCTTGGATTTGACGCCCTCTACACAGGGCGTCCTTTTATTTATAACGCCTCTCTCTAAGGCGTATTTCACCCAGCCCCTGGCACCCACGTTGATTCACGGCAGTCACACCGTCGTTTCTTTGGCTAGTAGCGCCCCCTGACAGGGCGTGTTTTTACTGTGGGTTTCCACAACCCTTCCCGTGGGTGATATTTCATGCTTATATTTCATATTGATTGATATTATTGTGGTTGGCCTGTTTACCCCATTGCATTCTTTCATTCATTTGCATTTTTGGTTTGGGAGCCCCCCTCCTCTTCATTAGGATCCACACACCCTTTTGGAATCGGGACGACCCTCCATTGAGCATTCCGTCTCTTTGGACTGGAAATCCCTTTTCCAAGCCTCCGTAAGTCCCCGCACCCGTGGATTCCCTCACGGACGCCGGGCAGGTTGTACCCTTTGAAGTCCCGATATAGTTGGCCTAATACGTGGTGAGTGAGAGTTCCTAGTTGGCATTGGAGTTCAACTCATATTGAAACTAGGTTCCTCCCCCCCTTGTGTGAATCTTTCCAAACTTTATTAAAATTCATTAATTCACCAAGGATTAAACAAATCAAAATCACGGTAACCATTCCAACTTGTGTGCTTCTTTGCAATTATTGAGAACTTTGATTATATAATGGCTTACCATGATAGAAACATGTTCAATTCAATTAATGAGGATGCACAACCTAGCACTTCATATCCTCAATTTCAACATGTTAATCATCATCATTCTCACCTTTCTTTCAAGGGACCACGTCCTTATTCTCATGGTCATGCCCGACCCATGGGCAATGTCCATCCTCATGGTCCCCCTACTCAAGTTCGAGCCACTATTCCTACGGGACCGTCTCCTCCCAATGATGAGAAGGTCTCTCAAATCTTGCATGCATTAGATCATCTTACCCCTCAACAGATCCAAGCCCTTAAGGCTGCCGTTGAGGGTACATCTCTTGCATCTCCCCCTCCTTCCAATTCTATTCGGGTGGCCCATCACCCACCTCCTTCCAATTCTATTCGGGTGGCCCATCACCCATCTCCCTCCAATTCTATTCGGGTGGCCCATCACCCATCTCCTCCTCCTTCTATTCCTATACGGGTGGCCCATCACCCACCTCCTCCTTCCAATCATATTCGGGTAGCCCATTACCCATCTCCTCCTGTTCATTCTACTCGGGTAGTCCGACACCCGCCTCCTTCTATTCCTCCTCCAACACGGCCCCGAGGCCCATTTACTCCTTGCAATCCGTTCCGTCCGGGTTCTTTTACGGGTCGTCCCGTCAACTCCCCTCCACGGCCTTTTTATACGACCCCTCCTCCTTCAATGCCCTGCCAACCTTCTGTTGCCCAAGTTACACCCCTCCAGCAAACTCTCCTCGATAAGATTACTTTAATGGAGGAACAAATAAAGAGGGTCACGGCTCCTCCTACTCCAGTCAATCCTCTCCATGTCGCTTTGGACGACATTACAAGAATGGAGAGAGAATGGAAAGATAGGATGGACGACTACGGCGTTGATATTCCAAGTGAGCAAGAACCGACATTTGAAGAATCTGAGGCAATATACGATGATGAAGATGTGCAGGCACCCCTTCCGAGTTTCCTTAATTTCCCGCTCCCTCCACTTTCATTCGATGAACCTCCTGCTCAGGATGAAACCATCCCCGATCCAATCCCTATTTATGAGACTAACTGGTGTTACGATGATGGGTCGATACTCCAATCACCCACACCGCCACATTGTAAGTCTCCTCCTATCCTTGACACCGCATACATTACACCTCCTCCAGTTACACCATTAACCTCCGCAACACTGGCCTCCCCTAAACCTTCCATTAAACCTCCACCAATTACACCTCCACTCCTTAAGCCATCTACCTCCACACCATTAGCCTCCATCGAACCCACCATTAAACCTTCCCCAATTAACCTCCCATTACCGCCACCTCGGCCTTCCATTATCCCTTTAAAACCCACTTTGCTTATTCCTCCACCATATAGCCTTACGCCTTTACCCATGGTTAGTCCTGAGCAGGATCCACCACTTTTTGCATCCGAGCTAATCCCAACTACTTCCGAGCAAGGGGAGAAGCTCGACGTGTTTGAATCTCCGCCCCCATTCACCCATTTGCCAACACCTTCCATTATAACTCCACCATTCACGGAGCCTCCCGCCTCCGCCTCACCTCCCTTTGTTACTCGGAAGGGGCGTGCTTCTGCAGCTAATTGCGCCAAGGATAAGCAAAAGGCGGGCAAGAAGACTTTGGCCACGACCGTGCCATTCAAGATGCAAGAATTCATTTACCGGATGTCAATCCGGGTTATTGTGCCAAGCATGGTCGGAGAAGCTAAGTCATCACCGTTGCTCAATAGATGCCAAGCATTGACGCCGTTTGAAGGCCGGGCAGGGCACCCTTTGTTCAAACCTTCGAATTCCGAATTCATTACTCCTTACAAGGGGCGAATGCCCATTTTATTCAACATTCCATATTCATCACCACATTCAATGGGCAACTCGATGCTTCATGTTCCAACTCTACGACTCCCTCACCTTATTGATTTTCGCTTTCCAAGGGGGTTGTCATTTATTGAAGCTTCGTTTATTGGGCCAATTGGTCATACATGTTCACTGCCGTGGAGGGGCAATTATCTTAAGGGGCCGTCCCCTATTTCTCCCACTCTTGTTCATTCAACTTCATCCACATCTATTTCTATCACCTTTTCTTCATGGGCCACTCGAAGGGTAAAAAGGAAGATCTCATCCTTTCACCCTTCACATTATTCATCTTCTTTGCATCTCCTTGCATTCACGCATTTCAAGCATTCATCGCATCCATCCCATTGCATGCATTTGCACCTCCTGCTTCCCGGGTTTCCAAACCCGTATCTTCCCCGCCTTCCGGCACCGCCGGATATTCAGCATTTCCCATCTTATCCATATTCATCCTTTTATCCACTCCCCTTGGGGCATCGCGTCCCCCTTCCTGCTATTTCCCTGGAACCACCAGGAATTTTATCCCTCCTCTTTGGGCATCTCACCCTTTCTGATTCTATTTCTCCGGAACCTCCGGACCTTTCTCTCGGGCACGATACCCCTTTCCATCTTCTCCTTACTGATTTCATCCCTCCGGAACCTCCGGATTCTTCCCTTGTCCTTTCAGGGCATCGCGCCCCTTTCCATCTTCTCCCTCCTGATTTCATTCCTCCGGAACCTCCGGATTCTCCATCTTATTCTCTCTATCATCTCCCAGGGCATCGCGACCCTCCTGATTTCATTCCTCCGGAACCTCCGGAACTTCCATATTTCTTTCGATTTATCTTCTTGCTCCTCCGGGACTTCATATCTTTTATTCTCTTCTTCCTTCTCCGTCACCTCTTCCATCATCTTTTTCCCTATCTTTCCCCAGGGCATCGCGTCCCTTCTTTCAATGTCCCACCAGAGCCTTCGGATTTCTCCTCTCATGATTTTCCTCCTCTGCTTCCGGACCCTCCGGATCCACCTCTTTCTATCTACCAATTTCTTCTTCTAATTCCTCCTAATTCTGGGTCTGACCCAACTTCTTCCACATCCACTGCCTTGGGCATCTGCCCTTTCTCCCATTGCTTTCGAGGCTTTAGTCCTCACTCCACCTCCTAATTTTCCGCTTCTTCTGTAGGCTGTTTCATGTGATCAGGGTCTCCGAGCCTTAGCAAGGGAGTTCTAGCCCTCGCCTCTCTTCCTTTTTCTCCTTATTCGTCTGAGTCTGGTCTTGGCACCACTCCCTCTTGTTAAGCCACTTTCAAATCCTTTGCTTCCAATTCTTTTGACTGCCAAAGAGGACAAATCTCATGATGATCAAGATCGCTTCTCGCGGCAGCTGCTTCTACAAAGGTCGCAAGGTAACATATTGGTGTAAGTATGCATTTTAATGATATCATTTTCTCATTTCTTCACGCATGATTTTTTTAAAACAAAGTGCTTCTTAACAAGATTAAGAGTGGTGTTTTAAACCTTTATCTTAGGCTTTTGTTTAAATGAAATCTTTGTTAAAAAGAGTCTTTAGGCTTGCTTCTGCAGCACTTTGGTTAATAAGAACCCCGCGCTGGGAATTCAACATTCTCTCTCCGCTTGTAAGAGCGACCCTTAGCTGGGCATTCCACACACTTCACGGCGTCCTTAGCCGGCTCTTTGATAAAACACCGTTCCTACCTTGGCCATGCCATGAATTTCTGAAAGTCTTTTTCTCTTCTTTACTCGGCCAAATGCAGGTGCAAGAGGTTGACGGATAAGATGACCAACCTAGGTAATCCCCAATACGAGAGGAGTCTCAAATAGGGGCAGTCTTGACCCAAAATCAATATGAATTTTTATATGAGTTTTCATGATATACATTTCGCCAAAAGGGCTACTATGGAAATCAAATCAGAATTTTGATAATTGCAATTAGGAATTATGGCATGTCAAGAGTGGCAAAGTCCCCGCAGGGAAAACCCTGGTCGTATGCATGTCAAGGGTCTAAAAATTAAAGGCACAAAGCCCCGGCACAACAGACTACCTCTTTGAGGGTTAACACCTTGGAAGGAATTCAAGTCTTGATATCTCCCATCCTGTATAAAGCTTATCTCCAGTTATTCTTCTCTTCTCCCTCCAAGACTGAATGTTTCTCGGGTATGACCTTGGTAGGGGCACCGTTGACCATAGGCAGTCGGTTATAGGACGCCACTTTCAATGCACGCCCGGCTTTGGGCAGTTTTAAGCAAAAGGGGAAGGAACGAGGACCCCTAGTCAGTGGTTTGAAACACCTTTGGATGCTGCATTAGCTATGTCTAAACCAAAATCCAAAAAAATTGAATATTGCAAAATCAATCCAAAAAAAAAATTTTGAATATTTCCTGAGCAAAATCCAACAAAAATTGAATATTTTCAAAATTCATAAAAAATCAAATATCTTCCAAAAATTCATAAAAATTTGAATATCTTTTTCAAAACTCATAAAATTTTGCATATTTCAAAATCCAAAAAAAATGCATTGTATTTGTCTGATGGTGTTTTGCAGGAACAACTTTCCAAGGACCAAGAACACGGGATGAGTCCTATCTCCACTTATTGCTATCAATCTATTGATTCTTCCCAATATTCTCATGACATGCCACCCTGGGCATCATTTTTGATTATCATCTCCTCATATCTTTTTGGTTATATCTCCTGATTATCATCTGATTATTCATCTCGAGATCTTTCAATCAACTCCTGCTGATTTCTCTTAGTAATTCTGCCACTGGACATTATATCACTCTGATCATCCAAATCTTGATTAGCCAAGATTGTCATCCTCATGACGAAACAACAAACAATGATGATTTGCAATACCATGATTTAACTTGTGCTATTCATGCCATGTACACGTGATTGATGCTATGCTTGTTACGCTTGAATGCCTTATTCATTGTTTGTTATACTTTTTATATCTTGGCTAATGAATTTTGAGCGCAGGATAAGAAGCTCTTGGTCCCATCGTCCGGGCATCATCATCCAAGCCCCACGGTGCCCGCACCTCATCTCTCAGTTCCCCCCATACTTATTGCTTCACCATCTCCCTGTATGCATTCTACTTATGTTACATATGTTACTAGATTACATCAAGGACCTTGTGACTTTGATAAATCTGGAATTTGAGTTCCCCTTCATCAAAAACGATGACGATTCCAGAGGCATCTTAGTCATACGGATAGGCCGTTGAGCCGTCCAAGACTGGGGACGATGGTTCCCTCTTTGCGAGTTGGTGCGCGGATAAACGGGCTTCGGCTTAGTATCAGCTCGCAGAATTGGTTTCTTGACCCAGTCTGGGCAGTTTAACAATATTATCCTTGATTATATTATATTTTTATTTGATTTAATTTTTCCTTTAGCCCAGCATGCATTCATGTAGGACTTTGAAACAATTGTTGAAAAATCATTCTGATAAGCTGATGTTGAGAGTTGAATTGATCTTAATCTTTCCCGATATGAGATTTTCATTGCCGAATTGAGTCCTCAGTTCGTTTTGTCGCTGTTTTGGGTCTTTTCTCGAGAGCTCCTTGTTTGGATTTTTATCATCTTATTGTCCAACTTTCCCCTTGATCCACCTTGGCTGCAGCACGTCCACATTGGCTGGTAACCGCTCCCCAATGGTGAAATCTACAGGTTTGTGACCTGGGGTACTTCCACCGCGCTGGAAGTTGATCATTTTATTTTATCTCCTTCGTGCACCGCGTGCACATCTCCCCCTTTTATCCAAACATTGTTGATTTCGTTGGATTTCCCGAGATTTGCTTCATCTCGTGCTTTTGATTTGATTCTCATCAAGTGATGTTGATTGCGTGTCTCATCACACCTTGGCATCTACTTTTCAGTTTGCTACGCTCCCTTGCAAAGCAGACGCCAAGGCGGGGCAGCTGTAGACACGCCAAAATTGACGTCATTTTGAGTATATTTCATATCGCTCTGCGATGCCCCATTTGACCCTCAAATCAGCTTATTTGAGTGGTTTTCCCACTTTTCTTGAATTTCTCCTATTTTTCCCCATTTTATCTCATTTTCCTATTTTTTCGGATTTCTTGGGCATTTATCTCTATTTTCTGAATTCACGCCCTCATCAGGGGCGTGTTTTTGAAACACGCCCTGGTCTAGGGCGTTTCTTTCCCATTTTATCTATTTCTCCCCATTCTATCTATTTTATGAATTTTATGAATTTACGACCTGGGTAAGGGCGTGTTTTCTTAAAACATGACTTAATCTAAGGCGTTTCTTAAAGAAAGGACGCCCACCTTAGGGCGTTAATTCTTTTGGTTTGACCGACTTCCCCATTTGAGCTCTTGAAATTAACGCCCTTCCCAGGGACGCTTTTTTTGAAAAGTGACTTTGTTTAAGGCGTGTTTAACATTTTTCAAATATGGGGAGTTTTTATTGCTAAATTTGGTTTTTGAGAAACGCCCTTGTGCAGGGCGTGTGTTTGAGAAACGCCCTAGTGTAGGTCGTCAATTCTGAAATTGACGCCCTTACCTAAGGCGTGTTTATTCTTCCGGCTTCGCAGCCCTATCCCCAGAGAGTCCTTGCTTCATTAGATGTCTACCTATTTTGGGCTCTTGCCCGTTCCAATCCTTTCCCCCTTGGACTCTTGCCTCTTTATCACCTTTTCTATCTTATTAATAGAGGCTCTCGCCTCTGTTAATAGGTTGGACACTCGATCCCCTTCTTCCTCTTCCTCCCACGTATCTCCCTTTTCCCTTTTTTTTCTGTTTGCTTTCTTTTTTCTCTTGTTTTGTGCTCACAGGTTGCTGTTGGCTAAGGAAGGAATGCCCGAGCGCATCAATCTCCATTTTTTTAAAGCTTCTTCCCCATTGAATATCAAGGCCATAAGCAACAGAAGCAACAGGCTCCTTCTATTTTATTTTTATTCTCCTTTTGCTATTCTTTAACATGCATGCATAATATACATGTTTTCTTCTCAACCACGTTGAGGCTTCCCCATAGTGCAATCCCTTGCACATCTCCCTATTTCATTTACATTCATTCATATCATCATATATCTCCCACCCTCTTTGTATAGGGGTTTAAGGGCCACCCCCTTAAGGTGTGTTCATAATCAATTTTCATGCTCATCTATCTAAGAATTTGATGCTACACTCACCTTTATTCTAATCCATATCTTTTTGGTGTTGTTGTCTTTGTTTTGCAAGGGTAATAAAAGTGAAGAACTCTCTTCATCGGCCGGCCGATTTGAAGAGAAAGGAAGCACTCACATCCCCCGCATATTTGAGGTATTTTGCGATCATCTCCCCATATTATTTTCCACTTGAGACCCTCGTGTCTCTGGCGATCACACACACTCCCCTTGTGCACCTCGTGCATGTTTTTCTCCACATTATTGATTATTGCTTATTCTTAATAATTTTCCTTAAGTGGATTTTTAATTAAGATCTACAACTGCGAACTGGGCAGTTTTTATAGAGTTTTGTAATAAATCATCATCTTCTTATCACGATTCTCGGAGATAGAGTCCAAGATAAATCGAGTTCTCTGGATCAAACTCGAGATAATACTAAGGACAAGAGATAGGAACAAACGGGGATCAATTCAGAGGAGGATTCTAGAAGATATGCCTTTGGGAAGGCAACCCCGGAGCTTAATCTGTAGAGTTTTAGTTGAACTAGGATACTTAAATCATGATCTTGCGACCCAGATCCCAAGAGATATTGCCAATAAAAATTTGATTCCTATGAACCAAATTCAAGAGAATACCAAGGGCTAGAAGTAGGAAAAAATGGGGATCAATTTGGATAAGAATTCAAGAAGTTATGGACTCTTCAAGAGGACCACGGCGCACAAAAACGGAGCAGAGTCCAGCACGAATTGGACTCTCTGGTGCATGTAACGGTCTATCGTAGGACCGCCACATGATGTAACGGACTAGGGGAGGTCCGTCACACTCTGGAGGTCGAACGGGACGATTTCGGGCAAGTTTGGATGTAACGGTCTACTGTAGGACCGTCACATGTGAAGTAACGCATCTATGTAGGGCCGTCACATTGAAGTAACGCATCTACAGTAGACCTTCACATTGATGAAGGCAGATTCCGGGCAGACTGCGCGCGACTTTGGAAATTGAAGCATATCTCTCAAACGGTGGAGAATTAGAAAAAGTCGTAAACAGAGAAATTGTAGATAACTGAGAGAGGAACAATTTTCCTGAAGAAAGAAATTTGAGAAAATGATTGGAAGAGGGAGAAAATAGGGCTGGAAGAGAGAGGAAAATTCTGGAATGTAGGTGAACAACACAGTCTGCTGGAAAAATGTGAATAGCTCACAATCGGGGTAGAACTGGACAACGGCGTAGAAGAAGAAGTTGTATATCTTTGAAATACGCACAACGTTGATGAAGACAACTTTTTGAAAAGAGGATTGGAAGAAGGTGAAAATGAACCACTTGCAGGACTGCACAATGAGAGAGAGCCGATTACTTGAGGGGAGCTGGCCTAAATGGGCCGAAAGTCGACTTGGAAGCCGAAATTTGACAAGATAAGCTCCGGGGCTATAAAAAATCATGATCTCCAAGGCTCAAAGGATATGAAATGGTAAAAATGGGCTTGAAATCCATCCGAGAAAGCTCCAAAATAATGGCTAATTCGGGACATCAAAAATGGTGAATAAGAGAAATGACACAACTTGTGGGCTAAAACGGGTGTCAACTGATGCCCCTCCTTGATATCCGCTTTGCAAGGGAACGAGCGAAAGCGACGCGGAGGTGAAATGGAAAGGAGATGGAGCAAAAGCGACAGCGACGTGAAATGGAGATGAAGCGGAGATGAAGTGGAGAGAACTGATAATCGGGCATCAAGGCAAAAAGACACCCGTCACAACCAACAAGCGATGGGAATTCTCCCGAAAATGCCGAACTAACCACAAGGAATGATTGACAATGATGAGACATGTCTGGATAACTAACTAAGGGAGGAAAAGGAAACACGACCAACCTCATCGGGGACACAATCCACGGACAATGAGTGGGTCGAAAAGAACACAGCATAAGAGCTAGAAAGCAGAATAAGACTGAGATAAAATCCATATAGGAATCACACTGGCCAACCAGACCAAGCAGCAAGATCAGAGAAATCGTTCAAATTCAGAGTGGAATGAGGAATCTCTTACCCAAGAGAGCTTAAGTGCAATCAACCATTGCTGAGGAGAAATCATTGAATGGATCACGAGGCATGAATGCTCAAAATGACATGATGCATGCTGGGTTAAAATAAAGAAATCATTAAAACGAATGCAAACAAAGATAAAAATAGAAAGTACTCAAGGATAATATTGCTAGATTGAGCCAAGACGGGGTCAAGAGTCTTCCTGCAACCACGGCGTGCGAGACAGAGTCCATCGTCCCCCACCCGACTTAACCAAGCGGCCTATCCAACGATTAACCGTATGTTCCTAGATCATTATCATTTTTATTAAAGGGGAACATCAGATCCTAGAACACACGGGCAACCAGCCGGTCCTTGAGAGGTTATAATAATGTAGATACCATATAGTAATGTAACAATGAGCAGGGATAGAAAGCCATACCTGACTTACCTGCCAAGCGAAATGGCATCTTTTTGAGAATTTTTGATTTCTGCTTTTTATGGATTTTCATCATAAGACAACAACCACATGACATGATATGATGTGAACATGAACGAATATAAACAAGCATGTCATGAACACAACATAATAAGAGAAATATGAACGAAACATGTCACAACATAACATAACGAAGATGGATGAAACATAACAAACAAACAAATGGCAAGTATGCATGTGACTAAAGGCACGGTGGGACAAGAAAACATGCACACGGTGGAATAGCACACGCGGTGGTATAAGGACATGGTGGGACAAAGACACGTGGGATGACAATACCACGGAGGACAAAGACACGTGTGATGAATGACCCGGCGGGATAGGGACACGTGTGACGAATGACACGACGGGACAAAAGACATGGAGGACCATAGACATGATAAAGATAACAAACATATTCTTCAATCAAAGCCCAAGATAAGATGAAGCGGAACCGCCGGGTTCAAAATCGTGAGACAATGCCTCTCATGGAAACTTATAAGCAGATAAGCGAAAGCTGAGAAGGCCATAAGCTTCAGAATAGATATTAAAGAGATGAGAATATATCAAAGAATATGCGTAGAGGCAGAGCGAAATGATAGAACAAGGAAAGCTTGAACCTGCAACCTGCAGCCTGCACACTTAGCAAAAAGATTACGTACCTGTCCTCAAGATAAAAATAACAGGAACAGAAGAGAAGTATTTTAGATTTTTGTATTTCTGATTTTTTTGCCATATTCAAATTTTTGGGATTTTTTGACATATTTGATTTCTTTTTTGAATTTTGACATATTTGATTTTTTTTTTGGAATTTTGACATATTTCATTTTTTTTGATTTTGACAATATCAATCTGCAGCACCCAAAGACAGGCTCGAATTACTGGCCAAGGATCGTCGCTCCTCCCCTCTCATTAAAGGCTTCCCTTATAAGCAGGGCGTGCATGTGAGAGTGGCTTACCGTAACCAACCGCCTCTAAAGAACGGTGCCCCTACTAAGGCCATACCCGGGATACAACCCAGCCTAAGAGGGAGAAATAGAAGAAAAATTAGAGACAAACTTTATGCAGGATGGGAGACATCAGGACTTGAATTCCTTCCAGGGCACTACCCCTCAAAGAGATAGGTCTGTTACGTCGGGGCTTTGTGTCTTTGATTTTGAGACCCATATTTATCAAGCACGCATACGACCGGGCTCTTGATGCCCCGCGGGGCTTCGCCACTCTTGCCATGCCTTTGATTTTCATAATTTTGCATATTCATTCTTATTTTTGGTAGCCCTTATTGGCTAGATATTGCATGAAAGCTCACTTTCGAGGGTCAAGACTGCCCCTATTTGAGACCTCTCTCGTATTGGAGAGCATCGAGGTTGGTCATCTTATCCATCAATCTCTTGCCCCTTGCACTTGGCCGAGCAGAGAAGAGAGAAAGACCTTCGTGCATACCCAAAGTATGGCCAAAGCAGCAACGTTGTTGCACTGGAGGGGTCGGCTATGGCTCACCGTGTGGTGTGTGAAAAACCCATGCTCAAAGGTCACCCTCAACAATCAAGGAAAGAACTAGACTTCCAGCACGGAGCTATCACCAGGCTAAGGATGCTGCAGAAGCGAACTCATTTTAAATGAACTAAGCAAATTTCTAAAAGTCACTTAACCATGTAAAGGAATAGCATTATAAGCGTGTGCATGAGTAAGAGAGATAACTAGCGAAGATAACATTTTCTTGCACAAAATGATGATACCTTGCAAATCCATAGAGTGGAAGTAGCATCCTGACGCGATCTTGATCATCGAGCTTCGTTCAGCACGAGCTTTGTATTCCTTGCTTGATAGGACGAAAGGGAGAGGATAGCAAAGGATCAAAGATTCCTCTACACGGAGGAGCGGCAGACACGACACTGGATGAAGAAGGATAAAAAGGAAGAGAGATGAGGGCTAGAACTCCCTCATTAAGGCGTAGAGACCTTGATAACAAGGAACCAATTACAGAAGAAACCAGATTAACCGAGATCAAGGCGGGCTAAAGCCTCGAAAACAGCAAGAGAAAGGGCGAAGACCCCGAAATGGAGAAGAGGAGAGGATAGAAAGATAGTGAGAGGATTCCAGAAAAGGTAAGGGGGAAGAGGAGTGATCATCCGACATGGTTGGAGAAAAGGAACTAGGACCACCCGACAGAGTCGGGGAAGGAGAATGAGAGTCACCCGACAGGGTCGGGGAAAGAGAATGAGAAGTCGAACCCAAGGGTATCGGGGGAGAAGATTCAAAGGAGGACATAGGCTGAGGCCAGGAATGGTGAGGAGATGGAAAGTCTGGAGGTCCCAGATAGGAAAAGGAAGAATGGGGATTCACAGACTCGAGATAGGAGGAGAGAATCGTGGAGGGAGAATTAGGAGAGGGTAGATACACCACCCAGGGGTGGGAACCAAGCAGAAGAAATGATGAGTAAAATGAAGAAGGAAGAGAAGTGGACCCCTGAGTGCATAACTGACGGCCCTTAAACTTACGCCGCCGCCTCTTCTTAGTTGATACTTCTTGAACATGGACTCGCCTGGCGCGGGCTCGAATCCTTGGGCACCTTGCCTTGCAACATCTTCTCAAATAGCAAGCCCATCTGGCAGATGGCCTAGCCCAGCTATGAACATACAGCTTCATCGGAGCGGTTGCCCCTAGACTCCCGGAGCTAACAATAGTAGGACGTTCTTGAACAACTAACTCCTCATAATGCTGAATAACATAAAACCATGGAGTCTTGTTACTTGGCACAAGTAGCATGAGATTCGGCAACTCCACTCGGAACTCAGCCTTGAAGCACAACTCCCTTGATGAAAGAGACGGGTGAAGCTGAGGGAGAGTAATACACGGCGTTGACATGGCCAGTTTGCTAATAAACCGAGGAAGATTGCATAACAAGTGCAGAATATCCTTGGAAAGTGTAGAAGATACGGCCAATTGCCCTTTGAACATAGAATCCATAATCTGCTTGGCGGCCGTATGCGTTAGCATAACATGGGTAGAGAACCCTTCTTGGCTTGTCATCTGAATAGCAATAGAGCGAGGAGAAATAATAGCATCAATGGTGAACTCTCCGGCGAGCAAGGAGATTGCCACCGGCCTCGCTCGGGAAGAAATTGGCGTCAACTCAAGGGAACTCTTCTTAGCAACTCTCATCTTTGAAAGTAGAGGCGCACCATCCCCAAAATAACCAGGGACGAGGACACGAACCGGCATCCGACAGATAAAATCCTGAATCTTGAAATGCACGGTCGGCACTGAATCATCCTGACTTGGCTCATTGTCTCCCTGGGGATTAGACCCGAGGGGCACCATGGGTAACCTGCACCCGCTCCGTGGGGGATAAGTGGATGGAGGAATGGGGATAGGAATCGGTTTAGATGGCATGGAGGTTTCAATGGGAGTGGTGATGTGTTTAGGGGGAGGCAAAGGGGTTGAGATGGTGGCAAGCCTAGGTGCGGACAAAGGTGAAGTCGGAGGTGAGGGTGGAGGTATAGCCTGCTCAGGCCCGAGCCACGATGGTGACGGAGATGGCAAAGGTGGTGGAGATGGTGGAGGTGATGGAAGCACTGGTGGTGGAGACGGGGATGATAGTGATGGCAATGAGGATATTGATGAAGATGATGGGGGTAGTGGACATGGAGGTGGAGAGGGTGAAGAGGGAGGTTGTGGTGTCCACCGTCGACGTGTCGATACTACGCGTCGAGCGGTGTGAGGGATAGAAGTAGTGGAAGTGGCGGCAAGGGAAGAAGGGGAGGCACTGGCCTGAGCGGAGGCTTGGGTTTGTGGAGGTTGCGGAGATTGGATAGGAGATGGCGGAGGTAATGGAGTAGGTGAGGTAGTAGGTGATGGAGCGAGTGCAGAACTAGACGAGGAATCACAAGGGTGCCCCTGGCCTTGAAGTAAGGGAGATGGCTGCCCCGGCGGCACTTCTTGCTGCTGCTGTTGGTTGCGAAGATGTAAAATGACTTTGTGAATAGTGGCCCAGTCAATCCTTTTCTTAGCTTCCAGATCATAAACATAATCCCGGAACTCAGGACAATCCTCAACCAAATGCCCCGGCTGGCGGTGAAAATCACAGAACTGAAGCATATCCCCGACTGCGGGTCGGCAAGGCACAACCGGAGAGAGCGGAAACGCATGAGTGGCCATCAAAGCCAGAAATATATAGGTGAAACACTCTGGCAACGGAAGATGAGGAGCCTGCTTCGGGCAAGGTGGATGCCGAGGGATATGTAATGGTGGAGAAGGTTGTGGAGTCGGAAGTGGGGGTTGCATAGGCAGGAGTGCGTGGCTAGTGGTGGAGGGTTTTGGTGATGGCATGTGTGGAATAGGATGAGGGGGTATGTAGACGGCATCTACTTGCTCGGGATGTGGTGTTCCCTTGACCGGAAGTGGAGATGGAGACGGGTATGTGGATGCGGGAGGCTGACTCATGGAAGGTTGATATGCGGAGGCGTATGGGTACGTAGAGGCGGGAGGTTGGTGGAGACTCGAGGAGGGATATGTGGCAGAAGGCTGACTCATGGCCGGCTGACTCATGGGAGTGTAGGGTTGGCACGTGGAGGGTGAAGGTTGATATGTGGAGGTGGATGGTGGAGACTCAAGGTCAATGGAATCTTGCATTTGTTGGCGAATGAAGCGGGCTCGGCTGTATAATTGTTTCCAGGAGGTGATGTTGTTGAGGGCTAAGATGAACCGATACTCGGGCGTGGCATTAGATATCAGCATCTTGATTTGCTCTCTTTCTGGAATGTGCCCCGGGACTTGCGCGATAAGGCGACGCCAACGGTCAGCAAAGGTGCAGAACTCCTCGTCGGGCTTCATCATCTCATGGGCCAGATCTACCATAGAATACTTGGGCCCAACCTGGTCTTGATACTGCTGAATAAACTTTTCTTGAACGGCTTGAAAACTCACAACTTGCTCTTGCGGAAGAGAGAAGAACCAATCCCGAGCCGGGCCTTCCAATGACAGACCAAACAGATAAGCCATCAAGTGTTGGTCATGTCGAAACTGGGCCGACTCATAAATAAACTCCTTCAAGTGCACATACGGGTCACCGACTCCACTATAACGGTGATATGTGGGAATTTGTGATGGAGACGGAAGCCGAGGACCTTGAAATGCGAACGTAACACTTAAGAAGGATTTGGGATCGATCCGGCGTTGAAGCTCATCAAGTTGGCGTTGGGTTTGAGCAATCATCTCCTGGGTAGGGAGAGATCGAGAAGGATATGGGCCAACTTGAGCAAGAAGGTGTGAATTAGGACCAGGAGATTGATATTTGACCGAATAAGAGGATCCGGGCTGAGAATAAGAAGGGCCCATTCCGGGAATGGAAGGATATGTGGGCCTGGAAGAAGCATGAGCATAAGGACCCATTGGGCTGGCAGCAACATGGGCAGAAGGATGAGGCCCATTAGGAGAATAAGTCCTATTAGTAATTGGGCCAGCAACATATGAAGGAGAAGGAGGAGGCCCATGAATAGAAGATGGCCCATTATGAGAAGAAGGCCCATGAAGATGAGATGCAATAAGACGTTGGGCCTGGGCCGGGTCCATTTGGTGAACAAGGCTTGAAAGATGGGCCATGAGATTAGCCTGTTCCTTGGATGGATCAGAAGGGCCACGGGAAGATGGGCCCGTGTGGGAAGAGGATTCCACGCGGGAATAAGAAGAAGATTGGGAAAAAGAATGATACAAGGGGTTAGAATACTGCTCCATGAGGGCAAATGGAGACTTAATACATGGAGATCAAGGACAATACAAATGGGGAAGCAATGGCTTAATGGGCTTGAGAACAAGGGGGGGGGCGACCCACTAATGCAAAGATGAATGGACAACGGACCACGGGACAATGGACTAGACAATGGACACACAAAATGGGCTAAGCTAAATGGGCCTAACAACAACAAAATATGTGGATGATGAAAGAATGCAACACAAAAATCACTAATGAGCTTGGACAAGCCCAATCAACACGAACAATGCAATGTGAGAGTCTTCACCCAAGTCAAATAAGTTAATATGATGGGAAATCTTTTAGGGGTTTCAATAGACCTTTTAATGATTTGAATTAATAACAATTCCCTCAAGATAGGAATCCCATGGGAATAAGGTCCAAACTTTGGGTTGACTAAGGCTAACTCCCTCACACTTATGCAAATGCAAGCCTAAAGGGGTGGAAAGGTACAACCGGCCCGGCGTCCGTGTGGGAATCCACGGCTCACGGGGACTTATGGAGGTCCTTGATGTGTTTTCCTGGTCGGCTCCAAGGAATATGGAGACGAGAGGTCCACGCACCAAGGTAGGAAATGCAACTATGATATGCAATGTATGGCCCTATGTGCACCGGAGTGCATGCAAATTCTAGCTTAAAACTAGAAAATCAAGACAAGATTAAACTATGCAAACATGATCCAACAAAAACAAATAGTATATGGATGGAAAGATAATACAAAGGTCTGCACAACGGGTCCAAGAACAGATCAATCTGACCCCGGGAGGTCAATCAAATCACTGAGCAAAGATGCCCCCGTGAACCTATGCGCAGACCACATGAAGATTTTATGGACAAAATGCTAAAATGATGACAATTCTTAACTAAGCAAATGAGACCCAAATGATGCAAATAAGCTATGGATGGAAAGACAATACAAAGGACTATCCAATGGAACAAAAATCAGTGCAATCAGACACCGGGAAGGCAATCAAATCACTGAGTAAAGATGTACCTGTGAACCTGTCCCAAAGCTTGCCTGCAGAACTTATGCATAAAACTCAAAAAGATGGACAATATTAGAATATGTAAAGGTTAACTAAATGATGCAAATGATATATGGATGGAAAGACAATACAAAGGGCTATCCAACGCAACAAGAATCAGCTCAATCGGACTCCGGGATCAAAAGTTATGCCCCGACGAACACGGCCCTGTGAGCATGCGCACAAGACTGCCAGAAGCTGTGTAACGGTCTACCAAAGGACCGTTACATGGATATGACGGTCTACCATAAGACCGTCACACAACCAAAGCCCGTAAAACCCCCCAAACAGTGGAAGAATGGATAAAATATCACCCAAACATGCACATGCACACACCCAAGTCACAAAAGAGCATGAAAATAAACGTGATGGGCAGTGCTGTCCCACCGTGATCGCCAAAAAACTGTTGATTTGTTTTTTAATTAGATTAGATTCCTATCCCGCCCCCTTTTTAAATACATACATGCATAAATATGTGAATCAAAGACAAGGGGGATGAAAGGATGGAAATACTAACCGTGATCGCCACCAAGGATTAACAACGCCGCAAGGATGAAGAAAGGAGTGCAACGGCGCCGTGTACCTTGGAACTTAAAGACTTGATCGCGCTCGAAACGGGGTGCGGGGAACTTGTGGATTGAAACCTCCTCTCCTTCCAGCCGGCTAGAGGAAGAGGGCCTCACATTGTATTCATGCTCTCCTGCAAAACAAAGATGAAACACAAAGGCAAAAACCCATTAGAACATGCATGTGTAGTATCAATCCCGCAGTGATAAAATAGGGGTATAAATTGAGGGCAAACTCACCGGGGGAGGGTTTTTAACCCCTGTGGAAGGGTGGAAATAATAGGTGGGTGTGTTGTGCATGCATGAGATTTAAAATCACGAGATTTGATTGAGAGAGTAGAGAGAAATCAATGATGCAAAACGGAGAAAAACGCATGTGTAGCAGAAAGTGCAGGAAACTGTGATGATTTGTGATTTTGAGAGGAAGAGAACTAAGAGTGGAGATCATGAAATCAAGCCCAGAAGGATGAAATTGAAAGTTAATACTTCCCTCTTCAATATGGGGTCGAAGGATTGAGTCGGCGGTGCAGCATGGCTTCGCCCCACGTCCGAAAAGAGCCCCCCGTCGCGACTGCGAACTGGGCAGTTTTTATAGAGTTTTGTAATAAATCATCATCTTCTTATCACGATTCCCGGAGATAGAGTCCAAGATAAATCGAGTTCTCTGGATCAAACTCGAGATAATACTAAGGACAAGAGATAGGAACAAATGGGGATCAATTCAGAGGAGGATTCTAGAAGATATGTCTTTGGGAAGGCAGCCCCGGAGCTTAATCTGTAGAGTTTTAGTTGAACTAGGATACTTAAATCCTGATCTTGCGACCCAGATCCCAAGAGATATTGCCAATAAAAATTTGATTCCTATGAACCAAATTCAAGAGAATACCAAGGGCTAGAAGTAGGAAAAAATGGGGATCAATTTGGATAAGAATTCAAGAAGTTATGGACTCTTCAAGAGGACCACGGCGCACAAAAACGGAGCAGAGTCCAACACGAATTGGACTCTCTGGTGCATGTAACGGTCTATCGTAGGACCGCCACAGGATGTAACGGACTAGGGTAGGTCCGTCACACTCTGGAGGTCGAACGGGACGATTTCGGGCAAGTTTGGATGTAACGGTCTACTGTAGGACCGTCACATGTGAAGTAACGCATCTATGTAGGGCCGTCACATTGAAGTAACGCATCTACAGTAGACCTTCACATTGATGAAGGCAGATTCCGGGCAGACTGCGCGCGACTTTGGAAATTGAAGCATATCTCTCAAACGGTGGAGAATTAGAAAAAGTCGTAAACAGAGAAATTGTAGATAACTGAGAGAGGAACAACTTTCATGAAGAAAGAAATTTGAGAAAATGATTGGAAGAGGGAGAAAATAGGGCTGGAAGAGAGAGGAAAATTCTGGAATGTAGGTGAACAGCACAGTCTGCTGGAAAAATGTGAATAGCTCACAATCGGGGTAGAACTGGACAACGGCGTAGAAGAAAAAGTTGTATATCTTTGAAATACGCACAACTTTGATGAAGACAACTTTTTGAAAAGAGGATTGGAAGAAGGTGAAAACGAACCACTTGCAGGACTGCGCAATGAGAGAGAGCCGATTACTTGAGGGGAGCTGGCCTAAATGGGCCGAAAGTCGACTTGGAAGCCGAAATTTGACAAGATAAGCTCCGGGGCTATAATAAATCATGATCTCCAAGACTCAAAGGATATGAAATGGTAAAAATGGGCTTGAAATCCATCCGAGAAAGCTCCAAAATAATGGCTAATTCGGGACATCAAAAATGGTGAATAAGAGAAATGACACAACTTGTGGGCTAAAACGGGTGTCAACACCTTTCATCTCACCTTTTTTCTTTTTAACTCATCGGATAGAGTAGAGTTCCACTTCTCTATCTCCTTTTTCATTTTCCCACGTAGGATTGGGCCCCACGAGATTCCCAATCATTTGCCCACGTGTGGAGAAGCTTCTGAACTAACGGAGGAAGTGTGCACTTCATTTGCAAATGTGGCTGGCCCACTTTATCCAGTTCTTCTGCCCGAGCGCTTGTCTGGGACTGGGTGCGTCGACGCCAGCATCTGGATGCGTCGACGCTGTGTGAAGATAGCTTGAGGACATATTTCTGTCTTGGGCTTCTGGAGGCAGACGCGTCGACGCTGCACCCGAGTGGCGTTGACGCAGTTAGTATGCGTGTGACTTAAACAACTTGAGATCCAGTCACAGCGTCGACGCTGTCTTGCTTGAGGCGTCGACGCAGTCTTGATGAAGCATGCTTCAACTTGGAGGAACTGAAGGCTGTGTCGACCCTTTGAGCTTGTGGCGTCGACGCTGACTATTGCCTGCAGTAATTCTCAACCAAAATACTTGCCACATAACAGATTATTAAAGAATACATCAACCTGTCATATCATGGTGGTCATCATCAAAACCAGGAGGACAACAATCTCCCCCTTTTTGATGATGGCAACCATGATGGAATTCTAGCACTCTAATGATCATGCAATTCAAAAGCAAGTATCAACATTCAATTCATTCACCATTCAACTAAACACAACACATGATCAAATTATAAAGATGCAAAAGTGAAGTACATCACAGTCTCACATAGTCTCCCCCTTTGACATCAGCAAGAAGGGGAGGCCACAAGTCAAGTAATTATAACAAAACATCTAGACCATTACTTAGGAAAAAACTGTCCATATCTCCTAGATGACGGATTAGAGGACTGGCCATGTGGAGGTGGAGGATGATGCGATGAGAAGGTCTGTTGGGCGTGTAGAGCTTGAAATTCCTGAGTGAGCTCGCCCAACTGAAACATCAGATTACTTTTAAGACCTCCCAGCTCTGAACAGACATCTTCAGATCCTCGTGTTAATGTCTCAAGTGTACTGCAAATTGTTTCAATGGAAGATGAAAGACTAGTTAGCTTATCAACAACAGCTTGAAACCGTGGGGCAATCGAGGTTACTGGAGATTGCAGAGTAACTATCGCAATTTGAATGTCATAACACAGGGATTGCAGCTGGGCCATGGTCTGAAGGGTAGAAATCTGTGCAGCGTGCATATTGGACACTAACTCTGCAGTCTTGTTTACAATCTTTGCAACACTCTTCAGGACCTTCCTCATTGCTTTGTCAGTTTTCTGCTTGGCCTCCATATAGTTTTTCCATGAGACCAGTATAGAAATTTCAGACATGACAATTCTCTTGTACAGTCGTTCCAGCTGAAAGTCAGTATACAGAATGAAAGAATTAATTTTGTCCCCTTGATGCTGCATCATTCTAATGAGGTGAACCAGTAAATCCTTTTCTGTGGCACTAGGAGGGGCCTGGAAATAATCATCCTGAGGCTGTTGGCCATTGTACCCAAGTTCTCTATTAGTATTATGTGAGCTGGACTCACCTTGTTCCCACTGAGTCTTGGGTTCCTTTCTAATGTCATGCCACTCAGGCTCATCATCTTAGAAAGGAGGTGCATCAGGCTGAAATTCTTCCTCATCAGCTGTTCTGGGTGGCTCATCAGCATCTTTGGGAGACTCCACCATATATGAAGGAAAAGCCTGCTCACCACCAGCATATGAAGGAGGTGACTTGGCTGGAGCCTGGTCTGCACCTCGGAACTCAATGTCCACATCTCTCTCCTGTCCTACCCATTGTGGAGGAGAAGCAACTGGCGCAGGAGGTGTCCTGACTAACTCAGGTTCAGGCTCAGAAGGAGGGGCAGCTGCCCTTACATCAGATTGTTGACTAGGCAGCACTCTGACTGGCTTTCCATCTACTATTTTTATTCCCATAAAATTCTGGACAAAAGACGTGGAGTAAACATTACCTCTAGGAACTACACATTTCTTCTCATTGCCAAAAGGAACTCCAACCTTTCTGAACAGGGCTGTGAGGTGTGCTGCGTAGGGTAGAGTCCTAGAGTTGTCAAGACAAGTGCCCATTGTCTGAATAATAACATCAATCAACGAAACTTTGATTTCTTTCAACATGCAGTACAGTAAAAATCTCTGCATGATAGTGACCCTTTCACGTCCACTGGTCTGTGGGGTAAAAGATGGATGTGCATATATGGTGCAGTAGACGAACAGGAGATGAAAACTGATTCACTTTTAAGCTGGACAAATAATTCTGCTTAATGTCTGAAGGGTCCTCTGGCTGGCCGGTCAAAACAGCAAATGCTTCATGTTCATTCAAAGGAAACGAGTGTAGTTCGGCCCCCTTCTTAGGAATCTTTCACACACTGGCGAGTAGACGAGCCGTGAGCTCAAACTTAACACCCTGTACAGGTGGTATCTTGACAGCGGCTGCTCAAGGCATATGACAGGGGACAAGGCCAAGTTTTGTCTCTTGGTTGAGAAGGATGGAGGCTTTATCACCTTTGGTGGAAACAATAAAGGTAAAATAGTTGGCAAAGGTAAAGTTGGCAAGAACCCTTCTACCTCCATTGATGATGTTCTTTTAGTAGAGGGTCTAGAGTAAAACTTGCTCAGTATAAGCCAGCTGTGTGATAGGAGTAATAAAGTGGTGTTTGATGCAAATACATGCACCATCTTAAAAGAAAAATCAGAAAAAGTTAAATTTGTTGGAAAAAGGATAAACAACATGTACATGGTAGATTTAGACGATCCTGCTCATAATAATCTTTGCCTTGCTGTAAATAAAACTGAACTAGCTTGGTTGTGGCACCGTAGGCTAGGACATGCTAGCTATAGTGTCTTGCATAAGTTAGCCAAACACAACATGGTAAATGACCTGCCTGATGCTTCATTCAAGAAAAATGACAAAATCTGTAATGCATGCACCCAAGGCAAACACACTAGGAAGTCATTTAAGTCCAAGGTAGAGAGTCAGTCCACTAAACCTTTTGAACTCATTCATTTGGACTTGTTTGGACCCACTAGAATAGCAAGCATTAGTGGTAATAAATATGGATTTGTTCTAGTGGATGATTTTTCTAGATTTACCTGGGTATTCTTTCTAACTCATAAGAATGAGGCATTTGAGGAATTTCAGGCATTCTTCAAGAAACCTATTGGAGTCAAAATAAACGATGGTTCAATAAAGCATCTAAAACAACCTTAAAATTAAATCAGAAACATGCTGCCTCCTCAACTAAAATCCATCAAAAACCTCAACAAAGACAAATGTGGATTCCTAAGAACCTGCTGAATTACCTGAAGTCATCCAGTGATTCAATGGGACCCAAGTGTGTTTGGGTTCCAAAATCTCTTGTTTGATGATTCATGCAGGAATGCCTTGCGGCCGTGCACAACAAGTGGTATCAGAGCTCCAAGCTCTCTTGAAGGGTTTAACAGCCTAGAGAGAAGTAATGGAGAGCAAAGGACTCATGCCAGAGGGTTATGCTGTGAATAGACCACCATTTTTCGATGGGACTAACTATTCCTATTGGAAGAATCACATGCAAGTTTTTCTCAGGGCCCAGGACTATGAAACATGGAAGGTCGTGAGTAAGGGGCCCTATATAATTGAAGGCGACGAAGAATTATGGGTGAAGGAGCAGGTAAGAAAATCAACCGTCAACTGGTAGGCAATGAACATTATGCAATGCTCCCTGCACCCCAAGGAATTCTCGCGCATCTCCTCATGTGCGAGTGCAAAATAAATGTGGGATCGACTCCAGGTAATATACGAGGGTACCTCGGAGGTAAGGGAGACCAAGGCTAACATGTTAATCTCTGAATATGAGTCGTTCCACATGAAACCAGAAGAAAGTATTTCTGAAATGTATGCTCGTTTAACGTTGCTTGTCAATGGTCTCAAAGGTCTAGGGAAGGCCTATTCAGATTATGAGCTAGTGAGAAAGATTCTTAGATCCTTGACACCCGTGTGGCACACAAAAGCCACAATAGTCGAAGAATCTAGGAATCTTTCCAAGACCACTCCTGACGAGCTGATAGGTTCCCTTATGGCCTATGAGCTGAATTTGAAAAGATCTGATGAGGAAATAAAGAAGAAGAAACCGCTAGCTCTCAAAGCTGCTCCAAGCTGTAAGGAGAGCTCAGATGAGAGTCTGACCTCTTCATCCGACAGTGATTCAGGTGAGATTGCCATGCTCACAAAGAAATTTTGAAAATTCTTACGAAGGGAAGGTAAAACTGGTCGACTTAGAAGCTATCAAGGTAAAATGAATTCTAAGTTTAAGTCTGACCAATCTAAGAAATATGACAAAGTGGTTTGTTATCAATGCAGGAAACAGGGACATATCAAGTCAGAGTGTCAAGAAAATTCCAAGAAAGCTCACCCCAAGTTCAAAAATAAAAAGCCCAAGGCCATGATCAGTACATGGAGTGATGAAGAAGAAGAAGAGGAGGATAGCACCTCAGAGGAAGAAAAAGAGGTGAAGCTATGCCTAATGGCCAGGGGAGAGGACTCTGCTGAGGTAAATTCTCCATTTAATGAATTTACTTGTAATGACTAGGAAGAAGCTTTCAATGACCTTATGGATAAATATGATGCTGTGAAGAAAGAAAATAAAATGCTTAAAAAGAAGAAGAACCAGGGAAATCAAGAGAACTTGTCAAATGAAAAGGTTAAAGTGCTAGAGGATGAAATTGTTTGTCTGAAGAAAACTCTGAATGAAGAAAATGAATACAAATCTCAATTGATTGAATTGAAAAGAGAAAATGAATTCTTATTAAATTCGCACGATGAACTGAAGTTAAGAATGCAGAAACTGGAAAAGGACACCAAAATCGCTGAAAAAAAATACCAAGCCATAAATGGTGTCAACTTGAAACTTCAGGAAGATTTGAAGAAAGCTAAAGAAGAAAAATTGGACAAACAAGCTTCCCTGGAGAAAATGACACAAGGTAAACATAATCTTGATGCTTTACTGGGAACAAAATGCAATGTTGGCAAGGAAGGACTTGGATATAATCCAAGCAAAAAGAAAGAAATCGGAATTAAGCTGGTGACCTTCGTGTCAGAATAGAAGAAAGCTGAGGAGAAACAGATTAAGAAAAATGAAGTGACAAAGGAGAAAGGAAAAGAGAAGATGAATGAAACTCCTAAGGCAAAATCTGCTAAGAATGTAATCAGTTGCAAGCCTGTCACTTCATCACCACATAAGGCTTCCAGCTCCAGACCCTCCTCTCACCAGCATCGTAGTAGAAAGACTGAAAGCACCAAGTCTGGCAAGAGCCAGATGCGTCCACGCAAGGCCAGTAATGTGTCGACGCAGACCGGATTCCAGAGAGTCCATAAGAATAGGAACGACCACATGGGTGGACGCATGCAGGGAAATGCGTCGACGCACCCAAACCACCATGGCCAACACTTCAATTAGTCTTGGTTGATGGGCCGACGCACACATCACAATGCGTCCACGCACCCTACATTATATCATGCACACAGAAGCAACTATGGGTGGGTGAGTCCACGCACTCATTTAGGTAGGTCGACGCATCCCATGTATGCATATCCAATAAGCCAAATGCATTCATTTAGGGCATTCAACCCACATCACCAAGAAAGCTCTGATACCACTTGTTGGGAGCAGAGGATCGTCAAGCTAGAGGGGGAGGGGGTGAATAGATTGACCACTTAAAATTTTAAACAGAATAAAATGATCGCACACTCTGTGATAGCACAGGCATAACCTCACTCCGGGAACTCTAGAAGGGAAACGCAATATCTAAGTGCACTAACCGAGACAATAAGCACGAAATCAAACCACAAGCACAAACCACGGGAGACAGGAGTTTTAAGGTGGTTCGGTCTCTATCCCGAGACCTACGTCCACCCCCTCACCAACCCGGTGGGGATCACCGCTGAGCTTTACAGCTTATGCTAAAACCAGAGAAGAACCCTTCTCTGACCTACAGATCCAATCTGCAGAAGACAGCAACACACTGTCACAGAACCGCTGTCAAACAGCTTGCAGACACGAAGTCTATTCTCCCTCTGATCTTAGAACTCACTCTGGATCAGAACAAACGTCCACTAAATCCCAGTGGAACAGTAATCCGAATATAACAATGTATAAGAAAAACAAAAATACAAAGTAAGGAATGAACTCAGAAGAAGTTGGTCAATGAACCTTCAGGCTTCTTGCGCAACAGAAGAGAGTGTAACCTGAAGGGATGAACAACACGATCTGAGTATGATCTCCTTTATAATTGAGGCTAGATCAGACTGATGCTTCCACGGTTCTTCAGCGTCTGATCTACTTCACCAGGAGAACGAACCTGTACTGCAAACTTCGCACTGGACAGTCTTTGAATATCCCCTTGCTCTTAGTTCTCCTGAAGAAGAATGCCTCAACCCTTTCATCTCACCTTTTTTCTTTTTAACTCATCGGATAGAGTAGAGATCCACTTCTCTATCTCCTTTTTCATTTTCCCGCGTAGGATTGGGCCCCACGAGATTCCCAATCATTTGCCCACGTGTGGAGAAGCTTCTGGACTAACGGAGGAAGTGTGCACTTCATTTGCAAACGTGGCTGGCCCACTTTATCCAATTCTTCTGCCCGAGCGCTTGTCTGGGACTGGGTGCGTCGACGCCAGCATCTGGATGCGTCGACGCTGTGTGAAGATAGCTTGAGGACATATTTCTATCTTGGGCTTCTGGAGGCAGACGCGTCAACGCTGCACCCGAGTGGCATTGACGCAGTTAGTATGCGTGTGACTTAAACAACTTGAGATCCAGTCACAGCGTCGACGCTGTCTTGCTTGAGGCGTCGACGCAGTCTTGATGAAGCGTGCTTCAACTTGGAGGAACTGAAGGCTGCGTCGACCCTTTGAGCTTGTGGCGTCGACGCTGACTATTGCCTGCAGTAAGTCTCAACAAAAATACTTGCCACATAACAGATTATTAAAGAATACATCAACCTGTCATATCATGGTGGTCATCATCAAAACCAGGAGGACAACATCTTTTTCTTCTTCTCAGACTCATCGACCCTCTTGAAATTTAGTTCATATGTCATAAGAGAATCCATGAGTTCATTAACCGTTGTGGTTGCTAGATTCCTTGGCTCGTCCATGACAGTGGCCTTCATATGCCAAATCGGTGTCAGGGATCGGAGGATGTTCCTCACTAGCTCGTACTCATTGTATACTTTGCATAAACTTCTTAAACTATTAGTGAGTACCATCAACCTAGCATACATCTCTGAAATAGTTTTGTCAGATTTCATTTTAAAAGCTTCATACTCAGAGACTAGCATGTTCGCTTTGGTTTCTCGTACTTGAGACGTTCCCTCATATATTACCTCCTATTTGTCCCACATTTCCTTAGCTGTGGACTAGGAGGATACTCTGGAAAACTCAGTGAGATGTAGAGCACATTGCATTACATTGACGACACTCCAACTCAGGGTTGACCTTTGAATCTGCTCCCGAGTCCAGACTTCTTCCTCTACAGGGAGCTCGAATGGACCTCAGCTTACCACCTTCCAGATCTCATAATCCTTTGCCCATAAGAAGACTTGCATTCTATTATTCCAGTAAGCAAAGTTAATTCCATCAAAGAATGGCGGCTTACTTGTAGAATGACCCTCAGCTGTAAGACCTCTAGCATCCATTATCTAGATTTCTCTGGGATGTTAATCCCTTAAGGAGAGTTAGGCTCTGATACGAAGTGACAGTAATGGATGAATTACAGATCTAGAGGGGGGGTGAATAGATCTACCCCAATTCTTTAATCTATAGTAGAAAATAAATTGCGAAATAATATTTCTGCTAAGACACAAGCTATCAATTCAAACTAAAGAGATTATCGAGGAAATCCAATCAAGAATGTATCTCAGTCTGGTACTAGGCGGAGGTTAGATTCACAGCTCTCCTCACGCAAGGAACAGTTTTCAGATAGATGGATCTATCCCTTAGACTGCAACTTTTTATATACTACTGAGATGTCAATTTGATGGATAAACGTATGCCAACATAGAACGGTCCTAAGCATCCATCTAGACGAAGCAATGGAGATACGAGCAATCACACAGTAGGACAGCAGTTTTAAGGTGGTTCGATGTCAATCTTGAGATCTACATCCACCCCTCACTTAAATGAGTGAGACTTCCACTGAATTACAGCTTTGAAACCGCTGATACACAGCTTACAAATCGTTGAGCTTCACAGCTTGTTGTCTGAGGATCATACCTCACTACGGCCTCACAGCTTGGACCGCTGATTGCACAGCTTACAGACGATTTAGAAACAATTCAAAAATGAAACAACAAAAATAGTAGAAACAGAATAGCTATAGCTCTACTTCTAGAGCAATTCGACTCTAGATCTAATCTAGACGTCGAGACCAACTCAGACACTTTGCAGGCTCTCTCTTCTCTCAGAATTTCTCTTCCTCTTCCGATACTCTACTTTGACTCTCACTGCACTGCACTCTAATTTTCTACTCTCAGACTTGTAGTGGCTCTCAGACTCATCCCTAGCTTCTTCTTCTCTCTTTGATCTCTCCCTTTCTCTTTTCTCTTGGTTTCTCTCTCAATTTTCTTCTATGATATAGATGTTGCATTTCTGCACTTGCCGCTTGAGCTCTAGCCTCTATTTATCCTCGCCAGCAGGAGTTCTTGTGGTCCCCCACAAGATTTGATTTGGGCATGTGGAAGAAACGCTCCCGCCCAAGTTTTTTGGAAAAGCTTGGCCATGTGTCAGATGAAGCAGTGAGGATTCTTCAAGTTGTAGCCACGTGGAAAGTTGTTTCGAACGGTATCTCCAAGGATCTGAGATTTCACCTCGAATCACGTGCCACCATCAGTGTCACTTACGAGGCCATGTAACAGAGAAAATTTCTTTTATGCATCTCAGGTGTATGAGTGAAAATATGAATTGTCAGTTGATGAACTTCATCTTGTTTTTCCTGCCAAGTCAATTATAGAAACTTAATAACAGTTTTGTCATCATGTCGATCATGAAACATGTAGTAAGTTCTTTGAGAAATGCAAGCTCAGATAGTTCATGAAAATAGGAAGAAATCACATGAAAGGATATACACATGCATCGATGTATAAACAAGGTACATCGACCTATGAACGAGTACACCAGCATTAGTATAGTAAATTAACTACAGCTACACCGACCTGAGTAAACTACAGGTTGAGTTGATATGTATTAAGAGAATGATGAAGATTGGATGTCATGAGGATGCACCGACCTGTATATCACACAGGTAGACCTTATTCAGTCAAAGAGACTCTAACTGTAATCATGGTGCATTGACCTATCAATGCATAGAGAAGTATTTCCTGCACTTCATCATAAACATGCCATTGAGGCGTGTCGGCCTGTCCTGGTGATATATAAGGAAATGCTTAATGCATCGATGCAAGACCATAATGCACCGACCTGACTTCAAGGCAAATGCACAAGGTGCACCGACCTTAAGAAAAATGGCCTCTGACACACCGACCTTATATGGCAATCACTGGCTCACCAACATCGACCTGTTAAAAGTGTGCATCGACCTTATTATGCAACAACTAGTAAATGGTGCATAGCAACATCGACCTGTGTACAAAGGTGCACCGTCCTGGTAGTGCATGCTTGTACAACTGCATCGACCTGACTTTCTCAATTCATGAATATGCATCGACCTTATATTGTCGCAACATGAGTATGCATTGACCTTAAAATGCAAGAATCATAGTCAGATTTAATAAAATAACAATCAGCACACATATTATAAATCCAAATGGTTTTGCCTATATCAAAGTCAATCTCACTCTTGTCAGCATCAAAACTAGATATCAAATCCAGAGGAGACACAACATCGGCCTACAGGCTAACAGTGTCGACACATCTGAAGCACTAGTAGCAACTGCACAAAGCTAGCAAGAAGCAACAACAAGTCCAGGAACAACTGAAAGTAACGCCTGCACAATGGAAAAGTTAGTCGACTCAGTATACTTAGTGGGTCGACGCGGCTGAAGCCTTGCCAACACAATTCAGTAGACCATGCCAGCTCAAGTCGACAGATGTAACACCCTGAAAAATGCCGCTGATTTTTTTTTTCAATTTTTCAGATTAGGATCCGTGAGTTTGGAGTGCTGTTGTAAGTCCCAGAATGCGTTTTGTGCTTTACATGGGTTTTTGGCTATCGAGCCTGTGGAACCTTGTGTAGGTGAACCGATGTGTAGTCGGGCTCCAAGATGTTGCAGGCGCGTTGTGTGTTTTCCGAGGATGATGGTGAGTATTTTCCCTAATTTTATATTTTTTTGATTTCTAAAATCCTAAATCATTTTCCTATCAATAAAACCCTCAACCCCCTTCTCTCTTCTCACTCTCATTTCTCTCCCTCTTTCTTCTCACGCTCTCTCTTCTCTCCCTCTCTTCTCCGACAGCCGACAGAGGAACGTGGGGGCGAGGCGGCGAGGTTTGTGGGGCGAGGAGCGGCGAGGACGGAGCGTGGATTGAGGCGTGGTGGTGTGGTGTTCGCCGTTCGTGAGTTCAGGGCGCCGGCAGTGGTTCGCGAGACGTTTCGCGTGAAAATGGCATCCACGACATGTGTAATCTTCGGTGGAGGTAGGGGGATGGTTCCTTAACCATTGTATTTCATTTCCCGCGAGTTTGGTAGCCCGTGGTGAGCCGAGAGGGTTTATTTCTTACCGGAGGTTAAAAATCATCTTTTTAGGGCGTGTGACAGTTTCGTTGGATCGATCAACATTTTACTGTTTATTTCCTTCTATTTTGGTGTTTTGGGACCCAGGGGATGGTCCCCATTGTTTGCCCCCTCGACTGGGGTCGAGTGGGCGTGGAAACCGAGCCCCAGGGGTGGGCTCGGATGCGGTTCCCGCAATTTTCGGTCGACCGATCGGTTGGGGCCGGTCGACCGAACGGCCCAACGCGCCGGGTTGAGCCCTGCAGAGTTCGGTTGACCGAACCCCGAGGGCCGGTCGAATGACCTCTATAGGGGAGGTCGACGCAGCATGCGGTGCGTCGACGCCGCTTGCTGCACCGCTCGACTGACTGGACTAGTCCGGTCGACCAACCGGCGCATGGTGCATTGGTTGACCCACCCAACTTGGCTGGTCGACCGAACTGCACCAGACTCATCTGTTTCAGCCCCCAGCCAACCCGGTTGGGACCTTTTGGTCGACCTATGGCCCCGTGGTTGTCCCGGACACCCCGTGGGGGACCGTGACCATGTTTTTTGGTGTCCAGAGGTACCATTATACCTCGACTAGTGTGCTCATGGGTTTTAAGGGTCCGGGCGATCCTCTTGTATTCCGGGCTACTGTGTTACGCTTGATCGAGTCGCCGTATACCGGCATGAGTGTGGAGGGCTAGTCTCGTACATTGTTAGCTTTTCCTAAAAAGTGATTTTCGTGTGGGCCATGTGTATGGCCTTGGACTGTGAGTCTCGTAACCCAGCCTGGGACTGGAGGGTTCTTAGCTTCCCTTTGGAAAGGAATTAGGCTGGCGGTCGTGTGCTGCCTCATTAATTATTTACTGTGGTTTCTTACCTAGGGATAGGCCAGATTGACGGCATGGAGCTGTCCTGTACGACGATCTTGACCTTGAGTCTTGTGACTCAAGGACCATTGGGTTAATAGGTCTAGTGAGCTGTCCAGAGTTTGGTGGCATCATGCCACCCGTCTTCCGAGCTAATTATGACGGGCTTGTGCATAGCCTGTGTCACGTCCCGAGCGCGGAAGATACTCGGATCCGTGACTCGTCTATATCGATCGTGTCATTCGTATAAGATGAGAGTGCGCATATTATTGGATAATTCATTGCTAATTTAAAATTTGAACATACACCATAGTTCAAGATGACAAACTGAGTAATACCTCAAACTAATTTCATAAAGCTTCAGACTTTGACATAATTCAAACATACTTAAACATAAATGACTGAAATTGTATCATAGGTTACAAGCCTTAATAATAACTGGAAATACACGACATAAGACCTGGAATACAAAGGACTAGACCTCCCATCCGGGTGGTGGTCGCTATCCAAGTTTCCTGAAAAATGTTAGAATTGCAACTTTATGAGCGAATCGCTTAGTAGGAATTATATCTCAAGTTCTAACAATCTTTAAGTTAATTATAAGTTCATGCGGTATAATGATGTATGTAGGATCAAGCAAGAATATCAAGAATTGTAATAAAGAATATCACAAGAATTTCAATAAGATGTATCAATAAGAAATTTCAAGTAATTTGCAAGTAAGTGCACAAGTATTTTCAAGGATAACATATTCAAGAACGTATTCAAGCAAGTAAATTTCAAGAATTTATCATTCGGGTAATTCGAGCATGTATTTCAAGCTCATGTATATCAAGCTCATGTATTCAAGTAGTACAATGGAATTGGCTATTTTCATTCAATTCATTCAAGCAAGTAATTGCCCTTTTTTTGGGCTAAACAATTCAAGTCAAGCACGTCAAGCATGTCACGAGAGAGTGAGTGGGAATGTCTCAAGTCAAGTCAAGTCAAGCAAGTACTTCGGTGCAATGCCAAACACCGTGGTCAATAAACTCCCATGGGCACAAGTACCTTCGGGTGCTCTTCCCAGGACCAGACCGGGCCCTATACGCATAACATTTCATGTATACTTTTGACATCCGCTCTCATTTATATAGCCAATATAGAATTTCAAGAAAAAACATTCATTTGTAAGAATATAAGGTGGATCAATCCGGAATATAGATCAAGGACAATGGACATGAAAATGATGGATGATAACTTAACCTCTTAAGAATACAGGACATAAATACAATTCAGGGGTTTATGGGGTTTAGCAATGACTTTCAGGTTTTTCTAAGGTTTGGCAGAATATGAATTTGCCGGGCTCTGTAATCAAGGTCTACAGGCTGTTTGATCTAACAGTTTTAACAGGGCGAGTAATTAATAGGTAACAAGTGAAGGGTGTGATGAACGGATCTAGAGGGGGGGTGAATAGATCCAACCCCAAATAAAAGGCAACACAGGCAGTTAAAAAATAACTAGTGCGGAAATAGACTGAACTGATATGGACTCACCCACAGATTCAGAAGAAGGATGATCCAAGAGCACGTGAAACCAACCAGTAGTAGAAACTAGATTAAGGACGCAAGATGAAACCAATCAGAAGATAACAACAGATGAACGATTAACTAATCAAACCATGCTAAACCATTTAGGCGAGCCTAAGCATTCATCTACCGAGGAGAAGACGCACAAGCAATCACACAGGAGACAAAAGTTTTTAAGGTTGTTCGATCTATGTCCAGAGATCTATGTCCACCCCTTACTCAACTGAGCAAGGCTTCCTACTGCCACACAGCTTGAATACCATTGATCCACAGCTTTGGGGATGGAAATCCCTACAACTACTGAGCCTCACAGCTTGCTGTCCAAGGAACACCCTCGCCTGTTGAGCAATACAGCTTAGCTATGTTGATTCACAGCTTCTAAAGGTTTCAAAAAGAAAAATTGAAGAAACGTAAAACACACGGATGAAAAGAAAACAATGTAGCTCCGAAAATAGAGCAAGCTGACTCTGAATTTGATCCAGAGGTCAGAAAGAGACTGTAGCTCACACTTCTTCTCTTTCTCACTCTCTCTCTTACGATGCTCTATTTTCTTCCTGAAGGTGGCTCTCTCTTTCTTGCTCTCTCTTCTCTTCTCCTTATGGACTCTCCTCTTCTCTTCTTCTCTCGTGCTTCTCTTCTCTTCTTCTCTCTGGCGGCACTCTTTTTTCTTTTCTCTCAGTTCTGTCCAGCACCAGCAGCTTTCTTCGAAGGGTAATGTAGCTTTATATAGAAACATGGGCTTCGTATGGATCAAGCAACAGAACCCTACTGAAATTCCATTGGTCCACGTGTTAGTGAATAGAATGTTCTTCTAAACCTTATCCTTGGATCACGTGCCAATGATTAAGTCCATTATCCCCCACGTGCTCATACTTCAGGCGTGATGTGAGGAAGACCACATGCATTGCAGACGTTCGATCATGTGCCAGTCTGTGAGACATAAGTGTCAAAGTGAAATCATGCACATACATATAAGACATTGCACAGACCTTGAATGTAAACGTACAAGGCAAAAAATTGCACCAACCGTGTCTTGCCCAGACTAAATCATGCACGTACATTGATATGCACTGACCTTCGTATGAACAACCGAAGACATGCACCAAGGTAAACAATGCACCGAGCTCTATATGAACGTGTGAACAGAAGTGACGTGCACAGACCCTCTAGCATACGTGCATACAACACTGAGTTACCATATGCTCCAACCCTATGTTCACTAGGCCAAAACCTGCACCGAGCGCACATATGCACCGAGCTCTACAGTGACTTGCACCGAGTTCGTATGCTGACAGACATATACGAACATGCACAGTGTATTGCACTGACTTTCTATATGCACGGGCCTTCCGATGCAGCAATAGTGTATTGCACCGAGTTTCTATATGCATGGAGTAAAACGTGCACAGACCAGGGCTATAGTGATTTGCATCGACTATGTGGTGAGACGCAAGATAAGACGTAGGATATGCACAGACTTCACATACCTTGGTATGAACAACGAAGACATGCACCGACCGTGTGTCTGCTTTAGACACAACCTGCACCGACCTTAATATATGCCTTGGATGAATCATGAGACGCAGTCATGCATTGAGACGCAGGATGAGACGCAGTCATGCATTGAGACGCAGGATGAGACGCAGTGCAACGTGCTCAGACAAAACAATGCACTGACCTTAGACATAGCATGAGACGCAAGCTGAGACGCATCACATGCACTGAGACACAAAATAGCACCGACCTCATATGCGTTAGCTAAAAGAACATGCACGTACCTAAACCCTTCATAGACTTGCTCACAGTAAGAGCTGCATAGACCTTATGAACACTAACGAAAACATGTGCAAAGGACTGCATGCACTGACTTTGGTCATGTGCAGACTAAATCTGCACCGACCAATATATACACGGACCATGTGCCAATGCTAAACCTGTTCGAAGAAATGACTGTGCATTCAATCTGATGAGGTTAAACCACTATTGCCAATGGTCAAACCATTGTTGCCAATCATTAAAACAAGACAAGGATATCGCCAATTCAGAGGTGACACAACATTCTCCCCCTTTTTGATGATGGAAACAATGTATACTTTGATGGCAACACAAATGCAATAAGAGTCTTAAAATCTCTTCCTCTTTAGACACTCCCCCTTTCTCTCCCCTTTTCACTAAAGAATTGATAAGGCTCAAATTGCCCATCGAGTTAAAACTCATCAAATTCTCTCCCCCTTTGCCATCAGGAAACAAGGAACATGAGAGAGACAAATGAATTGAGGCAGTGGGGAGACACAAAGATGAGAAGGGTTGTAGAGTACGTAATCCATGAGATCTGGTGGCAAGCTGAAGGAAATTTTCATTAAACAAGCATACTTAGTTCAGAATCTATTAGAATAAGAGTTCACGTAAGGCAACCTTGGTAAAAATCTGATTTAAGTGTAATGAGAGTTAGAGTTTAGCAACTAGACTCGCTGTAGAGGGTTGCATGAGATGTTAATAGCAATAAACCATGCATACAATATAAGGTTAGAACAATCAACTTACTTGAGTATAAAATCAGAGAAGTTCATAGTATCAACTAGAGTAGGTATTGAGGTTAAGCAAAATATGATATATTTCTTCAGGGTTACAACTGGATTTAACTTGTTGACCATAAATGTATGAACAGGCAGGTATGATCTAGACCTTTGTACATGGAGGTACACATTGATCAGACGCCAGCACCCCCAGTTTACTCAGTAGGATTTACCATTCTGTTTCAATTTTTTGAACAGAGGTAACTGAAGCACTTCATGACATAGGCGCACCCTATTTCATAGATAGAGAGCCCAGTTTCTCTGTATAGTCAACCATTGCTTTGCCAATTAGTTTTTGAATCAAAATATTATCCTTTTTAAACAGAGTTAACTAAAGCACCTCATGACATGGGTACATCCTCTTTCTTTGAAGGAGGACCCAGTTTCTCAGTGACTTCAGTCATTGCTCTGTTAAATTGTTTTTGACCCAAAAGATTTATATAGCTGCCTTTTTGTTTTCTTTAAAAACAATACTTATATCTAAGTTTCTCAACTACGATTTCTTGAGTTTATAGACTTTCAGTTTCAGAATGACAGAGTCAGACATAACATGTAAAGAATGGTTGAGAGCTATTAACTGAATATTGCTGCGGGTTTTTTATGCCGATTATCGGGGTGAAGAAAGGGCTACAGCAGGGGAGGAAAATACGGGAGTTTGATATATCTCGGGTATTCCCCTCACAGTTGCATGCCTCTCACGGCGGTACCGGGCACTCTCCTTTCACGGAAAGTCGGGAAGGGTTGAATGGCACGGGAGTCAGGATAAGAGTTAACCGGACAGGGTGCGGGCGTGCCAGTCGATTTCTCGACAATCACTCATGGAACCAAGGGTTGACTGGGGAAGCGCCACCAGGGCGCGGCATGTGGGCTCAAGCGATCGAACGACACGTGGAGAGAAGGGGTTCCATGGGTGCGAGTGTGTAGGCGATTGCGGGAATCATGTACTGGACATCTTTCCCCACCAGCCGCAAGCAACCGGTGTTTATTTATATCGGATTGAATCCGAATACCTTCGTTCCGAGCTGAAGAAAAGTCTGTATATAAGTCTGAAGCCAGGGGTAGAGGGCTGGTTGCATTCAGCAGCTATGGGTGCGCGTTAGACTGAGGGGTGTGTTTACTAGGGTTAGGGTGTCGGGCACGGATGCCGAGTGGTGTATATAGAGAACTGAGGGCCAGGACGTGGGTGCGAGAGCACTCGTCCAATCGGCGGTGTTATACTGAGACGTATATTTCTTTACAAGAAAGCTGTAATGGCCAGGGTACAACTGGCACATGCCACGGGACAACCCCGACGTGCTGGTCGGTCCCCGGGTCGATGCGTGATGAATGAACACACATGTGTTTTACAGAGGGCTCTACCCATGGCGTAGGCCATGGCCGTGATGCCGGACGGGGGCCTGCGACTGGATGACTGGGGGGATACATCGATCCGGTATCTAGGCGAGGGTCGATCACGACTCGAATTGAGCAGTCGGACATGGCCTCGTGACTATGAGAGAGCATGATGTCATGGCACGCGTGTGGTTGCAACCGACGAGCGTGTGAGGGGAAATCCCAGCATGAGGGGACGTCCGCCCATGTCGTAATGTCTCACATATGGCGGGTGTTGACTTGTGTGTGTGACGGATACATACGGCGTGAGGGGAGTGCAAACGACATACCCCCGGCGTATTAGACCGCCAAACAAGTCACCCACACACAATTCTCCTTTGCCCGTTGCTTGGGGCCACGCTTGAAGTCTTGTGCTTGCCGGATGATCTTTTGTATGTGGATTGGATTAGATTAGATGCCTCACCCCTTGAGCTGCTAAGGGGTTTTTATAGGGAAAGTTGAAGGGTCACAAGGGGTTTACGCGGACCAGCTAAGGGGGGTGAGCTGGTCCGCGTAAACTCAAGTGAATAGTGTCATTGGGTTACGGACTGAGAGAGAGGGGGGGAAAGGGGTTTATGCGGACTAGCTAGGGGGCCTGAGCTGGTCCACCTAAACCCCACCGGGGGGGGTTAGGCGTCTTTTTTCTTTTTCAAAAAATCATTTTTTTAATTGAATGGGGTTTTCGAGGACCAGCTAGGGGGGGTTGGCTGGTCCGCCTAAACCCCCCCAGGGGGGTTTAGGCGGGTTCGCTCCAAGAGAGAGAGAGGGGCTGGTCCCCACCCTAAAAAAAATGGATTTTTGGGCCATTTTCTTTCTAAATTGACTAAGAAAGAAAAGGACAAATAGCTGGGAGGATACGTGGAGGCTTGTGTGCGCGTTGACTTGCAGAATCCGTGTGTGCTGTCACTTTGCGCTCTCGGTCCACGTGTCACCTTCTGAAATTGGTACGGCACACGAATCACTTCGTAGGACCGTAAATCAGACGAACCGGGGCTGAGTGGAGTCGTGGGACCATCGGGCTGGAGGGAGGGCGCGCCCCCCAGGGAGTTCGCCCTCCCTGGGGCACGCGGCCATGCCCCGGGGTGAACTAGCCCCGGGCTAGCCGCAACCCCAGGGGATGGCCCCCAGGGGTCTTCTTATGTTGCCTAGGGACGTCCTTTGACGGACTTCAAACTTTGGGAGGTTGGCATGGGCCCATAGGGCCGTTGTTCTCCGAGTAGTAGTGGCCGCTCGCAAGGTGTTCGGGCGAATGTCTGACACACTCCGGGTTGTCGAACGAGCCGCGTAGGTGACCGACAGGGCCTGGATTTGGCATGGGGTCAAGGATAGAAGTCCATAGGGACTGGGAGGAGGCACCTTGGGCCCATAGGCCTTGCCTCGTGCTACGTGCCATATTATACGGCGGGTTGGCAGGGTAGCCTCCGGTTGGCCCGAGAGCTAAAGTTGGGTGGCGTGTTGCCATGTGTCTGAGGGTCGGGGGTGGTCCCGACTTGCTGGGGGGCGTTGTAGAGCCCAATTAGTGTACTGGAACCACGGAGTGGCCCTTGGGTTGGTATAGAAGGGTTGAAACATGTGCGCCCACAAGGTGATCGGCAGAATGCTGGACACACGTGTGTGAGCTGTACACACGTACTGCGGGCCTCCCGAGCCTGTGGTTGACCCGTTCGGGTCTCCCTTTGACCTTGGAGGGTTGAATGAAGAGTCTCGGAGTGGGCCCGCAGCTCTTTTACTGGATGCCACGTGGCGTGGCTTAGCGCCGAGGCGCGCCCGGGTGGTCCCGGGTCGCCATATAGGGTACGGGCAAGGCCCGTATGAGAGTGGCCAGGGTTAACCCCGGACCATTGCTTGTGTCACCGCGTGTCACGGTAAGTTGGTCGGGACCCCTGTGGGGACTCGCAAGGTTGTAGAAGGGGCTGGATAGCCCGTGCCTTGTAGGTGTTCGGGGAAATGCCCGAGCCCTTACTCCTTGTTGTTTTAGCTGTGAAATGGTCCGGGTACAACAAATGCCCCCCACGGGGCGTGCGTCGGAGGCGGAGATGAGGGCGTACGGCCCGTGAAACCTTCCTTCTCAGTTCTTGTAGTTGTATTTTGACGCTTCATATGTCTTTGTTTTGATGTGTTGTAGATGTGGATTTTCTGGTATGTTGACTATTTTTCTGGGTGCCTTGTTGTCACGCCCCGAGCGCGGAAGACACCCGGAGGTGCGCGACGTGTCTATATCAATCATGTCAATCAGAGTGGTCGTGTATTCGACACAAAGACAGAGATGCGCAAAATAGCAAGATAACCCAATCCTTTATTCCTTTATAATAGACTATTACAAATCCAATACTCTGTTTATTAAAAAGAAAAGTACATAGTTGACTCAAGAAAAATAGGAAAAAGACTAGATGACACTTGGACAAGCTCTAGCTCTTTCACTCTTGACCATTCCCATCCGATTGACTTTCATCGTCGTCGGACTTACCTGAAAAGTAAAAGGGACAAACGGGATGAGCGAATGCTCAGTAGAAAATTATATCTCAAGTACTAGCAAGGGGTTTAAGTAATTACATTTTCATGAATGCAATAAGGCTGTGCATGCTCGCATAAAACGACAAGATAGAGAGAATGTAATATGAAGGAAATAAGATGGACTAATCCTGAACTTTCAACAAGATAACAAGTTTATTCAAGATATTCCAGCAAGTACGTTTAACAAGTCATGTCAAGAACTATGGCTATCATGTATCAAGCAAGTAAATTACCCTTTTTCGGGCCACGCATTTCATGTCAAGTCAAGTACGATTCAAGTACAAGATGTGTGTGGAATGTCCAATCAAGCAAGTCAAGTACTCGGTATAATGCCAGATACCTTATCATTTTAACTCCCATGGGCACAAGTACTTTCGGGTGCTCCTCCCAGGACCAGATCGGGCCCTATATGCGCAGGCATTTATCATGTATTTTTGACATCCACTCTTGTTTATATAGCCAATATAGAATTTCAATAATCAAGCTTGTAGACATGTATGACAACTTTGATAGAATAGAGTCCAAATATGACAAAGGACATCGAATGGCGATAGTAACGGTATAATCACGATATCAAAAAAAACTAGGTAGAATATGGTTCCCTTAACTTGGGTACCATGACAAATCAATATGGACATTCTTTATATAGAATTGAGTCCACATGAACATTATATCAAGCAAGATACCCTCATTCTTATCATAGAATTGAGGTTTACAAGAATGACATGATATGGCATGATATCATCATCCCATTAAGAATTTCTTATGATATACTCTTTGTATGATCATAAGGGCCGGTATACCATGTTTCTTTAGATTGACATGGCAAGGATCGTGTAATGGGTTTTTAGGGTACAACCAGCTCAGTCGGCCTTGAGGGAATCCAAGGCTACGAGGAGTCTTACGGAGGTCTCTATGACTAACTCGCTAGTCCAAAGGAACGGAATGTCCAATGGAGAGCTTGTATGTCAATGAGAGTTGAGTGTGATCGATGAAACAACGTGAAAAGTGGGACTATACTCATGGAGTGGAGAATAGTGCCGATATATAGATTATATAATATGAAACCATCGGTTAACAGAATCAGGATGAAAATCATTTTTACAGTAAAGTAACGACTTACGCTAAGTCGTCTCTCAATTAAATAACGCCTAACAGAAGGGCGTTTACACATGTTTTCATTTTGCAGAATTTTCAATATTTCAGTAATTTATCTAAAACGCGCCCTAGACGGGGTCGTTTCTTAAAGAGTTGACGACTACAGTAGCAGGCGTCTCATTATTTATATATTTGACAGAATATCAATAATTTTTCACGATTTGTCTAAAACACGCTCTGGCAAGGGGCGTTACTGTTTAATTCTATATTACAGAATATATGTATTTCAGGATTTTGACCGATAAACGCTCTAGAAAGGGGCGTGTCTTTTCAATTTACGCCCTATGGTAGGGCGTTAACATGTGGAAAATGACTTTGTCAAGGTCGTTACTTAAAGTTTCTGCAGGAAATTTGAAGGACAGTAATAATTTCAGGATAACAGAGGAACGAAGATAATATCAGGACAGTAACGTTAGCAGGTTGAAGACAGAGGATCATGCATTGTTTATAATCATGATTTCATAGATAATCAGTTCTTAAGGTGGGTGATTAACGGTTTAAAGAAATTAACGCCTGAGTACAGGGCGTTAGATATTAAAGTAACGACCTGGGAAGGGTCGTTTCATGAGAATTAGCGCCCTTGACAGGGGCGTCTCTTTCAAAATATTTCAGAAAAACGCATGGAAACTATAATAACCGTATGCATGACATGCTTATATATATATTGCATTAATTTCATTTGGGCTACAGTAACTTGAGAAAACCTACCTTTAATGGAACGTGAAGGATGAGATAGAAGATGAGCTCTGTTGCAACGAAAAATCCGCAACAGCAGCAGCAACCAGAAGAAGAACAAATGTTCTTCAAAGATCTTCACGCTACAGAACCTGTAGAGGAAGAGAAAAAGAAGGAAGATGAAGATGTTAATAATCTTCATAGTTATAATCGACGTTTAAGGAAAAAGATAGAAGAATATTACCTATTCTTCGACGGCAGTAGCAGAGTTTCCTGAACAAGAAGAAAACTAATTATTCTTCATATAATCTGAAGCAAGAAAAACAAAAGGGAATAAGAAGAACAGTTTGTTCTTCACGTACCGTGCAGCAGTAGTTCGTCCAAATAGATTTAGGGTTGGCCGAACAGGTTTATTTATAAGACTTTGGAAGTCCTATTAGAGTTAGTGATTGTGTGAGGGTAGTATATCCCTAATAGAGTCCTTACTCTATTAGACACTTACTAGATTAGGTTAATCTTTCCCTGGATAAGCTCTGGGTTCGAACGGTTCACGAACGGAATTAACGCCTTTGGTCAGGGCGTCGATTCTTTAATTAACGACCTTGTTCAGGTCGTTTCTTAAGAAGCGCCTTATATAAGGGCGTTCCTTATTTTTAAAACACGCCCAAGACATGGGCGTTTCTTGGCCTTGCCCTTTTTGGGGGTTGGGTTTTGACGCCGTCAGGTGAGGGCGTCCTTTCTTTAGTCACGCCGTATATAGAGGCGTTTCTTGTTAAATTAACGCCTTACTAAGAGGCGTTATTTGTAAAATGTTTTGTTTCGTCCAATTAACCCTATTCTTATTATCTGTATTATATCTGTAATATATATGTTTTAATTCATTTCAAATATTCATTTATCAGGGTTGCTACACCCTCCCCCACTTAAAAAGAATTTGGTCCCCAAATTCCATTGCATATTATGTATATACGCGGAGAGTGTAGAGTATATACCTCTTAGAATAACTCGGGAAATCGTTTCTTCATAGATTCCTCGGTCTCCCATGTCGCTTCGTGTTCCGTATTCTTATTCCATTGCACTTTAAGCATGGGAATAACCTTATTCCTTAGAGCTCGTATTTCACGATCTAAGATTTTCATAGGCTTCTGTTCATATGTGAGATCTTTCTGGATCACCAGATCTCCATGTTCAATAATATGCGATGGATCGTGTACATACTTCTTCAACATGGATATGTGAAATACATTATGTACCTCGGACAATTGAGGAGGCAACGTGATGCGATAAGCAACCTCGCCAACTCTTTCGAGTACCTCAAATGGTCCGATGAATCTTGGCGTAAGCTTGCCCTTAACACCAAATCTTCGTATGCCACGTCCAGGCGATATTTTAAGAAATACATGATCTCCAACCTGGAATTCAAGATCTCTTCTCCTTGTATCAGCATAAGCCTTTTGTCTGGTCCGAGCAACTTGCAATCTTTCTCTGATTACCTGTATCTTCTCAGTTGTATCCCTTACCATGTCTGGACCTAACAGTTGTTTCTCTCCAACTTCGTTCCAGCATAAAGGTGATCGGCAACTCCTTCCATATAAAGCTTCGAAAGGTGCCATTTGGATACTAGCTTGGTAGCTATTATTATATGCAAATTCAACTAGAGGCAAGTGGCCATGCCAGTTTCCTCCAAAGTCAATGATGCATGCTCTAAGCATATCCTCAACAACTTGATTAGTTCTCTCGGTCTGACCATCCGTTTGAGGGTGAAAAGCTGTACTAAAATTTAGTCTTGTCCCCAACGAATGTTGTAATCCTTTCCAAAAATGAGAAGTGAAACGGGGATCTCTGTCAGACACGATTGAGACAGGAATTCCATGTATCCTGACTATCTCCTTGATGTATAGTGCAGCTAGTACATCAATTGACCATCGGCTTTTTATTGGCAAGAAATGCGCCGATTTAGTTAATCGGTCAATGATAACCCAGATTCCATCGTGTCCTCCTTTTGATTTAGATAAACCCATGATGAAGTCCATACCAATATCCTCCCACTTCCACTTAGGAATATCTAGAGGATGTAGTTTTCCAGCAGGCTTTTGGTGTTCCGCCTTGACCTGTTGGCATGTGAGACAGCGTGATACATAGTCCGCTATTTCTCTTTTCATGTTGGGCCACCAAAAGATCCTCTTTACATCTTGATACATTTTGGTTGATCATGGATGAATAGTGTACTTTGATCGGAGAGCTTCATCTAAGATCTTCTTCTTTAATTCCGGACAGTCGGGTATACAAGTTCTACCTTTGAATAATAATCTTCCATCAGAAGTTAGTTGAAAATCAGATTGTCCTTCTAATCTGCCTTTGATTTCCACTAATATAGGATCATCATCCTGAAGGGCTTGTATCTCAGATAATAAATCTGACTGTATGCTTACATGAGATAATGTGATAAATTTGGCTTCCTTGTCCAAGCTTATATTGAGCTCGGAGAATTGTTCTAGCAACCTCCATTCTTGTATCATACAATTTGCTATCATTGCTCTCGGCTTTCGACTAAGGGCATCAGCAACATAATTACCCTTTCCAGGATGGTATTGTATATTGAAGTCGAAGTCCTTGAGATATTCTAGCCAGCGTCTTTGTCTCATGTTTTGCTCCTTTTGTGAGAATAGATATTTGAGACTCTTGTGATCGGAGTATACAGTAAACTGCACTCTATATAAGTAGTGTCTCCATATCTTTAGGGCAATTACCACCGCGGCCAGTTCTAAGTCATGGACGGGGTAATTCTCCTCATGCTTCTTCAGTTGACGTGAAGAGTATGCTATGACCTTTTCTTGTTGCATTAGGACACATCCGAGGCCAATGCCAGAAGCATCTGTGTAAACCTCGAATTTCTCTCCTTCTATTGGTAGAGCTAACACCGGAGCTGTAGTGAGATGATCCTTGAGAGTTTGGAAACTTCTTTCACATTCCTCACTCCATTCATATCGGATCTCCTTGCGAGTTAATCTTGTAAGTGGTACGGCAATCTTAGAGAAATCTTTGATGAATCGCCGATAATAGCCTGCAAGACCTAAGAAACTTCTGATCTCACTTGCATTAGTTGGTTTTTCCCAGTTTCTTACAGCTTCTACCTTTGATGGATCAACAGATAGACCATCCTTGGATATCACATGTCCGAGGAAAGTCACTTCTTCAAGCCAGAATTCACATTTGCTGAGCTTTGCATATAATTGATTTTCCCTCAATACTTGCAATGCGATCCTTAAATGCTCTTCATGTTCTTCCTTAGTCTTGGAATATATCAATATATCATCAATGAAGATTACTATGAATTGATCCAAGTAAGGCCTGAATATGCTATTCATTAACTGCATGAAGGCAGCAGGGGCATTGGTTAGTCCAAAAGGCATAACAACAAATTCATAGTGGCCATACCTGCTTCTGAACGCAGTCTTATGAATGTCATCATCATTGATTCTTAACTGATGATATCCCGACCTGAGATCAATCTTGGAAAAATATTTGGATCCGGAAATTTGATCAAATAACTCATCGATTCTCGGCAGTGGATACTTATTTTTGATAGTAAGATGATTCAACTGTCGATAGTCGATGCACAATCTCATGGATCCATCCTTCTTCTTTACAAATAAGACTGGTGCTCCCCACGGGGAAGTACTTGGTCTAATAAACCCTTTTCGAATCAGTTCCATCAACTGCTCCTTCAATTCTTTGAGTTCCGCAGGGGACATTCTATAGGGTGCCTTTGAAACTGGACCAGCACCAGGGACTAAGTCAATGGTGAAGGCCACTTCTCTTTGAGGGGGTAATCCCGGCAAATCTTCCGAAAATACGTCTGGAAATTCTTGCACTACCTGAATGTCTTCTATCTTAGTGTCCTTTGTTTCCTTAACTGTGACAAATGCAAGGAAGGATACACATCCTTTCCTGACGAGCTTGCTTGCTCGAAGAGCCGAAATAAGAGGGGATTTGCTCCTACTCTTGGGGCGAGTAAAGACTAATTCTGGAAAATCTTTGAAAGCAATTTGGCTATGCGGCAATCAACCGTTGCATGGTATTCGGATAACCAGTCCGCTCCTAGTATAACATCATACTCCTTTAGATCGAGGCATATGAGATCTATAGGTAAATTCCTACCTTGAACCATTACCTCACAGTTTTGATAGTGATGAGTAATATCATTTTCACTTCCCAGAGGAGTAGTTAGAACTATTTTTATCCATTCTGGTTCTAACGGTAACGGGTCGGCAAACTTCTTAGAAATAAAGGAATGCGATGCACCCGTATCAAATAAGACATAAGCACTTTTGGAACAAATTTTCAATGTACCTTCCACTAATCCGCCTTCTTCTTCAGGTTCGGTCTCCTGGATTGCATGAAGACGAGCATTCTTCGTCACCGGGCGTTTACCGTCACCGGCTTGGTCATTCATTAATGGACAATCGGGAATCCGATGTTCGCGACTCCCACAACGGAGACAAGCTCCTAATTTCCTCCAGCATTCTTCGGTCTTGTGACCAGCCTTGTCACAATGCTTGCATGTTGTATTAGAAGGGGTAGTTGTGATAGATAAAGGCTTGGTCTTTTTGAACTTGAAATCTTGAGAGGATGAACCTCCATTATTGGGCCTCTTCTTAAAGTTGGGTTTGAAAGAACCCGAACTTGTGACTTGCTCCTTCTTATCTTTCCCACGGATCCTATCAGATAGTTCCGTGGCATCTTCAAGTAATTGAGCTCGGCGCACTATTTCGGAATAAACTTGGATGTCCATAGGCGCCATTTGAGTAATGTAGTGGGGCCTAAGCCCATTAAGAAATCTACGGGCTTTCATCTTCTCCGTGCTAATAAGATGCTTAGCATATCTAGACAACCTGGAGAACTGAGCTTCATAATCTGCTAATGATAAAGATCGTTGCTTCAATGCAGCGAATTCTGCAGCCTTCTTTTCTTGGACTCGGTCCGAGAAATATTTAGCATTGAAGTATTCCACAAATTCTTCCCATGTTACTTGAGTAGGATCGATGGTTGCTTCAACAGACTCCCACCAGCATCTATCATCTTTCTCTAACTGGAATGTAGCTAATAGAACATTGTCCTGATCCGTGCATTGCATGACACGGAATATGCGTTCGGTTTCCTGAACCCAATGCTCGGCATCGTCCGGATCGGTCGATCCTATGAACTTCGGGGGATTCATGTTCTTACATGCTTGGTGTAAGCTTCCAGCTCGTGGAGCACCACCTTGTGCTACCTGTTGTAGCACTTGAGTCATCCCTTGGAGGGTACGCTGCATGTTGCGCCATTGAGCACGTTCGGCAGCCATTATCCTACAATTACGATAGCTACGTTAGTATTATATCACTGTGATCTTATTAAAAGACTTATTGACTCTCAACCCTTGGTTCTACCCAATCTCACTGGTTGAAATGTTCAAACTTATCCTTGGACTTGGGTTTTTCCTAGGAATTGAATACCTTAGGCTCTGATACCACAAAGACTGTCACGCCCCGAGCGCGGAAGATACCCGGAGGTGCGCGACGTGTCTATATCAATCATGTCAATCAGAGTGGTCGTGTATTCGACACAAAGACAGAGATGCGCAAAATAGCAAGATAACCCAATCCTTTATTCCTTTATAATAGACTATTACAAATCCAATACTCTGTTTATTAAAAAGAAAAGTACATAGTTGACTCAAGAAAAATAGGAAAAAGACTAGATGACACTTGGACAAGCCCTAGCTCTTTCACTCTTGACCATTCCCATCCGATTGACTTCCATCGTCGTCGGACTTACCTGAAAAGTAAAAGGGACAAACGGGATGAGCGAACGCTCAGTAGGAAATTATATCTCAAGTACTAGCAAGGGGTTTAAGTAATTACATTTTCATGAATGCAATAAGGCTGTGCATGCTCGCATAAAACGACAAGATAGAGAGAATGTAATATGAAGGAAATAAGATGGACTAATCCTGAACTTTCAACAAGATAACAAGTTTATTCAAGATATTCCAGCAAGTACGTTTAACAAGTCATGTCAAGAACTTTGGCTATCATGTATCAAGCAAGTAAATTACCCTTTTTCGGGCCACGCATTTCATGTCAAGTCAAGTACGATTCAAGTACAAGATGTGTGTGGAATGTCCAATCAAGCAAGTCAAGTACTCGGTATAATGCCAGATACCTTATCATTTTAACTCCCATGGGCACAAGTACTTTCGGGTGCTCCTCCCAGGACCAGATCGGGCCCTATATGCGCAGGCATTTATCATGTATTTTTGACATCCACTCTTGTTTATATAGCCAATATAGAATTTCAATAATTAAGCTTGTAGACATGTATGACAACTTTGATAGAATAGAGTCCAAATATGACAAAGGACATCGAATGGCGATAGTAACGGTATAATCACGATATCAAAAAAAACTAGGTAGAATATGGTTCCCTTAACTTGGGTACCATGACAAATCAATATGGACATTCTTTATATAGAATTGAGTCCACATGAACATTATATCAAGTAAGATACCCTCATTCTTATCATAGAATTGAGGTTTACAAGAATGACATGATATGGCATGATATCATCATCCCATTAAGAATTTCTTATGATATACTCTTTGTATGATCATAAGGGCCGGTATACCATGTTTCTTTAGATTGACATGGCAAGGATCGTGTAATGGGTTTTTAGGGTACAACCAACTCAGTCGGCCTTGAGGGAATCTAAGGCTACGAGGAGTCTTACGGAGGTCTCTATGACTAACTCGCTAGTCCAAAGGAACGGAATGTCCAATGGAGAGCTTGTATGTCAATGAGAGTTGAGTGTGATCGATGAAACAACGTGAAAAGTGGGACTATACTCACGGAGTGGAGAATAGTGCCGATATATAGATTATATAATATGAAACCATCGGTTAACAGAATCAGGATGAAAATCATTTTTACAGTAAAATAACGACTTACGCTAAGTCGTCTCTCAATTAAATAACGCCTAACAGAAGGGCGTTTACATATGTTTCCATTTTGCAGAATTTTCAATATTTCAGTAATTTATCTAAAACGCGCCCTGGACGGGGTCGTTTCTTAAAGAGTTGACGACTACAGTAGCAGGCGTCTCATTATTTATATATTTGACAGAATATCAATAATTTTTCAAGATTTGTCTAAAACACGCCCTGGCAAGGGGCGTTACTGTTTAATTCTATATTACAGAATATATGTATTTCAGGATTTTGACCGATAAACGCCCTAGAAAGGGGCGTGTCTTTTCAATTTACGCCCTATGGTAGGGCGTTAACATGTGGAAAACGACTTTGTCAAGGTCGTTACTTAAAGTTTCTGCAGGAAATTTGAAGGACAGTAATAATTTCAGGATAACAGAGGAACGAAGATAATATCAGGACAGTAACGTTAGCAGGTTGAAGACAGAGGATCATGCATTGTTTATAATCATGATTTCATAGATAATCAGTTCTTAAGGTGGGTGATTAACGGTTTAAAGAAATTAACGCCTGAGTACAGGGCGTTAGATATTAAAGTAACGACCTGGGAAGGGTCGTTTCATGAGAATTAGCGCCCTTGACAGGGGCGTCTCTTTCAAAATATTTCAGAAAAACGCATGGAAACTATAATAACCGTATGCATGACATGCTTATATATATATTGCATTAATTTCATTTGGGCTACAGTAACTTGAGAAAACCTACCTTTAATGGAACGTGAAGGATGAGATAGAAGATGAGCTCTGTTGTAACGAAAAATCCGCAACAGCAGCAGCAGCCGGAAGAAGAACAAATGTTCTTCAAAGATCTTCACGCTACAGAACCTGTAGAGGAAGAGAAAAAGAAGGAAGATGAAGATGTTAATAATCTTCATAGTTATAATCGACGTTTAAGGAAAAAGATAGAAGAATATTACCTATTCTTCGACGGCAGTAGCAGAGTTTCCTGAACAAGAAGAAAACTAATTATTCTTCATATAATCTGAAGCAAGAAAAACAAAAGGGAATAAGAAGAACAGTTTGTTCTTCACGTACCGTGCAGTAGTAGTTCGTCCAAATAGATTTAGGGTTGGCCGAACAGGTTTATTTATAAGACTTTGGAAGTCCTATTAGAGTTAGTGATTGTGTGAGGGTAGTATATCCCTAATAGAGTCCTTACTCTATTAGACACTTACTAGATTAGGTTAATCTTTCCCTGGATAAGCTCTGGGTTCGAACGGTTCACGAACGGAATTAACGCCTTTGGTCAGGACGTCGATTCTTTAATTAACGACCTTGTTCAGGTCGTTTCTTAAGAAGCGCCTTATATAAGGGCGTTCCTTATTTTTAAAACACGCCCAAGACATGGGCGTTTCTTGGCCTTGCCCTTTTTTGGCGTTGGGTTTTGACGCCGTCAGGTGAGGGTGTCCTTTCTTTAGTCACGCCGTATATAGAGGCGTTTCTTGTTAAATTAACGCCTTACTAAGAGGCGTTATTTGTAAAATATTTTGTTTCGTCCAATTAACCCTATTCTTATTATCTGTATTACATCTGTAATATATATGTTTTAATTCATTTCAAATATTCATTTATCAGGGTTGCTACACTTGTCTTGCAGCTATGGCACGCTTCGGCAGAGACAGGCGGGTCCCGAGGCGGATGGCTCGGGAGGAGGATCACTGGGTGCAGTGGACTGATCGACCGATGCGCCCTCTATATGCACCCGTGATCACCACGACTGGTGTAGAGCAGCTGGACCGGGGCCATACGGTGGTGGCTGAGGATCCGCTTGGTGAGAGGACAGCTGGAGCAGGGGCCGTGGAAGTGGCCAAGATTCTGGTGGCGGGTGATTTGTACAGTTACGACCAGAGTGGGGGTTATCCATTGGAGTTCCCCCTGGATCGTCATCTGCTTGAATTCATTCGTGACTATGTCCCTCCTGGCGTGGAGGAGGGCGGCTCGCAGATTCCAGGGGCCTGCCGCTGGCTTGAGCGGGCCATCTTGATTGGCAGGGACAGCCTGCTAGGTACCACTTTCTATAGCTATCCGAGCTTTTCAAAGGACTACTGGTGGCAGAGCCAGTTTCCCAGCGTTGTTTGCCTGGGGTTCTTTGGCATGGCGGAGCAGTCCGGAGTCAGAGTTGGGCCGATTGGCCCAACTAGCTGGGATTTGCACGGCCACCATCGCACAGAGACAGAGGGAATTACTGGGTTGGTATTGGAGCCCGCTGGTGTGCAGTATGCTGGAGAGGGCTACGATGACCACAGTATGCTGAATGGAGTCATACGGCAGGCCGTCACTAGGTTGTATGGCCGCTGGACAGTGATCCCGTCACATTATTACCGCAGGGTGCCACGGAGTGGTTGATGGGGGTTGTCCACCACTACGGGGTGTTGTTGGATCGTGCTGGGATCAGGTACGCGGTGACCGCCGCTCTATACGCGTACCTGTGCTACACCGGATTGCTGTAGGGCTTGCTGGAGCGTTTTAACCGTCGTTGGAACACAGTGGCAACAGTAGAGGGAGAGATCAACCTTGACTTGTAGTCTTTGTTCAGGATTTTTGGCTTGCCGATTATTGGCGAAGGGTACGAGGAGGTAGTGCTGGATGACCTCCACCGCAGTCATACCGACGGACTGGGAAGATACCGAGTGCCTTACAGTTATCGGTATCTGATAAAGACCTGGAGAGATTTGGCTCTCGCAGGGAGAGAGAGAGCTGCACAGTCTCCCCGGGTGTTGTGCCCCTGTGGTCAATTGAGTCATCTTGTGGTCACTTGGGTGATTCGGCATCATCCTGTGGTCATTTGAGTTATTTGATATTCTTGATTTTGATAATGGCTAAACACTATAAGTCATTGATGTTTTACCACTCTTATATGACTAAACTACTTGATGTTCTTTCATGACAGATATGCCAAGGAATGGAGTGGAGATGGAAAAAGTGAAAGCTCAATGATTGCACCCTCGCACGCAGATCGACCTGCGCGGTCAGGTCGAAGGGATCGACTTGCCCGGTCAGGTCGCGGGGGTCAAGGGGGCAGCGCCCCTTGTGGGCGTTTCTAGGGGCGGAGCCCCTGGAACAAAATTTTGATTATAGGAGCGATATAATAAATAGAAATCTTCAAGACAGTCAAGTTTGATGCCACAGATGAGAACGGGCTGCTAAAGGACTCAAGCGACGGAGCTAAAGAGGTTAACGGACCGACCCAGGAAAACCCGAGGTCTGCCCAGCTGGCGGTCAACCGCCAGCACAGGGGCGGTCGACCGCCCCAGCCAGTAGCTCCCAGTCTGCACGAGTCTTAGTGGCAGTCGACTGCCAGCCCAGTAGCGGTTGACCAGAAATTCTAGGGACCATCCGTCTACATCGTTTCTCAGTAGCGGTCGACCGCCAGCTTCTGCAGGTCGATCGCCAACCCCGAGCCTTCAATGTTGACTTTGTTTTCCACTTCGAGAAGAGCCCCTTTCCTTGTATTTGTTTAACCCCAAAGTCACCCAATCCCCCTTGGATTGTGGATCTGGTCTGAAGGATGTCCAAGGACCATTTCAATTGTATTCTAAATCTTGACGAAAAAATTGGGGGGAATGATCCATGCCTGAGATCTATCTCTGAATTTAAAGACTGTATAAATGATTGTGGTTTAATTGATGGGGGCTATATGGGCTCCAAATATACATGGCATAATAATCAGAAAGGAGTTAGAGATATATGGAGCAGATTGGACAGAGCTCTAATAAACTCTAATTGGTTGAACAAATTTCCCATAACTATAGAACACATGTCTAGAGAAGCATCAGATCATGCGCCACTCCTCATTAGATTGGCCATTACTAATAAGATTAAGAGCAGATTTTATTTTCAGCAGATGTGGACAACACATGACTCTTTTACTCAAACTATTGCTAATTGCTGGAGAGCAAGCCCCACTGCCACTTCTGCTATATCCACCTTATGCATTAAACTCAAGGCTATCAGGAACATGCTTAGAATATGGAACAGGTAGATCTTTGGGGATGTCCACAACAATCTTGCAATTGCAGAAGATGAGGTGCTCAAGGCTGAACATCAATTTGATATTTCTCCAAATGCTACTAATTTGGAAGCCTTAGATAAGGCTAAGTCTAGATTGACTAACAGCATAATTCAGCAAGAGATTTTCTGGAAACAAAAATCTAGAATTCGATGGTTGAAAGAAGGAGATAGAAATACTAAGTTCTTTCATATGACAGCAATGGCAAATAGAAGACGGAATTCAATCAACCATCTTCAGACTGAAATGGGAATTCTAATTTCAGACAAGCAGGAAATAAAAGATATTGCTATGAATCATTTTTATAAAGCCTTCTCCTCCCAACAGCACCATATTGACAATGATTTAATCAGCTGCATCCCTCATCTGATTTCAGCTGATAACAATGAATTTTTGTGTGCTATTCCTGACCACATGGAAATAAAGGAAGCAGTCTTCTCTATATCCCCGGACAGTGCTCCTGGTCCGGATGGTTTTACTGGGTATTTCTTCCAAAAAACTTGGTCTATTCTTGACAAGGAGGTTATTACAGCTGTTCAGGAATTCTTCATGAAAAGGAAGACTCTCCCAAGAGAATTTACAGCAACTCTCATTGCCCTTATCCCAAAGATCAACAATGCCTCAGCTATTTCTGATTACAGGCCAATCAGTTTATGCAATTTTGCATATAAAATCATATCCAAGGTGTTATGTAACAGATTGAATAGGTTTATGCCTACAATTATTTCCAAAGAACAGTCTGCTTTCATCAAAGGCAGACTTATCAATGACAATATTGCTCTGGCTCAGGAGTTAACTCAGGAATTGGGAAGAAAAGTCAGAGGCAGTAATATAATGTTGAAATTAGATATGGCGAAGGCTTATGACAGGGTTGAATGGGATTTTTTGTTGGCTGTACTAAGACAATTTGGTTTCAGCAGTATCTTTACAGACATGATAAGACTACTGATTAATAATTGCTGGTTTTCTATTTCTGTAAATGGAGAATCAGTTGGATTCTTCAAGTCCACAAGGGGCCTTAGGCAAGGTGATCCCATTGCACCTCTTCTCTTCATTATTGCTCAAGACTCACTCAGTAGATCCCTTCAGAATGCCTTCATGAATGGCTCAATCGGATGGTTTGCTGGTCCTAGAAGATGTCCAAACATCTCCCACCTCCTGTTTGCCGATGATACCTTAATTTTTGCCAATGCAACATCACGCTCACTCCACAGTCTGAAGACTATTCTGACTTCATATGAAAATGCCTCAGGTCAACTTGTAAATGTGGAAAAAAGTGGTTATTTTATTCATCCAAAACACAACCAATCAATTTCCCACAGAATAGAGCATATCATGGGATATGCTAAATTGAGCTTCCCCCACAAATATCAGGGCCATCCTTTAGCTTTGGGCAGAATCAAGAAAATATATTATGGAGGTATCATTGCAGCAGTTCAGAAGAGAATAGAAGGATGGCAGGTTAAATTCCTCTCTCAAGGAGCCAGATTGGTTCTTGTGAAACATGTGCTCTCCTCCATGCCAATTTATATTCTAGCTTCATCCCCGATTCATGAAGGCATTTATAATATCATGGATCAAACTTTAGCTAACTTCTTCTGGGGTTTCTCACAATATGGTAACAGGAAACATTGGAGAGCCCGGCAGAAGATATGCAAGCCAATATCCTTAGGAGGACTGGGAATTATGTCAATTAGACACATGGAAACTGCACTCCGAGTTAAAATGCTTTGGCATGTGTTATCTACAGATTCTTTATGGGCCATCTTCTTTAGAGCTAAATATATTAGAGGTAATCATATCAGTACCATTGGCTTCAAAGAAATGAATGGCTTTGTTCGGAAAAGCTGGTTGCGAGCAAAGAACATCCTCATTCAACATCGAAAGTTTATCATTGGAAATGGCCGAGATATAAATTTCTGGAAAGACACCTGGATTGGGGATTGTAATCTGGAATCCCTGGTCCCTTCCCACCTTATTCAGGAAATTCAAGATACGAATACTACCGTATAGGAAGTATTAGTTCAGCCTGCGCAGAATATGGTTCACCTTATTGATACAATCCTTCCTGAAGATATCAAAAATGCTCTGCTTTACATAAAGCTATCTGACATCTCTGATAAACCAATATGGTGCTTGTCCTCAAGTGGGAACTGTACTGTATCCTCAATATATCATAGCTATTTCAATATGCAGCAGCTTCAGGGAATTCAACATTGCTGGAAGCACATTTGGTCAAGATGGATTCCAACCAGAGTATCGGTATTTGCTTGGAAGATTATATTCAATTGTCTACCCACTGATTGCAACTTAAAACACTGTGGCATTCCATTTTGCTCAAAATGCAGATGTTGTAAGCAAAACCAGGAGGAGGATATTGACCATTTATTCGTGAAGAGTGAATTAGCTTTAAGCTTATGGTCTTTTTTCAGATCCAAAGGTATCCCAATTACTGGTCATTCTGCTAGAAGTTTAATAATAACTTCCATTCAAGCAGTTAAGAATAAAACGGCCTTTTGTCTCTTCACTGTTGGAATAATTACTCATGGACTGTGGGAAATATGGTCTGCTAGAAATGAAGCTATCCATGAAGACAAGACTCCATCTTATCAAAGTTTAATCTCGAGAATGCTCAACCAGGTTAAACATATTATACTAATGGCAGATTTGCAGGAACCAGATCTGGGGAAAAAACAGATAATGGCTGATTTCAACTGTGATGCCCAGTCCAAAAAGAATCTGCCAATCAAGCTGATTAAATGGCTGCATCCGCCTTGGCCATATTTCAAATTAAACACAGATGGTGCATCTAAACAAACTGGTATATCGGGTGGAGGTGGTATGATAAGAGATGCTTCTGGTAACCTCATAATTGCATTCTCCCATTATTATGCACAGAGCAATAGTGTTATAGCTGAAGCAAGAGCCATCATGGATGGGCTTAAATTTCTGAAGTCAATCTCATCCTCACCAGGCCTTATTGAATGCGATTCACAAATTCTAGTGCAAGTGGCTACAAGGAAGATTCCTTGTCCATGGAAGATTTTAGGCTACATGAGAGAAGTTTGGAGATTATTATCCAATCAAGATACAATCAGCCATATTTTTCGTGAGGCCAACCAAGTGGCTGATTCTTTGGCAACCTATGCTTGTGAAATGAAATGTAACCTGTATTTCTCTTCCATGCAACAACTCCCTATGCATGTAAAGGGAATTGTTCGAATGGATAAGCTAGGTTTTCCTAGCATCCGGACAATGTAAATATCACCTTCTTCCATCATTCAATAAAATTCTCTCCTAGGGTTGTGATGGTGGAGTGGCTTTCTCCCTATCTCTGATAGGGGGTGCACTCTCCTATTACACCTAGGTTGGGTTATATAAAAAAAAAAGAAACCCTAATGCTTCAAGGGGATTCAAGGGAGGCTACAAGGGTGTGTTCAAGGGAGAGGAGTTCGAGTACTGTAGCTGTGAACAGTACTACGGGAAGAAGCTTCTTCATCCTCAAGTGATTCAAGCTTCTTCAAGAGGAGATCAAGCCCAAGCCAAGAGAAGAAAAAGCTGCATCCTTCATCTTCTTCATCATCTCAAGGGTGATCTAAACTGCATCAAACTCTTCATCAACTCAAGGATATCAAAAGGAAGATCAAAGCTACATCCATAGTCTTCTTCATCAACTCAAGGAAGATCATCTCTCAAGGAAGAAGACACCATCGAAGCATCAGATTCAAGCTCCTGCAACTCAGACAAGATCTTTTTACTTTGAGCATATTCTGTATCTTGTTTGAGTGATTTCATATTTGTTCTCTTTTCATTTCATTCAAACATTTGGAACTAAAGATCGTCCCTACCGGTGGTTAGTAGGAAGGCAATCGGAAGTTGTCCGATTTACGGTGTTGACATCCCTACCTGTGGTTAGTAGGAAGGCAATCAGAGGTCTTTCAGATTTACGGTTCAGTGCGTGGCACTAGTGGAGCCTCACCGGATTTGGTGAGGGGTGGACGTAAGACTGGGGATTCAGTCCGAACCACCTTAAAATCCTTTGTGTTGTGGTTTGATTGTGTGATTGATTTATTTTAGATGCATGCTTAGGTTTAATATCCATATTATGAAATCATATTTCTAAGCAAATCATTTTATACGTCGCTAAGCTAGTTGTATTCCGCTGCGATTTATTTTATCTAGCTATATAGAGGGTTGCATTGCGAAAAGAGGGGCAGATCTATTCACCCCTCCCCTCTAGATCCACTGTCCACTACTCAACACCGAGTGCCGCTGAATGTGTGGGTCCACCATTTCTACAACGGGTCGCTTTGCTTCTACCAGGAGTTCGCCAGGGACCAGACTCCATGGGAGGAGTACACAGAGGTAAAGCTACGCTTTCGGACGTACTCCAGATATGTGTATGCACCACGGGAGGGGTGGAATCCCCATGGTCTGCCAGATGTGACATATCTTGCAGCGTATCTGGCATATTGGCTGGCGACTTTCATAGTTCCTCACGGAGAGAACGTGCTATTGAGAGCTTAGTTGTCGTGGTCGGCTTGCTTGTTGGCTGAGGGGAGACAGTTAGCTCTAGCTCCCGCTGCACTGGCTAACATTTACCAGGGGTTTGGAGTTCTGGCGGCACACTCAGTGCCGAGGAGAGGAGTATACTTCTGCCGACCCACTACCTTAGTGTGTGGGCTAGGTTACTGTTTTCGGGACTGGTGACGCGAGGTGCTGTGGCGAACCAGATGGCACCACTTTTGTTCAGCTTTACCGGGCAGCCGAATAGAGATGCAGAGGAGCAGCCTGAGGGGGCCAGGAGGGCCCTTTGTTACTTGCCCGCCCGGGGGGAGGAGGGAATGCCCTTTGACAGTGCAGCGGGGGACTCTGGCCTCTTTCTGGGGGCTTCAGGCGGAGGGGCGACCAGCGCCCACCCCGGTCAAGGGGCGGCCGATACAGGACCACGGACTGAGTGGATACTGAGCACCTGAGCAGCTGTGTTGGCATTGCACCGGTTGGCGATGAGTTCCTTGGAGCCGTACTACCCATATCACTTTGCTAGAAACTTCGGGTACGATCAGGGGATTCCGCCGAACAGGGAGTTCCGTCTGACGGGCAAGCAGTACAAGGGCAAGGATACCCACCTACTTGCAGCGGCCTGGTGGGATTTTTACTGCCACCAGGAGCCGGAGTGATTTTCGATGCCAGAGCAGGGACATCAGGGATGATTTGATGTGCACTACGCCCGATGGTGGTTCAGGCACAGCCACCTCTACCGATAGAAGGCCTCCGCGATCAGGAAGGCAGAGGAGAGTCGTTTACTGAGGGAGGATCTGCCTCCCATTGCACTGGATGAGGGGTACTTGAGGACCCGTGTTGCTCGAATCCACCGAGAGGTTAAGCGAATTGTAGCACAGTGGCCCTGGAGTGGCCGGGGTTCATCTTCCAGGAGCCGAAGCAACGGAGGGGTGCTGACCCCCTTGGGACGGGCATCGGCAACAGCGACTAGAGCAAAGGTGTCTCGGCCGAGGGCACCTAGGGCTTGGTGGTCTCAGTTCTTGGCCGATTGTGGCATCCGGAGCAGAGGGTCGCTGGACTGGGAGCTCCCGCACGGGAGCATTGCCGATACAGCAGTCGATGACTGGAGACGACACATCACCCACGCGATTGGGTCAGCTTGACTTGTGGAGTTCGTGTCCTAGGTTGAGTGCGCACGGACTCCATGTGATATTCGGGATGCCGTCACGATGGCGGCCCGAGCCTTGGCGATAGGGATGGAGCAGCTGGGGCCTCTACCATTGACCCCTTTGGGGCTTCATGTTAGGCTTTCCTCCCTTATTCTGTTCTCTTTCTTTCATTCTGTAATTCTTAGCTACAGAACTGAGATGTTGTATATTGTTGTGTTTGTCAGCAAGTTCTGCGGGGGAGGGGGATCAGCCCTCCACGGGAACATCTTAGGGAATGGGGACGGAGGTCTGCAGCCTCGGAGGAAATGCCCTCATGTGGAGGATGCAGTAGTCAAGACTGGTGGGTCATCTGAGGGACCCGGGACTGGAGAGCGAGTTGAGGAGGAGACGACCTTGAGTGAGTGTCGCCCCGGCTCCTTTGTTTTTGTCTGGTTTAGCCAATATGATTGACTAATTCTATTTTGTTGGACTTGTCTGTCTGTCGCAGCTCCGCTGGTGGCTGGTGTGGAGGTGACCTTTTCGCCCCCTCGAGAGGCAGACTCCTCGCATGAAGAGGAAGCTGGAGGGGATGTTGACATGGAGGAGCTTATGCGCCTGAGGAGCGAACCTTTCCCCAACATGGAGGACTTCCCCGACTTCGAGTCATGGATTGCCACGGGAGGAGCCCGCGCAGGTAAGAGTTTCAAACCTTGGGCGTGTGCCGCAGCTTTGGTTTACCTCTGGTTATTTGTTGTGACCATCTGGATTATGCAGGGGGGGCAGAGGCACCAGGGGCCGGGGCCCCTGCTGGGGCACATGGTGAGGTGCCTGGCCAGGCCAACGAGCCAGGGCCCACGGTGGCCCGTAGTTGTCAGGGTGAGTGCCCGACTACCGTCGAGGGAATCTTCTTGTAGTTGGTGAACTCCTCTTAGCAAGCCAAAATTATTGACTTGACTTATGTTGCTGGTTTGGCAGGCGAAGATACGGTGACGACCCTGGAGATGATCCGGGAATAGGCGGATGCCGGCCCGTCAGTGGCCCTGCCATCTTTTGGAGATGAGCCCGGACCGGTGACTTCCGTGCCCCCAACCACTGTTGAGGACGTGTTGGGTAGACCACCGCCATTGCTGACGAGGGTGCCTCTCCCACCTTTGCTGAGCGTAGTGTCAGCCTATACAGTGGGGCTGGTGGAGTCCTCCAGTGTGGGACCGTCAGGTATGTAGCTGAGTACTTGATCGCTTTAGGGTGGATTATTTGACTTTCCCACCCGTGCTGAGCTTTGACTGGGATGGATTGCAAGTACCTCTTCCCCTCTGGAGGAAGGAGAGCTCCCTTAGGATACGGACCGGCCATCAGGAGATGAACCTCCCGTCGCAGCTAATGCTGAGGGCGACGAGGAGTTTGTCGACATCGAGGGGGTTTCTGAAGGGGACGCCCCTACAGGTGAGCTTCTTCCCTAACACCTTTGACTAGGGAGCTATCTTATGTGAGGCTGGACTTGATAGTGGTCTAATCTGGTTTCCCGATGTATAGGTGCCCCTGATTTGTCCACGGCCAGGGGTTCATCAGAGAGCTCGTCTGGCTCTTCAGAGGGTGGCAGCGCCACGATGAAGACTGAGGAGAGCTCGAGCTCTTCTTCCTCCGAGGCCTCTTCTACCGGGGACACCAAAATGGAGGCAGCGTTGGAAGGTATATGTGGCTTCTCCTTCCTTTCGCATTGGCTTTGATACAGAAGTTGCGGCAGATAGCTGACATTTTTATGGTATGTCCAGGACTGAAGCCTGAGGAGGAGCACGCGCCAGCTCCCGTCGAGGAGGGTCAAGAGGAGCCCTCCGTTATCCCAATGGCCATTGGGGAGGATCGGGTTACAAGGGAGTCCCTACCCTCTCTGACTCCGGCAGAGGGCATTGCCGGGGTGGAGGAGAGGTTAACTTCACCGACCCCGAGCGGGGAAGTGACAGGCGCGGCAGGAGCTACACCAGGTGAAAGTCAGGACCTTTCTCAGGTTTTTCACCTTGTCTTGTCATAGGGAAGTCCTGAACATTGTTGACCCGTTTCGTGTTTGATGGGGTTGTGCAGGTCCTTCCGGTGTGCTGGCTGAGATGGGTCACTCTTCTCTCGAGCTGGAGATTGAGGGGCCTACATCTGGTTTACCACCGGAGCCATTGCTAGACGCCAGTGCAGGTGCAGCCTTACTTCAGCGAGCCTGGGGCTACGTAGGGGGTGACCCCCTGCCTTCCCCAGAGGAGCTTCGGCAGCGGCTGAGGGAGTGCACACGCGGCTACCACGGCCTCGGATTCCCTCATGGGCCCTGGATGTCTGGCTTGGCCAGCATCTGGGTGTAGTACCCGTGGCTTTGGGAGGCTTAGGAGCGGTGGGCATAGCGACTGGCGGCCATTCGTGGGATACAGGAGCAGTGTGCTAAGCTTGCGTCAGCTACGATCGAGCAGAGGAGGCTTGCCGACACGGCCATGTCCCTTGCCTAGGACCGTGCCAGGCAGGTGGGCGAGGCAACTAGCAGAGCAGAGGCCTGCAGAAGGCCTTGGAGGAGCAGCGGCAAGCCGTGGAGCTTGCTAGAGTTGAGTGGCGGACTTCCGAAGTCGGGGCCGAGGCCAGTGTTCAGCTTACGTCGACCTTGGAGGTAGAGCTGGCAGCTGTGGAGTTCTGCTTGGCGGAGCTGGAGGGGAGCGAGGCTAGGCCGTGATTGTATCGCTTTCCTTCTCCCTTTTTGTTATCTGGGCTGTATGTCTTTTTGTTACCCTAAGGGCATGTCTTGGGCTCCCTTTTATAGAGTATCAATGACAAACTCCAGATTTTGACTTTGTTGTTTGTTGAGTTGTTCTCCCCCCTAGTCTGTGGAATAGGGTTGAGTACAAGGAGCGGCTACCACTTACTGTCGGTCGTGCTTGATTGTTTTAATATGTACCGGCGTGAGGGGCAGCGGACTGGGTTTTACCCCGAACTGGAGCTGGGATAAAAAAACTGGGTGGGGAGAGTGGTGTGACTGGATTTTGAGTATTGGGCATTGAGTGCTAGTTGCTGGGAAGTAGGGAAAATCCCTAGCAGAGGGTTGGCGTAGGGCCATCAAGATGTAGCGGCCTACCTGGTTAAGGTCGGGAACTGATTCTGGGATGCATCAGTTGTAAGTTGACGCCTGAGTGTTGGTTGTTTGTATGTCGTTATCCGATAATGTAGCCCTTCTGGACTTAAGAAATTGGGACTGAGTTGGCCGAATGGCCTCAAAAGGCATCACAGCCAGGGCCGTGATCGGGACTGGGACTGGTTGGCCCAATCGTGGAGGGATCGTGACCAAAACTGGAGTTGGAAGTTGGCGGCTGGCCCGTAAGGGCGTGGTAGCTGGTGACCGGGGTTAGAAGCTGGCGGCTAGCCTATGAAGGCATTGTAGCTGAAGTACTAGGACTGATGGTTGGCGGCTGGCCTGCGAAGGCGTTGTAGCCAAGGCCGGAGTTGGAAACTGGCGGCTGGCCCATGAAGGCGTTATAGCCAAAGTTCGAACTGGAGACTGAGCGGCTGGCCGGTAGAGGCGTTGTAGCCGAAGTGCCGGGACTAGGGCTGGCGGCTTGCCTGTGAAGGCATTGTAGCCGATGTCTGGAGTTGAAGACTGGCAGCTGGCCTGTGAAGGCGTTGTAGCCGATTGAGACTGGAAGCTGGTGGCTGGCCTGCGAAGGCGTTGTAGCCGAAGACTGGAGTTTAAATCCGGTGGCTGGCCTGTGGAGGGGTTGTAGCCGGGGCTGGAACCGGAGACTAGGCGGCTGGCCTGTAGAGGCGTTGTAGTCGAAACTGGAACTGGAAGCTGGCGATGACCGACCCTCGGGGGTGTAGTGGCCACCATTGTCGTGGAGTGATGTTGAGCTCACCATCGGAGCATGTAATAGTCGATGGCTTTGTAAGTGGAGAATAGAGAGGGAGAGAGAGCTCTTTTTTTTCTCTTTACCAGCCCTACCGCCCTTGCGGGTTTTCGCCAGAGCTGGCCCCCTTTAGCTTTTTCCGGTGTGCCCTTGCGGGTTTTCACAACGAGGGGTTATCGATTTTGCCTAAGGCGCCCTTTCGGGTTTTCACCTTAGCTGGGTTAGTGGCAATTTTTGCACCTAGTCGGCTCCCTGTAATGGATTCGACCAGGCCCGCCGGGGCATCTTTATTTTTAACCCCATTTATTATTATTATTTTGAGACTGTTGTCCATAGCGTGTCGCTATCAGGGGACGTGACCTGAGACTGGAGTGTGTGGATAGTCGGATATTGTTCGGCCAATAACAAGGGTTTTTTTTAAAGAAATCCTCACGCCATGGCGGCGAAGGACCACTTTGTTATGGCAAGATATGACTGGAGTTAAAGCTGGTGGATCAGGGATTGTATGGAGAACTAGGATTATAATGGACTTGAAGGCTCTGGATTTGTAGAGGATGTAGGAGGTAGGGGAGGAGAGTGATAAATGTATGGGAATGTACCGGGATATGAGTTTACCGGGACGGTGACTGGAAGCTTGACTGTCACGGGGACTGGTTGATCTGTGTTGCTGAAGCAAGGGCCAAAGGCTGGCCAACTGAGCGGAAGTAATGCAAGGTCGACTGGAAGTTATGGGGGGTTTGTGCCGTAGCAGTGCAACTGGATTGAAGACTGGCTCTGGATGAGGCTAACGGTCCACCAAGGAATAGTTGGAAAACCGCTCTGACTGGTAGGGAGAGGAAGATTTTCTCGTTATCGGCTCTACCGCCCTTTCAGGTTTTCGCTAGAGCTGACCCCCTTTAGCTTTTTCTGACGCTCCCTTGCGGGTTTTCACGTCTGTTGATAAGTTTTCCTAACCGGCGGAACTTTCATTAAATCCCTCCTACTATGTTGACATGAACATAGACAAAATGGAAATAAAAGGGAATAGAAGCATGAACCTATGATCGCCACCAAGGCTCCGAACGTGATGAACACGCCGTACCTTGGAAAGAAGAGGGAGACACTCGCCTTTTGACCAGCACTGGAAGGATGCGCGGCTCCGAATGAGCCGCCCTTATCTTGCACGGCCACTCGATAGACCGCTCATCAGCGCTGAGAGGGGACGCGGGACGAAGTGCAATGGACGATGAACGGCTTGGAGATGTCCTCAGGAAGAAGAAGAACGGCTCAGATAATGCCGCACGTCCCTTCGAACGGCCAATATGGAGCCGCCCAACGCCACCACGCCTTAAGTTGTAAAAGTTCAAACCTCCACCCTTTTCGGTCGGCCAGAAAGAGTGGGCCTCGTGTTAGAAGGTTGCTGACAAGCAAAACCACGCATAGAACACAAAAGAAAAGCCATATTAGAACTATGGTGTGTAGTAAATGCTAGAAATAGATGAAAATAACCATAACCAAGATGGAATGGGGATACCTGGGAGTTTTTAAACCGCTAGGGGCGTCAAAAACATAGGAGGGTATGTAAATGGTGTATGAGAGTACGAAAACGTGGAAGAAATATAGAAGAAATGATGCATGCAAGTAAAAGAGAATGGTGGGGCTAAATGAAATAATGACTCAAAATACGACTACTCCTTGAACCGGAGGCCGATGCGGACGTAGAAGGCCTCCCTCCCTGGTGGTAGGTCGCTCAAAGATTCGACAGAGCATCGTCGTCGACCAAAATCTCCTTCCCCCCCTCACAAGCTTGGCCTTAGGACCTATTTATAGACCCCCGAAGTCTTAGCTCAAAATTAGGGTTTCTAGGCATTTTTAGGTCGAGATAATGAAATAAAAGTTGTAGATAATTGAATTATCTTTCAACTAGAAGAAATGGCACCGAATTTGGTTCAATATTCGCGGAGAAATGGTTGGAGAAAGTTGGGGGTATATCCACGAGTTGAGAGAGAAAAAGCCTTTTAAAATCTCTGGAAATCGGCGGTTGGACGGTCGCCCGACAGACCACTCATCAGTTTGGGCGGTCTACAAGTAGGCCGTTTATCCCTGTCGGTGGAAATTCAAATATAAAAAATATAAATTGATTTATCCATCGAACCGACCGAAAATCTCGCCATTGGACTCTCACATATGAACGGCTACTTATAGACCGTTCAATCATAAGAGCGGCCAAGGGCCAACCGCGCTTGCCTTGTCGGTGATAAATAGACAATTAGATAATTATCTGAGAAACTACCGAGCTTAGGACTCTGGGAGAAGAACGACTAAGATTAGCCCGCCCATCATGTTGAACGGCTAAACGAAGGCCGTATGAAAGCGTGTCAGTGGAAATTCAGAAAATTAACCAAAATATCTCATAAATATTTGGACGGCCCATAATCGACCGCACAGAGGATATGCGGCCAGGGGTTGACCGTACATGTCTATGGACGCTTGAAATTCATGAAAATGATTAGTTAACCAAAATCAAGGCCCATTAAGCCCTGAATTGAAGCAGACCTAGCCAGGGAGGGAGGCTACCCATAAAATAGACCCAAAGATATGTCAGAAAACTAGCCCAACGAGCAATGGACAACTCGAGGCATCAACAAATAAAAGTAAAAGGAACGACTCGACTTATTGGCAAAAAATGGGTGTCAACAGATACCCCTCCTTAACGTCCTCTTTGCAGGGGAGCGAGCGGAGGTGAAGCGAAAGCGAAATGGAAAATGGAGATGAAGCGGAGTGGACTGAAAAGCGGACGTTAAGGTAAAAACGACACTCGTTTTCTCGCCAACAAGCGATAGGAATCTTCCGGAAAACTCTGAACCAAACACAAGGAACTGTTAGATCAAAAGCAACACCAGTCTGGAGGAACTAAACTGAAGGGAAAAAAATAGGATCAACCTCATGGGAGACACAATCCCACGGTCCAATGAGGAGACCAAAGCAGGTAGTAAAATAAAGAGATGAACTAAACTCCAGACCAGGACTCTCAATCAACCAAACTAAGCGAAAAGACCAGAGAGAACCTTCCAACTCAGAGTGGAATTGTTCCCGTTACCCTGACCTGAATCATACATAGTCATCCATCACTGGTGGGAGATTTCGTAGGCAAAATCATGGGTCATGAATGCTCAAAAGATGCGTATGATGCATGCTGGGCTAAAATAAAAGAAATCCTTAAAACAAATGCAAAGAAAGGATAAAATATAAAATACTCGAGAATAATATTGCTAGACTGGGAGAATCAGAGTCAAGACACTATCCACAACCACAATGTGCAGGATAGAACAATCCTCCCCTAATTTTCCCAACCTAACGGCCTATCCGAAGGTTAAACGCGTGCACCTAGATCATCACTTGTTTTTGTTAAAGGGGAACATCAGATCCTGGAACACGCGAGCAACCAACTGGTTCTCGAGATAATATAACATAGTACCATATAGTAATGCAATAAAGGATATAGGGATCCGAATACTTACCTAACTTACCTGACGGCGGATCGCGAGGCAAGTGAAAGCTGATGCTACAAAGAACTTGTTAACAAGATTTGCAATAATATCATCAAATAACCAAGTTTATGAATTAACCATAAGGATCCAACCATTCATTTCAAGATATGAACGGTCAACGATATGCCACCCCACAATATGAACGGCTGATTTCAAACCGTGCACAATCATTGAATTTGAACATTTAAAAGAAAGAAGTACGGTTACAACTGAACCGCTCCACTTGGGACGGCCATCACATAGCCGTGCAAATGCAACATACCGTTGGAGAGAAATGGCAAGGAATCAACCTCACAACCTGAACCGCTCCACTTGGGACGGCCTATCGTTAGACCGCACAACCTCTGGAGTTTAGAAGGCCTAAAACCCTTCGTCTCCCTCCCTCCACCGTAACCATGGTGGAAGGAAGGGAGGACGAAGGCCCAACCGAGCCCCCCAACTTCTTCTCACATTCTCTCAAACTCTCTCCCAATCTCTCCCTTCGTTTGCCCTCCCCCGTTGATGCAAACTAAACGCCAAGCCCGACGACCCTCGATGGCCGGAGAAGGAAGCGAGGTGCCACCGCTGCCGGAGGTCGCCATGGAGGAGGCCGTCGTGGGAATGTTGTCAGCGATTCGCGAGGGGGGTGAAACGCCGCCGACGATTGAACGGGAAGCCACCGATGCTGCTGCGGCCGGAGAAGAAGCATGGGAGGATGGGGACATCGCATCGCCATCGGCAGCGGCGGTGAAGGAAAAACTGACCCGGGACCCCGAGGTAGGCCCCCCCGAACCCAAGCCATTTCCAATTTTAAACGTTGCATGCTAGCCTAGGGGGACCACGGGGGGATTAGACCGCTTAGGAGCCGATTTTGTCACGCCCCGACGCGGAATATCGGGAACGTGGGCGAGTTGTAAACAAGCGTGTCGATCAGGGCATGTGCAATTTGATTTCTAAAGATAGAAATGAATGAGAAAATGATACTTTTATTCCATCAAAATGAAGTTTACATTGCTAATTCATAAGCCATAAAGGTAAATTACAACTTCTAAATCCAAAATACATCATTCTTGTAAAATCAGACCGACATAAATCCTAGGGAAAAGAAAAATAATCTTTCACTCTTGTCTGTTCCCTTGTTCAATTTCATTTCCTACAACAATTTACCAAAACAAAGGGTGAGCAAAAAGCTCAATAGGATTTTATATCTCTATAATCAGGCAATATTTAAGTATTTATCATTTTGGACATTTTTTCCAAGTAAATCGGGAAGTGTTTAAGATCATGAATAGCAAGTAGGAAATTTTATACGGAATTTCAAGTAATAACATGATAACAAGGTTCCAAGATAATTTCAAGTATTGAATATTGAACATGTAAAGAATATCATGAAAGAATTTGGCCATTCATACAAGTCAAATATATCATGTAATTTCAAGCAATTTCAAGTAACATGTAAACAAGTACAATAACGAAGTGTGGAATGTCATAAATAATCTAGCAAGTCATGCACTTCGGTGCAACGTCACACCGTGGTCAATCAACTCCCATGGGCACAAGTACTTTCGGGCGCTCCTCTCAGGACCAGACCGGGCCCTATTAATGCCACGCATTGGGTCATTGGATCAAATAATCCCAAGTACGTTTAGACATCCACTTAACACTATGGCCAATGAATTTCAAGAATAAGCTCATTTGTAAAAAGTATAGATTTGGCAAAAATCTCAGAAGTAGCAAGAGGAGTGAATAATAATTTTAAGGCATCATGTTTAACGACATTAAGTCGTGGAATTCAAGAAAGAACGGTAACTAGGAAGAAAATTCAAGTAATTAGAGTTTAATAGAATTAATTTAATTCCATGGTTAAATCTTGTGTGCATTTGGTTTACAAGTATTTAGACATATTTTCAGGAGATTTTTGTACATTAGTTTAGTAAAAACGGTGATTTATTATTATAAAAATTAGAATTTTGTTATGAAAATAGATTTTTACGCCGAAAATAATTTTAACTTGCTGAAAATAATTTTAACATGCTAAAAATGATTTTCATATGTTACTTTATTGATAAGATGATAAAAATAAATTTTTCATGCTAGATTTAATGTTTACATGCTGAAAATTAATTTTTTAACATGCTAAAATTAATACTTAACATGCTAAAATAATTCTCACACATTAACTTCCTGATAAGATGATAAAGATAAGTTTACCAGGCTAATTATAGAAATTCTCTGATAACATAAATTTTATCATGCTGAAAATCATTTTTTCTATATTTATTTACTAATTATTTGATAGGAAAAAAGAATTATCATGCTGAAAAATAGTTTTAATACACTGAAAATGATTCTAACATGCCAAAAACAATTCTAACATAGTAGAAATAATTTTATTATGCTGGAAGTAACTTTCATGCATCAATTTACTAATTATTTAATAGGTAATCAGGTTTAGCTTGCACACAAAAATAGTTTTAAATAGATTTAACATGCTGAAACTAGTTTTTATATCTCAGTATGTATAAAATAATTTTATTATGTTAGAAGTCATTTTTAACATGCTGAAAATATTTTGCATGCATTAATTTACTAATATTATGGTTAAAAATAGATTTTTACATGCTAAAAATAATTTTATTCTACAAAAATAAATTTTAACATGCTGGAAGAATTAAAACATTCTAATATTACCTTTTATTAGTTTTGGTGACTAAGTACTTATAAGTATTGGAGATTCCAAATGTTATAATTCATATTGTGTAGTGGCTAATCTTTAGTCCCACATTGGATGTTTAGAAAACTTTCATGACTTTATATGTTGGAGAGCTCGCCCTTGGGTCAGGACCCAAGGGGCATAGGATGTGGGCGCGAGTTGTGTGTGGATACAAAACTGTTGGCCCAGAGAGATGGCGGACAAGAAGGGGGGTTGAATTATCCCCTTGCCGAGATGGCGAATTTTAAAAATTTTCCTTACTAATCACAATGGAATTAAATTAACTAACGTTAATTAACAAAAATTTCAAGTGAGATTAAGACGTTCTCTCAAACAATCACAAAGGTAATCACATGCAGCACAAGACTTTTAAGGTTGTTCGGGACCACGACGGGCTCCCTACGTCCACCCCTCACCCAACCGGGTGAGGCTTCACTCCACGCTACAAAATGTAGCAACACGGGGATGAACCCCAACCACACACGCTGCTTCCGCAGTAATGTCCACACACGGAGACAAGCCCCAACACGCTGCCACCGTAGCACACACACACACACACACACACGTTTGGGGATCACACCCCGGACACTTAGACCACGCGGAGACACAGCTCCACCCACACACAATGATGTATCGAGTTTAGCATAGCACAAAGGATATTCAATAAACACAACAAAATTGATCTATGATCAAATGAGGAGAGTAGAAATGAATGACTAAAGATTCTTCCTCAAATCTTCAATGAACCCCATAGAGAGGATAGACGGGTGCACTGAACGCTTTTGTTCACGAAGTGGAAGCTGGCCGAAACCGCAGGAGCCGCTCTAGTAAAATGTGTGGTAGTGGAACGAGTCTTGTTGATGGCGTTCTCCTTGTCTTCCTCTTCCTTCAAGGTGCGCAACACCGCCTCCTTGTTTACAAAGTCCCTTGCAAAAGGATGGAGTACATTAGCTTTTATCTATTCCAAAAGATGAAAATCGCAGTAATATATGGAGCACAAAACTGATAAACAAAGGACCAAGGTAGGATCTCAAGTACATCTAGATTAAAGATAGAGCATGGCAAATGTCTCAAATGATTAAGGGATAGATATAGAAGTTTTCCCTTTTGTAGACTCCTTAGATATCCAGGTTGATGTGAGCCGTTGCTCGCGATGAAGACATATTTAGATTCGTCACTTCATTCCGCTTGCAACCCTCTTCATCAACAACCTTCGAATCTCGACGGAAGTAGATCGATTTTGGTTTGAAGTCGTCTCCAGCTCCTTCCTCTCTCACCTGCAAGAAATAAAACCTTGTTAGCCCTTGGAGCCTCCTCCATAGTTGGAATTCACAGGGTATAAAAGGGGCTGAAATAAGGAGACCAAAAGACACAATAGCCCCTCTAAAAACCCTCTCAAATGTACTCCTAATAGTAGGGTATAACCCTAAGGGCATTAGGGTGAAACCCCAAGCAAATCGGACCATGAAACCTGGAGTTCGAAACCAATCCGGCAAACCCGATCCGGACGAACCAGAGAAAGTGTCGACTCATGGAGTCGACACTTTTCTCCTCACATTCTATCTCGTTATATAAAAATAGGACCCAGGTGAAAGTGTCGACTAGTTGGGTCGACACTTTTCACCAGAGGTTCTGTTTTCTTTGAAAACAGACCTCCGGCCTGTACGTGTCGACTCTAGGAGTCGACACTTGCAGCCAGAAGTGTCCAGCCAGCAGACTGGCCAGAAAGTGTCGACTCCTAGAGTCGACACTTTCTGTCTGGACAAGTGAAACCACGTATCAGATAGAACATCCTGAAAGAAGTGTCGACTCAGTGAGTCGACACTTTTTCTGACAGAATAGAAAACTCAATTAAATCAAAATGAAAGGCCTAAAGCCTTCAACCAAGATCAAACCCCTATGTATAAGAACATGATATGCCAATAGAATGACATGCAATGAGGGGTCTTAAAAACATCAAGACAAATCAGATCTTGCAAGAAAGAATGGGAATCACAATAGGCATGATGCATCATGAAGCTCAATAAACAACAGACCATTAAGTAATCAAATAGACCCAAGTCCAAGATACATGAAACAACGCAAAAACCATATCAATGCATTAAGACCAAGATAACCATAGGAATGCAAATGGAAGCTTACCATGGGAGTTAACAGTTTGTGAGCATGTTAAATCCTGCACTTTGAACCAAGACCAATTCATGTCAATCTTTTGTTAGGCCAAACAAAATATTCAATGTCATTCAAGATTCCTTCAACCTGCTATGAGAAACAAGTGATGTATTCACTTGTGAGGTTAAACTAAATTGATTCAACTCATCCACTACACATAATCTCATCTGAAAAATTAATTCATGCATGTAGGCTATTACAAAACCAGTTCAATCAAGCGTAAGCGAAATGTGTTCCATTTCTTAAAACATGAAGCGCATTCAGGTTCAGTTCTATATTCTTAGGCATATAATCCATTCAATCAACAAGGTCTGTGCAAGACGAACAAGGTTCGTGCAATGCAGAATTAAACCCAATGAACTTTAAGAATGTTTTAGTTCAGTTAAGCCATATTACAGTCCATTCAACCATCAATTTCCATGGAATCAAAAGTAATGTGGGAAATTTATTCCTGCACTTTCCAAAAGTATAAATCCATGAGAATCTTAAGAAGATGCAAAGACATCAAAGATATATACATGAGGCTCAAATAGCCAGGGGTCGACCCATCCCAAGAGGAATGAAGAACTGCTTTAGATAGTCCAATGCATATTGAAATCCCATCAAGGGCATTCTAAAGTAACTCAATCAAACATTCATATAAGCCAAATCAATTCATAAACATGAATTATAAATGCAGTTCAGAGCAAGTAGAACCATCATGGACAACAAGATATCAAGCATTTGTCAGTACACTAAAAACACCACCATAGAGTATGCATGAAAGCACCAATGCAATCGTCAACATCAAGGATGATGTATACATGACGGACCATTGTGTTTAAACCACCTGCAAAATAAGATATTATGATGTTAGCCTTTTTATCAGTGAGACGCCTTTAAACATGAACACACAAAATTTTCACTTTAGAGAAAACACAAAACACACAATATATTAGAATCATGAAATCCAATGTAAAAGATAACGAGGGGGCGCACAGAACCCAACAATCTCTCCCTTTTTGATGATGACAATATATTATGACCATTCAAATTTCTCTTCCCCTTTGGCATTATCAAAAATAATGGGGGACTGAGAAACAACTGTAAAGATTCCAAAAATGAATGACACATGAGCGTAAGAACTCAGCAATTAACCTCCCATAAAGGGAAGGTGTGTAAATCAAGAAACAAGCAAGAGACTCTATGTGCATTTAGCAAGATGATGGAATTATGTCCACACGTAAAGATTTTGAATTATAAGTAGAGAGTGTGATTGAACTATGATCATGAGTCCGATCTAACTAACCTATATGCAAAATGTCAAACCTAGCTATGCACAGAATGTATTGTGCTAAAAAGCACGTCATTCTTCCCAATTGTCAAGAACAAAAATTAACCGACAATGGGTTATTTAACATGTTATATACAAGTATGACCTATAGATGCATGTAAATGAAATGAAGCATGATATAAACGGACAGATCAAGCATTTAGGCACTGAAGCACGCATAACAAGATATAGACTCATGCAAATCCCTTCGGGACGGGTGTATGGATAATGTAATTGATTGTAGAACATGATGTGCATGTACAATACTAAGAAGGTCGTGCTTACATAAATAAAGTACTACATTAACCATGAAAGATGACTGATTCATAAAGGACATTCGAACAATCAAACCCAAGGTGCATATGTGAAGATTGAGCAATGAAGTTCAAATCAATATGAAAAATCAGATTTTCTAAAGAACATTAAAAAAAACTTATCATCTATACACTTTCATACACAATGCTCGAATATTGGTAGCTACGTATGACCCCAATTTTTATTTACTAGAAAATGGTGTGACTAACCATTTGACACGAGTCATGCCCTTTGTTTCAGGGGCAATTCCCGGTTACTCAGTTTCGTCACTTTTTATGATGTGGATGAGACACTTTTCGACGTGAGTTGTACCCTTTGTCTCAGGGGCACTTCCCGGTTACTCGGTGGCAAATCACACTTATTTTCATATGGATTAGTCTCTCCTTTCGACATGAGTTTCCTCTTTTGTTTCAGGGGAGATTCCCGGCTACTCGGATCAACGTTCCACTTATACAATTTTTGATGGGGTGAATAGCATTTTCTCACGAGACATGTGATTTCCATGTAGAGAATTAATAGCCCTCTAAAGTGTAGAGTAGAAAATAATAATCATTATTAGATTGAATCATTATCTCAAAAAGGTATATTTTGTGTAGGTGGTTGTATTGAATGTAAAAGATGAATTAACTTTATCACAGTAATGTCTCCCCCTAAATGTATGCACAGTTATAAAAAATCTCCCCCTTAATATATGCCATGTAGCAAACATGTCTAAATCAATACAAATTCATTTAGCAAGGGATGAGTCATAGAATGAGTCAAAAAGTGGTTGCATAAAGTATATACATGCATTCAACCAGAGATTTTCCAATGACTTCAAACGGATTGATTATCGGTATTTGGCGGAGAACGTAGGTCCGAAGACCACCTCACGCGTAGTGAAAGCATTCGGCTGAACATAATCCAACCTTCCACTAACACCATTTTATATACCGAATAACTATGGCATTCAAGCACACGAGTATGAAGTATATGCAAGTATATGCTAGTAACTTGAAAAGATGTTTTAAAAATTATTCTTATTCTCAAGTATGCAAAGATGTGTGTATGATATGTGCAATGTATCATGCAAGTAAGCATATGAAGTGAATTTGTAAAAGTGAATCATTATTTGCAGGATGTGATTAGAGGAGTGAAAGATTTTATCCACCGACCAAAGCTTTCAAACCTAAACTGTTATTTGCAAGAAGCGAAGTAAGAGGTGTATATGAAAGAAAAGTCATGTATGTCAAAGATGAAGCATTCAATAACTGAATTTATTCACAAAATGTGAAACAGAAATTGTTCAAATGGAGGTACAATGTTTTTCTCAGGATTCAAGTTCTTACCAAGGTTGAGTAATCCAAATGCAACCAGTATACCAAATTCATTACCTGACAAGCTCATCATTTTCTTGCCTTGAAGGATCTTTATTTGCCATCAAGTTCTTCCTCCTCAAGGTAACCCTGCAAGACAGATTCTCATTTCGATGTTTTGGGTACCCAAACCATCTTGGGTCCCGAGGGGTTAGTTCTAACATAACCAAATATTTTCTTTTTATTTTTCTTCTCATACCATTCATCATCGACCCTCATCATGGTACAATGATCCATTGAGTGTCCATTCAGGCCACAGTAAAAATAATGAGAAGATTTTCTTTTCAAAGACCAATTTTCATCACTTTTCATTAGAGAGCAATTATCCATGATGTGTCTAAGCTCACCATAATAATGACATGAAAAATTCATGTTGACAAACCATTCATCATCATTTTTCTTCATGAAACAATTTTCCATTGCGTGGCCATGCAAACCACAGTAGTAGCAATAAACATTGAAGTTTTTCTTTTTTGGTTTTTCAGAATTCTTAGGATCATCAACCATGTTCACTCTAGACTTAAAAGCTTCATCATCATCAAACTTCATTAAAAAGCAGTCGTACATATCATGACCAAAGTTCCCACAATAATAGCATGAAACATTTCTCCTTTTACTTGTTACATAATTGTGTTTAACAACAGGGGATTCTACATGCGCACAAGAACATTCAACAATATCTTTTTGCTTTTCAATTAGTTTATCACACGAATGTAAAGATTCATTTAAACTCTCAATTTCATTTTGTATATTCAAAATTTACATGTGCGAGTTAGCAATCGCTTGTTCACATGAAACAATTTTCTCATTTAACAGGAAATTAACAATTTTGTGACTTTCAATTTCTTGTTCAAGAGTTATCAAATTGTCACAATCACTAGTGATTATACATTTTCCTTTCTCAAAATTTTCAAGACTTTTCAATTTACTTTCAAGCAATGAAATTTGAGTCAACAACGCACTAGTTTCATTTTGGAGTTTTTCAAATGATTTTTTGTTCATAGAACTGTGTTCAAGTTCTTTCATTTGAAAACTCACATTTTCACCAACCATTCTACCCATTGTTTCATTGTTTTCAAATTTGTCATTCAAATTTTTGAAGCTTTCTATTTCCTTCTTAAGCTCCTTCAACTTTTTAGATTTGTCAACATTCAAAGTAGCTTTTCCTTTTTCCAAAAGAAGTAATTTTTCAGATATGGCGAAATTCAACATTTTCACCTTTTCATTGTCTTCTTTTATTTGTTGAAGTTCCAAAATTTCAGCCTTTCAAGATTTGTTTTCAGATTTTAGATTTTCAATCATTTCTTTGAGTTCTTCTTCAACAAGCATGTGAGATTCAACAAGTTTTTTGAGCTTAATACATTTCCTATATGAAGAGTTGTCATGTTTCTTTTTCAACCTTTTGTTTTCAGATTTTAATGCCTTATATCTGTCAAACAGTTCATCATAAGCATTTAACAATTCATCATAGCTCAACTCATCATCCTCTTCAGAATCGGAGTTAGAATTTATCTTGGAGGTTTCCTCGCTTTGGCACTCATTTTATTTATTTGCCACTAGACAGTAACTGTCGTTGGAGCTTTCCTTTTGGGTTTCGCTTAGCCCATCCCATATCTCTTTGGCAGACCTACAGTTGGAAACAAATAAAAATTTGTTAATGTTTACTACTGCCGTAAGAGCATTCAAAGCAAAAAAATTATCAGAGTTGTTTCTCTTATCCTCATCAGTCCATCTCAACTCATTTTTGGGTAAAACATGAGGAGCACGAGTCATTAAGTTCATAAGTTTCAGAGTAACACTAGTAATCCAAACACAAAATTTTCCTAGCCACAAAGCATAATCAAAACCATCAAAGACAGGAATAGAATTCACACTAGCCATCATGAAAATGATCTTTACTCTACGACTACAAGGTCGACAAAAAAATCAGAGACGAGGCTCTGATACCAATTGTTGGCCCAGAGAGATGGCGGACAAGAAGGGGGGTTGAATTGTCCCCTTGCCGAGATGACGGATTTTAAAAACTTTCCTTACTAATCACAATGGAATTAAATTAACTAACGTTAATTAGCAAAAACTTCAAGTGAGATTAAGTCGTTCTCTCAAACTTTCTGATCTCACACGGATAGTAAATGTAACTAATCAAGGAAATTACGCACAACACGGATAACGAACGTAGTAGTGTGTGACAGTGTAGTGAGTTAAAAACCTATATAATGCACCTGTGAAGGGAGATAGAAGAAATGACAATCACACATGCAATCACATGCAACACAAGACTTTTAAAGTGGTTCGGGACCACGACGGGCTCTCTATATCCACCCCTCACCCAACCGGGTGAGGCTTCACTCCACGCTACAAAATGTAGCAACACGGGGATAAACCCCAACCACACACGCTGCTTCCGCAGTAATGTCCACACACGGGGACAAGCCCCAACACGCTGCCACCGCAGCACACACACACACACACACGTTGGGGATCACACCCTGGGCACTTAGACCACGCGGAGACACAGCTCCGCCCACACACAATGATGTATCGAGTTTAGCATAGCACACATGATATTCAATAAACACAACAAAATTGATCTATGATCAAATGAGGAGAGTAGAAATGAATGACTAAAGATTCTCCCTCAAATCTTCAATGAACCCCATAGAGAGGATAGACGGGTGCGCTGAATGCTTTTGTTCACGAAGTGGAAGCTGGCCGAAACCGCATGAGCCGCTCTGGTAAAATGTGTGGCAGTGGAACGAGTCTTGTTGATGGCGTCCTCCTTGTCTTCCTCTTCCTTCAAGGTGCGCAACACCGCCTCCTTGTTCACAAAGCCCGTTGCAAAAGGATGGAGTACATTAGCTTTTATCTATTCCAAAAGATGAAAATCGCAGTAATATATGGAGTACAAAATTGATAAACAAAGGACCAAGGTAGGATCTTAAGTGCATCTAGATTAAAGATAGAGCATGGCAAATGTCTCATATGATTAAGGGATAGATATAGAAGTTTTCCCTTTTGTAGACTCCTTAGATATCCAGGTTGATGTGAGCCGTTGCACGCGATGAAGACATATTCAGATTTGTCGCTTCATTCCGCTTGCAACCCTCTTCATCAACAACCTTCGAATCTCGACGGAAGTAGATCGGTTTTTGCGTTGAAGTCATCTCCAGCTCCTTCCTCTCTCACCTGCAAGAAATAAAACCTTGTTAGCTCTTGGAGCCTCCTCCATAGTTGGAATTCGCAGGGTATAAAAGGGGCTGAAATAAGGAGACCAAAAGACACAATAGCCCCTCTAAAAACCCTCTCAAATGTACTCCTAATAGTAGGGTATAACCCTAAGGGCATTAGGGTGAAACCCCAAGCAAATCGGACCATGAAACCCGGAGTTCGAAACCAATCCGACAAACCCGTTCCGGACGAACCAGAGAAAGTGTCGACTCATGGAGTCGACACTTTTCTCCTCAAATTCTATCCTGTTATATAAAAACAAGACCCGGGTGAAAGTGTCAACTCATTGGGTCGACACTTTTCACCAGAGGTTCTGTTTTCTTTGAAAATAGACCTCCAGCCTGTAAGTGTAGACTCTGGGAGTCGACACTTGCAGCCAGAAGTGTCCAGCCAGCAAAGTGGCCAGAAAGTGTCGACTCCTAGAGTCGACACTTTCTGTCTGGACAAGTGAAACCACGTATCAGACAGAACATCCTGAAAGAAGTGTCGACTCAGTGAGTCGACACTTTTTCTGACATAACAGAAAACTCAATTAAATCAAAATGAAAGGCCTAAAGAGTTCAACCAAGATCAAACCCCTATGTATAAGAACATGATATGCCAATAGAATGACATGCAATGAGGGGTCTTAAAAACATCAAGACAAATCAGTTCTTGCAAGAAAGAATGGGAATCACAATGAGCCTGATGCATCATGAAGCTCAATAAACAACGGACCAGTAAGTAACCAAATAGACCCAAGTCAAAGATACATGAAACAACGCAAAAACCATATCAAAGGATTAAGACCAAGATAACCATAGGAATGCAAATGGAAGCTTAGCATGGGAGTTAACCGTTTGTGAGCATGTTAAATCCTGCACTTTGAACCAAGACCAATTCATGTCAATCTTTTGTTAGGCCAAACAAAATATTCAATGTCATTCAAGATTCCTTCAACCTGCTATGAGAAACAAGTGATGTATTCACTTGTGAGGTTAAACTAAATTGATTCAACTCATCCACTACACATAATCTCATCTAAAAAAAAATTCATTGTTGCACGCATTTTTTTTCATGCCGATTAACTGGGGTGAGGGAAGGAATACAGCGGGCAAGGAAAATACGGGAGTTTGATGTATCTCGGGTATCCTCCTTACGGATGCATGCCTCTCACGGCAGTATCGGGCACTCTCCTTTCACGGAAAGTCGGAGAGGGTCGAATGGCATGGAAGTGTCGAGATAAGGGTTAACCGGACAAGATGCGGGCGTGCCAGTCGATCTCTCGATAATCACTCATGGAACCAATGTTTGACCGGGGAAGCGCCACCAGGGCGCGGCACGTGGGCTCGGGTGATCGGGCGACACGTGGAGAGAAGGGGTTCCATGGGTGCGAGTGCGTAGGTGATTGCGGGAATAGTGTACAAGACGTCTTTCCCCACCAGCAGCAAGTAACCAATGTTTATTTACATCAGATTGAATCCGAATACCTTCGTTCCATGCTGAAGAAAAATCTGTATATGTGTCTGAAGCCGTGGGCAGAGGGCTGGGGGCATTCAGCAGCTATGGGTACGTGTTGGACCGAGGGGTGTTTGCTGGGGGTTAGGGTGTCAGGCTCGGATGCCGAGGAGACTGAAGGTCGGGACGTGGGTGCGAGAGCACTCGTCCAATCGGCAGTGTTGTGGTGAGACGTATATTTCTTTATAGGAAAGCCATAACGGCCAAAGTACAACTGGTGCATGCCACGGGACAATTCCGACACGTGGGTCAGTCCCCGGGTCGATGTGTGATCAGTGAGCACTTATGTGTTTTACAGAGGGCTCCCCCCGTGACGTGGGCCATGGCCTCGTTGCCGAACAGGGGCCTATGACTGGATAACTGAGGGGATACATCGATCCGGTATCTGGGCGAGGGTCGGCCGCGACTCGAGTTGAGCGGTCGGACATGGCCTCGTAACTGCGAGTAAGCATGACTTCATGGCACGCGTGTGGTTGTGACCGACGGGCGTGCGAAGGGAAATCCCGGCATGAGGGGACGTCCGCTCGTATCACGACATCTCACATACGGTGGGTGTTGACTTGTGTGTGACGGCTACATACGGCATGAGGGGAGTGCGAACGACATACCCCTGGCGTAGTAGACCGCCGAACAAGTCACCCACACACAATTCTCCTTTGCCCGTTGCTTGGGGCCGCGCTTGAAGTCTTGTGCCAGTGATCAGATGCCTTGGATTCGATTCCCCACCCCTTGAGCTCCTAAGGGGTATTTATAGGGGAAGCTGAAGGGTCACAAGGGGTTTACGCCGACCAGCCATGGGGGGTGAGCTAGTCCGCGTAAACCCAATTGAATAGTGGGTTACAGACTGAGAGAGAGGGGGGGAAAGAGGTTTACGCGGACCCGCCAGGGGGGCCTGGCTGGTCCGCCTAAACCCTCAAGGTTTTTGGCGGGCTAGCTTTTTTTTCCTTTTTTTCAAAAAAAAGCAAATAATTTTTTTTTTCAATTGAATGGGGGTTTAGGCGGGTTCGCAAGGAGAGAGAGGGGGGGCTGGTCCCCACCCTATAAAATGTGATTTTTTGGCCCTTTTTTCTTCCTAATTTAACTAAGAAAGAAAAGGACAAGTGGGTGAAGGATACGTGGCGGCTTGTGGAGACTTGTGCACGTTGACTTGAGGCCGAGCCTATCGTGCTGTCGCTTTGCGCTTACACGTTCGTGTGTTGACCCCTCGAACTGGTACGGCACACGAATCGCATCGTAGGACCGTAATTGGGTGAACCGAGACTGAGTGGGGTCGTGGGACCACCGGGATGGAGAGAGGGGTGCGGCCCCTAGGGAGTTCACCCTCCCTGGGGTGCGCGGCCATGCCCCTGACCGAACTGGCCCCGGGCTGGCCGTAACCCCGAGGGATGGCCCCTAGGGGTCTTATCGTGTTGTCTGGGGATGTCCTTTGACGGACTTTGAACTTCAGAAGGCTGGCACGGGCCGGTAGGGCCGTTGTTCTTCAAGTCGGAGTAGCCGCTCGCAAGGTGTTCGGGCAAATACCCGACACGCCCCGGGTTGCTGAACGAGCCGCGTAAGTAGCCGACGGGCCTTGGATTTGGCCAAGGGTCAAGGGTAGAAGTCCCGAGGGGCTGGGAGGAGGCACATTGGGCCCATGGGCCTTGCCTCGTGCTACGTGCCACATTGTACGGCGGGTTGGCAGGGTAGCCTCGGGTTGGCCCGAGAGCTAAGTTTAGTGGCTTGTTGCTATATGTCTGAGGGTCGAGGTTGGCCCCGACTTGCTGGGGGATCGTTGTAGGACCCCATTGGTGTACTGGAACCACGGGGTGGCCCGTGGGTTGGCGTAGAAGGGTTGAAACACGCGCGCCCACAAGGTGTTCGGCAGAATGCCGAACACACGTGTGTGAGCCGTACACGCGTGCTGCGGGCCTCCAAGGCCTGTGGTTGACTTGCTCGGGTCTCCCTTTGACCTTGGAGGGTTAGATGAAGAGCCTCGGAGTGGGCCGATGGCTCCTTTACTGGATGCCACGTGGCGTGGCTTAGCGTCGGGGCACCCCCCGGTGGTCCCGGGCGGCTATGTGGAACGCAGGCAAAGCCCGTATGAAAGTGACCGGGATCGACCCCGAACAATTGCTGGTGTTGCCGCATGTCACGGCAAGTTGGTTGGGACCCCTGTAGGGACCTGTAGGGTTGTAGAAATGGCTAGGAAGCCAGTGTCTTGAAGGTGTTCAGGGAAATGCTCGAGCCCTTATTTCTGGGTATTTTGGCTGGGAAATAGTCTGGGTACAACAATGGCCCCCCACGGGGCGTGCGTCGGAGGTGGGGACGAGGGCGTACGGCCCATGAGATCCTCGTTTTAGGTTGTTTTAGTTGTATTTTGACGCTTCACATGTCTTTATTTTGCTGTGTTGCACTTGTGGATTTTCTGATATGTTGACTCTTTTTCTAGGTGCCTTATCTTGCAGCTATGGCACGCTTCGGTAGAGATGGGAGGGTCCCGAGGCGGATGGCTCAGGCAGAGGATCACTGGGTACAGCAGACTGATCGACCGATGCGCCCTCTAGATGCACCTATGATCACCGTGGCTGGTATAGAGCAGCTGGACCGGGGCCATCTGGTCGTGGCGGAGGGTCCGATAGGTGAGAGGACAGCTGGAGCAGGGGCCATGGAGGTGGCCAGGGTTTTGGAGGTGGGTGAGCTGTACAGTTAGTACCGGAGCGAGGGTTATCCATTAGAGTTCCCCTTAGATCGTCATCTGCTTGAATTCATCCACGGTTATGTCCCTCCTGGCATGGGGGAGGGCGACTCGCAGATTCTGGGAGCCTGCCGCTGGCTTGAGCGGGTCATCCTGATTGGCAGGGACAGCCTACTTGGTACCACTTTCTGTAGCTACCCGAGCTTTTCAGAGGACTACTGGAGGCAGCGCCAGTTTCCCAGCGTCGATTATCTGGGGTTCTTTGGCATATCGGAGCAGTCCGGAGTCAGAGTTGGGCCGATTGGCCCTGCTAGCTGGGACTTGCACGGCCACCACCGCACAGAGACGGAGGGAATTGTTGGATTGGTATTAGAGCCCGCTGGTGTGCAGTACGTTGGAGAGGGCTATGATGACCATAGTATGCTTAATGGAATCATGCGGCAGACCGTCACTAGCTGGTATGATCGCTGGACAGTGATCCCGTCACATTACTACTGCCAGGGTGCCATAGAGTGGTTGATGGGGATTGTCCGCCACTACCGGGTATTGCTGGATCGAGCTGGGATCAGGTACGTGGTGACTGCTACTCTATACGCGTACCCGTGCTACACTGGATTGCTGCAGGGCCTGCTGGAGCATTTCAACCATCGTTGGAACACGGTGGCAACAGCAGAGGGAGAGACCAGCCTTGACTTGTGGTCTTTGTTCCGGATTTCTGGCTTGCCGATTATCGGCGAAGGGTACGAAGAGGTAGTGCTGGAGACCTCCACCGCAGTCACACTGACGGACTGGGAAGATACCTAGTACCTTACAGTTATCGGTATCTGATAAAGATTTGGAGAGATTTGGCTCTGGCAAGGAGAGAGAGAGCTGCTCAGACTCCCCGGGTACCACTGAATGTATGGGTCCATCATTTCTACAACATGCCGTTTTGCTTTTACCAGGAGTTCGCCAGGGATCAGACTCCATGGGAGGAGTATACGGAGGTGAAGCTACGCTTTCGGACGTACTCCAGATACGTGTATGCACCGCGGGAGGGATGGAATCCCCATGGTTTGACAGACGTGACATATCTTGCAGTGTATCTGGCATATTGGCTGGCAACTTTCGTAGTTCCTCACGGAGAGGACGGGTTGTTGAGAGCCGAGTTGTTGTGGCCGGCTTGCTTGTTGGCTGAGGGGAGGCAGTTGGCTCTAGCTCCTGCTACCCTGGCCAACATCTACCAGGGGCTTGGAGTTCTTGCGGCACACTCAGTGCCGAGGGAGAGGAGTATACTTCTACCGACCCACTATCTTAGTGTGTGGGCCGGGTTACTATTCCCGAGACTGGTGATGCGAGGTGCTGTGGCGAACCCGACGGCCCCACTTTTGTTCAGCTTTACTGGGCAGTCGGATGGAGACACAGAGGAGTAGTTCGAGGGGGCCAGGAGGGCCCTTTGTTACCTGCCCGCCCGGGGCGAGGAGGGACTGCCCTTTGACAGTGCCGCGAGGGACTCTGGCCTCTTTCTAGGGGCTTCAGGTGGAGGGGCGACCGGCGCCCACCCAGTCAGGGGGCGGCCGATGCGAGACCACGGACTGAGTGGATATTGAGCACCCGAGCAGCCGTGTTGGCATTTCACCAGTCGGTGACGAGTTTCTTGGAGCCGTACTACCCACATCGCTTTGCCAGAAACTTCAGGTACGACCAGGGGATTCCGCCAAATAGGGAGTTCCATCTGACAGGCAGGCAGTACAAGGGCAAGGACACCCACCTTCTTGCAGCGGCCTGGTGGGATTTCTACTACCGCCGGGAGCCAGAGCGATTCCCGATGCCAGAGCTGAGTCATCGGGGATGATTTGATGTGCACTATGCCCGGTGGTGGTTCGGGCACAGCCACCTCTACTGACAGAAGGCCTCCACGATCAGGAAGGCGGATGAGAGTCACCTGCTGAGGGAGGATCTACCTCCCATTACACTGGACGAGGGGTATCTGAGGACCAGTGTCGCTCGGATCCATCGGGAGGTCAAGCGGATTGCGGCGCAGTGGCCCCAGAGTGGCCGGGGTTCATCTTCTGGGGGCCGAAGCAACAGAGGGGCACTAAAGCCCCTAGGACGAGCATCGGCGGCAGCGACCGGCGTGAAGGTGTCTCGACCTAGGGCACCTAGGGCTTGGTGGACTCAGTTCTTGACGGATTGTGGCATCCGGGGCAGAGGGTCACTGGATCAGGAGCTTCCACATGGGAGCTTTACCGATATAGCGGTCGATGACTGGAGACGACACATCGCCCACGCGATCGGGTCAGCTAGGCCCGTGGAGTTAATGTCCCAGATTGAGTGCGTCCGCACTCCATGGGATATTCAGGAGGCCATCACGATGGCGGCTCGAGCCTTGGCGATAGGGATGGAGCAGCTGGTGCCTCTACCCTTGGCCCCCTTTGGGGCTTCAGGTTAGGCTTTCCTCCCTTAGTCTGTTCTCTTTCTTTCATTCTGTAAGTCTTAGCTACAAAACTGAGATGTTGTATATTGCTGTGTTTGTCAGCAGGTTTTGCGGTGGAGGGGGATCAACCCTCCACGGGAACATCCTCAGGGAGTGAGGACGGAGGTCTGCGGCCTCGGAGGAAACACCCTCGTGTGGCGGATGCCGCGGTTGAGACTAGTGGGTCATCTGAGGGACCCCAGACTGGAGAGCGAGTTGAGGTGGAGACGGCCTTGAGTGAGTGTCGCCCCAACCCCTTTGTTTTTATCTGGTTTAGCCAATATGACTACCTAATTCTTGTTTTGTTGGACTCGTCTGTCTATTGCAGCTCAGCTGGCGGCTGGTGTGGAGGTGACTTTCTCGCCCCCTCGAGATGCAGATCCCCCTCGTGAAGGGGAAGCCAGAGGGGAGGTCGACATGGAGGAGCTTACACGTCTGCTGAGTGAACCTTTCCCCAACATGGAGGACTTTCCCGACTTTGAGTCATGGACAGCCACGGGAGGAGCCCGCACAGGTAGGAGTTTTGAACCTTGGGCGCATGCCGCAGCTTCGGTTTGCCTCTGGTTATTTGTTGTGACTTTCTGGATTATGCCGGGGGGGCAGAGGCACCAGGGGCCGAGGCCCCTGCTGGGACACGGGGTGAAGCACCTGGCCAGGCCAACGAGCCAGGGTCTACGGTGGCCAGCAGTCGTCAGGGTGAGTGTCCGATCGCTGTCGAGGGGGCCTTTTTGTGGCTGTTGAGCCCCTTTTTGGCAAGACAAAATTATTGACTTGATTTATGTTACCGGTTTGGCAGGCGAGGACGCGGCGACGACCCTGGAGATGATCCGGGAATTGGCGGATGCCGGCCCGTCAGTGGCCCTGCCATCTTTCGGGGATGAGCCCGAACCGGTGACCTTTGTGCCCTCAGCCACCGTTGAGGATGCGTTGGGTAGACCACCGCCGTTGCTGACGAGGGTGCCTCTCCCGCCTTTGCCGACCGTAGTGTCAGCTTGTACGGTGGGGCTGGTGGAGTCCTCCAGTGTGGGACCGTCAGGTATGTTGCTGAGCACTTGATCACTTTGGGGTAGATTATTTGACTTTCCCATCCGTGCTGAGCTTTGACTGGGATGGATTGTAGGTACCTCTTCCCCTCTGGAGGAAGGAGAGCTCCCTCGGGATACGGACCGACCATTAGGAGATGAACCTCCCGTCGCAGCTACTGCTGAGGGTGATGAGGAGTTTGTCGACATTGAGGGGGTTTTCGAAGGAGACGCCCCAACTGGTGAGCTTCGTCCCTAGCACCTTGGACTAGGGAGCTACCTTTATGTGAGGCTGGACTTGATAGTAGTCTAATCTGGTTTCTCGATGTATAGGTGCCCCTAATTTACCCATGGCCGGGGGTTCATCGGAGAGCTCATCTGGTTCTTCAGAGGGTTTCAGCGCCACGATGGAAACTGAGGAGAGCTCGAGCTCGAGCTCTTCTTCTTCCGAGGCCTCTTCTGCCGGAGATGCCAAGATGGAGGCGACGCTGGAAGGTATACGCGGCTTCTCCTTATCTACACATTGGCTTTGATACAGAAGTTTGCGGCAGAGTGCTGACATTTTTGTGTTATGTCTAGGACTGGAGACGGAGGAAGGGCATGCGCCGGCTCTCGTCGAGGAGGGTCAGGAGGAGCCCTCCATCACCCCAATGGCCATTGGGGAGGATCGGGTTGCAGGGGAGTCTCTACCCTCTCCGACTCCAACAGAGGACACTACTAGGGTGGAGGAGAGGTTACCTTCACCGACCCCGAGCGGGGAAACCACAGGCGCTAGAAGAGCTACACCAGGTGAGGGTCAGGACCTTTCTCAGGTTTTTCACCTTGTCTTGTCAGAGGGAAGCCCTGAACATTGTTAACCTGTTTCGTGTTTGATGGGGTTGTGCAGGTTCTTCCAATGTGCTGGCTGAGATGGGCCACTCCTATCTCAAGTTCGAGATTGAGTGGCCTACATCCGTTTCACCACCGGAGCCGCTGTTGGACACCAGTGCAGGTGCAGCCTTACTTCAGCGAGCCCGGGGCTACGTAGGGGGTGACCCCCTGCCTTCCCCAGAGGAGCTTCGGCAGCGGTTGCGAGAGTGCACACACGGTTACCACGGCCTCGGGTTCCCTTCTGGGACCTGTATGTCGGGCTTAGTCGGCCTCTGGGTGGAGTACCTACGGCTTCTGGAGGCTCAGGAGCAGCGGGCACATCGGCTGGCGGCCATCCAGGAGGTACGGGAGCAGCGCGTTCAGCTTATGGCAGCTACGACCGAGCAGAGGAGGTTTGCCGACCCGGTCGCGTTTCTTGCTCAGGACCGCGCCAGGCAGTTGGGTGAGGCGACCAGCAGAGCGGAGGCCCTATAGAAGGCCTTGGAGGAGCAGCGGCAAGCCGTAGAGCTTGCTAGAGCTAAGTGGCGGACTGCCGAAGCCGGAGCCAAGGCCAGCGTTCAGCTTGCGTCGACCTTGGAGGCGGAGCTCGCGGCTGCGGAGTCCCGCTTGGCGGAGCTGGAGGGGAGCGAGGCTAGGCCATGATCGTATCACTTCCCATTCTCCTTTTTGGGTATCCGGACTATGTATTTTTGTTACCCCAAGGGCATGTCTTGGTCCCCCCTTTTACAGAGTATCAATGATAAATTCCAGATTTTGGTGTTGTTGTTTGTTGAGTTGTTCTTCTCCTCAATCTGTGGAATAGGGTTGAGTACAAGGAGTGGCTACCACTTACTATCGATCGTGCTTGATTGTTTTGACATGTACCGGCGTGAGGGGCAGCGGACCAGGTTTTACCCAAACTGGAGCTGGGAGCTGGCGGCTGGCCCGTAAGGGCGTTGTAGCCGGTGACTGGGATTAGAAATTGGCGACTGGCCTATGAAGGCATTATAGCCGGGGTACTGGGACTGGTGGCTGGAGGCTGGCCTGTAAAGGCGTTGTAGTCGAAGTGCTGGAGTTGAAAGCTGGCAGCTGGCCTGCGAAGGCGTTGTAGCCGGGGTACGGGGACTGGTGGCTGGAGGCTGGCCTGTAAAGGCGTTGTAGCCGAAGTGCTGGAGTTGAAAGCTGGCGGCTAGCCTACGAAGGTGTTGTAGCTGAAGTGCTGGGGTTGGAGGCTGGCCTATAAAGGCATTGTAGCCGAAGTGCTGGAGTTGAAAGATGGCGGTTGGCCTACGAAGGCGTTGTAGCCGAAGTGCTGGGGCTGGAGGCTGGCGGCTATCCTGTGAAGGCGTTGTAGTCGAAAACTAGTGTTGAAGGTTGGCGGCTGGCCTGGGAAGGCGTTGTAGCCGAAGACTGGAGATGAAGGCTGGCGGCTGGCCTGTGAAGGCGTTGTAGCCGAAAACTGGAGTTGAAAGCTGACGGCTGGCCTGTGAAGGCGTTGTAGCCGAAACTGGAAGCTGGCGGCTGACTACTAGTGTGTAATAGCCAAAATTGGAACTGGAAGCTGGAAACAGAGTTGGCACTGGAGATGGCCGACCCTCGGGGGTGTAGTGGCCATCATTGTCAGGGAGTGATGTTGAGCTTGCCATCGGGGTGTGTTATAGCCGACGGCTTTGCAAGTGAAGAGTAGAGAGGGAGAGAGAGTTGTTTTTTTCTCTTTACCAACCCTACTGCCCTTGTGGGTTTTCGACAGATCTGGCCCCCTTTTACTTTTTCCGGTGCGCCCTTGCGGGTTTTCACACTGAGGGGTTACTCGAGTTTGCCTGAGGCACCCTTTCGGGTTTTCACCTCAGCTGGGTTGGTGGCAATTTTTGCCCCCAGTCGCTTCGTAGAAGGTGTTGACTGAGGCCGCCAAGGTATCTCTATTTTTAACCGTAATTTTTTGTGTTATATATATATATATATATATATATTTTTGAGACTACCGTCCATAGAATATGGCTGTCAGGGGATGTAACCTGAGACTGGGAGGTGTGGGGTAGCCGGATATTGTTCGGCCATTAATAAGGGTTTTTTAGAAATCCTCACGCTATGGTGGCGAAGGACCACTTTGTCATGCCAAGGTATGACTGGCGTTGTGACTAGTGGATCAGGCAGTGTATGGGGGAAGTAGGACTATAATCAACTGGAAGGTTCTAGGTTTGCAGAGGATGTAGGATATAGGGGCAGAGAATAATGAGTATCTGGGAATATGCTGGGATATAAGTTTACTGGGATGGTGACTGGAAGCTTAACTGTCACAGGGACTGGTTGAGCTGTGACGTTGAGGTAAGGGCCAAAGGTTGGCCAAGCTGAGCAGGAATAATGCGAGGTTAACTGGGGATTGAAGGGTTTGTGCTGTAGCAGTGCAAATGTATTGAAGACTGGCTCTGGGTGAGGCTAACGGCCCACCAAGGAATAGGTGGAAGGCCGTTCTGACTGGTGCGGTGAATTTGGAAGACCAAATTCCTTAAGTGGGGGAGGGTGTAATACCCTGATTTATTTATTAAGTTTTATTAATTAAAAAAATTGAAATAAAATGGTTTAAAGCATGAATTTAGAATTTAATATTTAATTCCTTAGTAAATAGAACTAGTGAAATTTCGACTACCTTATAAAAATCTGGAAAAATGCTAATTGGTCAAGGACCATTTATTTAACAACTTTGTCTTCTGTGGTCGACCCAGCAAAAATCCGTAATTGGGTCTAATCAGTGGATTAAGCCCAAAAGTGCACACTTATCTAACCCTTACCTAACCTTAACTTAAACCGTCGGATTAGAGCTTAATACTCCACCAAATGACCCCAAATCGGTGGCAAATGAAATGCCACGATCTAAGGATCATTTCCCCTCTATCAATTAATCGAAAACCAAACCCTAAAACGTGCAGTCGGCCGAGTTTGGTTGGGTCAAACATTTCGGCGCCGTTTCAAACACTCACCTTGCATCGTCGATTTATACCAGCTCCGAAGGCTCCAGAAGGTGTATGAGCTATAAAAATGAAGCTCTTCAACCCTAGTTTCCTTTGGTAGCAGCGGCAGCCGTAGTGGAGTTCGATCTAGGAAGATCTTGGTCGATTAGTGGAGGTGGGTCGGCATCCCGTCGCCCTCCTTTCTTCATATTTGTTCCTTCGATTGAGGTAGGCATTCTCAACCAAAATCTGCACATGAGTACATCATTTTGTTCCTCTCGACGAGATCTTTCCATTGGTAGTAAAAGCCCTAAATTTTATTAGGTATTCAGAGAGATCTCGAGATTTTTCTGAAGTGATGTCAAGTTCGTTCTTCAATCTAGGTTCATAAGTTCTCTCTTCGATTGAGGTAGGTTATAACAGCCGAAACTCTAATTAACATATATGGATGTAATCAGCAGCATGTTAGCTTTCATTTGATGTAGAAAGCCCTAAATTTTATTGAGCATGTTTAGAGAATTTCTGATTTGAGTAAGAGCATGTCTAGACTTGGTTTATGATGTGTTCTTTCAAGTTACTTTCAAGTTAAATCATGATTTCGAGTTGTTAATCTTGATCCCCATATAGCATGTCATATATGGTTGAAATGTAGCACCCCTGAAAATTTTAAAAGAATAAGATAGATTTTCAAATAAATAAAATCTATTTGTGTAAATTTGGTCAGAAATTAAATAAAATAAAAATTCGATAAATAGAAAATAACCCAAACTGATAATGGGCTTTGCGTTTAAAAGATATAAATGGGCCAAAATGAAATAACGCCTTTCATGAAGGCGCTAATTTATCTCGAGAAAATTCGGAAGAAAAAGACGCCCTTCACCTGGGCGCTATTTATAATAGTAATGCCCATGTATATGGGCGCTAATTCATACCAAGAAAATTAACGGCTAAATATAGAAAAGAAAATAACGCTTTTAGCATGGGCGCTAATTCGTACGAAGGAAATTGGAAATAAAGTGGCAAAATATAGAAAAATTAAGAGACGACCTAGGTTAAGGCGCTACTTAATAAAAAGACGCCCTCTTTTAAGGCGCTACTTAATATGAAAATGCCTTTGTCTCAGACGTCTTTTCCCTGGGAGTTAAATAAGAAAAACCATGCTCGGTCGAGGCATGGCTGGTGTTAGGTTTCCCTTTAATGTCCAATCACGTCGACGCCTTGCATGGGGAGTCTAGGGTTTTTACAACTTCATATGGCAAGCGGCTGTGGATAAGGAAGGGTGAGCAGATCACGGAGCAACGTATGGAAGGTTTCAAGCCTTGCATTAGATGACATCCGACCCCTCCTAAGGTTCTCCTTTCATATATATAAGCCTCCTCGTCGAACGGGCAAACCTTGCTGTTGCCATCCGAAGGATTCCCTACTGCTACTTCGTTCAACATCCCCTTGCTGTGCTGACGTGCAAGAAGAGGCTCCATCCTCTTCCTCTTTCTTCTGTTGCTGCGGACGTGAGGAAGCGGCAGAAGCTCTTCATCCTCAACCTCCTCCTGCGGTCGTGTTGACAACAAGAAGGAGCCAAGGCTTCTTCCTCTTCTTCCTGTGGACTGCAACGTGAAAGGCGGAGCATCTTCCTCTTCCTCCTTCAAGATCTTCTTCGTCCGGCGGCTGCTCTGTTTGAAACAGAGTACCGTAAAAGCATCAAATTCTTCTTCCTGTACCACATTCTACACATCAAAAGGTAGGTTTTCTCAAGAATTATAGCCCCAAACCGTCTTAATAACATGATGATAATATATGTATTTCATGCACATCGTTTTACTGCGTTTTATGAAGTTTTCTGTGAAATATGTAAGAGGCGACCCTGACCAGGGCGCTAATTCAAGAACTGACGCCCGACAGAGGATGCGTCAATTTCAGATAATTAGTAATCACTTATGTTAGAAATTGAATATCTATGAAACCATAAATCTAATTTAATGCATGATCATAGATTTGAAATCTTGGTATTTTTCTCGTCCTATCCATATAATTGTTCCCTACAAATTATTTGTCATGAAAATTTGTTACTATTCATATCCTTGGAAAAACATTGTGAATTAACGACCCTCAGTAGGTCGTCTTTTATGAAAGAGACGCCCCTGGCTAGGGCGCGTTTAACCAAAATTATAGAATAAAGAACATCTCAGCAAAAATAGAAATTTAAATGGACGACGGTTACAGAAGTCGTCAAATGTCAAAATAACGACCAAGAGAAGGGCGTTAATTTACTAAGTAGTGACTTGTGTTAAGACGTTAATTTCTTGTGTACATATATATGCTGTTTACTGTTAACCGAGGGTTTTATATAAATATATATGTATATATATAGGCACTATATTCCATTCCGTGAGTATAGTCCCACGTTCCACGATGTTTTATCGATTACCCCTCAATTCTCGGTGACATACAAGCTCTCCATTGGACATTCCGTTCCTTTGGACTAGCAAGTTAGTCGTGGAGACCTCCGTAAGACTCCTCGAGCCTTGGATTCCCTCAAGGCCGACTGAGCAGGTTGTACCATAAAAACCTATTACACTATTTTACCGTGTCACTCTATAGAAACATGGTATACCGGCCCTCATGATATGCTATGTGGATATCATGGGAATATTCTTAATGGGATGAGGACATCATGCCATTAATATGCTGTTCTTGTGGACCTCAATTCTATATAAAAAGGGGTGACCATCTACGTATGGGCACTTACTTGATATGGTACCCGATTGGGGAACCAATTCCACCCAGTTTTATGATACGCGTGTTTATACCATTATTATCGTTCTTCTACATCAAGTTCATATTTTTGAACTCTATTCTCTCAAGATCTATCTTGAATATCCATAAACTTTTTCATTCCATATTGGCTATACACAAAAGTGGATGTCAAAACACATGATCAATGCCTGTGCATATAGGGTCCGATCTGGTCCTGGGAGGAGCACCCGAAAGTACTTGTGCCCATGGGAGTTATATTGATCACTGTGTGGCATTGCACCGAAGTACTTGCTTGAATCTACGACACTCCACTACATCTCTATCTCTCTCTCACGTGCTAGACTTAATTGACTTGACATGACTTGCGTGGCCCGGAATGGGCAAAATACTTGCTTGCTAATAGCCATTATCTCATGACATGAAAGACTTTATTGATATACTTGGTACTCGTTCAAATACTTGAAATCTTGAATACTTGAAGTTTCCCTATCTTGGATCAACAGTTATTTCCGCTCGTTATCATGTTCAATTGCATATCACTTCATTTTTACATGATTGACGTGCTAGACTTGTATTTTTCTTTGAAAAAGGTAATTACTTAAACCAGTTGCTAGTTCTTGAGATATAATTCCTACTGAGCGTTTGCTCATCAAGTTCTTTTCCCCAACTTTTCAGGTAATGCAGACGCTGACTCGGACTCGGATGGGCAGGAGCAAGAGTGACGAGCGTAGAACCTACAAGCGTCATGCCATTGCACTCTATCATGTCATGTCATCCCTAGTTTATTCTTGGAGTCTTGTTATTGGAACTTATGTCATTGCAAGAATTGTAATAATTAAGGCTTGAGGGCCTAATTAGACTTGTTAAGTCCTGGAGTTGTGACATTGTTTATTGGATTTAAGTCGTTGTCAAGGGTATCAGTATTTGGTCTTATTTTAAATTCTTATCTTATTGCGCACTCTATTTTGATGTCAAAATTCTACTTGCTCTGATTGACATGATTGATATAAACTCGTCACGTTCTCCCGGGTTCCTTCCGCGCTCAGGGCGTGACAATTTTTGTGGTATCAGAGCCTAGGATTTCAAGTCCTAGGAAACCCAAGTTCAAGGATAGGTCTATCCCTAAACTGTGAAGATGGGTAGTGCCATGGGTATAAGTCCTTGTAGGGCATCCGACTACAAATTTCAACATGAAACTAATTAAGTTTCACTCCTTGTAGGACTATGGCTGCTGAACGCGCACAATGGCGTGAGATGCAACGAACTGTTCAAGGCTTGACCCAGGCCTTGCAATAGGTGGCTCAAGGTGGGGCACATCATGGAGCTGGCGACCTCCATCGGAGTTTTAGAAATCTCAACCCTCCGAGATTCTCAGGTTCATCAAATCCCGAGGATGCGGAGAACTGGATAAAGGAGATCGAGCGAATCTTCCGCGTCATGCAATGCGCGGATGGTGAAAAGGTGCTTCTGGCCACGTTCCAACTGGAACGGGACGCCCGTGCTTGGTGGGAGTCCGTCGAGGCCACCCTGCTTGAAGATCATGTTTCATGGGCCGAATTTGTCGAGCACTTCAATAGCAAATACTTCTCAGACCGTGTTCAGGAGAAAAAGGCCGCAGAATTTGCTGCCTTGAAGCAACGATCCCTATCGGTAGCTGACTATGAAGCCCAGTTCTCTAGGTTATCTAGATATGCACCACATTTAGTATGCACTGAAAAGATGAAGGCAAAAAGGTTCTTGAAAGGGTTACGACCTCAATATATCACCCAGCTCGCTCCCTTGGATATTCAAGTGTACTCAGAGATGGTGCGGCGTACCCAGTTGCTAGAAGATGCCACGGAATTGTCCGACAAAATCCGTGGTAAGGATAAAAGGGAGAATGTCACAAGCCCCAACACTTTTAAACCGTCTTTCAAAAAGTGGACCAATAATGGAGGCGAACCCTCCAAGGTGAAGAAATTCAAGAAGGGCAACAACAAACCTTTCTCCATCACGGCACCGCCAAAGGAGAATTGTAAATATTGCGATAAGCCGGGTCATCAGGCTGCGGAATGCTGGAGAAGGCTCGGAGCATGCCTTCGTTGTGGGAGTAAAGAACACCGTATTTCCGACTGTCCAATGATGAACGAGCAGAGTGAGCCGGAGACAAAGGAAGAAAACCATCCGACAAAGAAGCAAGGACGTTTACAAGCTCTCCAAGAAACGGAACCAACGGAACGTGGGTTGGTGGAAGGTATTTTGTCTGTCTGCTCTAAATCTGCTCAAGTACTATTTGATACGGGCGCCACACACTTGTTTGTTTCAAAGAAATTTGCTGCTTCATTCTCTATGGAACCCGAATGGATAGACTTGGTAATTTCTACCCCATTAGGGAATGAGTCTGATGTCACTTTCCATTACCCAAACTGCAAGGTTATAGTTAAAGGTCACAACTTACCTATAGATTTAATATGTTTAGGCTTGAAGGAGTATGATGTAATTTTAGGGGCCGATTGGCTGTCCACCCATCGGGCAACGGTAGACTGCCGAAATGGAAAGGTAACTTTTGTGGATTACCCGGAGTTAACTTACATTACTCCCCGGAAGAGATCACCAGTCATCTCTGCTCTTCGAGCCCACAAACTCATCAACAAAGGATGCGAGGCATTCTTAGCATTTGTAACTACCACAGAGGCTAAGGTAGCTAGACTAGAAGACATTCAAGTGGTTCGGGAGTTTCCCGATGTTTTTCCTGAAGACTTGTCTGTCTTGCCACCAGAAAGAGAAGTCTCATTCACTATAGACCTTGTTCCGGGTGTCGGACCTGTTTCCAAAGCACCCTACAGAATGTCCCCCGCAGAATTAAAGGAATTGAAAGAACAACTTATGGAGCTACTGAAGAAAGGGTTTATCAGACCAAGTACTTCCCCATGGGGAGCACCAGTGTTGTTCGTCAAGAAGAAGGATGGATCGATGAGACTGTGCATCGATTATCGGCAGCTGAACCACCTCACTATCAAGAATAAATACCCACTGCCAAGGATTGATGAACTCTTCGATCAGATTTATGGAGCAAAGTATTTCTCAAAAATTGATCTTCGATCGGGTTATCACCAACTGAGGATCAAGGACGAGGATATTCACAAAACTGCATTCCAAAGCAGGTACAGGTATTATGAATTTACTGTTATGCCTTTTGGACTAACAAATGCCCCTGCAGCTTTTATGCAGCTTATGAATTCCATCTTTAGACCGCATCTGGAAAAATTTATTGTGGTTTTTATCGATGATATCCTGATATATTCAAAGTCTGAAGAGGAGCATGAAGTGCATTTGAGGATAGCACTACAAGTATTGAGGGACAATCAATTACATGCTAAATTGAGCAAATGTGAATTTTGGCTGGAAGAAGTGTCATTCTTAGGACACGTAATTTCAAAGGATGGAATCTCAGTGGACCCCGCAAAAGTCGAAGCGGTGAAGAATTGGGAACAACCGACTAATGCAACAGAAATCAGGAGTTTCCTTGGTCTTGCTGGTTATTACCGGCGTTTTATTAAACACTTCTCGAAGATTGCAGTACCACTCACCAGGCTGACTCGCAAGGAAGTGCCATATGAGTGGAATGAGGAATGTGAACAAAGTTTCTAAATGTTGAAGGACCATTTGACCACTGCTCCAGTCTTGGCCCTTCCTATTGAAAGAGAGAAGTATGAGGTATATACCGATGCTTCCGATATTGGCCTCGGTTGTGTGTTAATGCAACAGGGAAGAGTTATTACGTACTCTTCTAGGCAGTTGAAGAAGCATGAGGAAAACTACCCGGTGCATGACTTGGAGTTGGCCGCGGTAGTATTTGCACTAAAGATCTGGAGAAACTATCTTTACGGAGAACAATTCACAGTATTCTCCGATCATAAGAGCCTCAAATATCTATTCTCTCGGAAGGAGCTTAATATGAGGCAACATCGATGGCTGGAATATTTAATGGACTTTGATTTCACTATTCAGTATCAGCCAGGTAAAGGGAATTCAGTAGCTGATGCCTTAAGTCAGAAGCCGAGAGCCCTCATGGCCAGCTGTATGATACGGGAATGGAAATTATTGGAGGAATTCTCCAGATTAAATATAAGCACGGACCAGAAAGACGGGTGTATTACTCTCTCTCACATGAGTGTGCATCCGGACTTGCTATCCGAAATCAAAAAGTTACAAGATGAAGATCCTGGAATGATTGAAATCAGGGAGAAACTGGATCAAAGGACCGAATTCGGGCTGGCAGTTGATGGAAGACTAATGTTTCAGGAAAGGACATGTGTCCCGGACTGTCCTGAGTTGAAAAGGAAGATTCTAGATGAAGCTCACCGCTCTAGGTATACCATTCATCCTGGAGCAACTAAGATGTACAAATACTTAAAAAGGACTTTCTGGTGGCCGAACATGAAGAGGGAGGTAGCGGACTTTGTGTCTCGCTGTCTCACGTGCCAACAAGTGAGAGCAGAACACCAAAGGCCCACCGGAAAGTTACATCCCCTTGATATTCCCAAATGGAAATGGGAAGGAATTGGTATAGATTTCATCATGGGATTGCCTAAGTCTAGAGGCGGACATGATGGTATTTGGGTAATCATCGACCGACTGACCAAGGCAGCGCATTTCTTGCCAATTAAAAGTCGATGGTCGGTTGATGTTTTGGCCGCATTGTATATCAAGGAGATCGTGAGATTGCATGGAGTCCCAACATCAATCGTGTCTGACGAGACCCTCGCTTCACTTCTCACTTCTGGAAGGGTCTACAACACTCGTTGGGGACGAAGCTCAATTTCAGTACTGCTTTCCACCCCCAGACCGATGGTCAGACCGAGAGAATAAACCAAATAGTTGAAGACATGTTACGAGCTTGCATTATTGACTTTGGCGGAGGTTGGCATGATCATTTGCCCCTAGCCGAGTTTGCATACAAAATAGCTATCAAGCCAGTATACAGATGGCTCCATTTGAAGCCTTATACGGCAGGAGTTGCCGATCTCCTATATGCTGGGATGAAGTTGGCGAGAAGCAACTACTAGGGCCAGATATGGTAAGAAACACAACAAAAAAGGTTGAACTTATCCAAGAAAGACTCAAAGTAGCACAATCCAGACAGAAATCTTATACAGACAATAGAAGAAGGGAATTAGAATTCCAAGTTGGAGACCATGTTTACCTCAAGGTCTCACCCGGTCGAGGAATAAGAAGGTTCGGAGTTAAAGGTAAGCTTACACCGAGATTCATTGGTCCATTCGAAATATTGGAAAGAGTTGGCGAGGTAGCCTATCGTCTTGCTTTGCCTCGACAACTGTCGGAAGTGCACAATGTGTTCCACATTTCCATGCTGAAGAAATATGTGCACGACCCTTTTCACGTCATTGATCATAGTAACTTAGTGATTCAAAAGGACCTCACTTATGAACAGAAGCCGATGAAGATTCTTGATCGAGAGGTCCGAGTCTTAAGAAACAAGACCATTCCCATGGTAAAAGTGCAATGGAACAAATGCTTGGAGCAAGAAGCCACATGGGAAACTGAAGAATCTATGCGAAGGAGATATCCGGAATTATTCTAAACCGTAAGTACTCTATACCCTCCATGTCTCCATTCACACAATTGAATTTGGGGACCAAATTCTTTTAAGTGGGGGAGGGTGTAGCACCCCTGAAAATTTTAAAAGAATAAGATAAATTTCAAATAAATAAAATCTATTTGTGTAAATTTGGTCAGGAATTAAAAAAAATAAAAATTCGATAAATAGAAAATAACCCAAACTGATAATGGGCTTTGCGTTTAAAAGATATAAATGGGCCAAAATGAAATAACGCCTTTCATTAAGGCGCTAATTTATCTCGAGAAAATTCGGAAGAAAAAGATGCCCTTCACCTGGGCGCTATTTAGAATAGTAACGCCCGTGTATATGGGCGCTAATTCATACCAAGAAAATTAACGGCTAAATATAGAAAAGAAAATAACACTTTTAGCATGGGCGCTAATTCGTACGAAGGAAATTGGAAATAAAGCGGCATATAGAAAAATTAAGAGACGACCTAGGTTAAGGCGCTACTTAATAAAAAGATGCCCTCTTTTAAGGTGCTACTTAATGTGAAAACGCCTTTGTCTCAGACGTCTTTTCCCTGAGAGTTAAATAAGGAAAACCATGCTCGGTCGAGGCATGGCTGGTGTTAGATTTCCCTTTAATGTCTAATCACGTCGACGCCTTGCATGGGGAGTCTAGGGTTTTTACAACTTCATATGGCAAGCGGCTGTGGATAAGGAAGGGTGAGCAGATCACGGAGCAACGTATGGAAGGTTTCAAGCCTTGCATTAGATGACATCCGACCCCTCCTAAGGTTCTCCTTTCGTATAAATAAGCCTCCTCGTCGAACGGGCAAACCTTGCTGTTGCCATCCGAAGGATTCCCTACTGCTACTTCGTTCAACATCCCCTTGCTGTGCTGACGTGCAAGAAGAGGCTCCATCCTCTTCCTCTTTCTTCTGTTGCTGCGGACGTGAGGAAGCGGCAGAAGCTCTTCATCCTCAACCTCCTCCTGCGGTCGTGTTGACAGCAAGAAGGAGCCAAGGCTTCTTCCTCCTCTTCCTGTGGACTGCAACGTGAAAGGCGGAGCATCTTCCTCTTCCTCCTTCAAGATCTTCTTCGTCCGGCGGCTGCTCTGTTTGAAACAGAGTACCGTAAAAGCATCAAATTCTTCTTCCTATACCACATTCTACACATCAAAAGGTAGGTTTTCTCAAGAATTGTAGCCCCAAACCGTCTTAATAACATGATGATAATATATGTATTTCATGCACATCGTTTTACTGCGTTTTATGAAGTTTTCTGTGAAATATGTAAGAGGCGACTCTGACCAGGGCGCTAATTCAAGAACTGACGCCCGACAGAGGAGGCGTCAATTTCAGATAATTAGTAATTACCTATGTTAGAAATTGAATATCTATGAAACCATAAATCTAATTTAATGCATGATCATAGATTTGAAATCCTAGTATTTTTCTCGTCCTATCCATATAATTGTTCCCTGCAAATTATTTATCATGAAAATTCGTTACTATTCATATCCTTGGAAAAACATTGTGAATTAACGACCCTCAGTAGGTCGTCTTTTATGAAAGAGACGCCCCTGGCTAGGGCGCGTTTAACCAAAATTACAGAATAAAGAACGTCTCAGCAAAAATAGAAATTTAAATGGACGACGGTTACAGAAGTCGTCAAATGTCAAAATAACGACCCAGAGAAGGGCGTTAATTTACTAAGTAGTGACTTGTGTTAAGACGTTAATTTCCTGTGTACATATATATGCTGTTTACTGTTAACCGAGGGTTTTATATAAATATATATGTATATATATAGGCACTATATTCTATTCCGTGAGTATAGTCCCACGTTCCACGATGTTTTATCGATTACCCCTCAATTCTCGGTGACATACAAGCTCTCCATTAGACATTCCGTTCCTTTGGACTAGCAAGTTAGTCGTGGAGACCTCCGTAAGACTCCTCGAGCCTTGGATTCCCTCAAGGCCGACTGAGCAGGTTGTACCATAAAAACCTATTACACTATTTTGCCGTGTCACTCTATAGAAACATGGTATACCGGCCCTCATGATATGCTATGTGGATATCATGGGAATATTCTTAATGGGATGAGGACATCATGCCATTAATATGCTGTTCTTGTGGACCTCAATTCTATATAAAAAGGGGTGACCATCTACGTATGGGCACTTACTTGATATGGTACCCGATTGGGGAACCAATTCCACCCAGTTTTATGATACGCGTGTTTATACCATTATTATTGTTCTTCTACATCAAGTTCATATTTTTGAACTCTATTCTCTCAAGATCTATCTTGAATATCCATAAACTTTTTCATTCCATATTGGCTATACACAAAAGTGGATGTCAAAATACATGATCAATGCCTGCGCATATAGGGCCCGATCTGGTCCTGGGAGGAGCACCCGAAAGTACTTGTGCCCATGGGAGTTATATTGATCACGGTGTGGCATTGCACCGAAGTACTTGCTTGAATCTACGACACTCCACTACATCTCTATCTCTCTCTCACGTGCTAGACTTGATTGACTTGACATGACTTGCGTGGCCCGGAATGGGCAAAGTACTTGCTTGCTAATAGCCATTATCTCATGACATGAAAGACTTTATTGATATACTTGGTACTCGTTCAAATACTTGAAATCTTGAATACTTGAAGTTTCCCTATCTTGGATCAACAGTTATTTCCTCTCGTTATCATGTTCAATTGCATAGCACTTCATTTTTACATGATTGACGTGCTAGACTTGTATTTTTATTTGAAAAAGGTAATTACTTAAACCAGTTGCTAGTTCTTGAGATATAATTCCTACTGAGCATTCGCTCATCAAGTTCTTTTCCCCAACTTTTCAGGTAATGCAGACCCTGACTCGGACTCGGATGGGCAGGAGCAAGAGTGACGAGCGTAGAACCTACAAGCGTCATGCCATTGCACTCTATCATGTCATGTCGTCCCTAGTTTATTATTGGAGTCTTGTTATTGGAACTTATGTCATTGCAAGAATTGTAATAATTAAGGCTTGAGGGCCTAATTAGACTTGTTAAGTCCTGGAGTTGTGACATTGTTTATTGGATTTAAGTCATTGTCAAGGGTATCAGTATTTGGTCTTATTTTAAATTCTTATCTTATTGCCCACTCTATTTTGATGTCGAAATTCTACTTGCTCTGATTGACATGATTGATATAAACTCGTCACGTTCTCCCGGGTTCCTTCCGCGCTCGGGGCGTGACATGAAATCAGCATCAAGCCCTCTTTCTTTTGATATATAAAGCCCCAATTTTCATAGACCATGCTTAGAGTATTTCGTGTTTGAGTAGAAGCATGCTAACAATTAGATTTTCTAGTGTTCTTCCTAGATAGGTTGTGATTCTATTGATTTTTCGGTAAATTTCGTGTTCCAAACTCTTGTATTATGACCCTAGTATGTCTATCAAGAACCCAGGAGCTTGGGGTTAAGATCCCAGCCCAATTAGACCCCAATTGGGTGAGCTTTCATTGATTTCTAAAGTCACGTTCGGTTCTGTGAAGGCAAGGGTCGACCCATGGGGTCGACCCATGCTCAAGCAGATTTTGACTGCCCGAGGGTCGACCCATGGGGTCGACCCATCTAGCACCGTGCGGGGGTCGACTCATGGGGTCGACCCACACAGCGGGCAGGTGGGGGTCGACCCATGGGGTCGACCCACACGGCAGAAATTGTGGGGGTCGACCCATTCCGCAGACAGAAGTCTGTCTTGCAGGGGTCGACCCCAGGGGTCGACCCATCACACAGGAAGACCCTGGTTTTTCCAAGGGTCGACCCAATGGGTAGACCCATATCCCAGCAGACCTGTTTTAGTTGTTTTTTGACCTGAGGATCGATCCGGACCGTTAGGGGATAGACCCATTCAACCTAGTCCAATTGAAAACTATATTTTTGGGGAACCAGTGACCCATGCATGTAACCCTATGATCTCAAGTTACAATGGTCCCTACATTCAATCATAGTGTAAAAACATTTCGATGACTATCTTCACTTCAACGCACACAATGGTTAATTAGAAACCCACATGATTAGTGGTTAATTATGTAACTAAATTTCTGTTAATTGCATGTTGTTCATTCCTACGCGATCTTGTTCATTCTCTTTATCATCTTGAATCATCTTTTTGGCAATTTGAGTTAACGAAACACTTAATCCTTGGTAAATTGACATGAAATTAGGATTCATATGATTATTAGGTTGCTGGTCAGCCACTTTACTCCTATAGAACAGCGGCCAACATATGACCGCATATCCGTAATACGGCCCAGTATGGACCGTATGTCTTGTTCATGGGTCTTAATGTCTTTTGGACATGAGCGGCCCATAATGCACCATTCATACCGTAGAGCTGCCCACTGTCAGCCGTTCTTTCTTGACCTCCTGGACTGAGTTTTGGTCCAGTTCTTGTAATGCGGCCAGTAGTAGCCGTATGTCCTGTCACACGGCACAGAAGTGACCGTATGCCGAGTTTTTGATTTGATGAATCCAAGGACAAGTTAGTCCTTAAATCTCATACTTATGGATAGTAATTCCTCTGATTAATTGGCCACGAATTTGACTAAATGTCTAGACGGATCTTGGGATCTTGTATCCAATAAATCAATGCCAACGCATCATAAGGGCCCGGTCTGGTCCTGGGGAGAGCGCCCGAAAAATTAGTGAGCCCATGGGATGTTATAATGACATGGTGAGGCATTGCAACGAGTGCATGACTAGCTTGTTGTCTATGATAGAAAAACTCTTGTTACTCTTGTTACTTGATCGTGCTTGACTTGTTATCTCTTGTTACTTGCTAGTGGCCATTCCTCGTTACAGTTCTTGTTACACTTGTACATGTTATTCTTGTTAAATTCTAGTTATCTTATATTTCTTGACCTTGCAAGATCTTTTATTACGTTGTTTCATTGTATCGTCATTTATTTCTTTTATTAGCATGGCATATGAAAATGTTATTAAATTATTAATCACGTAAACTTGTCTGTTATTTCCTACTGAGCGTCAGCTCATAGTTGTTGTTTCCCCCCTTTCCAGGCTGTTCAGGTGATGATGCGCATACCGATGGGGAGGGGTAGGAGTGATACTTTTGAGAGTACTTGTTAGTAGATGCCGAGTTGGCATAGTTGTTTACACTAGTTATTTCTTAGAGTTGTGTTAGTACTTTATTACTTTTGGAATCAGTTATTGTATTAGAGTCGGTTTGGAAGTTACGTTTGATCGTGTTTAAACAGTTGTTGGTTATTGTAATAAATTTGGAATCTTCTTGATCAATAGATTCACATCTTTCCATAGCACTTGTGTAATTGTTTAGTTTAGAATATTTATTTGATTTCTAGCTAGTTTCTAACTGTACGACCCGATATTCCGCGTCGGGGCGTGACAGCTAGACTGGTGCCGGCGTAGAAGGGCCCGTGCTCCCATGGCGATGGGAACGAGGGCAGGAAATCAGCCCCCGCGGATGCCTGGCGGTGATTCCGAAGAGCTGAGCTGGCTGGTTGACTGAGAATCGTAGACTGGGAGAACTGGCCGGTTGAATCCTTCACGGGGGAGGACCGCCTTATTGATAGTAGCTGGGACGTGCGCCTTAGTCTGGCTGGCGCGCGAACTCGTGCTCTGGTGCATAATATAGCTTCATGTGTTTGCCGTTGAGAGGCGGGAACGGTCTATGACCTTTGTGATCGACGACCGTGTATGCCCCACCCTCATAGACATTTTGGATGATGTATGGACCTCGCCAAATTGGCTGTAGTTTTCCACTGGAGCGCCCTGCCATGACCTCTTTTTCCTTGATCATGACAAGGTCGCCTTGCTTGAAAGCTCACTGTTTGACGAGCTTATCGTAGGCCCGAGCCATGCGAGCCTAATATACTTGCAGGTGTTTGTAGGCTTCGAGTCGCTTGCCTTCTAGATCGGCGAGCTCTTCTAGCCTTCTCTGGTACTCGTCTTCATCAGGGCCGGCAAGGCCGATGTGGATTGCCACACGGTAAGAAGCTAACTGGATTTCAATGGGGATAATTGATTCCGTCCCATAATCTAGGGAGAATGGCGAGCACCCCGTGGGGGTTTTGTAGACCGTCCGGTAGGCCCATAATGCTTCGAAGACCTTTTCACCCCAGTCACATTTTCGGTGGCTAACCATCTTAGCCAGGAGCTTATAGAAGGTTTTGTTGAAGGCTTCCGCCAAACCGTTAGCCTGGGGGTTGTAGACCGAAGAGGCTCTCCATTCGATGTGGAATTTGGCCGCTAACTGGTATACGGCCTTATTCTTGAAGGGTGTCCCGTTGTCGGACACTATGCGATTGGGAGTACCGAATCGGTATATGATGTTGTGCCGGTCGAATCTAGCAACGATTTCGTCGGTAACCTCTCACAAGGGTAGAGCCTCCACCCAACGAGAGAAGTAGTCATTGGCGAACATGATGTATTTATGGCCCTTAGAAGATGGCGGGAAAGGCCTTGTAATGTCCATGCCCCACTCAGCGAATGGCCAAGTGGGGGCTGTAGGGCGCAGTGGGTTAGGAGGTCTTCTGGGTACTGGGCCAAAGGCTTGGCATTGATGGCATGCACAGGCATACTGGATGTAGTCCACGTACATGGTTGGCCAGTAGAAACTTTTGAGCTTGATGTTGTGCTTCATCCTATCTCTGGCCTGGTGCGCACTGCACAATCCGGAGTGGACCTCCTGCATGATGGCTCGAGCCTCCGCCAGAGAGACGCATCTCAGGAGAATCGACTTGTCCTTCTCGTGGATGAGTCGGTATAGGGAGTCGCCGATCAGCTCGTAAGAGGTTACTCGGCAGAGTAGCTGGACCCTTTGAGCTCGGTCAGGGGGAAGCCACCCTTTCTTGAATTTGATAATGGGCGTACGCCAATCATCTTCTTCTGGAGGTGTGCTTTGGTCAAGGTCGTGGACCTCGTAGATGGTGAGACCGGTGTCGCCTTCGAGTGAGCTCGGCATCAGCCTTTTGTGCTTGATGACGATGTCGATCTCATCCTCGGGTGGAAGCTTAATGGCCACGGCCAATTTTGCTAAGGCATCTGCCTGAGCGTTGCTGCTTCTGAGAATGTGTTCTATTTCAAAGAAATAGAACTTCTAGGTTAGTCTGGTGACAGCGGTATGGTATGGAACCAACTTTGGCTTTCGCACGTCATAAATGTCGAGGACCTGCCGGACTATCAGCTGAGAGTCCTCGTAGGCTTTGAGGCATTTAATGCCCATGTGGAGAGCCATCTGGAGCCTAATGAGTAGAGCTTCATACTCGGCTTCATTGTTGGTCAGGGACTTCATAAGGGTGCAGGAGTTATACAAAACTCCGCCCTGAGGAGTCAGGAAGACTATGCCGGCACCTGCCGTGGTGGCTGGATCCTGGTTGCTCTGGGTGATCCCTCGGGAAGCACCATCAAAGTAGAGCTCCTAGCAAGGCACGCTGGTTGCGAGAGCGCTTTGTTGCCAATAATGCAAGACATCTCCTCTTTGTTCAACTGGTTGTTGTGATTGAGCTGCAAGGGACTCCTTGTCCGGGAGCTCCGAGTTGAAGGGTGAATCATTCGGCACTGGATGGGCTGCCAAGAGTTCAGCCATACCTTGTCCTTTGATTACTTTTCTGCGGACATAGGTAATGTCGTATTCCATCAACAGGAGAGCCCACCTCCCCAGTCTGCCTGAGAGGACAGGTCGTCGAAGAAGGTATTTCAGAGGGTCGTGCTTGGATATAAGCTCGACTTGATGGGACAAGAGGTAATGCCGCATCTTTTTAACTGCGAACACCAGTGCCAGGCAAACCTTTTCCATAGGGGAGTAGCGGTATTCGGCACCGATTAACTTCCGGCTGAGGTAATAGAGGGGTTGCTCTTTACCTTCTTCATTGATTTGTGCCAACAGAGCTCCTAGCGAAGCGTCCATGGCGGCAATGTAAAGGATGAGGGGTTTACCCTTGATTGGTGCCCCCAGGACTGGGGGAGTAAGGAGATACTCCTTGATTTGCTCAAAAGCCGCATGGCATTCCGAGTCCCATGTAAACGGGGCGTCTTTCTTTATTAGCTTGCTGAAAGGCGCGCATCGACCGGAGAGGTTAGAAATAAACCTCCGAACGTAGGTTAGCCTGCCTTGGAAGGACCTGAGCTCTGTGATGGTGCTGGGTGGTGGAAGCTCCCGGATCGCTTTGATCTTGCTGGGATCCACCTCGATTCCTCGGTATCTGACGATGAAACTGAGAAATTTGCCACTGGATATGCCAAAGACGCATTTCAGGGGGTTCATCTTGAGCCCATATTGCCGGAGACGCTCGAAGACTTGGCGGAGGTCGCGCAAATGGTCTTCTCTCCTTTTAGTCTTGACGACGAGGTCGTCCACATAGCATTCGACGATGTTGTGCAGCATCTCATTGAATATTTTAGTCATGGCCCTTTGGTAAGTAGCACCAGCATTCTTCAAACCGAAGGGCATGCGCTTGTAGTTGAAAATCCCCTTGGGGGATCTAAAGGCTGTGTGATTCTTTTTTTTGAGGGACATCCGAATTTGATTATAACCGGATGACCCATCCATGAAAGACAAGGCTTCATGGCCGGTTGTCATATCGACCATCGTTTCTGTAATCGGGACTGGGAAGTCATCCTTCAGACAGGCTTTGTTGAGGTCCCGAAAGTCGACACAAATGAGGACTTGACCATTTTTCTTCTTGACTAGGACTATGTTGGCGAGCCAGATCGGATAGATACACGGCTCGATGAAGTTGACCTCCGCCATTTTATGGACTTCGGTCGAGACTTGAAGCTCCAGCTCATGGCGCATGTGCCGCTGCGGTTGCTTGACCGGAGCGACCGAGGGAGAAATGGCCAGATTGTGCTCCGCCACGGAGGGGTCTAGCCCTGGCATCTCCTTGTACGTCCAGGCGAAGCAGTCCTTGAACTCGAGCAGTAGTTGCTTGTAGTCCTGCTTCTCTGCCTTGGTAAGAAGAGCAATGATGAATGTAGGCTGCAGGGCGTCATCGTCGCCCAGGTTGATCTCAACGAGCTCATCCACGGTCGCCTGGCCGCCGTCCTCCAGCTCGGGAGGAGAGGGTTGAAGGTCGATGAAATCCTCATCATCGGTGTCGGCTTCATGTATCTCTTGGTTCTCGAAGTCACCGATTGATGCTGAAGGGATCGGAGAGCAGTTGTCGCTGGGGTCCATCAAGGATTGATATGGACCGCCGGTTCCTGGCCAGCGGTTGTCAACTGGGGCTGCTGAGGTTTCTCCGGGGTTGCCTGGCTGAGCTGGCAATCTTTTGCAGCTAAGACCAGCAAGATCCCCCCCCTCAGGAGGGTTTATTGTACTGAGTCCCTCGACTAGCTAAGAGACTGGAGAAGCTTCTCCCGCCCCTTTGTCTTGGCAGGGAGGCGAAGAAGGTCCCCCGACAGCCTGAGCTGTGGTTCTAGCTTTGGCGGAGATCGGGATCAGGATTTCCTCTCCCTCATCCTCGGAGCTATCGAATTTGGCTTCGACTCTTGTTTGGTCGTTGGCTGGTAGTGCTAAGCCTACGACGTTGACTGCGTAGTGGACGCGGAAGTCTGGGTCCTGGTCGTAACCAACCCCCCTGGTATCCTTATGGAAGGACGGGGGTTGTCCCCGGCCCTGGGAAGGGTCCCACAGTCGACAGAAGTATCTTTGTTGGGCAGCGGTTTGCCACAGGGGAATGTGTTGTTTCAAACACATTTCTTGAATATGCGGCGAGAGGTCGCCCTACACCTAAACTGCTTCAGGGGTATCGTCGGCTTCCCTAGACCAGCCGAAGTCATCATTCGGCGGGGCTTGAGGGACCATGTCTCCTTTGTAGAAGACAATGGGTTTGTCCCTGTTAGCCTTCTTCTTGTTTTGGCGTTGTCGCTTGAAGGTGACAATGAAGGTCGTCAGCGACTCGACGCTGTGCTCCTCGGATGCACATGGGAGCTGGATGCAGTCTGGTGGCAAGCATATACTCTTGCCAATAGCTCGGCTAATGAGATTAGCCTCGAAGTCGATCTGGCGCCTCTCAGGGTGATTTGGGGTTGACTTGGAGCTGAGGCGCAGCCGGTGAAGCTTGGCCTTTTCCTCATCAACAGAGAAGAGATCATCATCATCTTCCTCTGTGAGCCAGCCATTGCTTTTGCTCTTGATCACGGAATATGGACTAATCCCCTTGAAATAAAGCGTAGCGTCGGCTAGGTTACATTCTGCCGGTGTGAACGGCGACAGGTCTGCAAAGACCTTATGTTGCTCTCTGTTCTTGGCATATTTGATGCATTGGTGGAGAGTCGATGGGACGACCCAATTTTCATGGAGCCAGGGTCTACCCAATAGCATCTTGTAAGACGTGTTGGAGTCGATGATGTAGAATGTCGCCTTAGATGTAAAATCATCAAGCACCAGATCGATGTCCACCTGGCCGAGGACGTCCTCGGTGTTCTGGTTGAAGCTAGATATCTTGACCGCCTGGACCTTCTGGAGGTATGGGGTCAGATATAAAGACTTGAATGTCTTGAGCGGCATGATGTTGGCTGTGGCACCAGCGTCCACTAGGATCCGGTTTACATCATGCCCGTTGATCTTCCCCTTCATGTAAAGAGGACGGTTGTGGCACGGAGGAGAAAGCAGCATGTCTTTCTCCGTGAAAGAGATGGTGGTTGCGAAGGCTCCATAAGCAGTGGCCTTCATTTCCGTGGCATGTGCTTCATAGACTTCCGGCTCTTGGAGTATTTTGATAAGGGTTTCCCTTAGATCCTTACTCCAAGCGATGGCTTCCCAAATTGAAATACTGGCAGGGAAACAGTTCATCTGGTAGAGGACCTTCCGGTCAGCTCGGGCTCGAGCATCCTCCAGAGAGGGTAGTATGTCAGGCTGAGCCTTCTGTGAGCTGCCGCGCTGTTCCCCGTCGAGAAGTTGCACTGCCTTGCCCTTACCACCGAGATCAGATTGACCTTGATCACCAGCGGATTCTTGAAACAGGTATGCCAATGACGGCTCTTCTAGGGGTGATTGTCGGGTTGGCTCGTCCTTGCCAGACGGTCCCGCTTGCTCTGCTGCAGAAGCCGGTACTGGTGCAGGGGCTGGGAGACTAGAAGTACTCTCGTCAATGCTAGAGGATCGAAAATGTCGGGTCCATTCCGGAGTTCTACTTCCGGGATGGGAGCCGGTTCCTCTCCTCGAAAGAGGATGATCCGCTCCGGGTCGAAGAGTGGACGGGTGAGGAGGTAGCTCAAGAGTTCTCCCACGACCTTTGCCACGTCCCCGGCCACGACCGGTGTGTTCTGGAGCTGGCTGTAGCCCAAGAGGGGCAACAGTTCTTTGTCTTGTCCGGGAGGCTACTGGCTCGCCTCACCGAGAAGCATTGATATTGTCAGGAGGTGGAATGGCCACCATGTTGCAGGTGCAGCGCCGGAACATTTCTTCCAGCTGCTCTGTGGTGATCTCTTTGTCTATATAACACAAGGAGAGCTCATCAGGGATCACGAGTCTTTCGCCGTCCTTGAGCTTTTGGATCATCTCTTGGACCCAATTTTTGAGGCGAGCTCATTTCTACATCTCTTCCCACGGGATGTAGCTGTCGAGTGGGAGAGCCCCGGTAGGATGAGGAGGAACGTGTTCCTCAAGGTCATCAATGAGCCGCTGGAGCCTTTGGAGAGGTGTTGGCTCAGCCAGATTTTGTAGGGCGGCTGCTTGTTCAGCCTGTTTCTTGAGCCGCCTTCTGAGGTTCTTCCTCCTATTTTTCTCTTGTCTCTTGGCGATTGCAGTCTCCAAGGGGGTAGGAGGGAGAGGTGCTGGAGCCGGAGTTGATAAGTCCTGAAGAGGATATCTCTGATCTGATACCTTTGTAGGGCGAGGTCGATGACTCTTCATCACCCGAATTTTGATCCAGGCGCCTTTCGCTTGTTGTATCTGGAAGGTGGCGTTGATCGCCTGCTCGATTACTTCGAGCGGTAATTCCTGGTATGCTGGAATACTGGGACTGGCGTCCGAAGATGTATGCGTGGTTTGATGCCTTACCCGCGGTGGCGACGGGAGCCTACGAGGAGTTGGTAGGCTAGTGCTGGCGTCCGAAGACGTATGCGCGGTTTGATGCCTTAGCCGCGGTGGCGACAAAGATGTCTTCTGCTGAGCCGGTACGTTAGGATCGGTATTGGAGGACATATGCGCGGTTTGACGCCTTACCAGTGGTGGCGGTGGCTTCTGTTGAGAAGCGGACAGAGAGGGGCACTGGTCGTGCTGCTCCTTAGCCTTGCCTTTGTAACCATGCTGAGAGCTAGGCCTAGCGACGACTGAGAGCGTCGCAGGACATTATCGCTCTGCACAGTTGTCCCGACTTTGCGGAATGAAGAAGCCTTGTGGCGGTGGGCCCGCCACTTGAAGCGAAGCCGCTGAAGACTCCGAAGATGTTTTCTTCGTACTCCGGATTGTGTCAACAGGTAGGTGGGGTAGACCCGACGCCCCATCCGCTGAAGAGGTACACCGAGACTGAGGCGGAGACTCACCCTATTTTTGCTTTCCCTTCCTATCCGCGACTGTCGGCGATGAAGATAGGGTAGGTGGAGGACGAGAAAGATCCAAAGAGCTTGTCGTTGTCTCGCCCACCAGAGTGTCCTCTCGGTCGAGAAGGACTCGGAGGAGCCTGGCAGTGTCTTCTTCAAAGAAAGGGAGAGACTTCAGCTCCCGCCAGGATCGCCACCTTACGGCCAAGGTGGCTAGGGTTGACTGGTTAGGTGCTGATGTCTGGGAGCCCTCAAGGGCCGGAGGAGTAGGAGAATGGATGACGTTGACCGAGAAGTTAGTCGGCTCCGTCTCTTGACTGGCATCCTACTCTCTACGCCTTCGCAGTCGCTCGAGCGCCTCTTGGTTGTCTGTCCGGAACTCAAGCTATTCCGGAGGGTGCTGGTAAGGCAGCCCGTGCCCATTTTTTTGAGGAGAGTCTGGCCGCTCTGACGTATCCCTGGCAATGCTTAGGGTCTCTTCGACAGCTTGCCGAAGCCTGATGAGCGACACAGAGTTTCCTTCCGCATCGATCTTCTCCCATTGGATCTGTTCCTGGATGAGGTATTGAACTTCCTCACAGGACTCAATCGGGTGGCAGATTCTAGCGTGAAAGGGGCAGTCTTGGAGGTGACTACGATCCCAATGGGTGTAGTCGGCAGGCGAGTCGCGGGGCATGATTTTCCCCCTCTCGACGAGGATATCGAAGAGTCACCGGGTTCTCTCCCTGGGGAAAGAGAGAGGTCTCTGATCGTGCCAAGGTCTCCACCCTGGGTACCAAATCGAACGTTCCCTTCGATTAGCCCTGGGCTCCTTTGACTCATCATCAGAGAGAGAGAATGCGGCCATCATGTGGATGACATTGGCCGAGGGGTGAGCCACGCGTGCTGCCTTAGCTGGCCGGGCCCACGTGTGTGGTCGCGGGGGATCGACGTGACCGCTCTTCATTTTGACAAGACCGTCTCGGATCAGCTTCTGTGCCTGAGTCTTGAAGATGTAGCAATCTTCAATTGAATGGCCCAGCATATGATGATACAAGCAATAATTGGGATCGCCAGTCTTCAGGGCCTCGTCCGGCTTGCGGATTTCTGGCAGTTCGACGATTTTCTGATCCATTGAGAGGTCGAAGAGCATCTTCGTGTGTTCCTTCTTGAAGGAGAAGGGTGTCTTCATACGCTCCGAGAAGGAAGGAGCAGCCAGCTTATCTGCTGCCTTTTTGTCAGAGCTACTGGATTCGGCCCCTTTACTGGCCTTGGCGGGGGTAAACTCTATGATATTCACCTCCTTACCAGGCTGGCGTTCTCGCGCTTGTTTACCCTTTGCTGCAGTATAGCTTGGGTTGTCGGTGAAGAACATCTCTATTTCGGCGACCGCCGAATTGAGCTGGTCGAAGCCTTTAATATTGGTGCCGAGAAGCTTTTCGCTGACCTCGGCCGCCAGACCTCGATGACATATAGTGATGGCGTCCTCTTGGATGGGTGGATTGACACACCTCATGCTGAGGTCTCGCCATTTTTTGATGAAGTCAAGGGCACTCTCGCCCTTTTTCTGCTGAAGAGAACAGAGTTCGGCTAAGGAGACCTTTCGCTCGGCCATTTGAAAGCGATCGAGGAACATCTTTTGGAGATCGGCCCAGTCGATGACTAAGGTAGGCTTCAGGCGGGAATACCATTGAAAGGTCATTCCCGTAAGGGAAGTGGCGAAGTAGCGGAGGAGGTATGATTCGTCCAACGGTAACTCGCCCATGGCCGTAACATAGTAGGCCAAGTGCTTATGTGGCGACCCCTGCCCATCAAATTTTTCCAGCTTCGGGGGCTTGGAGTACTCTGGAGGAAGCTTCTTGAACTGGGGGTGAAGCGGGTAGGGTACACTGTAGAGATCTACCGTGACCGCCCCTTCGCCATACTGGGCGAGCTTTGTCTCAACAATGCGTTCGATCATTTGGCATTGTGCCAGGAGATTTTCTGGCACCGGCCTGTTGGAGGCTCGTGGTTGAACCTCAACCGGGGGCGTGCCAAACCCAGTTCCCAACGGGGTTCGGGCAACCGCCGCTGAGGTGTTGGCAGCATCGCGGACTACCGGGGGTGCCGGTGCCTCGGCCTGAGGCCTAACTGGTTGCTGAAGATGAAGGTCCCGTTCTTGGAGGAGGTCCTGCAGGAGGGCCTTCAGATGCTGGTTCTCCTTCATAAGAGTGTCGAGGGTCACTTGTTGAGCCTCATTCGTAGGAGGGTCGTTGTTGACCGGCTCTGCGTTGATAGGAGGGTCGCGGTCTTCTACCGGGACTTCTTCTGCACGTTCTGACGCCTGCGGTCCGGCAGACGTGCCGATGTGACCTGTTAGGGGAGGCGGAGGAGCCTGGTGGCGCGGCCTCTTGAAGTGGGACAGAGGCTGGTTCAGGTCGTCAGGCTGGGTGTCCGGTGGTGTAACACGCGAACACTCGAACCGCATCATTGATAAACCGGGCCATCCGCTTCCTTCGCGAGTGTCGCTCGGGGCGGACATGCGTCCCTAGTCTGTCAAAGACCGAGATGTGTTGCGGAGGGGGCTCACTCCCGACGTCAGCCGGAGGAGAACCCTGGACATGTTGCCGGAGGGTCCGAGGATGGGCTCGCCTTTGCCTCTGCTTAGTTACGCGGGGGACATTGGATGACTGGGCGTCGTTAGACGATGCTACTGTGAGGCTAGTCGCACCCCGTCTGATGCCGCGTCTGAGTGCTCGCAGGGGGTTGGTGATATGCGCCCTTCGAACGGCTTGAGCTTCTTCTGGGGTGACCCAGATTCTCCTCAAGTCAAGTTGCTGATCTCCCTTGTCGCCACTTTTCCGACAAGTTGTCTTGGGAGGCCTTGCGCCTGGCTGCGGTGGGTGCCCCCGGGCTACCGCCGAGGAACCCGCTCCTTTGAGCTTCACCCCATCCTCTCATGTTTGACGCAAGAGGTCAAAATGATTGGAAGTGAGGATGGTGGGAATGGTCCATTCCTAGGGTATGATTGGTTCACCCCCATCGAGACGGATCCGCAAGTCACCGATAAGGACCGTCTTGCCGAAGTTGCTAGTTGCAGTAGCGAGTCACCTGCCTCTACGGCCATGGCGACGCTTCTTCTGAGGAGCGGAGGAAGACTCCGCCCCAAGATGGTAGATCGAGAAGACCCGGCTTGGAGCGACCGGCAGCGTGAAGCCGCCAGTCTGAAGTGCTGGGATCGGCCCCCGGGATAAGTAACCTGCACCGAGAGTCGATGGCTGGGCGACTTGGGTGTAAGCCTTCGCCCGCGCCGATAGGAGTGTCGCCGCTGCTCGAGATGAAGCTCTTGCACCGGGAAGCGATGTCGTTGGAAGCGCTGAGGTGCCGACGCCCCTGGGTCAAGGACACATTGTAGGTGCCGGTATAGTTTGGGCTCAGGTCGGGAGGCCCGAGGAAGGTGCTGAAGAACATTGCCCCCGGGGTGGAAGACCCACGGGGAGAGCCGCTTCAACTGGAGCTCGGGACCGAGGTCCAGAGTGCAATATCGGGGAGCCACAAACTCGGGGCTGTGAGCCCGTGTCGAGTGTCGGCCTTGCTGGGATTCGGAGTCGGAAACCCGATGCAGATGCTGGGGAGCCATAGACCCTGGGCTGAAAGCCCGTGTCGGGTGCCGGCTTTGCTGGGGCTCGGGGTTGGAGACCCGAGGAAGATGTTGGGAAGCCGTGGACCCGGGGCAGGGATCCCGTGTTGGGTGCCGGCTTGGCTGGAGCTCGGGGTTGAAGACCCGAGGAAGAGGCTGGGAAGCCGTGGACCCGGGGCAGGGAGCCCGTGTTGGGTGGCGGCTTGGCTGCTGGAGCTCGGGGTTGAGAACCCGAGGAAGAGGCTGGGAAGCCATGGACTCGGGGCAGGGAGCCCGTGTTGGGTGCCGGCTTGGCTGGAGCTCAGGGTTGAGGACCCGAGGAAGAGGCTGGGAAGCCGTGGACCCGGGGCAAGGAGCCCGTGTTGGGTGCCGGCTTTGCTGGAGCTCGGGGTTGAGGACCCGAGGAAGGTGCTGTGATAGTGACCGAAGTCCGGGGCGTGGGGCCCGTGTTGGAGATCGGACGAGGCTGGCCTCGGGGGCTGATGTTCACCAGGGCCGGCGTTGATATAGGGGCCCTGTAGGGTCCTGCAGTGACAGTCCGGTGCCCGGCACTCGGGCGGGACACTGGTGCTGGGGGTGCGCATGGCGCGCTAGCCGTGGGGGCCACTGGAGAAACTGGAGTTGGCTGATAGGCAGCCACATGGATCACACCCAAGAAGTAGGGTGATCCGATAATCGGGGTGAAGCTGCCAAAAGCGATCGGCGTAGCCAAGTAGCCCACCCGGGCATCGGTGGCAATAACGTTGAGGCGGTAGGTAACGGCCGCCATGGTTGCAGGAGAGCTGAGTGCTGCGGAGGCGACGGTCGCTGACAGTCGCCGAGAGTGGTCCGACGATCGGAACGTGAACCGGAAGCTGCTGGGGAATGCGGGCACGAGTACCCTCCTCTACCTCTCCTGCAAGGACAGGGAAAGGGCACCGGGCTTCAGGGCTGGCACCGACTTTTCTTCAGTAAAAAGAAGGAAGGGGGGAGATGTCGCACCGGGCGTGCCATCCTCTCTATTGCGTGCATTTTTTTTTCATGCCGATTAACCGGGGTGAGAGAAGGAATACAACGGGGAAATAAAATACGGGAGCTTGATGTATCTCGGGTATCCTCCTTACGGATGCATGCCTCTCACGGTGGTATCAGGCACTCTCCTTTCACAGAAAGTCGGAGAGGGTCGAATGGCATGGAAGTGTCGGGATAAGGGTTAACCGGACAAGATGCGGGCGTGCCAGTCGATCTCTCAACAATCACTCATGGAACCAATGTTTGACCAGGGAAGCGCCACCAGGGCGCGGCACGTGGGCTCGGGTGATTGGGTGACACGTGGAGAGAAGGGGTTCCACGGGTGAGAGTGTGTAGGCGATTGCGGGAATCGTGTACAGGACATCTTTCCCCACTGCCCGCAAGCAACCGGTGTTTATTTACATCGGATTGAATCCGAATACCTTCGTTCCATGCTGAAGAAAAGTCTGTATATGTGTCTGAAGCCGTGGGCAGAGGGCTGGGGGCATTCAGCTGCTAGGGGTACGTGTTGGACTGAGGGGTGTTTGCTGGGGGTTAGGGTGTCAGGCACGGATGCTGAGGAGACTGAAGGCCGGGACGTGGGTGCGAGAGCACTCGTCCAATCGGCGGGTTGTGCTGAGACGTATATTTCTTTATAGGAAAGCCGTAACGGCCAAAGTACAACTGGCGCATGCCACAGGACAATTCCGACACGTGGGTCGGTCCCTGGGTCGATGCGTGATGAGTGAGCACTTATGCATTTTACAGAGGGCTCCCCCCGTGACGTGGGCCATGGCCGTGTTGCCGAACAGGGGACTATGACTGGATAATTGAGGGGATACATCGATCTGGCATCTGGTCGAGGGTCGGTCGCGACTCGAGTTGAGTGGTCGGACATGGCCTCGTAACTGCGAGTAAGCATGACGTCCTGGCACGCGTATGGTTGCGACCGACGGGCGTGCGAAGGGAAATCCCGGCATGAGGGGACGTCCGCTCATATCATGACATCTCACATATAGTGGGTGTTGACTTGTGTGTGAAAGCTACATACGGCATGAGGGGAGTGTGAACGACATACCCCCGGCGTAGTAGACCATCGAACAAGTCACCCACACACAATTCCCCTTTGCCCGTTGCTTGGGGCCGTGCTTGAAGTCTTGTGCCTGCGATCAGATCCCTTGGATTCGATGCCCCACCCCTTGAGCTCCTAAGGGGTATTTATAGGGGAAGCTGAAGGGTCACAAGGTGTTTACGCGGACCAGCCAGGGGGGTGAGCTGGTCCACGTAAACCCAATTGAATAGTGGGTTACGGACTGAGAGAGAGAGGGGGAAAGAGGTTTACGCGGATCAGCCAGGGGGGCCTGGCTGGTCCGCCTAAACCCCCCCTGGGGGGTTTAGGCGGGTTCGCAAGGAGAGAGAGGGAGGGCTTGTGCCCACCCTATAAAATGTGATTTTTTGGCCCCTTTTTCTTCCTAATTTAACTAAGAAAGAAAAGGACAAGTGGGTGAAGGATACGTGGCGGCTTGTGGAGACTTGTGCGCGTTGACTTAAGGCCGAGCCCGTCGTGCTGTCGATTTGCGCTTCCACGTCCGCGTATTGACCCCTCGAACTGGTACGGCACACGAACCGCATCGTAGGACAGGAATTGGGAAAATCGAGGCTGAGTGGGGTCGTGGGACCACCGGGCTGGAGAGAGGGGCGCGGCCCCCAGGGAGTTCGCCCTCCCTGGGGCGGGCGGCCATGCCCCTGTGTGAACTGGCCCCGGGAAGGCTGTAACCCTGAGGGATGGCCCCCAGGGGTCTTCTCGTGTTGTCTGGGGATGTCCTTTGATGGACTTTGAACTTCGGAAGGCTGGCACGGGCCCGTAGGGCCATATTCTTCAAGTCGGAGTAGCCGCTCGCAAGGTGTTCGGGTAAATGCCCGACACGCCCAGGGTTGCCGAACGAGCTGCGTAAGTGGCCGACGGGCCTTGGATTTGGCCTAGGGCCAAGGGTAGAAGTCTCTAGGAGCTGGGAGGAGGCACCTTGGATCCATGGGCCTTGCCTCGTGCTACGTGTCATGTTGTACGGTGGGTTGGCAGGGTAGCCTCGGGTTGGCCCGAGAGCTAAGTTTAGTGGCTTGTTGCCACATGTCTGAGGGTCGAGGGTGGCCCCGACTTGCTGGGGGATCGTTGTAGGACCCCATTGGTGTACTGGAACCACGGGGTGGCCTGTGGGTTGGCGTAGAAGGGTTGAAACACGTGCGCCCACAAGGTGTTCGGCAGAATGCCGAACACACGTGTGTGAGCCGTACACGCGTGCTGCGGGCCTCCAAGGCCTGTGGTTGACTTGCTCGGGTCTCCCTTTGACCTTGGAGGGTTAGATGAAGAGCCTCGGAGTGGGCCGATGGCTCCTTTACTGGATGCCACGTGGCGTGGCTTAGCGTCGGGGCACCCCCCGGTGGTCCCGGGCGGCTATGTGGAACGCAGGCAAAGCCCGTATGAAAGTGACCGAGATCGACCCCGAACAATTGCTGGTGTTGCCGCATGTCACGGCAAGTTGGTTGGGACCCCTGTGGGGACCTGTAGGGTTATAGAAATGGCTAGGAAGCTAGTGTCTTGAAGGTGTTCGGGGAAATGCTCGAGCCCTTATTTCTGGGTATTTTGGCTGGGAAATAGTCTGGGTACAACATTCATGCATGTAGGCTATTACAAAACCAGTTCAATCAAGCGTAAATGAAATGGGTTCCATTTCTTAAAACATGAAGCGCATTCAGGTTCAGTTCTATATTTTTAGGCGTATAATCCAATCAATCAACAAGGTCTGTGCCAGACGGACAAGGTCCGTGCAATGCAGAATTAAACCCAATGAACTTTAAGCATGTTTTAGTTCAGTTAAGCCATATTACAGTCCATTCAACTATCAATTTCCATGGAATCAAAAGTAATGTGGGAAATTTATTCCTGCACTTTCCAGAAGTATAAATCCATGAGAATCTTAAGAAGATGCAAAGACATCAACGATATATACATGAGGCTTAAATAGCCGAGGGTCGACCCATGGGGTCGACCCATCCCAAGAGGAATGAAGAACTGCTTTAGACAGTCCAATGCATATTGAAATCACATCAAGGGCATTCTAAAGTAACTCAATCAAACATTCATGTAAGCCAAGATCAATTCATAAACATGAATTATAAATGCAGTTCAGAACAAGTAGAACCATCATGGACAGCAAGATATCAAGCATTTGTCAGTACATTAAAAACACCACCATAGAGTATGCATGAAAGCACCAATGCAATCGTCAACATCAAGGATGATGTATACATGAAGGACCATTGTGTTTGAACCACTTGTAAAACAAGATATCATGATGTTAGCCTTTTTATCAGTGAGACGGCTTTAAACATGAACACACAAGATTTTCACTTTAGAGAAAACACAAAACACACAATATATTAGAATCATCAAAACCATTATCAAAGACAATGAGGGGGTGCACAGTACCCAACAATCTCCCCCGTTTTGATGATGACAATATATTATGACCATTCAAATTTCTCTCCCCCTTTGGCATTATCAAAAAAATGGGGGACTGAGAAACAACTGTAAAGATTCCAAAAATGAATGAGACATGAGCGCAAGAACCCAGCAACTAACCTCCCATAAAGGGAAGGTGTGTAAATCAAGAAACAAGCAAGTGACTCTATGTGCATTTAGCTAGATGATGGAATTATGTCCACACGTGAATATTTTGAACTATAAGTAGAGAGTGTGATTGAACTATGCTCATGAGTCCGATCTAACTAACCTATATGCAAAATGTCAAACCTAGCTATGCACAGAATGTATTGTGCTAAAAAGCACGTTATTCTTCCCAATTGTCAAGAACAAAAACCAACCGACAATGGGTTATTTAACATGTTATATACAAGTATGAGCTATAGATGCATGTAAATGAAATGAATCATGATATGAACAGACAGATCAAGCATTTAGGCACTCAAGCACACATAACAAGATATAGACTCATGCAGGTCCCTTTGGGACGGGTGTACGGATAATGCAGTCGATTGTAGAACACGATGTGCATGTACAATACTAAGAAGGTCGTGCTTACATAAATAAAGTACTACATGAACCATGAAAGATGACTGATTCATAAAGGACATTCGAACAATCAAATCCAAGGTGCATATATGAAGATTGAGCAATGAAGTTCAAATCAATATGGAAAATCAGATTTTCTAAAGAACACTAAAAAGAACTTATCATCCATACACTTTCATACATAATGCTCGAATATTGGAAGCTACGTATGACCCTAATTTTTAATTACTGGAAAATGGTGACTAACCTTTTGACACGAGTCATGCCCTTTGTTTCAGGGACAATTCCCGGTTACTCAGTTTCGTCACTTTTTATGATGTGGATGAGACACTTTTCGACGCGAGTTGTACCCTTTGTCTCAGGGGCACTTCCCGGCTACTCGGTGGTAAATCACACTTATTTTCATATGGATTAGTCTCTCCTTTCGACGTGAGTTTCCTCCTTTGTTTCAGGGGGGATTCCCGGCTACTCGGATCAACGTTCCACTTATACAATTTTTGATGGGGTGTATAGCATTTTCTCACAAGACATGTGATTTCCATGTAGAGGATCAATAGCCCTCTAAAGTGTAGAGTAGAAAATAGTAATCCTTATTAGATTGAATCATTATCTCAAAAAGGTGCATTTTGTGTGGGTGGTTGTATTGAATGTAAAAGATGAATTAGCCTTATCACAGTAATGTCTCCCCCTAAATGTATGCACGGTTATAAAAAATCTCCCCCTTAATATATGGCATGTAGTAAACATGTCTAAATCAATGCAAATTCATTTAGCAAGGGATGAGTCATAGAAGGAGTCAAAAAGTTGTTGTATAAAGTATATACGTGCATTCAACCAGATATTTTCCAATGACTTCAAGCAGATTGATTATCGGTACTTGGCGGAGAACGTAGGTCTGAAGACCACCTCATGCGTAGTGAAAGCTTTCGGCTGAACATAATCCAACCTTCCACTAACACTATTTTATATACCGAATAACCATGACATTCAAACACACGAGTATGAAGTATATGCAAGTATATGCAAGTAACTTGAGAAGATGTTTGAAAAATTATTCTTATTCTCAAGTATGCAAAGATGTGTGTATGATATGTGCAATGTATCATGCAAGTAAGCATATGAAGTGAATTTATAAAAGTGAATCATTATTTGCAGGATGTGATTAGAAGAGTGAAAGATTTTATCCACAGACCAAAGCTTTCAAACCTAAACTGTTATTTGCAAGAAGCGAAGTAAGAGGTGTATATGAAAGAAAAGTCATGTATGTCAAAGATGAAGCATTCAATAACTGAATTTATTCACAAAATGTGAAACAGAAATTGTTCAAATGGAGGTACCAAGTTTTTCTCAGGATTCAAGTTCTTACCAAGGTTGAGTAATCCAAAAGCAACCAGTATACCAAATTCATTACCTGACAAGCTCATCATTTTCTTGCCTTGAAGGATCTTTATTTGTCATCAAGTTCTTCCTCCTCAAGGTAACCCTGCAAGACATATTCTCATTTCGATGTTTTGGGTACCCAAACCATCTTGGGTCCCGAGGGGTTAGTTCTAACATAACCAAATATTTTCTTTTTATTTTTCTTCTCATACCATTCATCATCGGCCCTCATCATGGTACAATAATCCATTGAGTGTCCATTCAGGCCACAGTAAAAATAGTGAGAAGATTTTCTTTTCAAAGACCAGTTTTCATCACTTTTCATTAGAGAGCAATTGTCCATGATGTGTCCAAGCTCACCACAATAATGACATGAAAAATTCATGTTGACAAACCATTCATCGTCATTTTTCTTCATGAAATAATTTTCCATTACGTGGCCATGCAAACCACAGTAGTAGCAATAAACATTGAAGTTTTTCTTCTTTGGTTTTTCAGAATTCTTAGGATCATCAACCATGTTCACTCTAGACTTAAAAGCTTCATCATCATCAAACTTCATTAAAAAGCAGTCGTACATATCATGACCAAAGTTCCCACAATAATAGCATGAAACATTTCTCATTTTACTTGGTGCATGATTGTGTTTAACAACAGGGGGTTCTACATGCACACAAGAACATTCAACAACATCTTTTTACTTTTCAATTAGTTTATCATACGAATACAAAGATTCATTTAAACTCTCAATTTCATTTTGTAGATTCAAAATTTGCAAGTGCGAGTTAGCAACCTCTTGTTCACATGAAGCAATTTTTTTATTTAACAGGAAATTAACAGTTTTGTGACTTTCAATTTCTTGTTCAAGAGCTATCAAATTGTCACAATCACTAGTGATTACACATTTTTCTTTCTCAAAATTTTCAAGACTTTTCAATTTGCTTTCAAGCAATAAAATTTGAGTCAACAACGCACTATTTTTATTTTGAAGTTTTTCAAATGAATTTTTGTTCATAGAAGTGTGTTCAAATTCTTTCATTTGAAAACTCGTATTTTCACCAACCATTCTACCCATTGTTTCATTATTTTCAAATTTGTCATTCATATTTCTGAAGCTTTCTATTTTCTTCTTAAACTCCTTCAACTTTTTAGATTTGTCAGCATTCAAAGTAGTTTTTCCTTTTTCCAGAAGAAGTAATTTTTCAGATATGGCGAAATTCAACATTTTCACCTTTTCATTGTCTTCTTTTATTTGTTGAAGTTCCAAAATTTCAGCCTTTAAAGATTTGTTTTCAGATTTTAGATTTTCAATCATTTCTTTGAGTTCTTCTTCAACAAGCATGTGAGATTTAACTAGTTTTTCGAGCTCAATACATTTCCCATATCAAAAGTTGTCATGTTTCTTTTTCAACCTTTTGTTTTCAGATTTTAATGCCTTATACCTATCAAACAGTTCATCATAAGCATTTAACAATTCATCATAGCTCAACTCATCATCATCTTCAGAATCGGAGTTAGAATTTACCTTGGAGGTTTCCTTGCTTTGGCACTCATTTTGTTTGTTTGCCACTAGACAGTCACTGTCGTTGGAGCTTTCCTTTTGGGCTTCGCTTAGCCCATCCCATATCTCTTTGGCAGACCTACAGTTGGAAACAAATGAAAATTTGTTAATGTTTACTGCTACCTTAGGAGCATTCAAAGCAAACAAATTATCAGAGTTCTTTCTCTTATCCTCATCGGTCCATCTCAACTCATTTTTGGGTAAAACATGAGGACCACGAGTCATTAAGTTCATAAGTTTCAGATTAACACTAGTAATACAAACATAAAATTTTCCTAGCCACAAAGCATAATCAAAACCATCAAACACAGGAATAGAATTCACACTAGCCATCACGAAAATGATCTTTACTCTACGACCGCAAGGTCGACAAAAAAATCAGAGACGAGGCTTTGATACCAATTGTTGGCCCAGAGAGATGGCAGACAAGAAGGGGGGTTGAATTATCCCCTTGCCGAGATGAGGGATTTTAAAAACTTTCCTTACTAATCACAATGGAATTAAATTAACTAACGTTAAGTAGCAAAAACTTCAAGTGAGATTAAGACATTCTCTCAAACTTCCCGATCTCACACGGATAGTTAATGCAACTAATCAAAGAAATTATGCACAACACGGATAACGAAGGTAGCAGTGTGTGACAGTGTAGTGAGTTAAAAACCTATATAATGCACCTGTGAAGGGAGATAGAAGAAATGACAATCACACGGGCAATCACATGCAACACAAGGCTTTTAAGGTGATTCGGGACAATGACGGGCTCCCTACGTCCACCCCTCACCCAACCGGGTGAGGCTTCACTCCACGCTACAAAATGTAGCAACACGGGGATGAACCCCAACCACACACGCTGCTTCCGTAGCAATGTCCACACATGGGGACAAGCCCCAACACGCTGCCACCGTAGCACACACACACACACGTTCGGGGATCACACCCCGGACACTTAGACCACGTGGAGACATAGCTCCACCCACACACAATGATGTATCGAGTTTAGCATAGCACAAAGGATATTCAATAAACACAACAAAATTGATCTATGATCAAATGAGGGAGTAGAAAAGAATGACTAAAGATTCTCCCACAAATCTTCAATGAACCCCATAGAGAGGATAGACGGGTGTGCTGAATGCTTTTGTTTACAAAGTGGAAGCTGGCTGAAACCGCAGGAGCCGCTCTGGTAAAATGTGTGGCTGTTGAACGAGTCTTATTGATGGCGTCCTCCTTGTCTTCCTCTTCTTTCAAGGTGCGTAGCACCTCCTCCTTGTCAACAAAGCCCCTTGCAAAAGGATGGAGTACATTAGCTTTTATCTATTCCAAAACATGAAAATTGCAGCAATATATGGAGCACAAAACTGATAAACAAATGACCAAGGTAGGATCTCAAGTGCATCTAGATTAAAGATAGAGCATGGCAAATGTCTCAAATGATTAAGGGATAGATATAGAAGTTTTCCCTTTTGTAGACTCCTTAGATATCCAGGTTGATGTGAGCCGTTGCTCGCGATGAAGACATATTCAGATTCGTCGCTTCATTCCGCTTGCAACCCTCTTCATCAACAACCTTCGAATCTCGACGGAAGTAGATCGGATTTGGCATTGAAGTCGTCTCCAGCTCCTTCCTCTCTCACCTGCAAGAAATAAAACCTTGTTAGCCCTTGGAGACTCCTCCATAGATGGAATTCGCAAGGTATAAAAAGGGCTGAAATAAGGAGACCAAAAGACACAATAGCCCCTTTAAAAACCCTCTCAAATGTACTCCTAATAGTAGGGTATAACCCTAAGGTCATTAGGGTGAAACCCCAAGCAAATCGGACCATGAAACCCGGAGTTCGAAACCAATCCGACAAACCCGATCCGGACGAACCAGAGAAAGTGTCGACTCATGGAGTTGACAATTTTCTCCTCACATTCTGTCCCGTTATATAAAAACAGGACCCAGGTGAAAGTGTCGACTCATTAGGTCGACACTTTTCCCAGATGTTCTGTTTTCTTTGAAAACAGACCTTCGACCTGTAAGTGTCGACTCTAGGAGTCGACACTTGCAGCGAGAAGTGTCCAGCCAGCAGACTGGCCAGAAAGTGTCGACTCCTAGAGTCGACACTTTCTGTCTGGACAAGTGAAACCATGTATCAGACAGAACATCCTGAAAGAAGTGTCGACTCAGTGAGTCGACACTTTTTCTGACAGAACAGAAAACTCAATTAAATCAAAATGAAAGGCCTAAAGCCTTCACCCAAGATCAAACCCCTATGTATAAGAACATGATATGCCAATAGAATGACATGCAATGAGGGGTCTTAAAAACATCAAGACAAATCAGATCTTGCAAGAAATAATGGGAATCACAATGAGCATGATGCATCATGAAGCTCAATAAACAACGGACCATTAAGTAACCAAATAGACCCAAGTCCAAGATACATGAAACAACGCAAAAACCATATCAATGTATTACGACCAAGATAACCATAGGAATGCAAATGGAAGCTTACCATGGGAGTTAACAGTTTGTGAGCATGTTAAATCCTACACTTTGAACCAAGACCAATTCATGTCAATCTTTTGTTAGGCCAAACAAAATATTCAATGTCATTCAAGATTCCTTCAACCTGCTATGACAAACAAGTGATGTATTCACTTGTGAGGTTAAACTAAATGGATTCAACTCATCTACTACACATGATCTCATCTGAAAAATTAATTCATGAATGTAGGCTATTACAAAACCAGTTCAATCAAGCGTAAATGAAATGGGTTCCATTTCTTAAAACATAAAGCGCATTCAGGTTCAATTCTATATTCTTAGGCATATAATCCATTCAATCAACAAGGTCTGTGCAAGACGGACAAGGTCCGTGCAATGTAGAATTAAACCCAATGAACTTTAAGCATGTTTTAGTTCAGTTAAGCCATATTATAGTCCATTCAACCATCAATTTCCCTGGAATCAAAAGTAATGTGGGAAATTTATTCCTGCACTTTCCAGAAGTATAAATCCATGAGAATCTTAAGAAGATGCAAAGACATCAAAGATATATACATGAGGCTCAAATAGCCAGGGGTCGACCCATGGGGTCGACCCATCCCAAGAGGAATGAAGAACTGCTTTAGACAGTCCAATGCATATTGAAATCACATCGAGGGCATTCTAAAGTAACTCAATCAAACATTCATGTAAGCCAAGATCAATTCATAAACATGAATTATAAATGCAGTTCAGAGCAAGTAGAACCATCATGGATAGCAAGATATCAAGCATTTGTCAGTACATTAAAAACACCACCATAGAGTATGCATGAAAGCACCAATGCAATCATCAACGTCAAGGATGATGTATACATGAAGGACCATTATGTTTGAACCACCTGCAAAACAAGATATCATGATGTTAGCCTTTTTATCAGTGAGATGCCTTTAAACATGAACACACAAGATTTTCACTTTAGAGAAAACACAAAACACACAATATATTAGAATCATCAAAACCATTGTCAAAGATAACGAGGGGGCACACAGAACCCAACAAAAACTATTAATATATTTATTTATTTATTTGTGCCGTGCCGTACCATGCCGTGTTGTGCCGAGCCGAGCAGAGGCGTGGCGTGGCGTGGCATGGTCCCGGGCGTTCCAGAAAATTACTTTAACGCTCTATCCTCGACTAGCGCATTCTGAGGAACGCGTAGCCTTGGGTAGCGTGATCTTATATATATATTATTATTATTTTTTGAATTCTAGAATTTTTTAGAAGACGCTGGCTCTAGCTAGTGCGATCTGAAGAATGCGCTATCCAAGACTAGCACGATCTGGCATATATTATTATTATTTTTTTAAAAAAAATTGGATGATGGAAAAAGGGTATAAATGAACGCACTATGTCGGGGCAGCGCGATCAGAACGCGCTCCTGAGGTATAGAACGTTCTGATTCTGACCTAAAACGGGAATACCCCTCCAATAAAATGACCATAACTTGCTCATTTCTTAACGAAATTTCAGGAAACAGGTATCAATGGAAAGAGAACTGAAAGATACACAAGATAACATACTTTAATTGAAGTTTAGCTTGAGAGGCACCTACCTTTTAGCAGATCTAAGGAAGCGGTAGAAAAATAGCCCCAATAATAAGAAAACCCTTTGATCTCCAAATCTTCCCTTCAAATCCCCTCCAATCTCCGCAGCAGCATAGCCTAGGCCACCAAGGATGATTTTAGGGTCGAATGTGGTTCTATTTATAGCCAAAACTTGGCCAAATTTGTCAAGATTCCTTGCCTAACAATGCCAAACTTTCCAACTCCGAATTGGTAGAAAATTCCAATTTTTCTTCTTAACCTAGCCTCCATTTGGTGTGAAACCAATGTAAAAAGGTCAGTCTAAGGTGGCTGGTAGGTAAGGGTTGATTCTTGAGTCAATCTTCTAGAAATGGGGTAATTTTAATCCCTTAAATGCCATAATAAACATGTGTTACAAATTTTGGTCTAATTATCCTTTAATAAATCTTTTAATCCTTTAATCCAACCCATTATGGATTATCCAATGGGCCAATTGTAATCATAGTCCATTATATGGACTTTTATTGAGCTTCCTATGATTTATCTGAGGGTTAAAGCATTTAATTTTTAATTTACCTTAAGTAAATTCAAGTAAATATATTTATCTAGTTTATTACATATAGTAAAAATGTAATTTAATTATTTCATGAAAATTTTAATTTATGAATAAAATTAAAAAAAATCATTTCTCATCTTTATTTAGCGGGTTTCTACATCCTCCCTCACTTAAAAGAATTTGATCCTCCAAATTCATACTATATAAATAAAATTCATAAATTCAAATAGAAAGGTTAAAATTCTAACCTGAGATTAAATCTGGATATTTCATCTTGATAGATTCTTCTAACTCCCATGTGGCTTCCTCGAATCCACGTTTGCTCCATTGGACTGTCACCATCGGTATAGCCCGATTCCTCAGTTGGTGTAGTTTCCGATCTAATATCTTGATCGGTCTTTCTTTATATGATAAGTCCTTTTATAGCTTCAATTCTTCAAATTGAATCACATGTGAAGGATCGTACACGTACTTCCTTAGCATTGATACATGGAAGACATCGTGTACACCGGCCAATTGAGGAGGCAAAGCCAGCTTGTACGCCACCTCGCCGATTCGTTCCAGAATCTCGAAAGGGCCAATAAATCTCGGACTCAGCTTTCCTTTGATGCCGAATCTTCTAATTCCATGAGTGGGTGAGATCTTTAAAAAGACATGCTCCCCCACTTGGAATTCGAGGTCTCTCCTCCGGTTGTCGACATAACTCTTTTGCCGTGATTGAGCTACCTTTAATCTTTCTTGAATCAACTGGATTTTGTCAGCTGTATCTTGGACAATGTCGGGACCAAGCAATCCCTTGTCACCAACCTCGCTCCAGCATAGAGGCGATCGATAACTTCTTCCATACAATGCTTCGAATGGTGCCATTTGTATGCTAGACTGATAGCTATTGTTGTAAGCGAATTCAGTCAGCGGTAAATGTTCATGCCAGCTACCACCGAAGTCAATCATGCATGCTCTCAACATGTCTTCGATAATTTGATTCGTCCTCTCGGTTTGTCCATCCGTCTGAGGGTGAAATGTCGTACTAAATCTCAGCCTAGTACCCATAGATGATTGCAAACCTTTCCAGAAGTGGGAGGTCGATCTCGGATCTCGATCCGAAATAATGGAACTTGGAATACCATGCAGCCTGACAATCTCCTTGATATATAAGGTGGCTAGAACATCCACGGTCCATTTGGTCTTGATAGGTAAGAAGTGTGTGGACTTAGTCAACCGATCAACAATTACCCATATAGAATTAAAACCACTTCGGGTCTTCGGTAAACCAACAATGAAGTCCATACCGATACTATCCCATTTCCATTCCGGTATTTCAAGAGGCTTGAGCTTGCCAGCCAGTTTGAGGTGTTCGGGCTTGACTTGTTGACAAACCAAACATCGGCTTACGAACTCGGCTACCTCTCTTTTCATGTTGGGCCACCAGAAAGTTCTTTTGAGGTTTTGATACATCTTCGTAACGCCAGGGTGAATAGTGTACCTAGGCCGATGTGCTTCCTCCAAGATTTTACCCTTGAGGATAGAACAGTCCGGTACACATATTCTTCCTTTGAATAATAACCTTCCATCATCAGCCAGAAGAAAATCCGGTCGTTGATCTAATTTCTCTTTAATTTCCACGATCAACGGATCATCACCTTGCCATTCCTTAATTTCTGAGAGTAACTCGGGTTGGAGTCGAATATTGGTAATAAGGACTCCACCTTCCTTCTCCTCCATATTGAGGTCTAGACTTGCCATTTGTTCAAGTAGATGCCATTCTTTAACCATCAAACTTGATAATAAGGCCATTGGCTTCCGGCTAAGAGCATCAGCTACGGCATTACCTTTCCCAGGGTGGTATTGTATAGAGAAATTGAAATCCTTTAAGTATTCCAACCACCGTCTTTGTCTCATGTTGAGCTCCTTTTGAGAGAGTAAATACTTGAGACTTTTGTGATCGAAAAACATAATAAAGGCTTCGCCATAGAGATAATGTCACCAGATCTTCAAAGCAAAGACCACAGCTGCCAGCTCTAGGTCATGCACGGGGTAATTTTCCTCGTGTTTCTTTAATTTTCTTGAAGAGTAGGCTATAACCTTGCCACGTTGCATTAATACGCAACCTAGGCCAATTCCGGATGCATCAACATATACTTCGAATCCTCCTCCTTTCGTAGGTAATGTGAGAATAGGGGCAGTCGTCAGACAATCCTTTAAAATTTGAAAAGTCTTCTCGCATTCCTCGGACTATATAAAAGGATTCTCCTTCCTTGTTAATCTTGCTAAAGATACCGCGATCTTGGAGAAGTTCTTGATAAATCTTCGATAATATCCAGCCAATCTCAAGAAGCTTCGGATTTCTGTCACACTGGTAGGTCTTTCTCAGTTCTTTACGGCCTCGACCTTTGAAGGATTAACAGTGATACCGTTCTGGGAAATTATGTGACCGAGAAAAGAAATTTCCTCCAACCAGAAATCACACTTGCTTAATTTCGCATAAAGCTTGTGATCTCTTAATAATTGAAGGGCCTTCTTGAGATGTTCTTCCTTTGACTTGGAGTAGATCAAAATGTCGTCAATGAAGACAACCACAAATTGATCGAGGTATGGCCTGAATACGATGTTCATTAATTGCATAAATGCGGCAGGCACGTTTGTTAGGCCAAAAGGCATAACGGTGAACTCGTAATGCCCATACCTACTCCGAAATGCAGTCTTGTGAATATCCCCTTCCTTGATCTTTAATTGATGATAACCAGATCGAAGATCGATCTTTGAGAAATATCGAGCTCCAGAAATCTGGTCGAATAATTCATCAATCCTCGGCAATGGATATTTATTCTTGATAGTGAGTTGATTCAATTGCCGATAATGAACACATAGTCTCGTCGAACCATCCTTCTTTTTAACAAAGAGGACCGGGGCTCCCCAAGGTGAAGTACTTGGTTGAATAAACCCCTTCTCCAATAACTCCAGTAATTGTTCCTTTAATTCCTTCATTTCAACAGCAGACATCCGATACGGAGCTTTAGAAACTAGTGCAGCTCCCGAAATTAAATCAATAGAGAAGACAACTTCTCTCTCTGGTGGAATACAGGGCAACCCGTCCGGAAATATATCAGAATAATCTCGAACAATAGGAATGTATTTTAGAACAGGTTTTGTGTGCTCGGTCATAGTGATAGAAACTAAGAAATCGACGCAACCCTTCCTTAATAATTTCTCAGCTTTGAGGGCCGAAATGAGAGATATGTGTCTAGAATGCCTGATACCAGAAAATAAGAGGTTGGGGTAACCCATAAAAGTTACCGTACCCAACTTGCAATTGACACTAGCACCATGTGCAGATAGCCAATCGGCACCCAATATAACATCATATCCGTCCATCTCCATGCATACCAAATCAGCGGGTAAGTTATAACCGCTAATTATAACTTCACTAGCAGGATAGAAATGTTTAATCTCCGTTCCCGTTCCAATAGGGATAGTAATAGTGAGTGTAGAATCTAATGGAACAGGCTTCATAGGTAAAAGACAAGCAAATCTTCTAGATATGAATGAATGCTTAGCTCCGGTGTCAAATAAGATAGAGGCAGGCTTGGAGTATATGAAAGGAGTACCTTCCATGATGCCTCCTTCCTCCGTAGGTTCCGCATCCATAAGAGCTTGAAGTCTTTCTTACTTTTTGGCAATAATAGGAAGCTTTACCGGTGATGGAGCTTGCTCGTTGAGAAGAGGGTAATTCGGGATCCTATGCTTCCGACTCCCGCGTCGAAGACATGCACCGAGCTTTCTCCAGCATTCCTCGGCTTTGTGCCCGGGCTTCTCGCAATATTTGCATAGTTCCTTTGATGACGTAGAAAAATGAACAATTTACTTGTCAAATGTTTTTGGCTTCTTGTCCCCTTTGAAAGTTACGTCAGCCTTTGTTGAAATTTCGTCCATCCTTGTTGAAGTTACGCCCGTCATTGGGCCTTTTCTTCCCGAAGGAAGGTTTGAAACTTTGTGGACCCAGTAACTTGCTCTTTCTTGGCTTCCCTTCCTCGGATGCGATCCGATAACTCCGTTGCATCTTCTAGGAGTTGTGCTCTCCGTACCGCATCAGAATAAAATTGGATATCCATCGGGGCGAGTTGAGTAATATATTGCGGCCTTAAGCCGTTGAGAAATCTTCTTGCCTTCATTTTGTCGCTACCCACGAGATGTGGGGCGTACCGAGATAATCTTGAAAATTGAGCTTCATATTCGGCTATCAATAAACCCCTTTGCTTCAAAGCAGCAAATTCAGCGGTCTTCTTCTCTTGCACTCGGTCAGAGAAATACGTGTTATTGAAGTGTTCCACGAACTCTTCCCATAGTACTTGGCCGTGCGGTAAAGTAGCTTCGACCGATTCCCACCAGGCACATGCGTCCCTTTCTAGTTGGAAAGTAGCGAGTAGGACCTTTTCCGCGTCGGCACATTGTATGACTCAGAAAATCCTCTCAATTTCCTTAATCCAATGTTCAGCTTCATCCGAATCCGTAGACCCGGTGAACTTGGGAGGGTTCATGCTCCGAAAATTCCTATGCAAATCTCCGGCTCCTCGGTTTGCTCCTCCTTGAGCAACATGTTGGAGGGCTTGGGTTAAACCTTGAACGGTGCGTTGCATCTCTCGCCATTGAGCTCTCTCGGCGGCCATTTGCGAGAATTAACCTGCAACCATAATTACAAGGTTTAATGTTTTATTTTGGTATTCATTTCTTGATTAATTCTTTTCCTTTAAAACTTAACCCGTGGTTCTACCCAAACTTACCGGGAAAGTTTAAGTTCCTAACCAATTTCTAGGTATTGATCTATACCTATATTAAGGGAAAACCTATGTTTAAGAAATCCTAGGTTTTATGTAACCTAGGCTCTGATACCACAAAGACTGTCAAGCCCCGATGCGGAATATCGGGAGCGTGAGCGAGTCGTAAACAAGCGTGTCGATGAGAGCATGTACAATTTGATTTCTAAAGATAGAAATGAATGGAAAAATAATACTTTTATTCCATCAAAATGAAGTTTACATTGCTAATTCATAAGTCATAAAGATAAATTACAACTTCCAAATCTAAAATACATCATTATTGTAAAATCACTAATGACCTACATAAATCCTAGGGAAAAGAAAAACACTCTTTCACTCTTGTCCGTTCCCTTGTTCAATTTCATTTCCTGCAACAATTTATCAAAACGTAGGGTGAGCAAAAAGCTCAGTAGGATTATATATATATATAATCAGGCAATATTTAAGTATTTATCGTTTTGGACATTTTTTCCCAGTAAATCGGGAAGTGTTTAAGATCATGAATAGCAAGTAGGAAATTGTATACGGAATTTCAAATAATAACATGATAACAAGGTTCCAAGATAATTTCAAGTATTGAATATTGAACATGTAAAGAATATCATGAAAGAATTTGGCCATTTCATGCAAGTCAAATATATCATGTAATTTCAAGCAATTTTAAGTAACAAGTAAACAAGTATAATAACGAAGTGTGGAATGTCATAAATAATCTAGCAAGTCATGCACTTTGTGCAATGTCACACCGTGGTCAATCAACTCCTATGGGCACAAGTACTTTCGGGCGCTCCTCCCAAGACCAGACCGGGCCCCATTAATGCAAGGCATTGGGTCATTGGATCAAAAGATCCCAAGTACGTTTAGACATCCACTTAACACTATGGCCAATGAATTTCAAGAAAAAACTCATTTGTAAAAAGTACAGATTTGGCAAAAATCTCAGAAGTAGCAAGAGGAGTGAATAATAATTTTAAGGCATCATGTTTAACGACATTAAGTCGTGGAATTCAAGAAAGAACGGTAACTAGGAAGAAAATTCAAGTAATTAGAGTTTAATAGAATTAATTTAATTCCATGATTTAATCTTGTGTGCATTTGGTTTACAAGTATTTAGACATGTTTCAAGAAGTTTTTGTACATTAGAGATGCATTAGTTTAGTCAAAACGGTGATTTATTATTATAAAAATCAAAATTTTGTTATGAAAATAGATTTTTACGTCGAAAATAATTTTAACTTGCTGAAAATAATTTTAACATGTTAAAAATGATTTTCATATGTTACTTTACTGATAAGATGATAAAAATAAATTTTTCATGCTGGATTTAATTATTACATACTGAAAATTAATTTTTTTAACTTGCTAAAATTAATACTTAACATGCTAAAATAATTCTCACACATTAACTTACTAATAAGATAATAAAGATAAGTTTACCAGGTTGATTACAGAAATTCTCTGATAACATAAATTTTATCATGCTGAAAATCATTTTTGTATATTTATTTACTAATTATTGGATAGGAAAATAGAATTATCATGCTGAAAAATAGTTTTAATATACTGAAAATAATTATAACATGCCAAAAATAATTCTAACATGTTAGAAATAATTTTATCATGCTGGTAGTAATTTTCATGCATCAATTTACTAATTATTTAATAGGAAATTAGGTTTAGCTTGCACACAAAAATAGTTTTAAAAAGATTTAACATGCTAAAACTAGTTTTTATATCTCAATATGAATAAAATAATTTTATCATGTTGAAAGTCATTTTTAACATGCTGGAAATATTTCTCATACATTAATTTACTAATATTATGGTTAAAAATAGATTTTTACATGCTAAAAATAATTTTATTCTAAAAAAATAATTTTTAACATGCTGTAAGAATTAAAACATGCTAATATTGCTATTTCTTAATTTTGGTGACTAAATACTTATAAGTATTGGATATTCCAAATGTTATAATTCATATTGTGTAGTGGCTAATCTTTAGTCCCACATTGGAAGTTTAGAAAACTTTCATGGCTTTATATGTTGGAGAGCTCACCCATGGGTTAGGACCCAAGGGACATAGGATGTGGGCTCGAGTTGTGTGTGGATACAAAACTATTAATTTATTTATTTGTGCACGGCCGTGCCATGCTGTGCGATCTCGAGCTGAGGCGTGGTCCCAGGCGATTTTTTTTTTGAAATCTGGAATTTTTTAGAAGGCGCTGGCTCTGGCTAGCGCGATCTGAAGAATGCGCTATCCAAGGCTAGCGCTATCTGAAAACTTGACGATGGAAAAAGGGTATAAATGAACGCGCTATGTCGGGGCAGCGCGATCAGAACGCGCGATATAGCACGTTCTGATTCTGACGAAAAACGGGAATACCCCTCCAATAAAATGACCATAACTTGCTCATTTCTTAACGAAATTTCAGGAAACAGGTATCAATGGAAAGAGAACTGAAAGATACACAAGATAACATACTTTAATTGAAGTTTAGCTTGAGAGGCACCTACCTTTGAGCAGATCTAAGGAAGCGGTAGAAAAATAGCCCCAATAATAAGAAAACCCTTTGATCTCCAAATCTTCCCTTCAAATCCCCTCCAATCTCCGCAGCAGCATAGCCTAGGCCACCAAGGATGATTTGAGGGTCGAATGTGGTTCTATTTATAGCCAAAACTTGGCCAAATTTATCAAGATTCCTTGCCTAACAATGCCAAACTTTCCAACTCTGAATTGGTAGAAAATTCCAATTTTTCTTCTTAACCTAGCCTCCATTTGGTGTGAAACCAATGTAAAAAGGTCAGTCTAAGGTGTCTGGTAGGTAAGGGTTGATTCTTGAGTCAATCTTCTAGAAATGGGGTAATTTTAATCCCTTAAATGCCATAATAAACATGTGTTACAAATTTTGGTCTAATTATCCTTTAATAAATCTTTTAATCCTTTAATCCAACCCATTATGGATTATTCAATGGGCCAATTGTAATCCTAGTCCATTATATGGACTTTTATTGGGCTTCCTATGATTTATCTGAGGGTTAAAGCATTTAATTTTCAATTTACCTTAAGTAAATTCAAGTAAATACATTTATCTAGTTTATTACATATAGTAAAAATGTAATTTAATTATTTCATGAAAATCTTAATTATAGAATAAAATTAAAAAAAATATTTCTCATCTTTATTTACCAGGTTTCTATAGGTTTGGGGGTCCATGGGGTGCCAACGCCGGTGGGAAGGCCCTTACCGTCGTCGGGGAAGACGACGGATGAGCGGTTCTCAAGGAACCACACAACCAAGGACGTGCGGCTCATATAGAGCCGCCCATAGCACATGTGGCCCAGGGGTGGCCGTTCAAAACCAGAAAATAATAGGACTGAAGATGGAGATGAACGGTGGGAGGCCCACCGCACAACTGAAGAACGGACCTCAATGTGCCGTTCGAAACATTAGAGGTTCAGAACAAATGCGGCCCATATCGGACCACCCATAGAGTATAGCGGTTCATGGAGAACCGCTCATCCAACCCTAGTGCAATTATTATTATTTTCATTTGTTTATTGAAAAAATATGCTTAAAACTATTATTAAATGCATGCAACTATATGAATGAATGCAGGGAAAACGTAGGACCCGCATCTCGTGGTTGCACGTCCGTGCAGTGTATTTGGCCTGCCGGACTTTTAGCGAGAGCGGCTAGCTGCCATGGGGTTTGCCCCATTCCTGAGCATTGAGGTGTGTCGGTTCGATACCGCACTCCTTTATGCTCTGCACGACTGTTGGGATCCAGTGAGTCGTACGTTCCTCTTTCCGTGGGGGCATATGGTCCCTACGTTGGATGACATCGCCCGACTCACTAGCCTGTGAGTGCACGGGACTCCGGTCAGCGGGTGCACGTATCCCGACTATCGTGAGGTGGCCCAGGAGCTGCTGGGCTTGGCGCTGCGACGTCCTAAGCGGCAGTCTACCCTCCTGCCCTGGGCGAGTCTTCAGGACATCCTCAGACTACGACGAGCCGGCATAGCGATGGGGGAGCAGCCGGAGCAGCACCTCCAGAGGTTGGTGGACCTGGCGAGACTGAGAGTTGCGGCAAAGCCGGGAGCTGAGGCAGATAGAGTGTTGAGGAAATTCCTGATGCTACTGTTCGGACGACTCCTCTTCTCGACACGTGCGGACGTGATCCACTGTCACTTCCTTCCATTACTCCAGGACCTCGACCACGTCGGCGACTACGCGTGGGGAGCGGCGGTCCTGGCTTTCTTGTTCGACACCTTGAGTTCGACGAGCAGGTGGACCATGCTCGGGGGCTTCTCCCCTCTACTCCAGGTACGACTTCTATCCTTAGACCCGATTATGCAATTGCTATATGTTTCGTATATGCTGACACCATATGATGTAGGTGTGGGCCTACGTGCGCCTACGTGGGCTAGGTAGAGGTGAGGAGACTCACCCTGAGCTCCTGCCAATCGCCCGGAGGTGGACCGCAGCTCGAGAGACTGTAGCCCTTAGGAGACAGGTCCGGGAGCTGCAGGACGACCTAGACGCTTTACCGTACACCTCGGTATGATTCTAAACTTAGATTCTTTAATTAAATGCAGTTCTATATGATGATGAGGCTGATGCAACTTCCTATTTTTTGCAGGTACGGTGGTCACTATACGTTGAGGAGGGATAGGAGGGCCAGCCCTGGGTGGTCGGGGCCTTCACCTTCTCGGGACGAGACGTGTGGCTTCACTGCATGAATGCGGTGGAGCCACTATACTTCCGACTGGTGATGTGGACCATTGGGGTCCATTAGCCAGTGGTCGAGTTCCCGGTGGCAGAGAAGCCGGGGGAGCGCGTCACTCGGACGACACGAGGCCTAGCAGCGGCCTTTGACTAGACGGCGCGGAATGCCATGCAGATAGCAGACTGGACAGCACTCGGGCAAGTGGTGACCGCCCGAGCAGACAGTGACGCGGCGTACTACACCGCATACGCCAGACACTACTGGGACTAGGTGTTCCGGGGTGCGCACCGACGGGTACGACTTCTAGACTTAAACTCTGTCTATTATGCTTATGATGACATGCTGACATTTAGACTTCTAAATGCAGATTGACCCTGAGGGACGGCTCGCTGAGCTGAAGGGGCTCCTACACTCTACGATCAGGGAGCGAGACGAGGCTCGACAGGCTCTGGCCCTACTGGTGAGTTTCCTAAACCTTGAACTCTAAAATATGCACTAATTATGATTATGCATGTGACTGACCTGGAGTTTTGGATGCAGCGCACTGAGGGAGCCCAGTGGCAGGGGCCAACGCTCCTTCTTCTTCTTCGAAGACTCCCGCAGACCGAGCCGAGCGGGACGCCGACTTCACACGGATGGTAGCACGGGCCAAGGTAGCCGAGGTGGTGCTCACTGAGAGGGTACGCAATCACTACACTTTCCCTATTGTTTATGCTTATGATTATGAAATGCAATTAACTGACCATGAAAATGTATGCAGACGACCGTGCTGACCCGCCTGAGGGCAGAGTTTGAGCAGAGTCGGGCAGCGGCTCGGGAAGAGGCGGCCCGCCTGCGGGAGGAGGCGGCACAGAGCCGCCCGGCGGACACACTTGAGACAGCACTTCTACGGGCTTTGCTGGAGAGGCTCCGGGCTGGAGCAGAGGAGTTGGTGCGGGTCCGAGAGCTGATTGAGGCGTCTGGGCTGAGTGGGGAGCTGCGGGCCTACAAGGAGATGAGTTGGCGATCAGCGCGCAGCGAGACTCCTAGCGGTAGCACTCACGGCACCCACGGCTCGGTGAGGAGTTACTTCACGGGTTCCTCCGGCCACCGGAGGAACGAGGAGGATGAGCGGCGCCGACGACAGCGCGATGAGGCGACCTCAGCGATGCCTCCACCAAAGAGGCACGCAGGTGATGGAGACAGTGACGGGGGTCGGGGAGAGGGACAGACTTGACTTTGTACTTGGGACTCGACTTTTGTACATATGGTCATGATAGTGATATGATGTGCTATGGTTTTTGTTTTGATTTTGTGGATAAATGTATGAATGAATGCAAATGTTACTAACTAACTAACAGCGACTACTGACTTGACACGAGTGAGATGGACACGTGCGAGAGAGATGCCACGAGTATACGACTATGAGTGAGGGAGAGAGATGACTACGACTACGAGTGAGATGACTATGAGCGCGAGAGAGAGAAGGTGAGAGGGACACGACGGAGTTGAGAGAGAGACACCAAATTGAGTGAGAGAGAGATGCCAAACTGAGTGAGAGAGAGGCGCCGACTCAGAGTGAGAGAGAGATGCCGACTCAGAGTGAGAGAGAGAGACACCAACTCAGAGTGAGAGAGAGAGAGAGAAGTACACAAACAGTGTAGCAGGAAGATGGGCGGTTAATAGCCGACCGCTCTTGGGAAGAATGGCCAGATAAAGATCGCATGCAGAATGTTTTAGCAGGCGAGAAAAAGCATAAAAATGGTCCAGGTTTAACCGTCCAAGAAGAAGAACGGCTATAGATCCCCCATTCAAACCTTAAGATCGAACTTTCTAGAAGCTAAAGGACGGTAAATTATCAACCGCTCAATAGGTTGAGCGGCTTGTCGTGAGGCGGTCCATCTCTGCGTACTGGGAGTCCAAACGGGACTCTCTTGGAGAGTCCCAATCCGAGGAAGTGAGTTTTAATTCAACTCAAACTCTATCCTAACCCAATCTAGTCCTATCCTAGCTCAGTCCTAGTAGGAGTAGGCCGCTAATCAAGCTCTATAAGAAGGGGGGGTCTAAATTCGCAACACACATCATAGCCCTCTTTCTAAGCCTCAAACCTTTGATATTCTTGCTCAAATCATCATGAAAAGGTGCCTCAAGGAGAGTTCTATGGAAGGAGGAGTTTATGAAGGGCCAAAGCCGGCCAGAAAGGGGCGCGAGGTGCTCCAATGGCTTACTACAATCCCTCATCATCTCAGCTTGAGCCCTTTGAGAGAGGTATGTTTAGCATGATTTCATTCAAATCAGTTCATTCATTCACTTATACATTCTTCCTCTCTTTTTCTTTCCCCTTTTCTTCAGCTTCTCCCTAACTCTAGGCGCTATTCCACTTTAAAGTGGATGGCTCCCATGGTCCGTGCATTGCCCCTAGGAGTGATATCCATCCTGAAGTCGTGGCACCTACACCCACTCTTGGTATTAGGCCAAAATTACCCAAAGCTCTCCCTTGACTGGCACAGCATCTCAGCCTTGGTAGAGATCTGGCACCCTCATACCCATACATTCATTTTCCCATCTTTTGAGGCCACTATCCTACTAGAGGAGGTAGAGACCTATCTTCCTTTCCTAGGTCTGAGGTGGGTGAGGAGGACTTGGTGTGTCACACTGTTGCCCCTATAGATCCTAGCCTCATCTTGGGGGAGTTTATACCAGATAGCAAGGATATTCGCACCTTCATAGGCCCACGCCAAATCCACCTTCTTCCTCTTAGCCAGTGGGTAATAGCGCGTTGTAAGGATAGATGTGGGTGGGATGAGGCCATAGCTAAGGCCACGTCTATTTGCTTGTGCGGGGCCATCTTGTTCCCTTCCGTCGACCATGTGTTAGAGACTCCTATCCTTAGTACCATCAGTGGCATGTGGCAGGGTCTTTCCATCTCCCGGGCTGTCCTTGCTTAGTTGTACGTGGGCCTTACCTCAACAGCTCTAGGAGGTCCTCTCTTTGGCTCCATGATACTTTTAGAGTGCTGGATGGGTGTTAGGATGAAATTCATTCATAAGGAGGATGTCACTTCAACCAGTCAGATCTTCGGGAGCCATCCCCTCTTCTTCATAGGTGGCGCCTTCAGGTTTTCTCCACAGGTAGATTGTAGGACAGCAGAAAAGAAGACTAGGGACGAATGGCGACTGCACCTCAACAAATTGCCTCTGGATTGGTTCGTGATGCGCCCTGACTTCCTTCGCGACACCACTGTCAGGATACCTAGGAGGCCAGGCTTGGATCTGAGGCTCGTGAGCGACACTGCACTGGCGATGTACAGCCTGCACCAGTGCTACCTACAGGTTGGACTACCCAGGACCGTACTTCCGACACTACCCCACCTTACCGCATTACAGGCGAGGAGGATTGGTATAGAGGAGGACGAGCAGGCATTCATGAGCGCCTTGATCATGTGGGTGGTTAGCAGGGTACTTACCATTCTAGCGGAGGTTTCAGAGATTCCAGTGACACGCCAGGATTATGTTAGAGAGCTGAGAGAGATACATCCCCGTGGGGATGCCCAACGGAGGACGAGTGATTTTTCTTTTCTTTCATGATGCTTGATATAGAGACTTATGCTTAGAAAGTTTGGTATATGAATGAATAAAATTGCTGGCTTGCTTGGTTTGAGTTCGACTCTTCTTGTGTGATTAAGTGAGTTGGGATATGACTTCAAAATGGACACAGTCACACACAGACCGTTCAGTTGAATAAACGGTTAGACTCTAACCGTGCAAGGAATAGAACGGCTCTATTAGGGCTGTGCGTTAGATCAACGGCAGAGTTGAGAACAAAGAATTGAATGGCTTGTGACAGACCGTGATCATGGTAAAACGGTCAAGAATCTACCGTTCATATCCTTGAATGGTCTGGTGAAGACCGTAGATCTTTGGAGGAGCTTGGGATTAGACGGTCTGAATGAATCCGTGTGAATGACTGTGCGGTCTGACCGTGGTCGTTGAAAGGAATAGGACGGTTTCCATAGGACCATTTACTTGATTGGACCTTTAGCTTCAACCTGCCCCTGCACACACACGAACAAAGAAAATATATTAAATCTATTTTAGGCTTAACCCCTTGCCTGTAGCAAGTTAGGAAATGACCAATTCTTGATTTTTGGTCAAAGGGGTATGCCTTATTAAATAGGCTAATAAAAAATGAAAAATGAATGCAATGCATGCCGTGAAATGCAAATGATGAAAATCTTTTTTTGTGATTTTGAAAATATGCAATTTTTTTGGGTTTTGAAGTATATGTTTTTTTTGGATTTTGGAATATTTGATTTTTTTTAGATTTTGAAATATTCGATCTTTTTTTTTGATTTTGAAGTATTTGATTTTTTTTTGAATTTTGAAATATTCGATTCTTTTTTTGATTTTTGAAATATTCGATTTTTTTTTGGATCTGAAAGATTTGATGATTTTTTTTGATTTTTGTAGCCAGCTCAAACCTGACGACGGGGAACCTTATATCTCACTAGGGGTCTCCTGGGTCCAACGTGCGTTATAAATGACCGCCCACGGCCGGGGCCCAATTTCGCTTAACGGTGCCTCTACCGAGGCCATACCCGGGGTAGGATCCATTCCTTGGAAAAATAAAAAGAAATTTGATAGAAAAGCTGACAATAGGTATAGAGGTTTTTAGGCCTTGAGTTCTTTTCATGGCAACACCTTTTCAAAGAATTTTTGGTCTGTTACGCCGGGGCTTTGTGTCGTCATCGAACCTACATCCGCTCTAGGCACGCATACGACCGGGCTCATAACGTCCCGCGGGGAAACTGTACTGCCACTCTTGCCATGCCTAGTCTCCTTGTTTTGGGGACTTTTAGACTTTCGAGCTTCGAGCTTTTGGATGAGCTTTTAGCTTTATCTTTGACTTTTGCCCCTTTTCCTCTATTTCTTTTCTTTCTTTTTACTTTTTTGAATGCGGAAGAAGGTCATAATAGACTGCCCCTATTTGAGACCTCTTTTATCGGGGGGTCTAGATCACTTCTCACCCCCTTATTCACCACTTGCCCCTATTTTCAGTCGAGAGGAGAGAAACACGGATTTTCACTTTCCCCTAAGCATGGCCAAGGGAGAAACGGTGTTGCGTAAAAAGGAAAATCGAACCACAGGGGGTCGTGTAGTGTGTGAATGTCGAACTAAGGATCTCCCTTCGTGATCAAGTAGAGGCATGCCCCGCCGCCGGGCCATTGCTGGCTTGACTCTATGGATAAAAATGTTTTAAATACAACCCATTCCACAGATTTGGCAATTCTTCACCTTCAGCGTTAATTAAACGGTACGCGTTACCAGGATAGGCTTCTTTAATTACAAACGGCCCTTCCCAATTAGGTTACAGCTTAGACCTAGGACCTACTGATCTGATAAATTTACGCTTCAAAACTATGTTACCCACTTGAAATTTTCGTTCGATAACCTTCTTTTGAAAATACCGCGAGACACGTTTTTGATAAACAGAGACGTGATTGGCCGCATTAAGCCTCTTCTCATCCAAGAGTTCCAGTTGGACTAGTAACGCCTCTCGATGCTCGTCGAGATTAAGTTCTTTGTCTAGCTGCACTCTTAGGGAAGGGGGCAAGATCTCGTACGGGAATACCGCCTCCATCCCATAGGTGAGAGCAAAAGGAGTTTTCCCTATGGAAGTACGGACGGAGGTGCGATAAGCCCATAGAGCTTCTATCAATTTATCGGCCCAATCAGCAAATTTGTGTGACTCGCATGTTTTCTTAATGATTTTAAGAAGGGTTTTGTTCGTGGCCTTGGCTTGGCCATTACTTTGAGGGTAGTATGGTGATGAATGATGCAATGAAATATTAAACTTCTTACAGAGGTCCCGAAGTTCTTGAGAAACAAATTGAGGCCCATTGTCGGTGACGATATCACTTGGCACTCCAAACCGTGAGATGATGTTCTTGAGGATGAAGCGACATACCGTGGTGGCTTTGATTTCTGCATAAGCTTCAGCTTCCACCCACTTGGTGAAGTATTCCGTAGCAGTCAGAATGAAAGATTTCTGTTTAACCTGAGCATTAGGGTCACCAAGTGGTCCAACAATATCAAAGGCCCACATCGAGAATGACCAAGGAGCAGAAAGAGGATGGAGAGAAGAAGCCGGAGCATGGATTTTGTCGGCATGAAGCTGGCATTGAAGACACCTACGAACATAGGTGGAACAGTCTTCTTCTAGGGTTGGCCAGTAATAGCCCTGCCTAAGAATCTTTTTTGCCAACGCCTATCCATTAACGTGCCCTCCACACTCACTAGAGTGAGCAGCTTCTACTACCTTCCAAGCCTCATCGTCATCCAAACACCTCATTATAACTCCATTGAGAGCCCGCCTATACAATTCTCCAGCAACAATCATGTATCTAGCGACAACTCTTCTAATGGCCTTGCGTTGCTCGGCATTTGCCGTCTCGAGAAAGGAGCCATCCCTACAATACTGCTCTATCTCGTGATACCACGGCAATTCCTCTTCTTCTATAATCTCCTCAAGCTCAGTTAATGAAACATCTTTCAGATCTTCCCTCTCCACTTTCCTTTCTACACACTTCCTAAGGTTGTCAAACCAGGGATCCTGAAGGGAAGGAGCGTCTAACCGCTGGACCACAATGGTCTTAGTGGCGCGACTGAGGGGGAATGAAAGAGAAGAAGCAAGCGATGCAAGTGCATCGGCTAGAATGTTTTGAGAACGAGGAGTATGAATGTAGATGAGCTTCCGGAATTGCCTAGCCAAGAGCGTGACCAAATCTTGATAAGGCTTGAGTTTACGGTCATAGGTGCGGTAAGTTGATAGAACTTGGCGCAACACCAATTGAGAGTCTCCTATGATGTTAAGGTATCGCGCGCCCATGAGGTAGGCATGCTTCAAACTAGCAAGGAGAGCCTCATACTCGGCTATATTATTAGTGGCAGGAAAAGAGAGCTGATAAGCGATGGGGATGGTTACCCCTTCCGGAGTGAGGAGAACGGCGCCGATTCCACGGCCCTGCGAATTGAGAGCACCGTCAAAATGAAGAGACCAGAAATGAAGATGAGTGATTACAGCCAAGTGTTCGTCAGGAAACTCGTCCTGGATTGAATCAGTGCAAGGGATAGGAGAATGAGCGAGATGTTGAGCAATCGCGTATCCCTTGATCACTTTATGAACAATGAAGGTGATATCAAATTGGGAAAGAAAGCTCTGCCAGCGAGCTAATCTGCCAGAAAAGATAGGTTTTTCTAAGAGGTAACAAATTGGGTCCATTCTAGAGATCAGCTTAATCTCATGGGCAAGGAAATAGTGTTTGAGTTTCTGAGCTACCCATACTAATGCTGCGCAGGTCTTCTCCATGGTAATATACTTAGATTCAGTAGGATTGAACAACCTCGAAAGGTAGTATGCTGCCCTTTCCCTTCCTTCATCATCCACTTATGCCAAGACAGCTCCTAGGGAGTCCTTAATAACGGAAATGTATAATATCAGGGGTTTCCCAGGGACGAGTGGTTACAGAACCGGGGGATTAGAAAGATAAACCTTAAGATCCTCATAGGCCTTCTGACATTGTTCGTTCCACTCGAATTTAGCTCCCGCCATTAACAATTCATAGAAAGGGCGGCATCTTTGCGAATGTTGGGATATGAACCTTCTAATGAATTGCAAATGCCTAATCAAACCTCTGAGCTCAGTGATGTTCTTAGGCGGCGGCATCTTCATAACGGCCTTTGCTTTATTCGGATTAATCTGGATCCCCCGTTTACTAACTATAAACCCAAGCAATTTCTCTGATGCAACTCTGAATACGCACTTCTTTGGATTCATTTTCAATTTGTACTCCCTAGCCCTTTGCAACACCTTGGCTAAAATGGCAGGGTGCTCTTCTTTGGACCTCGACTTTACCAGGATATCATCCACGTAGGCTTCCAAGTACACATGCATCATGTCGTGGAAGATGGCCATCATTGCCCGCTAGTACGTGGCACCTGCATTCTTTAATCCGAATGGCATAACGACCTAGCAGTATGTGTCCCAGGGCGTGGTGAAAGAGGTCTTCTCTTGATCCTCGGGAGCAAGACGGATTTGATTATAACTAGAATATCCATCCATAAATGAAAGGGTCTCATACCCGGCTGTGTTATCCACCAACACATGAATGTGAGGAAGCGGGAAATCGTCCTTTGGACATGCCTCATTTAAGTCCCTGAAATCAATACAAATCCAAAATTTTTCATCTTTCGTCATTACATAGACTATGTTCGCCACCCATTGCGGATATAATACCACTCTAATAAACCTAGCCTTATGCAATTTATCGACTTACTCTTTTATCCTAAAGGCCATCTGCGGGTGGAATCTCCTTGCTTTTTATTTCACGGGTGTTGCCCCAGGTTTAAGGATAAGTCGGTGTTCAACCAAAGCGGGGTCAAGACCCGACATGTCCTCATAGGACTAGGCAAATGAATCACTGTACTCCCTCAAAACCTTGATCAGCTACTCTTCAACCTGGGGAGGGAGATTAGCGGAGATGATTATGGGCCTGGGGTCCTCTTCCGTTCCGCGGTTGATCTCTTTAGTGGGTTCATCCACTACCATCATCTGTTCATCGAATCTCTTCAAACCTTATGCGTATAGATCGGTGGTGTCCTCCACATCGCTTTCCTCGTCATCGGCTGGGTCCTTCTCATCTACGATTTCATATACACCTAATCCGTCATTGCTCCACACCCCTTCCACTTCCTCATCATCTTCTAAAACAATCACGGTCCCTACAAACTTAGGGCACTTTAGAAGAGCATGGCATCTCTGAGCTAAATCTTGGAGGAACCTATCTGGAACGGATTTGGAATGACGCATCACAGGGTGCGCCGCAGACGTGGATGGGCTGACTACGCTAGAGCTAGACTCTACCCCAACTGACTCTACCAACCTAGGAGACTCTACAAAATGTACATCTAACCTAGGAGACAAGAGATCTACTGGGAAAGGAGCAGGGGTCTCATCCCCCTGGGGAGATGGGCAGAACATAGCGTAATCCTCCATTGAAACCTGCGTTTTAAAATTGGCATTTTTTTGGAAGTCGGAGGAGATCACGCAACAGGAAGAGGTGGGCGGGGGAGGAGGAAGTTGCATGGGAAACAAAGAGGGGAAGATGCAAACGAAGAATGGGTTGGAAGATGAAAACCACATCTCATGGAGTTCGGTAGTGGGGGCGGGAGGAGTAAACAGAGTTGATAAGTCAACAGGTGGGCAGCGCCCACATGCACAAGGAACAAACAGAATTTCAGGTGGACTTTCCGTAAAGTACGGGTCAACCTTGATCGGAGGGGAATGGGGAACAAACCGCAATTGCTGAAACAAAGAGGCAAGATGGGACGGGGACAAAGAAAAGGTAGTGATGGAGCTCCCGACTTCCCGCGGCCTCCGGTGAACTAGCTCAGTCGGAGAATGTTTCACCAGCTGCATCTCCGTTTTCTTCGGACGAGCTTCTTCTTCATAGAACAGCTTCTCAAAACAACTGTAAAAGTCTTCCATGTCACCCACCAGCCCCTTCAGTGGCGGCGGCGGGTCGGCAACATCACAAGTGGCATCAATCTTCTTATCAGAATAGGGCAACAGCTTCTTCAGAGTACCAAGTTGCAACGGGCCCTTCACGAAATGTTGACGGTAGTCCCATGTTAGTGGCCCGGAGTCTCCTAGTATAGATAGTGTTGACTCCTGATAGGCAAGGCCTCTTCGGCTCATTTTCCTGCCTTTAGGGACGGGCTTAGTTCGCCCTTGCAACTGTGCGCCGAGGCCCAAGCCCGGCTGATAGCCTAACTTCAAGATCATGTGCCACCCTTTTGAATCTCTAATATTGGACTTAATTTTGACATTCACTGGTGCAGTGGCGGGCTTGCATGACGCATATGCCCACGAGTAGTTTAAGTCCATAACAGAAAGAACTGGCCGATTACTTGGCCACAGGGTAGGAAGAATCTTGTCGGCAATGGCATCAACAGATTGGATGGTGGAGATACTCTTCACCTTAACTACCCGGCCTTGAAATAGGAACTTAAGGCATTGGTGGGCAGTTGAGGGCACAACATTCAGACTATCTATCCATGGACGACCTAGAATTGCCTTAAACATCGGGTCTATGTCCAGTACATAAAACTCCACATCCATTACCAAAGGCCCTAGCTCGGCCTGAACTGTTACGACCTCGTGGCAAGCTTGTCTGGAGTTATCATAAGCCACAATCGTGGTTGGCGTTGGCCTAAGCATGTCTTTTGAAATATTGCAGGCACGCAGTGTACTTAATGGACACACATTTATCGATGCTCCTATGTCCACGAGGGCCGACTCAACTACCACTTTGTTTAAGGAAATAGTAATGTAGAGCGGCATCTGCCATGCCTCTGGGGGTGCCAATTCTGATTCAGAAAATGAAATGGAAGGCCCCCTGGTAATCATCGCCAACACTGAAACTATCTACCGCCACGTCCTCGCTAACCATAACTTTTTACAGAAAAGCCCTCAGCGCATCTTGATGTAGTGTGGACCTTTTTATTAACTCCAGAATTGATATTTTGGCCGACATCCAGTCCAAATGCTGTAATAAGTCATATTTCGTGCTAGGCACGGGGTCTACTTCTTCTTCTTCTGCTTCAACTGTTGAAGAAGGAACTTGAGGGTTGGGTGTAGATGCACGGGGGAAAGGGTAACTTCTGTGGAATGAATGCCCGCTCCGAGGGCGCATTGTCGTGTCGACACGGCATCAAATGGACTCCCGATTGGCCCGGTGGGGTGAGGGGAAGGGGTAGAAATGGGGGTGAGGATGGCAGAAGTTGGCTTGAGGGGCCCTAGTGGAGTGGTGATTAGTGAAGGGTTAAATAGAGGGGTGATGATGGAGGGTATGGCGGGTGATGGTGGAAGGACTGGAGGAATTGTGGGGAATGTGGCGGGTGCAATAGGTGATCGAGAGAGGATAGTGGGTGGAGCGGTGGTGAAAGTGGTGGGCCGGAGGATGGAAGGAACAGAAGGTGCGAGGAAGTTGGTGTGGTGGAAGGCCAAGAGATGAGCGGGAGTCTCATCATCAAAAGACCACCCATTATTAGGGGCTGAGTGGTGAACTACATTCACTTGAGTCGGTGCCGGCGGCTGTTGTTGCTGTTGAGGAGCGGGCAGATGTTCTGGCATGGGATTCTGATGAATCCCGAGGTCTTGCTGTTGTTGCTGCTGTGGAGGTTGTTGTTGTTGGAGAGGTTGTTGGAACTGCTGCTGTTGAGGTGCCGCCTGCTGCGGCCTTGCTTGTCTTCTTCTTTCTTTTATATCTTCAATCAATTTGTGCATTTGGGCCCAGTCAATCTTCTAGCCCTCATGCAAGTCATAAACTAAATCCCTGAACTGATAACACCTTTCTATCGTGTGCCCGGGTTGCCGATGGTATATGCAATACCTTGACTGGTCGGCTGCCGGATTCCAGTTCTGACGTTCTGGAGGCAACTGTATGTCACCAGTGTACATTAGGGCGGAGAATATATCCGGCAAGGTTTCAGGAAGTGGTGGATAATTGACCCTCTTTGGTCCCGGTCGAGTAGGCCCATAACCAGCAGGAGGAGGGACATTATGGTACTGGGGTGGCTATTGAGGCTGTTGTGGTGGTGGTTGTTGTGGGTGTTGAGGAGCTGGGAAGGAAGGTCGAGGAGCCTGTGGAGTGGGGAACTGGGGGTTACGTGGTGGTTGGTGGAAACGGGGTGAAGCGGGCTGGTTAGGGAATTGAGCAACCTGGACCTACTCATTAGTTTATACTCCCTTAGTAACTGGACCTTGAGACTTTCTTGTGGTTTTGGATTTCTGAGCTTCAAACAAGGAATGAATAGGGGAGTCTTTGAATTGGGTCTGGATGACCGGGCCCAACTGTACAACTAGTGCATATTTGAAATGTCATTCATTGCCAATATGTTCCGGAACGTCGAAGCGGCATTAGAAATCAACAACTTAACATTTTCTTCTTCCGGGATCTGCCCGGGCACACGTGAGGCCATCTGCCTCCATCGATCTGCATATGTGGCAAAGTCCTTGTATGCTTTCATCTTCTCTGCAACTAAGTCTGTAAACGAATACTCGAGACCAACCCGATCTTGGAATCTCTAGATAAACTTCTCCTTCACGGTCTTGAAACTTTCCGCATCCTCCAAAGGCAAGGTATAGAACCATTCAAGGGCGACCCCGTCCAAGGATCGGCAGAACAAATACGCCATCAGGCAGTCATCGTGTTGGAACTGCACCGATTCATAAAAGAAACTCCCTGACATGAATAAACGGGTTGCCATTCCTGTCATATTTCCAGTACACGGGGAGCTCAGACTGGGGAGGAAAGCGAATGTCCCTGAAATTAGGAATGGGGACATCGGCTAGAGACTGCGGGCCGACCCGCTTGTGGAGGAGGTCAATCTGCTGCTGCATGGCAGCCCATTTGTCAAGGAGTTCCCGTTCCCAGGAAGGAGGAGATACGGCAAGAAAGACAGAACCAGAGTATGGAGCTAAAGGATAAATCGACTGAGGGGGCAGCCCACAAGATGGATAATGGGCCAGGGAAGGGCCCATATCCGCATGAGCCAACTGGGCGTCCCCTGGTTGCAGACGAGTCAAATCAGCCGGGGCCGCGAGGGCCTGCGGCACTGGAGAGATAGTGGTGTAAGGATCAACATAAGAACTAAAGGGGATCTGGGTATTCCCCTTATCAAGTGGCTGATGGGCCGAGGTGGAAGCATGATGGCGGGAAAACGCACGTCGTTAATACGCCCCGCTACCAAATTAAAATATCCGGCCCACAAATTAAATAAATGGAATAGTTAAGTGGTGAGACCGAGTCGAATCCACAGGGAGAAGTAGATTTGAAAGTTGAAAATCTTGAGTTTTTAAGATTTAAAAATCATGAAAATTGAATTGAAACCGTCTTAGGAAGATTTGGATGCAATTTAGAAGGGGTGGAATTGATAGACGAACACATAGAAAATTATAATGAAAATAAGGTGAGTTAGGAAGAGAAATAACTTTCAAACCAGACAACATTAGAAGAAGTGACAGAAGATAAAGTTGAAGATCTGAGAGTTAGGAAGAAGTTTTATGAAGAGTGAAAAGACATAAAATGAGAGGAAGACAGTGCAAAATATGAAACACTGACATCTATCGGCGCGGATGAACAGTAAACTCGTAAAAGACAGAACCGTGAGAAAATAAAAATAACTTAAAAACGAAGAAGAATTAGAGGGAGTGATAGAAGAAGAAAATGTATATTTACAAGAGATGAACAACTTTCATGAAAAACTTAGAAAGAAAAGAACATTGGAAGGGCATGCAAATGGAGGAACAAAATAATGTATCAACTCGGATGAATAGTAATGTGCCAGGATAGAACTTAGAAAAACATGTAATAACTTAAAAACGAAGAGGAATTAGAGGAAATAATAAAAATAAAAATTAAAGAACACTTAAAGATGAACAACTTTTCAGAAGATAAGAAATTAAAATAAAGATCAGAAAAGTATGTAAACGGCTAAGAAAGGGCTAAAATCTTAACAACTTATAATAACATCAACATTACAACCCCAAAACTTCTAATAATTTAAATGGATAACAAGAGTGAAATAAAATGGAACCTGAAGGGGCCTCCTGCCCCTCTCTCTCTCCTTGCTTCTTCAAGTACACCAAAACAACTCTCACAAAATTCTAACAAGAACAAAAGTACTGAAAAATGGCATTACAAAGCTTATCACCTCCTTCAACCCCATCTCAACCCCTTTTATAGGCTCTAAACTAACCTATTCCCTTTCTGTTCTCTACTCTCTGCACTGCGTGAACCCCGTGGCCGCTTCTCAGCGTTTGGTGTGAAGACATGTGAAGGCTGCAGCCGCAGCCGACCTGCCGAGCTCTCGTTACGTGCGCTTGTGTGAAGGCTACCGCCGAAGCTCGTAGACCCTCCATGTTGCATGGCCCGCCTGCATGTGATGAAGCCGAGGCGCTGACCGTGAAAAATCCCATCGAAGCCGCCTTCCTCTGCATCGTCGCCCGTGCCACAATGTGAATGGCGCGTTGACCACGCTGTTGCTTTGGCCGAAGGAGCCGCCCAGGCACGTGAAAAACCATGCTTTGTGTTACCTGTTCGCTGGCCATTTGCAGGGCTTCACGTGAAGTCCTACTCTTTGACCCGTCCGCTGTGCGTCGAAGACCCCACCAATTTTACTTGTTGAAGATGCTGCGCTGGAGCTTGGTGACGTTGAAGCCTCCAAGTTGCCATGCCTGAAGTTACCTTATGCATTCATGTGAAGACATGGTATATATAAGTGTTACCTATGTTACATATAAGTGTTGTATATATATGTGTATTCACGTGAAGACATATATATCACGTGATATATATTCATATATGTATATATGTAGTATATAATCTATCATATATGTATATATTAAATGTATATATATCATATATATATCTATATATATCATATATATATATATATATAATATATATATTTATATATATCTAACATATATATATATATATGTCAAATATATATCTATATATATCTAACACACACATATATATATATATCTATATATATAATATTTTTATCCTATCTATCTATATCCTATATAGAGAATTATTTTGCTTTTCTCTCTTTTTTCTTTCTTTTTATTTTTCTTTTATTTTATTTGGACTAAGATTGGGCTTGGTCGGCATGGGCTTTGTCTCATTCTAGAGCAGACTTGTGAGTGCCTGCAAAATAACATATTTATTGCTCAAATTATAATGAATTACATCAAACTCAGTATTTTGATCGAAAATTGATATTAAGTGTGATAAGTGCATAATTAGTAATATTAAAGCTCATAAAAAGTGTGAATGTCAAAACTTAACTCATATAAATGCACACTTATCACACCCCCCAACTTACTCATTGCTAGTCCCTTAGCAATGCAAACAATTACAAATTAAGGACCAACAAGAGTTTAAAATATTCATTCCTCATTTCCAGATCATCTTTCATAGAGTAAACTAAAGATTAGGAATTTGGAATCATTAATACACACTAGCCTTATGTAGAAAATTAGGGTACATGATCAAGAAGTCAACTTAAAGATCAATAGCACTTGTGCATGTGTAATACTAAATTCATAGCGTAGACAATTGCGTCCCCCATTTGCTATTTTGAACAAGTGCCTTTCAACCATGCACTTCTTAATCAGAGCATTCAACATAATAGCTTTTTGTCTTCCTTATTACTATGTCCCTTTTGGGATCTCTCTTTTTTTTTCTTGTTTTTCTTCCTTTTTTATTTTCTATACACACATGATGCTGCACTACCCTTCACTGTTTTACGCGAACCTCAACACGACTTAGGTGAAGCAGACCCGGTTACACAGATCAAGGTTCCCTTTTCCTTTTGACGCGAACCTCAACACGTCTTAGGTGAAGTAGGCCCGGTTACTCAGAATCGGAGCATTTTTCATGGTATTTTTTTCTCAATTTTTTTCTCAATTGTGCTTTTGCACTAATTTTGATAGATAACTTGGCAGAAAGCTTATATAAGATCTCTTCTTCAAGAAGTGCTGAATATCAGATAATATATCTAAAATAGCAGAAGGCTTGTCCTACTTGTTTCATTAGCGTGCAACGTGATTTTATTTTTCTAAAGTGCACATGAACTTTAAAGAGATTCTTAGATCAATTTTCCATGGCTAGATGAAATAAATTTTCCATTATCCTTATCTAGTCCTTTCTATTCAAGAATTACTTTCAATGGAAGCATGAATCATGAAACTCAAAATGGGTCAATTGAAAAAAATGAGGTTGAAAAAAATGAGGTTGTATATGAATGCATGTGCAACATGATTTCCGTCCCCCCAACTTAAATGACATTGTCCAGAATGGCATGAACAATATGGAACAATAGAACAATGTAGACATGATATGTTTGGGAAAGAACGGGACAACCTGATGTGTACTTGAAGGCCTTGGTGTTTGAGAGGCAATACTTGGCTTTGAAAATCGGAGCAACAGAGTAAGCAATCAGCTCTCTCCCCCCAATTTATCCTTTATTCAAATCTGTAAAATAAACATAAAACCACAATAAAAACTTAGGTTGTCTCCCAAAAAGTCATTTATTATCACACGAAATTATTAAAGGTTTGGGTTGTCTCCCAAAAAGCGCTACATTTAACGTCGTCAGCCAGACGAATTGCAGTTCACTAACCAACGGGTGGCATTCAGAATGAGCTACCAAATGATCTTATCCTTCGATAAATTCCATCCCTTGGACCAATGGAGAAAAATATTATGCCTCAATAAATGTGGGCTGGAAGCATGCCAAGGTGGGTCTAGGAATCTGGACGGACCCTCTCAGTCAAAGAATGGTGGAGGAATTATCATATCTTTAATTACTAAATATTCCTCTGTATGTTTAAGGTCCTTATAAGTATTAAACACAACCATGCAGACCTTAATTTTCCTCAACTTTTCTCCTTCATCCTCACTTTTAAGATGTACTTGCGTATTGTTTAGGTGAGAGAAGATAAGGGTGTTATAGATTTTTGGGGAATCTATCACATGGCCAATGTCAAGGAGATAACGATGATTAGGAATGAAATCAGTGCGCTCCTCAACACAAGAATTCTCAGAAGGCTCATATGGATCTAACCAGTTGGTGAGTTGCAGAATATTTGGAATGATTATGGATTCATCAAGATTAGGGATGGGTAAAAGATCCACATCCTCCCTTAAATCAGGAGAATGGAGTACCTGGTTCCTTAATTACCAAAGAAGAATGGCTTATGGTCACACTCAATTCTCTCTCCACACTCACATTTTCTTCGTCATTCACTTGGAAGAAGGACGTATCAAATTCAAGAAGGGCAAGTAAAGGAATTTGATCATTGACTGGACAATCCCCGTCCTCTTCTTCTCCCCCTGACTCAAGATCATCAGATTCATCATAATCCTCTTCATAAATGGAATGGGTTTTAGGCTTCTCAGGTTGCTCTTCCTTAACTTCCTTTAAGTCCTCCTCATAAGACTTCTCCATGATCCCCTCAAGATCAAAAGTGGTATGAGTGTTAGATTGGGGAATCACGGATTGAGCATATGGACTTTGAATGTTATCAAATCCAGGAAGTAGATCCTCAAGACTTGTAGTGGAGTTGCTAGGCATTGGATCGAATTCCATTTCTATGATGTTTTTAGCAACCCTGCTCACTTGGGTCTCAAAGTTTTGCAGTTGTTCTTGGAAGGCTTGTTGTTGAGTTTGGAAGAGTCGTGTCAATTGATCAAACATCTTCTCCTTATTCAAATCTGTGTATAGAGGAGATAGGTAAGTGGGCTGAGAGTCAGATTGTGATGGATAGTAATTTGGAGGGTACTCAGTCTGAGAATGAGGAGGTGGAGAGTGTACGGGCTGTTCCCCATAATAGGGTTGATTGTAGGAATCATTGGGATATAGAGCCCAATTTGAAAAATCTTGTTCTTGAGGACTTTGGCCTTGATCCTGATAAGACTCCCAAGAAGAGTCATATTGATCTCTCCATCTAGAATTAAAGTTGTTTGGACATGGGTCATAATAAGGTGTGGAGAGCTCTGGAGATATTCGGGTTTGTCTTGCTTGGTCCATCCAAGAGATTGTTGGTTGATTTTCCCAGCTAGAGGTATAAGTATCTGAAGGTGATTCATAATTGGGCTGAAAAAACTGTTGATCATATTGGGCTTGCTCTGGGATGAAAGGTAGATCATGGCCCCCTAACTGAGTGGTTGGAACATGGTCCTGGGTAAACGATGGAAACTGTGCCATCATAGGTGACGAGATCTCATTTTGGGCCGACCATGAATATGGACTGTCATAAGAGGTCGAGTTATTTTGGGTGAGAAATGAGAATTGGTTTGGGTAACCACCTACATAATGGGTCGGGTTAGCCCACATGTGATCATTATTATGGCAACTAGGTGGTATGAAGTGATCTTGATCCATGGCTAGAAATTGGTAAAATTTATGAGCCAATTGGTCAAACTTGTCTAATTTGTGTGCCCAATCCATAGATGCAAATTATGCTCTCACCATTTTTTTTGTATATTTTATATTTTTCTTCTTTTTTTTTGATTTTTTATACAAACAAATTATTAAACAAAGTCCAACTTAGATTCACCGTCAAACTTATCCACCGGCCAGGTAATAGGTGGGGAAGTGGGAGGCTCCCCTTGCTTTCACAAGGTCCTAATTAAGTAACCACTTTCCCGCTTATAGTGTTTGCCATTGACCTCTAGCCTTAGACACCAGTTTCAAAGATGATAGTGAGCCCAAGTTATGCATTTTTTTTGTGTTTTTGTTTTTCTATTTTTTTTAGTGAACTGACTTAATCCACCATATTTTTTATTTCTTCTATTTTTTATTTTTTTTAAGAACATTTCTAAACATGAAAACTAATTACATATTGAAAGTAAAAACAAAGAAACTAAATCTATGGAAATAGGGTAAGAATACTAACCTTAATCGCATTCCCTCAGTCTTTATTTGGTAAATAATGTTGTGCCCCCGTGGTTTTGATGATAGCAAACACTATAAGTCACCATATGCATGTGTGCATGACAGACCTTATTGATTCATTTAAGTGCATTCATATGTGTTCATGTATTTGTGAATGTGTGCTTGTGAATGACATTCTATTATATACACTGTGTGCACACATTATATCTGTCTGACATCTGGTTGATGCATTCATGTAACAGAGTCAGCACGATTGCATTGAGCATACAGTCAGTACACTGCATGCAGAGTCTGCACTGCACACTGGTTTGAGCTTGTTCGTGAATTCACAAGTCTATACATTGTCTGTTCATCGTCACATGTGCATCACTTAGCAAGTCTATACATCTATCAGCTTTGCCTCTTGCTCGCAGAGTCTATACATTGTTTGTGCTTCACGCTTTGTTCAAGTCTATACACTATGTTGCATCTTGGTCGTAAAGTCTACACATCGTCCAGAGTCTTGTTGCATTGTAAGACCAAGTCTGTACAACCTTGTGCATGCATCGTCTCATGCATCATCTCTCTTAAAGTCTATACAGCCAAAGCCTTCATATTGAAGTCTGTACAGCCAGCTCTGTTTCACTTAGCGCCTCATCAAGTCTGTACATAGTTTGGCTTGCATAACACAAGTCTATACATTGTGCACGCATGACCAAGTCTATACATTGTTCACTGCACACGCTAAGTCTATACATTGCCTTTGCATTGCATATACATTCAAGTCTATACAGTGTTCTGTAGCTGCTTTGAAGCTGCATCAAGTCTATACACTGTCCTGTAGGTTGCACGAAGTAAAGTCTATACATTGCCTTTGGGCATCTAAGTCCATATATTGGCAGCGTGTCTGTGTTTCAAGTCATTCGACAAGTCTATATATTCCCAGTCTTTACCTACGTTCAGAACCCCAAGTCTATACAATGGTAAAGTCTGCACATTGTGCTTTGAAGCTGCACCATGTCTATACATTGTCTCGCCCACATCTTCAAAGTCTGTACATCCGATCGTGTCTTCCAGCGTCTCATGCTATCAAGTCTGTACAGCGTTTGCGTACAGTGCATCGTCATCCAAAGTCTGTACAGCCAGCTCTGTCTCACCTTGCGTCTCTTCAAGTATGTACAGCCTTGGCGTATGATTTCATAAAGTCTATACATTGGTTTTCACTTCAAGTCTGTACATGGCCTTGGCATCTGCTTTGAAGTCTATACATTGGTTTTTCACTTCAAGTCTGTACATGGCCTTGGCATCTGCTTTGAAGTCTATACATTGGTTTTCACTTCAAGTCTGTACATGGCCTTGGCATCTGCTTTGAAGTCTACACATTGGTCTTCGCTTCAAGTCTGTACATTGGCCAAGTCTACACATCGCCGTGTTCACTTGTTTCAAGTCTGCACATTGGCTCAAGCTTTCCAAGTCTGTACATTGGCTAAGTGCCTTGTGCTTTGAAGCTTTATCAAGTCTATACATCGCATGCATTGCACACTGCAAGTCTGTACAGCCCAAGACTGTACATCCACCGTTTCATGCAGCGTCACTAAGGCAAAGTCTATACATGCATGCATTGTAGCAAGTCTGAACATTGTTTTCTCATGAACGAAATCAAAGCATGTACATGCCTCTGCATTGCATATGTGAAGTCTATACATGCTATAGCTTCGCATTCACAAAGTGTGTACACGCCACTGCATTGCATACATGAAGTCTGAACATTGCTTCAGCGTTGCCTTCAGCCAAGTCCATACAATGACTGGCAGCCTTCAGTAAAGTCTGAACATTGCATCATTGTGCATGCATTGCTTTCATTCAAGTCCACACACTGGTGTCGACACTGCATGATCAAGTCTATACAGACTTAGCGAAAGCTTAGCAAGTCTATACACTGGTGTCGTCTGCTGTAGGGACAACAAGTCTGTACATTGAGTTCTCATGCATGTAAACATCAAGTCTATACACTCCTCTATTTCATGTCTACACATCCGGTTGTTAGTATACCTGCATGCATGAATGAAGTATGTACATCGCTTAGTGCATTACATGCATTCATCAAAAGTCCGTACACTCGTGAATGTAATGTCTGTACATTCATTCTCATTGTACACACTTTCTCTTCTATTGCACATGCATCTTTCATACCAAGTCTACACATCGCTGCATTCTAAGTCTACACATTCTCACATTGTACATACTTGCATAAATGCTGCATCTAAAGTCTGTACATGCTCATGCATTATTTCATTAAGTCTATACACTCATTGTTGATCGACTGAAGTAACTCTGTCATTGTACAGGCTGATGAATGGGCACGTGATCCGAGGTTGGCACTTGGCACGCGATCCGAGGTGTCCTCTGGATAAAGGGGGCACACGCCCTAGTTGTTGCTGATATATATATGAAGGTTCTTCATCCGCAGAAGACAGATAGAAGAGGGCTGATCGAGAGAGTGATAGAAGAAAATGAGAGCAGCAGAGAGGCAGTGAGCAGAAGAAGAAGAAGAAAAAGAGCAGAGAGGCAGAGTGTGAAAGCAGAAGAAGAAGAAAAAGAGAAAGAGAGAGAGAGTTCATTGAGAAGAAGAAAGAAGATTTTATTGAAGATCTATCTACTGGACTTGGATCAGATCCAATCCAGTTTGCTCTTGCGAGAGCTACATTTTACATTGCGTTTTCAGCTTTCCGAGTGCTGTATTTTCATTTCTTATTTTCCTTTTATTTGATCACTGTGCTTTCCGATTCTCTGGTTAGAGATCGGTATTCCTCTTGTGGTCTCAAGAGAAGGGAGACTTGTCTTCGGTTTGCAAGTGACAGGTTGTCACTTGTGGGTTCCCCTCAGGTTGGAGGAAGGGAGATTCGTCTCCGGTTCTGGTCTTGTGGGTTGCAAGTCTAGGTGTTCCCTCCGGTTTGGAGGAAGAGAGACTTGTGTCTCTGGTTGCCAGTGACTGGGTGTCACTGGTGGGTTCCCTCCTGGGTGGAGGAAGAGAGACCTCGGTCTCTGGTTTCTAGTGACTGGGTGTCACTAGGGTTGCCCTCCGGTTTGGAGGAAGAGGGGAGGCTGTTACCCAGGTCAAGCTGTTTGGCAGCAAGTGTTCACAGATTGAGTCTGCTGGTTCTAGCGTTAGCTAGTGAAGCCTCACTCCAGTTTGGAGTGAGGGGTGGATGTAGGTCTTGGTGACCGAACCACCTAAAAATCTTTTGTGCAGTGTGGTTGGGCTTGTGCGCTTGTTCCTTATCATCTACCTCCTTCACAGGTTGCTTTGAGCATTCTTGTTTCTATCCGTGCTATAAGTTGATTGCATTCTTCTGCTTCCGCTAGTTGCTTGTTTAGGTGTGCCTTATATATTTGCTCAGTGGTTTAAAAGAGAATTTAACTTGTTCTTCAAATTATCTATTTACCTTGATTGTGTTCTAGTCTTTTATTGAGCGAAAAGTTTTTTTGAAGGGTGGGATTCATTCACCCCCCCTCTGAATCCATCGCACCGATCCTATCAATTGGTATCAGAGACAGGTTGTCTGCTTAGAAGGTCCACTGACATGCAGATCCGATCCTGCTGTCTTCGGTGCATTTTTGTTAGAGTTGGTTTATCGGTTTGAATCCACTGCTTTGAATTAGTTTTGATCTGCTTCAATGGCTCATCCACCCGTCTTTAGTGGTTCTGATTTCAACCAGTGGCACAGTGCTTTCCGTGCTCATGTTAAATATGTTGATCCAGACCTGTGGAAAGTGATTTCACATGGTCCACATAGACTACAAAAAGATCAGTCCAAATTGTTGTGCCTCTTAGGCACAAGCATGTGCTATGTTGCTTTGATGATAGCAATGCTATTTGGTTTTGATGATAGCAAGACAGTGAGTGCAATTGAGTACATTTGATATTGTATTTTGATGAAGAAAATGTTATTGTGTTTTGATGATAGCATGTTGATTTGTTTTGATGATTGCAACACAGTCAGTGCATCATGATATTATGTTTTGAATATGGCTGCTGATATGATTGCATAAGACTGTGTCTGATGTACAACATTGTATTCATGAGTTTGCATGCGTATTGCATGATGCGTTGATGCATGGGATCATTGCGTCAACTCACTGGTCTGTCACAGAGTCCAGTGTCTCAGTAAGCGTCTCATGCATTTGACTAAGTCTGTATAGCCATTTACATAGTGAAGTCTACACATTCGTTAGCATTGCATGAAGTCCATACAGTGGGTAAAGTCTGTACACTGTCCATGTTTCATACAGCGTCAACTCAGTGTTTCATGTAGCGTCAACTCTACAAGAGTATACATTGCATTGGCTAAAGTCAGTTTCATTTAGAGTCTAAGGCAATGTCCATACTCTGGACTTGAAGTGTGTACATTGAGCGTCTCACTTAGCGTCTACGGCAAAGTCTACACGTTGCTACAGTAACGAAAGTCTATACATCCGATTGTGCAGTGTCTTAGCCATCGTCTCACATTCTTCAAGTCTACACATTGGATTTTCACATGAAGTATGTACAGCCGTTCACTGTTGAAGTCCATACACTGGTCGGTGGAAAGTCTGTACACTGGCTTCCGTATTCAAAGTCTATACAGCAGCTGTCTTCAATTTGAAGTCTGTACACTGACTCGTTTCATTTCCTCAGAGTCTGTACATCCACAGTGAAATCCAAAGTCTGCACGTTGGTCTTCGATTTCAATGTCTATACATTGTTGTTTGCATTGCAAGTCCATACATCCTCAGCTGAACCCCATGTCCATACAACGACACTGTAGCTTGCATAGCTCATGTCTGCACATTGGTCTTCATCTCCTGTAGTCTAGACATTGGAAAGTATATACACTGAGCTCACAAGAAGTCTTCCAAGTCTATACACTCTCTCAGTGTACATACTTGCCCATTTTCTATTTCAGAATATATACACTCAGTGTTATATGATTTAAATGACCACTTGTTCTATGATATGATTATAAGATTTTTGTGTGTGCAGGGTTAACGCAGAATGACCACAGCGTCCACGCAGCAAGTATACTAGTAGAAGTATTAGCTGCTGGCACACATCACTGCATCAACGCCACAGCCTGGTAGCGTCCACGCAGCAAGCAAATAAGCTAAAGTATTAGCTGCTGGAACACATCACTGCGTCAACGCCACGGCCTGGTAGCGTCCACGCAGCAAGCAAACAAGCTAAAGTATTAGCTGCTGGAACACCACTGCGTCAACGCTATGGGCTAGCAGTGTCGTCGCAACACGCCTATATACTGAAGACATTGATCACTGGACACCAATGCGTCAACGCCTTGATCAAGTGGCGTGGACGCTGTAGTTCATATAATCAAAAAAGAAGCTTACTGGATTACTCTGATGCGTCAACGCTGCGGGTTGGAAGCGTCAACGCAGCAGACTTGAGCTTTGCTGATAAAGTATCTCTGAAGGCTGCGTCAACTCCTTGGAGCAAGTGGGTTGACGCCATCAAACTCCAGTTGCTGAGCGTACTGGTGCTGGGCACGTGATCCGAGGATAAGGAGAGTGCCCAGATGAGGACACGTGTACTGACAGCCGGCTGGATGCTGCCACGTGGTCCGAATTCTTAGGCCGGGAACTGTGGAAGCCACACGCGCCTTGCTGCTGCTGCTGCTGCTGGTGGTATATAATAGAGCCTTCATCTTCAGATGGAGGTTGATCGTGATCGAAGCCAAGGAGCAGAAGCTGAGAGAAGAATAAGAGAAAAAGGAGAGAGAGCTTCCACGATCCAGCAGAAGAAAAGAAGGGAAGAGTAGAGAGTGAAAGAAGTGTGAAGAAGAAGAAGAGAAAGAAGAAGGAGAAAGAGATAGAGAGCTCGAGCAGAGTGTGAAGAAGAAGAAGAGAGAGAGTGAAGAAAGAGAGTGAGATAGAGGGAGATCTGTCCTTGATGGACCGTGGATCAAATCCAGGCCATCCAGCTCTTTAAGAGCCACATCGTGCTTCATTATTTACAGCTTTCAGATTGCTATTTATTTCCATTTTCTGTTTTCTATTTTACATCTTCTTCAAGCTGTTAGTCAGCGAATTGCAGAGGTGCTGCCTCTGGACGGCTAAGCTGTATTGCCCAGCGGTTTGCAGTGGAGGATTCCACTGGACAGCAAGCTGTGTTACTCAGCGGGGCGAGGAGGATTCCTCGGACGGCAAGTTGTGTTGCCCAGCGGTTGTATGGCAAGCTGTGATGCCCAGCGGTTCAAGCTGTGAGTCAGCAGTAAGCCACACTCGGGTTGAGTGTGGGGTGGATGTAGGTCTGGAGGACCGAACCACCTAAAAGCCTTTGTCTACTGTGTGATTGTTTTGTGGTTTGCCTAGCTTCTATATTTCTATCTTCGCACAGTAGATGTATGCTTAGGACGGTTCTTCATCTGTTCTGGGTGGCATTCGCATTATGCCCATTATCTGTTCAGTAGAAGTTTTCATTCCGCATTTGATTCTGCTGCAGTAACTTTTTAACGGGTGATTGATCTATTCACCCCCCCTCTAGATCACCCTTTAGCGTCCCAACAATTGGTATCCGAGCCTAACTCTTTGTGTAGGACTAACATCCTAAAGAGGATCGGCCATGGATGCTAGAGGGCTAACAGCAGAGGGTCAGTCCACTACGAAGCCACCATTCTTCGATGGTTCCAACTTCTCATATAGGTAGAACCAGATGCAGGTCTTCCTCAGAGCCAAAGACTACGAGGTATGGAAAATTGTGAGCAAAGGTCCTTATGAGCTACATGAGAATGAGGAATTATGGACCAGAGAAGAAGTCCGGAAATCTACTCTGAATTGGAGCGCTATCAACGTCATTTAGTGTGCACTCCATCCCACTGAATTTGACAGAGTGTCATCCTGCAAGACAGCGAAGGAGATGTGGGATACCCTCGAAGTTATCTATGAGGGAACATCTGAAGTGAGAGAGACGAGGGCAAATATGCTAGTGTCAAAGTATGAAGCATTTCGGATGAAGCCTGGTGAGACAGTGACCGAAATGTATGCTCGTCTGACCATCATCACAAATGGTCTAAGAAATCTGGGAAAGAGTTATACTGATCATGAAGTTGTAAGGAAGATCCTTCGATCGTTGACTCCTATATGGCATACCAAAGCAACTGTGGTTGAGGAGTCAAAAGATCTACAAAAGATGAAATCCAATGAGCTGATAGGTTCCTTGATGGCGTACGAGATGAATTTACTACAAGCTGAAGAGCTTGAAAACAGGAAGCCTATTGCTCTGAAGGTCAAGCATGGCTGCTCAAAACAGTCCAGCATCATTGGATCATCCAGTGATCGGAATTCATCTGGATCAGATCTTGAAAAGGATGAAATAACTATGATCACAAAAGAGTTCAGTAGATTTCTTAGAAGAGAAGGGAAGAATCTCTATAGAAAATACCACAGCAGGAAGCAAAACAGGTATAAATTTAACCCTGCTGAAAAATCTGATATTAATGCTTGTTATCATTGCAGGAAGACAGGTCATATGAAGGCTGATTGTCCAGAGTTACAGAAAATGAAAGGAAGACCATGGAAGAAGGCGCCAAAGGGAAAGGCCATGGTCAGTACATGGAGTGATGAGGAAGAAGGCACGCTGAGCACTTCCTCAGATAGTGGAAAATCAGAAAAGGACATCTGCTTGATGGCTAGAAATGGAGATGAAGAAGAAGAGTCTGATCAGGTATCATCCCTTTTCGAACATTACACTATTTCTGATTGGGCATATGCTTATGGAGACCTGTTAGATAAAGCTAATGATATTAAGAAGGAAAACATACTCTTAAAGAAGAAAATGAACTCTCTGGTTAATGATAAATCTCTTTCTGATATAGTTGCATGCTTACAATCAGAGAATGACAAATTGAAAAATGCATGTTCTAATTTTGATGAATTAAAGCATGTTGTGATTGATTGTAGGAAAGAAAATAATTTGCTGAAAAATGTTGTTGATGAGTTGAAATTAAAAATTCAGAAGTCTGAAAATGAAATAAAGACTTCAAATGAAAAATATGAAGCTGTTTTGTCAGTGAATGCTGAATTAAAGAAAACTATTGAAAATCTAGAAAATGAAAATTCTGAAAAAATGAAAATCATTGAAAGTATGACCCAAGGAACTGAAAATCTAAATGCCTTGCTAGGGTCAAAAGTTAATTTCAGAAAGGAGGGTCTTGGTTTTAATCCCTCAGCTAAAGAGAGCTTTGAATTGAAAACTATTTCATGTGTGGGAGAAAAGAATAGAGGACCACTCATAAAAATGGTCAATGAAAAATTTGCCTTCAATAATGTTAAATCAAAAGTGTCCAATGCTAAGGACAAGGGAAAGCAGAAAGTTGTAGAGCCTAGAGCTGCATGCTCTTCTTCCAAGGATAAGTCCAAGGCTAGGGGTCAACCAGCTAGCACATCAAAACCCCGGCCCAAGGCTGCTAAGTCTCCATCACCATCAATTGCTCAGAAAAAGACCCAATATAAGTCAGTTCAGAAACCTAGAGGGTCAAAGGTGGCAGGGAGACCAAGTGCAGCTAGGAACCCATTTGCTCATCCCTATTTCCCTAGAGCCCAAGTCTATCATAACTTTCAACCACTTAATAGGCTTGGGTGGAACCCTGTACACATGAGGTTCGGGTATCAGAATTTCCCCACTTGGTATCAGCCATATAGACCTCAGCCAGCTAGGAGATGGGATAGTCAGTTTAGGACATGGAGTCCTAGTCACCAAAAGTTTTTTGGTCAGCCTAGGACCAATTTGGGCCATAACCTTCAGTACATTCATTGGCCAAGGCACTGGCAGAAAAATAAAAACGTTTTTAATAAAATGAATGCCAGGACTATACAACAACCATCAAAGCACCAGAAAAAGAAAACTAAACCTGTTGGTGCTGAGAAAAAGAAAAATAACAAAAAGAACTCTCAAGCTGTAGAATCCACCAAACCTTCCATCTTTACACAAATGTGGATCCCTAAACAGTTGTTGTCATGTTTTCACTCTCAAGTATCTGGTTCTGTCTTGGGGCCCAAAATATCTTGGGTTCCAAAACCTGCTCCCTAAGTGTGTTTGCAGGTATGTCTGGTAGCCGGGAACAAACTGATGAAACAGAAAAAGCTACTTCAGGCATATGACAAGAGGCAGGGCCAAAATCCTAAGAGCTGAAGGAAATTGGAGGCCTTGTCAAAAATCTGATGCAACACCAAGGGTAAAAATAAATCAATCTGGTAAAGCAGGTAAGTGATTTACCTTCAGAACTGAATTGTGAATTTCATGTTGATCTGCTTGTCTGAATTTTGATGATCTCTTCACTAAATTCAATTCTGAATATATTTGATGCTCTTCTCATGCTGTTGTTTGGACTAAATGAATGAGATGCTAGATGCACTGCATTTTGCATTAGGCTAAACGGTTCTTTAATGTATAGAGTCGATGCATGTGTTTTGTGTCAATGCATTGCATGCTTGTTATTAAATGCATAACTTGCTGATTGTGAATGGTTCAGTTAGTACATACAGTCAATGCATGTGTCTAATGTATGCATACATCATTTGCATGACTGTCAATGAAATTGTTCAATGCATATAGAACAGCTTTGCACTGTATTTCTTTGCATGACCACTTTGGTATATAAATGGTAAGTTACTAAAAGGCAGGAAAATCTGCCCGGAGGTTTCTACCATGTGTGAGATGGTCTTTAAGACCAGGTTCTCCGCCAAGTACCATGGGTCCTGTCTTTATGTAGAACAGTGCACTGCATCATATGTTGAAAAATCTGAAAAAGGATGAAAATGCTTATAACTTGGATGCATAAACCTGAATTGATTGCATACTTGTCTCATGTATCCATGGTGCATAGTCTGCATGTAGGACAGTATGTTGCATAGCATATCTCTTGCATCATGATGTCAGGGGGAGCTGAGAGTTCTATTCAATTCATTGGATCCTATTCACCTCTCAGTGTTCTCATTCAAATGATTCATATTCTTTGACATCAGTTGCTCATTGAACCATATTGCCAATTGCTATCTTTTCCCCATCATTTTCACTAAACAACAGCTTTGCATCTGGTTTAGTACATTGAATGGTGATTATTGCAATTGTTCACTTATAAGAATCACACTTACAAATTGAAAGGAACTAAATGTTTAACCTTTATAAATTGGAGAGTTAAGTGTCTGCACTTCAGAATTTGAGATAAAAGAAAACTCTTATAGCTCTTAATCTTTGTCTCATGGCTAAAATAGAAAAAGTTTTTGTAATGCCTAATGTGTTGATCTGAAAATTTCTAGAAAAGGTGAATAAGAGTGTGTACTATTTTTCAAACAATCACTCTAAAAGAGATAAAGGCAGCAGTAAATAAGATCATAAATGCTATGAGCTGAACATAGTGACAGAGCAATGGCTGATTGCACTGAGAAACTGTGAACTCCCCCAAAGAAGCAGGAGAATTCACATGTCATGAGGTGCTTCAGAATATCTCTGTTCATAGGGTCAAATCTATAGGGGGAGTCCTCACCAAGTAACTGAGGGTACTGGCCTCTAATCAAGGTGTACCCTTAATGTCAAAAGTGAAGACTATCCTTTGTGGGTTCTGATCTGAAATAGGTCTAGTAGTTTATGCCTAGTAACTGGGGGTATCTGCCTCTGATCAAGGTGTACACCTAATGTCAACAGCATAAATGCCACTGATCTATTTACTTAGTTCAGGTTCTGAAAAATTCAAAAGTGAAAATCAGACTGCTGTAACCTTTCGAAGAATCAAAAGTCAATGAGTGAAAATTGTTTTTATCAATACATGTTCAAGTTGCCTCTCTTGAATTTCCTTGTTTAATCACAAAAGGGTATTACTTATGACTTATCTATTAATACCATGTGCCCTAGATTCATTGCTATAAATGGAGTCTATAAACTCTTTTTCCAGGGGTCAGGTGCTTTACTCTAGATTTATCACTGTTAAACCTGAATTTTTGAAAATTGTATATTGCTGATTCTTATACTTTAACAATTGTTTATAATCATGCTTCCTTTCTGAACCTATGATTCAGCTGTTGTCATGTGACCCTCCTACCTTCTCTTCCTTGTTTATCTGTTCATATTCCTTCTCAAAGGGGGAGCTATTATTTAGGGGGAGAAATAGTTCAAGGGAGTCTTACATTCAGGGGGAGAATGTTCTAGAGGAATTTGCATGCATAATGCACTGTGCACTCTTGTTTTTACTGTTTTTCTCCTTTTGATCATGTCAAAGGGGGAGAAAATCTGTGTGTGACTCACTGTCACATTGTGTTGCCATCATCAAAAAGGGGGAGAATGTTGTGCCTCTTAGGCACAAGCATGTGCTATGTTGCTTTGATGATAGCAATGCTATTTGGTTTTGATGATAGCAAGACAGTGAGTGCAATTGAGTGCATTTGATATTGTATTTTGATGAAGAAAATGTTATTGTGTTTTGATGATAGCATGCTGATTTGTTTTAATGATTGCAACACAGTCAGTGCATCATGATATTGTGTTTTGAATATGGCTGCTGATATGATTGCATAAGACTGTGTCTGATATACAGCATTGTATTCATGAGTTTGCATGCGTATTGCATGATGCGTTGACGCATGGGATCATTGCGTCAACTCACTAGTCTGTCACAGAGTCCAGCATCTCAGTAAGCGTCTCATGCATTTGACTAAGTCTGTACAGCCATTTACATAGTGAAGTCTACACATTCGTTAGCATTGCATGAAGTCCATACAGTGGGTAAAGTCTGTACACTGTCCATGTTTCATACAGCGTCAACTCAGTGTTTCATGTAGCGTCAACTCTACAAGAGTATACATTGCATTGGCTAAAGTCCGTTTCATTTAGAGTCTAAGGCAATGTCCATACTCTGGACTTGAAGTGTGTACATTGAGCGTCTCACTTAGCGTCTACGGCAAAGTCTACACGTTGCTACAGTAACGAAAGTCTATACATCCGATTGTGCAGTGTCTTAGCCATCGTCTCACATTCTTCAAGTCTACACATTGGGTTTTCACATGAAGTATGTACAGCCGTTCACTATTGAAGTCTATACACTGGTCGGTGGAAAGTCTGTACACTGGCTTCCGTATTAAAAGTCTATACAGCAGCTGTCTTCAATTTGAAGTCTGTACACTGACTCGTTTCATTTCCTCAGAGTCTGTACATCCACAGTGAAATCCAAAGTCTGCACATTGGTCTTCGATTTCAATGTCTATACATTGGGCTTTTACATGAAGTCTATACATTGTTGTTTGCATTGCAAGTCCATACATCCTCAGCTGAACCCCATGTCCATACAACGACACTGTAGCTTGCATAGCTCATGTCTGCACATTGGTCTTCATCTCCTGTAGTCTAGACATTGGAAAGTATATACACTGAGCTCACAAGAAGACTTCCAAGTCTATACACTCTCTTAGTGTACATACTTGCCCATTTGCTGTTTCAGAATATACACACTCAGTGTTATATGATTTAAATGACCACTTGTTCTATGATATGATTATAAGATTTTTGTGTGTGCAGGGTTAACGCAGAATGACCACAGCGTCCACGCAGCAAGTATATTAGTAGAAGTATTAGCTGCTGGAACACATCACTGCGTCAACGCCATGGCCTGGTAGTGTCCACGCAGCAAGCAAACAAGCTAAAGTATTAGCTGCTGGAACACATCACTGCGTCAACGCCACGGCCTGGTAGCGTCCACGCAGCAAGCAAACAAGCTAAAGTATTAGCTGCTGGAACACCACTGCGTCAACGCTATGGGCTAGCAGCGTCGACGCAGCACGCCTATATACTGAAGACATTGATCACTGGACACCAATGCGTCAACGCCTTGATCAAGTGGCGTGGACGCTGTAGTTCATATAATCAAGAAAGAAGCTTACTGGATTACTCTGATGCGTCAACGCTGCGGGTTGGAAGCGTCAACGCAGCAGACTTGAGCTTTGCTGATAAAGTATCTCTGAAGGCTACGTCAACTCCTTGGAGCAAGTGGGTTGACGCCATCTAACTCCAGTTGCTGAGCGTACTGGTGCTGGGCACGTGATCCAAGGATAAGGAGAGTGCCCAGATGAGGACACGTGTACTGACAGCCGGTTGGATGCTGCCACGTGGTCCGAATTCTTAGGGCGGGAACTGTGGAAGCCACACGCGCCTTGCTGCTGCTGCTGCTGCTGGTATATAATAGAGCCTTCATCTTCAGATGGAGGTTGATCGTGATCGAAGCCAAGGAGCAGAAGCTGAGAGAAGAATAAGAGAAAAAGGAGAGAGAGCTTCCACGATCCAGCAGAAGAAAAGAAGGGAAGAGTAGAGAGTGAAAGAAGTGTGAAGAAGAAGAAGAGAAAGAAGAAGGAGAAAGAGATAGAGAGCTCGAGCAGAGTGTGAAGAAGAAGAAGAGAGAGAGTGAAGAAAGAGAGTGAGATAGAGGGAGATCTGTCCTTGATGGACCGTGGATCAAATCCAGGCCATCCAGCTCTTTAAGAGCCACATCGTGCTTCATTGTTTACAGCTTTCAGATTGCTGTTTATTTCCATTTTCTGTTTTCTATTTTACATCTTCTTCAAGCTGTTAGTCAGCGAATTGCAGAGGTGCTGCCTCTGGACGGCTAAGCTGTATTGCCCAGCGGTTTGCAGTGGAGGATTCCACTGGACAGCAAGCTGTGTTACTCAGCGGGGCGAGGAGGATTCCTCGGACGGCAAGCTGTGTTGCCCAGCGGTTGTATGGCAAGCTGTGATGCCCAGCGGTTCAAGCTGTGAGTCAGCAGTAAGCCACACTCGGGTTGAGTGTGGGGTTGATGTAGGTCTGGAGGACCGAACCACCTAAAAGCCTTTGTCTACTGTGTGATTGTTTTGTGGTTTGCCTAGCTTCTATATTTCTATCTTCGCACAGTAGATGTATGCTTAGGACGCTTCTTCATCTGTTCTGGGTGGCATTCGCATTGTGCCCATTATCTGTTCAGTAGAAGTTTTCATTCCGCATTTGATTCTGCTGCAGTAATTTTTTAACGGGTGATTGATCTATTCACCCCCCCTCTAGATGACCCTTTAGCGTCCCAACATAAATGGACTAACAAGCATCGATCTATGTGTGCAGAAAATCAGAAAGCACTAGAGTTAATGAAGGCCGCGACTAATCGAGCTCTTCATTCATGTTTTCTTGGTTGCAGATCTGCAAGGGATATATTGGAGATGATAAAGAGAGTCGGGAAGGAAAATCAAACGAGCTGCATGATGGCTAACAGAAGTAATCAAAGTGGCAGCGATCAAGGCAGCAATCAGAATGAAGACGATAATGATGAGGAGGTAAACCCTTTTGAGAACTATACTTTAGATGATTGGGAGAATTCATATGCTGACTTATTAGAGTCACATGAGAGGTTAAGAAAATAGTATAAAAAATTGAAAAAGGGTACTAGGTTAGAAAGTTCAAGCTCCTGTGAAAAATGTCTAGAGTTGAAACAATCTCATGATGCTTTTATGTCTGATATTCATATGTTGAAAAAAACAAATTTCGTTGTTGAAGATTGAGAATCAAGATCATGTAAAAGAAATCTCTGAACTTGAGAAGAAGCTTAGCCTAACTTGTTATGATTCTGTTCAGAGTAAGGATTTGCTGAAAAATTTTGAATGTGTTAGTTCTGATTTAAACAAGCTAAAATCTGAGAATGACTCTCTTAGAAAATATGTTAAAGAAAATGAAGAAAAATTAGAGAAACTTAAATGAGAGAATGATTTGCTGATTGAGAAATTTGAAGCCATAAAATCTGTAAACATGGAGTTACAGAAAAAGGATGAAAAACAACAAAGAGAAATGAAGAAAATTGAAAATAGAAGAAAGTATGAAGTCAATTCAGAAGATCAGCTTCTAATAAATGAATTGGTTCAAAATGATAAGCTTAAAGAAGAAATTGAAGCTGTTAAATAGTGACATGTCTGGAAGACTTCTTACATTGGAGAAAGTGAAAATGATCTGTACAAACGAAACTGAAGAAGTAGATGAGCTGAGAAAGGAAATTGAAAAATACAAAACAGCTAACAAAGTCTTGAATGAAGTTGTCAATTGCAGCGAACAAGAGATTGCAAGTTATGAAATAAACGTTGCATCTCTCGAAAATAAAATTCAAGATTTGAAGAGTTCCCTGTCTAAGTTTGTGAGTGGGCAAGAAAACCTAGATAAGCTACTAGGTGTAAAAGTCAATGTCAAAAAGGAAGGGTTGGACTACAATAATCTAAATAAAAAGGCTTTTCAGAACAAAGTTATGACATCATTTGTAAATGCTTCAAATGTAGCCACAACATCAAAAGATAAACAGCCCATTGCTCAGAAAATGCTGGGAACAAAGGTTAATTTTAAGAAAGAGGGACTGGGTTACAATCCAGTCATGAGGAAGGTTGATGGATCCAACCTGAAAACTGTTTTCGTTAAATCTTCAGAACAAGAAAAGCCTTCTACCTCATCTCCACCTCAGTACAAGGCTAAGAAAATAGAAAAATAGGATAAAAATCAGAAAAAGACTAGAAAACAGAAAATAAATAAAAAAGGTTCATCAGTGCATGTTAATCACAGTCCTCACACACACTCACATGCATCTAAAAAGAAAATGATCTGTCATTACTGTCATAGATTTGGACATCTGATGCATGAATGTAAGTTGATAGAGAAGGATGTTATGAATGCAAGGAAATTTCATGATAAAAATCCTTCACCTCATAAAAAGAAAACCGAATGCTTTCACTGTGGTAAATTGGGTCATAAGGCATTTGAATGTTGGCCGAAAGCTGGTAGAAGAAATTCTAATTCATATTTTCATTGTGGCAAGATGGGCCACATTGCAGCCCAATATTGGCATGCTCAGGGAAGGGAGTCTAACTATAAATCTGGTAAATTCCCTGTCAATAGAAACACTTCTCGTAGAAATGGATTTGTTTTTGAAAGAAAAACTCTTGCATGTTTTGAATGTGGGAAGCCAGGCCATAAAGCTACTGACTGTTGGCTGGCTTATTCTGGTAAACAGAATTTCAAATCTGTTAACAAAATTTTTCATGCATATGCACATAGAATTCATGCTAATAAGAATGTGTATAAATCAAATCTGAAATCTGCTGCATCTTGCTATCATAATAGTAAACAGAATTTTCTCTCTGCCAATAAATTCCATGACAACAGTAATTTGCATAAAAAGAATTTGAAATCTGCTACATCATGTCATTACTGTGGTCAAATAGGTCATTCAATGTATAATTGCTATTTGATGAAATCTGATGACCTTCATGCACGAAAATTGTTGAGAAAACCTGCTAGAAATGTTACTGTTAATTCAGGACCCAAGACCTCTTGGGTACCTGTTTGTGCAAAATAAATTTTGTTTTGTAGGTGTGCCTTGGGACTGAGAAAACAAGAGGGGTAAATAAGTCAAGGCACTCAAAAGAAAACCCCTTTCTGAACTTTTCAAGTAAACTCTCTGCATTTCCTATTTTGAAATTCATTGCATATCTTGTTTGATGTGTTCTTGCATATTCGTCATCTTTTGAACACTATGAGTATTCATGTCTCTCAATGCTCATATGAATTGGCTGTTTAGATATTGAAATGAGAATAAACTTACAATTTCTGAAAATCTGAACTGCATATGAATGTTGTTTGAAATCTGTCTGTTGCATAGCTCACTGAAAATCTGGATTGCATATAGGACTGCATGTTGAATTATCATGATTGACCACTATGGTATATCAAATAGTAAGCTACTAAAAGGCAGGGAAATCTGTCTGGAGGTTTTTACTGTGTGTGAGATGGTCTTTTAGACCAGGTTCTCCGCCTAGTACCATGGGTCATATTGCTTGATAGGGTAGTCTGAATGTGCATGAGTCTCAAAGACATATGTTCAGTTCTCATGGCAAACATTGCATGTTTTCAGGGGTAGTTAATTGCATGTGTTTGCATAGAATTCAATGCTGAGTCTTTGCATGACTTTACATACATATAGTTAAGTGCATTTCATTACATTGAAATTGCCAAAAAGATTGACTGAATGCATATTGTCAGGGGGAGTCAATGCATTGCATGCAGGCTGTCAAATGCATACACTTGTCAGAATTCATTGCATTTGTTGACAAACCTTGATCATATTTTGAAAACACTGGGCTTCAAAATCTCTTCTATCATTTGGTATCAGAATTCTATCAGTCTTTCATGAAGATTTCAATGGGGCTATCTCGATCATAAATCTGGAAAACACTTGAACTAGGAATCTTCTATTATACGTTGTTATGAATGTCTGAAATAACTCAGGTGGTTTAAGTTTAATGTATTCATTGAGTTTGACTTTAAAATCTCTTAAAAATATCTGAATCATATTTAATAAACTTTAACCATCTGTTACATACTGTGTCTTGTAAAATAGTCTGAAATCTGCATTATTTAATACATGGCTTTATTTGGTTAAGTACATGAAATTATTATTGATTTGAAGCAAATGAGTTTTTCTGAAATGTCTAAAGGGTAAATTCTGTCAGAGCAATGACTTTGGTCACTGAGAAACACATGTCCAAAGGACTGTGTCATGAGGTGCCATAGTTAACTCTGCTTAAGAATGAGTGTTAATCAGGCAGAGCACTGGCATGCACACTGAGAAATACATCTCACTCATCAAGAAATGAGTTGAGATATGTCATGGAGTGTAAATGTTACCTCTGTTTATATAAAGCATGACTGTTAGTTACACTAAGTGCTTAGGGATATTGGCGTCTGATCAACGTATATCCTCTAGTTACAAGGTGTACACTGAACTAGAGTGATAGTAAAATGTGTAGCATAAAAATTTGTTGAACAAATTGCTATATTTGAATATTGATGCAAAAATCAAATTGCTACAACCCTAGACAAAAGCATATGACTTCATAATTGCTTGATCTCAATACTAGTGCATGTAATTTCGAAAGAAGTCAATAATTTTTATTGTGTAAGAGAAAGGGAGATTAATCAAGATATATATATGAGGGCTTGGTTCATTTTTATTAAACCATGACTTTAGATATAAATACAGAATTTTATTGACAAACTTAGCATACATCATGTTTAAACCCTGCTGATCAATAAAATTCATTCATAAGCCCTTATAATGGAAGACTTTGAAAACTTATGTTTTAGATTTATGAGATTGATATCTCTCTGAAAATCTTGTTGAATTTCTTATGATTGGAGCCTATTGGAAATTCTTTACTCACTGTCCTTTATTCATCATGACCTGAACTTGTCCTTGATTGCCCCTGTGGTCTCCATCTCATTCATTTCATAAGGTTCCATTTATTAAGGGGGAGCTTTCTTGAAAATTCTTAAAAGGGGAAGAATTGTCTTGCATTCATATTTTTAGGGGGAGTTCTTGCATTTCTTGTTGCATCTGCATCTCTGCATTCATACCTCTTCCATGATTTTTTTTTTTAACAAAGGGGGAGAAATTGGAATGAGTCACATTGCTCTTTGGGGAAGAATGTGCTTTCATGTAGTTAAAGGGAGAAATGTTACATCAATCGTTTCATATCTGCTTAATTTTCCTCTCTCTAACTAATGTCTTTTCGCTGAAGTCAAAGGGGGAGAATATTTTTGACTTGAGTCAGTGTGACTCATAGTGTTGCCATCATCAAAAAGGGGGAGATTGTTGTGCCCCTATGGTTTTGATGATAGCAAACACTATAAGTCACCATATGCATGTGTGCATGAAAGACCTTGTTGATTCATTTAAGGGCATCCATATGTGTTCATGTATTTGTGAATGTGTGCTTGTGAATGACATTCCATTATATACACTGTGTGCACACATTATATCTGTCTGACATCTGGTTGATGCATTCATGTAACAGAGTCAGCACGATTGCATTGAGCATATAGTCAGTACACTGCATTCAGAGTCTGCACTGCACACTGGTTTGATAGCTTGTTCGTGAATTCACAAGTCTATACATCATCTGTTCATCGTCACATGTGCATCACTTAGCAAGTCTATACATCTGTCAGCTTTGCCTCTTGCTCGTAGAGTCTATACATTGTCTGTGCTTCACGCTTTGTTCAAGTTTATACACTATGTTGCATCTTGGTCGTAAAGTCTATACATCGTCCAGAGTCTTGTTGCATTGTAAGACCAAGTCTGTACAACCTTGTGCATGCATCGTCTCATGCATCATCTCTCTTAAAGTCTATACAGCCAAAGCCTTCATATTGAAGTCTGTACAACCAGCTCTGTTTCACTTAGCGCCTCATCAAGTCTGCACATAGTTTGGCTTGCATAACGCAAGTCTATACATTGTGCACGCATGACCAAGTCTATACATTGTTCACTGCACACGCTAAGTCTACACATTGCCTTTGCATTGCACATACATTCAAGTCTATACAGTGTTCTGTAGCTGCTTTGAAGCTGCATCAAGTCTATACACTGTCCTGTAGCTTGCACGAAGTAAAGTCTATACATTGCCTTTGGGCATCTAAGTCCATACATTGGCAGCGTGTCTGTGTTTCAAGCCATTCGACAAGTCTATACATTCCCAGTCTTTACCTACGTTCAGAACCCCAAGTCTATACACTGGTAAAGTCTGCACATTATGCTTTGAAGGTGCACCATGTCTATACATTGTCTCGCCCACATCTTCAAAGTCTGTACATCTGATCGTCTCTTCCAGCGTCTCACGCTATCAAGTCTGTACAGCGTTTGCGTACAGTGCATCGTCATCCAAAGTCTGTATAGCCAGCTCTGTCTCACCCTGCGTCTCTTCAAGTATGTACAGCCTTGGCATATGCTTTCATAAAGTCTGTACATTGGTTTTCACTTCAAGTCTGTACATGGCCTTGGCATCTGCTTTGAAGTCTATACATTGGTTTTTCACTTCAAGTCTGTACATGGCCTTGGCATCTGCTTTGAAGTCTATACATTGGTTTTCACTTCAAGTCTATACATGGCCTTGGCATCTGCTTTGAAGTCTACACATTGGTCTTCACTTCAAGTCTGTACATTGGCCAAGTCTACACATCGCCGTGTTCACTTGTTTCAAGTCTGCACATTGGCTCAAGCTTTCCAAGTCTGTACATTGGCCAGGTGTCTTGTGCTTTGAAGCTTTATCAAGTCTATACATCGCATGCATTGCACACTGCAAGTCTGTACAGCCCAAGACTGTACATCCACCGTTTCATGCAGCGTCACTAAGGCAAAGTCTATACATGCATGCATTGTAGCAAGTTTGAACATTGTTTTCTCATGAACGAAATCAAAGCATGTACATGCCTCTGCATTGCATATGTGAAGTCTATACACGATATAGCTTCGCATTCACAAAGTGTGTACACGCCACTGCATTGCATACATGAAGTCTGAACATTGCTTCAGCGTTGCCTTCAGCCATGTCCATACAATGACTGGCAGCCTTCAGCAAAGTCTGAACATTGCATCATTGTGCATGCATTGCTTTCATTCAAGTCTACACACTGGTGTCGACACTGCATGATCAAGTCTATACAGACTTAGCGAAAGCTTAGCAAGTCTATACACTGGTGTCGTCTACTGCAGGGACAACAAGTCTGTACATTGAGTTCTCATGCATGTAAACATCAAGTCTATACACTCCTCTGTTTCATGTCTACACATCCGGTTGTTAGCATACCTGCACGCATGAATGAAGTCTGTACATCGCTTAGTGCATTACATGCATTCATCAAAAGTCTGTACACTCGTGAATGTAATGTCTGTACATTCATTCTCATTGTACACACTTTCTCTTCTATTGCACATGCATCTTTCATACCAAGTCTGCACATCGCTGCATTCTAAGTCTACACATTCTCACATTGTACATACTTGCATAAATGCTGCATCTAAAGTATGTACACGCTCATGCATTATTTCATTAAGTCTATACACTCATTGTTGATCGACTAAAGTAACTCTGTCATTGTACAGGCTGATGAATGGGCACGTGATCCGAAGTTGGCACTTGGCACGTGATCCGAGGTGTCATCTGGATAAAGGGGGCACATGCCCTAGTTGCTGCTGATATATATATGAAGGTTCTTCATCCACAAGAAGACAGATAGAAGAGGGCTGATCGAGAGAGTGATAGAAGAAAGTGAGAGCAGCAGAGAGGCAGTGAGCAGAAGAAGAAGAAGAAGAAAAAGAGCAGAGAGGTAGAGTGTGAAAGCAGAATAAGAAGAAGAGAAAGAGAGAGAGTTCTTGGAGAAGAAGAAAGAAGATTTTATTAAAGATATGTCTACTGGACTTGGATCAGATCCAATCCAGTTTGCTCCTGCGAGAGCTACATTTTACATTGCGTTTTCAGCTTTCCGAGTGCTGTATTTTCATTTCTTATTTTCCTTTTATTTGATCACTGTGCTTTCCGATTCTCTGGTTAGAGATCGGTATTCCTCTTGTGGTCTCAAGAGAAGCGAGGCTTGTCTCCGATTTGCAAGTGACAGGTTGTCACTTGTGGGTTCCCCTCCGGTTTGGAGGAAGTGAGATTCGTCTCCGGTTCTGGTCTTATCGGTTGCAAGTCCAGGTGTTCCCTCCGGTTTGGAGGAAGAGAGACTTGTGTCTCTGGTTGCCAGTGACTGGGTGTCATTGGTGGGTTCCCTCCTGGGTGGAGGAAGAGAGACCTCGGTCTCTGGTTTCTAGTGACTGGGTGCCACTAGGGTTGCCCTCCGGTTTGGAGGAAGAGGGGAGGCTGTTCCCCAGGTCAAGCTGTTTGGCAGTAATTGTTCACAGACTGAGTCTGCTGGTTCTAGCGTTAGCTAGTGAAGCCTCACTCCGGTTTGGAGTGAGGGGTGGATGTAGGTCTTGGTGACCGAACCACCTAAAAATCTTCTGTGCAGTGTGGTTGGGCTTGTGCGCTTGTTCCTTATCGTCTACCTCCTTCACAGGTTGCTTTGAGCATTCTTGTTATTATCCGTGCTGTAAGTTGATTGCATTCTTCTGCTTCCGCTAGTTGCTTGTTTAGGCGCGCCTTATATTTTGCTGAATGGTTTAAAAGAGAATTTAACTTGTTCTTCAGATTGTTTATTTGCCTTGATAGTGTTCTAGTCTTTTATTGAGCGAAAAGTTTTTTTGAAGGGTGGGATTCATTCACCCCCCCTCTGAATCCATCGCACCGATGCTATCAAATAAAAAATAACAAGAGTAGAAGATAAAGAAGAATTACCTCGGGGAGACACACCATTTTTTGACATTTTCAAAAATTTCTATTTTTTTTCTTTGTGCTTTTTTTTTGATCCTTTTATTTTTCTGCAAAAATAAGAGTGAGCACCAATATATATACAAACGAAAGTACAAAGTTATCAACTTCAAATTCAAACCTCCCCGGCAACGGCACCAAAATTGATGGCGAGAAAACGCACGTCGTTAATACGCCCCGCTACCAAATTAAAATATCCGGCCCACAAATTAAATAAATAGAATAGTTAAGTGGTGAGACCGAGTCGAATCCACAGGGAGAAGTAGATTTGAAAGTTGAAAATCTTGAGTTTTTAAGATTTAAAAATCATGAAAATTGAATTGAAACCGCCTTAAGAAGATTTAGATGCAATTTAGAAGGGGTGGAATTGATAGAAGAACACAGAGAAAATTATAATGAAAATAAGGTGAGTTAGGAAGAGAAATAACTTTTAAACCAGACAAAATTAGAAGAAGTGACAGAAGATAAAGTTGAAGATCTGAGAGTTAGGAAGAAGTTTTATGAAGAGTGGAAAGACAGAAAATGAGAGAAAGACAGTGCAAAATATGAAACACTGACATCTATCGACGCAGATGAACAGTAAATTCGTAAAAGATAGAACCGTGAGAAAATAAAAATAACTTAAAAATGAAGAAGAATTAGAGGGAGTGATAGAAGAAGAAAATGTATATTTACAAGAGATGAACAACTTTCATGAAGAACTCAGAAAAAAAAAAGTAGATTGGAAAGGCATGAAAATAGAGGAACAAAATAAGGTATCAACTCGGATGAATAGTAACGTGTCAGGATAGAACTTAGAAAAACGTGTAATAACTTAAAAATGAAGAGGAATTAGAGGAAATAATAAAAATAAAAATTAAAGAACACTTAATGATGAACAACTTTTCATAAGATAAGAAATTAAAATAAAGATCATAAAAGTATGTAAACGGCTAAGAAAGGGCTAAAATCTTAACAACTTATAATAACATCAACATTACAACCCCAAAATGTCTAATAATTTAAATGGATAACAAGAGTGAAATAAAATGGAACCTGAAGGGCCTCCTACCCCTCTCTCTCTCCTTGCTTCTTCAAATACACCAAAACAACTCTCACAAAATTCTAACAAGAACAAAAGTACTGAAAAATGGCATTACAAAGTTTATCACCTCCTTCAACCCCATCTCAACCCCTTTTATAGGCTCTAAACTAACCCATTCCCTTTCTGTTCTCTACTCTCTGCACTGCGTGAACCCCGTGGCCGCTTCTCAGTGTTTGGTGTGAAGACATGTGAAGGCTGTAGCCGCAGCCGACCTGCCGAGCTCCCGTTGCGTGCGCTTGTGTGAAGGCTGCCGCCGAAGCTCGTAGACCCTCCATGTTGCATGGCCCGCCTGCATGTGATGAAGCCAAGGCGCTGACCGTGAAAAATCCCATCGAAGCTGCCTTCCTCTGCATCGTCGCTCGTGCCACAGTGTGAATGGCGCGTTAACCACGCTGTTGCTTTGGCCGAAGGAGCCGCCCAGGCACGTGAAAAACCATGCTTTGTGTTGCCTGTTCGCTGGCCATTTGCAGGGCTTCACCTGAAGTCCTGCTCTTTGACCCGTCCGCTGTGCGTCGAAGACCCCACCAATTTTACTAGTTGAAGATGCTGCGCTGGAGCTTGGTGACGTTGAAGCCTCCAAGTTGCCATGCCCGAAGTTGCCTTATGCATTCACATGAAGACATGGTGTATATAAGTGTTACCTGTGTTACATATAAGTGTTGTATATATATGTGTATTCACGTGAAGACATATTTATCACGTGATATATATTCATATATGTATATATGTAGTATATCTATCTATCATATATGTATATATTAAATGTATATATATCATATATATATATCTATATATATCATATTTATATATCAAATATATATATTTATATATATCTAACATATATATATATGTCAAATATATATCTATATATATCTAACACACACATATATATATATCTATATATCTAATATTTTTATCCTATCTATCTATATCCTATATATGGAATTATTTTACTTTTCTCTCTTTTTTCTTTCTTTTTATTTTCCTTTTATTTTATTTGGACTAAGATTGGGCTTGGTCGGCATGGGCTTTGGCTCATTCTTGAGCAGACTTGTGGGTGCCTGCAAAATAACATATTTATTGCTCAAATTATAATGAATTACATCAAACTAAGTATTTTGATCGAAAATTGATATTAAGTGTGATAAGTGCAAAATTAGTAATATTAAAGCTCATAAAAAGTGTGAATGTCAGAACTTAACTCATATAAATGCACACTAATCAAAGCCTGGCCCGCTTCCATGGTGGAGAATCGAAGAACCTGAGGATGGATGGGAGTGAGGTCGATGTGGGCCGTTGAGGTGGCCCCTAATCCAGCAGTCAGAGATGTAGAAGTGGCGGCATCAGTCACGCCATAAGACAGCACGGAATGCGGGGCACCCGCCCCTTGCATAGCTTGTTTCAAGAGGTGGAGTTGGGTTGGATCAAGTTGGGCCATCATGTTAAGAATCTGATTAGCCAAATTTTATGAAGAGGAACTAGAAAGGGAGGGCTGAGGACCCTCGATGACAATGTTCGAGAGAGGAGGGGTAGTCCCCTCTCCTCCCTGCACATGGGCTACCCTAGGCGGGTCCTCGAGAAGTCCCTGAGGGAGGGAATCGTCATGGGAATGGGAGAAATTATAGGATGACATGGTGGGTGATGAATCGAACAGGGGATTGAAATAGGAATAGAAATGCGAGCTGCCCCTAGGAGATGATCCTGAGGGTGTGAAGCAACTCCACATACACTGATGATAATGGGGGAAGAGAAAACAAACAGTCCTAAGCAAAGAGCTAAAAAAACAACTCAAATGAGATGCACACAATGGAGGGGAGAGATGAGAGAAGAATCAATCAATTATGCAACCAAGCTTTCAAATGATGCGTGCAAGGTTTTATAAATTCTCCCTTTTAGGACCTTGGTGAATTAATTAAGATTTGAGTTCACCCCACCACAGGGTACCTAGCCAAGGTAGGAAATGGGCAAATGGCTGACACTAGAGGACTCTCTCTCTCTCTCTGATGCAAACCCTAGATTGGGGGGTGGTACGGTACAGCCTGCCCAGCGTCCGTGTGGGAATCCACGGCTCATGGGGACTTACGAAGGTCCTTGGCAAGGTCCCCTAGTCGGCTCCAAGGAGTATGGAGACGAGAGGAAACCCTACCTGGGTAGGAATGCAACTACTGATGGAGAGTGTGTATGCGCCTAAGTGCACCGGAGTGCATGCAAAGTTCTAGCCTAGGTCTAGCAAGCAATGGCAAACAAGTATGATGAATAGAACTCATAATGACGCAGCAGCAAGGAACAATCAAGGGAGACCAAAATCAGCACCAATTATCATGAAAAAAGATATGACATGGAAATCAAAATGAGGCTCGGGTGCACTATAGCACGGGAAGGACGGTCTCTGGGAGACTGCACAGCGAGGGCGACGGTCCAGTGAGGACCGTTCAACAGTAGGGAGTAATGCGACAAGACTTAATCAAGACTAACAGAATGATAAAATGAACCAAACGATGAAATGAACAGAGGCAGGGAAATAGGGCGTAACTGGATGAACGGTCTAACACAGACCGTGGACTCTCTGGGACAGACCTGCAGCAACCGCAGAACGTCAAATAAAACTAACAGTGTGAAGATAGAGACATACCTGAGCCTGGAACTCCAGCGGCCTGTAACAAACCGCAGCAATGATGTACGGGCAGTAGAGGACCGCTGGAAGCAGCATGGTGGCAGAAGGAATGGCACTGTTCGCAGAGAAGAGCGGTGGGCCTTCGACCACAGAACATGGTGGACGGCTTTGGGAGAACCGCACAAGTTCTAGAGGATAGAAATGTGAACAACAAAGATCGCCCTGAAACCACTCAAGAACATGGACTAACAAAGCAAAGGAGAGGGTCAGCAAGTCACTAACACGATGGGCGCTAGATGTTCCACCGTGATCGTAAGAAATTTGGGATGTTGATAAGTTTTCCTAACCGGCGGAACTTTCATTAAATCCTTCCTACTATGTGGACATGAACATAGACAAAATGGAAATAGAAGGGAATAGAAGCGTGAACCTGTGATCGCCACCAAGGCTCCGAACGTGATGAACACGCTGTACCTTGGAAAGAAGAGGGAGACACTCACCTTTTGACCAGCACTGGAAGGATGCGCGGCTCCGAATGAGCTGCCCTTATCTTGCACGGCCGCTCGACAGACTGCTCGTCAGTGCTGAGAGGGGACGCGACACGAAGTGCAATGGACGACGAACGGCTTGGAGATGGCCGCAGGAAGAAGAAGAACGGCTCAGATAATGCCACACGTCCCTTCGAACGGCCAATATGGAGCCGCCCAACGCCACTGCGCCTTAAGTTGTAAAAGTTCAAACCTCCACCCTTTTCGGCTGGCCAGAAAGAGTGCACCTCGTGTTAGAAGGTTGCTGACCTGCAAAACCACGCAGAGAACACAAAAGAAAAACCAGATTAGAACTATGCTGTGTAGTAAATGCTAGAAATAGAAGGAAATAACCATAACCAAGATGGAATGGGGATACCTGGGAGTTTTTAAACCCCTAGAGGCATCAAAAACATAGGAGGGTGTGTAAATGGTGTATAAGAGTAAGAAAACGTGGAAGAAATATAGAAGAAACGATGCATGCAAGTAAAAGAGAACGGTGGGACTAAATGAAATAATGACTCAAAATACGACTACTCCCTGAACCGGAGGCTGATGCGGACATAGAAGGCCTCCCTCCCTGGTGGTAGGTCGCTCAAAGATTCGGCAGAGCTTCGTCGTCGACCAAAATCTCCCCCCCCCCCCTCACAAGCTTGGCCTTAGGACCTATTTATAGAGTCCCGAAGTCTTAGCTCGAAATTAGGGTTTCTAGGCATTTTTAGGTCAAGATAATGAAATAAAAGTTGTAGATAATTAAATTATCTTTCAACCAGAAGAAATGGCACCGAATTTGGTTCACTATTCGCAGAGAAATGGTTGGAGAAAGTTGGGGGTAAATCCACGAGTTGAGAGAGAAAAAGCCCTTTAAAATATCTGGAAATCGGCGGTTAGACGGTCGCCCGAGAGACCACTCATCAGTTTGGACGGTCTACAAGTATGCCCGTTTATCCTTGTCGGTGGAAATTTAAATATAAAAAATATAAATCGATTTATCCATCGAACTGACCCAAAATCTCACCGTTGGACTCTCACATATGAACGGCTACTTATAGACCGTTCAACCATAAGAGCGGCCAAGGGCCAACCGCGCTTGCCTTGTCGGTGATAAATAGACAATTAGATAATTATCTGAGAAACTACCAAGCTTAGGACTCTAGGAGAAGAACGGCTAAGATTAGCCCGCCCATCATGTTGAACGGCTAAACGAAGGCCGTATGAAAGCGTGTCGGTGGAAATTCAGAAAATTAACCAAAATATCTCATAAATATTTGGACGGCCCATAATCAACCGCACAGAGGATATGCGGCCTGGGGTTGACCGTACATGTCTCTGGACGCTTGAAATTCATGAAAATGATTAATTAACCAAAATCAAGGCCCATTAGACCCTAAATTGAAGCAGACCTAGCCAGGGAGGGAGGCTACCCATAAAATAGGCCCAAAGATGTGTCAGAAAAACAACCCAATGAGCAATGGACAACTCGAGGCATCAACAAATAAAAGTAAAAGGAATGACTCGACTTATTTGCAAAAAATGGGTGTCAACAACATTGAGGGGTTTCCCAATTTTACCTGAGGCGCCCTTTCGGGTTTCCGCCTCAGCCGGGTTGCTGGCCTTTTTGCCCCCAGTCACCCCCTTCTGGCGAAGGTGACTGGGTCTGTAGGGGCATCTCTATTTTGACCCCATATTGACTTACCTGTGAGCCTGGCGGCTAGACTGGTGCCGGTGCAGAAGCGCCCGTGCTCCCATGGTGACGGGAATGAGGGCAAGAAGTTAGTCACTGCAGATGCCTGGCGGCGATTCCGAAGAGCTGTGCTGGCTGGTTGACTGGGAATTGTAGACTGGGAGAGTTGTCCGGTTAGATCCTTCATAGGGAAGGGCCGGCCATATTGGTAGTAGCTGGGACATGCGCCTTAGTCCGGCTGGCACGCGAACTCGTGCTCTGGTGCATAGTATAGCTTCATGTGTTTGCCATTGAGAGGCAGGAACAATCTATGACCTTTGTGATTGACGACCGTGTAGGCCCCGCCCTCGTAGGCATTCTGGATGATGTATGGACCTCGCCAATTTGGCTGTAGTTTTCCACTGGAGCGCCCTGCCATGACCTCTTTTTCCTTGATCATGACAAGGTTGCCTTGCTTGAAAGCTCGTTGTTTGATGAGCTTATCATAGGCCTGAGCCATGCGAGCCTAGTATACTTGCAAATGTTTGTAGGCTTCGAGTCGCTTGCCTTCTAGATCGGTGAGCTCTTCTAGCCTTCTCCGGTACTCATCTTCATCCGAGCCGGCAAGGCCGGTGTGGATTGCCACACGGTAAGAAGCTAACTGGATTTCGATGGGGATAACTGCTTCTGACCCGTAAGCAAGGGAGAACGGCGAGCACCCCGTGGGGGTTTTGTAGACCGTCCGATAGGCCCATAATGCTTCGAAGACCTTCTCACCCCAATCACGTTTCCGGTGGCTAACCATCTTAGCTAGGAGCTTGCAGAGGGTTTTATTAAAGGCTTCTGCCAAACCGTTAGCCTGGGGGTTGTAGACCGAAGAGGTTCTCCAGTTGATGTGGAATTTGGCCGCTAACTGGTATATGGCCTTATTCTTGAAGGGTGTCCCGTTGTCGGACACTATGCGACTGGGAGTACCGAATCGGTATATGATGTTGTGCCAGATGTATCTAGCAACGATTTCCCCGGTGACCTCTCGTAAGGGAAGGGCCTTTGCCCAGCGAGAGAAATAGTCAGTGGCGGCCAAGATGTATTTATGGCCCTTGGAAGATGGCGGGAAAGGCCCTGCGGTGTCCATGCCCCACTCAGCGAACGGCAAGGTGGGGGCTGTAGGACGTAGTGGGTTAGGAGGTCTTCTGGGTAATGGGCCAAAGGCTTGGCATTGGTGGCATGTACGGGCATACTGGATGCAGTCCGCGTACATGGTTGGCCAGTAGAATCCTTTGAGCTTGATATTGTGCTTCATTCGGTCTCCGGCCTGGTGTGCACCGCACAACCCGGAGTGAACCTTCTGCATGACGGCTCGAGCTTCCGCGAGGGAGACACATCTCAAGAGAATTTACTTGTCCTTCTCGTGAACGAGTTGATATAGGGAATCGCCGATCAACTTGTAGGAGGTTGCTCGGCGGAGTAGCTGGACCCTTTGAGCTCGGTCAGGGGGGAGCCACCCTTTCTTGAATTTGATGATGGGCGCCCGCCAATCATCCTCTTTTGGAGGCGTGGTCTGGTCAAGGTCGTGGACCTCGTAAATGGTGAGACCGGTGTTGCCTTCGAGTGAGCTCGGCATCAGCCTTCTGTGTTTGATGACGATGTCGACCTCACCCTCGGGCGGGAGCTTGATGGCCACTGCCAATTTTGCTAAGGCATCCGCCTGAGCGTTGCTGCTCCTGAGAATGTGATCTATTTCGAAGAAATAGAACTTCTGGGTTAGTCTGGTGACTGTGGTATGGTATGGAGCCAACTCTGGGTTCCGCACATCGTAAATGTCGAGGACCTACCGAACTATCAGTTGGGAGTCCTCGTAGGCTTTGAGACATTTAATGCCCATATGGAGAGCCATCTGGAGCCCACTGAGTAGAGCTTCATACTCGGCTTCATTGTTGGTCTGGGATTTCATGAGGGCGCAGGAGTTGTACAAAACTCCACCCTGAGGAGTCAGGAAGACTCTGTCGGCACCTGCCGTGGTGGCTGGATCCTAGTTGCTCCGTGTGATCCCTCGGGAAGCACCGTCGAAGTAGAGCTCCCAGCAAGGCACACTGGTTGTGAGAGCGCTTGGCTGCCAATAATGCAAGACATCTTCGTTCTGTTCAACCGGTTGTTGCGATTGAACAGCAGTGGTTGTGAGAGCACTTTGCTGCCAGTAATGCAAGACATCTCCACTCTGTTCAACCGGTTGTTGCGATTGAACAGCAAGGGACTCCTTGTCCAGGAGCTCCAAGCTGAAAGGTGAGTCGTCTGGCACTGGATGGGCTGCCAAGAATTCAGCCATACCCTATCCCTTGATTGCTTTTCTGGGGACATAAGTAATGTCGTACTCCATCAATAGGAGAGCCCACCTCCCCAGTCTGCCTGAGAGGACAGGTCACCGAAGGAGATACTTCAAAGGGTAGTGCTTGGATATAAGCTCGACTTGATGAGACAGGAGGTGATGCCACAGCTTCTTAAATGCGAACACCAGTGCCAAGCAAACCTTCTCCATAGAGGAGTAGCGGTACTCGGCACCGATTAACTTCCGACTGAGGTAATAGAGGGGCTGCTCTTTACCTTCTTCATTGATTTGTGCCAACAGAGCTCCTAGCGAAGCGTCCATGGCGGCAATGTAAAGGATGAGGGGTTTACCCTTGATTGGTGCCCCCATGATTGGGGGAGTAAGGAGGTACTCCTTGATTTGCTCGAAAGCTGTCTGGCATTCCGAGTCCCATGTAAACGGGGTGTCTTTCTTCATCAGCTTGCTGAAAGGCGCGCATCGACCGGAGAGGTTAGAGATAAACCTCCGAATGTAGGTCAGCCTCCCTTGAAAGGACATGAGCTCAGTGATGTTGCTGGGTGGTGGAAGCTCCTGGATCGCTTTGATCTTGCTGGGATCCACCTCGATTCCTCGGTACCTGACGATGAAATCGATAAATTTGCCGCTGGATATGCCGAAGGCGTATTTCATGGGGTTCATCTTGAGCCCATATTGTCGGAGACGCTCGAAGACTTGGCGAAGGTCGCGCAAATGGTCTTCTCATCTTTTAGTCTTGACGACGAGGTCATCAACATAGCATTCGATAGTGTTATGCAGCATCTCATCAAATATTTTAGTCATAGCCCTTTGGTAAGTAGCGCCAGCATTCTTCAAACCAAAGGGCATGCGCTTGTAGTTGAAAATCCCCTTGGGGTATCTGAAGGCTGTGTGATTCTTATCTTTGAGGGACATCCGGATCTGGTTATAACCGGACGACCCGTCCATAAAAGACAGGGCTTCAGGACCGGTGGTCATATCAAGCATCATTTCTGTAATTGGGACTGGGAAGTCGTCCTTTGGATAGGCTTTGTTGAGGTCCCAGAAGTCGACGCAGATGTGGACTTGACCATTCTTCTTCTTGACTGGAACTATATTGGCGAGCCAGATCGGGTAGATGCACGGCTCGATGAAGTCGACCTCCACCATTTTATGGACTTCGGCCGAAACCTAGAGCTCCAGCTCGTGGCGCATGTGCCACTGTGGTTGCTTGACCGGAGTGACTGAGGGAGAAATGGCTAGGTCGTGCTCCGCTACGGAGGGGTCTAGCCCTGGCATCTCCTTGTATGTCCAGGCGAAGCAGTCTTTGTATTCAAGCAGGAGTTGCTTGTAATCCTGCTTCTCTGCCTCGGTAAGGAGAGCACTCACGAATATAGGCTGAGGGGCTTTATCTTCGCCCAGATTGATCTCCACGAGATCGTCGACGATCGCCTGGCCGCCGTCCTCCATCTCGGGAGGAGCGGGTTGAAGGTCGATGAAATCCCCATCATCGGTGTCGGCTTCGTATATTTCTTGATTCCCGAAGCCACTGGTTGACGCCGATGGGACTGGAGGGTGGTTGTCACTGGGATCCGTCGAGGATTGGTCTGGGCCGCCAGCTTTTGGCCAGCAATTGTCAACTGGAGCTGCTGGGATCTCCCCAGGGTTGCCTGGCGAAGTCGACAATCCTTCACAGCTAGGACCAGTGATATCCCCCCCCTCAGGAGGGTTTGTTGAACTGGGTCCCTCAACTGGCTGAGAGACCGGAGAAGCTTCTTCTGCCTCTTTGTCTTGGCAGGGGAGCGAGGGGGATCCCTCGTCGGCTTGAGCCGGGGTTTTGGCCTTGGCAAGGATCGGGAACAGGATTTGCTCTTCCTCATCCTCGGAGCTATCGAATTTGGCTTCGACTCTAGCCCTGCCGTCGGTTGGCTGCGCCAGACCTACGACGTTGACTGCGTAGTGGACGCGAAAGTCTGGGTCTTGGTCATATCCAAGTCCCCTGGTATCCTTATAGAAGGATGGGGGTTTCCCCCGGACCTGGGAAGGAGTCCACAGGTGACGGACGTATCTTTGCCGTGTAGAAGTTTGCCACAGGGGAATGTGTTGCTTTAAACACATTTTTTGAATATGCGGCGACAACTCGCTCCAGACCTGAACTGCTTCAGGGGTATCATCGGCTTGCTTGGACCAGCCGAAGTCGTCGTCTGGCGGGGCTTGAGGGACCATGTCTCCTTTATAGAAGACGATGGGTTTGTCCCTGTTAGCCTTCTTCTTACTTCGACGTTGTCGCTTGAAGGTGACAATGACGCGGGACGGACACGCGCCCTAGGACTCTAGCTCGCGGGCGTCCCTAGCGAGGGATGCGTGGGACCGTGCGCGGTTGAGAAATCGGTAATGAGTCGGGTAGTTGGCTCTTCCGTGCTCGGATCGAGTCACGAGACGGGTCTCGCTCTCACTCTCGCAGCGGTGATAATATATAATATCGAGCTAATAATCCTATCACATGCTCTCTAGCAGCGGCATACGAAAATATACAAAATAAAGCAAATGTCGAGAGAGGAGTGGACACGATACCTCCACGCTCCGGGCGTGGGGAAGACGACCCCGGCCAGTTACGGTAACTCCCGGTACAATGGTAAAAATATAATTACAACAGTGAATTATATTGCCCACTCCACGCAGGGAGGTAAAGGGCTACAAGTTGGCCCGGGAGGACCGGTCCTGGGTTGACGGGTAGCAAACTGGGAGGGTTCTCGGGGCGAACTCGGCCTGCTGGTCCGACTCGGTCCTGCGCCGACTCGGTTCTGACTCGCTGGACAGCAAGGCGCGGCTTCCAAAAGAACGTCACCTTCCTGATATCTTCGGAAGGCGCCGCTTGGCTGGAACGTTGGCGGGACGTCCCTGGTCGACTCCGAGGAGCGGCGGTCACTGAAGTTGACTTTTGATATTTATTTGTGAATTTCTCTTGGACTGCTATTTCGGACCTGCACAGGGAACATATCTGCACGCCTCGGCGGCAGGAATTAATTCTCTCATATCCGAAATCAGATCGAGGCGAGATTGGTGGCGTTGGAAAGAGGACTCCCAGATCTACAACATATATATTTTTAAGCTCGATCCAACGAAAGGATGAGAACTGGGTGACTCTACAACACTATGTTTTTTCTTTGGCTCAGGTTACAGATGATCAGGACAGACAGGGATCTGCCTGAAGATGAATTTTGACCGGTGGGTAGCGGAATTTTATGGGTGTTGCGAAATTTACTGGTGGAAGGGGATGATGTTAGGAACACCTGAGAATTTTTATGGATCTTTGGAAAATTGACAAGAGGGTGGGAAAAATACGAAAATGGAACACTGTCCCGCAGATCTGCAAACTAGAAGAGTACTGAGGGGAAGAACGAAAATATGGGGAAAATACTAAATGATGTCCAAATGACACGAAAATTAAACTAGAGATTAGGGGAGACAGGTAGAGCAAGCCCTCAAAGTTTGGGCTCGATCAGACAACAAGAGAAGAAGATAAAATTATGGGATTAAGGTTTTGTCCTGATTTGGATAGAACTCCGGCGAGTGGCGGTGGCGGCAGGATGGCGGCTCGATGGTGGCGGTGGCGGCGGCGGCGGCGCTGAGCTTCACACTTAGGAAGATGGAGGGGAGGAGGCTTCACACCTCAGAAATTCGCATCTTTTACAACAGCTAGGGGTTGGGAGAGAGAGAGGGGTGCCCTTGGGCTCTTAGAGGCAAATTCTAATTTTCTTCTCATTAATTCTCATAAATTGTGAAATACATGGTATTTATATGAAAAGGTAAATGACCTAAACTAACCTCAGATCTAGGGTTAGGGAGGGGCATACTAGGGATAGAGAATATTTAATTCCCTATGTGAATTGGAACATAATAAAATACCATTAAGGGGGGGGGGTGCCCCCTTGACTTCCAAGGGTGGAATCTTGACATTTTCTACCCATTGTCCCCCTTTGAATGTCAAACCATCTAGAAGCCACCTAGCACCTTTGACCAGCCCCACATGGACCCCAAGATGCCACTTGGACCAATAAGGAATGAGTGGAGGGTCCTGCATGGCGTACATGGTCTTTTACATAAAAACCCAAAGAATCCTAAGGAATGACAAATTGGCTTATAAAGCCTTAAAATTGCAAACATACTTTCCTAAGGATATAAATGTCAACTAAAAGGACTCAAATGCAAAATAAGAAGTTAGTGGTCTTGCTCTGATGTCCCCATCAATTGTCCCCGGGTGGGAAGAACTCGACCCCGTCGAGTAAGGGGTACGGCTGCTCGTGTCACCGGCGGATCCGTCATTGTACCAGGAAGCACGGAGTACGCTCCACTCCAAATATTCGACACCTGCTCATCCCGTATAGATTCGATATGCTCACGCTGCTGGGGAATGAGGTTAGAGGCGGACACTCCGGGGTGGGGTCACTCTGAAAGGAGGGAAGGTGAATCGAAGACTCACTAGGAATCACCGTTGGGTCCCTTATGTGACTAGATCCGATATGAAGAGATAGAGCCGATCCCAAAGTCTGACAAGTATCGCACTCGAAAGGGACTGACAACGCGAGCGTACAAAAGACCGACTCGACTCGACACATGCATGTACAGACACACGAGACTTTAGATAAACCTATTGTTAGTCCGACCCATACACATGCAAGGGTGGACCAGGACACCCGAATGTGTGCCATGCATGCATGTTACGTAACCGGAGGTTGGTGGAATGGGGAGCTCCGAGATGTCCGATTATGACCCAGTCATGCATTGACTTCCTATGGGACTTGGGTGTGGGAGGGCTAGGAGAACCAAAATCACCTTGCCAATGAACGGACTTGATGGGTGTATATGGATCGGCCCGTGGGGAAAGGGTGTGAAAGTGGACTTCCCCGACAAGGTATAAGGGGAGTGGTGGGTCACGGGGCCCACTAGAGAAGGGGTCGAATGGGTCAAAGAATGTGTGACCCCTCGGTTCCTCCATTACATAGTCCCATGGGTGAAATTCATGAAGGTGATGGCCACCTTCATTCATCGTGGTAGATGGGACAGTGTATAGAAGATATGGCTCCTCCCTCGGGGTAAAAGGAGTGAAGTCGGGCTCGAACGGTAACGGGAGGAGTAGAAGAACCTCCGTGGTGACATGACCCACGGTGCACACGAAGGTGATAGACCCTAAGGATGGATGTGTGAAGCTATGACCTGTAGGTCGGTCGAAACCTGGGGCCAACAAGTGCGTGAATGTCAATTGCCAGTCTAACCCTTTAAGAAGGTCATCCAATGTATCCACATAGTGACTAGACCGGAAAATGGTGTGAAATGAGTTGATTGGCACTAGAGGTAGGGTAGAGTCCATGGATGGGAAGGGAGGTCAGACCAAGCCATTCTTTAGCCAGCTAAGGAGTGGCTCGGCGATGGAAAGCGTTCTCGTTAGAAACACGGGTGGCTCGGGCTGAGGTGGCTCCGAATAAAGATGTGAGGGTGGTGGAATAGGAGCTCTCATGGGTGAGGAAGGCATGTCCTCTCGTAGGGGAAGTGGTCCTTGGGACCCCGTAGGTGGGGCCGGGTTGGGGCTACGGGCTATGGCCTCCCTAGGCTCGAGTATGGCTACCTCCTGCCTCGGAGGTGGGCAAGGGGAGACCAGCGACTCAAAATAAGCGCACCTCCTATCCACCCGTTCCGAAATCATTTGCACAAGTTCGGCAATGGTATGGGTTGGAGTAGGGGTATCGCGGTGGACTCGCCCGTAATCAACTGGCCTAGGCTTGGGTCGGGGCTCATCTAAGTGCGGGACTCCTTGCCTCCGATTATGACCCACTTGGTTGGAAGTGAGTTGGTGGGGTCGGCTGGAGGTGTGACCCACGTTGTTGGAAGTAAATGGGTGGGATGGGTTGGGAGGGACCGGATGGGGAAGGTAGACCCTCCTAAGCTCGCCCTTCATCTCATGCTATGACTCGATGGGCCATTGCCTCCTAACCTCTCTCAAGCCTTTGATGTCTCTCCACTTTTCGGCCACCTCGTGGAGGAGCCTCTCCTTGGCAAAATAGAATTGCCCGGCTTCGGACATGGTATAACAAACAGAGTATGTGTCCATGGCGGCCTCCCACTTGAGGTAGTCGCCCGGGTCATTGGAGCCATAAAAATCTGAGGCTTTGGGCCTACGGAAGTGGAGAGGGTGGTTGCCAAGCCTATGGGTGTGCCAACGGTCATATCGCCTAGGCGATCGAGATTCCATTGGAAATGGGGAACTACAAGATGGACATGCTGGCACTTGGACAAGACACTAGACACGACTATGTAAGGTTGGAATGCACAAACTAATGCACACAATTCACCCTAGACTTAAACCAAGATCCGGTACCTGGTAGAGTCCGGGGATCCGAAGACCATCTCACGCGAGTGAATCACCTCCCCGATAGGTGTAACCTAATGGTCGGGCGACACCTTTTCATATACCGAATAATGATATGCAAATGTGACACCTAGACTTAGACACTTTCTAGATGACCCTTTTTTTGTATTTTTGTTAAGAAATGACGAATGACTACCCTTGACTCAACTGGCACTCTGATACCAAATTGATGCCAGACGGACATGCGTCCTAGGACTCTAGCTCGCGGGCGTCCCTAGCGAGGGATGCGTGGGACCGTGCGCGGTTGAGAAACCGGCAATGATTCGGGTAGTCGGCTCTTTCGTGCTCGGATCGAGTCACGGGACGGGTCTCGCTCTCTCTCTCGCAGCGGTGATAATATATAATATCGAGCTAATAATCCTATCACATGCTCTCTAGCAGCGGCATAAGGAAATATACGAAATAAAGCAAATGCCGAGAGAGGATTGGACACGATACCTCCATGCTCCGGGCGTGGGGAAGATGACCCCGGCCAGTTACGGTAACTCCCGGTACAATGGTAAAAACTTAATTACATTAGTGAATTATATTACCCACTCCACGCAGGGAGGTAAAGGGCTACAAGTGGACCCGGGAGGACCGATCCTGGGTTGACAGGTAGTAAACTGGGAGGGTTCTCGGGACGAACTCGGCCTGCTGGTCCAACTCGGTCCTGCGCCGACTCGGTTCTGACTCGCTGGACAGCAAGGCGTGGCTTCCAAAAGAACGTCACCTTCCTGATATCTTCGGAAGGCGCCGCTTGGCTGGAACGTTGGCGGGACGTCCCTGGTCGACTCCTGCGAGCGGCGGTCACGGAAGTTGACTTTTAATATTTATTTGTGAATTTCTCCCAGACTGTTATTTCGGACCTGCACAGGGAACATATCTGCACGCCTCGGCGGCAAGAATTAATTCTCTCAGATCCTAAATCAGATCGAGGCGAGATTGGTGGCGTTGGAAAGAGGACTCCCAGATCTACGACATATATATTTTTCAGCTCGATCCAACAAAAGGATGAGAATTGGGAGACTCTACAACACTATGTTGTTTCTCTGGCTCAGGTTACAGATGATAAGGAGAGACAGGATCTGCCTGAAGATGAATTTTGACCGATGGGTAGGGGAATTTTATGGGTGTTGCAAAAATTACTGGTGGAAGGAGTTGATGTTAGAAACACCTGAGAATTTTTATGGATTTTTGGAAAATTGATAAGAGGGTAAGAAAAATACGAAAAGGGAACACTATCTCACAGATCTGCAAACTAGAAGATTACTGAGGGGAAGAACAAAAATATGGGAAACATACTAAACGATGTCCAAATGACACGAAATTTAAACTAGAGACTAGGGGAGACAAGTAGAATAAGCCCTCAGAGTTTGGGCTCGATCAGACAACAAGAGAAGATGATAAAATTATGGGATTGAGGTTCTGTCCTGATTTGGATAGAACTCCGGCGAGTGGCGGTGGCGGCGCGGTGGCGGCTCAATGGTGGCGGCGGCGGCGCTGAGCTTCACACTCAAGAAGGGGGAGGGGAGGAGGCTTCACACCTCAAAAATTCACAGCTTTCACAGCAGCTAGGGGTTGGGAGAGAGAGAGAGGGGTGCCCTTCGGCTCTTGGAGGCAAATTCTGATTTTCTTCTCATTAATTCTCATAAATTGTGAAATACATGATATTTATATGAAAAGGTAAATCACCTAAACTAACCTCAGATCTAGGGTTAGGGAGGGGCATACTAGGGATAGAGAATATTTAATTCCCCATGTGATTTGGAACATAATAAAATACCATTAAGGGGGGGCGCCCCCTTGACTTTCAAGGGTGGAATCTTGACATTTTCTACCCATTGTCCCCCTTTGAATGTCAAACCATCTAGAAGCCACCTAGGACCTTTGACCAGCCCCACATGGACCCCAAGATGCCACTTGGACCAATAAGGAATGAGTGGAGGGTCCTGCATGGCCTACATGGCCTTTTACACAAAAACTCAAAGAATCCTAAGGAATGACAAATTGGCTTATAAAGCCTTACAATCACAAACATACTTTCCTAAGGATATAAATGCAAACTAAAAGGACTCAAATGCAAAATAAAAAGTTAGTGGTCTTGCTCTGATGTCCCCATCAATTCTCCCCGGGTGGGAAGAACTCGACCCCGTCGAGTAAGGGGTGCGACTGCTCGTGTCACTGGGGGATCCGTCATCATACCAGGAAGTGCGGAGCACGCTCCACTCTAAGTATTCGACACCTGCTCATCCCATATAGATTCGATATGCTCACGCTGCTGGGGAATGAGGTTAGAGGTGGACACTCCGGGGTGGGGTCACTCTGAAAGGAGGGAAGGTGACTAGATCCGATATGTAGAGATAGAGCTGATCCCAAAGTCTGACAAGTATCGCACTCGAAAGGGACTGACAACGCGAGCGTACAAAAGACCGACTCGACTCGACACATGCATGTACAGACACACGAGACCCTATACAAACCTATTGTTAGTCCGACCCATACACATGTAAGGGTGGACCAGGACAGCCGAATGTGTGCCATTCATGCATGTTACGTAACCGAGGTTGGTGGCATGGGGAGCTCCGAGACGTCCGAGCATGACCCAGTCATGCATTGACTTCCTATGGGACTTGGGTGTGGGAGGGATAGGAGAACTAAAATCACCTTGCCAATGAACGGGCTTGATGGGTGTATATGGATCGGCCCGTGGGGAAAGGGTGTGAAAGTGGACTTCCCCGACAAGGTATAAGGGGAGTGGTGGGTCACGAGGCCCACTAGAGAAGGGGTCGAATGGGTCAAAGAATGTGTGACCCATCGGTTCCTCCATTACATAGTCCCATGGGTGAAATTCATGAAGGTGATGGTCACCTTCATTCATCGTGGTAGATGGGACAGTGTATAGAAGATATGGCTCCTCCCCCAGGGTAAAAGGAGTGAAGTCGAGCTCGGACAGTAACGGGAGGAGTAGAAGAACCTCCGTGGTGACATGACCCACGGCGCACACGAAGGTGATAGACCCTAAGGATGGATGTGTGAAGCTATGACCTATAGGTCGGTCGAAGCCTGGGGCCAAAAAGTGCGTGAATGTCAATTGCCAGTCTAACCCTTTAAGAAGGTCATCCAATATATCCACATAGTGACTAAATCGGAAAGTGATGTGAAATGAGTTGATTGGCACTAGAGGTAGGGTAGGGTCCATGGATGGGAAGGGAGGTGGGCCCAAGCCATTCTTGAGCCAGCTAAGAAGTGGCTCGGCGATGGAAAGCGTTCCCGTTAGAAACACGGGTGGCTCGGGCTGAGGTGGCTCCGAATAAAGATGTGAGGGTGGTGGCATAAGAGCTCTCATGGGTGAGGAAGGCATGTCCTATCGGAGGGGAAGTGGTCCTTGGGACCCCGTAGGTGGGGCCGGGTTGGGGCTACGGGCTATGGTCTCCCTAGGCTCGAGTATGGCTACCTCTGCCTCGGAGGTGGGCAAGGGGAGACCAGTGACTCAAAATAAGCGCACCTCCTATCCACCCGTTCCGAAATCATTTGCACAAGTTCGGCAATGGTATGGGTTGGAGTAGGGGTATCACAGTGGACTCGCCCGTAATCAACCGGCCTAGGCTTGGGTCGGGGCTCATCTAAGTGCGGGACTCCTTGCCTCCGATTATGACCCACTTTGTTGGAAGTGAGTTGGTGGGGTCGGCTGGAGGTGTGACCCACGTGGTTGGAAGTAAATGGGTGGGACGGGTTGGGAGGGACCGGATGGGGAAGATAGGCCCTCGTAAGCTCGCCCTTCATCTCATGCCATGACTCGATGGACCATTGCCTCCTAACCTCTCTCAAGCCTTCGATATCTCTCCACTTTTCGGCCACCTCGTGGAGGAGCCTCTCCTTGGCAAAATAGAATTGTCTGGCTTCGGACATGGTATAACAAACAAAGTATGTGTCCATGGCAGGGATGTAAAGGGCTACAAGTGGGCTCGGGAGGAACGATCATGGGTTGACGGGCAGCAAACTTGGAGGGTTCTCGGGGCGAACTCGACCTGCTGGTCCGACTCGGTCCTGCGCCGACTCGGTTCTGACTCGCTGGACAGCAAGGCGCGGATTCCAAAAGAACGTCACCTTCCTGATATCTTCGGAAGGCGCCGCTTGGCTAGAACATTGGCGGGACGTCCCTGGTCGACTCCTGGGAGCGGCGGTCACGGAATTTGACTTTTGGTATTTATTTATAAATTTCTTCCGGACTGCTATTTCGGACCTGCACAGGGAACAGATCTGCACGCCTCGACGGCAAGAATTAATTCTCTCAGATCAGAAATGAAATCGAGGTGAGACTAGTGGCATTGGAAAGAGGACTCCCAGATTTACAACATATATATTTTTCAGCTCGAGCCAATGAAAGGATGAGAATTGGAAGACTCTGCAACACTATGTTTTTTCTCTGGCTCAGGTTACAGATGATCATGACCGACAGGGATCTGCCTGAAGATGAATTTTGACCGGTGGGTAGGAGAAGTTTATGGGTGCTGCGAAAATTACTGGTGGAAGGGGTGAATGTTAGGAACACTTGAGAAATTTTATGGATATTATGAAAATTGATAAGGGGGTGTGAAAAATACGAAAAGGGAACACTGTCCCGCAGATCTGCAAATTAGCAGATTACTGAGGGGAAGAACAAAAATATGGAAAAAATACTAAACGATGTCCAAATGACACGAAATTTAAACTGGAGACTTGGGGAGACAGGTAGAACAAGTCCTCAAAGTTTGTGCTCGATCAGACAATAAGAGAAGAAGATAAAATTATGGGATTGAGGTTCTATCCTGATTTGGATAGAACTCCGACGAGTGGCGGTGGCGGCGCGATGGCGGCTCGATGGTGGCGGCGGCGGCGGCGCTGAGCTTCACACTCAGGAAGGGGGAGGGGAGGAGGCTTTACACCTCAGAAATTCGTAGCTTTCACAGCAGCTAGGGGTTGGGAGAGAGAGGGGGGTGCCCTTGGGCTCTTGGAGGCAAATTGTGATTTTCTTCTCATTAATTCTCATAAATTATGAAATACATTGTATTTATATGAAAAGGTAAATGACCTAAACTAACCTCAGATCTAGGGTTTGGGAGGGGCATACTAGAGATAGAGAATATTTAATTCCCATGTGATTTGGAACATAATAAAATACCATTAAGGGGGGGGGGGGCGCCCCCTTGACTTCCAAGGGTGGAATCTTGACATTTTCTACCCATTGTCCCCCTTTGAATGTCAAACCATCTAGAAGCCACATAGGACCTTTGACCAGCCCCACATGGACCCCAAGATGCCACTTGGACCAATGAGTAATGAGTGGAGGGTCCTGCATGGCCTACATGGTCTTTTACACAAAACCCAAAGAATCTTAAGGAATGACAAATTGGCTTATAAAGCCTTACAATTGCAAACATACTTTCCAAAGGATATAAATGCAAACTAAAAGGACTCAAATGTAAAATAAAAAGTTAGTGGTCTTGCTCTGATGTCCCCATCAGGCAATGAAGGTTGTCAGCGACTTGACACTATGCTCTTCAGATGCACATGGGAGCTGGATGCAATCTGGTGGCAAGCATATACTCTTGCCAAGAGCTCGGCTAATAAGATTAGCCTCGAAGTCGATCTGGCGCCTCTCGGGGCGATCTGGGGTTAACTTGGAGCCGAGACGTAGCCGATGAAGCTTGGTCTTTTCCTCATCAACAGAGAAGAGATCATCATCATCTTCCTCTGAGTGGCAACCGTTACTTTTGCTCTTAATTACAGGGTAGGGACTAATCCCCTTGAAGTAGAGTGCAGCGTCGGCTAGGTTGCATTCTATCGGTGTGAACGGCGACAGGTCTACAAAAATCTTATTTTGCTCTCTGTCCTTGGCATACTTGATGCATTGGTGGAGAGTCAATGGGACGGCCCAATTTTCATGTAGCCAGGGTCTGCCCAGTAGCATCTTATAAGATGTGTTGGAGTCGATGATGTAGAATGTCACCTTGGAGGCGAAATCATCGAGCACCAGATTGACGTCTACCCGACCGAGGACGTCCTCGGTGTTCTGGTTAAAGCAGGATATCTTGACCACTTGAACCTTCTGTAGGTACGGGGTCAAATACAGAGACTTGAATGTTTTGAGCGGCATGATGTTGACAACGGCACCAGCATCCACCAGGATCCGGTTCATATCATGCCAGTTGATCTTCCCCTTCATGTAGAGAGGGCGGTTGTGGCATGGAGGGGAAAGCATCATGTCTTTCTCTGTGAAGGAGATGGCGGCTGAGAAGGCTCCATAGGCAGTCGCCTTCATTTTCGCAGCATGCGCTTCATAGACTTCTGGCTCTTGGAGTATTTTGATAAGGGTTTCCCTTAGGTCCTTACTCCAAGCAATGGCTTCCCAAATTGAAATACTGACAGGGAAGCGCTGCATTTGGTGGAGGACCTTTCGGTCGGCTCGGGCTCGAGCATCCTCCAGGGAGGGTAGTATGTCAGGCTAAGCCTTCTACGGGCTACCGTGCTGTTCCCCATTGGGGAGTTGCACTGCCTTGCCCTTACCACAGGGATCAGACTGATTTTGATCTCCAGCGGACTCCTGGAATAGGAAAGCCAATGACGGCTCTTTTGGGGGTGACTGGCGGGCTGGCTCGTCCTTGCCGGACGGTCCCGCTTGCTCTGCTGCAGAAGCTGGTACTGGTGCAGGGGCAGGGAGGCTGGCAGTAGCCTTGTCAGTGCCGGAAGGATCGAAGATACTGGGTCCTTTCCAAATTTCTACTTCCAGAATAGGAGTCGGTTCCTCACCTCGAAAGAGGATGATTCGATCCGGGTCGAAGGTGGATGGAGTGATGGGTAGCTCAGGGATTCTCCCACGGCCTCTGCCATGTCCTCGGCCATGACCTCAGCCACGACCTCGGCCACGACCGTTCTGTTCTGGAGCTGGCTGTAGTCCAAGAGGGGCAACAGTGCTTTGTCTTGTTCGGGAGGCTATTGGCTCGCCTCGTCGAGAAGCATTGATATTGTCAGGAGGTGGAACGACCACCATGTTGCAGGTGCAGCGCCAAAGCATTTCTTCCAGCTGCTCTGTGGTGATCTCCTTGTCTTTATAACACAAGGAGAGCTCATCAGGGATCACGAGTCTTTCGCCGTCCTTGAGCTTTTGGATCATCTCTTAGACCAAATTTCTGAGGTGAGCTCGTTTCTGCATTTCTTCTCACGGGATGTAGCTGTCGAGTGGGAGAGCCCCGGTAGGACGAGGAGGAACGTATTCCTCCAGGTCATCAATGAGCCACTGGAGCCTTTGGAGAGGCGTTGGCTCAGCTGGATATTGCAGGGCGGCGGCTTGTTCAGCTTGTTTCTTGAGCCGCCTTTTGAGATTCTTCCTCCTATTTTTCTCTTGTCTCTTGGCGATAGCTGTCTCCAAGGGAGTAGGAGGGAGAGGTGCTGGAGTCGGAGTTGATAAATCCTGATGAGGATATCTCTGAGCCGATGTCTTTGCAGGGCGAGGTCGATGACTCTTCCTTGCCCGGATTTCGATCTAGGCATCTTCTGCTTGTTGTATCTAGAAGGTGGCATTAATCGCCTGCTCTGTCACGCCCCGAGCCTTTATTACAACGGAAGACTCGCTCGGGGAGCGTGAACAGTCGGCATGGTAAGCCTCTTGCAAGCAAGAATCAATCAGAGCGCAAGACAATCACACAAGTAAATGCAATTGCACAAGATTTAATCAAACTTCAACTTTATTTCATAATGCTCAATATTCAAGATACAATCACTAATTTGATTTCCATTCAACTAGACTGAAGAAATAGGAAAATTACATTGACTCAATCTAGACACTTTAACTTCCTAAGTCTTCACTCTCATCTTTATAACACTTTCACTCGCTTCCGGATCCACTACTAGTATAGCCCGAATCCGAATCCGAACTATTTCCATCTCCTGAAAAACATTGGAAAATAGGTCATGAGCACACTTACCCAGTAGGTATCTTCGCATCAACATGAAGGCACTATTTAAGTAATTATCATTTTTGCTCTAAAGAAATAAGGTAAAATCATGCGAATGCGAATCAATCATGCGATCAAATCAATAGAAACAAGATAACCATGTAAGATAGAATGATCAAGAATGAACTAGCAAGAATATAACAAGAACGTGATATTGGCCTTCCATGAACAAGAATGTAACGAGATTGTACTAGCAAGCCACATATTCCTCACTTTAGCATCTTATGCTTAAGAGCAAGTGCTTCGTGAATTTCTGTGGAATATCAAGCAAGAATGTCATGTTGTGTCGTGGATCTTCACTTATTTATAGAAATAATACTCCCAGCGCAATGCGACGCCAGTAGCATCATACCCCATGGTTTATAAAATAGTATGTTTCCGACAATCAGCCGAGGGGACTAGCATAGAGACCTTGAACACAATCACTGCTCGATCGCATCTTGAGTTATAAATTAAGCTACTTCCATGCAATATAACAGTAACGTATGGCCAAGAATATAGCACTTCCAATAATTTCATGATAACTAAAATCAATGAATGAATGCTTCAACATAAGAATGTAGGAGTCAAGAAATAGACTTTAAACAATGTCATGCTGATAGGAATAAATCGGCAGCATAACGGTATTTTCCTTAACTTCCATTTCTTTTAGATTAATTTAAGCAATATGAAAAGTTCTAGATCGTCAAAGTTTGTCTAGAATCCTAGGAATATCAACCCTTGGTCAAACCTTGGGTTAACATAAACAAGCTATGTAACGGTCATTTGCTGGGCCGTTACATTATGTAACGCGCCAGTGATGGGCCGTTAAAGTGATCCGAGTCTAGAAAGATAAAAATAGACTCAGAGGAATGTGACGGTCTGGCACTGGGCCGTTACGTGAGCCTGACGGTCCAGTTCAAGGCCGTTACATTTCAAGAATTAAAATCACGATAGAGTGTTCTAATTAATGGGCTTTCATTGGTACAACCAACTCGGCGTCCTAGTGGGAATCTCAGGCTCGCGGAGAATTACAGAGGCATTGAAACAATGATTTCCTAGTCCATTGGAAGGATTATCCAATAGAGAGGTCCTCATGTCCAAGATTGTGTTCCTATAGTGCGAAGTGTGAACTAATGACAACATACCGGAATATGTGCCATGTACGTATAGAATTGACTCTATTGACAGAGAGAGATATGTATAATCAATGTGAAAATCATGATAAAAACTCCGTCAATACAATGTTAAAAAGTCATGCTTTATAGTATAAAACTATAAAATTTGGTTTAACATAACTTAAGTAGAAGTGATGACAAAACATGCAATACCTATCATGAATAATCAAATATCCTTAAAATCACATGATTAGGTTTAAAACTTAGGTAACTAGGTTTTAACTATAATAAGATTGGCAGGTTATATTCTGTCTTAGGTTTAACAGAACACAGATTATAACGGTCTGGAGAGGGGCGTCACAGTGAGAGTGACGGTCAGGACCCAGCCGTTACATGATTGTAACGCGTCTGTCCAAGCGCGTTAGAACCAACCGTGCAATTCAAATACCACAAAGTGTGTAACGGTCTGTCGTAGGGCCGTTACTTGAAAGTGACGGTCCTATGCTAGTGCGTTACAGTATCTGTTAACAGAAAACAATCATAAAAACTAAGAGATCAACTCACATCATGTCTTTTATCAAAACATGATGAGTTTCTAGTCATGTTAACAAAGTAAGGCCATCTACATGCATACGTAATCAGGAATAGATGAATAGTCATGTTTTAATTCCTTAATTTGGCTAAGAGGTGCATGATGTGCATAGAACAAATAAAACATGAAATCAATGCTCTATAATGCATGGAATTCAACCAAATCAGAGGGCTTTTAGTCCTATCATGCTATTTTTGCCGTTCATGAGATAACCTACCTCTTACTTAGACTGTAGTTTCTGAATTTGGTTGAGAACCTTGCCCTAGATCCCTTCCTTCTCTTGTGACTTTTTCAGCAACTTCTTTAGGCTCTAACTCCACGCCCTCTTGACCTAAAGATGTGAAATTCGGAGGGGAGTCAGTCCAAAGTATTGTAAATAAATTATTCTAAAGAACTTACCTGAGATAATGATTCCTTATCTTGCTTCCCTACGTCCAAAAAGTAAGGGTCGCACAGTTCAGAACTATGCCCTATTTATAGAGTTTGGGCTAGGGTTTGAGGATTAGATTGAGTTTAGAGTCCTTATTTCATCAAATCCTAATCACTAAGAGTCCTTAGAGTCTTTACAATCCTTCCTAAGTCGATCCATAGTGGATAGGAACATCAAGTTCCAATCCTTTCATGAGTCCCTTCACTTACGGAACTAACAGGAATGTAATGGTCGAGTGCCCATGCGTTACATGACTGTGGCGGTCTTACGATAGACCGTTACAGTCATCGTAGCTTAGGGTTTCAATTTATAAAAACTCTTTTGTTAATTATCCAAATCATTATCTTATATTATTAGTATTTATCCTTAATATCCGTGGATAGGCTTAAATACCTTCTAGAATATGGGCCAAACCTAATGGTCTAGGTCCTAAACCCTTTTGGACTTCAATTAAGTGGGTTGGGTTAATTGATTAACACAATTTTGGCCTTATATTGATTATTTAGCCCAATTAATACCAGAATATTATTTAAATAACTAGAAATTACTTTTATAAATTTTGGGGCTCTACACCCTCCCCCACATAGAAGAATTTGGTCCCCAAATTCAATTCATGGATTGAGGAGAGTGTACTTACAATTAAATAATTCTGGGAATCTTTTCTTCATAGCTGATTCGGTTTCCCATGTTGCTTCATAAGGCCATGCTTTCTTCCATTGAATCTTCACCATAGGAATGACCTTATCTCTGAGTTGACGGACTTCTCGTTCCAAAATCTTCATTGGCGTTTGTTCATAAGTCAAGTCCTTCTGAATCTCCAGATTGTCATAAGTGATAATGTGATCTGGATCATACACATACTTCTTCAGCATCGAGACGTGAAATACGTCATGAACTCCTGCTAATTATGGAGGTAAAGCCAATCTATAAGCCACTTCACCGATCCTTTCGAGGATTTCAAATGGACCGATAAATCTTGGAGTTAGCTTTCCTTTAATGCCAAATCTTCGAATACCACGACCCGGAGAAACCTTTAGATATACATGTTCTCCTACTTGAAATTCCAAGTCGCGCCTTCGGTTGTCAGCATAAGATTTCTGCCTATCTTGTGTCATTTTCATCCTTTCCTGAATGAGCTTGATTTTCTCTGTAGAATCCCTGATTAAATCGGGGCCTAGAAGTTGCCTTTCCCCTATTTCATTCCAACATATTGGTGATCGACAACTTTTCCTATATAGAGCTTCAAAAGGTGCCATTTGTATGCTTGCTTGATAGCTGTTGTTATATGCAAATTCTACCAAAGGCAAGTGATCATGCCAACTTCCTCCAAAATCAATGACACAAGCCCTGAGCATATCTTCTACCACTTGATTTGTCCTTTCTGTTTGACCATCAGTTTGTGGATGGAAAGCGGTGCTAAAATTCAATCTAGTCTCAAGTGAATGTTGTAGGCTCTTCCAGAATTATGATGTGAATCGGGGATCTCTATCTGATACAATAGCGACAGGGACTCCATGTAACTTGACAATTTCTTTTATGTATAGTGCTGCTAGAATATCTACAGACCATCGACTTTTTATTGGTATAAAATGTGTAGATTTAGTCAATCGGTCTATAATTACCCATATTCCATCGTGTCCACCTCTTGTCTTAGGTAGTCCCATAATGAAATCCATTTCTATGCTCTCCCATTTCCATTCCGGAATACTTAAGGGTCGTAATTTACCTGCAGGTCTGAAATGTTCCGCCTTCACTTGTTGATATGTGAGACACCGAGATACGAAGTCAGCTACTTCCCTCTTCATATTGGGCCACCAAAAATTTCTTTTGAGATCTTGATACATTTTTGTACCTCCTGGATGAATGGTATACTTTGATTTATGTGCTTCCTCTAAGATCAATTTCTTTGTATCTTCATGATCGGGTATACACATTCGGCCCTTGAATAGCATTCTTCCATCTTCGGATATAGAAAAATCCGGTCTTTGTTCAATATTGGCCTTAATTTCCAGTAAAATTGGGTCATCCTCTTGTAACTTGGCCAAATCCTCAATCAATGTTGGTTGAGCTCAGATATTTGCCATGAAACAATTATCTTCCTTAATGTCAACATCTAGATTCAATTGAGCAAATTGAGGAACAAGGTTAGTCATACTAATCATGAGACTTGATAACATACCCATTAGTTTCCTGCTGAGTGCATCTGCTACAGCATTTACCTTGCCAGGGTGATATTGAATAGCGAAATCGAAGTCTTTAAGATATTCCTACCATCTCCTCTGCCTCATGTTAAGCTCTTTTTGAGAAAATAAATACTTCAAACTCTTATGGTCCGAATAGACAGTGAACTTTTCTCCATAAAGATAATGACACCAAATTTTCAAGGCGAAAATAACTGCTGCTAATTCCAAATCATGTACATGATAATTTTCTTCGTGACGTTTCAATTGTCTTGAAGAATAGCAAATCACCTTTCCATCTTGCATAAGGACACATCCTAAGCCAATTCCAGATGCATCCGTATATACTTCAAATCCAGCACCCTCTATTGGTAGTGACAAAACAGGGGCTGTTGTAAGATGATTTTTAAGATTTTGAAAACTCTTTTCACAGTCCTTCGACCAGATAAAATGATTTTCTTTTCTGGTAAATCTAGTTAAAGGAACCGCGATCTTTGAAAAGTCCTTTATGAATCTTCTATAATAGCTTGCTAGACTCAAAAAGCTTCTAACTTCAGATATAGTCGTTGGTTGGCTCCAATCTCTGACAGCTTCTACCTTAGAAGGATCCACATCAATACCTTCTTTTGAAATAATGTGGCCTAGGAATGAGACTTCCTTGAGCCAGAATTCACACTTATTGAGTTTGGCATATAGCTTGTGTTCTCTAAGTGTTTGCAAAGATATCCTTAGATGTTCTTCATGTTCTTCTTTTATCTTGGAGTATATCAGGATATCATCGATGAAGACGACGATGAACTGATCTAAATATGGCTGGAAGACACTGTTCATAAGTTGCATGAATGCTGCTGGGGCATTAGTTAACCCAAACGGCATTACCACGAATTCATAGTGGCCATAACGACTTCGAAAAGTCGATTTATAAATGTCCTCTTCTTTGATTCTAAGCTGATGATAACATGATCTTAGGTCAATCTTAGATAAATATTCTGCTCTTGAAAGCTGATCGAAGAGCTCATCAATACGCAGCAATGGGTATTTGTTCTTGATTGTAAGTTGATTCAATCGCCGGTAGTCAATGCATAACCTGAGAGAACCATCCTTCTTCTTGACAAATAGAACCGGCGCACCCCAAGGGGATGTGCTAGGTCTGATAAAACCCTTGTCTAGAAGTTCCTGTAATTACTTCTTTAATTCCTTGAGTTCTGTGGGGGACATCCTGTAAGGGGCTATAGAAACAGGTGCTGCACCTGGAATGAGTTCAATGGTAAAGTTTACTTCTCTCTCGGGCGGTAAATTAGGTAGTTCAGATGGGAATACGTCTGGGAATTCATTTGCAATAGGAATGTCGGCTAGGACAATCTCCTTAGAATCGGTAATAATGACTGAAGCAAGGAAAGTTTTGCATCCTTGCGAGATAAGCTTGCAAGCATGAAGAGAAGATATAATGGTAGGATGCTTTTTGTATTTGATGCCAAGAAAGGAAAATCTTGGAAGACCGGGCTTTCGAAAAGATATAATCCTATTTCGGCAGTTGATTTAAGCATCATGGTCTATAAGCCAATCTACCCCTAAAATGGCATCATAACATTTCATATCAAGGCATACTAAGTTTGCGGGGAGATTGTGTCCTTCTACCACTACCTCACAATCAGGATAATAGTTGGTAAGCTTAGTTCCAGATCCTAAAGGTGTAGTAATAGCGAGATCTGAAGGTAGGGGAACTGATGCAGTTGGTAAGGTTTTTGCAAAAGTGGTGGAGATAAAAGAATGAGAAGCACCAGTATCAAATAGCACGAATGTAGGACGAGAACAGATTTGAAGAGTACCTTCCATGAGCCCATCATTTTGATCCCTGGGCGCTTCTTCTTCATCTATAACTGCATTGAGGCGAGCCTGCCTCCTACGTCCTCCATTATTTGGTTGGTCTTTCATAAGGGGGCAATCTGGCACACGATGCTCCCTACTCCCACAACGTAAACAAGCACCTAGGCGCTTCCAGCATTCTTCAGCCGAGTGGCCGAATTTCTCACAAAAGGTGCACGCTGAGGCGACTTGCTCCTTTTCTTCCTTCACCTTTTTACTACTCTTTTGAGAACTTCCACCGTTCCCGTTCCTTGATCTTTTCTTATTATCATGGCTTTTGTATGGTTCCGTGATGCTGAACTTCTCCTTCTTATAATGCCGATCAGAGCGTCGGCTAGATTCTTCTCCCTTTCCTTTCAACCTTTCGACCTTCTCTAAGGTCCTCTCGCATAAATATGCCCTTTGAACCATCTCCGCATAAGTGCGGATATTCTGTGTCCCTAGTTGTTGGATGAAACCGGGCCGTAACCCGTCCATAAATCGGTTTGCTTTTAATAAGTCTGTACTAATCAAATGTGGTGCATACGGTGCTAGTCTTGAAAACTGCAACTCATATTCTGCCACGGACATCATCCCTTGACGAAGGGAGGCAAACTCCATAGCCTTCCTTTTCTTTACATGCTCGGAGAAATATTTGGCATGGAATAAAGTGAGAAAAACATTCCATGTATGTGGCGCATCGGCTGGAGGTGCCAGAACCGATTTCCACCAAGTGCGAGCATCCTTGTTTAATTGGAACGTAGCTAGACGGACTTTCTCCTGATCAGTGCATTGAATAACATCAAATATTCTATTCATCTCGTTGATCCAATTTTCTGCTTCGTCTGGATTGGAAGATCCATAGAAACGCGGAGGATTTAGACTCCGGAAATTGCGATGAAGGTCTCCTACCCTTGCCCCCGCACCACCTTGTGCTATAGTTTGTAGTGCCTGGGTGAGGCCGGCAACAGTTTGTTGCATACCGTCCCAATCTACACGATGAGCCATTTGGAAATTAGGGTACCTGAGAGAAAATAACAACTTGTTATTTCTCATGAAATTGGAATAAGTAAAATAATTCTTAAAGCTAATTAGTTATCTTATCCCGGGTTCTACCCAATCCTCACATGGGTGTGGAATTTTTCCTTAGTTCATAGGTAGGGGTCTTTAACCTTAGACTTATCTTATGACATGAGTCTTTTCCTTAAGTCCTGAGACTTAGGCTCTAATACCAACTTAACTGCCACGCCCCGAGCCTTTATTACAGCGGAAGACTCGCTCGGGGAGCGCGAACAGCCGGCATGGTAAGCCTCTTGCAAGCAAGAATCAATTAGAGCGTAAGACAATCACATAAGTAAATGCAATTGCACAAGATTTAATCAAACTTCAACTTTATTTCATAATGCTCAATATTCAAGATACAATCACTAATTTAATTTCCATTCTACTAGACACAAGAAATAGGAAAATTACATTGACTCAATCTAGACACTTTAACTTCCTAAGTCTTCACTCTCATCTTTATAACACTTTCACTCGCTTCCGGATCCACTACTAGTATAGCCCGAATCCGAATCCGAACTATTTCCATCTCCTGAAAAACATTAGAAAATAGGTCATGAGCACACTTGCCCAGTAGGTATCTTCGCATCAACATGAAGGCACTATTTAAGTAATTATCATTTTTGCTCTAAAGAAATAAGGTAAAATCATGCGAATGCGAATCAATCATGCGATCAAATCAATAGAAACAAGATAACCATGTAAGATAGAATGATCATGAATGAACTAGCAAAAATATAACAAGAATGTGATATTGGCCTTCCATGAACAAGAATGTAACGAGATTGTACTAGCAAGCCACATATTCCTCACTTTAGCATCTTATGTTTAAGAGCAAGTGCTTCGTGAATTTCTGTGGAATATCAAGCAAGAATGTCATGTTGTGCCGTGGATCTTCACTTATTTATAGAAATAGTACTCCCAGCACAATGCGACGCCAGTAGCATCATACCCCATGGTTTATAAAATAGTATGTTTCCGGCAATCAGTCGAGGGGACTAGCATTGAGCCCTTGAACACAATCAGTGCTCGATCGCATTTTCAGTTATAAATTAAGCTACTTCCACGCAATATAACAGTAACGTATGGCCAAGAATATAGCACTTCCAATAATTTCATGATAACTAAAATCAATGAATGAATGCTTCAACATAAGAATGTAGGAGTCAAGAAATAGACTTTAAACAATGTCATGCTGATAGGAATAAATCGGCAGCATAACGGTATTTTCCTTAACTTCCATTTCTTTTAGATTAATTTAAGCAATATGAAAAGTTCTAGATCGTCAAAGTTTGTCTAGAATCCTAGGAATATCAACCCTTGGTCAAACCTTGGGTTAACATAAACAAGCTATGTAACGGTCATTTGCTGGGCCGTTACATTATGTAACGCGCCAGTAATGGGCCGTTAAAGTGATCCGAGTCGAGAAAGATAAAAATAGACTCAAAGGAATGTGATGGTCTGGCACTGGGCCGTTACGTGAGCCTGACGGTCCAGTTCAAGGCCGTTACATTTCAAGAATCAAAATCATGATAGAGTGTTCTAATTAATGGGCTTTCATTGGTACAACCAACTCGGCGTCCTAGTGGGAATCTCAGGCTCGCGGAGAATTACGGAGGCCTTGAAACAATGATTTCCTAGTCCATTGGAAGGATTATCCAATAGAGAGGTCCTCATATCCAAGATTGTGTTCCTATAGTGCGAAGTGTGAACTAATGACAACATACCGGAATATGTGCCATGTACATATAGAATTGACTCTATTGACAGAGAGAGATATGTATAATCAATGTGAAAATCATGATAAAAACTCCGTCAATACAATGTTAAAAAGTCATGCTTTATAGTATAAAACTATAAAATTTGGTTTAACATAACTTAAGTAGAAGTGATGACAAAACATGCAATACCTATCATGAATAATCAAATATCCTTAAAATCACATGATTAGGTTTAAAACTTAGGTAACCAGGTTTTAACTATAATAAGATTGGCAGGTTATATTCTGTCTTAGGTTTAACAGAACACAGATTATAACGGTCTGGAGAGGGGCGTCACAGTGAGAGTGACGGTCAGGACCCAGCCATTACATGATTGTAACGCGTCTGTCCAAGCGCGTTAGAACCAACCGTGCAATTCAAATAGCACAAAGTGTGTAACGGTCTGTCGTAGGGCTGTTACTTGAAAGTGATGGCCCTATGCTAGTGCGTTACAGTATCTGTTAACAGAAAATAATCATAGAAACTAAGAGATCAACTCACATCATGTCTTTTATCAAAACATGATGAGTTTCTAGTCATGTTAACGAAGTAAGGCCATCTACATGCATAGGTAATCAGGAATAGATGAATAGTCATGTTTTAATTCCTTAAATTAGCTAAGAGGTGCATGATGTACATAGAACAAATAAAACATGAAATCAATGCTCTATAATGCATGGAATTCAACCAAATCAGAGGGCTTTTAGTCCTATCATGCTGTTTTTGCCGTTCATGAGATAACCTACCTCTTACTTAGACTGTAGTTTTTGAATTTGGTTGAGAACCTTGCCCTAGATCCCTTCCTTCTCTTGTGACTTTTTCAGCAACTTCTTTAGGCTCTAACTCCACGCCCTCTTGACCTAAAGATGTGAAATTCGGAGGGGAGTTAGTCTAAAGTATTGTAAACAAATTATTCTAAAGAACTTACCTGAGATAATGATTCCTTACCTTGCTTCCTTACGTCCAAAAAGTAAGGGTCGCACAGTTCAGAACTATGCCCTATTTATAGAGTTTGGGCTAGGGTTTGAGGATTAGATTGAGTTTAGAGTCCTTATTTCATCAAATCCTAATCTCTAAGAGTCCTTAGAGTCTTTACAATCCTTCCTAAGTCGATCCATAGTGGATAGGAACATCAAGTTCCAATCCTTTCACGAGTCCCTTCACATACGGAACTAACAGGAATGTAACGGTCGAGTGCCCATGTGTTACATGGCTGTGGCGGTCTTACGATAGACCGTTATAGTCATCGTAGCTTAGAGTTTCAATTTATAAAAACTCTTTTGTTAATTATCCAAATCATTATCTTATATTATTAGTATTTATCCTTAATATCCGTGGATAGGCTTAAATACCTTCTAGAATATGGGCCAAATCTAATGGTCTAGGTCCTAAACCCTTTTGGACTTCAATTAAGTGGGTTGTGTTAATTGATTAACACAATTTTGGCCTTATATTGATTATTTATCCCAATTAATGCTAGAATATTATTTAAATAACTAGAAATTACTTTTATAAATTTTGGGGCTCTACATGCTCGATTACCTCGAGAGGTAATTCCTGGTATGCCAGAATGCTGGGACTGGCATCCGAAGACATATGCGCGGTTTGATGCCTTACCCGCGGTGGCGATAGGAGCCTACGAGGAGTCGGTAGGCTGGTGCTGGCGTTCGAAGACGTGTGCGCGGTTTGATGCCTTAGCCGTAGTGGCGATAGGAGCCTACGAGGGGTCGGTAGGCTGGTGCTGGCGTCCACAGACGTATGCGCGGTTTGATGCCTTAGCTGCGGTGGCGACAGCTTTTGTTGAGGAGCAGACAGAGAGGTGTACTGGTCATCTTGCTCCTTAGCCTTGCCTTTGTGATCATGCTGAATTGTAGCCGCTGAAGACTCCGAAGATGCCTTCTTTGTACTTCGACTTGTGTCGATAGGTAGGTGGAGAGGATCCGACAGTCCATCCGCTGAGGTGGTGTGACGAGGCTGAGGCGGGGCCTCACCCTGCTTTTACTTTCCCTTCCTATCTACGGTTGCCGGAGGCGGAGATAGGATGGGAGGAGGATGGGAGAGAGCTATGGAGCTCATCGTCGTCTCACCCACCAAAACGTCCTCTTGACCGAGAAGCACCCGGAGGAGCCTGGCAGTGTCTTCTTCAGGGAAAGGGAGAGACTTCAGCTCCCGCCATGACAGCCACCGCGTGGCCGAAGTGACTGGGGTTGGCCTACTAGGTGCTGATGTCTGGGAGCCCGAGGGGGCCGGAGGAGCAATAGGATGGATGATGCTGATCGAGAAGTTGGTCGGCTCTGTCTCTTGACCGGCGTTTTGCTCCCTACGCCTCCGCAATCGCTCGAGCGCCTCTCGGTTGTCAGTCCAGAACTCGAGCCATTCTGGAGGATGCTGGTAAGGCAGCCCGTGCCCATTTTCTTGAGGGGAGTCTGGCCGCTCTAACGCACTCCTAGCGGTGCTCAGGGTCTCTTCGACAGCTTAACGAAGCCTGACGAGCAACATGGAGTTTCCTTCCGCATCGATCTGCTCCCATTGGATCTGTTCTTGAATGAGGTGTTGAACTTCCTCACAAGATTCGATCGGGTGGTAGATTATGGCGTGGAAGGGGCAGTATTGAGGGTGACTACGATCCCAATGGGTGTAGTCGGCAGGCGAGTTGTGGGGCATGATTTGCCTAGTCTCTATGAGGATATCGAAGAGTCGTCGAGTTCTCTCCCTGGGGAAGGAGAGTGGTCTCTGATCATGGCAAGGCCTCCACCCTGGATACCAGATGGAACGTCTCCTTCGATTGGCGCTGGGCTCCTCTGACTCGTCATCAGAAAGAGAGAATGCGGCCATCATGTGGGTGACATTGGCTGAGGGGTGAGCCAAGCAGGCTGCCTTAGCTGGCCTGGCCCACGTGTGTGGTTGCGGGGGATCGATGAGGCCACTCTTCATTTTGACAAGACCGTCTCGGATCATCTTCTGCTCCTGGGTCTTGAAGACGTAGCAATCTTCAATTGAGTGACCCAGCATGCGATGATACAAGCAATAACTGGGATCGTCGATCTTCAGGGACTCGTCAGGCTTGTGGATTTTTGGCAATTCGACGATTTTCTGGGCCATGCAGAGATCGAATAGCATCTTCGTATGTTCCTTCTTAAAAGAGAAGGGTGTCTTTATACGCTCCGAGAAGGAAGGAGCGGCCGGCTTATCCACTGGCTTTTTGTCAGAACCACTGGATTTGGCCCCCTTACTGGCCTTGGCAACAGGGGTGAACTCTATGATATTCACCTCCTTACCAGGCTGGCGTTCTCGCACGTGTTTACCCTTGGCTGCAGTATAGCCCAGGTTATCGGCGAAGAATATCTCTATTTCGGCGACCGCCGAATTGAGTTGGTCGAAGCCTTTGATATTGGTGCCGTGAAGCTTTTCGCTGACCTCCACTACCAGACCTCGACAACAAATGGTGATGGCATCCTCTTGAACGGGTGGATTGACACACCTCATGCTGAGGTCTTGACATTTTTTGATGAAGTTGAGGGCACCCTCACCCTTTTTCTGCCGAAGAGAATAGAGTTCGGCTAGGGAGACTTTTCGCTCGGCCGTTTAAAAGCGGTCAAGGAATTTCTTCTAGAGATCGGCCCAGCCGATGACTGAGTTGGGCTTCAGGTGGGAATACCATTGAAAGGCCGTTCCCGTGAGCGAAGTGGTGAAGTAGCGGAGGAGATATGATTCGTCCAACGCTAGCTTACCCATGGCCGTAACATAGTAGGCCAAGTGTTCATGTGGCGACCCCTGCCCGTTAAACTTTTGCAGCTTCGGAGGCTTGGAGTATTATGGGGGAAGCTTTTTCAACTGGTGATGAAGCAGGTAGGGCACACTGTAGAGATCTACCGTGACAGCCCCTTCACCATACTAGGCGAGCTTTATCTCGATGATGCACTCGATCATCTGGCGTTGCGCCAGGAGATTTTCTGGCATTGGCGTATTGGAGGCTCGTGGTTGAACCTCAACCGGGGGCATGCCAAACCCAGTTGCCTAAGGGGTTCGGGTAATTGCCGCTGAGGTGTTGGCAACATAGCGGGCTGCTAAGGGTACTGGCGCCTCGGCCTGGGGCCTGACAGGTTGCTGAGGATGAAGGTCCCATTCCTGGAGGAGATCCTGCAAGAGGGCCTTCAGATGTTGGTTCTCCTTCATGAGAGTGTCGAGGGTCACCTCTTGAGCCTCGTTCGCAGGAGGGTCGTTGTTGACCGGTTCTGCGTTGATAGGAGGGTTGCGGTCTTCCACCGGGACCTCTTCTGCGTGTTCCGACGCCTGCGGTTCGGTAGAAGTGCCGATGTGACCTGTTGGAGGAGGTGACAGAGCCTGGTGGCGTGGCCTCCTGAAGTGGGACAGAGGTTGATTCAAGTCATCAGACTGGGTGTCTGGCTGGTGTCCGGTGGTGTAGCACGCGAACACTCAAACCGCATCGTTAATGAATTGGGCCGTCCGTTTTCGGCGCGTGTGCTACGCGGGGTGAACATGTGTCCCTAGTCTATCAAAGATCAAGGTGCATTGCAGAGGGGGCTCACTCCCGATGTCAGTTAGAGGAGAGTCCGGGACAGGTTGCTGGAGGGCCCGAGAACAGGCTCGCCTTTGCCTCCACTTGCTTGTGCGGGGGACATTGTATGGCTGGGCATCGTCAGACGATGCTACTGCAAGGCCACCCGCATCCCATCTGATGCCGCGTCTGAGTGCTCGTAGGGGGTTTCTGATATGCGCCCTTTGAACAGCTTGAGCTTCTTATGGGGTGACCCAGATTCTCCTCAAGTCGGATTGTTGGTCTCCCTTGTTGCCATTTTTTCGTTGAGTTCTCTTGGGAGGCCATGTATCTGGCTACGGTGGGTGCCCCCGGGATACTGTCGAGGAACCCGCTCCTTTTAGCTTCGCCCCGTCCTCTCATGTTTGACGCAAGAGGTCAAAATGATTGGAGGTGGGGATGGTAGGGACGGTCCGTTCCTGGGGTATGATTGGTTCACCGCCATCGAGATGGATCCGCATGTCACCGACAAGGACTGTCTTGCCAGAGTTGCTAGTCGTGGCAGCGAGCCGTCTGCCTCTACGGGGATGGCGACGCTTCTTCTAAGGAGCTGAGGAAGACTCCGCCCCAAGATGGTAGACTGAGAAGATCGGTCTGGAACAGCCGACAATGTGAAGCCATCAGTCTGAAGTGCTGGGATCGGCCCCCGGGGTAAGTAACCCGCGCCGGGAGTCGATGACTGGGTGACTCGGGTGTAAGCCTTCGCCCGCGCCGATAGGAGTGTCACCGATGCTCGAGACGGCACTCTTGCACTGGAAGGCGACGTCGTTGGGTTGAAGACCCGTGGTAGGTGCCGACATTGTCTAGGCTCAAGTCGGAGGACCCGAGAAAGGGTATCGCCTTGGCTGCGGCTCGGGGTTGGGAACCGGAGGAAAGTTCTGAGAAGGTGACCGAAGTCCGGGGCACAGGGCCCGTGTTGGAGATCGGACGAGGCTGGCCCCGGGAGCTAACGCTTACTTGGGCCAGCGTTGGTCTGGGGGCCCTATAGGGGCCAGTGGTGACAGTCCGGTGCCCGGCCCTCAGGCGAGACACTGGTGCCGGAAGCGCGCCTGGCACGTTGGCCGCAGGAGCCAACGAAGAAACTGGAATTGGCGGAGAAACAGCCACAGGGATTACACCCAAGATGTAGGGCGATCTGATAACCGGGGCGAAGCTGCCCAAAGCGATCGGCATTGCCAAGTAGCCCACCCGGGCATGGGTGGCAATGACGTTGGGGCCGTAGGTGATGGCCACAATGGTTGCTGGAGAGTTGGGTGCTACGGAGGCGATGATCTTTGACGGTCACCGAGAGCGGTTCGACGATCAGAACATGAACTGGAAGCTGCTAGAGAGTGCGTGCACGAGTACCCTCCTCTGCCTCTCCTGTAAGGACAGGGAAAGGGCACCGGGCTTCAGGGCTGGCACAGACTTTTCTTCATCAAAAAGAAGGAAGGCGTGAGACGTCCCACCGGGCGTGCCATCCTCTCTGTTGCTGCGGGTTTTTTATGCCGATTACCAGGGTGAAGAAAGGGATACATCGAGGGAGGAAAATACGGGAGTTTGATATATCTCGGGTATTCCCCTCACAGTTGCATACCTGTCACGGCAGTACCGGGCACTCTCCTTTCACGGAAATTCGGGAAGGGTCGAATGGCACGGGAGTGTCAGGATAAGAGTTAACCGGACAGGGTGCAGGTGTGCCAGTCGATTTCTCGACAATCACTCATGGAACCAAGGGTTGACCGGGGAAGCGCCACTAGGGCGCGGCACGTGGGCTCAGGCGACCGAACGACATGTGGAGAGAAGGGGTTCCATGGGTGCGAGTGCGTAGGCGATTACGGGAATCGTGTACTGGACGTCTTTCCCCATCGGCCGCAAGCAACCGATATTTATTTACATCGGATTGAATCCGAATAACTTCATTCCGAGCTGAAGAAAAGTTTGTATATAAGTCTGAAGCTAGGGGTAGAAGGCTGGGGGCATTCAACAGCTATGGGTGCGCGTTTGACTAAGGGGTGTGTTTACTGGGGTTAGGGTGTCGGGCACGGATGCCGAGTGGTGTAGATAGAGAACTGAGGGCCAGGACGTGGGTGCGAGAGCACTCGTCCAATCGGCGGTGTTATACTGAGACGTATATTTCTTTATGAGAAAGCCATAATGGCTAGGGTACAACTGGCGCATGCCATGGGACAACTGCAACGTGCTGGTCGGTCCCCGGGTCGATGCGTGACGAATGAGCACACATGTGTTTTATAGAGGGCTCTACCTGTGGCATAGGCCATGGCCGTGATGCCGGACGGGGGCCTGTGACTGGATGACTGGGGGGATACATCGATCCGATATCTGGGCGAGGGTCGATCATGACTCGAATTGAGCGGTCGGACATGGCCTCGTGACTGCGAGAGAGCATGACGTCATGGCACGCGTGTGGTTGCAACCGACGGGCGTACGAGGGGAAATCTCGGCATGAGGGGACGTCTGCCCATGTCATAATGTCTCACATACGGTGGGTGTTGAATTGTGTGTGTGACGGCTACATACGGCGTGAGGGAAGTGCAAACGACATACCCCCGGTGTATTAGACCACCGAACAAGTCACCCACACACAATTCTCCTTTGCCCGTTGCTTGGGGCCACGCTTGAAGTCTTGTGCTTGCCGGATGATCTTCTGTATGTGGATTGGATTAGATTAGATGCCCCACCCCTTGAGCTCCTAAGGGGTTTTTATAGGGGAAGTTGAAGGGTCACAAGGGGTTTACGCAGACCAGCTAAGGGGGGTGAGTTAGTCCACGTAAACCCAAGTGAATAGTGTCACTGGGTTACGGACTGAGAGAGAGAGAGGGGGGGAAAGGGGTTTACGCGGACAAGCTAGGGGGCCTGAGCTGGTCTGCCTAAACCCCCTCCCCAAGGGGGTTTTGGCGGACCAGCCTGGGGGCCCAGGCTGGTCCGCCTAAACCCCACTCAGGGGGGTTAGGCATCTTTTTTCTTTTTCAAAAAATCAATTTTTTTTAATTGAATGGGGGTTTAGGCGGGTTCGCTCCAAGAGAGAGAGGCGCTGGTCCCCACCCTATAAAAAATTGATTTTTGGGCCATTTTCTTCCTAAATTGACTAAGAAAGGAAAGGACAAATAGCTGGGAGGATACGTGGAGGCTTGTGTGCGCGTTGACTTGCGGAATCCCCGCGTGCTGTAGCTTTGCGCTCCCGCATCCACGTGTCACCTTCTCGAACTGGTACAGCACACGAATCGTGTCGTAGGACCGTAAATCAGATGAATCGGGGCTGAGTGGGGTCGTGGGACCATCGGGCTGGAGGGAGGGCGCGGCCCCCAGGGAGTTCGCCCTCCCTGGGGTGCGCGGCCATGCGCTGGGGCGAACTGGCCCCGGGCTAGCCACAACCCCAAGGGATGGCCTCTGGGGGTCTTCTTATGTTGCCTAGGGACGTCCTTTGACGGACTTTGAACTTCAGGAGGTTGGCATGGGCCCGTAGGGCCGTTGTTCTCCGAGTCGTAGTGGCCGCTCGCAAGGTGTTCGGGCGAATGTCTGACACACTCCGGGTTGCCGAGCGAGCCGCGTAGGTGACCGACGGGCCTTGGATTTGGCCTGGGGTCAAGGATATAAGTCCATAGGGACTGGGAGGAGGCACCTTGGGCCCATGGGCCTCATCTCGTGCTACGTGCATGTTGTGCAACTGGTTGGCACTGTAGCGTCGGGTTGGGCCGAGTGCTAAAGTTGGGTGGCGTGTTGCCACGTGTCTGAGGGTCGGGGGTGGTCCCGACTTGCTGGGGGGCATTGTAGAGCCCAATTAGTGTACTGGAATCACGGGGTGGCCCGTGGGTTGGTATAGAAGGGTTGAAACGTGTGCGCCCACAAGGTGTTCGGCAGAATGCCGAACACACGTGTGTGAGCCGTACACACGTACTACGGGCCTCCCGAGCCTGTGGTTGACCCGTTCGGGTCTCCCTTTGACCTTGGAGGGTTAAATGAAGAGTCTCAGAGTGGGCCCATGGCTCTTTTACTGGATGCCTTGTGGCACGGCTTATCATCGTGGCGCCCCTGGGTGGTCCCGGGCGGCCATATAGGGTACGGGCAAGGCCCGTATGATAGTGGCCAGGGTTAACTCCGGACCATTGCTTGTGTCACCGCGTGTCACGACAAGTTGGTCGGGACCCCTGTGGGGACTCGCAAGGTTGTAGAAAGGGCTGGATAGCCCGTGCCTTGTAGGTGTTCGGGGAAATGCCCGAGCCCTTACTCCTTGTTGTTTTAGCTGGGAAGTGGTCCGGGTACAACACTGAACAACTCTTTTTCATTGAGTTAAGCCTTTAGACTCTAAAGTTCATTAAACCTAAATCATCAGTTTGGACAAGGTGCATTCAGATTCTTATAGGAGTAGATATCTGATTTTAGAAGCTTAGTATAGTGAAATGATCATCGGTTTGTCTTTATTTCAGAATCTCAGGGATAGCAAGATTTTCAAGGATGAGAGTGAATGAATTTTCTGAAGTAAAGGTAGGTCAGATGCCAAGTGTGTTACCATGAGAATGTATCAACTTGATATAAAGGGATGCCTGGAGAAATGATTTCAAGAGAAGTTGGTTCAGAAAAAAAAATCAGAACAGACAGACAGATTTCTGAACATCCTCTAACACATGCATGTCAAGGTAGACAATGAACAAGAATGGAGAACACATGCTCCCCATGTCTATGTGTATCATGATTGGTCGAAATAAGGTGACAAATGAATGCATAATGAAAATGCTTGACACAAATGCACGACACAACTATGACTCTATTAATGGACAGAGTGCAATGCATGTAGTTAAACTACTGATAGAGTTACTTAATTGATGGTCTGTGACATGTGCAGTTGAAACATTTATGAAGAGCATTTATTCACAACAGATAGGAATGAAACATTAATCATCATGCTAAAATTTACATAAGCCTAGTTCCCTTCTTAAAAATTTAAATATATCATTTCCAAGGGGCTTAGTAAATATATTTGCAATTTAATTTTCAGTTTCAACAAAGTGAAATTCAATTTCATTATTACTTACTTCATCTCTCAAGAAGTGATGTTTAATTTCTATGTGCTTTGTCCTAGAGTGATGACCATGATTTTTGGTTAATGAAATAGCACTAGTGTTATCACACAAAATAGGTGTGCATCCTAGATTGATGTGATAATCAGCAAGTTGGTACTTTATCCATAAGACTTGGGCTGCACAATTCCCTACTGCAACATATTATGCTTCAGCAGTGGAAAGAGCAACAGTGTGTTGCTTCTTAGATGCCCAAGGCACAAGACAACCGCCTCGGTATTGACAATACCCACTAGTGCTCTTTCTATCTATTCTGCACCCAGCATAATCCGCATCAGTGTAAGCTACAAGGTCGAGCTCACACTTAGCAGTAAACCATAGACCTAAGTCAGGGGTGCCTGAGAGATACCTAAAAATCCTCTTCACTGCACTCATGTGAGATTCTCTAGGACTAGCCTGAAATCTAGCACATAAACATACTGAGAATTGAATATCAGGTCGAGATGCAGTATGGTACAAAAGGGATCCGATCATACCTCTATAAATCTTGGTGTCAACCAATTTACCTTTTGGGTCACCATCAAGACTGGTTGAGGTGCCCATAGGTGCAGTTATTGCTTTGAGGTTTTCCATTTGATATTTCTTCAGCAGGTCCCTTAGGTACTTGGACTGTGTGATGAAGCTTCCCTCCAATGTTTGATTGACCTGCAGACCAAGGAAAAACTTCAATTCTCCCATAGAACTCATTTCAAATTCATCTGTCATTAATTTAGAAAATTCCTCACACATTTCAAATTTAGTTGACCCAAACACTATATCATCTACGTAAATCTGAAAAATAAGAATGTCATTGTTACTGACGTTAGTGAATAGGGTTTGGTCAACTTCTCCTCTTGAAAAACCCTTACCTGTGAGGAAGGAGCTCAACCTGTCGTACTAGGCCCTGGGAGCTTGCTTCAGTCCATATAATGCATTATCTAATTTGTAGACATAATCAGGAAAATCAAGGCATTCAAAACCTGGAGGTTGTTTAACATACACATCCTCCTTTATCAACCCATTCAAAAAAGTAGATTTTACATCCATCTGCAACAATTTTATTCCTAGGCTACATGCAAAAGCTAAAAGTATTCTAATAGCCTCTAACCTGGCGACAGGTGCAAAAGATTTTTCAAAATCTACCCCATATTCCTGGTTGTAACCCAGTGCCACTAGCCTAGCTTTATTTCTAACTACCTTACCTTGCTCATCTGTCTTATTCCTGAAAACCTATTTAGTGCCTATAACCGAGCCATGTGAGGGATTAGGAACTAGGTGCCATACCTTGTTTCTTTCAAATTGGTTCAGCTCATCATGCATGGCATTTATCCAATGCACATCTTCTAAGGCACTATCTATATTTTTTGGTTCTATTTGAGAGACTAGTGCAAAGGAATTCAACTCATTTTCAATCCTAAAGAATGATCTAGTCCTAAGGGGTTCATTCAAATTACCAATTATATTCTCTAAAGGATGATCTTTAATAACTCTAACATTGGTAGGCTGATTACCTGATTCTGCATTTTCCTCCCCCTGACTTCTAGACACACTAGTCTCACCATCTTCTGCAGGTTCAGGATTTGGTTCTTCTTTACTCTCAAGAATATCATCATCAGCCTTGTCTCTGCAAAAACTAATTTCAGATTTATTAGAATGTTCATCAAAGATAACATGAGGTGATTCTTCAACAGTTTTTGAGTTTAGGTTATAAATCCTATAGGCTATAGACACTTTGAAATATCCTTGAAAGATTCTAGGTTCACTTTTAGGTTCATACTTATCAAGGTCTCTTTTAGAATTTATAAGAATGAAACACTTACATCCAAAGACCTTGAAATGTGCTAGTGAAGGTTTCTTACCTTTAAGTATCTCATAAGGAGTCTTTTGTGTGGAAGGTCTTACCAGAGCTCTGTTAATTATATAACAGGATGTGCTCACAGCCTCGGCCCAGAACTTCCTTGGCAGATTCCCTTCAACCAGCATTGTCCTAGCCATTTCCACCAAGGTTCTATTCCTCCTTTAAACTACTCCATTCTGCTCTGGAGTTCTTAGAGATGAGAACCTGTGGTTGATTCCATTATCCCTGCAGAAATCATCAAATTGTGAGTTTTCAAACTCACCTCCATGATCAGACAAAATGTTTAAAGTTGAGTGCTCATTGGTCTGAGTTATTTTATGGTAGAATTCCTAAAATTCCTTAAAAGCATCATTTTTATGTGTCAGGAAAAATACCCAGGTAAATCTAGAGAAGTCATCTGTTAAAACATAACCATATCTCCTACTAGATAAGCTGGCTGATCTAGATGGTCCAAACAAATCCATATGAATCAGCTAAAACTGTTTAGAAGATAAGCTTTCAGTTCTAGACTTAAGTGACTTTCTAGTTTGCTTGCATTGAGTACAGGCCTCACAAATTTTATAATTTGTTTTGAATGAAATTTCAGGGAGACCTTTTAGCATGTTGTGTTTTGTCAGTTTGTGCAACACATGATAGCTAGCATGACCTAACCTACGGTGCCACAGACAGGCTAAGTCATCCTTATTAACAGTTAAGCATAAATCTGTATGTGCTGCATCATCTAAATCTACCATGTAGATATTATTGACTCTCTTACCAAAAAATTTGACACATTCAGAATTTGGTTCAAATATGGTGCATGCAAGAGAATCAAAAACTACCTTATGACCTTTATCACACAGTTGGCTGATGCTAAGCAGATTGTAGGCAAGTCCTTCTACCAATAACACTTCATCAATGCAGCATGAAGAACACTTACCTACTTTACCTGAACCAACTATTTTCCCTTTGGTATTACCTCCGAAGGTAACATGACCTGCATCCTTCTTTACCAGCATGCAAAATTTGTCTTTATCCCCAGTCATGTGCCTGGAGTAGCCACTATCAAGGTACCATCTGTTCTGGTTGGCTGCCAGGCATACCTGCAAGGAGAATCAAGTAGAAATATTTGGAACCCAAAACTGTTTGGGTCCCATAAAAGTATTTATTTCATGCAGATGAAAAATGAAATGTTTTGGTATCCACACCTGATTTGGTTTCTTCATAGTGGCTTTTTTGTCATTCGGTTCAGTCTACCTTTTCTTGCCACTTTTAGTTTTTGGAGGTTGTTTCTGTACTGTGGCTTGGTTATTCCTTTTAAAATCATTTTAAAACTTTCTTTGCCAGTGCTTAGTCCGATAGGCTTTGGAAGTAGTGGGTGCACTGAAGACCCTAGGCTGACTGAACATCGAATGGTAAAAGTCATAGGGGTTCTGACTTATGATTTTGTTGTGCATAGGTTGCACATAGGAGTTCCAAGGTTGAGGTTGATGCATCTGAGAAGTGTAAGTGTTCAGAAAATGATACTGCATCGGCCTCATATAAAAACTACCTTGACCTCTCTCATGGGAATTGTAGTGAGAAAAGTTATGGCATGAAGAGTAGGTTGGAGCAGTGTTGAAGTAGCCTTATCCTGAGATACTTCTGCTCGGCCCAGAGTCCCTAGGGGACTTGTACCCAGAAGTAGTAGAAGTCAAAGCACCTGAATGGTTGCCTAGACCTTTCTGTGGAGACTAGGTAGTTTTGGCCTTGGGGTTTTCTTGAGTTCTAGCATTAGAAAACTGACCCCTAGCCTGTCCTTTGAATTTAGGTGTGAGAGTATGTGAGCATGATCCCCTAGACACCTCTATCTTCCCTTTTCCCTTGTCCTTGGCACTGGGCTTAGTTTTCTCAATATTTTTCATTTTGCTCTAATTTTGACCTTCTCCAGAAGTCATGTTTATCAGGGGTTGAAATGTCCCCTTTTCTGCCACAAAGGAGATGGTTCTCACGTCAAACCTCTCCTTATTAGTTGGGTTGAAACCCAAACCACCCTTTCTGAAATTATTTTTTGTTCCTCAGATGGCATTCAGATTTTCTGTACCTTGTGTCATGCTTTCAAGGGAGTTTTGTTTGTCTATATTTTCTTTTTCTAATTTTTCTATTGTCTTTTTCAATTCAACATTCACACCATTGATATCTTCATATTTTTCAGTGGCTATCCTAGTTTCTTCCTGAAATCCATGTATTCTAAGTTTAAGTTCATCAATGGTGTTCATCAAATTTTCATTTCAGATCTTAAGTCAATCAAGATGACTTTATCACACTCAGCTTCATCAAGAGATTTTTTTAATTGATATTTTAATTTCCAGACAAGCAATTTTATCATTCAAAGATGTATCATGAATTACAGAATTAGTTTTCTTTTACAAACATTTTTATTCTTTTCTCATATCATAATATTTATCGAGTAACTCAGCATATGCTTCTTGCCAATCATCATGAGTGAAATTTTAAAAAATTGAAGTTACCTCATCACTGTCTTCTTTGTCTTCACCACTTTTGGCCATCAAGCATAGCTTGTCTTCCTTCTCACTGTCAGAGGAGCTGCTCTGACTTCCTTCATCTTCATCGCTTTAGGTGCTAACCATAGACTTTCCTTTCCAGTTCTTCCACCTGGGCTTAGCTTTCTCAACGTTTTTCAACTCCGGACAATCTGCCTTGAGATGTCCTGCCTTCCTGCAATTATAACAGACATTGCTATCAGTTTTCTTGGCAGTATCAAATATATGCTTTGACTGCCTTTTTTCAGAGAAATATTTTTTCTTAAAGCTCTTTCCTTCTTTTCTCAAAAACCTCTTAAAATTCCTAGTAAACATAGAAAAATCATCACTGTCTTCACTGAATTGGACGAGCGGTGTTCACTATCAGACCCTTTATTACTAGCTGAGACTTTAAGTGCCAGGGGTTTCTTTCTTTTCTCAGACTCATCTACCGTGTTAGGGTTTAGCTCATAAGTCATACGAGAGCCAATGAGCTCATCAACGGTCGTGGTAGCAAGGTTCCTTGACTCCTCTACAACGGTGGCCTTGGTATGCCAAATAGGTGTCAGAGACCTCAGGATTTTCCTAACCAGCTCGTATCACTATATACTTTACCAAGTTTCTCAAGCCATTAGTCAGCACCAGCAGACGGGCATACATTTCAGACACCGACTCATCATGCTTCATTCTAAATGCTTCATACTCAGAGACCAACATGTTGCCCTTGGTTTCCTTAACCTGTGAAGTCCCTTCATAGATAACCTTCAGCTTATCCCACATTTCCTTGGCTGTGATACAGGAGGAAATCCTGGAGAACTCGGTGGGATGAAGTGCACATTGTATGGCATTAATTGCCACCCAATTCAAGGTGGACCTACGGATGTGCTCCTTGGTCCAGAACGTTTCATCTGGGGGTAAATCAAATGGACCAATACTGACTACCTTCCAAATCTCATAGTCCTTAGCCCGTAGGAATACCTCCATGCGATTCTTCCAGTAAGAGTAATTAGACCCATCGAAGAAAGGGGGCTTAGTAGTGGACTGACCCTTAGCAGTTAACCCTCTAACATCCATTCTAAACTCTTCAGGATGTAAGGCCCTAAGGGAGAGATTGGCTCTGATACCAAGTGAAGGGTGTGATGAACAGATCTAGAGGGGGGAGTGAATAGATCCAACCCCAAATAAAAGGCAACACAGGCAGTTAAATTATAACAAGTGTGGACATAGACTGAACTGCTATGGACTCACCCATAGATTCAGAAGAAGGATGATCCAAGAGCACGTAAAACCAACCAGCAGTAGAAACTAGATTAAGGACGCAAGATGAAACCAATCAAAAGATAACAGCAGATGAACGATTAACTAATCAAACCATGCTAAACCATTTAGGTGAGCCTAAGCATTCATCTACCGAGGAGAAGACGCACAAGCAATCACACAGGAGACAAACATTTTTAAGGTGGTTCGATCTCTGTCCAGAATTCTACGTCCACCCCTTACTCAACTGAGCAAGGCTTCCTGTTGCCACACAGCTTGAATATCGCTGATCCATAGCTTTGGAGATGGAAATCCCTACAACCGCTGAGCCTCACACCTTGCTGTCCGAGGAACACCCTCGCCTGCTGAGCAATACAGCTTAGCTCTGCTGATTCACAGCTTTTAAAGATTTCAAAAAGAAAAATCGAAGAAACGTAAAGCACACGGATGAAAAGAAAACAATGTAGCTCTGAAAATAGAGCAAGCTGACCCTGGATTTGATCCAGAGGTCAGAAAGAGACTACAGCTCACACTTCTTCTCTTTCTCACTCTCTCTCTTACGATGCTCTATTTTCTTCCTGAAGGTGGCTTTCTCTTTCTTGCTCTCTCTTCTCTTCTCCTTCTGGACTCTCCTCTTCTATTCTTCTCTCGTGTTTCTCTTCTCTTCTTCTCTCTGGCGGCATTCTTTTTTCTTTTCTCTCAGTTTTGTCCAGCACCAGCAGCTTTCTTCGAAGGGTAATGTAGCTTTATATAGGAACAGGGGCTTCGTATGGATCAAGCAATAGAACCCTACTGAAATTCCATTGGTCCACGTGTTAGGGAATAGAATGTTCTTCTAAACCTTATCCTTGGATCACGTGCCAATGATTAAGTCCATTATCCCCCACGCGCTCATACTTCAAGCATGATGTGAGGAAGACCATGTCCATTGCAGACGTTCAATCATGTGCCAGTCTGCGAGAAATAAGTGTCAAAGTGAAATCATGCACATACATATAAGACATTACACAGACCTTGAATGTAAACGCACAAGGCAAAACTTGCACCGACTGTGTCTTGCCCAGACTAAATCATGCACGTACGTTGATATGCACTGACCTTCGTATGAACAACCGAAGACATGCACCAAGGTAAACAATGCACCGAGCTCTATATAAATGTGTGAACAGAAGTGACGTGCACATACCCTCTAGCATACGTGCATACAGCACTGAGTTACCATATGCACCAACCCTATGTTCACTAGGCCAAAACCTGCACCGAGCGCACATATGCACTGGGCTCTACAGTGACTTGCACCGAGTTTGTATGCTGATAGACATATACGAACATGCACAGTGTATTGCACTGACTTTCTATATGCATGGACCTTCAGATGCAGCAACAGTGTATTGCACCGACTTTCTATACGCACGGACCTTCAGATGGAGCAACAATGTATTGCACCGAGTTTCTATATGCACGGAGTAAACTGTGCACAGACCAGGGCTATAGTGATTTGCATCGACTATGTGGTGAGACGCAAGATAAGACGCAGGATATGCACAGACTTCACAGACCTAGGTATGAACAATGAAGATATGCACCGACCGTGTGTCTGCTTTAGACACAACCTGCACCGACATTAATATATGCCTTAAACGAATCATGAGACGTAGGCATGCATTGAGACGCAGGATGAGACGCAGTGCAACGTGCTCAGACAAAACATTGCACTGACCTTAGACATAGCATGAGACGCAAGCTGAGACGCATCACATGCACTAAGACACAAAATATCACCGACCTCATATGCGTTAGCTAAAAGAACATGCATGCAGCTAAACCTTGCATAGACTTGCTCGTAGTAAGAGCTGCACAGACCTTATGAACACTAACGAAAACATGTGCAAAGGACTGCATGCACTGACCTTGGTCATGTGCAGACTAAATCTGCACCGACCAATATATGCACGGACCATGTGCCAATGCAAAATCTGTTCGAAGAAATGACTGTGCATTCAATCTGATGAGGTTGAACCACTGTTGCCAATGGTCAAACCATTGTTGCCAATCATGAAAACAAGACAAGGATAGCGCCAATTCAGAGGAGACACAGCAAGTTAATCAGGCAACATGTATATATATATATATTTTTAATTGACAGTATACTGGAGAGTCGCTATTCATGTAATTGGCACCCTGGCTTGGGGCGCCATTTATATTTGGGTGATTTTCACCGGGAAGGTATATTCTGTGACTCAAAACACTATTCATACCATAAAAGTTTCTTAAAAATAGAAAATAAGGCTATGAACAGGTAGAGGAAATTCTCGGGAGTTCAGAATCATACTCGTGCAAAATTGTTGGGTTTCACTATTCAATAAATTAAGGTGATTTACACCATGCATGTACATTCTGTGACTCAAAATACTATTCATACACTATTCATATCGTAAAAGTTTCTCAGAAATAGAAAACAAGGATGTGAACAGGTAGAGGAAATTCTCAGGATCACAGAAGTATATTCATGTAAAATTTTCATGGTTCAGTTTAATAGTTATGGATTTTTGAATGCGTTGATTTACTAATTACTGGAAATTCCAAAAATGGAATTGACGACATTGCACATGGTCTTCAATTAATTGGCGACCATGCATGGAGTCTTCATTTGTGTAATTGGCGCCCTGGCCAGGGGCGCTATTTACCCTCGGTGGTTCACTATTCATCAGTAGAAAAGTTCTCTAAATCAGGAAGTAAGGGTAAGTGTAGGTAGGGAAAAATGTCACGATCACAGAAACATATTCATATAGAATTTTTATGGTTTAGTTCAATAGATATCGATTTTTGAATGTGTTGATTTAATAATTTCAAAAATTGCTGGAAATTGAATTGACGACACTGTGAAGTGTCTTCAATTAAATGCTGCCCTATATTGGGGCGCCTCTTCAGTGAATGGCACCCTGGCTGGGGGCGCTATTCACTTGAGGGCTGAATTTTTTGGGTTTTTTAAACAAACATGTATATATTATAAAAAGGCTATATACTAGGGCTAAAACATGGGGGGCCTAGTCTGAGGGTAGTATGAGTCACGAGTTACTATTCAAACACTATTCATTTTTTAGATTTTCAGTAAATCATGATCTAAGGACATGGTAAAATAGAGAAAAATCTGAGGTTTCCAGAACCGTGCTCATGCATGAGTTTCATGATTGGGTTAAAAAGATATAATTGGCTGAACATGGTGGTCAGGATAGTATGAGTCACGGGTTACTATTTAAACACTATTCATTTTTTAGATTTTCAGTAAATCATGATCTAAGGACATGGTAAAATAGAGAAAAATCTGAGGTTTCCAGAACCGTGCTCATGCATGAGTTTCATGATTGGGTTAAAAAGATATAATTGTCTGAACATGGTGGCTACTAATTACGTGATTTCACTGTTCACGAATTACAGCATGTTCACAGAATCACGAAGTAAATGCATAGACAGGTATGGAAAATTTGCAGGACTGTAAGATCAAGCTCATGCAATAATTTTTGAGTTTAATTTTACTCATTTTAATTTTTAAACATGGATCAATGTGCAATAAGTTAGGACAGGTTAATGACAATTATACTAAACTGTGTGATGTACCCGGAGTACTTGGCAGAGGATCTCCTCAACGCAAGAGTTCGTGTTCCAGATAGGTGTAGCCTAACTTTCCCACTAAGCCTTTTGATATACGCCTGACAGAATGTAGCTAAGCTAAGACAAGTTTAACTAGCATGCATGTTAATCTACGTTAACTACTAGTTTAGCCAGATCTTGAGAACACCTACCTTTTTTGACGTAAACACGTAGATGGAATAAGAAGGTAGGCTTCTCTGCAATGTTCTCCAGTAGCAGGAGGAAGAACCCCTTCATGTATGCTCCTGGAAAGACCCCAGTTTGTTGACAATCACCTTCTAACCTTAGGAGGTTGTGTATAATTATAGGGAAGGAAAGACAAGAGGGTCCTTTGCTAGGAAAAAGAAGTAATTAATGCTTCAATCCATGGATTCCACTGTCGGGTAAGAGGGCCTGTTGCCAACAAAATGGAGTTGTTCAGGATAGGATGACAGGGATGGTTGTCTATTTTCTCAAGGAAGTCACGCCTCTCCCAGCAGGCGTGATTTAGGTGAATAGCACCTGAGTGTAGGGCGCTATATCCTCTGGTCCTTTCCAAGGAAATAACGCCTCTTTAGGCAGCCGTTATTTATGTGAATAGCGCCCCTTCAAGTGGGCGCTATATCCTTGAGTTTATATATATATATATATATATATATATATATATATATATATATTTACTACAGGGGCTCAAAAATGGCGCCTGTGACCTGGGCGCCCTTTCCAGAAATAGCGCCCTGGTCATGGGCGTGATTTTTCTTGGGTGCATTATTATGTACTGTCCATTGATGTTACGTGTCTAGGCTAGTGGTTACACTAATAATTGGTTAGTGGATTGGGTTGGTGGCATGAATAGTATTTGTAAATAGTACATGAATAGTGCATATGAAATAACACACATATAAGGAGTCGTTATTTCATGTGAATAGTAAGGAATAGTATAGGTGAATAGTTTATAAGAAATAATGCCCCTACGTGGAGTCGTTACTTAGAGTCACTATTTCAATGAATAGTAAAGAGTCACTATTTCAATAAATAGTGTCACTTTTCTAAATAAAAGAATTTTTTTTGAGACAGATACGTGGATAGGTAGAGAAAAATATAAGGAATCTAGCAGTATGCTCATGCATTAGATTAGGTATCATGATTCACATTTATTAAATTTTTAGGATGGATGATTTATATACTAATTTAGAAGTCACGACTGTTTATTCAGTCATGCTTCAAGAAAATGGCGCCTTAGTGAAAGGCGCTACTATTTGTGGTGAATAGTATTTTTGAATAGTAAATGAATAGTAAGTGAATAGCAGTGAATAGTAATGAATAATATTTTTAAATAGTAAACTCTATTACGTAAAGGGTGGCATATTTGTATAATGACCCTTATGGGATGTTCTAACTTTTTGTTTAACCTTACTATAGAGTTATCTAAGGTTTTAGTTATTTGGAAAGAAGTATATTGAATTTTTTTCCCTCATTTTTATACGAGGTGCTACACCCTCCCCCACTAAAAAGAATTTGGTCCCAAAATTCAATTGCACATATGGAGACGAGGCGGGTCATAAATACTTACAAACTAGAAAACTTTTAGAAATCTCCTTCTCATAGACTCCTCGGTTTCCCAGGTAGCTTCTTGTTCCAAACATCGATCCCATTGGATTTTCACCATAGGGATAGTCTTGCTTCTCAAAACTCAGACTTCTCGGTCGAGGATTTTCATTGGCTTCTGCTTATAGGTAAGGTCCTTCTGTATCACCAAGTCAGTGTGGTTGATGACGTGGAGAGGGCCGTGCACATACTTCTTCAACATAGAAATATGAAATACATTGTGTACCTCTGATAGTTGTGGAGGCAAGGCGATGCAGTAAGCTACCTCGCCCACTCTCTCCAATACCTCAAATGGACCAATGAACCTCGGTGTGAGCTTGCCCTTAACACCGAATCTTTGGATACCTCGGCCAGGAGATACTTTGAGAAAAATATGGTCTCCAACTTGGAACTCTAGATCTCTTCTTCTATTGTCAGCATATGACTTCTGCCTGGACTGTGCTATCTTTAGGCTATCCCGAATGAGGTGTATCTTTTCAGTTGAATCTCTCACCATATCTGGGCCTAGAATTTGCTTTTCGCCGACTTCATCCCAGCATATTGGAGATCGACAACTTCTATCATAAAGCACCTCGAAAGGTGCCATTTGGATACTGGCTTGATAGCTATTGTTATATGCAAACTAGGCTAGGGGTAAGTGGTCATGTCAACTTCCGCCGAAATCTATAATACATGCTCTTAACATGTCTTCAATAACCTGATTGGTCCTCTCCGTCTGTCCGTTTGTCTGGGGATGGAAAGTAGTGCTAAAGTTGAGTTTCGTCCCAAGAGAGTGTTGTAGACTCTTCCAGAAATGAGAGGTGAAGCGAGGGTCTCGGTCAGATATGATCGAGACGGGAACTCCATGCAATCTAACTATCTCCTTAATATATAGGGCAGTAAGGACATCAACCGCCATCGACTTTTAATAGGTAAGAAATGAGCCGATTTAGTTAGGCGATCGATAATTACCCAGATTCCATCATGTCCACCTCTAGACTTGGGCAAACCCATAATAAAATCCATGCCAGTGTCTTCCCACTTCAACTTGGGAATATCTAGCGGTGTAGCTTTTCGACGGGTTTCTGATGTTCCACCTTCACTTGTTGGCATGTCAGGAGCGAGATACAAAGTCCGCTACCTCCCTTTTCATATTAGGCCACCAGAAAGTCCTATTCAAGTCTTGGTACATCTTGGTGGCTCCAGGGTGGATCGTGTACCTCGATCAATGAGCTTCTTCAAGAATCTTCTTCTTCAACTCGGGACAGTCAGGTACACATGTCCTTTCATGAAGTAACAGTCTTCCATCAGGTGCCAACTTGAAATCTAATCTCTCATCCAGCTTTTCTCTTATCTCCATTAGTGCAGGGTCTTCTTCTTGTAACTTCTGAATTTCTGGTAGCAAATCCGGATGTAGACTCATGTGGGCTAGAGTAATACACCCGTCTTGTTCATCAATGCTAATATTAAGTTTAGAGAATTCCTCTAATAGCTTCCATTCTGGAATCATGCATGCAACTGGCCAATATTACTCTCGGCTTTCGACTGAGGGCATCAGCTACATAATTACCCTTACCGGGATGGTACTGTATAGTGAAGTCAAAATCCTTAAGGTACTCAAGCCAACACCTTTGCCGCATGTTGAGCCCCCTTTGGGAGAATAAATACTTGAGGCTTTTGTGATCGGAGTAGACCGTGAATTATTCTCCGTAGAGGTAGTGTCTCCAGATCTTCAAGGCAAATACCACCGCGGACAGCTCTAAGTCATGCACCGGGTAGTTCTCTTCATGTTTCTTCAGTTGTCAAGAAGAATATGCAATAACTCTTTCATTTTGCATTAATACACACCCGAGACCAATACCAGAAGCATCGATATATACCTCGTACTTCTCTCCTTCGATTGGCAATGATAAGATTAGAGTAGTGGTCAAGAGATACTTCAAAGTTTGGAAACTCTTCTCATAGTCTTCTTTCCACTCATAAGGTATCTCCTTACGAGTCAATCGGGTGAGAGAGACAGCAATTCTTGAGAAGTCCTTGATGAAGTGCCGGTAATAACCAGCTAGGCCCAAGAAGCTTCGAAATTCCATAGCATTTGTTGGTCGCTCCCAATTCTTCACGGCTTCAACCTTTGAGGGGTCCACGGAAATTCCATCCTTCGAAATTATATGGCCCAAAAAGGACACTTCCTCCGGCCAAAACTTGCATTTGCTGAATTTGGCATATAATTTGTTTTCCCTCAATATTTGCAAAGCCTTCTTAAGATGTTCTTGATGGTCTTCTTCGGACTTTGAATAAATCAGAATATCATCGATAAAGATCACAATGAACTGATCTAAGTGAGGCCTGAATATGCTATTCATTAACTGCATGAAAGCTGCGAGGGCATTTGTTAGTTCGAAAGGTATAACAGTAAATTCGTAATGCCCATACCTACTTCGGAATGCAGTTTTATAAGTGTCTTCTTCTTTGATCTTCAGTTGGTGATAACCAGAACGAAGATCAATCTTGGAGAAATATTTAGCTCCAGATATTTGGTCGAACAGTTCATCATTCCTCGGTAGTGGGTACTTGTTCTTGATTGTAAGGTGATTTAACTGTCGATAGTCGATGCAAAGTCTCATCGATCTGTCCTTCTTCTTGACGAATAGCACAGGTGCTCCCCATGGGGAAGTACTCGGTCGGATGAAACCTTTGTTCAATAGCTCCATTGGTTGTTCCTTCAGCTCTTTCAGCTCAGTAGAGGACATTCAGTAATGTGTCTTGGAAACAGGTCCAGCACCAGGGATAAGGTCGATGGTGAACGACACTTCTTGCTCCGGGGGTAAGCCGAGCAACTCTTCTGGAAAGACATCAGAAAAATCCTGAACTATACGGATGCCTTCAAGCTTAGGCTCCTCGACGTCCGTGGCGGTTACGAATGCAATGAAAGCCATACATCCTTTACCTATCAGTTTACTAGCTCGAAGAGCTGATATGAAAGGTGATCTCGCCCGAGGGCTAATGTATACCAATTCCGGGTAATCCGTAAAAAGTTACCTTGCCATTTCGGTAATCAACAGTTCCTTGGTGCGTGGATAACCAATCCGCACCTAGTATGACATCATACACCTCCATATCTAAGCAAATTAGGTCGGCAGGTAAATTATTTCCTTTAACCATAACCTCACATTTTGTGTAGTGATGTGTGAGGTCGGCCTTGTTCCCGATAGGTGTAGATATGACTAAGTCTAACCATTCGGGTTCCATAGAGAATATAACAGCAAATGTCTTGGAAATAAAGGAATGTGTTGCTCCAGTATCAAATAAAACCTTGGCATTCTTAGAGCAAATAGTTAGTATACCTTCCACGATTCCTCCTTCTATTGGTTCCTTCTCTTGAAGAGCTTGTAGACGGCCTTGCTTCTTTACCGGGAACTTCTCCTCTTTAACGGCTGGCTCATTCATCAGCAGACAGTTAGGGATCCGATGTTCTCAGCTCCCACAACGGAGACATGCTCCTAGCTTCCTCCAGCATTCCTCGATCTTATGGCCGGGTTTATCATAATATTTGCAAATTTCCTTTGTAGGTGCGGGGGCGGTGAAAGGCCTGTCATTCTTCCAAAATTTCTTCCCTTTGGAGGACTCCCCTCCAGTGTAAGACCGTTTCTTGTTGAATGTTGCTTTGAATTTTCCCGCGCTTGTGGCAGGTTCCTTCTTGTTAAGTATTGCCTTGAAATTTCCTCAGATCCTCTCCGATAATTCGGTGGCGTCCTCGAGCAACTGCGCACGCCGAACTATTTCCGAGTAGACTTGGATGTCCATCGGTGCAAGTTGGGTAATGAAATGGGGCCGAAGCCCGTTAAGGAACCTTTTTGCCTTCATTTTCTCCGTACACACCAAGTGGAGTGCGTACCTAGATAGTCTTGAAAACTAGGCCTCATACTTGGCCACTTTCAAGCCACGTTGCTTCAGCGCGGCAAATTCCATGGCCTTCTTTTCCTGAATGTGGTCGGAGAAGTACTTGCTATTAAAATGCTCGACGAATTCATCCTATGTGCAATGGTCTTCTGGCAATGTCGCTTCTATAGCTTCTCACCAACTTCGAGCATCCCGCTCCAGTTGGAAAATAGCTAGCAACACCTTCTCCTCGTCCGTGCATTGCATCACACGGAAAATCTGTTCAATTTCTTTTAACCAATTTTTGGCATCCTCGGGGTCGGATGATCCCGCGAACCTTGGGGGGTTCATGTTGCGGAAACCCCTGTGGAGATCACCGGCTCCACGGTTAGCGCCGCCTTGCGTCACTTGCTGTAGCGCCTGAGTAAGGCCTTGTACAGGTGCGCTGCATCTCGCGCCATTGAGCTCGTTCAGCGGCCATGATCCTACAAAAGAGTTTAAGTGTAATGAATATTTGGTTTTAATATGAGGTCAAATTTCATTATAGAACTTAACCCATGGCTCTACCCATCTCACCGGGTAAGGTCTAATTCTATCCTTAGACTTTCCTATCCTTGGACTCGGGTTTTACCTAGGAAATAAAATCCTAGGCTTCGATCATGACTTCTAATTTGTTAGGTTTGAAAACCTAGGCTCTGATACCATGAAGACTGTCACGTCCCGAGCGCGGAAGATACTCGGATCCGTGACGCGTCTATATCGATCGTGTCATTCGTATAAGATCAGAGTGCGCATATTATTGGATAATTCGTTGCTAATTTAAAATTTGAACATGCACCATAGTTCAAGATGACAAACTGAGTAATACCTCAAACTAATTTCATAAAGCTTCAGACTTTGACATAATTCAAACTGACTTAAACATAAATGACTGAAATTGTATCATAGGTTACAAGCCTTAATAATAACTAGAAATACACGACATAAGACCTGGAATACAAAGGACTAGACCTAGCTGACGGTACATCCAACTATGACCCTAACACTCGTCATTCGGTATCGGTCCCATCCGGGTGGTGGTCGCTATCCAAGTTTCTTGAAAAATGTTAGAATTGCAACTTTATGAGCGAATCGCTCAGTAGGAATTATATCTCAAGTTCTAACAATCTTTAAGTTAATTACAAGTTCATGCGGTATAATGATGCATGTAGGATCAAGTAAGAATATCAAGAATTGTAATAAAGAATATCACAAGAATTTCAATAAGATGTATCAATAAGAAATTTCAAGTAATTTGCAAGTAAGTGCACAAGTATTTCCAAGGATAACGTATTCAAGAACGTATTCAAGCAAGTAAATTTTAAGAATTTATCATTCGATTAATTCGAGCAAGTATTTCAAGCTCATGTATATCAAGCTCATGTATTCAAGTAGTACAATGGAATTGGCTATTTTCATTTAATTCATTCAAGCAAGTAATTGCCCTTTTTCGGGCTAAATAATTCAAGTCAAGCACGTCAAACATGTCACGAGAGAGTGAGTGGGAATGTCTCAAGTCAAGTCAAGTCGAGCAAGTACTTCGGTGCAATGCCAAATATCATGGTCAATAAACTTCCATGGGCACAAGTACCTTCGGGTGCTCCTCCCAGGACCAGACCGGACCCTATACGCACAGCATTTCATGTATACTTTTGACATCCACTCTCATTTATATAGCCAATATAGAATTTCAAGAAAAAGCATTCATTTGTCGGAATATAAGGTGGATCAATCCGGAATAGAGATCAAGAACAATGGACATGAAAATGATGGATGATAACTTAACCTCTTAAGAATGCAGGACATAAATGCAATTCGGGGGTTTATGTGGTTTAGCAATGACTTTCAAGTTTTTCTAAGGTTTGGCAGAATATGAATTTGCCAGGCTCTGTAATCAAGGTCTACAGGCTGTTTGACCTAATAGTTTTAACAGGGCGAGTAATTGATAGGTAACAAGTTAATCAGGCAACATATATATATATATATATATATATATATTAATTGACGGTATACTGGAGAGTCGCTATTCATGTAATTAGCGCCCTAGCTTGGGGCGCCATTTATATTTGGGTGATTTTCACCGGGTAGGTACATTCTGTGACTCAAAACACTATTCATACAATATTCATACCGTAAAAGTTTCTCAGAAATAGAAAACAAGGATATGAATAGGTAGAGGAAATTCTCGGGAGTTCAGAATCATGCTCGTGCAAAATTGTTGGGTTTCACTATTCAATAAATAAGGGTGATTTACACCGTGCAGGTACATTTTGTGACTGAAACACTATTCATACACTATTCATATCATAAAAATTTCTCAAAATAGAAAATAAGGATATGAATAGGTAGAGGAAATTCTCAGGATCACAGAAGTATATTCAGGCAAAATTTTCATGGTTCAGTTTAATAGTTATGGATTTTTGAAAGCATTGATTTACTAATTACTCGAAATTTCAGAAATGGAATTGACGACATTGCACATGGTCTTCAATTAATTGGTGACCATGCATGGAGTCTTCATTTATGTAATTGGCACCCTGGTCAGGGGCGCTATTTACCCTAGGTGGTTCACTATTCATCAGTAGAAAAGTTCTCTAAATCAGGAAGTAAGGGTACGTGTAGATAGGGAAAAATGTCAGGATCACAGAAACATATTCATGCAGAATTTTCATGGTTTAGTTCAATAGATATCGATTTTTGAATGTGTTAATTTAATAATTTTTAGAAATTACTAGAAATTGAATTGACGACACTGTGAAGTGTCTTCAATTAAATGGCGCCCTATATTGGGGCGCCTCTTCAGTGAATGGCGCCCTGGCTGGGGGCGCTAATCACTTGAGGGTTGGATTTTCTGGGTTTTTAAAACAAACATGTATATATTATAACAAAGGCTATATACTAGGGCCAAAACATGGGGGCCTATTCTGAGGGCAGTATGAGTCACGGGTTACTATTCAAACACGATTTATTTTTTTAGATTTTCAGTAAATCATGATCTAAGGACATGGTAAAATAGAGAAAAATCTGAGGTTTCTAGAACCATGCTCATGCATGAGTTTCATGATTGGGTTAAAAAGATATAATTAGCTGAACATAGTGGTCAGGGTAGTATGAGTCACGGGTTACTATTTAAACACTATTCATTTTTTAGATTTTCAGCAAATCATGATCTAAGGACATGGTAAAATAGAGAAAAATCTGAGGTTTCCAGAACCGTGCTCATGCATGAGTTTCATGATTAGGTTAAAAAGATATAATTGTCTGAACATGGTGGCTACTAATTACGTGATTTCACTGTTCACGAATTACAACATGTTCACAGAATCAGGAAGTAAATGCATAGACAGGTATGGAAAATTTGCAGGACTGTAAGATCAAGCTCATGCAATAATTTCTGAGTTTAATTTCATTGATTTTAATATTTAAACATGGATCAATGTGTAATAAATTAGGACAGGTTAATGACAATTATACTGCACTCTGCGATGTACCAAGAGTACTTGGCGGAGGATCTCCTCAACGCAAGGGTTCGTGTTCCAGATAGGCGTAGCCTAACTTTTCCACTAAGCCTTTTGATATACGCCTGACGGAATGTAGCTAAGCTAAGACAAGTTTAACTAGCATGCATGTTAATCTACGTTAACTACTAGTTTAGCCATATCTTGAGAACACCTACCTTTTTTGATGTAAACACGTAGAAGGAATAAGAAGGTAAGCTTCTCTGCGAGGTTCTCCAGCAGCAAGAGGAAGAACCCCTTCACGTATGCTCCTGGAAAGACCCCCTTCTGTTCATAATCACCTTCTAACCTTAGGAGGTTGTGTATAATTATAGGGAAGGAAAGACAAGAGGGTCCTTTGCCAGGGAAAAAGAAGCAATTAATGCTTCAATCCATGGATTCCACTGTCGGGTAAGAGGGCCCGTTGCCAGCAAAACGGAGTTGTCCAGGATACGATGATAGGGATGGTTGTCAGTTTTCTCAGGGAAGTCGCGCCTCTCCCGGCATACGTGATTTAGGTGAATAGCGCCTGAGTGTACGTCGCTATATCCTCTGGTCCTTTCCAAGGAAATAGCCCCTCTCTAGGCAGCCGTTATTTATGTGAATAGCACCCCTTCAAGTGGGCACTATATCCTTGAGTTTATATATATATATATATATATATATATATATTTACTACAGTGGCTCAGAAATGGCACTTGTGACCTGGGTGCCCTTTCCGGAAATAGCGCCCGTGTCATGGGCGTGATTTTTCCTGGGTGCATTATTATGTACTGTCTATTGATGTTACGTGTCTAGACTAGTGGTTACACCAATAATTGGTTAGTGGATTGGGTTGGTGACATGAATAGTATTTATGAATAGTACATGAATAGTGGATACGAAAAAGGAGTCGTTATTTCATGTGAATAGTATAGGTGAATAGTTCATATGAAATAACGCCCCTACGTGGAGTCGTTACTTAGAGTCACTATTTTGATGAATAGTAAAGAGTCACTATTTCAATGAATAGTGTCACTTTTGTAAATAAAAGAATTTTTTTTGAGACAGATACGTGGATAGGTAGAGGAAAATATAAGGAATCTAGCGGTATGCTCATGCATTAGATTAGGTATCATGATTCACATTTATTAAATTTTTAGGATGGATGATTTATATACTAATTTAGAAGTCACGACTGTTTATTCAGTCGTGCTTCAAGAAAATGGCACCTTAGTGAAAGGCGCTACTATTTGTGGTGAATAATATTTTTGAATAGTAAATGAATAGTATTTTTAAATAGTAAACTCTATTATGTAAAGGGTGGCATATTTATATAATGGCCCTTATGGGATGTTCTAACTTTTTGTTTAACCTTACTATAGAGTTATCTAAAGTTTTAGTTATTTGGAAAGAAATATATTAAATTTTTTTTCTCATTTTTATACGGGGTGCTACAGCTTGTCTGTGTTCCTGTGGTTTCCGTCGAGAGTCGTTTGCGTAGTGGCCCCCACTAGTCGTGGCTATCCTGGGCACATGTGTGCCGACCCACTGGGGAGAAGGTGGAATGCCACCGTAGCTGATAGGGAACGAGTGTGCCGACCCACCTGAGGGTAGGTAGAGAGCTACACCCGAGACAGACGGTTTTTATGTTGGTTTGCCATAGGGCCTCCCCTGTAGAGGCACGAGTCCGGGCCAGGGGGAAAACTAGCTAGAGGGCCTAACTTGTGCAGTCCGTGAGTATGTACACACATGGTCGGGGACTACAGATGCATGCTGACGAGCACGACCCAACTGTTGGGTTAATAGGTCAGTGGGGTGTCCAGAGTCTTCTGGCATCATGCCACTCATCTTCCGAGCTAATTACGATAGGCTCGTGCATAGCCTGTCTGTGTTCCATTATTTTTCGTCGAGAGTCGTTTGCGTAGTGGCCCCCACTAGTCGTGGCTAGCCTGGGCACATGTGTGCCAACCCACCTGGGAGTAGGTGGAGAGCCACCGTAGTTGACTGGGCATGCGTGTGCCGGGCCAACTAGGGGAAGGTGGAGAGATACACCCGTGAGAGACAGTTTTTAGGCTGGTTTGCCGTAGGGCCTCCCCTGTAGCGGCTTGAGTCCAAGAGGGAGGAAAACCAGCTAGAGGGTATGCAGTCGGTCAGTGTGTGGATACATGGTCGGGGACTACGAACGAGTGCTGACGAACACGACCCCGACTAGACCCTTGCCTGTGTTCTACGGTTACTAGTTCGGTGTCTCAGTTTTTGCCTGGGGCGAGGGAGACACTTAAGGCGCGAACTAAGTCGTTAGTGGACGCATCCGGCCTTGTTTATTGTGGCCAGCACTCTTGTCACACGAGATGAGCTTCTCTATGTTTCTTCGGGTGGTTTCCAAGTGTCCTTCCGACATCGAGGTTTAGGGTTTCCGGTAGGGTTATCGTGGGTTTTTCTAGACGGCACTGGGTTCATGACGGCAAGGTCGTGGCCGTGTTCCCAAACTACGTGGTCTTGGGCTAGGACATAGTCAGCAAGGGTGGGCCTCTACGACAGCGTTGTCATGGTGTTTCTTCTGGTGGCATAGCCAGGGTTTTCCCATTAGTCCTGTGGTCCCCCGACTGTGAGATCGGGGTGTGTTTCCGTTCCAGTAGGAGTAGCTATAGAGTTGAGGTTTTACCAGCCACCAGGCTTATTATTTCTACTGTTGTTCCTACTTTTCATTACCGCCATTGTTTACGGTTGGGGTTCTGTGGGACCCCAACTGAGCAAGTGATATGAGGCTCACCCCTACTTTTCAGGTGTGGTGGTTCTTCCTTAAGTTTCGAGGGTGCAGCGTGGCGGTTCGTAGTCGCCAACTCGCCGCGCCGAGGGTTCACTCGTCATTAGAGTACATTCCTTACCCTGTAGACTATACTTTATTTGGACTAGGCTTTGTAGTTAGTTTATTTATTTTGTATTATTATTCTTGTTCTTGCTTTATTTCTTATTTCTATGTACCTCCACACACATCCCTTTAGCCCTTCTGAGCCCTCCGACTCGTGGATGACATGTCAGGATTCTAATGGTATCGGGTTATTCCCGGTATCTGAATCTTGGGTCATTACAGATGGTATCGGAGCCTGTGGTTATGAATTGTACATGAGAATTTGAGATAATTACAGTGATCATGGTCCATAAGGTCTAGTACAGTCAGCAGCTGGCATATGGTTTTGTGTTTATTCACCGCTTTTGTTTCTCGCTTGAGAGCTGGAGTGCGAGGCGCGGCGCTGTGAAGGCAGTTACTATTTTCATTGGAATGTTGGCGTGGGGCATAAGGAATGAGATAGAGAGCTGTCTTTCCCCTTTGGTGATGGCCCCTATGGTACTGCGGCAGGCAGAGTTTGTCGGCAAGTGCGTTGCTGCGGTGCTGCATTCGAGGAATCTGTTGCGAGGTCAGGTGGCTGGCAAGGATTGCTCGTGGTTAGGTGGCCGTGGGTGTGTCATATAGGTGTTAATGTTATTTTTGCCACCCCAATTTGAGGTTTATCCAGCCCTTGAGGCGTGAAGGTCATGGTTTAAGGTGGTAGATCGGGTGCTCTGATCGAGAGATGTGCTCAGATGAGCGGAGGATCTTTCGAATGAGTTACTGATTGTTGAGCCTGATGTTCTTGTCATGCTCTATGTCATCAGAAATGACGTGTTGGTCCCGATTATTTTTGCAGATTTCGGGGGGGGATTGGGTAGAGTTGTCCCAGTGAGCTCTAAGTCCTGCATTTCTACGCGTAAATGGGCTATTTTAGTCCTAGATTTTGTCTGAGATTGTGTGGCGATGGCTTGATTTTGGCCCAGATTATGGAATTAGGGGCCATTGGACGTGCCGTGTGAGGCTGTAGGTGAGATGTGATGGTTCCACGGTAGATTCGGGACTTGAGGATGAGCGTTGGCGGGTGCCGAGCATGGTTTGTGCTGTGGTTTTTGGCATGGTGGTCTGCGCGATGGCAACTCAGGAGATGGATATTTTGAGGACCCAAGAGTCAAGAATAGATTGGTGCTAGCAATGACAGATTCAGGGGAATGATGTCTGGTGGCTAGAGGTGTAGCAGCCCTCGAGCCTGGCATCTTTTGTGATTTTCATCGCTCCTCGATGAGAGTTTTGGCGTGTTAATGGTTCCAAGAATGAAGGCAGGTATAGAAAGGGAGAGTGCGGTAGTGACTACCTCAACCGTTATGGCAGAGAGTGGCTGGTGATCAGCAAAGCCAATGCTCGAGATGTGGTGAGTTGCAGTTCAGGGAATTGCAGCGGTGGTACATCGAGAGATGCTGTGAATGTAGTCCGATAAGACACTTGGCGAGTGTTGTCGGAGGAGCTAACCTGATGGTAGTGATAGTTTTACGGGTGTTGGAAGGTGCGAATCCCAGCGTGTACGAGGTTCGAGGTCAGGACGAGCGTGGAGATTTTTGATTTGTTGGAGGTATGTCGATTTCTCCTTGGTCAGAGATATCTCGTTTTGCCAAGTTTGTCATCTTGCATTGTGTGTTCGGATTGGTTGGCCTCCCCTTGTGTGCCATGAAATCCGTGCGAGATGTGTTTGGTGTTGTGGCAATGTGGCTGTCTGTGAGAAGAGATGCCCATTTCCCCTGATCCATAAGGGTGTGTTGGCATTGTTCTGGAGGGATGAGTGCCATTTGGGCTATGCTTGCGAAGACTCGTGGCTGGTGTTGTGATTCCCGATGCGTCATGAATCGGAGCCTATGGAGTTGCAGATGATTGCCCGATTAAGAGAGCGAATATGTTCTCTGGGTTCGAGGTAAATGAGCATTCTTCACCCTATTTTCTAGAGTTAGCCAACCGAGTTGAGGATTGTCGGGATGGCGGATCCCAAGCTATTGTGATGTTGCATGCGTGGATCAGAGTGCGCAACAGAAGCCTGGTGGGCCCATAACCCACAGGTCTAGGATCGTAGCATTGGTTGCTACGAGCAAATTTTTGAGGATGAGTAGAGCATCAGAGGATTGTTTCCTTGGTATGAGGTTGTCTCTGACTGTGTGAGCCATGTCGATTGTCGTGTCATTGCTTGAGGCATTGTGATTTGTGGCACTGGCAGGTTGGAGAATTGGGGAAATATGTCAACAAGTGTTCCGCGTGAGTACCCTGTTCCAATGTTGGAAGCTATGTCCTCAAATGAGATCGGGGTCCTAGGGATGTGATCTCCGAGAGAAGATTATGGGTCCTAGTTGGTGGCCGTGAGCGACTGGTAAGGCCACGACAAGGTCTATATTGTTTGGAGACCCGTTTGGATTGGTCGTGGCATCGACGACTAGGTTGTTGTGGTAGCAAGCGGCACTTGTCTGTTTTGGAGATGTATGCCGAGGATTGATAAGGTTGTGTCCCGTGGCTCTATGGTAAGGGCAGAACTGGGATTAGTAGGCGTCCATTTGGAATAATTGAGATAAGTTGGGATTAGGTTGTGTAACGAACGGTGCCTGTGTATGGAGGTCCCTAGAGGGATGTTGTCGTTGGATGGTGAGCCTTGGTCTTGTGACTAGCATGGGGGGATTTCCCTATAAGTCTGAGTCGAGTGATGCGAGGACCGAGGTTTGAGGAATCTCGTCATTTGGACTTGCCGTGCTCTCCTAAAAGGGTAGAGTTGGCATGAGGATCGGGATCGGATGTGGTGTGTGAGTGAGGATTGGCTTGAGTTGCAGTGATGGTCGGTGCATGAATCAATGGATGGCCTATCAAGATTTGGAATGTGCTTATTGGATCTGGTGAAGGACTAGGAAAGAAGGAAGAAGTTGAGCAAGCTAAGGTTTCCCATTGACGAGTATTTGGTGACCGATGAGTGGTCTTTCATAGACAAAAGATGTTGATTATAGCAAGCCAAGGACGGTGAGAGCCATACGCAAGAGAGGCTTTTGGTGGCCGATTGCGAGATGTACCTTTTCCCAGAATGGATCTGGGATCTGATGGAAGTTTGTGTTCTGGCAGAGCTAGTCCCGTGCTGTTATTGGTGTTCGGCTTGCCAGGTGAGAGATGGTCCATGGAGCAGAGCTGACGGATTTGTGGCAGTCGGTTGTGAAGACTACGGAAGTTGGTGGAGGCTCAGTGTTGGTTGTTCCTTGAGCTGAGCGCGAGATCAGTCAACTGATAGCGAAGCTAATTTTTGATTGGTCCACCAAGCGTGAGATTTTATCGGTGGTTGTTTCTCGTAACGAGGATTGTGTCTCCCCGGTGAGCGAGATGATGGCAGCAATGCCATGATTGGGTTGTTGTGTATGGAGCGGGGCATGTAGATCGTGATCAAGGTCTTGCTATGTCCCTTAGGAATGGTGTTTCCGCGAGAGTCGAGATTTTGGCTGGAGCTCTAGGAGCGTTGCCAGCTGAGTGCGTTGCTCTTCCATTGGAGTTTGTGATTGCCTTAATTTCGAGGATTAAATTTCTGTAAGGAGGGGAGGACTGTAATGCCCCGAAGAATGCCCCTGATTTTTTTTCAATTTTTCGGATAAGGATCTGTGAGTTCGGAGCGCCGTTATGAGTCCCGGAACGTGTTTTGTGCTTTACGTGGGTTTTTGGCTGTCGAGCATGTTGTGTCCCTGTGATTTTGATGATGTCAAACTATGACTTATCTATAAGCCATCTTTATGCTCTTGATGATGTCAATGCAAATAACTTCTTAACACGGTGGAAGTTCAGTTTTTTCTAAGGTTCAGAAATCCAGAAGCTCAGAAATTGCAAAATCTAGAACTCAGAAGTACGATCAAACTATGTGGAAGATGAGTTGAAGGCAAGTTTGCAGAAATGGTTAGCCAAGCAAGAGATAATACAAGGTAGCAGTCACATGTCTTAGAGCTCTAAAGTTCAGCAGGCCAAAAAGTTGTTCTAGCCAAGACAAATCCAAGATGCAGAGTTGACATAGCCAAAAATGATGATGAGGGAAAGATGGAAGGAAGTTGGCAGCTGGTGCCTAGCTTAAAGCCAAAGAAGGTCGGTCGGCTTGCTTCTTTTGGTTGACCAAAAGTCTCAAAAGGTTCAGAAACTAAAGATAAGTCAGCCAAAAGTGCAAGGATGCTAAGCAGCAATTATGTACTCATGCACATAATAGTCTACAACATCAACGCCATAAGGATTCTAGAAGAGAACTCAATAGAACATGTGTTCTGTTTGCTGGAGCTGTGTCAAAGAGGGAGAGGAAGTTATGAGAAATGACATATCAAATTTACTTAGAAACAAGGTGAAACTTTCAGAAGTAAAGTTAAGAGAACATGTGTTATGATTGCCATAAAAGTGTCGAAGCAAGATGACCACTGCCTCGATGTAGTCATGCCCACAGAAGTGATTTCCAAAGTTCTACATCGACGCAACAGGGAACAGCACCGACGCAACAAGTCCAAAACCAGCTCTCGAATCACACCATGTCGAAGCATCAAGAAATTACCTCGATGCACCAAGTCAAAGGACAACATTCGAAGTCTTCTGTTCAGTAGGCTCTATCTTCACACTGCATCGACGAACTAAGCCCAGGATCTGCATCTGAACGTTACTGCGTCAAAGCATCATGGAACTACATCAACGCACCAAGTCAAAGGCCAGCGTTTGAAGTCTTCTATTCAATAGGCTCTATCTTCTCACTGCATTGACACAGCTTCACTCCTTTCTCCACAACGTGAGAACCCGAGTGGATCACGTGCCAGCGACTTCATGCCAGTTGGCGCTCAACCCAAATCACGTGGCTGAATTCTGGAGAGATAAAGTTGATAGAATATTCTCTTGCCACCTGGACCAATGGAGTAATTTGTCTATGGATCAATTTTTAAGTGGAGATCGATTTTTCTTTCCTATATATAGATGTTGTCTTCTTCTGAAGATTGGCGCGGCAAAAGGCTACCATGAGGAAAAAGAAAAGAGAAGCGACCATAGAAGAAAGCTAGTTAGAGGGATCTGAGAAGAAAAGAGAGCAGTAGCCATTTTGAGAGAGCTGTGAGAAAAATCAGATAGAAGATTTCAGAGAAAAAGGCAGAAGAAAGAGAGAAAGAAAGAGTTTGTGAGCGAAGCCATAGAGTGCAGCCAGGAGTTCCGATTGAAGATCTGTTGAGTCAATCAGTTCATGGATCAAATCCAGATTTGTCTCACTCCTTTGGAGCTATATCTCTTTTGATTTTCGTTTGTGTTTTTTGTTTTGTTACTCTCTTTTTAGAGTGTACTTCTAATACCCTGTTCAGGGATCGGGTTGGGTTCCTTCTGAGTGATCAGAAGAATGAAGAATTATTCTCCGGGTTCCCTCTGTGATCTCAGAGGAAGAGAGGATTGTTCCTCTGGTTTGGGAACAATTGGAGTTGTTCACTGGCTCCTTCTATGTTTATAGAATAAGGGAGAACTAGCTGCTCCGGTTACTACCGGTGGTAGTGGGTCTGATCTCATTGGGTGTGAGATCAGGTTGAGAGATTTGTCTCCCTCAGGTTCAAGCTGTTTCGTCAGTAGTTGTTGCAGACTAACTCTGCGTCTTGCTTCTACAAGGGAAGCCTCACTTAAGTTTGAGTAAGGGGTGGACGTAGATCTGCTTGTGGCAGATCAAACCACCTAAAAGACCATGTCCTTTGTGGTTTGTCTTTCGCATACTCCTTATCTTCTACCACATTCATAGGTTGGCGTGTGTGTTGTTTCATCACTCCATTCTGACATAGTGCTAAGCGCTCAATAGTAATTATGTGTGAACCATTTACTGTTGTGTATGAATTGGTTTGCTAGTTGTTGGGAGGTTGCTAGCTGTTTGCGTTATTTCCAGCAGTGTAGTTGATCTCATGGTGTCTAAAGTGTTTAAGTTCTATCCTGCGTGGATTGATTCAATCTCAGGGCTATCTGCTAGTTACCTTTATGCATTGGTTTGATCATCAGTAGACTGGTTTAGTCTACAACGTTAGCTTTCGTTGCATTTTAATTAAGTATGCCTTTTAGTTGAAAGAAGTTTTTTAAATTGAGGGATCTATTCACCCACCCTCTTGATCCGACTTTGCACCTAACAATTGATATCAGAGTGGGTCTCTGATTGATCAGATCTAACCATCTGCAGAGTAGATCATGCTTTTTTGTGCATTTCTTGTCATAGACTACTGCCTTCTTGGTCCTTTGTTGTTTGCGTGTTATTGATTTGAACTAGATGGCACATCCACTAGTGTTTAATGGATCTGGATTCCATATCTGGATAGCTAGTATGACTTGCTTTGTAAGTGTTGTTAATCCTAATGTATGGACTCTAATCACTGAAGGGCCACACAAATTGCCAAAAGAAAAGTCCAAGTGGACTGATGATCATAGATCGAAAAATAGTGATAATCTTAGGGCTTTAAAGTTAATAAAATCTACAGTTAATTCTAATGAGTTTCCTTTTGTCTCAACCTGCAGAACTGCTAAAGACATATTTGATGAGTTGACCCGTATCAACAAGGAGGAGGTGGACAAATGCATGATGGCTGAACGAAGTGATCACAGTAGTGATCAAAATGAGGATGAAGAATAGATAAGCAATCCAATTGAAAACTTCTCTATAGAAGACTGGGAGGATGCTTATGCTAATCTGATTGGGTCTCATGAAAAATTGAGAAAATGAAATAAAGTCCTGAAAAAGAAATTGAATGATGTCATGAGTACTAGTTCTGAAAATGAAGATGTTGAAACACTGAAAACTGAAAATACTATTTTTAGAAAATAATTGAAAATTTTTGATTTTGTCAGTTCAGAACTAGATTACAAGAAATCTGAAAATGAGAGACTCAGAAAACAGATTGAGGAATCTGAACAAAAATTCAAAAATCTTGAGGATGAAAATAATCTGATTTCTGAAAAACTTGAGGCTATTAGAATAGTTAATTTGAAGCTTCAACTTTTTTTTGAAAAATTTAAAACTGAAAACATACAAGAAGCACTCTATGAAGATCAGTTCTCAATAAGTGAGTTGATTAACGATGATGAACTCCAAGAGCTAAATGACAAACTAAAAGAGGAGATTGAAAAATTGAAACAACTTAACACTGCCCTATCTGAAAGAGTCATGACTCTTGAAAAAGGGAAATGTGTGAGTTCAGAAAATTCTAAAAAATTGGCTAGTCTTAAAACAGAAATTGAGAACCATAAATCTATCAATGTTATGTTGAATGAGAAGGTTGCTTCTTATGAAGAAACAATAGCCAGTTATGAGCTTCATATTTCAAACCTTGAAACTGAAATTTCTGATTTGAATGACTCTTTAGCAAGGTTTGTGAATGGAAAGGACAATTTAGATAAGCTTCTTGGAAGTAAGGTTAACTTCCAAAGAGAGGGACTGGACTTCAACCTAGTGAATAAAAAGAGTTTTGAAAGCAAGCTCTACACATCATTTGTGTGCAGCTCTGGGCCAACAAACACCTCAAACTCACCAATTTTCTAGTTTACTACCCAAAAACACCCAAAACAAGCTGTCAATCAAAAATATGCAAAAGCAAATGAAAGACTGAAAAAAGAGTGATAATTAGGAGAAAAAGTCCAAAAACATTCTTGCTGCCACTATGCATGTTGCACACAAGGCTAATTCACACACACATGCACACAAAAAGAAAAGTTCATGTTATTATTGTGGTAGGAATGGTCATTTGGTACATGATTGTCATGTTCTGAAATCTGACAACCTGAAAGCATGTATGAGTATGAATGGATTTGAAAATGCAAAGATCTTTTTAAATAAAAAGGGATGACTTCAAAATCATCATGTGCATGCTAGAAAAAGATATGTAAAAAATCATGCTGTCAAGGAAAGAACAATCGAGTGCTTTCATTGTGGACGGGTTGGTCATGCAATGCATGACTATTTGGTATTAAAATTGGTAATGGCTTCTAGAAAACACACTATTCCAAGGAGGTCTTACTGCCAGGAATGTGGGAAGACCGGCCATACAGTCAAGGACTGTTGGCACTTGAAATGGAAACACAATTTTCATGTCAGAAATGGCAAAATCCCTGCCTACCCACAGAAATAGAATGCTTATTTTTATAAGCATGTGTCTCCTACTGGCTGTCATTACTGTGAAAATTTAGGGCATGTTATGAATGACTGCTTCATTATGAAATCAGATAATCTACATGCTTTGAACTCTTTGACAAAACCAGTGAGAAGTATTCCTAACTCACTAGGGCCCAAGAGATCTTGGGTACCTATGAACAGAAAATGAGAATTCATTCTTGCAGGTGTGCCTTGAAGCTAGCAAATAAAGGGGTTCAATAAGTCAAGGCACCTATGTTTGGTAAAACCTCAGTTCTATTTTTTACTGAATTTATTGATTGCCACCTTCCTTCTTGACAAGTTGCATCTCCGATCTGAATAGAATTATGTGTTCATTGTTAAAATTGATTGAATAATCAAGGGTGTGTTTGGAATAGTTTAAGATGGATGGATAGGTAGGTTTGCATATGTCAGTTGTATTATTTTTCATAAGCCTCTCCATGCATATGTTGGTTTGTTCATGCATACATTTTTACATCTAAATCCGAAATGCATATGGGACAACATTGTATTTGCCATGCACTTTCACGCATGGCCCCTATGGTATATAAATGGCATGTTGGGAGAAGGGCAACTCATTTCTGTCTGAAAACCCACACTATGCGAGAGGTGGTCTTAAGACCTATGTTCTCCGCCTAGTACCATGGGTCTAATTTGCACATGACAATCTGAACATTCATAAGTTTAGTTCAATAACTCCTGCACAGTCTTCGTGTCATATTTGACAATCAATACATTTAGATAGGGGAAATCAATGATCGTGCATACATCCATTTGATTGCACATTCTTGTGTCAAAGTCTCAAAAGATTGTTTGACAAGCTTGCATATAGTCAGGGGGAGTCAGCACTTACATATGACTTACTTGAGATAAAGGGAGTCAATGCATGCACCCATCTACTTATGCATGAACCCATTACACATCAATTGTGTCAAAATCCAAAAGTTCATTTGAAATTGATGTGCACCCTATTTTGTGCTAAAAAATAAACACAATTCTTGTAAATCTCATTTGCTAGAGATAGTGAGTCGGCACTCCTCTTAGCTGCATCGACCTCATAGTTCATTCTATCAAAAATCATTGTTCTATAAAATGCATTGTGTCGACACTTTGTCCATGCTGCATTGACCTACCAGTGCATTTCTATCCAAACAGACGCTTTGGGATATTGTTGTGCTTCGACCTCTATTCATAATAGGTCGACACAATTAATTCATGTTGACTGCATCTGTGTCTTTTTGTATACTCATGCACAGCTTGAAGAACTAATTTAGAGTGCATAGCACTTTCATCATGTTTAAGCTAATGTCTCAATGCATTTAAATTGGAGGAGTTAGAGCATATGCCTTCAGAATCATGCATACATTTAAGGGGGAGTAAGTGTATTCAGTCTTTTAAACTAAACATTTAGGATGCATGTAGATGTTGGTTTAAATTGCACTTAATTTCTTTCTTGCTGAAGGAGTGTCACATTTGAAAAAACTTTGAACTGCATTGTCTCAGGGGGAGAGTGCTTTAGTCTTCATGTTCCTTCTTTCATGAGATTTGCTTTTAACTACTACACCTTGAATCCTTCTTAAAGCTATTGTCAGCTCAGGGTCCTGCACAATCCCTAAAACCTTCTACTTCAAGGTCAAATTGGCTAATCTTGGCTTACCCTTGAACTAGCCACCTTGAGAGTTTTGTATACCTGCTGTCTTCTCTACATTTTTGAACATTCTTGAAACATCATGGACTCGCTGAAGGAGTTCCTTTCAAGAGACTCTGATTCTGAAAATCTATTCCTCTCATTCATGAAAATTTCATCTTGCAATCTCTGCAATTGTTTAAGAGAGAGCTTCTTTGAAAAACATCTGATCACATTTCCTTCTTAACCTTCAACTCTGAAAAGTTCTGATTTCAAATTCCTTGCATTTGCTGAAATACTTCATCACTGAAATTTCAGCCTTTCAAAATCCCAACAAATGTCTGAAGGGGAGCTGATTTACATTTCCTTAGGGGCAGTTCCCTTCTATCTGGATGAAAGTTTGAAACTATCACTCACCTCAATTCTGCACAAATTCCTGAAGCATGTTCTACACGTCATGATACATTCTTCTAACTCAATACATGTTATCACTCTTGAAAACTGTCCTATTTACTGAAATCACTTGAAAAGACATTGAGTTTAGAAGAGTTTCATCTGTTCATCAAATTCATTAATTTGAGCAAATCAGATATAAGAATCTTATTTATAAGGGACGGTGATTGCCCATCAATAAATCTACTGGTTTAAGCCTAATAAACTCAAGAGTTTTAAAAATGAATTCATTGAAAAGGTTGTATTAAGAGCTTAATAGATCCCAACCAACTCTCACATGTTGTGCCCCTGTGGAAACTCCTAGAACCTGAAAATTTTAAATTTAAGGCAACTTTGGTTGAGAAACTCAGATTGTGTATTGTCCTTAAACATGAAACAATCTGAAACATTCTAAATGGCAACACATGATAGAAATTGTGTTTCAATGCTCAAGGTAGAGCAATGTCTAAGAGTCATTGCGAAACCTAGCCCTTAATCAAAGAAATGAAGGTTACTCATTCATGAAGTGTCGTTGCTATATCTGTTCAAAATGAAGTAGGATAGTTAGTCTCACTGAGCAACTAGGGGTGCTGGCATCTAAACAACGTGCACTCTTATGTACAAAGGTGTGGGCTACACTTGAATGCGCTTAAAAATTATGAGCGAAAAGAAAAATTCGAAAATAATACCAAAGGTCAGTAAAAGTGCTGTAACCCTAAAGACAAAATTCAGAAATGCTACAATGTTCAATTTCAACACTAGCCTTTAGTTACTCCCAAGGGAGTCATTAAGTTTAAAATGAGTAGGGCAAAGGGAGATTAAATAGGATCTGAACATGTAACTTTGGTTTATTTGTATTAAGCCCGAATGCAAAATGCTTCAAAAATTTAATTGGTAAACTCTAAACTTGTTACACTTAAACTAGGCAGCAAATAAGGGTTGTGTCATAGAAAACATTATCCCAAAAGAATCTGAATATTGAATGCTTGACTAATGAATAATGTTTCAGATTGTGATTCTTCTGATCCAATGTCATCTTGAACTCCATGAAACAATTCTTCCACTTCATGCACTTTTCATGGCAAATTACTAATGAACTTTGGATGGTGACTGCTGCGGAAACTGTCATTTTAGAATCTTGACTCTGTTATCATTTTCTGAAATGCAAAAATACTCTTTCTCTATTGCTGCAATTTTCTGAAAATTCTACCAAGTGAAACCCTTCACTGGTTGTTCTCTACAACTGACTAGTGTTCTGCTGAAATCATGATTCCTTATCTGTTGCTATCCATATTGCAATTCCTTGTCTCGGTTAGGTTGTGTCCATGCCTCCCCACTTCTATTTCACATTTAACCCTCCTAGTGTTGATGTGATCCTATTCAACTCTGCACAGTTCTTGATTGAACATGTTGATCTCCATATTATCAACTGAGTTTCAAACTCATTCTTTTTGTTGAAGACAAAGGGGGAGAAGAGTTTGATGAGTTATGTTGTGCCCCTGTGCTTTAATTCCTTAAATATGTTTTGATGATGCTGTTAATGATGCTTTAATTATGAGTCATACATATTGTTGATCGTATTGTGTGATTGTTGGCCCACGAAGAAGTGGAAATATTCCTTGAAAAGTCAACACTGGTCAACACTAGTCAAAAGTGAGTCAGCATCTCACAGGTAAAGTCAATGCACATCCAAGTCTGATATATATCCAGGCCAGTACAGATATCTCAGATTTCTATTTCGTCCATTTCTAGGTCGATGCTAGTTCAGACAAGGTCGATGCTAGTATAACATGCTTTGCATATAAGGTCTATGCTAGTTCATACTAGGGTCGGTGCTAGCTGCATATAGAGTCTGTGCTAGCTGCATATTATGCACGTCTAAGGTCGATGCTAGTATAGCATGTTTTGCATATAAGGTCTATGCTAGTTCATACTAGGGTCGGTGCTAGCTGCATATTATGCACGTCTAAGGTCGATGCTAGTATAGGGTGTTTTGCATATAAGGTCTATGCTAGTTCATACTAGGGTCGGTGCTAGCTGCATATAGAGTCTGTGCTAGCTGCATATTATGCATGTCTAAGGTCGGTGCTAGTGCACAACATCTAGTGTATAAGGTTGATGCTAGCACGGGATGCTGTGCTTGTGAGGTCGGTGTTAGTATGCATACTAGGGTTGACGTTAGCTGTGCTAAGGTCGATGTTAGTTGTTGGCTTGCATGAAACTGAGGTCGATGCTAGTTTTGCATCGATGTGCATCTGAGGTGTATGTTAATTTTACTTGCAGCATACCAAGGTCGGTGCAAGGACACGGTCGGTGCAATGCTCGATCGGTGCAAGGTTTGATTTCAAGCAACTCAGGTCGATGTCACCTCAGTCTTCAAGAGAACTAAGGTCGGTGCAATACCAAGGTCTATACATATTTCTTTCAGCTAAGAAGAATGAAGTGTTTCATGAAATGCCTCTGTGAGCGGCTCCCAAGGCCATTTGTAGCAAACCTGCTGTCCTCTCCTAAAAGGATCCAGAGAGCATAAATAGTAACCGCAAGTGTCCAAAGACACATCTTTTGAGGTCTGGAAAGGTCTCCTTGGTCAGTCAACCATATTGGTAATCATGGGTTGCTATATCAGTCCTTTTGATCAGTGGAAATGCAAGGTATCTTTTTTGGGAATAGTCACCTGTCTAGGTACTCTCCTTTTTGCCTTCAGCCAATCAGATCCTTTGGCACTAAGATCGCAAGAACAAAAGGACGTCCTTGACTATCCTACCTACAACAGAAGGGGATGCTATAGATTCTTCTTGGGAGGCTCCTTTCACGCCCTCTAAACTCAATCAAAGTAACAAAATAGAAGAAGTTTTTCTCTGCTACCTCGCTGGCCAACCAACAGCTGCCAAGACAAAAGGTCCTTGAAGACAAATGGTTATTTATGAAGAGCCAATCACATTCAGCCTGGAACCTCTTCTGAGAAAGCTGATTGCGCCTATATAAAGGAAAGACCTCATGCATGAAGCGAGAGCAGTAGTGGTGAGAGCTGTTGCAAGAGCTACTCTACGAGCCGAAGCTGGGTCCTTCAGGAAGAATGAAAGGGTGAAAAAGAAAAGAGAGAATAGAAAGGAGAGATGAGTGACTGCTGGCTCCTGCCTTATGTGGCATAATGCCTTTCCTCTAGAGCCTATTGCACCTACATCCTATTTTGGTTTTATGCTTTGTTTCCTTTTCTTATTGATCAATCTTTTCTGTGGGACTTGTCCCTGTGTGTGGTGAGGACTTCGTCCTCGTGAGGAGCTTGCTCCTCGTCTGTGTGTGTGTGTGGTTACACTTCTTCTAGCCAAAGAGTGGAAGCCTCTCCTTGTTAGGAGAGGGGTGGACGTAGGACTGTCTTGGGACAACCGAACCACCTTAAATCCTTGTGCAATGGTGTGATGCTCTCTTTCCATTTCTCCTATCCTCATTCACAGGGTTTCCAAGATTTTCATTCCGCTGCGTAACCCACGGTTTACAACTCAGATTTGTGCTTCGCTTTGATTCATCATTGTTCATCTTGAAAAAGTTTAAATTGCTCATTGTGTAAATCAGAATCTATTCACCCCCCCTCTAGATCCTCTCTTAACCATCCAACAATTGGTATCAGAGAAGGTTCCTAGAAATGTGGTCCAACGACTCGGGGAGATCCGATGGGAGTGCCCCTCGCAGCTATGTAGCTGAGGGCCAAGCCATCAACAAACAATCATTTTTCGATGGTACTAATTATCTATACTGGAAAAACGGAATGGAAGTATTCTTACGTGCTCAGGATCACCATATTTGGCGTGTGGTTGGTAAGGTTTCGTTTGTCATACCAAAAGTAGACGATACCTGGACCCAAAATTAGGTCAAAAAATTCACCACTAATTAGAGCGCCATGAATATCATGCAATGCGCTATCCACCCCATAAAATACTCAAGAGTCTCTACTTGCAAATCATCAAAAGAAATGTGGGATAGACTCCAGTTAATCTATAAGGGGACAACTGAAGTAAGGGCCACCAAGGCCAATCTGTTAACCTCTGAATATGAAATGTTCAGAATGAAGCTAGAAGAATCTACCTCTGAAATGTATGCGAGATTCGCTCAGTTAACAAACAATCTTAAACTTATTGGCAAAGAATATGCTAAAACTAAACTTGTTAGGAAGATCCTCAGATCTCTCACCCCAGTGTGGCACACAAAGGCCACTGTTATTGAGGATTCAAAGAACCAATCGGTTGACACCCGTTTTTAGCCCACAAGTTGTGTTATTTCTCTTATTCATCATTTTTGATGTCTCGAATTACCTGTTGTTTTGGGGCCTTATTTAGATAGATTTCGAGCCCATTTCATTATTCCCTAACCTTTGAGCCTTAGAGATCATGCTTTCTTATAGCCCTGGAGTTTATCTTATCAACTTTCGGCTTTTAAGTCGCCTTACGGCCCATTTAGGTCGACTTTCCATCAGGCATTTGGCTCCTTTCATTGCGCAGTCTTAAAAATGGCCCTTTTTCATCCTTCTATGTTCCTCTATTCGAAAAGTGCCTTCACCAAAGTTGTTCATCTTTCAAAGACCTACAACTTCTTCTTCTACGTCATTGGCCAGTTCTCCAACGATTTCAAGTTATGCGTCCCAAAATTCTTCCTCTCTGTTCTAGCCCAATTTGCTCCCCCTTTCAGATCGCCTTTTCATCTTGCTCTCTTCATGAAAGCTGTACATCTTTCTGTTATCTATAATTTCTATTTCTATCACTTTCGCTAATTCTGTACTATTTTCGAGATATGCTTCAATTTCCAAAGTCGCATGCAATCTGTCCAAAATTTTCCTCCAGTAGTCAAGCGGTCTATTAATAGACCGCTAAGACCCAAGAAACGGTCCTACATTAGACCGTTTGCCCCAAACTTGTCCGAAATCATCCCGTTCGACCCCTAGAGCCTTGCGATCACCCCCTAGACCGTTTGCCATCCCCTAGCGGCCCTACGATAGATCGCTAAGACCGCCCGAGAGTCCAGCTCGTGCTGGACTCCATCTCCAAAACCTGATCAACAGGAGCTTCTTCAAACAGTCATATTTTCTAGAATACAACTCTAAATTGATCCCCGTTTATTCCTATCACTTGCTCTTTATATTATCTTGAGTTTGGTTCAATGATCTCAAGTTTTCATTGGCTATCTTGCTCAGAATACCTCTCGAAAGTTGGGGATTTAGGTGTCCTGCTACAACTAAAACTCTATTTTTTGGGCGACGGGGCCTCATTCTAGAAGCCATATCTTCAGATCCTTCATTCAAATAGAGTCCCGTTTTCTCCTACGTCTTATTTTGACTATTATCTCAAGATTTATCCATAGACCTTGGGATTTGGTGGACTCTATTTCTTAAACTCGTGGAGGAAAGTTGGGGACTTAGGCAGTTTTCTATATAAAGGACCCTGTGCGAACCTCGCGACGGGGGCGCGTTTCCAAGGCGACGGCGAAGCCATGCCAAACTGTCTTCATCCTCCTTCAACCCTAGCCTGAAGAGGGAAGTATTAACTTCATTTTGGTTCCTTATTTGCTCAATTTCATCAACGTTTCCCCACTAAACTTCTCCCTTACTTTTGACAAATCATCACAGTTTTGCTATTTTTCTGCTACAAGTCGCGACGGGGGCCTGTTCATCAAGCCGGTGCGGAGTCATACTTCATCCTTTTCGTCCTCTTTTAACTCATCTTGAAGAGGAGAGTATCAACTTCGTTTTCATTATATGTGTGCCTTATTTCTCCTATCTTTTCCCCTTCTTCCAAACCCCTACTTTTGAGGTTTCACCACTCTATTCTGCAATTTTCTAGAACTCAGATTTCTTACGACGGGGGCGTGTTTGCGTCGCCGGAGCAAGGCCATGGGGCACTTCTGATCTGTCCTTTAAACTCCAGACTCTAGAGGAAAGTATAATCTTTGTTTTCCTTGGTTTTAGGCTCATTATGTTGTCATCTTCATACATATTTTTGTCCATGAGTTTTGTACTTTCATTCTGCTTTTACACTTGATTATTTTTCTGTCATGTTCTGCACCCTTCTATTTTAGTATGTTTTCTTCCCTATTTTTCACTATTGTCTTCCCAATTTTAAACCCTCCTTTTTACCCTAGTTTCACCAAAATATTTCCACCTTTCCATAGCATCCTCTCTTTCCTTGTTTGGTGTTCTATCTTGTAAGATATTCATCATTCTTTGAGTCCATTTTGTGCACTATTCTGCATTTTCTGCACAATCTATGTTTTTCCCAAATCTCCGGCATCATAACTTCCTATCCTGACCTCCTTTTTGAGTGATTCTTGTTCCTACTTCTTCACAACACTCAAGTCTTCTGTCATACCAATTTTATCCCTATTTGGAGGTCGTCTGCCCTACTGTTCGCATCAGTCTTTGCACCCAATTTACACTATTTGCACAATTTTTCTTGTGACTTACACTTTTGCACCTTATTTATCTATGTTCATCATGGCATATTAAATCAATCTCTTCATGTTAATCTCATCACAATATACACACATATTGTTTGCACCCTTCCATAGAGTTTAAAAATCCTCCCCCGATAAGTTTGCCCTCAATCTTTCATGCTACTTTATACACTTGGGCAGATTTTTACACTTGCCATTTTCTAATGGATTTTTCTTCTTGTTTTGTGTTTGTTTCGTAGGAAAGCATGAAAATTGAGGCCCTTACCTTCTAGCCGGCTAAAAGACAAGGAGAGGTAATCTACATTGGTTCCCACATCCTTATATTTAGCGCGGTCATCCTCTTTTTTCAAGGTACACAACGCGCAGATAGTCTCTTTTCACATTCTTTGGCGTTGTTATTCCTTGGTGGCGATCACAGTATTTCTTCTACATCTTTTTGTCACCTTTTCTTTATTGTATGATCATGCTACCATGTTCACATAGTCATATTCATGCTATTCACTTGATTGGTGAACATATGCCTTCATGCTTATTCATGTGATTTGTGGGGCCGGCACCCTTATACACATACACATTTTTCACATCTACACCCTTTTTTGGCGATTATGGTGGGACATCTAGTGCCCATCACTTTGATTATGCTTTGCTGCGATTTTGATGTGTATATCCATGTTTAGATAGCATTTCATGCTCATATTATTCAGCTTGTTTGCATCCATATTGTTATGTTTGCATATATTTATCATATGTTGATTTGTTAGATTTAGGATAGAAATTGCATGCACTCCGGTGCACATAGGGTCATACATTGCATATCTTAGTTGCATTTCCTACATTGGTAAGTGATCCTCTCGCCGCCATATTCCTTGGGCTCGACTAGGTGATGTTATCCGAGACCTCCGTAAGTCCCCGCGAGCCGTGGATTCCCACACGGACGCCGGGCTGGTTGTACCTTTTCCACCTTTTAGGCTTGCATTTGCATAAGTGCGAGGGAGTTAACCTTAGTCAACCCAAAGTTTGGACCTTATTCCCATAGGATTCCTATCTTGAGGGAATTATTCTTAACTCAAATCATTAAAAGGTCTATTAAAACTTCTAAAATATTTCCCATCATATCAACTTGTGTGACTTGGGTGAAAACTCTCACATTGCATTGTTTGTGTTGTTTGGGCTTGTCCAAGCCCATTAGTGGTGTTTTGTGTTGCATTCACATATTCTTTATTGTTAGGCCCATTTAGGCTAGCCCATTTCATGTGTTCATTATCTAGTCCATTGTCCCGTGGTTTGTTGTCCATTGGTCTTTGCATTAGTGGGTCAGTCCCCTCTTGTCCTCAAGCCCATTAAGCCATTGCTTCCCCACTTGTATGCTCCTTGATATCTTTGTATTAAGTCTCCATTTGCCCTTATGGAGCATCATTCCAACCCCTTGTATCATTCTTTTTCCTAATATTCCTACAATTCCCGCGTGAAATCCTTTTCCCACGCGGGCCCATCTTCCCGTGGTCCTTCTGATCCATCAGAGGAACAGGCTAATCTCATGGCCCACTTATCAAACATTGTTCGCCAAATGGACCCGGCCCAGGCCCAACGTCTCATTTCATTTCATCTTAATGGGCCTTCTTCTCATAATGGGCCCTCTACCCTTCATGGGCCTCTTTCTTCTCCTTCATATGTCGCTTGCCCAATTTCTAATGGGCCTTATTCTCTTAATGGGCCTCATTCTTCCGCCCATGTTGCAGCTGGCCCATTCAGTCCATATGCCAATGTTTCCTCTAGGCCCGTATATCCTTCCATTCTCGGAATGGGCCCTTCTTCTTCTCAGCCCGGATCCTCTTATCCTGCCCATTATCATACTGGTCCGAATTCACAACCTCTTGCTCAAGTTGGCCCATATTACTCTCGATCTCTCCCTACCCAGGAGACGATTTCTCAAACCCAACGTCAACTTGATGAACTCCAACGCCGAATTGATCCTAAGTCCTCCTTAAATATTCCATTCACATTTCAAGGTCTTCGGCTTCCGCCATCTTCATAAATTCTCACATATCGCCGTTATAGTGGAGTCGGTGACCCATATGTGCACTTAAAGGGGTTTCTTTATGAGTCGGCCCAATTTCGACATGACCAACGCTTGATGGCTTATCTATTTGGTCTGTCTTTGGAAGGCCTGGCTCGAGATTGGTTCTTTTCTCTTCCGTAAGAGTAGGTTGTGAACTTTCATGTTGTCCAAGATAAATTTATTCAGCAGTTTCAAGACCAGGTTGGGCCCAAGTTCTCCGTTGTGGATCTGACCCATGAAAAGATGAAGCCCGATGAAGAGTTCTCTACCTTTGCCGACCACTGGCGCCGCCTCGCCGCGCAAGTTCCGGGGCACATTCCGGAGGGAGAGCAAATTAAGATGCTTATATCCAATGCAACGCCCGAGTACCGCTTTATCTTAGCCTTGAATAACATCACCTCCTGGCAACAATTATACAGCTGAGCCCGCTTCATTCGCCAACAAATACAAGGTTCCCTTGACCTCGAGTCTCCACCATCCCCATCTACTTACACCTCACCCTCTGCAAGCCAACCCTGCGCTCCCATGAGTCAGCCCGCCATGAATCAGCCTCCCGCCACACATCAAACCTCCACATATCAAACCTCCGCATATCAAACCTCCACAAGTCAACCTTCCATGAATCAGCCTTTCGCTTCTCCACATCCGCCGTCACCACCGATCAAAGAAACCTCACATCCCGAGCAGGTGGATGCCGTCTACATACCTCCTATCTCCCTTCCTGCTCTACATATGCCTCCACCGAGTCCTTCTACTAGCCACGCACCCTTGCCTATGCAACCCCCACAACCATCTCCACATTACATATCCCTCGGCATACACCGTGCCTGAAGTGGGCTCCTTATCCTCCGCTGCCGGAGTGCTTTACTGACATTTTTGGGGCTTTGATGGCCACTCACGCGTTGCAGCTCCCTCCGACTGTGCCTTGCCTACCCGCGGTCGGGAATATGCTTCAATATTGTGAATATCATCGCCAGCAAGCGCATTTGGTTGAGGATTACCCCGAGTTCCGAGATTATATTTTTGGCTTGGAAGATCAGAAGAGGATTGATTGGGCTACTATGAATAAAATTATTTTGGATCTCCGCAGCAAGCAGCAACAAGAGGCACAACCAAAGCAGCCATCTCCATCACTACAAGGCCAGGGGCACCCCTGTGATTCTTTATTTGGCACTCTTCCCGCTCCGTCATCTACTCCCTTACCCACTTCACCACCTATTCCATCACCTACCCCATTACCTTCACCATCTCCTACCCCGTCTCCATCTCCTCCACCTAACCAATCCCTTGTTCGAGCCATCGTCTCCACTTCTTCTACTCCCATTACTTCTACCCCCGCTTCTACTCCCGACGCCGCTCGACGCATTGTGTCGATACGTCGACGGTGGGTGCCACGACCCTCCTCTTCACCATCTTCACCTCTACCACCTCCACTACCCTCATTGCCCACGTCACCATTTCCACCATCCTCACCATTGCCTAACCTGTCGCCATCACTTTCGCCACCTCCACTCCTCAAATCGCCTAACCCATTGCTTCCGCCTTCGTCGTCTCCACCATCTCCACCATTTTTGCCAACACCGTCCCCACCTTCACCTTCTTCACCATTACCCTTCTCGCCTGAACTCGAGAAAGCTACTCCTATACCTTTTATACATTTACCCCCTCCAACACCTCCACCTTTGCCTTTGCCTCCACCTGAGCTTGTCATTGCCGCTATCCCTCTACCACTTGCATTACCTTTACCCCCGCATATGCCTTGTAAACCTTCGCCTCCGCCTTCCGAACCCATTCCTATCCCCATTCCTCCACCTCTTCCCACCCTACGGAGCGGGTGCACGTTACCCATGGTGCCCCTTGGGTCTAGTCCCCAGGGAGATGATGAGCCAAGTTAGGACAGTTTGGTGCCAGCCGTGCATTTCAAGATTCAAGATTTCATTTGCCGCATGCCAGTCCGAGTCCTGGTCCCTGGCTATTTTGGGTACGATGTGCCTGCACTCCCAATGACGGTTGCTAAGAAGAGTTCCCTTGCACTGATACCAATGTCTTCAAGAGTGAGATCGGTGGCAATCTCGTTGCCCGCCGAAAAGTCTACCATTGCTGCTATTCTTACTTCTCACTCCGTTGCTATTCAGATAGCTGGCCAAGAGGGGTTCTCTACTCGTATTATGCTAACGTAGATGGCTACCCAGTAGATTATAGATTCTATGTTCAAGGGGCAATTGGCCGTATCTTCCATATTGTTCAAGGACATTCTGCACGTTCTATGCAATTTCTCTCGATTTATTGGTATGCCGGCCACGTCAACGCCGTGTATTACCCTCCCTCAGTTTCATCCTTCTATACTAGCAAGGGAGTTATGCTTCAAGTCTGATCACCGTGTGGAGTTGCCGAACCTCATGCTACTTGTGCCAAGTAACAAGACTCCAGGGTTCCATGATATGCAGCATTTTGAGGAGTTATCTGTCCAAGAATGTCCGTGAACTATTGTTAGTGCCGGGTATCTAGGGGCAACCGCCCCGATGAAGCTACATGTCCATAGCCGGGCCAGGCCGTCTACTAGATGGGCTCGCTATTTGAGAAGATATTGCAAGGTAAGGTGCCCAAAAATTTGATTCTGCGTCAGGCAGGTTCATTTCAAGGAAATTTTCGCTAAGAAGAGGCGATGGCTTCGATTCTAGGGCCGTCGATTGTACACTCAGGGGTCTACTTCTCCTTCTTCGCCCTTTCATTCATCATTTCTCCTATTGAGCTCCCACCCTTGGGTGGTGTATCTTCCTTTCTCTGATCCAATTCCCATGATTCTCTCCCCTTTCCCTGGGTCCGTGAACCCCCATTCTTCTTTCTCTCATCCAGATTCTCTTGATTCTTCTCGCACTGACAATTTTAGGCCTCGGCCTATGCCCTCTCATCATCCCAATCTTTGGACATCTTCTGATTCTTCTCCTCCAATATCTCCGGGTTCTTACTCTCCTTTCCCGACCCTGTCGGGTGATTCTCGTTCTCCTTCCCCGACCTTGTCGAGTGTCTCCTATCCTCTTTCCTCGACCTTGCCGAGTGTCTCTCATTCTCTTTCCCTGACCATATCGGATGATTCTCGTCCATCTTCTCCGACCACGTCGCATAATTCTTCTTCTCATCTTTTGGGGTTCTTACCCCTTTTCATGCTATTTTTGAGGCTTTAGTCCGCCTTGATCCTAGCTAATCTTTGCTTATTCTGTATCTGGTTCCTTGTTATCAGGGTCTCGACACCCTAACGAGGGAGTTCTAGCCCTCATCTCTCTTCCTTTTTATCCTTCTTCGTCTAGTTTGGTGTCTGCGCTACTCCGTGTAGAGGAATCTTTGATCCTTTGCTGTCCTCTCTCACTTTGTCCTGTCAAGCAAGGAATATGAAGCTCGATGATCAAGCTCTCACTTCATGATGCTATTTCCATGCCATGGACTTGCAAGGTATCTTTTATTTTGTGCAAGAATATTTTTCCATTATTACTTCATGCGCATTGTTATTGTGACGCTGGATTCCTCAACACGTATAAGTGGTCTTAGCTCATTTAGTTATTTTGGTTTAGTTAAAAAGTAGTCAAAAAGAGTTCGCTTCTGTAGCATCCCTTAGGCTGGTGATAGCTCCGCGCTGGGAGTCTAGTTTCGTTCCCCGATTGTTGAGGGTGACCTTTTTGCATGGGATTTTTCCACACACTACACGGCGAGCCATAGCCGATCTCTCTGAGTAACACCGTTGCTACTTTGGCCATACTTTAGGTATGCACAAAGGTCTTTTCTTTTCTCTGCTCGACCGAGTGCAGAGGCAAGAGATTGATGGATGAGATGGCCGACCTAGGTGCTCCCCAATACGGGAGAAGTCTCAAATAGGGGCGGTCTTGACCCTCAAAAAAGTGAGCTTTCATGAGAAATCTTGCCAATAAGGGCTATCAAATTTAATGAATCAAATGCAAAGTTAGAAATCAAAGGCATGGCAAGAGTGGCAGTACAGTTCCCCCTGGGACGTCATGAGCCTGGTCGCACGTATGCCTGAAAAATATGGGTCCGAAAATCAAAGACATAGAGCCCCGGCGTAACAGACTCTATCTTTGAGGGGTAGTGCCCTGGAAGGAATTCAAATCCTAATGTTTCCCATCCTGCATAAAGTTTGTCTCCAATTTTTCTTATGTTTCTCCCTCTTAGGCTGGGTTGTATCACGAGTATGACCTTAGTAGGGGCACCGTTCTTTAGAGGCGGTTGGTTGTGGCGAGCCACCCTCACATGGATGCCCTGCTTAAGGGAAACATTTTGTAAGAGGGGTGAGAATGCCGATCTCTGGCCAATAGTTTAAGCCCGTCTCTGGGTGCTGCAGATAGCTTTGTAAAATTCAAAAAATAAATGAAATACTTTAAAATTCTAAAAAAATGAAATACTTTAAAATTCCAAAAAAAATGAAATACTTCAAAATTCCAAAAAAATAAATATTTTAAAATCTAAAAAAAATCAAATACTTTGAAAAAAAATCAAATATTTTTAAAAATCCAAAAAAATCTAAAAAATTAAAAATGTCAAAAATATCTGTCTTTTTGTTCCTTTCTACCTATTTGTTTTGAGGATAGGTATGATATGTTTGTTAATTGTGCAGGTTGCAGGTGCTTCAGGCATTCCTTGCTCTATCTCTCGTTTTGTCTCCTGTTCACAATCTCTGATCTGTTCTCTCCTCTTCAATCTTATCTCTTGATCTATTCTGAAGCTTTAGTCATTCTCAGCTTATTTAAACATGATCATATCTTCATGAGAGGGCTTTGCCTCACGATTATGACCCTGGTAGTTCTGCTTTATCTGATCTTGGGTTTTCATGGAAGGGCATATTCGTCATATCTTTTGTCCCGCCGTGTCCTTGTCACATGTTTATGTCCCTCTGTGTCATCGCACGCACGTTGTTTTGTCTCTCACCGCATGTTGTTAGTTGTCTTGCATATGTTGTTAGTCGTCCCTCTATGTCCCGTGTGTTGTCCCAACCATGTGGTCATCCCTCATATTCTTGTCCCAACCGTGTGTTGTCCCACTGCGTTGTTGTCTTGTCCCACCATGTTCATCGTGCATACATGTGGTTTGTTCATGCCATTGCATATGTATGCTTGTTTGTCTTGTTGTATTGCTTTCCATTCGTTTGATCATGTTGTGTTGTCTGTCGTTCAGGAGATCGTTATGTTATCATCATTATGTTTATGTTGGTTCATGCATGTTCATTCATGTTATGTCACACTCGTGTGGTTGTCTTATTGAAAATTCATAAAAATCAAAAAATTCAAAAAATCTAAAAAAATGCCGTTTCGCCTGCACAGGTAAGTCAGGTATGGCTCTCTATCCCTTCTCATTGTTGCATTACTATATGATATCTACATTATTATAGCCTCTTAAGGACCAGCTGGTTCTCTATGTGTTCTGGGATCTGATGTTCTCCTTTAATAAAAATGATGGTGATCTAGGAGCATACGGTTAATCGTTGGATAGGCAGCTCGGATGAGTCGGGTGGGGGACGATGGACTCTGTCTCGCACATCGTGGTTGCGAAGGACTCTTGACCCCGTCTTGGCTTGGTCTAGCAATAATATCCTTGAGTACTTTCTATTTTATCTTTCTTTGCATTCGTTTTGGTGATTTCTTTATTTTAGCCCAGCATGCATCATGTCATTTTGAGCACTCATGTCTCGTGATCTGTTCGAGGTTTCTTCTCAGCAATGGTTAATTGAACTTCAGCTCTTTTGGATAAGAGATTCCTTATTCCACTCCGAATTTGAACGATTTCTCTGATCTACCAGCTTGGTTTGGTTGGCCAGCGTGATTCCTGTCTAGATTTTATCTCAGTCTTACTCTCCTTTTCCAGCTCTTATGCTGTGTTTCCTTCCGATCCCCTCATTGTCTGTGGATTGTGTCCCCGATGAGGCTGGTCGTGTTTCCTTTCCCTTAGTTTAGTTCTCCAAGCATGTCTCATCCGCGTCATCCAGTCCTTGTGGTTAGTTCGGCATTTTCGAGAGAATTCCTGTCGCTTGTTGGTTATAACGGGTGCCTTTTGCCTTGATGTCCACTTTTCAGTTCTCTTCGCTTCATCTCTACTTCATCTCCATTTCACGTCGCTTTCACTTTCGTTCCATCTCCTTTCTATTCTGCCTCCACGTCACTTTTGCTCATTCCCTTGCAAAGCAGACATCAAGGAGGGACATCTGTTGACACCCATTTTTAGCCCACAAGTTGCGTTATTTCTCTTATTCATCATTTTTGATGTCTCGAATTACCCGTTGTTTTGGGGCCTTCTTTGGATAGATTTTGAGCCCATTTCATTGTTCCCTAACCTTTGAGCCTTAGAGATCATGATTTCTTATAGCCCCAGAGTTTATCTTATCAACTTTCGACTTCTAAGTCGCCTTACGGCCCATTTAGGTCGACTTTCCATCAGGCATTTGGCTCCTTTCATTGCGCAGTCTTAAAAATGGCCTTTTTTCATCCTCCTATGTTCCTCTATTCGAAAAGTGTCTTCACCAAAGTTGTTCGTCTTTCAAATACCTACAACTTTCTCTTCTACACCATTGGCCAGTTCTCCACCTATTTCAAGTTATTCATACTTTTCTGGCGTGCTATGTTGTTTACCTATGTCCTAGAATTCTTCCTCTTTGTTCTACCCCCATTTGCTCCCCCTTCGGATCATCTTTTCATCTTGCTCTCTTTATGAAAGTTGTTCATCATTCCGTTATCTATAATTTATCTTTCTACCACTTTCGCTAATTCTGACCTATTTTTGAGATATACTTCAATTTCTAAAGTCGCGCGTAGTCTACCCAAAATTTTCCTCCAGCAGTCAAGCGGTCTATTAATAGACTGCTAAGCCCCAAGAAACGATCCTACATTAGACCGTTTGCCCTAAAATGGTCCGAAATCATCCCGTTTGACCCCTGGAGCCTTGCGGTCACCCCCTATACCGTTTGCCATCCCCTAGCGGCCCTACGATAGACCGCTAAGACCGCCTGAGAGTCCAGCTCGCGCTGGACTCTATCTCCAAAACCTGATCAACATGGGCTTCTTCAAACAGTCATATCTTCTAGAATACAACTCCAAATTGATCCCTGTTTGTTCCTATCACTTTCCCTTTATATTATCTTGAGTTTGGTTCAAAGATCTCGAGTTTTCATTGGCTATCTTGCTCAGAATCACACTTGAAAGTTGGGGATTTAGGTGTCTGCTACAACTAAAACTCTATTTTTTGGGCGACAGGGCCTCCTTCTAGAAGCCATATCTTCCAGATCCTTCATCCAAATAGAGTTCCATTTTTTCCTACGTCTTATTTTAACTATTATCTCGAGATTGATCCATAGACCTCGGGATTTTGTGGACTCCATCTCTTAAACTCGTGGAGGAATGTTGGTGACTTAGGTAGTTTTCTATATAAAGGGTCCTGTGCGAACCTCGCGATGGGGGCGCATTTCCAAGGCGACGACGAAGCCATGCCAAACTGTCTTCATTCTCCTTTGACCCTAGCCCGAAGAGGAAAGTATTAACTTCATTTTGGTTCCTTATTTGCTCAATTTCATCAACGTTTGTCCACTCAACTTCACCCTTAGTTTTGGCAAATCATCACGGTTTTCCTATTTTTCTGCTACAAGTCCACGATGGGGGCCTATTCATCAAGCCAGGGCAGAGTCATGCTTCATCCTTTTCATCCTCTTTTGACTCCATCTTGAAGAGGGGAGTATCAGCTTCGTTTTTATTATATGTGTGCCTTATTTCTCCTATCTTTTCCCCGATTTCTAAACCCCTACTTTTGAGGTTTCACCACTCTGTTCTGCACGTTTCTGAAACTCAGATTTCTTGCGATGGGGGCATGTCTGCGTCACCGGAGCAAGGCCATGGGGCACTTCTGATCCGTCCTTTCAACTCCAGGCTCTAGAGGGAAGTATAATCTTTGTTTTCCTTGGTTTTCGGCTCATTATGTTGTCATCTTCATACATATTTTTGTCCATGAGTTTTGCACTTTCATTCTGTTTTTACACTTGATTATTTTTCTGTCATGTTCTGCACCCTTCTATTTTCTTATGTTTTCTTCCCTTTTTTTCACTGTTATCTTCCCCATTTTAAACCCTCCTTTTTGCCCTAGTTTCACCACAATATTCTCACCTTTCCATAGCATCCTCTCTTTCCTTTTTTGGTGTTTTATCTTGTGAGATATTCATCATTCTTTGAGTCCATTCTGTGCACTGTTCTGCATTTTCTGCGTAGTCTATATTTTTCCTCAAATCTTCGGCATCATAACTTTTTGTCCGGACCTCCTGTTTGAGTGATTCTTGTTCCTACTTCTTCACAACACTCATGTCTTCTGTCATACCAATTTTCTCCTTATTTGGAGGTCGTTTGCCCTACTGTTTTCATCAGTCTTTTCACCCAATTTGCACTATTTGCACAATTTTTCTCGTGACTTGCACTTTTGCACCTTGTTTATCTATGTTCATCATGGCATATTAAATCAATCTCTTAATGTTAATCTCATCACAATATACATACATATTGTTTGCACCATTCCATAGGGGTTAAAAACCCTCCCCCGGTAACTTTGCCCTCAATCTTTCATGCTACTTTATACACTTGGGCAGATTTCTACACTTAGCATTTTCTAATGGATTTTTCCTCTTGTTTTGTGTTTGTTTCGCAGGAAAACATGGAAAGTGAGGCCCTTACCTTCTAGCCGGCTGGAAGGCAAGGAGAGGTAATCTACATTGGTTCCCGCATTCTTATATTTAGCGCGGTCATCCTCTTTTTCCAAGGTACACAACACGCACATAGTCAATTTTCACATTCTTTTGCGTTGTTATTCCTTGGTGGCGATCACGGTATTTCTTCTACATCTTTTTGTTGCCTTTTCTTTATTGTATGATCATGCGACCATGTTCACATAGTCATATTCATGCTATTCACTTGATTGGTGAACATATGCCTTCATGCTTATTCATGTGATTTGTAGGGCCGGCACGATTATACACACACAATTTTCACATCTACACTATCTACACTGACCATTGACGGATTGATGGGCTCACTCATGACGTATGAACTTAACTTCAAGCGAAGTGAAGAAGATATTAAACCCAAGAAGATTGTTGGGCTCAAGGTGTCTGAGAACACAGAAGATTCAGATGAAGAGGATGAAGATGACTTCCTAGAGACATCACTGATGGATCATGCTATTCTCACCAGATAGTTCAAGAATTTCCTAAGAAGAAAAGATAGATTCCAGAAGAAGAAGAAGAACCCCCAGGTATGTAGAAATTCCAACTTCAAATCTACTCAACCTAAGAAGTCTGATACCTTGATCTGCTACGAATGCAAGAAACCAGGACATATACGAGGAGAATGTCCTAAGTTGATGAAGCAGCTAACCAAGACCAAGGGAAAGAAGCCCAAGGCCATGGTCTCTACTTGGAGCGATGAAGAAGAGGAGGATGAAAGCCTCTCTTTGGATCAAGATGAAGATGATCTTTTCCTCATGGCTGACGAAAGTGAGGATCAGGTAAGAAATCCTTTCGAGACCTTTTCAATAGAAGATTGGGAAGATGCCTATGCAGATCTGCTTGAGAAATTTGAAACATATAGAAAGGAGAATAGACAGTTGAAGAATAAACTAAACTCTCTTGCTCAAAATGGTATTGTTAACAAGGAGCTGGAAACTATAAGAGCTGAGAATGACGAACTGAAAAAACAAGCTGAAATTACCTGCTCATATATGTTAGTTTTAAAAGAAGAGAGTGATGTTCTTAAAGAACAATTGAGTCAGACTAAACAAAAATATGAAGAGTGGGAAAATGAGAGTAGGCTTAATCTTGAAAAATATGAAGCCGTTAACACTGTTAATCTTGTGATGCAAAAGAACCTTGAGAAAATTGAAGAAGAGTTGAAAGGCAAACAATCTACCCTTGAAAAAATGACACTGGGAAAATGTAATCTAGATGCTATCTTAGGTACCCGGGTCAACTTTAGAAAAGAAGGGCTTGGTTTCAATCCTACCAATAAGAAGCCTTTTAAGTTCAAAACTGTTTCCTTCTGTCCCGAAAAAGGGAAGGGAAAATTGATTGTTGATGAATCCGTGGAAGAGACCACCACTCATCATGCTACTAGATCAGATCGTTGTTACAATCATCAGACTAGATCCAACCATACTAAGCCCCAGATTCAGCACAAGTCTGCCAAGAGGCGAGGTCAATGGTCTAGACAACCAGGTCGAGGCTTCAATACCCCCTAGCGCCCTTCAGGTCAAAGCACCTGGGATATGCCTAGACGCAAGACATCCTACCATTCTGAGAAGAAAAATCACCATAGTAAAGGAAGAAGAGTTAATGGTCAGCCCAGCATGGGCTCCTCCATAAGAAACATGGCCGTTTTGAAAAAGCACAGAACCAACCTCAGCCTAACTTACACCCCATGAACTTCATGAGATTTTCTTATCATGCATGCAACCAACCAAGTCACATTTATAACCCGTACTGGCTCGGTCATAGAACAAAAGTTTTCAGGCAAGTTTGGGTTCCAAAGAATTTATTGCACACTTTCAGTTTTGACTTTGAACCCAGATGTGCTTGGGCTCCAAAGACCTATGCCTAATATTTTCTATGCAGGATTGTCTAGCAGCCCATCACAACCGCTGGTACCTGGATAGTGGCTGCTCACGGCATATGACGAGAGATAGGAACAAGTTTAGCCACTTAATCAAGAAGGAAGGAGGGCAAGTCAAGTTTGGAGGTAAGGATAAAGGCAAGGTAATTGGCACATGCATCGTAGGTAAGAATCTCTCTAAATCAATTGAAAATGTGATGCTTTTTGAAGGTCTTGAGCACAATCTGCTAAGTATAAGCCAGCTGTGCGACAAAGGTCACAAGGTGCTGTTTGATGCTAATGAATGTATAATTCTTGAGAAAGACTCTAAATCTGTACTTTTTACATGACACAGGGTCAATAATGTTTATATGATAGATCTTGATGCACCTAGCTTTGAAGAAATGTGCCTGACGGCCAGTCAACTCAGTAATGCAGGCCTGTGGCACCGACGGCTAGGACATGTCAGCTACGGCACGCTGCATAAACTATCTAAACATCAATTGGTGAGAGGATTACCTAAATTGGCTTACTTAAAAATTGATCAGATTTGTGAAGCATGTTCTCGAGGTAAGCAAACTAGAAATACCTTCAAATCAAGAAGTGAGCCCCTATCCCTTACTCCATTTGAATTCTTGCACATGGATCTGTTCGGTCCATTGAGAATAGCTAGCCTTAATGGGAAAAGGTATGGATATGTGTTTGTTGATGATCACACTCGTTTCACATGGATCTTCTTTCTCACTAACAAGAATGATGCATTTACTGTGTTTTAGAAATTCTTTAGAAACGTGAAGCAGGAAGGTAAATTCAAAATCTCCACCATCCAGTCTGACAATGGAGGAGAATTCAGAAATTCATTCTTGTTAGAACTATGTGATCAAGAAGGACTAACGCACAGATTCTCTTCCCCTAGGACTCCAGAACAAAATGGGATTGTAGAAAGAAGAAATCGCACCATTATGGAGATTGCCCGGACCATATTGGTCGAGAGCCAACTCCCAAGAAAGTTTTGGGCTGAAGTAGCAAACACTGCATGCCACATCATCAATAGGGCCATGGTAAGGCCAAGGTGTAAGAAAACCCCTTATGAAATGTTGAAAGGTAAAAAACCCAACTTGGCCTATTTCAAAGTTTTTGGTGCAAAATGCTATGTGCATAATAACGACAAATCAGATTTAGATAAATTTGAGGCCAAGAGTGACATTGGCATTTTCTTGGGGTATGCCGAGACATCAAGAGCATATAGGGTGTTTAATGTTAAGAATCAAACAGTTGAGGAAACTCCACATGTGGTGTTTTCTGAAACATTAACAGCCAAACATGATAGTGTTGTGATCAGGGAAAGGGAGGAGGCTGACAGAAGCTTTCCGGAACACAAGGAAGATCCTATGGTGAACGATCAGTTACAACCTACAGAACAAGGGACCGTTCATCCAACTGAAGTCCCTGCACAATCAACCATGACCGGTGAGCCTTCTACAAATTTCCGTACTCTGAAAGACCATCCTGTTCAGAACATCATAGGTAGCATTCATGATCCACATAGGACCCGATCCTTCCATAATGCTGTCCATAATGAAGACCTCACTACTCTTGTCTCTCAATTTGAACCCAAATGCATCGAGGAGGCCCTGCTAGATGAAAATTGGGTTAATGCCATGCATGATGAACTCAACCAATTTGAAAGAAGTCAAGTTTGGTATTTAGTTCCCAGACCCACCGACCAGCATGTCATTGGGACTAGATGGGTTTTTAAGAACAAGCTCGAAAGAAATAAGGCCAGGTTAGTGGCCAAGGGATATAATCAGGAAATTGGCATTGACTTTGAAGAATCCTTTGCCCCTATTGCTAGATTAGAGGCCATCAGAATCTTGCTAGCCTTTACATGTTCTTTAGGGATTAAATTATATCAAATGGATGTCAAAAGTGCCTTTTTGAATGGGTTGATAAAGGAAGAAGTGTTTGTAGAACAGCCCCCTGGCTTTGAACTTGCTGATTTGCCTGACCTTGTTTATAAGCTGAACAAGGCTCTGTACGGCCTGAAGCATGCTCCATGCGCCTGGTATGATAGACTCAGTGCACACTTAACTGACAAAGGCTACATCAGAGGTAAGATTGATCAAACTCTCTTCACAAAGGTAATGAATGGCCACATCATTGTTGTATAGGTTTATGTAGATGACATAATTTTTGGATCAACAAATGTTGCCTTGTGCAACCAATTTGCTGAGCTCATGATAGAAGAATTCGAAATGAGCCTAATGTGAGAGCTTCGATTTTTTCTTGGATTGTAGATCTCACAGTCAAAGGAAGGGCTCTTCATAAATCAATCCAAGTATGTACTGAAAATTCTGAAAAGATTCGGGATGAAGGATACCAAGGCCATAACCACACCCATGGGAACAAATGCCTCCCTAGATGCAGATGAAAATGGCAAATCTGTAGATCCTAAAATATACCGAGGTATGATCAGATCTCTTTTATATCTCACTGCGTCTCGGCCTGACATACAATTCAATGTGTGCATGTGTGCTCGTTTTCAAGCAAAACCAAAGGAATCTCACCTGATTGCAGTTAAGAGAATCTTGAGATACATTGGTAACACACATGACCTAGGACTATGGTATCCCTCATCATGCTGTATTGAATTAATTTGATATACTGATGCTGACTATGCTCGGTGCAAACTTGATCGGAAAAGCACTAGTGGGTATTACAATTACTTGGGTGGCTGCCTGGTCTCTTGGGCTTCCAAGAAGCAGCACTCAGTGGCCTTGTCTACCGGTGAAGTAGAATATGTAGCGTCAGGTAGTTGTGGGACTCAGGTACTATAGATAAAGCATCAACTCCAGGACTACTGAGTAGATCTTGGATGCACTCCCATCTTGTGTGACAACACCAGTGCCATCAATCTATCTAAAAATCACATCCAGCACTCTCGCTCAAAACATATTGAAGTAAGGCATCATTTTCTTCGAGATGAGGTAAGCAAGAAAAACTTTAAATTCCAGTTTATTGAATCTGAAAGACAAGTGGCAGATATTTTTACCAAACCTCTAAGCACTGACAGATTTTCCACCTTGAAAAGAGAACTGGATTTGTGTCGTTCTCACACTTGATTGCTCTCATTTGAAATAAGTGGATCCCACATAAAGTGTTTCCTTCTCTTTTAAGTCCTTTGTGCATGTTTAGCTAGCTACGTCTCATATATCTGACTAGTGCCATAAGTGAGTTTCTCTTTGGTATATAAAATGTTGATGTGGGGAAGGGCAGGCTCAGTCTGCCTGGAAACACTCACTATGCGTGAGGCCAGACCTCTGCCCAGTATCAAGGGAACTTGCATTCTGCATTCTGCATTCTCTCCTCTTTTGCACGCATGGACTCAGGGGGAGCAAGTTATTTCATGAGAGGTTCTTCTCTAAGATCTATTTCTTGACTGGCACTCTCAAAAGAAATCCCTGCACATAGCATTGAGGCTAATTCTTAAATAGAGGGCCTAAACTCAACAACCTCCTGCCTTTTGAGATGTTGAACCCTGACAGGGGGACCTCATCGGTCAACTATGATTGATATGCCCTGACACACGGTCTATTTATGCTCATCCAGTGACCCTTGTTTGCTAACGCACTCTGTATTGTGGTCCACCATTCCTTTCAAAAGACATTGTTTCAAGGCACTAAATTGCAGAGCAATGGTTGAGGTGTGCTGAGTAACTAGGTACACTCCACCTGAGACGTGAGGTGGCTTATGTCCAAACGCGCTCTTAACTATCTCTGCTCTGGCTTTTCAAAAATCATACAAAAAAATAGAAACAAACTTGTCCAAAGTAAGAGCAGTAGCCTGTTCCCACTGAGAATCTGGACCCTTTCACCAAAGAAGTGCTAACGGGTCAGGCATGATGTGGCAGGCCAACTCTGGTTCCCATACGGCACGATAGTAAACTACACTAAGTAACTGGGGCAGTTACATTGAAACAAATGTGACTCTTCATGTCAAACGGTGCCAGTTCAACTTGACTGTCAATTAATCGTAAAATTTGCTTACCAGAGGTGCCTATCTTCATAGTCTCTTTGTTCCATATTGGTTGACTTTAATACTTATGGCTGCTATTACTCTCACGTCACTTGGTTTCTTGAGATACACTGAACTGGGAACATTATGTTTCAACCTTCCTCAGGTATATCAGCCTTAGTAGTCTCTGTGAGCATACCCTGGCTCGTTCCTTATTTTCAAGTGTGCTTGCATGTGTTCTTGATTTTAGTCCCTTAGCTTCTCCTTTTGCCCTACAATGCTAGCCTGCTAGGAAATCCTTTAATTTGATTGTCCAGGTCAACCATTGTGTGTCTTTGTTCTGAACATCCCATCTGATATTCTACTCTGCTCTTCCATGTTTTTGATGTTATCAAAGAGGGAGAGAGTGTGTTCAGGGGGAGTTTGCATTTTTAGGACAATTTGCATTAAGGGGGAGCTTGCATCTGTAATCTGTTGCATATTTTGTTCACAGCATATCCGGCTGCATTATTCCTTGTAAGGACATGACTCATAGTATTGCCATCATCAAAAAGGGGGAGAATGTTGTGCCCCTGTGCTTTAATTCCTTAAATATGTTTTGATGATGCTGTTAATGATGCTTTAATTATAAGTCACACATATTGTTGATCATATTGTGTGATTGTGGGCCCATGAAGAAGTGGAAATATTCCTTAAAAAGTCAACGCTGGTCAACAATTGTCAAAAGTGAGTCAACATCTCACAGGTAAAGTCAATGCACATCCAAGTCTGATATATATCCAGGTCAGTACAGATATCTCAGATTTCTATTTCATCCATTTCTAGGTCGATGCTAGTTGAGACAAGGTCGATCCTAGTATAGCATGCTTTGCATTTAAGGTCTATGCTAGTTCATATTAGGGTCGGTGCTAACTGCATATAGAGTATGTGCTAGTTGCATATAATGCACGTCTAAGGTCGATGCTAGTATAGCATGTTTTGCATATAAGGTCAATGCTAGTTCATACTAGGGTCGGTGCTAGCTGCATATTATGCACGTCTAAGGTCGATGCTAGTATAGGATGTTTTGCATATAAGGTCTATGCTAGTTCATACTAGGGTCGGTGCTAGCTGCATATAGAGTCTGTGCTAGCTGCATATTATGCATGTCTAAGGTCGGTGCTAGTGCACAACATCTAGTGTATAAGGTCGATGCTAGCACGGGATGCTGTGTGATGCGGGACGGACACGGGAGATGACACTACTAGGTGCCACCCTCGGACTCTAGATGAAGACGCGACCATCAGCACACACCAGGGAGACACTAAGCCCGACACTACGAGCTCCTAGTGGCAAAACGTCGCTAACAGAAGTGAAGCTCACTCGTCGTCCCAAGCGAGGGAAAGCGCGGACTGTGCGCGGTTAAGGAACCGGCGGAGGTCAAGGGTAGTCCGACTCAACTTCCGGACTCGGATCGAGTCACGGGACGGGTCACACTCACTCTCACAGCGGTGACATGGACACACGGGCTAGTACCTACACTCTCGGCAGCGGCAAAAGACCGTATACTAGCTAAGCAAATGAATGCCAAGAGGTTCGGACCATTACCTCCACGCACCCGGCGTGGCGAAGACAACCCCGGCTAATCACAGACCCCCTGTTAACACAATTTTACAGCAGTACAATAATTTGACCCACTCCACGCAGGGAGGTAAAAGGTCACATGCGGGGCCTGGGAATCACGCGAATTGGGTTGACGGGCAGCATCTTGATGTCGCCCGGCGGTGCCGAACTCCGCATTTTCGTGCTTTCCGAACGGCTGGTTCTGCGGGCCCGCGGGGCCCACGGATGGTGCTGTCCTCCGGATCTGTGGGGGTGGGACCCACTATGATGGTGACCCCTGGTGGCGCGCCTCCACGGACGGCGGTCGGCCGGGAACACCGATCGGGGGTCGATCGGTCCCGATTCCCAAGCTTTGAAGTTGCTGTCCACGAGCTGAGGTTGCTGTTTTAGCAACGCGCGCTCCGACGAAAACGGCCGCTGCGATCAGCCCCGTCGTCGGAATGCGATGAAACCAGCGCCGTTGGAAAGAGGATTCAAAATCCTTCAACCTAGGGCCAGTGGAATCTTCTGAACCTCTGAGGACCTGGGCTTTAACTATTTTTCAATCCTCTGTTGCACAGCTCTCGAAATATCAGATCAGCATATGAGTTTCCTGTAAATGGCCGTTGACCGCCTGCTTGCCATTGGAATCAGGCTTCGAGATCTTCTTCAATGTTGTAGGGAATCAAACCACGAAACTGGGACAATTTTTAGAATTAGATTTGGAGGTGGTGGCGATTTGATATGATTTGTGGAGTGACTGGTGGTCAGATCTGGGAATAGGTGGACAGAACTGTAGATGGGACTGAGAATGATTTTTAGAAAATATGAAATGGGCCAACCTGAAATTTAGAAAACTTATGGATGAAGGGGTGGATGGAAGTAAACTCCAGTAAAATTTATGGGACTAAAATAAATCAAAAGATGGACCTAATACATGAAACACAGGGCGGATATGAATCTGGACAGAACTCTGGCAGAACTGAAATGGAAGGGTGGACGAAAATCAAAAATTATGAAACGAGATCTGAATGGCAAACCAAAATTTGTGAGACGTCCTTGACACCTCTGGAACACCCAATAAAATCCCCAAATCTATCTGAACTCGGGGCTGAGACAGGAAATTCGTGGAAGCTCATGTGGTACTGCGCGGGCAGAACTCCGTTGACGGCGATGGTGGTGCGGTGGCGGCTCGTGGCGGCGGCGGCGATCGTTGGAACCGATACACGAGGCGTCACACCTCAGAATGGAAGCCTTCACAGCTTCAAGGGGGAGAGGGAGGAGAGAGGAGGGGGGGCACCAGCCCTTGCTCTTGAATTTCTTTGAATCAAATGGCATTAATTCTAGAAAATGGGAAAATACAAGCATATATAGGTCACCCATCTAATCCATCCTCCACCGTTGGATCTAGGGGTGTGAGATGGAGGGATGGGATGGCATGTGACCATTCCACAAAAATTACAATAAAAAAAATAAGGGGGGGACAGCCTATTGACTAGGGGGAACAAGCTTGACATGGTAGGTGGGGTGGGTGGCCAAACTTGGACTTTCCAAGTCACTTGTCCCCCACTTGGCCCACCCTTCTAGAAGCCTCCATGTGGAAGGTTGACTGACCCCACATGGGACCCTAGGCTGAGGTGGCTCAATGGGATGGGGCCTGGGGGGCCCGTGGGGCCCACGGGGTCCAAATTGCACATAAGCCCCTCTTACAATCAAAATTACATACCGAATAAAATAAAACAAACACACATTATACAAAAATAATGTCTAACTAAATATGATAAATGGGGAGACTCAAGGGGGAGTCTCCAGGCCGTCTCCGAGCCAGATGGAAGCCGCTGTCGCACGGGTGGTGCTCCGCGTACGGTATTGGCGCTCGCTGACTCGTGCCGATCGAGTGCTCTGGTGTCCGCACCACTGTGCTTGTGAGGTCAGTGTTAGTATGCATACTAGGGTTGACGTTAGCTATGCTATGGTCGATGTTAGTTGTTGGCTTACATGCTATTGAGGTCGATGTGAGTTTTGCACAAACTCAAAACTGAGGTCGATGCTAGTTTTACGTCGATGTGCATCTGAGGTCTATGTTAATTTTACTTGCAGCATACCAAGGTCGGTGAAAGGACACGGTCGGTGCAATGTTCGGTCGGTGCAAGGTTTGATTTCAAGCAACTGAGGTCGATGTCACCTCAGTCTTCAAGAGAACCAAGGTCGGTGCAAGGACACGGTCGGTGCAATGTTCGGTCGGTGCAAGGTTTGATTTCAAGCAACTAAGGTTGATGTCACCTCAATATTCAAGAGAACTAAGGTTGTTGCAATACCAAGGTCTATACATATTTCTTTCAGCTAAAAGAATGAAGTGTTTGATGAAATGCCTCAGTGAACGGCTCCCAAGGCCATTTGTAGCAAACTTGATGTCCTCTCCTAAAAGGATCCAGAGAGCATAATAGTAACCGCAAGTGTCCAAAGACACATCTTTTGAGGTCTGGAAATGTCTCCTTGGTCAGTCAACCATATTGGTAATCATGGGTTGCTATATCAGTCCTTTTGATCAGTGGACATGCAAGGTACCTTTTCTGGGAATAGTCACCTATCTAGGTACTCTCCTTTTTGCCTTCAGCCAATCAGATCCTCTCGCACTGAGATCGCAAGAACAGGAGGTCATCCTTGACTTTCCTACCTACAGCAGAAGGGGATGTTATAGATCCTTCTTGGGAGGATCCTTTCACACGCTCTAAAGTCAATCAAAGTAACAAAATAGAAGAAGTTTTTCTTTGCTACCTCGCTGGCCAACCAGCAGTTGCCAAGACAAAAGGTCTTTGAAGACAAATGGTTATTTATGAAGATCCAATCACATTCAGCCTGGAACCTCTTCTGAGAAAGCTGATTGCGCCTCTATAAAGGAAAGACCTCATGCATGAAGTGAGAGCAGCACTGGTGAGAGCTGTTGCAAGAGCTACTCTACGAGCCGAAGCTGGGTCCTTCAGGAAGAAGGAAAGGGTGAAAAAGAAAAGAGAGAATAGAAAGGAGAGATGAGTGACTGCTGGCTCCTGCCTTATGTGGCATAATGCCTTTCCTCTAGAGCCAAATGCACATGCAGCCTATTTTGGTTTTATGCTTTGTTTCCTTTTCTGATTGATCAATCTTTTCTATAGGACTTGCCCATGTGTGTGGTGAGGACTTCATCCTCGTGAGGAGCTTGCTCCTCGTGTGTGTGTGGTTAGACTTCTTCTGGCCAAAGAGTGGAAGCCTCTCCTAGTTAGGAGAGGGGTGGACGTAGGACTGTCTTGGGATAGCCGATCCACCTTAAATCCTTGTGCAATGGTATGATGCTCTCTTTCCATTTCTCCTATCCTCATTCACAGGGTTTCCAAGATTTTCATTCCATCGCGTAACCCACGGTTTACAGCTCAGATCTGTGCTTCGCTTTGATTCATCATTGTTCATCTAGAAAAAGTTTAAATTTGCTCATTGTGTAAATCCGATCTATTCACCCCCCCTCTAGATCCTCTCTTAACCATCCAACAAGTTATTCATTTGAAAAGATGGTGTGAGTAAGTATATATGAGTGGGCATTGCATTCATTTAAAAGAAACTTGAACTTGGATTTAATAATGGATTATATTGTTCATAGGACTATATTGTTCATAATGACTCATAGTTGTCATCATCAAAAAGGGGGGGGGGAATGTTGTGTCCCTGTGATGTTGATGATGTCAAACTATGACTCATCTATAAGTCATTTTTATGCTCTTGATGATGTCAATGCAAATAACTTCTTAACACGGTGGAAGTTCAATTTTTTTCTAACGTTCAGAAATCCAGAAAGCTCAAAAATTGCAAAATCTGGAAGTCAGAAGTACGAGCAAACTCTGTGGAAGCTCGGTTGAAGGCTGTTGAAACATTGGAATAGATAATCTAGAGGGGGGTGAATAGATTATCACCCAATTTCTAAGTCTAGATCTAATTAAAAACTAGAATGGATTGAGCGGAAGTAAATGGATGAGAATAGGGATTAAGCAGCAATTTCAACGTTCTAGTCATTCACCTAATGTAGCAAGCATACAGATATAAATAAACACAGCACACATAGAACCATATTATTGGGTGGTTCGGTATCTACCTAGAGACCTACGTCCACCCCTCACTAAACCTAGTGAGGATCCTTGCTGCCACAACTTGAAACTGAGGAAAAAATTCTCTACAAACCTCTGAGCTTCACAGCTTGCTGTAAGGAGATCCCTCCCCTCACACAATCGCTGATCGCACAGCTTGCAGGCTACCAAGCCTAACACTGATCTATCCTACTCGGTAGATCAACACCTCCCTCTATTACACATAGAGGAGAACTGTAATGCCCCGAGATCCGGTTCCCAATTTATGGGCAAATATATTTTTTTCTTTTTCCATCGGACCTCAAAGCATTACATAGTACGTATCGTGGAAGCACAAACATATATTGACATGCATTCATTCGCATGCCAGAGAGAAACCACAATTACAAGAAATGTAAATAGCATTTCAACCATTCATAATTTTCAAAGGAGAGAGTACATGTCCATTATTCCAGAATAAACATGAGTCCTCATAGGCTCACCACCCCATAACCATACATATAAGAGAGACTTCTATCCACAGCATACCCAGACAAACTATAATCTAGCACTACTCCTCAGCTGCAGCCTCCACCGCAACCTCCTTCTCTATGTCTCCTAAAACATGTGTCACAAAGGGTGAGTGTGACGCTCAGTAGGCAGCCTAAATAAACTGAGGTTAACTCGCATCTATATAACCAAATTATATACATAGTTCAGATGTTAATAATAGCATAATCCATTCATTATCATCTACTTAAAATAACTCATATGAGGAAAATACATATTCTTTAACTAACATATAAGGTACCCATGCATGTGCTAAAACCATGGTGAATGAGCAATTACACATTATCACATTTTCGTTTTTCATGGAAACAAACAGCTGTCGCAAACACATGAGGCCCTCACACAAACGAATCGAAAGAGTACTGCACAGACTCGAGAGCAAATTCCCACCTAGACTCCTGTGGCCCACATCGTTCTGTGGCGTTACGTATCACCGTCCTACAGAAAAATTGGCCTGAGTCATTAGATTTCATCTAGATTTCTGAGGCCCACAGCGTCCTGTGGCGTTACGTATCGCCGTCCCACAGAACAATCGGCCGAATCGTAGGAAATTTGACCAGGGTGTTACGTATCACCGTCCCCTGGGATCTTTTACTTCCGCGGCGTTACGTATCGCCATCCTGCAGAAGGGCCTCCCACAAAGGGACCAAAGTTCTATCTCACAGAATACTGTTCTTTTCCATTCATAACATTCACATAGTATTCGCATTCACATTCATACTCATTTTACAAATACTAGTATGATACTTTATCATAACAAGCATGCTTCCAAATGGTTTAAGTGGACAAATCACAATGATAAGCTTACTGGTTGCATGATCAGGTTACTGAATAAAGGTGATGGGGGCATCCCTTTCCCCTCCACATTTTTAGGGCTCGGATTATTCATCGGCATGCGTCATTGTGTTCGTCATGTGTTTCTGAGTCTAGTCATGTTATTTTTATATTTTATTTGAGTCATAAACTGTGTAATTTTTCCTTTATTTGAGTCTGGTACCTAGGTTAGTGAGTCATTTACCTAAGTTAGTTGTCATATGGTTGGTTTGATAGGTTATTGGGCCCAATTCAATGGGCTAGGCCCAAGGGTGCCCCCCCTTGGACTGTGTAGTCAATCTACCAATTGTCTAGGGATAATTTGGTCCTAGGAAAAGTATGGAGTCTATAAATAGCCCCCTCCCCACTCTCATTTGTAACCTTAGATGATCAATGAAATTTGAAATTCCCTTGGAATTTTATCTCCCCTCCCTCTCTTGATATATATATCTCTCTCTAAGGGGGTCGCCCCTCTCTCTCTTGCCCTCCCACCTACTTTCTCTCTCTTCACTCCACCATTAAGTCTATGCCAAGTCCTCACAGCCCCCTCTTTACTCCACCCCAGCCCCAAGAGAACCTCGACCAATCCTTGCTCCACCATCCAACCCCCAACTACCCATTTCCCTTCCCCAAGCACCTCTCCACCTCCCCAAGCCTGAAGGGGCTTAACCCTAGCCCAAGTTTGAATTTCCCACCCATCTCTCCTTCTTCTCTAGCCCCTTTGGTCGGCCCTCTCTAGCCCTTCCACCCTAGGGTCACCCCCCATCTCCCCCATTCTCTCTTGGTTTGCCCTAGCTCCACCTCCCACTCCACCTTGGACCTGGCCGCACCCAACACCACCAGCCAGCCTTCCCTTTGCCCCCATGCCCTAGCTCCACCCCCCCCCCTTCGCCTTCCAACCACCTCCATCACCCCTAGACTCCTCCAGCAACATCCCACAAGCTCCAACCCCATCCCCCCTACCATTTGGTCGCCCATCCCCACCACCACACCTCTCATCTTCAATATGTAGTTCTCAATTCGCAAGCAGCAGAAAAGCACCCAGTTGTAGAGCCTGCCACGTCTTCATTGCGCATATTCTGGTGGTGTACCTTATACTGCTGGAAAGATTGACGAGGCTGGTTCGTAGGCAAGGTGGTCTCGTCATCGTTCGACTTCAGAGCTACTCGGAGGAGTCAACTTCGTCAGACTGAGCATTTCCTCCCGGGCAGACAACCAGCAACGACTTTCAGAGGCTCCAACGACCATCGCTCTGAGTTTCTTGGGGTGCCGCTTGATTGAGCGCTTCTCCTTTAAGTCCCCTGCCCTTTGTAAGAAGCAGAGCAATTTTTGGACCCTGGAGTCAAGAGTTCCAGATTTTCTCCCCAAGGTGCGCAAGGTCAGTTCCGCTTAAGCCTAGTCTGACACCCTTCTGCTTTTCCTATCTTCGCGGTCAGCTCCGACCTCCGACGATGGCCCCGTTGGTCTCTGTTCAAAGAAGACTCAACTACGATCACAATAGTTCTGGTCCTGCATCAATCGGACCCTGGGAGTGCTTGTGGTGCCATCATCTTCCTACAACAACACTCTGGGAATAGTCAAACTCAAAGATGTTAGTCATGTTGCAGACCCTGCCCTAGCCACCACCGACTTCAGAAAATTCCCCAAAAGTTCAGACATCGTCCTGGGCCAACCTAGGAAGTTTTGGCATTGGTTTCGGCCTCATCTGAGCTCGGCGGAGCCTGTGGCGATGTCGTCCTCGACTGTCTGTCAGGCTGTTTCAGAAGCTGGCAGAACCGGCGGAGTTCGGCAATTCGGATCCTAACTTAGCTCCCCCCCCCGCCTGGCCGGCTTAAAGCCCCTCCCTGCGGGAGATAGTATTTTCATGTAATTCAACACTCCCCCCCTCTAGTCCAACCCCCTTGCACGGGGTGTAGTGTTTGTTAAATACTTTTCAGGTTGAAGCTTCTCCGGCGCGGCATGCGGGTAAGCCCACGCTTCCTCACTCGCCCTCGTCTCCGATCAAGATCGGTGTCTTCACACTGATCAGGTGAGCCTCGGTTACCCCTTTGCTTTTCTTTCCTTTACCGGCTTAGTATCGCCGCTAGTGCCGTCGGACGGTGAGTTGAGCGCCCGATCCCGAATTGCTAACATTTGTGTGACTACCGCAGGTGAGTTGTGAGAGAGTCATTACAACCCATGCCCTCGGCGTGCTGGCCGCCCCTTGATTTGAGAAACCTAGACTCCTAGAGGTTCAATTGCAAGCTAGCCAAACCCTGTAATAGCGAGGTCCCACCTCGGACCCTCTCCACTATCGCCGGTTGGCCTACGGGCAATTGTGTGCGCTATGCGAGTGAGCTCGCCGGAGTGAGTCCACCGACAAAGTTGCATGCTTGCGGGATGTAGGTCCAAGGGCATCGGTCGAGTGGCTGCCACCCCCTAGGTGGTGTCACATCAAGTGGTAATGGAGCAAGTTCTCAACTTGTCTCTACAAGTTGGTCCTAGGGCGCGCATATGCATTTAGAGTCTCCCAATGCATCGCTCTTGTCCACTAGCATGGCCGCCTCATACCGACCTTACACATCTGCCCTCTCCATGAGTCCAAAACCCCAAGAGAAACCCACCACCAACACACATGGCCTCCATGATTGTGTCAACTACCTAATGGGAGCCTTGACCTATACCAATGAGCGGCTTGATAGCCTATCGGGTCGACTCGACCAACTAGGAGACAATAGGCCCGCCCCAAGGGCAGACGATAGAAGGACATCTCCCCCACCTCCCACCTTTGATGGAACTCATCCCAATGACTATTTAGATTGGGAGGCTTCAATGGACCATTACTTCGAGTGGAATCCCATGTCCGAGGATAGGAAGGTTCGATTTGCCAAAATGCAACTAACCAAAAGGGCTCAAACCCATTGGTTGAAAATTGAAGGCTTAAGGATAATTAGAATGGAAGCTCCCCTCACCACATGGGGGGACATGAAGGATCAACTTAGGGCTAGATATATTTCCCCCACCTACCCGGGTCACCAAAGCCCAAGGAGCACTTCAACTTCTCCATCCCCACCCGGCCAACGCAAGACCCTAATCACCCAATCTCCACCGCCTCCCACCTCTCCTACCCCGGCAACTACATCTACACCCTACCTCCAAGTCCTCACCACAACCATAGCTCCACAAGCCCAAGTGGACTCCGTGTCCACCCCTCCACTGAGGCCCATGACAGCCACCACCCCCAAACCCAAAATCCCTCACCAAACCCATACCCCACAAACCCCCTTGGGCCCCACCACTACCCCTCCATCGCCCCCCATAAGAGACACACCTCCCAAAACCAATCAACCCAAACCTCCTCACCCAACCCACCTTTCACGTCCAACCCCAATCCTACCCCAACCTAGGCCTCCACTACTTCCACTCCCAACCCCAACCCAAGTCCGACCTCGCTCACCACCCCAGGTGTGCTCTGCAATGGCTGTCATCAAACCACGCACGATAGATCCTCCTACCCCATTAGCATTAGAAAAAGTGGCCCACACACTCGGCCTCGTGGGGACAAATGCCCCTCCAGACCCTATCTCCACCATGAAGATCACCCATGTCCAAGTTGAAGGAGAAGCCTCAGACGGTGGTCTCCACCCTCCACCACCATCTCTAGATGGGGCCGAGCTCATCTTAGGGGAACCCCTTGTTAATTGGCTAAGGGGAAGCCCAATTGGCTTAGCGTGGCAAATGGAGTTGACTGGCATGTTGACCATAGTGGCCGACCGACCTTGGAGCCTTGACATCCAACACCTATGTGTCAGGTCTATCACCACGGTTTACACTGTGGGTTGCTACACTAGCGACCTCCTTCTATTCCTCCCTACACCTGATGAGCCCGATGCCATCCACAAATCAGAGTTGCTTATCTTGGGTAGAACGTCAAGCCCTCCATTCATGGCCGACCATCCCACCCAAATCACCGACCCAATTATCCCGATGGAGGAGGATACCTCATCATCTTTTGAGGACCTTGAGGACTTAGAGTACCTCTCTTCAGAAAACCGATTCCATGATCCCTTCGACCCCTTCCTATGGGAGCCTAGATGCTCATGTGACCCACCTGCCTTACTCACCACCCACTATTCCCTACCCTCACCTACCATGTTGAAACAAGACCACACCTTCCTAAACGTCGGTTATATCATGGGAGCCATGACCTTAGGCCACATACACCTTGGGAATGAGGAAGTGCTATTATGACCACCAATTGGGCACTGGCCCAATCAAGTACAATTCGGGTCCATGAACTCAATCAGCTAGAAATCTAGACAGATTATTGAAGGATCCTTAGGAAATTAGTAACTTACTATAGGGAGGTCAGAATTTGGTGAAATCAAAGCCATGCAACGACCATTAGGTAAGAAACAACTTTGATGAAGAGTGTAACTTTTGAAAAATAGGCCTAATAGGAAATAAGAACGAGTTATGATAATGGTCCGAAACAGTTATAGAAAATGTAGTTACCCGTTAAAATAATGATATATTAGTCCACAGTCAACCAAATGGAATGAAACCAATTTCATTAGAAAGCTTGGGCCCTTAGCCCAAACTCTTCTGTAGACATGGAAACCCAATTCGCAGTAGAACCCAAGGTTTGGAGTCCTTTTGCTGCCAGCTGTCACAGAGAGGTGTGACTATTGGGTGAATTCACACGTAATTAATGGAAAAATCATAACTTCATCTTTAGTTGATGAAATGACATGAAACTAAAGCCATAAATTTGAATGGGGTGTTAGATACAACTTCTCTGTTGGGGTCGAGTCCAAATTCCGCCTAGACACTAGTTATACCCAAATTACCTCGGGCTACCGAAAGGTCATGACTGGAATGAGGGAGAATAAATATTCATATTGCGAAAATCATAACTCCTAATAGGGGTAATAAAAGTTGATGAAACTATGACCCAAATTTAGATCAAAAAGTTCTCTTGATTTCATATGAAGATGTCCCGGCCTGAATCTTGACGGAAGAGCACGTCCACTCGCATTTATGACTAGGTAGACGAAGGGTCGCGACTGAAATAGTGGAAAATAAATGCTAATGTTTGAAAAATCATAACTCAGGCTAGGAATAGCAAAATTTGATGAAACCATGACCCAAAGTTAGATCAAGAAGTCCCCTTTATTTCATCAAAAGATGTCCCAACCTGAATCTCGACGTACGAGCACGTCCAATAGAGTTTATGACCAGAGGTCGAAAGGTCACACCTGTTCAAATCCGAAGAGGTGCTTAGCATTAACTCCTCTTCAAAACCTGCGACCTTGGAGCTTGTTGGAGCCTTGAGGGATGTGGGTAAACCCTTGGGAGGATGAAAACTATATAAGGAGGTGAGTTTCAAGGGTGGCAAGCCTTTAGCAAACCATTTCTATCAACCCTCTACCACCTTCTAGCTTTCTTAAGTAAGAGGAGAGTGAGGGACTCCGTCTCTTCGTGGGTGGACCATCCGGTTCGTGGGTGGACTATCCGGCTATTGGAGGATGACGGGCGAAGCCTTGGGAGGATCTGGGGTGTGGATCTCATCCCCGGATCGAAAGGAAAAGCTTAGGTGGATCTGGGGTGTGGATATCATCCCCGGATCGTCGGTTTATCATTTCAAAGGTAGGCACCTAGCCTGAAATCTTAAGGCAGTCAACGGTGCATTAAAATGATTTCAAAGTAGTTTCTATATGCTAAAGAGGGATTGAGGGCATGTGGGTTAACTACCATATTTATTTTTTGGCTTTTCCATCAAGTTATGTGTTTTTGAGAGGTTTCTTAGAATTTTAACTGAAAATATTCGAATGTGCCAACACTTCCCATGGATGTGTCACCACTTCCCCTTTAGAAACTGCCGGATGTGTTGACACATTCTCATGAATGTGCTAACACATTCCCATAAATGTGCTGACACTTCACCCTGAATGTGTCGACACATACCCTAGATGTGTCGACACTTCCTCTTTAGAAACTGTCAGATGTGCTGACACTGCCCATGGACGTGCTGACACTTCCCCCTGAATGTGTCGATGCTGACACTTCCCATGGACGTGCTGACACTTCCCACGGATGTGTCGACACATACCATGGATGTGTCGACACCGTGAGAACCATGTCCCCAATTTCCAGAAACGTGGAAAAAGAGAGTTTTGAGTGGTTATATTAATTTAGAAAAATCTAAAAAATTGGAAAATAGTGGAAGGGTATGTTGGTAACCCACAAAAAAAATTTCATGCTCATAGAAAATCTGCACTCGTAGTTATGGTTCATTTTCTATGCATGTGTAGGGTTGACAGGTCGACACTTCCCTTGGACAGGTCGACACCTTGGGACTCTGTTCCCAATTTCCAGAAACATGAAAAATGAGAGTTTTGAGAAGTCATTTTAATTCAGAAAAATCTGAAAAATCTGAAAATGGTAGAAGGCTAAGTTAGTAACCTACCGTAAAATTTCATGCTCACAGAAATTCTGCACTTGAGGTTATGATTTATTTTCTACGCATGTGTAACCTAGAAATCAACCTGTCTTCTTTTTCGGTAACATGATCATATTCAGTTCCACAACAAATAGGCTTATGATTGTGATTTGTCCGCTTAAAACATTTGGAAGGATGCTTGTTATGATAAAGTATCATACTAATATTTGTGAAAATGAGTATGAATGTGAATGCGAATACGATGTGAATGTTATGAATGGAAACAACAGCATTCTGTGAGATAGGACTTCGGCCCCTTTGTGGGACGGTCATTGTTTAAAATCTTATTGATTCTATCTTCGGTCCCATTGTGGGGCGGCCCTTGTGTTGTGGCGTTGCGTATCGTCACGGGGCCACAAGAATCTAGGTGGGAGTTCGCTCTTTCCTTTAAAACCTATTGATTCTATCTTCGGTCCCATTTTGGGGCGGCCTTGTGTTGTGGCGTTTCCTAACGTCACGGGGTCACAAGAATCTAGGTGGGAGTTCACTCTCGGGTCTGCGTAGTACTCTTTCGTTTGTTCGTTCGTTTGTGTGTGTGGGCCTCTATTCTATGTTTGTGGCAGTTGTCTGTTTCCATGATTAACGAAAATGTGATAATGTGATAATGTGGCACTGTGAAAATGCGATAATGTGAAACTGCTCATTCACCGTGGTTTTAGCGCATGCATGGGTATCTTATATGTTAGTTCAAGAATATGCAATTTTCTCATATGAGTTATTTTAAGTAAATGATAATGAATGGATTATGCTATTATTAGCATCTGAATTATATATATAATCTGGGTATATAGATGCGAGTTAACCCCGATTTGTTTAGGCTACCTACTGAGCGTCACACTCACTCCTTTGTGACACACATTTTCAGGAAACATAGAGAAAGAGGTTGAGGAGGAGGCTGCAGCTGAGGAGTAGTGCTAGTGCGTAGTTTGTCTAGGTATGCTATGGATGAATGTCTCTCTTATATGTATGATTTTGGGGTGGTGAGCCTATGTGGACTCAAGTTTATTTGGAACAATGGACATGTACTCTCTCATGAAAATTATGAATGGTTGAAATGCTAATTTACATTTCGTGTAATTGTGGTTTCTCTCTCTCATGCGAATATATGCATGTTTATATATTTGTGCTTCCGCGATACGTATGAAGTAATGTCTCGTGGTCCGATGGGAAAGAAAATAAATATGCCATAAATTTGAGAATCGGATCTTGGGGCGTTACAGAGTGGTATCAGAGCACGAGAGATAAACCATGGTTACAACCATTCCGATTGTTCAGGTAGTAAAAGAAGAGATAGGCTAGAGTGATAAAGGGTATAGTATATTATGACCCATTTAAAACAGACCCCAAGCCACATTCTTCAGGGAAATGGTAGTTAGTACACCAAGCTTGTGATCCTTACTCTAGAAGTCAACATCAATGGTAGGATATTGCTAGGGGAAACATACCTCCTAGATATGAACGATGTTGACCTCATTTTATGAAAGGATTGGATAGACAAGCACCAGTCTTATTGGTGCGGAAGAAAGATGGGGCTATGCGGCTGTGCATCGATTACCACAATCTTAACTAGGCCACCATTAAAAACAAGTATCCTCTACCGAGGATTGAAGAATTATTTGACCAACTGTCATCTTCTAAGGTCTTCTCCAAGATTGATCTGAGGACTTCCATGTGGGGATTAATTGACGGGTTGATCATGTTCCAAGGAAAGAACTGTGTACCAGATGACGTGAAATTTAAAAGGGAGAGATGACTAAAGCTGACTTGTATGGGATCAGTGGTAGAGTGAAATCTGATGGAAAACAGAAGATGCCGGATGCTATTTTCAGCATCATAGATTCTTGAGTGTAGATGAAAGAGGTTGTCATCTACTCATGGTTATCCCGACTTCTGGTCAGTTAGGCCTTCTGAATTGATAAAAGATATACAATCTTCTGTTCCATCCACTACTAGGCACTTCCCCTTTTCAAGGTACGGAGCAAGGAATTGGAATAACTAATTATGCATAGCGATGAGCCATTTTAGTTTACAAGTCACATAACAAGCCAAATCTCAGAATTGAATTGATAAAAACACTAAAAGCATACACTGTAGCATATGTTGTAGGTTACAACTATTTTAAGTGAGATGATATTCGATGATCCCCTAAAGCACAGCTTACGCATTACACGTGTATGCTTCTTCTCCAGAATAGAAGGTCAATTGATCATTAATGTCTGAATTAGGAAGCAAGACAAGCAAGCTTAAACCATTTTAGTTGCGGCAAAGAGGGCTGCCCAGGATACCATCAAGGTCTGGTTAAGATATTCGTCAGCCCTAAACTTCAAGAAATTGATATCTAGGGTCATACTTTTCCTGTCTCTGACACATTTAATGCCTATTAGGATATCTCGTTATGTTGATGCCATGGATTCCAGGCAAAAATGCTCAGTTGCATACTCTAGACTGATGAAATTGCTCCTCAACTAGCTACAAAACGCTTATCAAAGTTTAGAAGGTGGTTCTGCTATGGTCCATAGTGATAGTTTTGCCATAAATGATAATGTCGATTCAGCATTGATCGGCAGTCTGGGTTCCTCACCAAGCTAGTTTTGAAGTCCTGAGTTGCATGCGGTATGAAATCGTTCCCTCATTTTTCAGATTGATGAGTGGGTAGGCTTTAACATGGCATTACGGGCTTTGTAAAGCTCAGTCATTTCAATTCATATGTTTAAGAAAAATTGAGGAAGTGGGACCATTGTTAGGATCGGTGCAAGTATTCAGAGGGGGGGTGAATGAATATTTCTTCTTAAAAAAAACCTTTTCGCCCAGTTAAAATTTCGCTTACTAAAAATGCTCGTTCGCAAACCAAATATACTTGAAGGCAAATTGGCAGTAGTGAAACAACCAAACACAAAGTGAGGTCACTAGGGGGCTAACCAGACAGATTTACTCAATATGAAAACTAATTAACTCTTCTGCTCAACCAGAAGGCAAACACAAGGAGCGCCCCTATGCAATCACCTAGCGGAAGCACAAAAAGACAATCACACCACTGCACAATAGATTTTTAGGTGGTTCGGTCCAGCAGACCTACATCCACCCCACACTCAACCCGAGTGTGGCTTCCACTAGCTCACGCTAGAAACCGCAGACTCAGTCTGCAACAGGTGCTGCCACACAGCTTGACCAGGGGAACAACCTCCCCTCTTCCTCCCAAACGGAGGGAACCACTAGTGACACCAGTCACTAGCAAACCAGAGACACACGGTCTCTCTTCCTCCAGACCCGGAGGGAACCCCTGGACTTGAATCCACAAGCCCAGAACCGGAGATCAGATCTCCCTTCCTCCAAACCGGAGGGAACCCACAAGTAGCACCCAGCTACTTGCAACCGGAGATAGCAATCTCCCTTCTCCTGAACAAACAGGAGGAACCCCGACCTCTCTACAGAGTATCGGAAATACAGCAAACCAAAAAATAAAGGAAAAACACTAAACGAAAATAACTTCAGCAAAACAGAAAGCTGAGAAACGAAATGCACAATGTGGCTCTCAACGGAGTTGACTGGCCTGGATTTGATCCACGGTCCAGTAGACAGATCTTCAAGTAAGTTTTTCTTCCTCTTCTCTTCTCTTCTTCTTCTTCTCTTTCACTCTCTCAATCTCTGCTCCCCTATTCTCTTCGGCTCACACTTCTATCTCTCTCTTTCTCTTCTTCTCCTTCTGCTCTTCTTCTTCTTCACTCTTTCTTTTCTTTACACACGAGCACTATCTCTCTCTCTTTTTCTTCTTCTGCTCTCACTCTCACTCTCTTCTCTGCTCTCTTCTTTTCTTTCTTTTCTTCCTTTTCTGGATCGAAGGGCTTTCTACTCTTCAGGCTTTCTGCTTCGATCTGGATCGTGGCTCTCTGTTCTTTTCCTCACGCCAACCCGATCAGCGTTCATCTGTGGACGAAGGCTGCATTATATAGCAGCAGCAGCAGCAGGTGGATAGGGCACAAAACGCGTGTGCCTCCCACATTTCTAGAATCTTCCTGCCACGTGTCCTTATCAGATTGGTTCCTCTTGTCTCGAATCACGTGCAACCCAGGAGTGTGGAATGTTCTTCCTCGGACTTGTAATGAGATTAAAACTATTAATACGCTATATGGTCATTAACAATAGAGCTGCATGAGGTATATAGAAACAACAAGAGGTGCACTGCACTGAGGACGACACGAAATACAGCGGTGACAAAGGTAAACATTACAAGAGAACAACACGAGGTTCATATGAGAACAGTACCAAGTTAGAAGGAAACAACACGCGGACATAAACACAAGAGAAACACGAAGACATGAATACAAATGAAAACAAAGACCTAAGGGTAACACGGGGTGGTACAGAAAACAGCACGAGATAGAAAAGAGAACGATACGAGGTACCAAGGCTAATACAATAAGGAAGATGACACGAGGTCAGATAAGAACGGCACGAGGTGAGAAGAAAACGACACGAGGTAGAAAGAAAACAACACGAAGACACGAAGACAAAAACAACACGGAGACATGAAGACACAAACAGAAACCGACACGAATTGAAGACAGCACGAAGATGAAAACAGGAATCAACACGAAGTGAGGTCAAGGCGAGAAGGACATGAGGTCTGATGAGAAAGACCAACACGAAGACGATGAAAACAGCACGAAGTAAAGAGCAACGACACGAAGTATAGTGGTGACAAAAACACACACTACACAGAGAACGACACGAGGTAAAGAGCAACTCGACATAACGAATATCAAAGAGAACGACACGAGGACAAAAATAGAAACCAACACGAAGTGGCACAGAAAGCAACACGAGGTGCTGCAATGTTCTGCACACAGTGGAACAAAAACGACACGAGGACACAAAAACAACAGTAACCGACACGAAGTGTGGTTACTAAACAGGAACGACACGAGGTCTACAGGGAAACGACTCGAAGTTCATCAGAACTATTCAAGCTGTTTCAGAAACACGACACGAAGTTAAGTGAGAACAGCACGAGGTGAAATGACACGGGGTTCACTGGGAAACGAGACACAAGAGGGAAAACGACACGAAGTCAGATCAACACGAAGACGATGGATGCTACAGTGTAATGTCTAGACATGAAGTCCAATGCTAATGGCTGTACAGACTTGAGGAATAAGCCAGTGTATAGACTTGAAGATTGAAGGCGATGTACAGACTCTGATGCCCAAAGGCGATGAACAGTGAATCAGTGTATAGACTTCAAGGTTCATTGAAGAATGTACATACATCAAGAGATGCTTCATGCCAATGTATAGACTTCCAACGTGAGTGATGCGCTGTACAGACTTTGTCTTAGACGCTAGATGAGTATGACAGTGTATACACTTAGCCAATGCAATGCACTGTATGGACTTCTAAGAGACGCTCAATGTACAGACTTACTGCCAAACAATGTATAGACTCTGTAAATGCATATGAATGCTTTATGCAGCAGATAACAGTCTGAACTTCAAATGCAATGACTTACATAACAAAATGACTCACAGTGATTAACAACAAACACCAATCATCAAAAACCAAATCAATCATCAAAACCACAGCAATGAATGCTTTATGCATCAGTTTAACATGTAGCATGACTGAACATCAAATATGTTAATCTAAACTGAGCAGCAAGATGACTGAACATTTGATTAACTCACATCAACAACCAATCATCAAAACCATCATCAAAACCACAGGGGTACAACAACCATGTGATCCTAAAGTGGTCTCTTCCACGGGAGTCATGCGATTCGAAGAGAAGGGAAAGATTAGTCCTAAATATATTGCTCCTTTCAAGATTTTGCAAAAGGCTAGCGATGTGTCTTATTGACTTGCACTTCCGCATACTCTGTCACATGTACATCCGGTCTTTTACATCTCCATGCCAAATAAATAGGTCCGAGACGCCTCATATGTTATAGAATATGAGCCCCTAGAAGTTCGAGCAGATTTGTCCTATGTGGAGCAGCCCAACGAGATCATAGATTGGAAGGAACAGGTATTGAGGAATAAAACCATCGGCTGGTGAAAGTCTTATGGAGGAATTCTCATTCCAAGGAAGCAACATGGGAGCCGGAGGACAGGGTATGCCAGGAATACCCCCAACTATTCGGTGAGTAATTTTTCTCAAAAAGAAATTTCTCAAGTTAATTTTGAGGATGAAATATTTTTAAGGGGGAGATAATGTTATGACCACCAATTGGGCACTGGCCCAATTGAGTACAATTCGGGTCCATGAACTCAATGAGCTAGAAATCTAGACAGATTATTGAAGGATCCTTAGGAAATTAGTAACTTACTATAGGGAGGTTAGAATTAGGTGAAATCAAAGCCATGCAACGACCATTAGGTAAGGAACAACTTTGATGAAGAGTGTAACTTCTGAAAAATAGGCCTAATAGGAAATAAGAAGAAGTTATGATAATGGGCCGAAACAGTTACAGAAAATGTAGTCACTCGTTAAAATAATGATATATTGGTCCACAGTCAACCAAATGGAATGAAACCAAGCTCATTAGAAAGCTTGGGCCCTTAGACCAAACTCTTTTGTTTACATGGAAACCCAATTTGCACTAGAACCCAAGGTTTTGAGTCCTTTTGCTAGCAGCTGTCACAGAGAGGTGTGATTGTTGGGTGAATTCGCATGTAATTAATTGAAAAATCATAACTTCATCTTTAGTTGATGAAATGACCTGAAACCAAAGCAATAATTTTGAATGGGGTGTTAGCTACAACTTCTCTGTTGGGGGCGAGGCCAACTTCTGCCTAGAAACTATAGTTATACCCGAATTATCTCAGGCAATCGAAAGGTCACGACTGGAACGAGGGAGAATAAATATTAATAGTGCGAAAATCATAACTCGTGATAGAGCTAATGAAAGTTGATGAAACTATGACCCAAATTTAGATCAAGAAGTCCTCTTGATTTCATCTGAAGATGTCCCAGCCTGAATCTCGATGGAAGAGCACGCCCACTCACATTTATGACTAGGTAGACGAAGGGTCGCGACTGAAATAGGGGAAAATAAATGTTAATGTTTGAAAAATCATAACTCAGTCTAAGATAACGAAATTCGATGAAACCACGACCCAAAGTTAGATCAAGAAGTACTCTTGATTTCATCTGAAGATGTCCCAGCCTGAATCTCGACGTACGAGCACGTCTAATAGAGTTTTTGACCGGAGGTTGAAAGGTCACACCTGTTCAAACCCGAAGAGGTGCTTAGCATTAACTCCTCTTCAAAACCTACAACCTTGGAGCTTGTTGGAGCCTTGAGGGACGTGGGTAAACCCTTGGGAGGCTGAAAACTATATAAGGAAGTGAGTTTCAAGGGTGGCAAGCCTTTAGCAAACCATTTCTATCAACCCTACACCACCTTCTTGCTTTCTTAAGTAAGACGAGAGTGAGGGACTCCGTCTCTTCGTGGGCGGACCATCCAGTTTGTGGGTGAACTATCCGGATATTGGAGGATGACGGGCGAAGTATTGGGAGGATCTGGGGTGTGGATCTCATCCCCAGATCGAAAGGAAAAGCTTAGGGGGATTTGGGGTGTGGATATCATGCCCGGATCGTCAGTTTATTATTTCGAAGGTAGGCATCTAACCTCAAATCTTAAGGGGGTCAACGATGCATTAAAATGATTTTAAAGTAGTTTCTATATGCCAAATAAGGATTAAGGGCATGTGGGTTAACTACCATGTTTATTTTCTAGCTTTTCCATCAAGTTTTGTGTTTTTGAGAGGTTTCTTAGAATTTTAACTAAAAATATTCGAATGTGCCGACACTTCCCATGGATGTGTCGACACTTCTCCTTTAGAAACTACCGGATGTGTTGACACATTCCCATGAATGTGCTGACACATTCCCATGAATGTGCTGGCACATCCCATGAATGTGCTGACACTTCCCCCTGAATGTGTCGACACATACCCTGGATGTGTCGACACTTCCTCTTTAGAAACTGTCGGATGTGCTGACACTGCCCACGGACGTGCTGACACTTCCCCCTGAATGTGTCGACACATACCCTAGATGTGTCGACACTTCCTCTTTAGAAACTGTCAGATGTGCTGACACTGCCCATGGATGTGCTGACACTTCCCCCTGAATGTGTCGACACATACCCTGGATGTGTCGACACTTCCTCTTTGGAAACTGTCGGATGTGCTAACACTGCCCATGGACGTGCTGACACTTCCCACGGATGTGTCAACACATACCTGGATGTGTCGACACCCTGAGAACCCTGTCCCCAATTTCCAGAAACGTGGAAAAATAGAGTTTTGAGTGGTCATATTAATTTAGAAAAATCTGAAAAATTGGAAAATAGTAGAAGGGTATGTTGGTAACCCACAGTAAAAATTTCATGCTCACAAAAAATCTGCCCTTGAAGTTATGGTTCATTTTCTATGCATGTGTAGGGTTGACAGGTCGACACTTCCCTTGGATAGGTCGACACCCTGGGACTCTGTTCCCAATTTCCAGAAACATTGAAAAAGAGAGTTTTGAGAGGTCATTTTAATTCAAAAAAATCTGAAAAATTAGAAAATGGTAGAAGGCTAAGATAGTAACATACTGTAAAAATTTCATGGTCACAGAAATTCTGCACTTGAGTTTATGATTTATTTTCTACGCATGTGTAACCTAGAAATCAACATGTCTTCTTTTTCGGTAACATGATCATGTTCAATTCCACAAAAAATAGGCTTATGATTGTGATTTGTCTGCTTAAAATATTTAGAGGCATGCTTGTTATGATAAAATATCATACTAATATTTGTGAAAATGAGTATGAATGTGAATGCGAATACGATGTGAATGTTATGAATGTAAACAACAGCATTCTGTGAGATAGGACTTCGGTCCCTTTGTGGGACGGCCATTGTTTAAAATCCTGTTGATTCTTGTCTTCGGTCCCATTGTTGGGCGGCCCTTGTGTTGTGGCGTTGCGTATCGTCACGGGGCCACAAGAATCTAGGTGGGAGTTCGCTCTCTGCTTTAAAATCTTATTGATTCTATCTTCGGTCCCATTGTGGGGTGGCCCATGTGTTGTGGCATTTTGTAACGTCACAGGGCCACAAAAATCTAGGTGGGAGTTCACTCTCGGGTCTGCGCAGTATTCTTTCATTTGTTCGTTCGTTTGTGTGTGTGGGCCTCCTATGTTTGTGGCAGTTGTCTGTTTCCATGATTAACGAAAATGTAATAACGTGATAATGTGACACTGTGAAAATGCGATAAGGTGAAACTGCTCATTCACCGTGGTTTTAGCGCATGCATGGGTATCTTATATGTTAGTTCAATAATATGTAATTTTCTCATATGAGTTATTTTAAGTAAATGATAATGTATGGATTATGCTATTATTAGCATCTGAATTATATATATAATCTGGTTATATAGATGCGAGTGAACCCCGATTTGTTTAGGCTGCCTACTGAGCGTCACACTCACTCCTTTGTGACACACATTTTTAGGAAACATAGAGAACGAGGTTGAGGAGGAGGCTGTAGCAAAGGAGTAGTGCTAGTGCGTAGTTTGTCTGGGTATGCTATGGATGAATGTCTCTCTTATATGTATGATTTTAGGGTGGTGAGCCTATGTGGACTCAAGTTTATTTGGAACAATGGACATGTACTCTCTCATGAAAATTATGAATGGTTGAAATGCTAATTTACATTTCGTGTAATTGTGGCTTCTCTCTCTCATGCGAATATATGCATGTTTATATATTTGTGCTTCTGCGATACGTACGAAGTAATTGTTGTGCCCCTTAGGCACAAGCATATGATATTTTGTTTTGATGATAGCAACACATTGAGAGTAGTCATCGTGTTTTGTATACATTGCCCTGCTGCATTGCATGCGTTCAGAGTCTTTGTAGTGTCTGGCTAGCAAGTCCATACGTTGCTCATGCATATACAGTGTCTGCACGCCATATAGTCTATACATTGCATTGCTGCATCGCTGCATCGCTGCATAGACTAAGTCTATACATCCCCGTCGGTTCATGCATCAATTAGCAAGGTATGTACAACCTTCTTGGCACAGGCACGTGATCAAGTCTATACATTGCATGAGCATAGTCAGAGCACTCAAGTCTGTACATTGCATGTGTCCCAGACATAGCAAGTCTGCACATCACAAACAAAGTCTGTACATTCGCCACCATGCATTAAGTCTCTAAGTCTGTACAGCCTTTTGCATTGGACTTAAAGTCTATACATTGGCAAGTCTGTACATCGGCCTGTTCATGCCTTCATCTCAAGTCTGTACATCCACCAGCTGAACTGAGCAAAGTCTATACATCCGATTGTTCAGCTCATGGCAAAGTCTGTACAGCCAGTGCATATGTTAAGTCTATACATTGCATCTTTACCTACGTTCTGAACTTAGCAAGTCTATACACTCCTTATCTTTTCCTACGTTCAGTTCATCAAGTCTGTACATTGGGCTATCACTTAAAGTCTATACATCCTTTGGCTTGAACTGTGCAAGTCTATACATCGCCAAGTCTGTACATGCAAGTAAAGTCTGTACAGCGTCTAGCGTCTTACCTCAAAGTCTATGCATCGGCCAGGCAAGTCTGTACATCGCATCGTCTCATGCATCGTCTCAATCAAAGTCTATACATTGCAGCCTGTTCATGTTCTAGCTTTCAAAGTCTAGACATTGTCTGTCCTACAGAACACTAAGTCCATACATTAGCACTGTAGCATGCACGAACTCTAAGTCTGTACATTCGTTGCGTCTTGTGCATGCATCATTCAAAGTCTGTACAGCCTGTGTTCACAACACAAAGTCTGTACATCATTCTGCTTGCACAAACGCCAAGTCTATACATTGGCTTTGCTTACACGAGCTGAAGTCTATACACTGTCCACTTGCAGCATTAGCACAAGTCTGTACAGCCTGTGTGCTTCATTCACAGAGTCCGTACATTGCTTCATGCATTGCATGAAGTCTGCACATTGTGTGTTGCCATGTTTTAGCTTTGCATTCACGAAGTCTGTACATTGCTTATACATTGCACGCAAAGTCTACACATTCGTTTGGCAAGCCTGAGCTTTCATCGTCAATGTACATACTTCACCATATGCAGAATGCAGCATGTGCTATCAAGTCTATACACTCATAACTCTAGCAAGTGCATTCTGTGCTTCAAGCATTTCCAAGTCTGTACATGCTTTGTCTTCGCATTGCAAAGTCTATACATTGCAAAGTCTACACACTACATCGGTGAGCTGCATACACTGCATCAAGTCTATACAACGTCTGCACATTACATACTATAAAGTTTGTACAAGGTGTCGACATTAAACTGATAAGTTTCTCTCTATCTGATAGGTACTGTTCGTGAATCTTATGAAGGGCACGTGATCCGAAGCTGGAAGGGCTGACAGGATGATGACACGTGGCGAAAACACTTGGGCAGGAACTGTGGAAGACACACGCCCAGTGCTGCTCCTGCTGGAACTGCTTATAAAAGGAAGCCTTCTTCCACAGATGAAGACTGATCGAATACAGAAGACTTGAAAGAAAGGCAGAAGAGCAGAGAGCCCTTACGATCCAGCAGAAGTGAAAAGAAAGAGAGAAAAGAAAGAGAGTTAAGAGAGTGAAGAGTTTAGAGAGATGTTCCTCAGATCTTTGATTCAAAACCAGATCTGAGTTTTGCTCACTTGTTTGAGCTACATTCTTTGTAGGGATTCTTTTTATCTTTCGTTTGCTTTTGTTTTATTTTCTGAATCTTTTCATCAAGCTGTGTGTCAGCGGTTGCAGTGGTGGACTCCACTGGACAGCAAGCTGTGTTGCTCAGCGGGTAGAGGAGGATTCCTCTGGACGGGTTAAGCTGTAGTCCCCAGCGGTTGTAGGCAAGCTATGAGGCCCAGCGGTTCAAGCTGTGAGTCAGCAGTAATCCACACTCGGGTTGAGTGTGGGGGTGGATGTAGGTCTGGAGGACCGAGCCACCTAAAAACCTCTGTCTATTGTGTGATTGCTTTGTGGTTTGCATCGCCTCTTTATTCTAGTACTCTGCGTAGTAGATGTTTCTTTAAGTTCTTCAGCAGTTCTGGTTGGTCTTTGATTTGTGCATTCTATCTGTTTAGCTGAATTTCTCATTCCACATTTGATTCTGCTACAGTAGTTTTTATCGGGTGTTTGATCTATTCACCCCCCTCTTGATCACCCTAAGCGTCCCTACAATTGGTATCAAAGCCTAACTCTTTGTGTAGGACTAACATCCTAAAGAGGAACAGCCATGGATGCTAGAGGGTTAACAGCAGAGGGACAGTCCACTACGAAGCCACCATTCTTCGACGGATCCAACTACCCATATTGGAAGAACCGGATGCAGGTCTTCCTCAGAGCCAAAGATTACGAGGTCTGGAAAATTGTGAGGAAAGGTACTTATGAGCTACATGAGAACGAGGAATTGTGGACTAGAGAAGAAATCAGGTAATCTACTCTGAATTGGAGTGCCATCAACGCCATTCAGTGTGCACTCCATCCCACTGAATTTGATAGAGTGTCATCCTGCAAGACGGCGAAGGAGATGTGGGATACCCTTGAAGTCATTTATGAGGGAACATCTCAAGTGAGAGTGACGAGGGCAAATATGCTAGTGTCAAAGTATGAAGCATTTCGGATGAAGCCCGGTGAGACAGTGACCGAAATGTATGCTCGTCTGACCATCATAACAAATGGTCTAAGAAATCTGGGAAAAAGTTATACTGATCATGAAGTTGTGAGGAAGATCCTTCGATCGTTGACTCCGATATGGCATACCAAAGCAACTGTGGTTGAGGAGTCAAAAGATCTACAAAAGATGAAACCTAATGAGCTGATAGGCTCTTTGATGGCGTACGAGATGAATCTTCTACAAGCTGAAGAGCTCGAATACAAGAAGCCTATTGCTCTGAAGGCCAAGCATAGCTGTTCAAAACAGTCCAGATGCAATGGATCATCCAGTGATCGGAGCCTATCTGGATCGGAGCTTGAAAAGGATGAACTAGCTATGATTACAAGAGAGTTCAGAAGATTTCTTAGAACAGAAGGGAAAAATGTCTACAGAAAACACCACAGCAGGAAGCAAAATAGGTATAAATTTAACCCTGCTGAAAAATCGGACGATAATACTTGTTATCATTGCAGGAAGATTGGCCATATGAAGGCTGATTGTCCAGAGCTACAAAAAATCAAATGAAGACCATGGAAGAAAGCGCCAAAGGGAAAGGCCATGGTCAGTACATGGAGTGATGAGGAAGAAGGCACACTGAGCACTTCCTCAGATAGTGAGAAACAAGAAAAGGACATCTGCATGATGGCCAGGAATGGAGAAGAAGAAGAAGAGTCTGATCAGGTATCATCCCCTTTCGAACATTATACTATTTCTGATTGGGAAGATGCTTATGGAGAACTGTTATATAAAGCGAATGATATTAAAAGGAAAATAGACTCTTGAAGAAGAAAATGAATTCTCTGGTTAATGATAAAACACTTTCTGATAAAGTTGCATGTTTACAATCAGAGAATGACAAATTGAAAAGTGCATGTTCTGAGTTTGATGAATTAAAGCATGTTTTGATTGATTGTAGGAAAGAAAATGAGTTGCTGAAAAATGTCATTGATGAATTGAAATTGTCAATTCAAAAATTTGAAAATGAAATAAAGATTTCAACTGAAAAATATGAAGCTATCTTGTTAGTGAATGCTGAATTGAAGAAAACTATTGAAAATCTGGAAAATGAAAATTCTGACAAAAAGAAAATCATTGAAAGCATGACCCAAAGAACAAAAAATCTTAATGCCTTGCTAGGGTCAAAAGTCAACTTCAGAAAGGAGGGTCTCGATTTTAATCCCTCAGCTAAAAAGAGTTTTGAACTGAAAACCATTTCATTCGTGGGAGAAAAGAATAAAGGACCACTCATAAAAATGGTCAATGAAAAATCTGCTTTCAATAATGTAAAATCAAAAGTGTCCAATGCTAAGGACAAGGGAAAGCAGAAAGTTGTAGAGCCTAGAGTTGCATGCTCTTCTCCCAAGGGTAAGTCCAAGGCTAGGGGTCAGCCAGCTAGGAGATGGGATAGTCACTTTAGGACATGGAGTCCTAGTCAACAGGTGTTCTATGGTCAACCTAGGACCAATTTGGGCCACAACTTCCAGTACACTCATTGGCCAAGGCACTGGCAGAAAAACAACAATGTTTCTAATAAAATGAATGCCAGGACTACACAAAAACCATCACAGCACCAGAAAAAGAAAGCAAAACCTGTTGGTGCTGAGAAAAGGAAAAATAACAAAAAGAACTCTCAAGCTGTAGAATCCACCAAACCATCCACTTTCACACAAGTGTGGATCCCTAAACAGCTTCTGTCATATTTTCACTCTCACATATCTGCTTCTATCTTGGGGCCCAAACTATCTTGGGTTCCAAAATCTGCTCCCTAAGTGTGTTTGCAGGTATGCCTGGTAGCCGGGAACAAAATGATGAAACAGGAATAGCTACTCCAGGCATATGACAAGAGGCAGGGCCAAAAATTCTAAAAGCTGAAAGAAATTGGAGGCCTTGTCAACAATCTGATGCAACACCAAGGGTAAAAATAAATCAGTCAGGTAAAGCAGGTAAGTGATTTACCTTCAGAATTGAGAAAGTCATGTTGATTTGGTTGTTTAATTTCTGATGTTCTCTTCTTGTCTAGCTGATCAGTCTGCATTCCAGACTCAGCTACTGAATTTAATTCTACATAAATTTGATGCTCTTCTTCTGCCATCTATTGCACTGAGTTTGAATGGTTCATTTAATGCATATAGTTGATGCATGTGTCTAATGTCTGCATATATCATTTGCATCAAGGAAGTTGTTTTAATGCATATAGGACTGCTTTGCACTGCATTTCTTTGCATGACCACTATGGTATATAGGGTCCAGTCTTCATATAGAGCAGTGCACAGCATATCATTAAATTTGAATTTTTTTTAAAAAAGAAATGACTCATTGCATAGCATATGATTACATCATGGTGTCAGGGGGAGCTGAGAGTTATGTTAAGTACGTTGAATCTTTTTCACTCCTCATTGTTCCCACTCACTCCATTCATAATCGTTGACATCAGATGCTCTTGGACTTTCATGCCTATTGCTATCACTTTTTAACAATTGCCATCATTTCCCTAACCCTCACTGAACAACAGTATTGCTTCTGGTTTAGTGCATTGAGCTGTGGTCATTGCAATTGTTCATTTATAAGAATCACACTTGCAAATTGAGAGGAACTAAAGGTTTAGCCTTTATAAATTGAAGAGTTAAGTGTCTGCACTTCAGAACTTGAGATAAAAGAAAACTTTTATAGCTCTTAATCTTTGTCTCATGGTTAGAATAGAAAAGGTTTTTTTTAATGCCTGAATGTGTTAAACTTGGTATGTCTAGAAAAGGTAAATAGAGTGTGTACTATTTTTTAAACAATCACTCTAAAAGAAATAAGGGCAGCAGTGAATAAGATCATCAATGCAAAGAGCTGAACACAGTGACAGAGCAATGGGTGAATTGCAATGAGAAACTGTGATCTCCTCCAAAGAAGCAGGAGAATTCATAAGTCATGAAGTGCTTCAGACTACCTCTGTTCATAGGGTCAAATCTATAGGGGGAGTTTTCACCAAGTAACTGGGGGTACTGGCCTCTGATCAAGGTGTGCCCTTAATGTCAAAGGTGAAAATTGTTCCTTGTAGGTCTTGATCTGAAGTAGATCTTGTAGTTTATACCTAATAACTGGGGGTACCTGTCTCTGATCAAGGTGTACACCTAATGTCAACAGCATAAATGCCACTGGTCTATTCATTTAGCTCGGTTTCTGAAAATTAAAAAGTGAAAAATAAACTGCTGTAACTTTTTGAAATCAAAAGTCATTGAGTGTAAATTTTTTTCTCAATACATATTCAAGTTGCCTTTCTTAAACTTCCATGATTAATCACAAAGGGTATTATTTCTGACTTATCTATTAAAATCATGTGCCTTAGATTCATTGCTATAAATGGAGTCTATAACTCTTTTTCAGTGGTCAGTTGCTTTACTCTATTTTTATCACTGTTAAACCTGAATTTTTTCAAGACTGTATATTGCTGATTCTTATACTTTAACTGTTGTTTATAATCCTGCTCACTTTCTGAACCAATGCTACAGCTGTTGTCTAGTGACCCTCCTACCTTCTCTACCTTTTGATTATCTGTCCATATTCCTTTTCATAGGGGGAGAAATAATTCAGGGGGAGTTCTTCATTCAGGGGGAGTTTGAGCTGTTCTAAGGGAAATCTGCATGTATACTGCACCTTGCACTAATGTTTTTCTTTCTTTTTGATCATGTCAAAGGGGGAGAAATTTAATTTGGTGACTCACTGTCACTTTGTTGCCGTCATCGAAAAGGGGGAGAATGTTGTGCCCCTTAGGCACAAGCATATGATATTTTGTTTTGATGATAGCAACACATTGAGAGTAGTCATTGTGTTTTGTGTACATTGCCCTGCTGCATTGCATGCGTTCAGAGTCTTTGTAGTGTCTGGCTAGCAAGTCCATACGTTGCTCATGCATATACAGTGTCTGCACGCCATATAGTCTATACATTGCATTGCTGCATCACTGCATAGACTAAGTCTATACATCCCCGTCGATTCATGCATCAATTAGCAAGGTCTGTACAACCTTCTTGGCACAGGCACGCGATCAAGTCTATACATTGCATGAGCATAGTCAGAGCACTCAAGTCTGTACATTGCATGTGTCCCAGACATAGCAAGTCTGCACATCACAGACAAAGTCTGTACATTCTCCACCATGCATTAAGTCTCTAAGTCTGTACAGCCTTTTGTATTGGACTTAAAGTCTATACATTGGCAAGTCTGTACATCTGCCTGTTCATGCATTCATCTCAAGTCTGTACATCCACCAGCTGAATTGAGCAAAGTGTATACATCCGATTGTTCAGCTCATGGCTAAATCTGTACAGCCAGTGCATATGTTAAGTCTATACATTGCATCTTTACCTACGTTTTGAACTGAGCAAGTCTATACACTCCTTATCTTTTCCTACGTTCAGTTCAGCAAGTCTGTACATTGGGCTATCACTTAAAGTCTATACATCCCTTGGCTAGAACTGTGCAAGTCTATACATCGCCAAGTCTGTACATGCAAGTAAAGTCTGTACAGCGTCTAGCGTCTTACCTCAAAGTCTATGCATCGGCCAGGCAAGTCTGTACATCGCATCGTCTCATGCATCGTCTCAATCAAAGTCTATACATTGCAGCCTGTTCGTGTTCTAGCTTTTAAAGTCTAGACATTGTCTGCCCTGCAGAACACTAAGTCCATACATTAGCACTGTAGCATGCACGAACTCTAAGTCTGTACATTCGTTGCATCTTGTGCATGCATCATTCAAAGTCTGTACAGCATGTGTTCACAACACAAAGTTTGTACATCGTTTTGCTTGCACAAACGCCAAGTCTATACATTGGCTTTGCTTGCACGAGCTGAAGTCTATACACTGTCCACTTGTAGCATTAGCACAAGTCTGTACAGCTTGTGTGCTTCATTCATAGAGTCCGTACATTGCTTCATGCATTGCACGAAGTCTGCACATTGTGTGTTGCCATGTTTTAGCTTTGCATTCACGAAGTCTGTACATTGCTTATACATTGCACGCAGAGTCTACACATTCGTTTGGCAAGCCTGAGCTTTCATCGTCAATGTACATACTTCACCATATGCATACTGCAGCATGTGCTATCAAGTCTATACACTCATAACTCTAGCAAGTGCATTCTGTGCTTCAAGCATTTCCAAGTCTGTACATGCTTTGTCTTCGCATTGCAAAGTCTATACATTGCAAAGTCTACACACTGCATCGGTGAGCTGCATACACTGCATCAAGTCTATACAACGTCTGCACATTACATACTATAAAGTCTATACAAGGTGTCGACATTAAACTGATAAGTTTCTATTTGTCTGACAGGTACTGTTCGTGAAGCTTATGAAGGGCACGTGATCCGAGGTTAGAAGGGCTGACAGGATGATGACACGTGGCCAAAACACTTGGGCGGGAACTGTGGAAGACACACGCCCAGTGCTGCTCCTGCTGGATCTGCTTATAAAAGGAAGCCTTCTTCCACAGATGAAGACTGATCGAATACAGAAGACTTGAAAGAATGGCAGAAGAGCAGAGAGCCCTTTCGATCCAGCAGAAGAGAAAAGAAAGAGAGAAAAGAAAGAGAGTTGAGAGAGTGAAGAGTTTAGAGAGATGTTCCTCAGATCTTTGGTTCAAAACCAGATCTGAGTTTTGCTCACTTGTTTGAGCTACATTCCCTGTGGGGATTCTTTTTATCTTTCGTTTGATTTTGTTTTGTTTTCTGAATCTTTTCATCAAGCTGTGTGTCAGCGGTTGCAGTGGTGGACTCCACTGGACAACAAGCTGTGTTGCTTAGCGGGCAGAGGAGGATTCCTCTAGACGGGTTAAGCTGTAGTCCCCAGCGGTTGTAGGCAAGCTGTGAGGCCCAGTGGTTCAAGCTGTGACTCAGCAGTAATCCACACTCGGGTTGAGTGTGGGGTGGATGTAGGTCTGGAGGACCGAACCACCTAAAAACCTCTGTCTACTATGTGATTGCTTTGTTGTTTGCATCGCCTCTTTATTCAAGTACTCTGCGCAGTAGATGTTTGTTTAAGTTCTTCAGCAATTCTGGTTGGTCTTTGATTTGTGCATTCTATCTGTTTAGCAGAATTTCTCATTCCGCATTTGATTCTGCTGCAGTAGTTTTTATCGGGTGTTTGATCTATTCACCCCCCTCTTGATCACCCTAAGCGTCCCAACAGTAATCTCTCGAGGTCCGATGGGAAAGAAAAAAAAATGCCATAAATTTGATAATCGGATCTCGGGGCGTTACAAGTGCCCCACTACATGTTACACACCTTCTTTGACCCCTTCGATCCTTATGAGTGGGAGCTCAAGGACCACCCCATACCCACACACATGGCCATCATCTCTGGAACAAGAGTGCACCTATCTTGGCAAATCACATCATTCAACATGGGTTACAAGTCCGGTCATCTCATACATGTCACACATAGTTTCAGCCCAATGCATGACTGGCTCACATTTGGATGTGCTGGTCCTCCCTCATTCATCATTGGTCTTACGCATGAAAGGAGCATACATGGATGTCCGGGTCCCCCGACATTTGTCACACCCATGCATGATAGGTTCATCTATGGATGCCCCGGCCCTCCTACTGTCAAAGTCTTCATGGCATCAAAGTATGATCGGTCTACATTTGGCTGCCCCGGTCCACCTTTCCACACCATACTTTTAACACCCACACCGCATCGTAGTGCATAGCATACGCATTCACATAATCATCTAGCAACGAGCGGTGAGGATCAAAAAGAGCGGGCAACAACTCATAAGCACCACTTGAGATTCCAAGTAGGCAACTTGGTGATGGTGACATTGGAGTTGCTCTACCCTAGGGTCACCTCCAAATCGAGGGCACGAGGACTTGGATCACCCCAAGTTCCGAGTGGCTTTGGCAACCCGGCTTATGGGTTGGACTTACCGATGGGTTTTGGGATTCACCCCACTTCACACGTGGCGGACCCAACACCCTCTATATGCGGGCACCGTGGTGGAACCTATTGAGAGTTTCAAGCCTATACCTACCCTTGTGAGAGACACCCTCGGAGTGCCACCACAAATCAGCTTGAGAGCCCGACGTGAGCACACAGAGGCAGTACTGGGCAAGCAAGGTATCATCGCCAGCAAGAGGGTGTGTCTGAGCCACCTTGAGAGGCTGAAGAGTCATCCACCCGGCTATGGACGCGGGGTTGAGTTTGGAGATCGTGGCTCGCCCGGAGCTGCATTTGGTGTACCACTTCCCCGGTGGACCCATACTCGATGGGGTCGAGTTCTCCCCACCCCGGGGGTATGATGGGGGCATCCCTTGCCCCTTCACATTTTCGAGGCTCGGATTGTTCGTCGGCATGCGCCATTGTGTTCGTCATGTGTTTCTGAGTCTAGTCATGTAATTTTTATATTTTTTTTGAGTCATAAACTATGTAATTTACCCTTTATTTGAGTCTGGTACCTAGGTTAGTGAGTCATTTACCCAAGTTAGTTGTCATATGGTTGGTTTGATAGGTTATTGAGCCCAATTAAATGGGCTAGGCCCAGGGGCGCCCCTCCTTGGACTGTGTGGTCAAACTGCCAATTATCTGGGGGTAATTTGGTCTTAGGAAAAGTATAGAGTCTATAAATAGCCCCCTCCCCTCTCTCATTTGTAACCTTGGATGATCAATGAAATTTGAAATTCCCTTGGAATTTTATCTCCCCTCCCTCTCTTGATATATATAGCTCTCTCATATCTCTCTCTCTCTAAGGGGGTCGCCCCTCTCTCTCTCTTCCCCTCCCACCTACTTTCTCTCTCTTCACTCCTCCATTAAGTCTATTCCAAGTCCCCACTACCCCCTCTTTACTCCACCCCAGTCCCAAGAGAACCTCCACCAATCCTTGCTCCACCATCCAACCCCCAACTACCCATTTCCCTTCCCCAAGCACCTCTCCACCTCCCCAAGCCTGAAGGGGCTTAACCCTAGCCCAAATTTGAATTTCCCACCCCTCTCTCCTTCTTCCCCAGCCCCTTTGGTCACCCCTCTCCAGGATTTCCACCCAAGGGTCGCCCCCCATCTCCCCCATTCCTCCTTGGTTTGCCCTAGCTCCAACTCCCACTCCACCTTGGACCTAGCCGCACCTAACACCACCAGCTTGCCTTCCCTTCGCCCCCAAGCCTTAGCTCCACCCCCTCTTCACCTTCCAGCCACCTCCATCACTCCTAGACTCCTCCAGCAACATCCCACAAGCTCCAGTCCCATCCCCCCTACCATTTGGTCGCCCATCCCCACCACCACACCTCTCATCTTCAACCTGTAGTTCTCAATTCGCAGGCAGCAGAAGAGCACCCAGTTGTAGAGCCTGCCACGTCTTCATTGCGCATATTCTGGTGGTGTATTTTATACTACTGGAAAGCTTGATGAGTCTGCTTCGTAGGCGAGGTGGTCTCATCATCGTTCGACTTCAGAGCTGCTCGGAGGAGTCATCTTCATCAGACATGGCATTTCCTCTTGGGCAGACAACTAGCAGCAACTTTCATAGGCTCCCACGACCAGCGCTCTTAGTTTCTTAGGGTGCCATTTGACTGAGCGCTTCTCCTTTAAGTCCCCTGCCCTCTCCAAGAAGCAGATCAATTTTTGGACCCCGGAGTCAAGAGTTCCAAATTTTCTCCCCAAGGTGCGCAAGGTCAGTTCCTCTAGAGCCTGGTCCGACACCCTTCCACTTTTCCTATCTTCGCGGTCAGCTCCGACCTCCGACGACGGCCCCGTTGGTCTTTGTTCGAAGAAGACTTGACCACGATCACAATAGTTTTGGTCCTACATCAATCGGACCTTGGGAGTGCTCGTGGCACCCTCATCTTTCTACAATAGCACTCTGGGAAAAGTTAGAGTCAGAGCAGTTCAATCCTGTTCCAGACCCTGCCCCAGCCCCCGCCGACTTCAAAAAATTCCCCAAAAATTCAGACGTCCTCCTGGGCCAACCCGGGATGTTTTGGCACTGGTTTCAGCCTCATCTGAGCTTGACGGATCCCGTGGTGGTGCCATCATTAACTGTCTATTAGGCTATTTCATAAGCTGGTAGCATCGGCGGAGTTTGGCAATTTGGCTCCTAACTTAGCTCCCCCCACCCCGCCTGGCCGGCTTAAAGCCCCTCCCTGTGGGAGATAGTATTTTCATGTAATTCAACATTCCCCCACCCCTAGTCCTACCCCCTTGCACGAGGTGTAGTGTTTGTTAATTACTTTTTAGGTTGAAGCTTCTCCGACGCAACGTGCGGGTAAGCCCACGCTTCCTCACTCGCCCTCGTCTCCGACCGGGATCGGTGTCTTCACACCGATCAGGTGAGCCTCGGTTACCCCCCTTGCTTTTCTTTCCTTTGCTGGATTAGTATCGTCGCTAGTGCCGTCGGACGGTGAGTTGAGCGCCCGATCCCGAATTGCTAACATTTGTGTGACTACCGCGGGTGAGTTCTGAGGGAGTCATTACAACCCATGCCCTCGGAGTGCTGGCCGCCCATTAGTTTGGGCAACCCAGACTCTTAGGGGTTCAATCTCAAGCTAGCCAAACCCCGGAACAGCGAGGTCCCACCTCGGACCATCTCCACTATCGCCGGTTGGCCTATGGGCAATTGTGTGCGCTACGCGAGTGAGCTTGCTTGAGTGAGTCCGCCGACAAAGTTGCATGCTTGCGGGTTGTAGGTCCAAGGGCATCGGTCGAGTTGTTGTCACCCCCAAGGTGGTGTCACATCAAAAGGAGGACAAGTTAATTTCTAGGCTACACATGTATAGAAAATGACATCTAACTATCTGAACGGAATTTCTAGGAGTATGAAATTTTTACAGTGGGTTACTAACTCAGCCTTCTACCATTTTCTAATTTTTCAGATTTTTCTGAATTAAAGTGCCCTTTAAAAATTCTCTTTTTCTAAGCTTCTGGAAATTGAGATAGAACCACAGGTGCATCGACCTATACACATGTGCATCAACCTATCCAAGGACCTGCTCTGACCTATCCAGAGTCTACACTGCATGTGCATCGACCTTACCAGAGTCTGCAATGACCTGTCTTAACGGCTTCACTCATGTGCACTGACTTGTTCTACATGTGTACCGACCTTACTCTACATGTGCTCTGACCCATGTGCACCGACTTGTTCTTCATGAGCACCGACCTTACTCTACATGTGCTCTGACCTGTCTTAAGGACTTCACACATGTGCACTGACTCATTCTACATATGCTCCGACCTTACTCTACATGTGCTCTGACCTTTCTTAAGGACATCACATATGTGCACTGACTTGTTCTACATGTGCACCGACCTTACTCTACATGTGCTCTGACCTGTCTTACGGACTTCACATATGTGCACTGACTTGTTCTTCATGTGCACTGACCTTACTCAACATGTAGTCTGACCTATCTTAAGGACTTCACATATGTGCACTAACTTGTTCTACATGTGCACCGACCTTACTCTACATGTGCTCTGACCTATCTTAAGGACTTCACACATGTGCACTGACTTGTTCTTCATGTGCACCGGCCTTACTCCACATGTGGTCTGACCTGTCTTAAGGACTTCACACATGTGCACAGACTTGTTCTTCATGTGCACCGACCTTACTCTACATGTGCTCTAACATGTCTGAAGGACTTTACACATGTGCACTACCTTGTTCTACATATGCTCCGACCTTACTTTACATGTGCTCTGACCTGTCTTAAGCACTTCACATATGTGCACTGACTTGTTCTACATGTGCACCTTCCTTACTCTACATGTGCTCTGACATGTCTTAAGGACTTCACACATGTGCACTAACTTGTTCTTCATGTGCACCGACCTTACTCCACATGTGCTCTGACCTATCTTAAGGACATCACACATGTGCATTGACTTGTTCTTCATGTGTACCGGCCTAACTCTACATGTGCTCTGACCTATCTTCAGGACTTCACACATGTGCACTAACTTGTTCTACATGTGCTCCGACCTTACTCTACATGTGCTCTGACCTGTCTTAAGGACTTCACACATGTGCACTGACTTGTTCTACATGTGCTCCGACCTTACTCTGCATGTGCTCTGACCTGTCTTAAGGACTTCACATATGTGCACTGACTTGTTCTTCATGTGCACCGACCTTACTCTACATGTGCTCTGACCTGTCCTAAAGACTTCACACATGTGCACTGACTTGTTCTACATGTGCACCGACCTTACTCTACAGGTGCTCTTACCTGTGCATGGACTCAAACACATATGCTCAAACTTGTGCATGGACTCTAACACATATGCTCAGACTTGACTGGGGGTTCCAACACATATGCTCTGACCATGCTCTACATGTGCTCTGACTTGTGCATGGACTCTAACACATATGCTCAGACTTGTGCATGGACTCTAACACATATGCTCAGACTTGACAGGGGGTTCCAACACATATGCTCTGACCTTGCTCTACATGTGCTCTGACCTGTTCATGGACTCTAACACATATGCTCAGACATGTACACGGACTCTAACACATATGCTCTGACTTGATTGAGGATTCCAACACATATGCTCTGACCTTGCTCTACATGTGCTCTGACATGTGCATGGACTCTAACACATATGCTCGAACTTGTGCATGGACTATAACACATAAGCTGAGACTTGACTGGGGGTTCCAACACATATGCTCTGACCTTGCTCTACATGTGCTCTGACCTGTGCATGGACTCTAACACATATGCTCAGACTTGTGCATGGACTCTAACACATATGCTCAGACTAGACTGGGGGTTCCAACACATATGCTCTGACCTAATTGGGGGCTGCACCATATGTGCACCGACCCGACTGGGGGTCTACCCTACATGTGCTCTGACCAGACTGGGGACTGGATTGACCTTCCTAGGGACTAGACTGACCCTAGAGACTCAGAGGAACTCATGAAAGCCAGAGACTTGATGAAGACAAAAACCAAAACAAAACATATTGGTCGATCCCAGGTACCCTTAGACCCCCTTTAAATTATAGAAAAATACTTTGAAATCATTCTAATGCATTGTTGACCCCTAAATTTTGAGGTTTGGTGCCTACCTTTGAGGTGTTAATCCGACGATCCGGGGATGATATCCACACCCCAGATCCTCCTTAGCTTCTCCTTTTGATCCGGGGATGAGATCCACACCCCATATCCACCCAAGATTTCACCCGACATCCTAGGAGCTGCAGGTTCACTCTTCTACGCAGGGCCAAGGTCCCTCACCTCTCTTTCTTACAGAAGAGGAACTATAGATGGTAGGAATTTGCAAATATGTGTTGCTAAGGAGTACTGCCCATGAAACCTACCTCCTTATATAGATTTCTAGGCTTCCAAGAGCTTTTCCCACTTCCTACAAGGCTCAGTCCAGTCCCCAAGGTCGCTGGCTTGAAGAGGAGTTAATGCCAAGCACCCCTTCGGGTTTGAACCAGTGTGACCCTTCGACTACCTGGTCATAAATGCGAGTGGGAGCACTTTTTCGTTAGGATTTGAGTTGAGACATATGTAGATGAAATTCAGAGGACTTTTTGATCTAACTCTGGGTCATGGTTTCATCAAATTTCGTCACTCCTAGCCCGAGTTATGATTTTTGCAAGATTATCATTTATTCTCCTTCATTCCAGTTGCGACCTTTCAGTAGCCCGAGGTAATCTGGATATAAATCTAGCGTCCAGGCAGTATTTGGCCTTGACTTCAACCTAGAAGTTGTAGCTAACATTTCAATCGAAATTATGGCCTTGGTTTCAGGTCATTTCATTAACCATGGACGAAGTTATGAATTTTCCCTTAATTACATTAGAATTCACCTAACAGTCACACCTCTTCGTGACAGCTGGCAGCCAAAGTGCTCGGAACCTTGGTTTCTGATGTGAATTGGGATTCCTCCCCAATAGAAGAGTTTGGGTTAAGGGCCCAAGTTTTTGCATGTGCCAAGTTTCAGCCCATTTGGATTACCGTGGGCCGAGATATCCTTATTTCAACAGGTGGCAGTGTTTTCTACAACTGTTTCGACCCATTATCACCAACTCCCTCTTAACCACCATTATACCCATTGTTCAGAAGTTATACTCTTCATTAAAGTTATTTCTTACCCAATGGTCATTGCATGGGTTTTAGTTTCACCTTCTTCTGACATCCCTATATTAAGTTACGAATTTCCTAAGTATTCTTTAATAATCTGTCCTTATTTCTAGCTTAATGAGTTCACGGGCCCGAATTATTCTTATTTCGGCCTGTGCCAAATTTTGTGGTCATAGCATCCTCCCCCCCTTAAAATAAATTTCATCCTCGAAATTGACTTGAGAAATTTTTCCATAAAACCTTCACTAGCCAGATGCTTTTACTCCTCAATACATGTTCCCTTGGTCTCGCTGAGCTGCTCCACATAAGATAGATCCGCTCGAACCTCCCAGGGCTTGCACCCCATAACATGTGGGGTATCCGGGACATAATTCTTGGGCATAGAGACGTGGAAGACCGTATGCACATGCGACAAAGCAGGCGGAAGTGCAAGTTGATATGCCACCTTGCCATCCTTTTCTCGAAAGGCCCGATATATCTAGGACCAAGCTTGGTGTGGACTTGGGGCCTGTTCTTCGGTTGATTAGCAAAACTAGTGGATATAAATGTGCTTGTGGCCCTCCCTAGGAGTCAATCAAACCCTTGCATAAACATTATCCACAAGAAGTGTACCTTCAGCTATGGTAGGAGTATTGTTTGCCTCTTCTTGCATTTGTGCATGAACTCGCCCTATGTACTAAATCTTCTCTCGCCGTAGTACTGGCTTTTGCTGAGCCTTCGTAGGGTAGTTCCTCGCAAAATATCTAGCCTCTCCACATTCATAGCACTTGCCATTTATCTTCCGGTACTCCTGCCCTATATGGTTGCGCCCACAATGGACGCAGAATAGAACTCCCAGCCTGTTCCTTGGCATCGGTTCCTGGCGTGCTACCTTCCCCTTGTCCTGCTTCTCTCCTACCTACCTAGGCCTCTTGCCCATCGCCTTCTGCTCCTCGGTGAACCTATACTGTTGGGTCCCGTAGTGCAAGAACACGGATCTATAGGGGGGGTGAATAGATCCTACTACTATAAACTATGACCGATTAGAAACATAATATAGCATGAAAAGATTGAGGAATTTAATCTAAACAGATTTAAACTTAATTCACTCAATCTCACCGAGCTCACACAATTGCATAAACAGATAAGATAGTGAAGCACACAAACACAAAGATCAAACCACAAGACACGGGGATTTTTAACGTGGTTCGGGACCACGACGGACTCCCTACGTCCACCCCTCACCAAACCCGGTGAGGCTTCACTCGGGGATAAATCCCCAAACGGAGACGACGCTCCAAACACACACGGGAACATGCCCCAACACACACACAGATGGAGACGAAGTCTCCCACACGATCCGACGACCGGATCACAAACACACACACACGATCCGACGACCAGATCACAACACACACACACAAGCTGCAACAACCACATCACAATGACACAAACACGATCGCACGAAGGCGATCAAACACGGCCGTATACACAAATGGTCACACACACAAATATCTCTAATGTTCAGAAAATAAACACAAATATTCAAGCATGCTCAAACCCAAAATATAGATCATAGAACACATCACAAAGAACTGATAGAAGACATAGAAGTAATCCCCCTTTGTATTTCAAGGCCGGTTGATGATGTTGCTGGAGCCACGAGTTGGAGGGAAGCCGGATGAAGATGATTCTTACGTCCTCTTGATCCTCTCTTCGATCCGCACCTTTTCTTCCTCTTCCACGATCTCCAGATCTTCACGGAAGTAGATGATCTCCTCCTTGCAAGAGCTCCACCACGTTCTCCCCTTTTCTTCACCTATACGAATGAACAAATGAGCATTAGGGTGAATCACTTCTCAAATTCGGAGCAACACACTAATATATATAGGAGACAGACCAAATGACCCATATACCCCTTCTAAAATGAGTTTAAGACACCCTAACATGATTAGGAATCATTGGGGGGTTTTTTAGAAAGGTTTAGAAAGGTTTTTAATGAGTTTTAAGCACTTTCAGAAATCACGTTCCGGAAGGGGTCGACCCCTGGGTCGACCTTCGGGCAACCAGTGTCTGCCTGGGCCAAAAAATAGAAGCAGCCTATAGGGGTCGACCCCAAGGGTCGACCCATGCACTGGCTCGGCATGCAGCCCAGGGGGGGTCGACCCATGCACTGGCTGGGCATCCAGCCCAGGGGGGTCGACCCCAAGGGTCGACCCCTTCAGCAGAGGGTCAAAAAATGCGATTTTAGCCCCGATAAAATGCCAGACAAATTCCAAAAAATCAAGAATTAATTACCATGAATTCCATAAAGTATTAAGACCATCTAAACCACATTTCAACAAGAATTATGAGAAAACATTAAGCACATTGTAAAGGCTCAAACATCTCATTTTAAGGATGCATAAAACACTTCCAATGCAATGCAACCTCATGAAAGATGTTCATGAAAGCGACCCGGAAGTTAGCATAGAAATGGTTAGATGTTACCATCATCCACTTGACATGGGAGGGTTTAAAAATCATCCTTGAACCTGTAAAAATATGATAAACCAAGAAGTTAGATGATAATCAAAACTCATGAACCAAGCTTCAACTCTTTGAACTGGTTAACATAAAAATTCATCGTTAAACACATTCAAGCATGTAATTGACTTCTCAATTCAACCATCAAAAATATATTCACCATATGACAATATTTTGATATGATGAACATAAATCTCAAATACAAAGGCATGAAGGCTCAACCATTCAATCACTTTCTTGAATCAACCAAATCTTCAACATCAAAATGCTTCATCACACAAGTGTTAAAAAATATGCCAAATGCAAAGCATGCATAATATCATGGAACCACATTCATTCAAATAGCATTCTTGTTGATTAAGAGCTAACATTCATGAAGCATTATCCCAAGTGGAACATTGATATAAAATCACATTAATCAAGATTCAAGTAAATAGGCTAAGTATATTTCTAGTCCAAAAGCCTTGAGAGGAAAATACAAGGAAATACCCCAATCAAGACTTGAAACCTTACTTGATGAAATGTATGAATCATATAAAGATGAAATGCAATTCAATGAGAAAGGTAACTCCCTTTTTGAAGAAGAACTTCATTGATGCACTCTTTTGAGTTCCAAAACGTGAATCATGGACTTGGATCCTGCAAAGCAAAATATTCAAGGCATGAGATCCTTAAATACAAATCATTCATATAACTTCCAAACATGAACAGAGTTAACTCCCTTTAAGAAGAAGAGCTTCATTGATGGACTCCTTGAGATTCCAAGTATGAGCCATGAAGTTGTGTTCCTACAAACCAACATAATTATAATATTAGTTCCTTAAACACCGAGAGTTCACATGGCTTTCAAGAGTAAACATTGACTCCATCTTTCAACTCATCAAACCAAGATATAAAACATGTTGCTCAATGAAACACATACACACACAAACACAATCGTTTTAATATCATTGAAACGAAGCACGAACTATGGGATGCAACAATCTCCCCCTTTTTGATGATGACAAAATGATGTGTGTGATTTTGCAAACATGTGCAAACATTGAGCATAACCACTTCTCACATTCTCCCCAAGACAACAACATTCATACACCATTGAGCACACACCTTAAACATTCTCCCCCTTTTTGTCATCTACAAAAAGACAAGGGAGCATGTGACATAAAATGAACATGTGAGGCCAAAGGATAAGTTTTCAATTTAAATGTCAATTGATATTAAGTATGTGCTCAAATATATGATACCAAGTGTTGATCAAGATAGTGGCACAAACATAGGTAATTTTAATTCTCGAAGAGAGAGAGCCTCAAAGATAGCATTTGTTGATCATAATACCATTTGTTGGTGAACTCATTTTGGCATTTATGCAACATGAAGTGTTCAGAATATCCATTTCAAAATGAACTGTGCCAATTTTTGAAAGTATGGATTTGATCAAGATGATATCATGAATGACCTATATGCATGCTGAAAATGTCAAATATGCAAATAGGTAAATTAGCACTGAATATGCACTATGTGAATGCTAATCATGCAAGTTATGAAGCTATGCCCATGATGACTTCTATTCTTCAAATGTAAGATTTATGTTCAGAATTAGACTCAAGGGGAATGCATGAACATGCAAGCACACATGCACAATCGTCATGCACACAAATATTACATATAGTAACTCCCCCTAAATGAGGCACGGGTTAAGAAAAGAGCATGTGATTCAAATTCAAGAATGTAAGGCATGAAGCATAACTAAGAGATTTGTGCATACACAACTAGGAGTACTACATAAACCATGAGTGTAGGCAAATTCATAAAAGACATACATCACAAAAATGCCCATGTGAAATGTGAGGCAATGACTCATGAGCTTCAAAACATATGGATTTCCAGATTTTCTAAAGAACACTAGAAGGTAATCTCTTCTCTACACTTTCACTTTAGATTCTTAACTATCGGTAGCTTCGCACAACCCAATTTGTTTCTTTTAAAAGACTTCACCTTTCGACGTGAGATTCCTCATATGTCTCAATGGGGATTCCCGGCTACTTAGATTCGTCACACAAATAGATTTTTATTTCTCCTTTTGACACGAGTTTCCTCCTTTATTTCAGGGGAGATTCTCGGTTACTCGGATCCACATTCCACTTATTAAATTTTTATGGGGTAGGTAGCTTTTTCCTCACGATTACTCTTTAATATCCATGTAGAGATTCAAGTTCCCTTTAGAGTGTTGGAAAGAATTTCTTAAATCCTTATCAATGAAAGTCATTGAATTCATTATATGCAAGTGTGTGGGGGTAAATTTTTATTTTACATGTATAAAATGAATTCGACAAGACATAGCTATGACTCCCCCTAAATGTATGCACGGTCGGAATCAAATCATCCCCCTTAATATATGACATGTATCACATATGAATAAAATCACTGTATTGTTATTTATCAAGGAGGTGAGGTCTTAGAAAGATCAAGAAAAGTTTCATAGGTTAAATACTTACAAGCATGCAAGGATTCATGAAACATACATGCAAGCATTCACGAGTCATGATATGCGATTATCATGAAATATATGCATATGCTCAATATGCATGAATATACAATATGCATCTTTTTGTCATTTTATATGTATAGTATGTATATGCAAAAATGTCAATGCATTCTTTTTATGCAAGTTTTCAATTTTTGTAATGACGTGAGCATTTAAGAAAAGCATGAAGCAGGTGAATGCATGAGATGGATTTTCAATGAATTTGGCACTCAATCATGAGCAATTTATTTCAGATTTCATCATGAAAAGTCATATCCCTTAGAACCCAAATGTTCAACCATGATCATTCAAAGATAATATTTCATGAGACATAAGCTTCAGTTTGAACATGATACGCCCTGCATGTGTGAATATGCAAATAACCAAGTGTCCAATAGATTTCACACAAAATTTGGCAAATGAGCAAGATAAGTGTTTGAACATCTATTGAAAAGAGTAGATTTCTAAACATGTCAAACAACTTATCAATTTAGCAAATCAATCACACACGGTCAATGAGCTTTAAAATAAGCCATGGTCAACATTCAATACCAATTGTTGCATTTGATCAAGCAATTCCACAGTTCAAAAATTTTACCCTTTTGAAACAAGAAGGTTATTTAAATTCAATTTGAAAGCACATGCAAATCAAAGGCAAATTGATTTCATTCAAAACACAAGGTTCCTTATAAGCCAAATAATTCAATTTCTGAATTTTGGTACTAGGCGGAGAACATAGGTCCGAAGACCACCATCGCGCTTAGTGGAAGTATCCAATTGAACGTAGTCCAACCTTCTCTAACCACCATTTGATATACCAAATATTCATCCATTGAAGACATATGTGGCTTGTGAAGAATTTTCAGCATAACATGAGAACATATCAAAATCTCATTCCAAGACATCAAAGCCACCATGTTTGACAATGAAGGGGCAAAGTTGGAGTTTTACCATATGAGTGTGCCTTGTTCCATTTTACTGGAACCCCTTTCATTCTTTGTTTACCTCAAGGCACACCTTCATCACAACTGACTCATTTGTCAGATTTTGGGCACCCAAGCCTTCTTGGGTCCTTGGATATTAGAAGCATCTCTTCCAAAAGTTTTCTTTGACATTTTCATTGCCACCTTGTCATCACTTTCCATGATCCTGCAATTCTCAATAACATGTCCACGGTTTCCACAATAAAGGCATTGAGGAGAAGCAGTTTTACCAAGAGACTTCCTTTTAGGAGTAAAGGAATTTTCAAATTCATTCCATCTTCTATTTTCAAAAGGTTTAGATTTAATAAAATTAGACCTAGCATGCATTCATAGAAGCATGGAAGTTTTCTATTTTCAAAGACTAACACTCTTTCATAAGATGTCCGTACTTCCCACAATGAAAGCAACAAGGAGATGTGGGTCTACAGAATGACTTTCCATTGTTTGCATGAGTGTTTATGAACAAGTTTCTCTTATAGGATGAAGACCCTTGAGCATTGGAAGCATGTTCAGTTCTGAATTTTCTTTGAAAGTTCAACTTAACATTCATGACACGATAATCATCATTTTGTTTGACAAAGTAATCATTCATGACATGGCCAAGTTTGTGACAATAAAAGCATGAGACATTTTTCTTTTTCATGCAAGTTTGTCATCCTCTTTCATGACAACACAATCATTCATCACATGTCCAAACATGCCACAATAGAAGCATTCAACATTCAACTTTCATTTTTGAGATCTATTTGACATGAAATATTTTTATTGAGATTTTCTTTTTATCAAAACTATTTTCAGAGATTTTCACTTGAGCAACGGGAGGAGGTGTTTTGGAGGTGCTAGGAACGTCGGAGGCATGAACAAAAGAGGTTTTCATTTTTGATTCAAAAGATTTTTTGTTGACCGGGATGTAACCAAGACCCTCTTTTTAAAAGTTCACTTTAACACCTAGCAATGAGTCTAAGTTCTCCTTCCCTTTGACAAATCTAGACAAGTCATTTTTCAAATCATTTGTCTCTTTTTCACATGCAAGGATTTTCTCACTAAGCAAGTAGTTCACAGATTTCAAGTTTTCATTCTCTTTCATGATTTCCTTATTTTCATCATTCATGGCATAGAGTTTTTCAGTTAAGTTTTCAAGAACTTTCTCAGTTTCAACAAACTTTAAAATCTTAACAAGCAATTATTCATTCTCAGATTTCAACAAGGAATTTTCTTTTTCAAGCTTATCAAGGCATTTCAATCTTCCTTCTAGTAAGGAATTCTGAATTAACATGGCACCATTTTTCTTTTTAAGATCTTCATTTTCATTCATGATGCTTTTGCTATCAATTTCAGAATCAAGTAGCTTTTCAAACATTTTATCATCATCAGACAAAGAAGCTAGCTTGTTCTTAAGATATTCTTCATTTTTCTCAAGCTTGGAGATTTTAGACATGAGGAATGTATTTTGCTCACGCAGCTCATCACACTCATTTTCAATTTGAAAAGATGTGTTAAGTTTTCTAGCCATTTCAACATCTTCATTCAAACAAGAAATCTCTTCTGAAAATAATTCAACTTTTGATTCAAGAGATTCATTTTGTTCTTGCAGATGTTCAATTTTTGACTCCAAGATTTTACAGTTCTCACAGGAGGAATTAGCATGCCCATTCTCATTAATCTTCCTTTTGAAGGTTTTATTTTCAGATTTGAGTTTCTTGCATTTATCATACAGCGTAGCATATGCCATTTGCCATTCCTCAATATAGAGTTCTTCGGATTCAGAATGTACCTCATCATAATTGTCTTCATTGAGTTGTTCATCATTGTCGGCCATGAGATAATTTTGTCCTTCCATCTCTTGAGCTTTGATCAACTGATCCATAAGCTCCTTTGCCATTCTACAAGAAGAAACAAATGGAAACATATGAGTATCAATGGCACTTTTCAATAAACTTAAGACAATTACATTTTCATGGTTCTTCAATTTATCTTGACTAGACTACTTGGTCTCATCTAGAGGCAATATGTGAGGACCATCATAAATCAACTTCCAAAGATTAGGATTAATTGAATTGATCAGTCCACACATTTTACCTATCCATGAAGTAACATCAGAACCATTAAGAATAGGAAGGCAATTCATTGACATGTGCTCAACAGAAAAGTTCATGATTGTAGAATGCACTAGGATCACTCTGTAGATCGTGAGATCTAGGGACTGTAGAGCCTCGCTCTGATACCAATTGTTGGGTCCTGTAGTGCAAGAACACGGATCTAGAGGGGGGGTGAATAGATCCGACTACTATAAACTATGACCGATTAAAAATATAATCTAGCGCACCACGGAATTAACAAGATTGATAAGATTAAAGAATTTAATCTAAACATATTTAAACTTAATTCACTCAATCTCACCGAACTCACACGATTGCATAAACAGATAAGATAGTGAAGCACACAAACACAAAGATCAAACCACAAGACACGGGGATTTTTAAGGTGGTTCGGGACCACGACGGGCTCCCTACGTCCACCCCTTACCAAACCCGGTGAGGCTTCACTCGGGGATAAATCCCCAAACGGAGACGACACTCCAAACACACACGGGAACACGCCCCAACACACACATAGACGGAGACGAAGTCTCCCACACGATCCGACGATCGGATCACAAACACACACACGATCCGACGACCGGATCACAACACACACACACAAGCTACAACAACCACAGCACAATGACACAAACACGATCGCACGAAGGCGATCAAACACGACCGTATACACAAATGGTCACACACAGAAATATCTCTAATGTTCAGAAAATAAACACAAATATTCAAGCATGCTCAAACCCAAAATATAGATCATAGAACACATCACAAATAACTGATAGAAGACATAGAAGTAGTCCCCCTTTGTATTTCAAGGTCGGTTGATGATGTTCCTTGAGCCACGAGTTGGAGGGAAGCCGGATGAAGACGATTCTTACGTCCTCTTGATCCTCTCTTCGATCCGCACCTTTTCTTCTTCTTCCCTGATCTCCAGATCTTCACGGAAGTAGATGATCTCCTCCTTGCAAGAGCTCCACCACGTTCTCCCCTTTTCTTCACCTATACGAATGAACAAATGAGCATTAGGGTTAATCACTTCTCAAATTCGGAGCAACACACTAATATATATAGGAGACAGACCAAATGACCCATATACCCCTTCTAAAAAGTGTTTAAGACACCCTAACATGATTAGGAATCATTAGGGGTTTTTTAGAAAGGTTTTCAATGAGTTTTAAGCACTTTCGGAAATCATGTTCCGGAAGGGGTCTACCCCTGGGTCGACCCTCGGGCAACCAGTGTCTGCCGGGGCCAAAAAATAGAAGCAGCCTACAGGGGTCGACCCCATGGGTCGACCCATGCACTGGCTGGGCATCCAGCCCAGGGGGGGTCGACCCTAGGGGTCGACCCCTTCAGCAGAGGGTCAAAAAATGCGATTTTAGCCCCGATAAAATGCCGGACAAATTCTCAAAAATCAAGAATTAATTACCATGAATTCCACAAAGTATTAAGACCATCTAAACCACATTTCAACAAGAATTATGAGAAAACATTAAGCACATTGTAAAGGCTCAAACATCTCATTTTAAGGATGCATAAAACACTTCAAATGTAATGCAACCTCATGAAAGATGTTCATGAAAACGACCCGGAACTTAGCATAGAAATGGTTAGATGTTACCATCATCCACTTGACATGGGAGGGTTTAAAAATCATCCTTGAACCTGTAAAAATATGATAAACCAAGAAGTTAGATGATAATCAAAACTCATGAACCAAGCTTCAACTCTTTGAACTGGTTAACATAAAAATTCATCGTTAAACACATTCAAGCATGTAATTGACTTCTCAATTCAACCATCAAAAATATATTCACCATATGACAATATTTTGATATGATGAACATGAATCTCAAATACAAAGGCATGAAGGCTCAATCATTCAATCACTTTCTTGAATCAACCAAATCTTCAACATCAAAATGCTTCATCACACAAGTGTTAACAAATATGCCAAATGTAAAGCATGCATAATATCATGAAACCACATTCATTCAAATGGCATTCTTGTTGATTAAGAGCTAACATTCATGAAGCATTATCCCAAGAGGAACATTGATATAAAATCACATTCATCAAGATTCAAGTAAATAGGCTAAGTATATTTCTAGTCCAAAAGCCTTAAGAGGAAAATGCAAGGAAATACCCCAATCAAGACTTGAAACCTTACTTGATGAAATGTATGAATCATATAAAGATGAAATGTAATTGAATGAGAAAGGTAACTCCCTTTTTGAAGAAGAACTGCATTGATGCACTCCTTTGAGTTCCAAAACGTGAATCATGGACTTGGATCCTGCAAAGCAAAATATTCAAGGCATGAGATCCTTAAATACAAATCATTCATATAACTTCCAAACATGAACATAGTTAACTCCCTTTAAGAAGAAGAGCTTCATTGATGGACTCCTTAAGATTCCAAATATGAGCTATGAAGTTGTGTTCCTACAAACCAACATAAATATAACATTAGTTCCTTAAACACCGAGAGTTCACATGGCTTTCAAGAGTAAACATTGACTCCATCTTTCAACTCATCAAATCAAGATATAAAACATGTTGCTCAATGAAACACATACACACACAAGCACAATCATTTTGATATCATTGAAACCAAGCACGAACTATGGGATGCAACATATACATTAATATGTCCCTTTTTTTTAAGAATAAGAGTCGAGTGGAGTCAACCTCGGTTGGAGTCCGTAAGTAAATAAGCCAAAGTAAGGGTGACGACTCAGCTTGACTAACGATGACAAGTGGCCAAGTAAGAGTGACAAATGGTCGGCAAAGCTAAAAATGACTGAGTAATGGTGAGAGATGCATTGTAGCAATGAAGCCTTCATGTTTCTCATCGTTGCGTCGACGCCCAGGCCACTTATGTCAACGTGGTCTAGTGGAAGCAGCAACGATGGTCATCTGAAGACTAAGGGTTATAATTAGATACTTAGTGATGACAAATGGCTTACCATGCAGATAAATAGTCCTTCTAGACTGTAAAATGGCCAGTAAGGCTATGAAATGGACAGGGAGTACCGACATATGGTCGAACATGTAAGTAGCACGTGAGGTGAGTTCATGCCTTTGATGCCAATCACTGGGCACAAGATCCAAAGGGTGTTTGGGTTCTTCTCATGGCATAAGATTGTTCTCTACTATTTAGCCAGACAAATAGAAAAATAGTAGGGTTAAATCACTTTATTCAAAAAGCTTTTATGGAGGTCCTGTTCTATACATGGGTTCAACACCAACTCTACCCCTTTATATGGGTTCTAAACCCACTCTAGCCCTTTTCATTCTAGCCTATTTCTTCTTCTACTACTTGGACAATCGGAATGGTTGTAACCATGGTTTGTCTCTCGTGCTCTGATACCACTTTGTAATGCCCTGAGATCCGATTCCTAATTTATGGGCATATTTTTTTTCTTTTTCCATCGGACCTCAAAGTAATACATAGTACGTATCGCGAAAGCATAAATATATATTGACATGCATTCATTCGCATGCGAGAGAGAAACCACAATTACAGGAAATGTAAATAGCATTTCAACCATTCATAATTTCCAAAGGAGAGAGTACATGTCCATTGTTCCAGAATAAACATGAGTCCTCATAGGCTCACCACCCTATAACCATACATATAGAAGAGACTTTTATCCACGGCATACCCAGACGAACTATAATCTAGCACTACTCCTCAGTTGCAGCCTCCACCTCAACCTCCTTCTTTATGTCTCCTGAATATGTCACAAATGGTGAGTGTGATGCTCAGTAGGCAGCCTAAACAAATCGGGGTTAACTCGCATCTATATAACCAAATTATATACATAGTTCAGATGTTAATAATAGCATAATCCATTCATTATCATCTACTAAAAATAACTCATATGAGGAAAATACATATTCTTTAACTAACATATAAGGTACCCATGCTTGCGCTAAAACCATGGTGAATGAGCAATTACACATTATCACATTTTTGTTATTCATGGAAACAAACAGCTTCCGTAAACACAGGAGGCCACACACAAATGAATCGAAAGAGTACTACGTAGACACGAGAGTGAACTCCCACCTACACTTCTGTGGCCCATAGCATTCTGTGGCGTTACGTATCATCGTCCCACAGAACAATCGGCCCGAGTCATCGGATTTCACCTAGATTCCTGAGGCCCACAACGTCCTGTGGCGTTACGTATCGCAATCCCAAAGAACAATAGGCTGAATCATAGGAATTTTTACCGCGGCGTTACGTATCACCGTCCCATGGGATCTTTTACTTCCACGGCATTACGTATCACTGTCCCGCAGAAGACCGCCCCACAAAGGGACCGAAGTCCTATCTCACAGAATACTGTTGTTTTCCATTCATAACATTCACATCGTATTCGCATTCACATTCATACTCATTTTACAAATACTAGTATGATACTTTATCATAACAAGCAAGCTTCAAAATGGTTTAAGTGGACAAATCACAATCATAAGCTTACTAGTTGCATGATCAGGTTATTGAATAAAGGAGGACAAGTTAATTTCTAGGCTACACTTGCATAGAAAATGACATCTAACTATCTGTACGGAATTTTTGGGAGTATGAAATTTTATAGTGGGTTACTAACTTAGCCTTCTACCATTTTCTAAGTTTTCAGATTTTTATGAATTAAAGTGCCCTTTCAAAATTCTCTTTTCTAAGCTTCTGGAAATTGGGACAGAACCACAGGTGCATCGACCTATAGACATGTGCATCGACCTATCCAAGGACCTACTCTGACCTGTCCAGAGTCAACACTGCATGTGCATCGACCTTACCAGGGTCTGCACTGACCTGTATTACAAGTGCACGGACCTATATTAAGGACTTCACTCATGTGCACTGACTTGTTCTACATGTGTACCGACCTTACTCTACAAGTGCTCTGACCTGTCTTAAGGACTTCACACATGGGCACTGACTTGTTCTTCATGTGCACCGACCTTACTCTACATGTGCTCCAACCTGTCTTAAGGACTTCACACATGTGAACTGACTTGTTCTACATGTGCTCCGACCTTACTCTACAAGTGCTCTGACCTGTATTAAGGACTTCACATATGTGCACTGACTTGTTCTACATGTGCACCGACCTTACTTTACATGTGCTCTGACCTGTCTTAAGTACTTCATACATGTGCACTGACTTGTTCTTCATGTGCACCGACCTTACTCCACATGTGCCCTGACCTGTCCTAAGGACTTCACACATGTGCACTGAGTTGTTCTTCATTTGCACCGACCATACTATACATGTGCTCTGACCTATCTTAAGGACTTCACACATGTGCACTGACTTGTTCTACATGTGCTTCGACCTTACTCTACATGTGCTCTGACCTATCTTAAGGACTTTTTAAACTAAAGTTGATACTTGCAAGGGGGGAGATGGGAGAGGGGGTTCATCTCTTCATTGCGGAAGAAGATGAAAACACTATCCCGGCCACCAGGCAAGCCTTTTCACATATGTGCACTGACTTGTTCTTAAGACCACTTGTATCTTAAGGACTTCACATATGTTCACTGACTTGTTCTACATGTGCACCGACCTTACTCTACACGTGCTCTGACATGTCTTAAGGACTTCACACATGTGCATTGACTTGTTCTTCATGTGCATTGACCTTACTCCATATGTGCTCTGACCTATCTTAAGGACTTCACACATGTGCACTGACTTGTTCTTCATGTGCACTGACCTTAGTCTACATGTGCTCTGACCTGTCTTAAGGACTTCACACATGTACACTGACTTATTCTACATGTGCCCCAACCATACTCTACATGTGCTCTGACCTATCTTAAGGACTTCACATATGTGCACTGACTTGTTCTTCATGTGCATCGACCTTACTTTAAATGTGCTCTGACCTATCTTAAGGACTTCACACATGTGCACTAACTTGTTCTACATGTGCACTGACCTTACTCTACATGTGCTCTGACCTGTGCATGGACTCTAACACATATGCTCAGACTTGTGCTTGGACTCTAACACTTATGCTCAGACTTGACTGGGGGTTCTAACACATATGCTCTGACCTTGCTCTATAGGTGCTCTGACCTGTGCATGGACTCTAACGCATATGCTCAGACTTGTGCGTGGACTCTAACACATATGCTCAGACTTGACTAGGGGTTCCAACACATATGCTCTAACCTTGCTCTACATGTGCTCTGACCTGTGCATGGACTCTAACACATATGCTCAGACTTGACTAGGGGTTCCAACACATATGCTCTGACCTTGCTCTACCTGTGCTCTGACCTGTGCATGGACTCTAACACATATGCTTAGACTTGTGTATGGACTCTAACACATATGCTCAAACTTGACTGGGGGTTCCAACACATATGCTCCGACCTTGCTCTACATGTGCTCCGACCTGTGCATGGACTCTAACACATGTGCTCAGACTTGTGCATGGACTCTAACACATATGCACAGACTTGACTGGGGGGGTTCCAACACATATGCTCTAACCTTACTCTACATGTGCTCTGACCTGTGCATGGACTCCAACACATATGCTCAGACTTGACTTGGGGTTCCAACACATATGCTCTGACCTTGCTCTACCTGTGCTCTGACCTGTGCATGGACTCTAACACATATGCTTAGACTTGTGTATGGACTCTAACACATATGCTCAAACTTGACTAGGGGTTCCAACACATATGCTCCGACCTTGCTCTACATGTGCTCTGACCTGTGCATGGACTCTAACACATGTGCTTAGACTTGTGCATGGACTCTAACACATATGCGCAGACTTGACTGGGGGTTCCAACACATATGCTCTGACCTTGCTCTACATGTGCTCTGACCTGTGCATGGACTCTAACACATATGCTCAGACTTGTGCATGGACTCTAACACATGCTCGGACTTGACTAGGGGTTCCAACACATATGCTCTGACCTGTATGGGGGCTGCACCATATGTGCACCGACCCGACTAGTGGTCTACCCTACATGTGCTCCAACCTGATTGGAGACTGCACTGACCTTCCCAGGGACTGTATTGACCCTAGAGACTCAGAGGAACTCATGAAAGCTGGAGACTTGATGAAGACGTGATGGGGGCATCTCTCACCCTTCACATTTCTCTACAGCTCGCCAGCATGGCTCCAATGTGTCTGTTACATTTTTATGAGTTGAGTCATGTAATTTTCATATTTTCTTTGAGTCATACTTATGTAATTTTCCTTTTATTTGAGTCCAATGCCTTGGTTAGGTAGTCATTTACCTAAGTATGAGTGTCATTAGGTTGATTAGTTGGTTAATGGGCCCATTTCAGTGGGCTTGGCCCAGGGGCGCCCCCTTCCCCCTTGGTTATTTATCATTGGTCCAAAATGTAGGGACTTACTGTAAAATGTGGGTTACCTATAAATAGGACCCCATTTCCCCCATTTGAAGTGAATGAAGATCTACTATTTGAGTCCAGAAAAAATTAAATTTCTTTGGTGAGAAGCCATTAGAGAGGTGTGAGAAGCTCCCCTCCCCTACCCCCCACTCTCTCTCTCCTACCTACGCCACTTTCTCTCTCCTCCCCACTGTCCATCTCATCCTCCACCTCAGCCCCAGTTGGCCACCTCATCCACTCCTCACTTGCCACCTCATCCCACCTCTTCATCTCCCTAGAAGCAATAACTATCCCATTTAATCCCACCCATTATCCCAAGCACCCCTTAGCATTCCCCATACACCTCCTCCATCTCCCAAGGTAGAACACCTCTTCTCAGAAAACCCTTCACCTTTCCAAGGCACCTCTTCCCATCTCCAAGGCCACCATTGATCACCCTCATTAAGGGAAATTCAAATTCACATTCCCTCCTCCCACTTGTGCCTCCTCACCTACCCCCTCTCCCTCCAATCCCAAAATTCGCAGCTCCCTATCCCTCCACCTGCTAGATTCCCTTCCATCCCCCATTCTTCCCCTCTCACACCTTAGTTCGACCCCCCCATTGACCCCTATCAGTCAGAGGACGCCCCAACCACTTCCCACTCCATTTCCCCCTCCCCATCACCCCACTATCATCCCCTTCCACCACCATACCCTGTCCAGGTCGCAGGCAGCAGACTTACTGCTAGTTGCAGAGGCGGACACGTCTTCAGTGAGCATCTTCTGGAGGAGTATCCTATATTTCTGGAAAGATCTTCTGTAATACCCCGATTATTTATTAAGTTTTATTGAGCTTTTATTAATTAAAAATTGAATTAAAATGAATTAATGTTTGAATTTTGAAATATTAATATTTAATTCATTAGAAAATAGAACCTATAAAATTCGAATACCTTAGAAAAATCTGTAAAAATAGTAATTGGGTAAAAGATCATTTTTATAGCAATTTTGTCTTCTGGACTTGACCCAAATTAATTGCGTAACCTTGTTTAATTAGAGGATTAATCCTGAATTTGACTTCCACCTACCCTTTACCTAATCATAACTTAAAACGTGAAATTCGACCTTATTACTCAACCAAATGATCTGAAATCAAGGGCAAATGGAAGGCCACGAGGTAAGGAACATTTACCCTCAATCAATTTGAGGTAAACCTAGCCCTAAAATGTGCTGTCGATAAAGATTTGGTCGAGTCAAGGATTCCGGCGCCGTTTCTAAACACGAAACTTGTAACGCCCAATACTCCCAACTCCGAAGGCTTCAGAAGCCCCATGACCTATAGAAATGTAGCTCTTCGACTCTAGTTTCATTTGGTAGCTGGGTCAGCCGACGAGGAGTCTAGATCTGGGAGCATTCATCATTTTGGTGGAGGGTGTTGGTAGTTCGTCGTTCTTCATCTCCAGCCCTTTAATCCGTCGATTAAGGTAGGTACCCTTAACCAATTGAGACTTGTAAATATAGTATCTTGATCAGCTCGTCGAGATCTATCCAATGGGACTAAAAGCCCCAAATTTCATTAGGTATCCGTGGAGATATCGAGCTTTTTGTGAGCTGCTATCAAGCTTGTTCTTCATTCTAGGGTTTCGAATTCTTTCTCCGATTTGAGGTAGGATCTAACAACCAAACTCTAATTAACTTACATGATGTAATCAGCATGTTGTTAGCTTTCATTTGACGAAGAAACCCCTAATTTGTATTGAGCATGTTAAGAGTATTTTGCATCGAAGTAAGAGCATGTCTAGAACATGATTCATATAGTGTTCCTTTAAGTCAGATCTTGATTTCGGGCTAATTTTGAGTCATGTAACCTGATCTTCATGTAGCATATCATACATGGTTGGATTCATAATCGAGTTAGCTTTCTTTTGACGCAAGAAGCCCCAAAATTCATTGCTTATGTTGAGAGAATTGCATGATTTAGTAGAAGTAGGTCAGGAACTAGGGTTTTCATGTATTTATCATGTATAAGTTGAGATTTAATTGATTTCTGTGAAAATTCACGTTTCTAAACTCATGTATCATGACCCTAGAATGTCTATTAGGATTTCTAGATCATGTGGTTTTGATTTCAACTCAATTGGACCTCATTTGGATGAGATCATGTGTTTTCCGGAGGCAACTCACGTTGCTGCTCTTGCAGGGGTCGACCCCTGGGGTCGACCCATTTGCTGGGCAGCCCAGCAGGCCCGAGGGTTGACCCCAGGGGTCGACCCATCCACTCCCTGCAAGGGGGGCGACCCCAGGGGTCGACCCATGCGCAGGAATGAAGGGGTCGACCCCAGGGGTCGACCCATCCTTCAGAATTTGCTGGGGTCGACCCATTCAGCTGCCAGACCCCATTTTTACAGGGGTCGACCCCAGGGGTCGACCCATGTACCAGAAGCCCGGTTTTCATCATTTTGCGACCTGTGGATCGATCCGGATCACTAGGGGATCGACCCATTGAACTTAGACCAATTGAAAACTATACTTTTGAAGAACCATATTAATTGCAATGTATACATTGGTTAAATAGAAACCCACATAATTAGTGGTTAATGGTGTAATTAAATCTCTGTTAATGCATTCTTTTTCCTTCCTGTACAAGCTTATTCCTTTACCTTATCATCTTGAATCAACTTTTGGCAATTGTCTTAATGCAAATGATAATGGATAATCTTTGACATATTAACTTGATAATTAGGATTAATATGTTGATTAGCTTGTTGGATAGCTGCTGTACTACAGTAGCGCAGCATGATTAACTCTTATTGTGACTTGGTTTTCAATCTTCTTGATGATTGTGCTTACCCTGAAATTCTGAAATGAATCTCCTTCCTACTTGAAATTGTTATTGCTACATGGTTCAAACCTTGGAATTCTGGCCATAAATTGTGGAAGTCTAGATTCGTGGGATCTTTGATCCAAAGAAATCAATGCCTGGCAAACAATTAAGGGCTCGGTCTAGTCCTGGGAGGAGCGCCCGAACGCTACGTGTACCCCCGGGGAGGTGATTGACTAGGTGTGGCATTTGGCACCAGTACTATGACATGGGTTAAATCTAGGACTGGCCACTACTCTCTACTACTCTCTACTACTTTTCACTTTCCACTCTTCACTGTTCTATACTCTACTTGTTGTTACTTACTTGATGTTACTTGGACGTGGAAATGAAACTACACACGTGCTTGACATGACTTGAATTATCTTGATATGGCCAACTCTTTATCGTTATCTCTTGTAGTAAATTCTTGTCTTTGTTATTCCTCTTAAGTATTACCATTCTGTTCCTTTATATTTTGTGACCTTGCGAGATCTTTCAATTTTGTTTCATTATACCATTATTACTCTTTTATTGCATTATCCTTTGTAGCATGATATTTTAAAAATATAATTAAACTGCTAATCACTTATACCTATCTGTTATTTCCTACTGAGCGTTAGCTCATAGTTGTTGTTTCCCCCCTTTCCAGGCTTTTCAGGTGACGCGCTTACCAATGGGGAAGGGCAGGAGTGATGTTTTGAGTGTATCAGTTAGTTGTGTTTAGAGTGTGTTGTGCTTCAGTTTTGTTATTGTGGTTTAGAGTTGTTATCCCTGTTGTATTGAGTTGATTTGAGGATTATGTACCAGTTATGTTTTGTTTAATGGTCAATAAGTTATTTCCATTTCTTAGCATTTGTATATATTTAGATTAGTTCTCTCTCTTTCCAGCTCATTTCTAACTGTACGTCCCGATATTCCACGTCGGGGCGTGACAGTTTAGTTGGTATCAGAGCCCTAAGTTTCATATTCCTAGGTTCCCTAAGTTTAGATTTTCTTGCATTGCATCCCAATAATCGGTATATCAAAAGGTGTTGTTCGAACGTTAGGCTACGCCTATCGGGAAGGTCGCATACTTGCGCGAGTGGTCTTCGGACCGATTAGCTCCGCCAGGTACCGAGTTTTTGGTCGTGTTTAGGTGCATTAGACCTCTAACCTTGTTAAAGTCTAGAACCTGACCTGGTGAGATTGGGTAGAAACTTGGGTTAAGTTCGTTCCTTAATCGTGTTATTATCTTTTTTTTTTGGACCTAAGTAATCTATTTCTCGTGTAGATGGCAGCCGATCGTGCTGAATGGAGGAACCTGCAGCGCACGGTTCAAGGCCTAACTCAGGCGTTACATCAGGTAGCTCAAGCTGGAGCAGCAGGTCATGGCACCGGTGACTTATACCGAAACTTTTGAGGAATGAACCCGCCAAGATTTGCTGGTTCGACTAACCCCGATGAGGCCGAGCATTGGCTCCACGAAATGGGGAGAATTTTTGAAGTCATGCAATGCACCGACCAAGAGCGTGTCCTTCTTTCTACCTTCCAATTGGAGCGGGACGCGCATACTTGGTGGGATTCCGTCAAGGCAACTCTAGGCGATCAACAAGTCACATGGGAAGAGTTCGAGGAATTCTTCAACGACAAATATTTTTCCGATCGTGTACAAGAGAAGAAGGCGGCGGAGTTCGCGGCTCTAAAGCAGCGAAGCTTATCGATGGCCGAATATGAAGCACAGTTCTCTCGGCTTTCACGCTATGCTACTCACCTTATCTCCACAGAAAAGATGAAAGCTAAGCGATTTCTCAACGGGTTGAAGCTTCACTACATCAATCAACTGGCGCCGATGGAGATCTCTACTTATTCTGAGATAGTGAGAAAGGCACAAGTTCTAGAAGATACATTAGAAATGACAGAGAGGATCCGTGGGCAAGGCATGAAGAAGGAACAACCAACTCCTAGACCCGGATTTGGCACTAGCAAAAAGAGGCCCATGAGTGGGTCTAGTTCGTGGATCGGATCGGGAATGTGGAAAGGTAAGATGCCAAGAAATGAAGAGAAGAAACCCGGCCCTATTGTTCCATTCAAGGGCAAGTGCAAGTATTGTGATCGTCCAGGTCACAAGATGGAAGAATTCTGGCGCAAGCTAGGTGCGTGTTTACGATGTGGGAGTAGGGAACACCGTATCCCTGACTGCCCTCTTCTATTGGAACAAGCTACACCGGTAAAACCTCAAGTTATCAAGAAGCCGCAAGGAAGGCTCCAAGCTTTACATGCGGATGAAACTGGGATTTCTTATGATGGCGGACTCGTCGAAGGTACCCTTACTATAATCGACAAGCCCGCATTTGTTCTCTTTGATACTGGTGCAACGCATTCTTTTATTTCTCGGAAATTTGCGAAGTCATTATCTGTCGAACCTATTATGATGAATTCTCCATTGGTTATATCAACTCCTATTGGTTCTGGAGCGGCTATTCAATATTACTATCCTTCTAGTAAAGTTATTATTGATGAACGGAACTTTCCAGCCGACTTAGTTTGCATGGATATGAGGGATTATGATGTAATCCTTGGAGCAGATTGGTTGGCCAAGTATGAGGCCAGTGTTCGCTGCAGTTCTAGCTCAGTGACTTTTACTGGACATTCTGGTTTATCTTTTACGGGGATCAAGCGCCGTAACCCCGTATCGCTCATCTCTTCTCTTCGAGCCGACAAGCTGATGAGGCGAGGTTGCAAGGCTTTTCTAGCCTTTGTCTATGCTACACCGGAACAGCGAGTTGAGATAGAGGACACTCCTATTGTCCGAGAATTCTCCGAAGTCTTTCCGGAGGAACTACCAGGACTTCTGCTTGAGCGGGAAGTTATCTTCTCCATTGATATTGTTCCTGGCGCGTCCCCTATTTCTAGAGCTCCTTACCGTATGTCCCCTACGGAGCTAAGGGAATTAAAGCAACAGCTGATGGAATTGCTCGAGAAGGGCTTTATTCGTCCGAGTACTTCACCTTGGGGAGCTCCTGTATTATTCGTCAGGAAAAAGGATGGTTCGATGAGATTATGCATCGATTATCGGCAACTGAACCAGCTAACTATCAAGAATAAATACCCATTGCCGAGGATTGACGAATTATTCGACCAGATAGCGGGAGCACATTATTTCTCTAAGATCGATCTTCGATCTTGATATCATCAGCTGAGGATTAAGGAAGATGATATTTATAAAACGGCTTTCCGCAGCAGGTATGGTCATTTTGAGTTTGTCGTTATGCCTTTTGGTCTAACGAATGCACCAGCAGCTTTCATGCAGTTAATGAATAATGCATTCCGGCCTTATCTTGATCAATGGGTCGTGGTATTCATTGACAACATACTAATTTATTCCAAGACTAAAGAAGAGCATGCCGAACATTTGAGAACGGCATTGCAGATATTGAAAGATCATCAACTATATGCCAAATTCAGTAAATGTGATTTCTGGCTGCAAGAAGTGTCCTTCTTAGGACATATCATCACCAAAGAAGGTATTTCAGTTGATCCTTCAAAAGTGGAGGCAGTAAGGAACTGGGATCAGCCTACTACAGTGACCGAAGTGAGAAGCTTCCTAGGCCTGGCAGGCTATTATCGGAGATTTATTCAAGACTTCTCCAAGATTACGGTACCTCTCACTCGATTGACCCGCAAAGACAACAAGTTTGAATGGTCCGAGGAATGTCAGCAGAGTTTCCAAACATTGAAGGATTGCCTCACTACTGCACCCGTATTGGCTTTACCTTCTGGCGACGGTGGTTTCGTGGTCTATACCGATGCTTCTGGTATTGGCTTAGGCTGTGTACTCATGCAGCATGGTAAGGTGATTGCTTATTCTTCTAGGCAGCTGAAGAAGCACGAAGAGAACTACCCCGTTCATGACTTGGAACTTGCAGCAGTTGTTTTCGCCTTAAAAATTTGGAGGCATTAATTTTATGGAGAAACATTCACAGTATTTTCAGATCATAAGAGTTTGAAGTATTTATTTTCTCATAAAGAACTTAACATGAGGCAGAGAGGATGGTTGGAGTACTTGAAGGACTTCGACTTCTCGATTGAATATCATCCCGGTAAAGGCAATGTGGTGGCAGATGCATTAAGCCGGAAGCCTGTGGCTAAATTATCAAGTCTCATGTTACAAGAGTGGAGGCTATTAGAACAGTTAGCTAGCCTGGATCTAAATGTTGATAATGATCGGGTTATAATTGCACAGATTCGACTTAAGCCCGAATTATGGATGGAGATCAAATCCTTGCAAGATAATGATCCCGAGCTGGTTGAGATCAAGGGAAGTTTGAGCAGCAGACCCGACTTCATGGTAGCTGACGATGGAAGATTGTTATTCCAGGGTAGAACTTGTGTACCTGATGAAGCTGAGTTAAAGAACAAGATTCTGGAGGAAGCACATAGATCCAAATACACTATTCATCCTGGAGGCACTAAAATGTTCAAGGATTTGAAAAGGTCATTTTGGTGGCCAAATATGAAAAGGGAAATTACAGATTTCGTGAGTAGATGTCTGGTTTGTCAACAAGTTAAGGCTGAATATTTCAGACCGGCAGGAAAGTTGAAACCGCTCGACATACCCCAGTGGAAGTGGGAAAGCATTGGCATGGATTTCATTATGGGTCTACCTAAGACTCGTGGTGGATTTGATGCGATATGGGTGATCGTCGATCGCTTGACAAAATTGGCTCATTTCTTACCCATTAAGTCCAAGTGGACAGTTGATGTATTGGCTGCTTTATATTTGAAGGAAGTGGTAAGGCTCCATGGTATACCTATCAGTATTGTGTCTGATAGAGACCCGAGATTTACTTCACCTTTCTGGAAGGGACTGCAAGAGTCTCTTGGTACTCGTCTGAATTTCAATACTGCTTTTCATCCACAGACAGATGGACAGACTGAAAGAACCAACCAGATAGTGGAAGATATGCTGCGAGCTTGCATGATTGATTTCGGAGGCAGTTGGAGTAATCACTTGGCATTGATTGAATTCGCCTACAACAACAGTTACCAATCCAGCATACAAATGGCTCCATTTGAAGCTTTGTATGGAAGAAGCTGTCGTTCCCCGTTGTGTTGGGACGAGGTGGGTGAGAAGCAATGGCTTGGACCAGATCTTGTTTCAGAATCATCACAGAACATCCGTATTATCCGAGACCGGTTACAAGTGGCTCAGTCAAGACAGAAGAGTTATGCCGACACAAGGAGAAGAGCATTAGAATTTCAAGTTGGCGAGCATGTGTTTCTGAAAGTCTCTCCTTCGAGAGGGATTCGAAGATTTGGCATTCATGGCAAGCTGAGTCCGAGGTATAATGGTCCATTCGAGATCCTAGATAGAGTGGGAGAAGTTACTTACAGACTGGCATTACCGCCTCAGTTATCTGGCGTACACAATGTTTTCCATGTGTCTATGTTACGGAAATATGTGTACGATCCCACTCACATCATTCAACATGTGGATTTTGAGTTAAAGAAAGATTTGACTTATAAAGAAAGACCTATCAAGATTCTAGACCGGAAACAGCAGCAACTCCGGAATCGGTCTATACCGATGGTCAAGATTCAGTGGAGTCGGCGTGGAACCGAAGAAGCTACTTGGGAATCGGAAGATACTATGCGGAAGCGGTATCCTGACCTATTCTAGGTGATCTATCTTTTCCCTACTTTCCGTATATAGTGCAGTGAATTTGGAGGACCAAATTCTTTAAGTAGGGGAGGGTGTAATACCCCGATTATTTATTAAGTTTTATTGAGCTTTTATTAATTAAAAATTGAATTAAAATTAATTAATGTTTGAATTTTGAAATATTAATATTTAATTCATTAGAAAATAGAACCTATAAAGTTCGACTACCTTAGAAAAATCTGTAAAATTAGTAATTGGGTAAAAGATCATTTTTATAGCAATTTTGTCTTCTGGACTTGACCCAAATTAATTGCGTAACCTTGTTTAATTAGAGGATTAATCCAGAATTTGACTTCCACCTACCCTTTACCTAATCGTAACTTAAAACGTAAAATTCGACCTTATTACTCAACCAAATGATCTGAAATCAAGGGCAAATGGAAGGTCACGAGGTAAGGAACATTTACCCTCAATCAATTTGAGGTAAACCTAGCCCTAAAACGTGCTGCCGACATAGATTTGGTCAAGTCAAGGATTCTGGCGCCGTTTCTAAACACGAAACTTGTAGCGCCCAACACTCCCAACTCCGAAGGCTCCAGAAGCCCCATGACCTATAGAAATGTAGCTCTTCGACTCTAGTTTCATTTGGTAGCTGGGTCAGCCGACGAGGAGTCCAGATCTGGGAGCATTCGTCGTTTTGGTGGAGGGTGTTGGTAGTTCGTCGTTCTTCATCTCCAGCCCTTTAATCCGTTGATTAAGGTAGGTATGCTTAACCAATTGAGACTTGTAAATATAGTATCTTGATCAGCTCGTCGAGATCTATCCAATGGGCCTGAAAGCCCCAAATTTCATTAGGTATCCGTGGAGATATCGAGCTTTTCGTGAGCTGCTGTCAAGCTTGTTCTTCATTCTAGGGTTTCGAATTCTTTCTCCGATTTGAGGTAGGATCTAACAACCAAACTCTAATTAACTTACATGATGTAATCAGCATGTTGTTAGCTTTCATTTGACGAAGAAACCCCTAATTTGTATTGAGCATGTTGAGAGTATTTTGTATCGAAGTAAGAGCATGTCTAGAACATGATTCATATAGTGTTCCTTTAAGTCAGATCTTGATTTCGGACTAATTTTGAGTCATGTAACCTGATCTTCATGTAGCATATCATACATGGTTGGATTCATAATCGAGTTAGCTTTTTTTTGACGCAAGAAGCCCCAAATATCATTGCTTATGTTGAGAGAATTGCATTATTTAGTAGAAGTAGGTCAGGAACTAGGGTTTTCATGTATTTATCATGTATAAGTTGAGATTTAATTGATTTCTGTGAAAATTCACGTTTCTAAACTCATGTATCATGACCCTAGAATGTCTATTAGGATTCCTAGATCATGTGGTTTTGATTTCAACTCAATTGGACCTCATTTGGATGAGTTCATGTGTTTTCCGGAGGCAACTCACGTTGCTGCTCTTGCAGGGGTCGACCCCTGGGGTCGACCCATTTTCTGGGTAGCCCAGCAGGCCCGAGGGTCGACCCCAGGGGTCGACCCATCCACTCCCTGCAAGGGGGTCGACCCCAGGGGTCGACCCATGCGCAGGAATGAAGGGGTCGACCCCAGGGGTCGACCCATCCTTCAGAATTTGCTGGGGTCGACCCATTCAGCTGCCAGACCCCATTTTTACAGGGGTCGACCCCAGGGGTCTACCCATGTACCAGAAGCCCAGTTTTCATCGTTTTGCGACCCGTGGATCGATCCGGATCACTAGGGGATCGACCCATTGAACTTAGACCAATTAAAAACTATACTTTTGAAGAACCATCTTAATTGCAATGTATACATTGGTTAAATAGAAACCCACATAATTAGTGGTTAATGGTGCAATTAAATCTCTGTTAATGCATTCTTTTTCCTTCCTATACAAGCTTGTTCCTTTACCTTATCATCTTGAATCAGCTTTTGGCAATTGTCTTAATGCAAATGATAATGGATAATCTTTGACATATTAACTTGATAATTAGGATTAATATGTTGATTAGCTTGTTGGATAGCTGCTGTACTACAGTAGCGCAGCATGATTAACTCTTTTTATGACTTGGTTTTCAATCTTCTTGATGATTGTGCTTACCTTGAAATTCTGAAATGAATCTCCTTCCTACTTGAAATTGTTATTGCTACATGGTTCAAACCTTGGAATTCTGGCCATAAATTGTGGAAGTCTAGATTCATGGGATCTTTGATCCAAAGAAATCAATGCCTGGCAAACAATTAAGGGCTCGGTCTAGTCCTGGGAGGAGCGCCCGAACGCTACGTGTACCCCCGGGGAGGTGATTGACTAGGTGTGGCATTTGGCACCAGTACTATGACATGGGTTAAATCTAGGACTGGCCACTACTCTCTACTACTCTCTACTACTTTTCACTTTCCACTCTCCACTGTTCTATACTCTACTTGTTGTTACTTACTTGCTGTTACTTGGACGTGGAAATGAAACTACACACGTGCTTGACATGACTTGAATTATCTTGATATGGCCAACTCTTTATCGTTATCTCTTGTAGTAAATTCTTGTCTTTGTTATTCCTCTTAAGTATTACCATTCTGTTCCTTTATATTTCGTGACCTTGCGAGATCTTTCAATTTTGTTTCATTATACCATTATTACTCTTTTATTGCATTATCCTTTGTAGCATGATATTTTGAAAATGTAATTAAACTGCTAATCACTTATACCTATCTGTTATTTCCTACTGAGCGTTAGCTCATAGTTGTTGTTTCCCCCCTTTCAGGCTTTTCAGGTGACGCGCTTACCGATGGGGAAGGGCAGGAGTGATGTTTTGAGTGTATCAGTTAGTTGTGTTTAGAGTGTGTTGTGCTTCAATTTTGTTATTGTGGTTTAGAGTTGTTATCCCAGTTGTATTGAGTTGATTTGAGGATTATGTACCAGTTATGTTTTGTTTAATGGTCAATAAGTTATTTCCATTTCTTAGCATTTGTATATATTTAGATTAGTTCTCTCTCTTTCCAGCTCGTTTCTAACTGTACGTCCCGATATTCCGCGTCGGGGCGTGACATCTTCGAAGTAGCTTTCCAGACGTTGTAGTATCGCCATCAACCGATGTCGGGGCTGCCTGGAGGAGTCGTTCTCGTCAACCTGGGCAATCTGCCTCCGGCAGACTCCCAATTGCAACTTTTTGAGGCTACCACGACCAGTACCTTGAAGATATTGGAGCGGCGTTTGGATGAAGCTTTCTAATCCAAGTCCTCTGACATATCCAAGAAGCAGAGCGTCGTTTGAAGCCTGAAGCACAAAGTTCCAAATTTCCTACTCAGAGTGCGCAGGTTAGTCCACGCAGAGATAGATTCGACCTCTTTCCACTTTTATGGCTCTCGCGATATGCTACAACCTCCTCCGGCATCCCCGTGAGTCTCCGTTCGAAGAGGGTTTGACCACGAATCCAACTACTCTAGCCTCGCCTGATTCAGAGCTCAGGAGCCTCCGTGGTGGCCTCGCCTTCCAGCTACAGCGACTCAGAAGCTACCAGATCCCGAGTCAAACAACCCTGTTCATGACTCTGCCCCGACCGTCGCCGCCAACAAGAAAATCCCCAAAAATTATGACGACCTCCTGGTCTAACCCCGGGGGATTTGGAACTGATTTCGTCACCAACGGAGTCCGGGAGAGCCTGTGACAGTGTCGACAGCGACTGCCTATCACGTTGTCCAGAGAGCTGGTAGAACCGCGATCTTCTTCCGCTTCAGCTTCTAGCGTAGTTTTCCCAGCCCCGCCTGGCCGGCTGACCGCCCATCCCTGTGTGGTGGTACGTTTTGGTTGTAAAACTAATCCCCACCTCTAGTCCAACTCCCTTGCAAGGGGCGTAGTGCATGTTAATTAAAATTTTAGGTTGAAGCTTCATCATCACAGCGTACGGGTAAGCCAATGCTTCCTCGCTCGCCCTCATCTCCGGCCGAGATCGGTGTCTTCACACCGGTCAGGTGAGCTTCGGTTACCCCCTTGTTGGTTTCTTTCCATTGCTGGTTTAGTATTGCTGCTAGTGTCGTCAGACGGTAAGTGAGTGCCCGATCCCGAATTACTAATGTGTGAGTGACTACCGCGGGCGAGTTGTGAGAGAGCCATTACATCCCATGCCCTCGGCGTACTGGCCGCCTGGGAGATTGGGCATCCCTGGCCCATTGGGATCCATCCCTAGCTATCCAAACCCTTGGAATAGCGAGGTCCCACCTCGGACCCTTCCCACCATCGCTAGTTTGCCTACAAGCAACTGTGAACGCTACGCGAGTCGGTCCGCTATAGTGAGTCCGCCGCTCAAAGTTACTTGCTTGCAATTGTAGGTCCAAGGGCATCGGCTGAGTGGCTGCAACCTCCAAGGGGTCGTTTCACATCAGATTGGTATAAGAGCCCGGTTCTAGACTTGTCTCTACTAAGTCTTGTCCTAGGGCCATTGCATTTATTACTCGTTCATCATGGCCACTTCCTACTTAGCCTACTCATCTCGCTTGGACCCAATAGACCACTTTGCGTTTGATGGATCCCGCCCTAGTTTGTATCTAGAATGGGAAAGCTCCATAGATCACCACTTTCGGAGGTTCACCCTGTCAGGGTCTATGCAAGTCAACTATGCCAATAATTTGCTCTGGCGCCAAGCTAAGAATGAATGGCAAAACATTGTAGGCTTAAGGGAAGTTGGAAGGAAAGAGCCACACGACTCTTGGGTTGAGATGAGAAATGAACTTAGGAAGATTTATGCCCATCTAGACCCTCTTATCACCATAGAGGAAGCCCAAGCTCCCACCAATAAGGAAGAAGAGCCTCAATCTTCCCCCACCCCTCATGGTCCAGATCCTCAAAAGTCATGCACCATCACACATGGCACCCTCAGCATAGATGAGTCCATACTCCAATGGCTCAAGCAAAGTCCCACCCTCCCTAGCTCACCACCATTGGGATATCAATCCCAAATTGTTCCCACCCGGCCTCCCCATGTCACTTTCCAAACCTTCTACTTCGCGGGAGACTTGGGAGACCTAGTGGATTGCCTATATTGGCAAGTCCACTTGACCGGCTTGCTTGCCATGGGACCATCGGAGCCTAGCACCATTCACTTTGCCCACCCCACCATTGGCTCTATCACCTCCTTTTGCACGAGTGGGCATTGCACTATTGAGATCCTCCTATTTCTCCCCTTGGAGGAAGAACCCACTCTGGTCTACTCCCCACCCATTGAGATCCCAAATGCCTTAAACGGTCAACTCACTAGAGATCTTGGACCAGTTACTTTGGAGGAGGATGACTCACCACCTTGTGAGGACCTTGGGGACATGGAGTCCCTCTCCCTTGGTAACCCTTTTCATGATCCCTTTGATACCTTCCAATTGGATCCATGGGACCCAACCGCCATACCCACCACCCACCTTTTCCTCTCCCAACCCACCATGTTTGACCCAATCCACCAAGTCCTTGACTTCGGTTGCACCCTGGGAGCCATGACCTTGAGCCACATACCCCTAGGTGATGAGGTAGCACCCCACTCCATGCTATCCACCTTCCTAGATCCCTTCGATCCTTTTGAGTGGAAGATCAAAGGCCACCCCACCACCCCACAGAAGGAAGTCAACTTTAGGAAAGGAATTCCTATGTCTTGGCACATCACACCGCTTGGCATGATTAGTACGATGGGTTCACTCATTCATGTCACCCACATGTCAAGTAGAATGCATGATTGGTCCGTATTCGGGTGTAACGGCCCTCCCTCATTCAACATTGGTCATACGCATGTCAGGAGCATCTACGAATGTCCGGGTCCCCTGACATTTATCACCATTGTGCATGATAGGTTCACCTACAGGTGCCCCAGCCCACCTAGGCCCACCAAAGTCTACATGACAGCATTGCATGATAGGTCTACATATGGTTGCCCCGGTCCACCTTTGCGTACCACACACTTCCCACCCACACCACACCATAGCTCATGGCATACTCATTCAAGCAAGCATCAAGCAACGAGCGGTGACGTTCACAAAGAGCCGGCAAAAACTCATGAGTGCCACTTGGAAATCCAAGTAGGTAACTTGATGATGGAGACATTGGAGTGGCTCTACCCTTGGGTCATCTCCAAATCGAGGGCACAAGGACTTGGACCTTGCCAAGTTTCGAGTGACTTTGGCAACCCGGCTTACGGGTTGGACTTCCCGATAGATTTTGGGATACACCCCACTTTCTGCATGGTGTATCCGGCACCCTCTAAGGGCACCGCGGTGGAACCCAGTGAGCACCTTGAGCCTACCTCCACCTTTGTGGGTGATACCCTCGGAGAACCTCCACATATCAGCCTGAGAGTCCGACGTGTGCACACGGAGGCAATACTAGGCAAGCATGGTACCATCGCCAGCAAGAGCGTGTCTTATGCATATTCTTGAGATGAAAGTGTGTTCAAAGCATTTATGTGCCTCATGCTAATGCTTTCATAATAATATTTCATGTCATTTGGGTCTTGGTCTCAAAACTAGCTCCATATGTTAAGGCATGATCCAAATATTTTGATTTCGATCTAACCTCCTGTTTCATTATGTTTTTGAGGGTAAGAAATCATGTTAATCTTCATGAGATTATGGTAACATCTAATCACTTTTATTCCCTTAGATTCATGGAGGTTTGAAGTGTTTTTCTAACCCATTCTGGCATGGGTCGACCCATAGGGTCGACCCCTAAAGGCAGAAGGTCTGTTTTTGGCATATTTGTGCACCCAGTGCAAAAGGGTCGACCCCTGGGGTCGACCCCTCTGAAAGGGTCGACCCCAAGGGTCGACCCCTGAAAATGAAACACCCATTATGGGCTGGCACGAGGGTCGACCCGATGCTTTTGGCAACCTTTTACCCTCTTCGAGGGTCGACCCCAAGGGTCGACCCTTTCCGGTCCGGGGCGGCGCCGTCAAAAATGACCTTCGTGTCGGCGTGCCGAAAGTCTTCTAACTCCGGTCCAAATGCCCCAAATCACTCCAGGAAATGTGGATCTGGTCCCTATGCTGTCTCTTGACCGTCCTAAACATATATATACATCCTATTGGGTTGTAAACCCTAATGAAAAAGGCCAGATCTGGAATTTCAGGTTGTTCCTAACCCTTGTGTGTGCAGGAGGAGGGCTGCAGCTCCAAGGCTTCTTCAACAACGATATGGATGTACAAGCTTGAGGAAGGGCGATGCACATAACAGGAGGAGGAAGAAGATGCTGTTGAAGACATCATCCACGAGCCTGAGTTTCGATTAGAAGGCTACTGTTGCTGCTCTTCGTGGTCGGATGTCTTGGGGGTTTCATTCTTCAAGCTTGCCCGCTTCCCACTCCATGAATCAGTTTTCCAACACACCCTACCTCCCTATCAAAGCATTTCGTTGAAAATCCGAGGGAGTTGTTTTGATCTTTCACTTCTATGCTTTTGTTTGAGATTGCTTAAAGTTTCGAATGGTTATCTAAGAGGTGCAATATACATATACATGTTCTTTTGTCTATCTACTTGCTGCCCTCTTATTAGTGCTGCGATTTTCATCCTAAGCAACCAGATGAGCTAATGCTTTCCATTCTCTTGCAGAAGAAGAAGGAGGAGTGCGGTCACAAGGTTGAGAGAAGAAGGATTTATGAAGTTAATCATTTTCTGATGTATGCATGTTTGATGGGAGCTAGGATTTGAAGGATATACTCAGTACGAGCTGCTAAAGTTGCAAACGATCTCGGATCTTCGAGGAAGACGACCGAGTGCTCCATCCTACTGCAGATTCGATTCTCTCAAACCGAAGCTTCAAGGAAATCTACGAACGGCCATTGGAAAAATAAAGGGGAAACAGTCTACATCCTTAATCCATCTCTTGATGAAAGTTTCTCTCCATTTACATACTGTTGAAGGCATATATTGTAAATCCTTTTATGTTGCTGAACTCTGAATATTATTGTGTGCGTGGACGAAGCTGTGTCTCCGTGTGAGGTATTTGTGCTGGGTGTGTTAACCGACATTGTGTGTGTGTGTGTTGCTGTGGCAACGGTTTGGGGCCAGGCCCCGTGTGTGTGGATTACTGCGGAAGCAGCGTGTGTGGTGTTGGGGTTCGTCCCCGTGTTTCTACATTTTGTAGCGTGTAGTGAAGCCTCACCGGGGTTCGGTGAGGGGTGGACGTAGGGGACACGGTAGTGTACCCGAACCACCAAAAAATCTCTGTGTCTATTGTGATTGCCTGTGTGATTGTTCATTTCTTCTATCTCCCTTCACAGGTCAATTTAGTAGGTCTTTGCTCACTACATCATCGCACATTGCTTCATCCGCTATCCTTGTTAGGATTAATTTCAATTGTTCCTTACATTGATAATCTATGTTTAGCGTAGGTTCTTTCATCGATTGTCTAGTTTATTCGAGTGAGATCGGAAAGCTTGAGAGAAGATTTTAATCTCACGTTTGTTTAGGCTATTTAACGTAGTTAATATTAATTCTGCTGTGTTTAGTTTAGAAAGTGTTTAAAATCCGTCATCTCGGCTTGGGGACAATTCAACCCCCCTTCTTGTCCGCCATCCCTCTGGGCCAAAAATTGGTATCAGAGCACAGTCTCTGATTTTTATTCTACTGACCTCACGGTCTAAGAGAAAAGATATTTTTCATGATGGCTAGTTTGAATTCGATTACTATCTTTGATGGTTTTGATTTTGCATCATGGCTTGGAAAATTGTGTGTTTGGATTTCTGGTACTAATCCAAAGCTTTTAAACTTAATGACTCACGGTCCTCATGCTCTACCAAAAGATAAGTCAAAGTGGACCGATGAGCGCAAGAAAAAGGATTCTGATAATCTTTTTATTTTGAACACTCTTAAGGCTGCAGTGAACACTGACGTATATCCCTTCATTTCATCTTGTAGGTCAGCCAAAGAGATCTTGGATGGGCTATGAAAAGCCCAAGAAGAAAGCTGGAATGGTGAGTGCCTCGTGGCAAACAAAGAAAATGAACGCCATAGCGAGGAAAACTCTGACGTAAACTTCGACTCTGAGGAAGAAGTTGAACTTAGTTATGCTGAGTTGATGAATGCATATGATGAACTGTTTGACAGATACAAAGCATTAAAATCTGAAAGTAGGAAACTGAAAAAGAAATTTGATGATTCATCGCATGTTAACTCACCATGTACTAAATGTTCTGAAGTTGAAAACTCTTGTGTCGTTGATTCGTGTTGTGAAAAATATTCTGAGCTTAGGAACTTGAATGGAAGGTTGTTGCATGAAATTGATATGCATAAAGAAATCTTTTCAATTCTGAAAATTGAAAATGAAACTTTGATGGCTAAAATTTCAGAATTTGAAAATGTTGAAAAAGGACCTAAAGGAAAGTTGAGCTGTTCAGATAGTGATCAATTCTTGCTTGATGAACTTGTTCAAAATGCAAGAGTTGCTGAAGAAATTGAGAAGTTAAATCATCAAAATAATTTGTTGGTTGATAAACTCAACATGTTTGAAAAAGGAAAACAAGTGATTGTTGATGTCAATGAAAACATTCATGCTATGGAACAAGAAATTGCAAGCTATAAATCCATCAATTCTTTGTTGAATGATAAACTTGCATTGTGTGAAGAATAGCTTGCCAATTGTGAAGTGCACATTTCATCATTGGAAGATGAGATCAAGAATTTGAATGAGTCCATGTGCTTGAGTGATGAAGAAAATGAAAAATAGAAAAATATCATTGATTGTCATTGTGAGCATGAAAAATCCCACACTGTTGAGTTTGCTCATGTTCCAAGAAAAAGAAGGAATGTATCATGTTTTTATTGTGGCAAAGTTGGCAATGATATGTATGATTGCTCTTTAATGAAATTTGATGGCAATGAGGCAATGAAGTCAGAAATGAAAATTGTTGATGATTCTAAAAATTCTGGAAAATGAAAGAAGAAAATTTTCATTGTTTGTTGCTTCTATTGTGGTTTGCGTGGCCATGTAATGGAAATTGTTTTATGAAGAAAAATGATGATGAGTGGCCTGTAAAAAGAAAACCTTCATGTCTTTATTGTGGTGAACGTGGACAGGTAATGAATACATGTTCCTTAATGGAAAAAGATGATAAATGGTTCATAAAAATAAAATCTTCTCATTATTTCTATTGTGGTCTGAATGGACATTCAATGGATGATTGTACCATGATGAGGGCCGATGATGAATGGTATGAGAGAAAAAATAAAAAGAATATATTTTCTCATGTTAGAACTAACCCCTCGGGACCCAAGATGGCTTGGGTACCCAAATGCCCAAAATGAGAATTTATTTTGCAGGATGCCTTGAGGATAATGAAGATGTTGATAAATAAAGGCTTCTCAAGACAAGAAAGAAAATGGTATGATTCTAAGAACTCATCTGTTCAGGTTCATTTGAAAATTTTGAAAAGGTAAAAATTATGTTTGGAGCTGTTTTATATTATGTGAATATCTTTAGTTCTTAAATGCTTTCCATTGCACATGTCATACACATCTTTGCATACTTGTGTGCTTGAATGTCATGATTAATCGGTATATAAAATGACGATAGTGGAAAGGTGGATTACGTCCACCTGGAAGCCTTCCTTATGCGTGAGTAGGGTCCTTTGACCTTTTATCTCCGCCATGTACTGGTAATCAACCTGTGTGAAACATTCATCTCAATGCATGCCGCATGTATATTCTTCTATGTCTCTTCATCATGCTAGATGAACTTGCACTGATTTTGACATGTTTGTTACATGGCATATATTTAGGGGGAGTCTGACTGTCCCTCCATAATGTTCATACCTCTCATGTGCATGTAATGCTTCTAGGAAAGTCATTGCATATGCATACATATAGTGAGTTGCATTGCATATCATTTACTTTGAAAAACACCAAAAGGAGTCGGTTCAATGCATATAGGCAGGGGAGGATTTTGAATTCATCAATCTCTCATTGACTCAAATTCCTCTATCTAGGTAGCTGCAACTTCTTTTGCCAGCTTATCTTTGAAACTCATCCCTGCCACAACTGTCAAGTTGGTCTGAATGGATTCCAGACTTTGTTATTGATTCCTAAACTACATTGGTTCACTGCCATTGGTTTTTCTAAAAATTAGTCTGATGCATGTTGATCATATTTGCCACAAGTATGAGTTCAAATTCATTCACTTTCTATGCATGCTTGTTAATGTCTCTGCTGCTGAATGTCACTGTCAAGATGTTGATTGAACTGAGAATTGAAGAGATATCAGTTTGTGCACCCTTTCATAAATATGAAATCATCTCTTATGGAGAATCTTCTATTATACAGGTTTAAGAATGCTGATGATTTGAATTGGTTTAAGTCTAATGTATTCCTAAGTTTGAATTTGAAGGACTTCAAAATATCTGAATCAGCTTTTTAATAAATCTTAACTAACTGTCTCATGTAAATTCATGCAAGACCTTCTTGAAATCTGAAAAGTTAACCCCATGTTCTTCTTTGGTTGAGATACATAATGTCCATATTGTTCTTAAACATTTAATCTGCCTGAGTTTATCTTAAAGAGAGTTATAGACAGAGTAATGATTTTGTTCACCAAGAAACTGGGTCCTCTATCAAGAAATGGAGTAAACCCATGTCATGAAGTGCCATAGTTACCTCTGCTGAAAACTGTATGAAAATTTGACAGAGCAATGGCATGACTGTATTGAGTAACTGGTGATTCCTGCCTCAAACCAAGGTGTCTCCTCACGTAAGAAGATACTTCTAATACTAACTCTATTCTCTTAATTGAGAAGCAATATGGTTATTACACTAAGTAACTAGGTCATTTCACCTGTGACGTATTGTGCCTCATGTAAAAAGGTGTTGATTAACCAAACTTGTTCATTGAAAAACAATTTGTTGTTCAAAAGCAAAAATCTGAAAAATATGTGTGTATCAGAAATTTTTTTTTGGAGCAATGTCAAATTCAGATGCATTCACAATTGTTTAATCACAATACTACTTTGTGTAACTCCTAAAGGAGTCATTGAAATTAATTGAGTAAGATAGAAGGAGGCTGAATTAGAAAGTTATATGAGCAACCGATTCATTTTTATAAAAAATTTGTTTCAGATATGAGTAGCGAATCTCTATGACAAATCTTGTATACATCTTTCTTAAACCATGCTTGTCAATTAAAGCCACTTTATAAGCTTTTATAATAGAAGAGTCTGAAACTTAACCATGGATATATGGAATGGGTACCTCACTGAAAATCTTTTCTTCTCAAACATTGTGTTTTGGAAATTCGATCACATCTGCTCAGATCCTGCTCACTCTATTTGTTGAACTATCTTTGAAAGATCCTGTATTCTGCATGTTGCCATGTCAACCCTCCTAAATTTATTCTTGACATACCCCTCACCTTACACTCTTGAAAGTCTTGTTTCATTCTGAACAAGGAGCATTGTATTGTTTTAAGAGAGAGAATAGTCTTGTCTAGACTGCATTTCTTGCATTGTAAAGGGGGAGATTTTCTTGTGATCTTATTTACTTATGTCAAAGGAACTTGCTTGATTCCACACTTAATTATGCATGCTTGAGTGCTTGACTGCTTGATCATTTATGTTCATGCCATATTTCATTCCATCATATTGCATATTGCATATTGCATATTGCACGTCAAATGTCATCTCTTTGTTCATCAACTTTGCGTAAAATTAAAATAAAAAATAAAAAAATGATTGAGCATTTGCATATGCTTTTGTCATCTTGCATATTGCTCTTCCAATTCCAACATCTTGCTTAGAATTCATGGTTGCCACACCTCCCCTTCATGGGAGGTCCATTGCTGGGTTCGTGCACCACAGTCTTTATATATCCATCTACCTCTGGTTAAACTTTCCCATCTGTTCTCCTTGGTTCCCCGCTTTTTGATAATGTCAAAGGGGGAGAGGGTTTTGGAAGGCCACAATATATTATCATCATCAAAAAGGGAGAGATTGTTGGGTTCGTATCTCTCTCCCTCTTTATCTTTGATAATGGTTTTGATGATCACAATATATTGTGTGAAATATTGTGTGCTTGATTAGTGAAAAACATCTTCGTCATAAACGAACTCACATGTTGATATCTTGCTTTGCAGGTACTGCTACAGGGGGAGAATGCATGCGCTTTCATGCATGTCTTAGTGTGGGAATGTTGAGACTAATGTTCTTGTTCTTTTGCCCATACTAGTGTGGATTCATTGAGTATTCATTGATATGAATTGGTTGCATGGCATTGTGTAAAATCATTTCCATTTCATTGTATGTCTTTATTGAACGGATCATCATCTTCCCTTCACTCATGCAAGATCATGGCTCAATGGATCTAAATTCTCTCAGATGACTGGGTAAATGTTGCTTTGGACTGAAGTTGGAACTCATATGAGATTTGATTGATTTGTATTGAAAATGCCCTTTCAAATGCATGATCAATACTTTGATATAATATATAGGTTCCACTTTGCAAAAACTTCTTTGGAGTCAATGGTAAGCCTCAACTCTTGGTTACTACCCTTGAATCCATGGTAAGTATTCATGAGTTGGAAGTGAATTTCCATGTGCCTAGATTGGGATTGATTCATTAATCGTGCTCTCAATTGACTTCATTTGTTAGTTGAGGACTGAATGGTTTCAAAGTGTCTTATGCATATTCTTGAGATGAAAGTGTGTTCAAAGCATTTATGTGCCTCATGCTAATGCTTTCATAATAATATTTCATGTCATTTGGGTCTTGGTCTCAAAACTAGCTCCATATGTTAATGCATGATCGAAATATTTTGATTTCAATCTAACCTCCGGTTTCATTATGTTTTTTAGGGTAAGAAATCATGTTAATCTTCATGGGATTATGGTAACATCTAATCACTTTTATTCCCTTAGATTCATAGAGGTTTTAAGTGTTTTTCTAACCCATTCTGGCATGGGTCGACGTATAGGGTCGACCCCTAAAGGCAGAAGGTCTGTTTTTGGCATATTTGTGCACCCAGTGCAAAAGGGTCGACCCCAAGGGTCGACCCTGAGTCTCAGAGTGATTTTTGGGCTTCGGGTGGCCTCTGGTTGCCATGAGGGTCGACCCCTGAAAATAGGAATTCCCAAACAGAATGGGCTGGCACGAGGGTCGACCCCAAGGGTCGACCCATTGCTTTTGGCAACCTTTTACCCTCTTCGAGGGTCGACCCCAAGGGTCGACCCTTTCCGGTCCGGGGCGGCGCCGTCAAAAATGACCTTCGTGTAGGCGCGCCGAAAGTCTTCTAACTCCGGTCCAAATGAGCCAAATCACTCCAGGAAATGTGGATCTGATCCCTAGGCTGTCTCTTGACAGTCCTAAACATATATATATACATCCTATTGGGTGGTAAACCCTAATGAAAAAGGCCAGATCTAAAATTTCGGGTTGTCCTAACCCTTGTGTGTGCAGGAGGGCGGCGGTAGCTCCAAGGCTTCTTCAACAACGATCGATATGTAAAAGCTAGAGGAAGGGCGATGCACATAACAGGAGGAGGAAGAAGACGCTACTGAAGACATCATCCACGAGCCTGAGGTTCGATCAGAAGGCTGCTGTTGCTGCTCTTCGTGGTCGGATGTCTTGGGGGTTTCATTCTTCAAGCTTGGCCGCTTCCCACTCCGTGAATCAGTTTTCCAGCACACCCTACCTCCCTATCAAAGCATTTCGTTGAAAATCCGAGGGAGTTGTTTTGATCTTTCACTTCTATGCTTTTGTTTGAGATTGCTTAAGGTTTCGAATGGTTATCTAAGAGGTGCAATATACATATACATGTTCTTTTGTCTATCTACTTGCTACCCTCTTATTAGTGTTGTGAATTTCATCCTAAGCAACCAGATGAACTAATGCTTTCCATTCTCTTGCAGAAGAAGAAGGAGGAGTGCGGTCACAAGGTTGAGAGAAGAAGGATTTATGAAGTTAATGATTTTCTGATGTATGCAGGTTTGATGGGAGCTAAAGTTGGAGGATATACTCAGTACGAGCTGCTAAAGTTGCAGACGATCTCGGATCTTCGAGGAAGACGACCGAGTGCTCCATCCTACTGCAGATTCGATTCTCTCAAACCGAAGCTTCAAGGATAATCTACGAACGGCCATTGGAAAAATAAAGGGGAAACATTCTACATCCTTAATCCATCTCTTGATGAAAGTTTCTCTCCATTTACATACTGCTGTGAGCATATATTGTAAATCCTTTTATGTTGCTGAACTCTGAATATTATTGTGTGTGTGGACGGAGCTGTGTCCTCGTGTGAGGTATTTGTGCGGGGTGTGTTCCCCGACATTGTGTGTGTGTGTGTGTGCTACTGTGGCAGCGGTTTGGGGCTAGGCCCCGTGTGTGTGGATTGCTGCGGAAGCAGCGTGTGTGGTGTTGGGGTTTGTCCCCGAGTTGCTACATTTTGTAGCGTGTAGTGAATCCTCACCGGGGTTCGGTGAGGGGTGGACGTAGGGGACACGGCAGTGTACCCGAACCACCTAAAAATCTCTGTGTCTATTGTGATTGCCTGTGTGATTGTTCATTTCTTCTATCTCCCTTCACAGGTCAATTTAGTAGGTCTTTGCTCACTACATCATCGCACATTACTTCATCCGCTATCCTTGTTAGGATTAATTTTAATTGTTCCTTACATCGATAATCCGTGTTTGGCGTAGGTTCTTTAATCCATTGTCTAGTTTATTTGAGGGAGATCGGAAAGCTTGGGAGAAGAATTTAATCTCACATTTGTTTAGGCTATTTAACGTAGTTAATATTAATTCTACTGTGTTTAGTTTAGAAAGTGTTTAAAATCAGCCATCTCGGCTTGGGGACAATTCAACCCCCCTTCTTGTCCGCCATCTCCCTGGGCCAACATAGTTCTTCGCACCCCGGGGGTATGATGGGAGCATCTCTCGCCCTTCACATTTCTCCACAGCTCGCCAGCATGGCTCCAATGTGTCTGTTACTTTTTTATGAGTTAAGTCATGTAATTTTCATATTTTCTTTGAGTCATAATTATGTAATTTTCCTTTTATTTGAGTCCAGTACCTAGGTTAGGTAGGCATTTACCTAAGTATGAGTGTCATTAGGTTGATTAGTTGGTTAATGGGCCCATTTCAGTGGACTTGGCCCAAGGGCGCCCCCATCCCCATTGGTTATTTGTCATTGGTCCAAAATATAGGGACTTATTGTAAAATGTGGGTTGCCTATAAATAGGACCCCATTTCCCCCATTTGAAGCGAATGAAGATCTACTATTTGAGTCTAGAAAAAATTGAATTTCTTCGGTGAGAAGCCATTAGAGAGGAGCGAGAAGCGCCCCTCCCCTACCCCCCCTCTCTCTCTCCTACCTGCGCCACTTCCTCTCTCCTCCCAACTGTCCACCTCATCCTCCACCTCAGCCCCAGTTGTCCACCTCATCCACTCCTCACTTTCCACCTCATCCCACCCCTTCATCTCCCTAGAAGCAATAACTATCCCATTTAATCCCACCCCTTTCTCCCAAGCACCCCTTGGCATTCCCCATACACCTCCTCCATCTCCCAAGGTAGAACACCTCTTCTCAAGCAACCCTTCACCTTCCCAAGGCACCTCTTCCCATTCCCAAGGACACCATTGATCACCCCCATTAAGGGAAATTCAAATTCACATTCCCTCCAACCACTTGTGCCCCCTTACCTCCCCCCTCTCCCTCCAAGCCCTAAATTTGTAGCACCCCATCCCTCCACCTGCTAGACCCCCTTCCAACCCCCATTCTCCCGCTCTCACACCTTGGTTCGACCCCCCCCATTGACCCCTATCAGTTAGGGGATGCCCCAGCCACTTCCCACTCCATTTCCCCCTCCCCATCTCCCTACTATCATCCCCTTGCACCATCATACCCTGTCCAGGTCGCACGCAGTAGACTTGCTGCTAGTTGCAGAGGCTGCCACGTCTTCACCGAGCATCTTATGGAAGAGTGTCCTATATTACTGGAAATATCTTCAAAGTATCTTTCCATACGTTGTAGTCTCGCCGTCAACCGACGTCGACGCTGCCCGGAGGACTCGTTCTCGTCAACCGACGCAATCTGCCTCTGGCAGACTCCCAACTGCAACTTTCTGAGGCTACCACGAATAGTACCTTGAAGATATTGGAGCGGAATTTTACTGAAGCTTTCTACTCCAAGTCCTCTGACATCTCCAAGAAGCAGAGCATCGTTTAAATCCCGAAGCACAAAGTTCCAAATTTCCTACTCAGAGTGCGCAGGTCAGTCCAAGCAGAGGCAGATTCGACCTCCTTCCACTTTTCTGGCCCTCGTGGTCTGCTCTGACCTCCTCCGGCATCCTTGTGGATCTCCATTCAGAGAGGGTTCACCCAAAAATCCAACGCTTCCAGCCTCCCCTGATTCAGAACTCGGGAGCCTCCGTGGTGGCCTCTCCTTCCAGCTGCAGCGACTCAGAAGCTACCAGATCCAGAGTCAAACAGCCCTGTTCATGACTCTTCCCAGACCGTCGCGACCAACAAGAAAATCCCCAAAAATTCTGACGACCTCCTGGGCCAACCCAGAGGATTTGGCGCTGATTTCATCAATAACAGAGTTCGAGAGAGCCTATTACAGTGCTGACAGCGACTGCCTATCACGCTGTCTAGAGAGCTGGCAGAACCGCGATCTTCTTCCGCTTAGGCTTCTAGCGTAGTTTTCCCCACCCCGCTTGGCCGGCTGACCGCCCCTCCCAACATGGAGGTACATTTTGGTTGTAAAACTAATCCCCACCCCTAGTCCAACCCCCATGCAAGGGGCGTAGTGCATGTTAATTAAAATTTCAGGTTGAAGCTTCATCGGCGTGGCGTGCGGGTAAGCCCACGCTTCCTCGCTCGCCCTCGTCTCTGGCCAGGATCGGTGTCTTCACACCGGTCAGGTGAGCTTCGGTTACCCCCTTGCTGGTTTCTTTCCATTGCTGGTTTAGTATTGCCGCTAGTGCCGTCGGACGGTAAGTGAGTGCCCGATCCCTAATTACTATTGTGTAAGTGACTACCGCGGGAGAGTTGTGAGAGAGCCATTACCTCCCACGCCCTCGGCGTGCTGGCCGCCCGTGAGATTGGGCATCCTTGGCCCATTGGGATCCTTCCCTAGCTATCCAAACCCTTGGAACAGTGAGGTCCCACCTCGAACCCTTCCCACCATCGCTAGTTTGCCTACAAGCAACCGTGAACGCTATGCGAGTCGGTCCGCTATAGTGAGTCCGCCGCTCAAGGTTACTTGCTCAATTGTAGGTCCAAGGGCATCGGCTGAGTGGCTGCCACCACCAAGGGGTCGTTTCACATCAAGATGAAAACCAAAAATGAACATGTTAGATGATCCCATGTACCCTTAGGCCCCCTTTAAATTATAGAAAAATACTTTGAAATCATTCTAAAGCACTGTTGACCCCTAGAATTTGAGGTTAGGTGCCACCCTTTAAGGTGTTAATCCGACGATCCGGGGATGATATCTATGCCCCATATCCTCCTCGGCTTCTCCTTTCGATCCGGGGATGAGATCCACACCCCAGATCCACCCAAGACTTCGCCCGATGTCCTAGGAGCTACTGGTTCACCCTTCTACGTAGGGCCAAGGTCCCTCACCTCTCTTTCTTACACAAGAGGCACTGTAGATGGTAGGAATTTGCAAATAGGTGCTGCTAAGGGGTACTGCCCATGAAACCTCCCTCCTTATATAGATTTCTAGCCTCCCAAGAGGTTTTCCCACGTCCTACAAGGCTCAGTCCAGTCCCTAAGGTCGCTGGCTTAAAGAGGAGTAAAAGCCAAGCACCACTTCGGGTTTGAACAGGTGTGACCCTTTAACTATCTGATCATAAATGTGAATGGGTGTGCTTTTTCGTTAGGATTTGAGTTGAGACGTCTTCCAATGAAATCAAGAGGACTTTTTGATCTAACTCTGGGTCATGGTTTCATCGAATTTCATCACTCCTTTTCTGAATTATGATTTTTGCAAGATTATCATTTATTCTCCCTCATTCAAGTTGTGACCTTTCGGTAGCCCGAGGTAATCTGGGTATAACTCTAGCATCCAGGCAGTATTTGGCCTTGACCGTAACCTAGAAGTTGAAGCTAACATCCCAATCGGAATTATGGCCTTAGTTTTAGGTCATTGCATTAACCATAGACGAAGTTATGAATTTCCCATTAATTACATTCAAATTCTCCTAATAGTCACACCTCTTCGTGATAGCTGGCAGCCAAAGGGCTTGGAACCTTGGGTTCTGATGCAAATTAGGCTTCCACCCCAACAGAAGAGTTTAGGTTAAGGGCCCAAGTTTTTTCATGGGCCAAGTTTCAGCCCATTTGGATTACCGTGGCCGAGATATCCTTATTTCAACAGGTGGCAGTGTTTTCTACAACTATTTCGACCCATTGTTGCCAACTCCCTCTTAACCACCATCAGACCCATTTTTCAGAAGTTATACACTTCATCAAAGTTATTTCTTACCAAATGGTTGTTGCATGGGTTTTAGTTTCACCTTCTTCTAACATCCCTATATTGAGTTAAGAATTTCCTAATGATCATTCAATAATCTATCCAGATTTCTAGCTTAATGAGTTCACGGGCCTGAATTATTCTTATTTGGGCCTGTGCCGAATTTGGTTGTCATAACAAGAACACACAGGTTGAAGTATCAAATGAAACAAGGAAAGAAATCATGAGACATGGAGCTAGAGTTTAGAATACAAGACATCCCAGACTCCCTTGACGTAGTAGAGTGTTGGAGATCTTGATGTAGGATGATATGTAGATGAGCAAGTAGCTTGGTCGTCTCTTTCTTGTTGCAAGCTTGCCTCAGAAGACTGCAAGACAGCTTCAATATGATCAATCTTCTGCAGGCTGGAGAGGTTCAACTCTTCTCTTGTATTACTCTACTTCCTTCCACTGAAGGACGATGGAGAGCTTCAGTCGCTACCTTGGCTTCTTTTTTTTCTGCTTGGGTTCTAGCTCTCACTGCTACTCGCTGTCTCCAGGCGTAGTTCTATGTCTTAAAATTTATCTTCCATTGACCTTACGCAGGAAACTGAGAGAGGCTTGGCATACGTAGCCTCTTCACCTATTCCGTGCAAGCGAACGTGTCACCCTCCACCTACCACCGGACTCGGATGTCCGTCTACTTCTCATGGAAGGACACTACTGACATTCTGTTACCAAGGACGAGGATCCCTTCCTAGGATACTTCTCAGCCATGTCGACCTTGTAGTATCACATTCTAGACCAGTGGACCTGGAACGATGGACCCTTCCTTGATTTTCTTTTTGATCGGCTAAGTCCTTTGGAGTGTGTCGAACCAGCCGAGGAGATGCGTTGACGCACTGTGATCTGCGAGAATCAGTTTGTTGACTGGTTTGAACTGATGCGTCGATGCACTCTTCATCCTGTGTCGACGCCTTGAGCTTCATTTTCTTACTTGTTGGTTTTCTTGCTGAATACCTGTCAAACCAATCAATTCAATTAAGACTTAGATATTTTGACTAAATCAATGATTCATAGCTTGCCATTATCAAAATCAGGGAAACAATAATCTCCCCCTTTTTGATGATGGCAACTTATGAGTCATTGGTCATTTCAATTTTGCTTATTCAAGTAAACAATACCATTCATCAACCAACACCCAATTAAATAACCATGACATGATATAGCCAACTTTCAAAAAATGTATTTCATTCAACACAAGTCAAGATACACATACACAGTCGAAAGGTACAAGCCACATAGTGCATTTTACCAACCAAAAATGCATGCAGTAGCTATATGTAGTAAAAAAGCATGCAACAACTATACAACTTGACTAGATGAACAATGAAGTCTCCCCCTTTGACATCATTAAGGAGGGGGTGCTTGAGAGAGTGTGACTGGCTGGACAGCTTGAAGTTCTGAGAGGCCGCGTTCTAGTAGAGAGATCTGTTCAGCAACAGAGGCAAGCTTGGTAGCATAGAGCTGGTCTTCCGCATGATCACCTGACTGTAGTACTTGACGTCTGGATAGTACATCATCAAGAGAACCATGGAGCAAGTCAACAATAAGATCAAGTGGAGCCCTTGGCTGGGGGCTTTTGATGGGAACGGATGATGATGTGGCTCCATTCTGAGGTGGATAGTGTGCTTTAAGAAAGGTAGCAATCTGAAGCACTTCATCCCCAACCAAATTCAGTTTGTCAGTGAGTTTGGCATATTTGAGACTCAGCCTCATTTTTTCTTCTCTGACATCATAGTTGTGACAGTGCATTTCATAGATAATATCCCGGTGTTCTTCATGTAGTTCTTTTAGCCTTTTTATAATTGAGCCAACCCTTTCACTAACAGCAATAAGAGAATCCATGAAATTATAGAGTTTCTTGTCATACCTCAATTTTTGCTCTTTGAACAGCTCCCATCTGCTGTCTCGCTTCTGCTCAAGGTGAGTGACTTTCAAGTCCAACTTCTCTATAGTTGAGTTGAGCTGCATGATGGAAGAGTTGAGGTTTTTGAATTGAGCTGACAAAAACTTCACCTGAGTTGGGTTGATACCATCAGTAGACGATTCTCCCCTCGCAGAAGGAGAGGCTTCAGTACAGAATTCAGCTAGAATCTCTGCATCAGTAAAGATAGTAGGTAATGGGGATCCATCTTCTCGTCTGGGGGACGGTTCCTGAAATGGACCATGAATAACTATGACATCGCGGGAATCAGCTGAAGGGAACTGTACCTTGTCCGTAGAGGCATGTGCCTCATGAATCAGAGAAGCTGTCCTAGTATCTGTAGGTACATCTTCTGGTTTCTGGTATGGTGTGGGAGCGTGCATCGCAGTGGGCAGTTCACCTCAATGACTTTGCAGAACTCTAACTGCCTTTCCATTGACAATGTGGAACTTCATGAACCGTTGAACATTTTCCAATCGATAGATGTTCCCTTTAGGAATTGTGAACTTGGTTTCATCCAGGAAGGATACTCCCACTTCCTTAAAGATAGCAGTTAGGGGAGCTGCATATGGAAGTGATTGTGTTTGCTTCAAACACGTTCCCTTGGTTTGGAGAATGACATCAATCAAGGAAATCTTGACCTGCTTGAACATGCAATACAAAATAAACCTCTGCATTTCAGTTACTCTTTCACGACCACTGCTTTGAGGAGTCAAAATGGAAGTGCAGATATGATGTAGTAGCCTCTTTTCTAGAGGAAATCGATTGGCATTCAAGTTTGTAAGATGCGTTTCCTTGACATTGTTGGGATTACTAGGACGCATGTTCATCAACAAAGAAACGGTCATGTTCAGCACCTCCTGTAGGAATGTGCAATGCTACCTTGAACAACTCATGAGTTAAGTCAAATCTAATCCCTTTAACTTTAGTGGAGACCATAGGGATTTTTGGGTTGTAGGTCAAATTTTGGTAAAATTCATTTAACAATTGGGGATAATACACCTGATGGTATGTTACAAAGGACCTCCTGTAATACCCTAGATTCTTATCGGATCTTTCGGATCCTTTTCGGAGTGCTTTCGGATCGCTTTTGTGGGTACTGAGTTGAGTTTTACGATCCACGTGGGTTTTTCTCTCGTACTAGTTACGGAACCTTGTGGTGAGTTTATTTCTCAGTTCATCGACTCAAGGACGCTACAGTTGCGATGTACTCTTTGAGAGGATCATTTTGACTATATTTTCATATTTTTTTGAATTAGTCCATTTTTGGCTTAAAAATCAAAATTTTTGGAAATTAGAAAAATTCCTAATCTCTTTTCCTTTTTCTTTCCTTTTCTTCTTTCCTTTCTCGTTCGCCGCCGTGACTCTCTCTCTCCCGTTTTCTCTCCCCTCTCGCCCTCCCGGCTCTGGCTACAGATGGAGGAGGCTGGGGCAGGCAGTGGAGATGTCGTGGGAGTGGTTCGGAGCGCGATGGGGCGAGGATCGGACCGTTTCTGGCGCGATCCCAAACAGTGAATTCAAAGTTGACAGTCGAGCTTGCGACGTGATTTTCGGTGTGGTTTAGTCACCTCGATGCACAGAATCTTCGGTGGAGGTACAAAGATGGATCACCTACTTCTCCTCTATGTTTTCCTGTAGTTTTACGTTGTTCGGTGCGAGAACGAGCGAGTTTGGGCTTGTTTTGGGAAAAGCATGCTCGGGGGGTGTGCGTCGGGTTCACTAGAAAACGGCGACGATTTTTAGATCGGTTCGTACCGTTCGAACCCCTAGAATGTCAGCGTTCCATTCCCTATGTTTTCGTGTCGATCGGTGGCCATTTGGGGCCGGTACGAGCTTGGGAGCCCCGGTGACTCGATTTGGGTCGATTCGGTAGAATCATCCATTTCTTACGTTTTTGGTGTCGTTTGGACCCCTTCCAGTTTATGGAAGGCTTGTATGGTCATTGGGGTTGTATCCCCTTTGTTTAAACACGAATGGGGCGTGGAAAGGCCAAGATCGGCCCTACACGGTTTAACAGTAACTGTTTTAAAGCTTTGGCGGTCCAATAGAGACCGTTTCATCTATGGCACGGTTCAATGTATAACCGTTCCATTTATATCATTTCGGGTCTGTGCGGTCGCGCGATAGACCATTTTATTGATTGCACAGCCCTTGTCTAGCCGTGCGGTGCCAGTTGAGCGGGCAATGGCTGGCCGTGCCATTCCCCTCATGGCATTGAACGGCACATGGGTGGCCGTGTTGTGTCCGTTGAACGACAAACGTCTAACCGTTCCGTTTCCACCCGTTTCCATCGTCACTTTGCACGACCAATGTCTGACCGTGCTATGCCCTTAAACGGCCTATGGCTGGCCGTGCCATTCCCCTTGCCGATTTGAACGGCTAATTGGTGGCCGTGCCGTTTTCTTTGCACGGTCCCATGTCTGACCGTTTAGTTTGGTGGAGCGGCTTCTCCCTAGACCGTTCCATGTCTTGGGCGGTCCTTTGTCAGACCGTTCTAGACCATTTTGACCGGGTTGCTATTTTAAGTCGATTGACCTCGGTGACCCAACCTTCCTCCGTCTTGTCGTTGTAGCACCTTTCTTAGGCTGCTACAGGTCCGTCTGTCTTACGTCCATGTCTTAGGGCGGTTAGTCTAGCTGTTCACTCTTGGACTACTGAGGCCATGTGGCGTGTCTGTTATCGATCGCTTGGTGGTTTGTCTGGGCAGGTCAGTCAGAGTTTGACTGAGTCTAGTGGCCATAGCTTTGACCAGTACAATCACCTCGTGGCCCTGTCTATGACCGCCAGTGTCTGTGCCTCTGTCTATGTGCATAGTGTCACTTTCCGATGTTTTGGTTTCCGATTGTCTTTGCTTGACCTTGTGGTTTGTCTGTCGTCTCGTGAATGTCTCTTGATGTCCTATGAGGGCTATGACCATGATATAAGGTAGTCAGGCATGCCTGGTTTCTGTACTACTGTAGAATCGTTGTCAGGTTCCGGTCAACCCGGTGTGACCCAGTGGTTGACAAGTGACCTTGTGTGTGTCTCGGCTATTCTGGATAGATCGAGATAGTGGTTCCGGATGTCTTGAGGTATCGTCTTACCTCGGTCTGTGTGTCCAGGTGTGCTGAGGGTCTTGGTGATTCCTCAAGTCTCCGTGAGTCATTTGGTACGGATGCCTCGTTTCCTCTGGCATAGGATTAGACCGATTGGTGGCTTGTTCCACCGTTATGCGACGATCTTGACCCTGAGTCGTGAGACTCAAGGATCATTGTGTTCGCATGTCTAGTTGTTCTGTCCTGAGTCTGTTGGCAGTTTAATATGCTGCCTTGGTGCTTCCTAGTACGTGCGACAATGCTTTGTCGGCCTTTCTGTACTCCCGCACTCGTGTTTTCGAGTCTCTGTGTCTAGTGAGCCTCCACTAGTCGTAGCCTCACGACCTCGAGTGTCGGCCCACCTGGGACTGGTGGTTGAGGCAGTTCTCAAGATACGGTTTTTAGGTTAGTTTCCATGGGCCCCTACTTTACGGTAGCGTCCTGCTGGGGGGGGAAACTAGCTAGAGGCCTAGCTCTAGGCGTGAGCTGGTGTGTGCACACGTGGTCAGGGGCGTTTGGATGAATGCCGACGGACGTGACCCTGACTAGTCACTCGTTACTGTAGTTCCTGTTCTAGTTTAGTGAGTATATCACTCTCCGTCATTCTCGGCGTCCGTAGCGAGATACTTGTGGCGCAGTGTAAGACGTCAGTGGACGCATCTAGCTGTTCTTATAGTAAGGAGGTGCTTCCGTCACGTGACACGTGACTCTCACGGTTCTCATACATCTTGACCTTCTCGATTAGTCTTTTCTTGGCCTTACTCGAGGTCAGTGCTGTGTGGTATGCATGATGATCCAGTCATGTATGCGTTTGCGCTTAGGGAGCGTGCACGACAATCCAATCGTGTAGGCTTTAGTGTTCCGCGCCCGTCTAGGTCTCTTCTAGGTCTTTTTCCTGTCTTTGTAGGCCTTCACCTTAGGCCTTGTGCTTAGTCAACGGAATGGTAACTCCTGACTCTGTGAGATCAGGGTTCACCTTTCTGTTCTTGTTGGAGTAGAGGAGGAGCCGAGGTTCTGATTCAGTTCGGCTTCTCTTCTTCCGTTATGGCTTTCTTTTACCGCTTTCTAGTTGTAGTTTAGCTTTTCCTGCTTTACTACTCTTGCTGTTTTAGCTGTTGTTCCGTGTTACTGCATATTTTTTAGTGGGGATCCGCGTGACCCCTACTGAGCCAGTGACACGAGGCTCACCCCTACTTTTCAGGTGTGGTCATCTCTTCTTCCTTTGCGGTTCATGGTGTGGCGTGCTCGTAGTTGTCAGCGGTACCTGCGTCAGGCTTCCCCCGACCTCAGTGTACGTTCTTCTTTCTGTTAGACTGTACTTGTCTTTCCTTTGGACTGGACTCTGGTATAATTGTTAATTTTAACTGTTAATTAAAAAGTAATTTTATTTCTGCTACTTTAGCAAACCCGATTAATGAAATTTAATTGCTTACTGTTATATCTGCGACTTCAATGTATTACACGACATTCCTTTTATCCCTTTGGAGCTTTACATGTCACGCCCCGAGCCTTTATAACAGCGGAAGACTAACTCAGGGAGCGCGAACAGCCGGCATGGTAAGCCTCTTGCAAGCAAGAACGACCAGAGCGTAAGACAATCGCATACATAAATATAATTGCACAATATTTACTCAAACTTCAACTTTATTTCATAATAATCAAATTCAATACTCAATTACAATCATTAATTCCACTTATTCCAATATACCAGACTCAAGAAAATAGGAAAATTACACAGACTCAATCTAAACAATTTAGACTTCCTAAGTATTCACTCTCATCTTGACAATACTTTCATTCGCTCTCGGACCCGCTACTTGTATAACCCGAATCCAAATTCGAATCACTTCCATCTCCTGAAAAGATTGGAAATAGGTAATGAGCACACTTGCCTAGTAGGTATCTTCGCATCAACATGAAGGCACTATTAAAATAATTAACAATTTAGCTCTAAAGAATAAGGTAGAATCATGCGAATGCGATCAATCACGCGTTTAAACCAAGTAACAAGACGATCATGTAAGATAGAATGAGAGCAAGTATGAACTAGCAAGAATGAAACAAGAACATGATATGGCCTTTCATGAATAAGAATGTAACGAGAATGTACTAGCAAGCCACATAATCATCACTCCAGTATCTTTTGCTTATGAGCAAGTACCTCGTGAATTTCTGTGGAATATCAAGAAAGTTAAGTATCAATCATGTTGTATTGTGTTGTGGATTTTCACTTATTTATAAAGAAAGTACTCCCAGCGTAATACGACGCTAGTAGCATCATACCCCATGGTTTATAATATTATGTTTCGACAATCAGCCGAGGGGACTAGCATAGAGCCCTTGAACACAATCAGTGCTCGATCGCATCTTCAAGTATAAATCAAGTTTTATCCACACATGTAACAATAAAGTATGGGCAAGAATGTACAATTCCAACAAGCTCTTGATAACGATAATTCAATAAATGATTGCTTCAATAAGAATCATGAGAAATCAAGAATGACTTAAGTAAGGTTATGCTTATGGAAATAAATCGGTAGCATAACGATACATTCTTTATATTTCATTCATTATATTAGGTTCCTTGATCAATACGATAAGTTCTAGATCATCAAGAGTCTATTTAGAACCTTGGAATATCAACCCTTGGTCAATCCTTGGGTTAAAATACTCAAAAAGTGTGACGGTCGTGTACTGGGCCGTTACATGATGTGACGCTCCAGTATTGGGCCGTTACATTAGTCTGAATCCAGAACCAAGAAATCGGACTCAGTGGAATGTGATGGTCGTATATTGGGCCGTTAGATGCTCCTAACGGTCCAGTGTAGAGCCGTTACATTACCGATAACCAAAAACATCGATAGTGTAATCTAATCAATGGGCTTTAATGGTACAACCAACTCGGCGTCCTAGTGGGAATCTCAGACTCGCGATAATTACAGAGGCCTTGAAATAAGATTTCTAGTCCATTGGAAGGAATATCCAATAGAGAGGTCCTCATGTCCAAGAATAGTGTTCCTATAGTGCAAAGTGAACTAAATGGACAACATACCGGAATATGCGCCATGTACTTAAAGAAATGACTCTATAGATGGAAAAGAATGTGTAACAATGTGAAACCATGAGAGAACTCCGTCAATACAATATTTGGAAAAATCATGATTTAGAATATAAAACTATAGAGTTTTAGCCGATGAAATTAGCATTACTTAAAATAACATAAGATACATTAATCATGCAATTTGATTATGAATCAGTAACTAAACTTGAAGTCATGATAACATGTCCAAACTTAGCTATCTAAGCTTATTTATAAGTAAACTCTAACTGGTTATCATTCTACCTCGGGCTGACAGAACACAGTGCCTGACGATCTAGGATAGGCGCGTTACAGTGTTGTGACGGTTTATCGAGGGCCGTTACAGTGGTGTAATGCTCCTGCTAGGGTGCGTCAAAGACAATAAAACAAATAAAAACACAACAGAATGTGACGGTCTATCGTAAGGCCGTTGCATGGATGTGACGGTCTCACGTTAGTGCGTAAGAGAACCTGCTGGTAGTAAACTAAAGTGAAGGTTTATGAAAACATAACATGCCTGGAAATCAACATACTACCACTGTCCTAGTCATGATAACGATGCATAGGCCAACTATATACAAGGGTTTAGTGAATAGACAAGATAATACCTTTTAATTTCCATTTAGGGCTAAGAGATGCATGAATGTATAAAACTATGAAATCATGAAATTCTTAGTCTATGATGCATGAAATCAAGCACAATCAGAGGGTTTTTATCCCTAACAAGTTATTTTTACCAATCATGAGATAACCTACCTCTTTTAAGACCTTCAAACATCGAATTTAATGCTAGGTGCTACCCTTAGACCCTTGTACTTCTTGTGATAAATCAACAACTTCAATCAGCTCTATTTCCTCAGCCTCTTGACCTAAGGATGTGAAATTTTGAGGGTAAGGAGATTAGACTATTGGGTACAAAAAGTTCTAAAGGATTGAACTCTAATTATCTCATTTAGATGTCATAATCTCTAGATCTTCAGGAGCCTTGCGTTCAGATTCCTGGGTTGCTAAGGCTGAATCAGCAACTTTGGAAGCTTCTATCTTCTTGGTTGCTTGGTCTCCTAGCACGAAATTTGGAGAACTATTAGTCTATAATATACTAAACAAAATCTTCTAAAGAACTTACCCGAAATTATGACTCCTTACCTTGATTCTTCAGGGGCCAAAAGTAAGGGTCACTCAGTTCAGAACTAGGTCCTATTTATAGGGTTTTGGTTAGGATTTGAAGATTGGATCGATTCTAGAGTCCTTAATTAGTCAGAACCTAATCTCTAAGAGTCCTTAGCAATGTTATAATCTATCCCAAATCAATCTCTTGTAGATAGGATTTCAAAGTTCCAATCTTTTTACAATTTCCTCACCTTACGGAATCTGCAGGATGTAACGGTCGTGTCTAGGTGTGTTACAGGGCTGTGGCGGTCGCCCGATAGACCGTTACATGTAACATGTATGGAGTTTTAATTTAATAAAACTCTTTTATTCGTTTATCCATATAATTATCTTATATAATTAGTATTTATCCTTAAAATACGTGAATAAGCCAATTATCCTTCTAGAATATGGGCCAAACTTGATGGGCTTGGTCCATAAACCTTTTGGACAATTATTAGATAGGCTAGCTTAACTAATTAGCCTTTTTTGAGCCTTATATTGACTTACTAATCCAATAACCCCTTCATTAATTTATTTAAGCCTTTATAATTTCTAGAAAATTATTTTATAATTTAAAAATTATTTATAAATTCTGGGGCACTACACCCTCCCCCACTTAGAAGAATTTGGTCCCCAAATTCAATATATGGATTTCGGATAGTGTACTTACACTTAAATAATTCTGGGAATTTTTTCCGAATGGCTGCTTCGGTTTCCCATGTTGCTTCATATGGCCATGTTTCCTTCCATTGAATCTTGACCATAGGAATAACTTTATTTCTTAGTTGACGCACTTCCCGTTCCAGAATCTTTATTGGCTTTTGCTCGTACGTCATATCCTTCTGAATTTCCAGATTGTCATAAGTAATAATATAGTCAGGATCATATACATACTTCTTCAGTATAGAGACGTGAAATATGTCATGAACTCCTGCTAATTGTGGAGGTAAAGCCAATTTGTAAGCCACTTCACCAACCCTTTCGAGAATTTCAAATGGGCCAATGAATCTTGGAGTTAGCTTCCCTTTAATGCCAAATCTTCGAATACCACGACCTGGAGAAATCTTTAAATATACATGATCTCCTACATTAAACTCCAAGTCACGTCTTCGATTGTCAGCATAAGACTTTTACCTATCTAGTGCCATTTTCATTCTTTCTTGAATGAGCTTGATCTTCTCTGTAGAATCCCTGATAAGGTCGGGGCCTAGAAATTACTTTTTCCCTATTTCATTCCAACATATTGGTGATCGATAGCTTTTTCCATATAAGGCTTCAAAAGGTGTCATTTGTATGCTAGCCTGATAGCTATTGTTATATGCAAACTCTACTAGAGGCAAGTGATCGTGCCAACTACCTCCAAAGTCGATAGCACAAGCTCTGAGCATATCTTCTACTACCTGATTCGTTCTTTCCGTTTGACCATCTGTTTGTGGATGAAAAGCTGTGCTGAAATTCAATCTAGTCCCTAGTGAATGTTGTAGACCCTTCCAGAACTGTGATGTCAATCGAGGATCTCTATCAGATATAATAGTGACTGGGACACCATGTAGTTTGACAATTTTCTTTATGTATAATGCTGCCAGGATATCTGCACACCATCGACTCTTTATTGGTATGAAGTGTGCAGATTTAGTCAATCGGTCTATGATTACCCATATTCCATCGTGTCCACCTCTTGTCTTAGGTAAACCTATAATAAAGTCCATCCATATACTCTCCCATTTCCATTCGGGAATACTCAAGGGGTGTAATTTTACCTGCGAGTCTAAAATGTTCTGCTTTTACTTGTTGGCAGGTGAGACAACGGGATACGAAATCAGCTATTTCTCTCTTTATGTTGGGCCACCAGAGATTTCTTTTGAGATCTTGATACATCTTTGTTCCTCCTGGATGAATTGTGTATTTAGAATTATGCGCTTCATCTAGGATCAGTTTCTTCGTAGCCTCATGATCTGGTACACATATTCGGCCCTTGAATAACAATCTTCTGTCATTGGAAATAGAAAAATCCGGTCTTTGTTCAATATTGGCCTTAACTTCCAGTAATATAGGATCATCATTTTACAGTTTGACCAGATCTTCTATCAATGTAGGTTGAGCTCGGATATTAGCTATAAAATAATCTTCTTCCTTTATGTCTATATCTAAGTTCAACTGAGCAAATTGGGGAACAAGGTTAGTTACACTAATCATAAGACTTGATAGCATACCCATTGATTTTCTACTGAGTGCATCTGCTACAGCATTAGCCTTGTCAGGATGATATTGGATAGCAAATTCAAAGTCTTTGAGATATTTTAACCACCTCCTCTGTCTCATGTTAAGCTCTTTTTGAGAGAATAAATATTTCAAGCTTTTGTGGTCCGAGTATACCGTAAACTTTTCTCCATAGAGATAATGATGCAAAATTTTCAAGACAAAAATAACCGCTACTAATTCTAAATCATGTATAGGATAGTTTTCTTCGTGACGTTTCAATTGTCTTGAAGAATAACATATTACTTCTCCATTCTGCATGAGGACGCATCTTTTTCCCACCGTGACGCCCTACACGGTTTAACAACAACCATTTTAAAGCTTTGGCGGTCCAATAGAGACCGTTTCATGTATGGCACGGTTCAATGTATAACCGTTCCATTTATGTCAGTTCGGGTCTACGCGGTCGCGCGATAGATCATTTTATTGATTGCACGGCACTTGTCTAGCCGTGCGGTGCCAGTTGAGCGGGCAATTTCTGGCCGTGCCATTCCCCTCATGGCATTGAACGGCACATGGGTGGCCGTGTTGTGTCCGTTGAACGGCCAACGTCTAGCTCTTCCGTTTCCATTGTCGCTTTGCACAGCCAATGTCTTACCGTGCTATGCCATTGAACGGCATGTGGCTGGCCGTGCCATTCCCCTCGCCGATTTGAACGGCTAATTGGTGGCCGTGCCATTTCCTTTGCACGGTCCCATGTCTGACTGTTTAGTTTGATGGAGCGGTTTCTCCCTAGACCGTTCCATGTCTTGGGTGATCCTTTATCAGACCGTTCTGGACCGTTTTGACCGGGTTGCTATTCTAAGTCAGTTGGTCTTGGCGGCCCAACCTTCGTCCATCTTGTCGTTGTAGCACCTTTCTTAGGCTGCTATAGGTCCGTCTGTCTTAGGTCCATGTCTTAGGGCGGTTAGTCTAGCGGTTCACTCTTGGACTGCTGAGCCCGTGTGGTGTGTCTGTTATCGACCGCTTGGTGGTTTGTCTGGGCAAGTCAGTCAGAGTTTGACTCAGTCCACGGCCATAACTTTGACCACTACAGTCACCTCATGGCCCTATCTATGACCGCCAGTGTCTGTGCCTATCTATATGTGCAGAGTGTCATTTTCTGACATTTTGGTTTCTGATTGTCTTGGCTTGACCTTGTGATTTGTCCGTCGTCCCGTGGATGTCTCTTGATGTCCTATGAGGGCTATGACCACGATATAAGGTAGTCAGGCATGCCTTGGTTTTTGTACTGCTATAGAATCGTTGTCAGGTTCCGGTCAACCCGGTGTGACCCAGTGGTTGACACGTGACCCTGTGTGTGTCTCGGCTATTCTGGATAGATCGAGACAGTGGTTCCAGATGTCTTGAGGTATCATCTTACCTCGGTCTGTGTGTCCAGGTGTGCTGAGGGTCTTGGTGATTCCTCAGGTCTCTGTGAGTCATTTTGTACGGATGCCTTGTTTCCTCTGGCTTAGGATTCGACCGATTGGTGGCTTGTTCTGCCGTTACGCGACGATCTTGACCCCGAGTCATGAGACTCAAGGATCGTTATGTTAGCAGGTCTAGTTGTCCTGTCCTGAGTCTATTGGTAGTTTGGTGTGCTGCCTTGGTGCTTCGTAGTACGTGCGATAGTGCTTTCTCGGCATGTCTGTACTCCAGCACTCGTGTTTCTGAGTCTCTGTGTCTAGTGAGCATCCACTAGTCGTAGTCTCACGACCTCGAGTGTCGGACCACCTGGGAGTGGTGGTTGAGGCAGTTCCCGAGATACAGTTTTTAGGCTAGTTTTCGTGGGCCCCTGGTTTAAGGTAGCGTCCTGCTGGGGGGGAAAACTAGCTAGAGGCCTGGCTCTAGGCATGAGCTGGTGTGTGCACATATGGTCAGGGGCGTTTGGATGAACGCCGACGGGCGTGACCATGACTAGTCACTCGTTACTGTAGTTCATGTTCTAGTTCAGTGAGTATCTCAGTCTCCATCATTCTTGACGTCCGTAGCGAGATACCTGTGGCACAGTATAAGACGTTAGTGGACGCATCTAGCTGTTCTTCTAGTGAGGAGGTGCTTCCGTCACGTGACACGTGACTCTTGCGGTTCTCGTACGTCTTGACCTTCTCGGGTTAGTCTTTTCTTGGCCTTACCTGAGGTCAGTGCTGTGTGGTATGCACGATGATCCAGTCGTGTATGCGTTTGCGCTTAGGGAGCGTGCACGACAATCCAATCGTGTAGGCTTTAGTGTTCCGTGTCCATCTAGGTCTCTTCTAGGTCTTTTGCCTCTCTTTGTAGGCCTTCACCTTAGGCCTTGTGCTTAGTCAACGGATCGGTAACTCCTGACTCTGTGAGATCAGGGTTCGCCTTTCTGTTGCTATTGGAGTAGCGTAGGAGCCAAGGTTCTCATTTGGTTCGGCTTCTCTTCTTTTGTTATGGCTTTCTTTTACAGCTTTCTAGTTGTAGTTTAGCTTTTCCTGCTTTACTACTCTTACTGTTTTAGCTGTTGTTCCGTGTTACTGCATATTTTTTAGTGGGGATCCGCGTGACCCCTACTGAGCCAGTGACACGAGGCTCACCCCTACTTTTCAGGTGTGGTCGTCTCTACTTCCTTTGCTATTCCTGGTGTGGCGTGCTTGTAGTTGTCAGCGGTACCTACGTCGGGCTTCCCCCGACTTCAGTGTACGTTCTTCTTTTTGTTGGACTGTACTTGTCTTTCCTTTGGACTGGACTCTGATATAATTGTTAATTTTTAACTGTTAATTAAAAAGTAATTTTATTTATGCTACTTTAGCAAACCCGATTAATGAAATTTAATCGCTTACTGTTATATATGCGACTTCAATGTACTGACACGGCATTCCTTTTATCCCTTCGGAGCTTTACAGCTCTTGGGAGGCTTCACGGGTTCCAAGAGGTATCGGGTCTACTCGGTAGTCCTATCGAGTATATCCGGTATCCGGAGTCTGGGTCGTCACACCGCCACCCATGGTACTCCATAAAAAAAAGTATGTGAGGAAATACTTCATGCAATTTTTCATCATTTGTATCAATGTATCGAGGAATCAGAATCTTCAAAGAGTCACCTTTTGGAGTGTCCATAGAAGATGGTGGAGTGGGCTCTGCGTCGGAAGACTCATGAACTTGCTTCATCTTTTCTTTGGCACTGACCCTTGGTTTTCCTCTCTGTGAAGCACTGGGCTTTAATTTCTTTGCCGCAGGAGCTGCGGCAGAGTCTTTCGTTGCCCTCTTCTTAGAAGAACTTTTATTGCTAGCTGGCGGGTCTGGCCCCTTCACTTGTCGCTGCCTCTGAATAGACTTATGTGAAGGCGCTTTTGGCTAAGCAGCAGGAGGCGCATCATTCAGGGCTTTTGTTCTGGGCTCGAGGGTGCGCTCAGCTTCAAAAGGGGTCGTCCGCCTATTAACACCCATTTTTAGCCCGCAAGTTGCATCATTTCTCTTATTCATCATTTTTGATGTCCCGAATTAGCCATTATTTTGGAGCCTTCTTGGATGGATTTCGAGCCAATTTTCATTATTCCATTCTCTTTGAGCCCTAGAGATCATGAGTCATTGGGCTTATCTTATCAACTTCTGGCTTTCAAGTCGACTTACGGCCCATTTAGGCCGGCTTCCATCAAGCAATCGGCTCTCTCTCGCTGCGCAGTCCTGAAAGTGGATCTTTTTCACCCTCTTCCAATCCTATATTAAAAATGTGCCCTTCATAAAAGTTGTTTGAATTTTCAAGGTCTACAACTTCTTTTTCTATGCCGGTGGCCAGTTCGGCCCCGATTGTGAGCTATTCGCATTTTTCCAGCAGGCTGTGCTATTCACCTACGTCCCAGAATTTTCTCTCTCTGTTGTAGCCCCATTTTCTCCTTCTTTTAATCATTTTCTCATCTTGCTCTCTTCATAACAGTTGTTCCTCTTTCCGCCATCTATAATTTTTTATTCTACCACTTTCGCTAGTTCTGCAACGTTTGAGAGATACGCTTCAATTTCTAAAGTCGCATGTAGTCTGTCCAAAATGTTCCTTCATCGGTGTGAAGGTCTATTAGTAGACCGTCAGAGCCATGCGAAGGTCTATTATTAGACCGCCAGAGCCCATGTGACGGTCCTACGATAGACCATCACACCCAAACTTGTCCAAAATCACCCCGTTCGACCCCTAGAGCGTGGCAGTCCCACCCTAGGCTGCTAGAGACTCTAACGGTCTTACGATAGACCGTTACACAAACCGAGAGTCCAATTCGTGCTGGACTCTGCTACGTTTATGTGCGTCGTGGCCCTCTTGTAGAGCCCATAACTTCTTGAATTCTACTCCGAATTGAGCGTCGTTTGTTCCTATGGTTTCTCTTTTATATTATCTTTAATTTGATCTATAGATCTCAGATTTTCATTGGCTATCTTGCTCAGAAACGCGGATGAAAGTTGGGGGTTTATGCGTCCTAATTCAACACAAACTCTGCAGATTAAGCTTCGGGGCTCCCTTCTAGAAGCCATATCTTCCAGATCCTTCTCCCAAATTGAGTCCCACGTGTTCCTACCTCTTATCTCGAGATTGATCCATAGGACATGAATTTTGGTGGACTCTATCCTCTAAAATCTTGGGAGAACTTTCTGGGTTTTCTGTAACCTCTATATAAACTGCCCAGTTCACAGTTGCAAAGGAGGGCTCTTTCTGGACGTGGGGCGAAGCCATGCTACAACTCCAACTCACAACTTCAGCCCCAGCTTGAAGAGGGAAGTATTGGCTTTCCATTGTATTTTTATGGGCTTAATTTTGTTGTCTATACTCTTAGTTCTAGTCTCCTCAAAATTACAAATCATCACAGTTCCCTACACTTTTCTGCTACACATGCACTTTTGCACGTTTTGCATCAATGTTTTCTCTCTATTCTCTTAATCAAATCTCGTGATTTCAACTCTCATGCATGCACAATACACAGACCTATATTTTCCACCCTTCCACAGGGGTTAAAAACCTCCCCCCGGTGAGTTTGACCTCAATTTCTACCCCCATTTTATCACTTCGGGATTGATACTACACTTCATGATCTAATGGATTTTTTCCTTTGTACTTTGGCTTTGTTTTACAGGAGAGCATGATATGAACGTGAGGCCCTCTTCATCTTGCCAGCTGGAAGGAGAGGAGGTCGATCCAACACTGTTCCCCGCACCCCATTCTTTAAGCGCGATCAAGTCTTCATCCTTTTCCACGGTACACGGCGCCGTTGCGCTCCTTTCTTCATCCTTGTGGCATTGTTAACTCTTGGTGGCGATCACGGTCAGTTCTTCTATCTCTCATCGCCCTTTGTTCATCATCTTCCATGCCTTTCATGCTATTATGTTATTAGCATAGTTAGGGGTGGGGTAAGGGAAAGAGAGATAAAATTATCAACAACCTTATTTTTTGGCGATCGCGGTGGGTGACCAATGCCCATCACGTTTGTTTTAATCCTCTTTTGTGAGTTGGGTGTGTGCATGTGCATGTTTAGGTGATATTTTATCCATTCTTCCACTGTTTGGGGCGTTTTAAGGGCTCTGGTAGTGTGGCAGTCCTATAGTAGACCGCCAGAGGGCAAGAAACGGTCATTTGTTAGACCGTTACGGATTCTGGCAGTCCTGCGCACGTGCTCACAGGGCCATATTCGTCGAGGTATAACTTTTGCTCCCGAGGTAGGATTTCCATGATTCTTGTTCCATTCGATAGCCATTTGTATTGTCTTTCCATCCATATATCATTTGCATCATTTGGTTAACATTTGCATATTCTAATATTGTCCAACGTTTTGAGTTTTCTGCATAAGTTCTGCAGGCAGGCTCAGGGACAGGTTCACAGGTACATCTTTGCTTTATGATTTGACTACCTTCCCGATGTAGGATTGCACTGATTTTTGTTCCATTGGATAGTCCTTTGTATTATCTTTCCATACATACCTTATTTGCATCATTTGGATCTCATTTGCTTAGCTAAAATTTGTTATCATTTTAACATTTTGTCCATAAAATCTGCATGTGGTCTGCGCACAGGTTCACGGGGGCAACTTTCTTGGACAATTTAATTGACCTCCTGAGGTCGGATTGCTCTATTCTTGGGCCCATTGCGCAACCCTTTGTATTGTCTTTCCTTCCATATATTCTTTGCATCATTTGAGTCACATTTGCATAGTCAAATCTTGTCTCCATTTTTATATTTTATGCATAAAATCTGCATGCAGGTTAAGGGGCAGACATAAAGGTACGCCGCTCATTCCTGGTTTTTCACAACTTTTAGTGCCTGATTGTCCCTATTTTTGGTTATGCATTCTTGTCCTTCATATTATCTTGGATTTCCCACTTTGTTTGCACCCATATCATTATGTTTGCATAGTTTAATATTGTCTTGATTTCCTAGTTTTAGGCTAGAAATTGCATACACTCTGGTGCACATAGGATCATCCATATTTGCATATTGTAGTTGCATTCCCTCTTGGTAAGTGATCCTCTCGCTCCCATATTCCTTGGGCTCGACTAGGTGATCTTATCCAGGACCTCTGTAAGTCCCCGCGAGCCGTGATTCCCACACGGACGTCGGGCCAGTTGTACCTTTCCACCCCTTAGGCTTGCATTTGCATACGTGTGAGGGAGTTAACCTTAGTCAACACAAAGTTTAGACCTTATTCCCATAAGATTCTTATCTTGAAGGAATTTTTCGTAATTCAAATCATTAAAAGGTCTATTAAAACTCCTAAAATATTTCCCATCATTTTAACTTGGTTGAGTTAGGTGAAAACTCTCACATTGCACTGATTGTGTTGTTTGGGATTGTCCAGGCCCATTAGTGGTGTTTTGTGCTGCATTTTAATCATCATCCACATATTTTGTCGTTGTTAGGTCCACTTAAGTTAGTCCATTTTGTGTATCCATTGTCTAGTCTATTCTCCCTTGGTCCTTGCATTAGTGGGTCAGTTCTGTTCTTGTTCTCAAGCCCAATAAGCCCATTACCTCCCTCTTTGTAATAAGTCTCCATTTGCCCTTATAGAGCATCATTCCAACCCCTTCTATTATTATTCTTCCCAATTTTCTTCTTATTCTCGCGTAGACTCCTCTTCCCACGCAGGCCCATCTTTCCGTGGTCCCTCTGACCCATCTGAAGAGCAGGCTAATCTCATGGCCCATCTTTCAAGTCTTGTTCACCAAATGGATCCGACCCAGGCCCAACGTCTTAGTGCATCTCATCTTAATGGGCCTGCTTCTCATAATGGGCCCTCTACCCTTCATGGCCCTCCTTCTTCTCCTTCATATGTCGCTGGCCCAATTTCTAATGGGCCTTATTCTCTTAATGGGCCTCCTCTTTCTACCCATGTTGCTGCTGGCCCATTCAGTCCATATACTAATATCTCTCCCAGGCCCGTATATCTCTCTATTCCTGGAATGGGCCCTTCTTCTTCTCAGCCTGGATCCTCTCATCTGGCTCAATATCATCATCCTAGTCCGAGTTCACATTCTCTTGCTCAAGTTGGCCCATGTTCTTCTCGATCTCTCCCTACCCAGGAGATGATTACTCAAGCCCAACGCCATCTTGATGAAATCCAACGTCAGAATGATCCCAAATCCTCCTTAAGTGTCCCATTCCCATTTCAAGATCTTCGGCTTCCGTCTCCATCACAAATTCCTGCATATCACCGCTATGGTGGAGTCGGTGACCCTTATGTGTACTTGAAGGAGTTTCTTTATGAGTTGGCCCAATTTCGACATGACCAGCGCTTGATGGCCTATCTATTTGGTCTGTCCTTGAAAGGGCCGTCTCGGGATTGGTTCTTTTCTCTTTCAAAAGAGCAGATAGTGAACTTTCAGATTGTACAAGAGAAGTTCATTCAGCAATATCAGGACCAGGTCGGGCCCAGGTATTCTATGGTGGATCTGGCCCATGAGAAGATGAAGCCCGAAGATGATTTCTGCACCATTGCCGACCGCTGGCGTCACCTTGCCGCGCAAGTCCCGGGGCACATTCCGGAGCAAGAACAAATCAAGATGCTGATATCTAATGCGACGTCCGAGTATCGGTTTATCTTAGCCCTCAATGATATTACCTCCTGGCAACAACTTTATAGCTGAGCCCGCTTCATCCGCCAACAACTCCAAGATTCCCTTGACCCTAAGTCTTTTCCACCTTCCACATCTCCACACACCCCACCATCTGTATCTCCCTCCACATATCAACCATCACCTTTTGCATACCAACCCTCCACGAGTCAGCCATACACCCCCACACATAAACCACCCGCATATCCCTCCATGAGTCAGCCCTCCGCATCCACATACCCGTCTCCATCTCCACCTCCAGTCAGGAGAATTCCACACCCCGAGCAGGTGGATGCCGTCTACATACCTTCCCACTCCACTCCGCATATGTCACTACCTAATCCTTCTCTTAGCGATGTGCCATTGCTTACGCAACCCCCACAATAATCTTCATCCCATATCCCTCGGTATCCCCCTATCCTAAAGTAGGCTCCTCACCCTCCGATGCCGGAGTCTTTTAAAAACATTTTTAGGGCTTTGATGGCCACTCATGCATTGCCGCTCCCTCCAGTTGTGCCTTGCCAACCCTCGGTCGAAAATATGCTTCAGTTCTGTGATTTCCATCGCCAGCAGGGGCATTTGGTCGAAGATTACCCCGAATTCCGGGAGTTTATTTATGGCTTGGAAGCCAAGAAGAAGATTGATTGGGCCATTATTCATGAAGTTATTATACATCTCCGCAGTAAGCAGCAACAACAAGAAGCACCGCAACCGTCTCCATCCATACAAGGCCAGGGGCACCCCTATGGTTCTTTATCTAGCGATGCACCTGCTCCATCGCCTGTTCTGTTATCTACCCCATCTTTGCCACCTCCTACACCGTCTCCGTCACCTCCACCAACCTAGACTCTTGCTCAGGCTAGTGCCTCCACTGCCTCCGCTTCCTCGATTGCCACTACTGCTTCCACTCCCAACACTGCTCGACATGTTATATCGATACGTCGACGGTGGAAACCATGACCTTCCCCTTTGCCTACATCACCTTCTCCACCTCCATCTCCATCACCATATCTATTGCCTATTCCTTCACTTCAACCATCTCCGCCGCCTTTGCCATCCCCTTCATCATCTTCACTTGAGCCTGAGCGAGCTCCACCTCCGCCTTCACCTTCACCCACAACCCCTTTGCCTCCACCTAAACACACCATCCCCATTAAACCTTCCATGCCCTCTAAGCCTTTTACATCCATTTCTTCATTTACTTCCACCCCACGGAGCGGGTGTGTGCTCTCTTTGGTGCCCCTCGGGTCTGGTCCCCAGGGAGACAATGAGCCGAGTCAGGGTTGTTCGGTGTCAGTTGTTCCATTCATGATTCAAGATTTCATCTACCGCATGCCGATCCGGGTCTTGGTTTCGGGCTACTTTGGGACTGATGAGCCTATGCTTCCGAAGATGGTTGTCAAGAAGAGTTCCCTCGCACTAGTGCCAGTTTCTTCACAAGCGAGGCCGGTGACAATCTCCTTACTTGCCAGTGGGTTTATCGTTGATGCTGTTATTTCCTCTCGCTCGATTGCTGTTCAGTTCATTGGTCAAGAAGGGTTCTCTACCCACATTGTGCTAATGCGTACAGCTGCCAGAAGATTGATGAGTTCTATATTCAAGGGGCAGTTTGCCGTATCTTCTGTATTTTCTAAGGACATTCTGCACATCTTATGCAATCTCTCTCGGTTTATCAGTACGCCGGCCACGTCAACGCCGTGCATTGATCTCCCTCAGCTTCATCCGTCTCTTCTATCAAGGGAGCTATGCTTCAGGCCTGATTTCCTAGTAGAGTTGTTGAATCTCATGTTTCTTGTGCCGAGAGACAAAACTCCATGGTTTTCTGATATTCATCATTCTAAGGAGTCACTTGCTCAAGAATGTCTGCATATTGTTAACACCAGGTGTCTAGGGGCAACTTCCCCGATGAAGTTGCATGTTCACAGCCGGGCCAGGCCATCTGCCAGGTGGGCCCGTTATTTGAGAAGGTATTACAGATTAAGAAGCCCAAAGGTCCGAGTTCGCGCCAGGCGAGTCCATGTTCAAAAAGTATCGGCTAAGAAGAGGCGGCAGCATAAGTTTAAGGGCCGTCAGTTGTGCACTCAGGGGTCCACTTCTCTTCCTTCTTCTTCATTTCACTCATCATTTCTTCTGCTCGGTTCCCACCCCTGGGTGGTGTATCTTCCCTCTCCTAATTCTCCCTCCACGATTCTCTCCTCCCATCTCGGGTCCGCGAATCCCCGTTCTTCCTTTTCCTATCAGAAACCTCCGGACTTTCCATCTCCTCACCATTCTCGGCCTCAGCCTATGTCCTCCTCTGATTCTCCTCCCCCGGTATCCCTGGGTTCGACTTCCCATTCTCTTTTCCGGACCCTATCGGGTGTTTATCATTTTCTTTCCCCGACCCTGTCGGGTGACTCTCATTCTCTTTCCCCGACTCTGTCGGGTCATCCTAGTTCCTTTTCTTTGACCACGTCGGATGATCACTCCTCTTCCCCCTTACCTTTTCCACAATCTTCTCATGGGTTGTCTATTCTCTCCTCTTCATGATTTCGGGGTCATTACCCCTTTTCTTGCGGTTTTCAAGGCTTTAGCCCGCCTTGATCTCAACTAATCTGGTTTCTTCTGTATTTTGATTCCTTATTATCAGGGTCTCTGTGCCTTAACGAGGGAGTTCTAGCCCCCGTCTCTCTTCCTTTTTATCCTTCTTCGTCCAGTTTGATGTCTGTCGCTCCTCCGTGTAGAGGAATCGTCAACTCCTTTGCCATCCTTTCCCTCTCACTCCTGTCAAGCAAGGAATACAAAGCTCGTGCTGTCTCGAAGCTCGTTGATCAAGATCACTTCAGGATACTAATTTCACACTATGGATTTGCAAGGTATCGTTATTTTGTGCAAGAATATGTTATCATCGCTATTATCTCTCTTACTCATGCACACGCTTATAATAATGCTATTCCTTACAGGGTTTGAGTGGCTTTTAGAGTTTGCTTAAAAGTGTCAAAATGAGTTCGCTTCTGCAGCACACCTTAGGCTAGTAATAACTCTGTGCTGGGAGTTTAGTTTATTTCCCCGATTGTTAAGGGTGACCTTTAGGCATGGGTTTTTCACACACTTCACGGTGAGCCATAGCCGATTCCTCTGAGGCACGCCGTTGCTGCTTTGGCCATACCATGGGTATGCACAAAGGTCTTTTCTTTTCTCTGCTCGGCCAAGTGCAGGGGTAAGAGATTGATGGACGAGATAACCAACCTAGGTGCTCCCTAATATGAGATAGGTCTCAAATAGGGGTAGTCTTGACCCTCAAAAATAAGCTTTCATGCAATATCTAGCCAATAAGGGCTCTTATCTAATGAAAATCAAAGATCAATCAATATAGCAAAATATGAAAATCAAAGATCAATATAGCAAAATATGAAAATCAAAGGCATGGCAAGAGTGGCGAAGCCCCGCGGGACGTCATGAGCCCGGTCGTATGTGTGCCTAAGGGTCTTAAAATTTAAAGACACACAGCCCCGGTGCAACAGACCTACTCTTTGAGGGGTGGTGCCCTGGGAGGAATTCGAGTCCAGATGTCTCCCATCCTGCATAAAGCTTATCTCCCAATTTTCTTCTTTTTCTCCCTCTTAGGTTGGGTTGTATCCCGGGTATGGCCTTAGTAGGGCACCGTTCTTTGGAGGCGGTTGGTTATAGTGAGCCATCCTCATATGCACGCCCTGCTCAAGGGAAGTCTTTGACAAGAGGGGGAGGAACACTGACCCTTGGCCAGAAGTTTGAACCCATCCTTAGTTGCCGCAGATAACCTTATTTAAAATTCCAAAAAAAACAAATATGTCAAAATTCCAAAAAAAATAAATATGTCAAACTTCCAAAAAATATATATATGTCAAAAATCCAAAAAAAATCAAATATGTCAAAATTTCAAAAAAATCAAATATGTCAAAAAATCTCAAAAATTTGAATATGGCAAAAAAATCAAAAATACAAAAATCCAAAAACACTTCTCTTTTGTTCCTTTTATTTTTATCTTGAGGACATATATGTAATCTGTTTGCTAAGTGTGTAGGCTGCAGGTTATAGGTTCAAGCTTTCCTTGCTCTATCTTTCGCTCTGCCTCCTACTCATATTCTTCGATCTGTTCTCATCTCTTCAATCCTATCTCTGGATCTGTTCTGAAGCTCATGGCCTTCTCAGCTTTCGCCTATCTGCCTAATCATGTCTCCATGAGAGGGAATTGCCTCACGATTTTGAACCTGGCGGTTACGCTTCATCTGATCTTGGGCTTTGATTGAAGAATGTGTTTGTTGTCTTTATCATGTCTATGGTCCTCCAAGTCTTTTGTCCCGATGTGTCCTTGTCATATGTGTCTATGTCCTCTCGTATTGGTCGTATCTTTTGTCCGCCATGTCATCCATCACACGTGTCTTTGTCCTCCGTGATATTGTCATCCCACGTGTCTTTGTCCCACCATGTCCTTATACCACCGCGTGTGCTATCCCACCGTGTGCGTGTTGTCTTGTCCCACCGTGCCTTTAGTCGCATGCATGCTTGCCATTTGTTTGTTTGTTATGTTTCATCCATCTTCATTATGTTATGTTGTGCCATGTTTCGTTCATATTTCTCTTATTATGTTATGTTAATGTCATGCTCGTTCATATTCGTTCATGTTCACATCATGTCATGTCATGTGGTTGTGTCTTATGATGAAAATCTCATAAAAAGCAGAAATCAAAATCCAAAAAAATGCCGTTTCGCCTGCATAGGTAAGTCATGTATGGCTCTCTATCCCTCCTCATTGTTGAATTACTATATGGTATCTACGCTATTATAGCCTCTCAAGGACCTGCAGGTTGCCCGTGTGTTCTGGGATCTGATGTTCCCCTTTACCAAAAATAATGATGATCTGGGAGCATACGGTTAATCGTTGGATAGGCCGCTCGGTTGAGTCGGATGGGGGATGATGGACTCTGTCTCGTACATCGTGATTGCAAGAAGATTATTGACCCCGTCCTTACTCGGTCTAGCAATATTATCCTTGAGTACTTTCTTTTTTATATTTCTTTGCACTTGTTTTGATGATTTCTTTATTTTAGCCCAGCATGCATCATGTCATTTTGAGCATTCACGTCTCGAAATTCTCTTAATGATTTCTCCTCAGTAATGGTTAATTACGCTTCAATTCTCTTGGATAAGAGATTCTCATTCCACTATGGATTTGAATGATTTCTCTGATCTCACCGCTTGGTCTGATTGGCAGGCGTGATTTCTGGTCTGGATTTTATCTCAGTTTCACTTTTCTTTTCCAGCTCTTACGCTGTGTTTCCTTCCGATCCCCTCATTGTCCGTGGATTGTGTCCCCAATGAGGATTGGTCGTGTTTCCTTTTTCCTTCCATAATTTAGTTCTCCAGACATGTCTCATTCTTGTCAACCATTCTGGGTGGTTAGTTCGGTGTTTTCGGGAGAATTCCTATCGCTTGTTGGTTGAGGATGGGTGTCTTTTTACCTTGATGCCCGCTTATCAGTTCTCTCCGCTTCATCTCCGCGTCATCTCCATTTCACGTCACTGTCGCTTTCGCTCCATCTTCTTTCCATTCCGCCTCCGCGTCACTTTCGCTCATTCCCTTGCAAAGCGGACATCAAGGAGGGGCATCTATTGACACCAGTTTTTAACCCGCAAGTTGCGTCATTTCTCTTATTCACCATTTTTGATGTCCCGAATTAGCCATTATTTTGGAGCCTTCTTGGATGGATTTCGAGCCAATTTTTATTATTTCATTCCCTTTGAGCCCTAGAGATCATGAGTCCTTGGGCTTATCTTATCAACTTCCGGCTTCCAAGTCGACTTACGGCCCATTTAGGCCGGCTTCCATCAAGCAATCGGCTCTCTCTCACTGCATAGTCCTGAAAGTGATTCATTTTCACCCTCTTCCAATCCTTTATTCAAAATGTGCCTTTCATCAAATTTGTTTGATTTTTCGAGATCTACAACGTCTTCTTCTACGCTGTTGGCCAGTTCTGCCCCGATTGTGAGCTATTGGCATTTTTTCAGCAGACTGTGCTGTTCACCTACGTCCCAAAATTTTATCTCTCTGTTCTAGCCCCATTTTCTCCTTCTTCTAATCATTTTCTCATCTTTCTCTCTTCATAAACGTTGTTCCCCTTTCTGTTATCTATAATTTCTTCTTCTATCACTTTCACTAGTTCTGCACTGTTTGAGAGATACGCTTCAATTTATGAAGTCACGCGTAGTCTGCCTAAAATGTTCCTTCATCGGTGTGAAGGTCTATTAGTAGACCGTCAGAGCCATGTGAAGGTCTATTATTAGACCGCCAAAGCCCATGTGATGGTCCTATGATAGATCGTCACATCCAAACTTGTCTGAAATCACCTCGTTGGACCCCTAGAGCGTGGCGGTCCCACCCTAGGCCGCTAGAGACTCTAACGGTCTTACGATAGACTGTTACACAAACCGAGAGTCTAATTCATGCTGGACTCTACTCCGTTTCTATGCACCGTGGCCCTCTTGTGGAGCCCATAACTTCTTGAATTCTACTCCGAATTGAGCGCCATTTGTTCCTATGGTTTCTCCTTTATATTATCTTTAATTTGCTTTATAGATCTCAGATTTTCATTGGCTATCTTTCTCAGAAACGCAGATGAAAGTTGGGGGTTTATACATCCTAGTTCAACACAAACTCTGCAGATTAAGCTCCGGGGCTCCCTTCTAGAAGCCATATCTTCCAAATCCTTCCACCAAATTGAGTTGCACTTATTCCTACCTCTTATCTTGAGATTGATCCATAGGACACGGATTTTGGTGGACTCTATCCTCTAAAATCTTGGGAGAACTTTCGTGGTTTTCTGTAACCTCTATATAAACTGCCATGTTTACAGTTTCAAAGGAGGGCTATATCCGGACGTGGGGCGAAGCCATGCTCCAACTCCAACTCACAACTTCGACCCTAGCTTGAAGAGGGAAGTATTGGCTTTCCATTGCATCTTTCTGGGCTTAATTTGGTTGTCTATACTATTAGTTCTAGTCTTCTCAAAATCACTAATCATCACAGTTCCCTGCACTTTTCTGCTACACATGCACTTTTGCACGTTTTGCATCAATGTTTTCCCTCTATTCTCTCAATCAAATCTCATGATTTCAACTCTCATGCATGCATAATACACACACCTATCTTTTCCACCTTTCCACAGGGGTTAAAAACCTCCCCCTGTGAGTTTGCTCTCAATTTCTACTCCAATTTTATCACTTCGGGATTGATACTACACTTCGTGATCTAATGGGTTTTTTCCTTTGTGTTTTGGCTTTGTTTTGTAGGAGAGCATGATATGAACGTGAGGCCCTCTTCATCTAGCTGGCTGGAAGGAGAGGCGGTCAATCCCACACCGTTCCCCGCACCCCATTCTTCAAGCACGATCAAGTCTTCATCCTTTTCCATGGTACACGGCGCTGTTGCGCTCCTTTCTTCATCCTTGCGGCGTTGTTAAATCTTGGTGCCGATCACGGTCAGTTCTTCTATCTCTCATCGCCCTTTGTTCATCTTCTTCCATGCCTTTCATGCTATTATGTTATAAGCATAGTTAGGGGCGGGGTAAGGGAAAGAGAGATAAAATTATCAACACCGCCGAGGTGGGCACTTCTTCCATTTGGATGTTGTCACCGGTGGAGCCATCATCAAAGCACGGAGGGAAGGAGAGTTGACAGATATGAGTGGAATGGCAGGAGAGAGAGGCACTGCAGGGTCTGGGTGGCGGTAAGAGTGGCACTCTGGGGATCGCCAGAGACAGGAGAGACAGAAAAGAATCGTCGGAGAGGGAAAGAGAGAGACCCAAAAGCGGTAATGCGCTAGGGCTTTTGAGAAGGGGTTAAACCGGGTGAAAAAAAAATGAAGCGAACCAGGAGGTTTAAGCTGGTGACCCGACCAATGGCGGCGCCGCAAGAGACAAGATGTGGTAATGCATCTTTTGCAGACAGAAATAGTGATTTTTCAGGATTTCAATAGGAGCGTCGACGCATAGGATCCATGGCGTCGACGCAGTGAAGGACAAAAGCAATTACACGAAAAAGTGACCCCGAGAATTGCAAACACCCTTAAATACGACATAATTCAGAGCTTTTAGAGAGGAATAATCGATGGAAACACATTCCAACAAGAAACTCATTGTAAAAGACCCTTACCTTGGGTGATGGTTTGAGAAAAGAGAATCTTAAAGAATTGGAAATTAAAAGCCTGAACCATAAAAACTTTCAAACGTAATAGGGATAAAACAAACTTTACAATAGGGACCCCTTCATTTCTTTCAAACTATACTACTCCAAAGGAAATGAGAGACTTTCTAGCAAAAAGATGCAACCGAGTATTGGAAGAGAACATATTTAGGCTCCAGAGAAAAAATTGGGTCAACCTCTTTTTTTTTTTAATTTATAAAGCAACATGAGCATTAAAGTCTAGCTGGCCTTTTGACACAAGAAGACATGTTTATTCGACACCAGAATTCTCGGTTACTCAGCACAGCTGACTATTATGCCTCTTTTAGAACAGAGATGTCAATTCTCATCATGACTCCATCCTCAGCACTTCATTGGTGTAGGGAATTTGTTTCTCCGAGAAGTTGTACTTTTGCTCCGCCAGATTTGTTCCATAGGCGTATTCCCTCAGTTTCTCGAAACCAAAACTATGTTTAGGAGCAATACTTAGTTTGAGATTAGTTGACAAGAGGGGTCCCTCATACTTTCAATTTTCTAGCATCTAGAAAAGAATGGGGACATAGTTTTGTAGGACTATTTTAAAGATATTCCATAGATAAGAAATTTATCTTCAAGATTTTAAGCTCAAATTCCACAAGAGTTAAATGCCCCAAACCACTTAATCATTTGATGGGTCAGTTTGTGAAGACCATGAGTCTTTGTGGAGGAAGGTCATCTTTAGCTCCCCCTGACAAGAAATTTAAATGCCCCAAACCACTTAATCATTTGATGGGTCAGTTTGTGAAGACCATGAGTCTTTGTGGAGGAAGGTCATCTTTAGCTCCCCCTGAAAGTTAGACTTATGTCTGATTCAAGCAATTTTCAACTCTCCATTTTTCTTTCAAGGGCCTCAAGAAATTTGTAGAAGGTGATTAAGGACCATGAGTTGGAGAGAGAGAGAGACATCATTAGCACACTGAGGACAGGCTAAACAAGGATTTTATATAGGACAGGGTCCAAGAGAAATTTTCAAGGAATGACTTTTGGTGATGTATAAGTAAGAACCTGTTAGGAAAGTCACCAGAGCTGAAGGCGTCGACGTACACCAAATTTTGCGTTGACCCACTGTTCAAGCAGAGGCCTTAGAACCTATTACTAGAATAGGGCAGCCCAATGCGTTGACGCAACTCCTTTCTGCGTTGACGCACTCTATCTTTCATGTAATACTGACTCAGCCTCTTTTCACCAGACAATCTATTTCTCAGTCCAAGTGACTTTACCCTTACTCTTGGCATCACACATATCGTCATGAGTAGGTGCCAGACACAAACCTTTTATCAAATCAGCCAAGGAGCACTCCCCCTCAGAACATGCAGACAATGCTAAATAGAACATGATGAACATGATTTCTATTGAGTGATTATGTAATATGTGCAAGATGGTTGACATGCAAACAAACTTGAAACAAGCTCCCCCTTTGTAAATGTAGTCAACAAAGTGCATTATTTGTTGTTGTTGTGGTTAATCTAGGCGAACCAAGCAAGATTCAAACATTTACGTCACACCAGATACACATCATCAAAAATAGTTTGGCACAACAATTCAAACCGGATCATGAAGTCTACATAGTCCAAGCTCCCTTCTCAAGGTGGTGAACCTGTCATTGTTGAGAGGCTTGGTAAAAATATCTACAATTTGATTTTCTATGTCAACGAATATCAATTCAAAGTTCTTTCTATTGACTTCATCCCGAAGTGATGTATAATTTCAATATGTTTGGTCCTAGAGTGTTGGATTGGATTTTTTGCCAAGTTTATAGCACTAGTGTTATCACAAAACATGAGGACACACCCGAGATTGACAAGGTAATCTTGGAGTTGGTGTTTTATCTAAAGCACTTGGGTACCACAACTCCCCGCAGCGACATATTCTGCCTCGACAATGGAGAGGGTAACTGAGTGTTGTTTCTTGGATGCCCAAGAAACTAAACACCCTCCTAGGAATTGGCAATACCCACTAGTACTCTTTCTATCCAATTTGCAACTAGCATAGTCAGCATCTGAATAAGAAACAAGAGTGAAAACACACGATGCTGGATACCAAATCCGTAAGTCTTGAGTTCCTGTAAGGTATCTAAAGATACGCTTGACGCCACTCAAGTGGGATTCTCTAGGATCGGCTTGGAATCTAGCACACAAGCATACACTAAATTGAATATCAGGTCTGGATGCGGTAAGATAGAGGAGTGAGCCAATCATACCTCGATAAGTTTTTGCATCCACTGATTTACCTATCTGGTCAGCATCCAGCGTTGTGCTTGTGCTCATCGGGGTGTTTAGTGGCTTACTTTTCTCCAGCTTGTACATTTTCAGCAAGTCTGTAATATATTTTGCCTGATTTATGAAGCACTCCTCCTTGCCTTGGGTGACTTGAAGATCTAGAATAAATTTAAGTTCACCCATCAAACTCATTTCAAACTCAGTTGTCAATAAGTTTGCAAATTCCTCACACATAGCAGTTTTGGTGGAACCGAACACTATATCATCTACATAAATCTGTACCACAAGAATGTTGTTCTTATGTACCTTTGTGAAGAGCGTTTGATCCACCTTACCTCTTGAATAGCCTTTATCTATGAGGAATGAGCTTAACCTTTCATACCAAGCTCGAGGGGCCTGCTTCAAGCCATACAAAGTTTTATCTAGCCTAAACACATGGTTAGGAAATTCTGAACATTCAAAGCCAGAAGGCTGTTCAACATACACTTCCTCTTTTATGAGCCCATTCAAGAAAGCACTTTTCATGTCCATTTGTTTTGGTTTAATACCATGACTGCAAGCAAAAGCAAGCAATAACCTAATGGCATCTAACCTGGCTACAGGAGCAAATGATTCTTCGAAATCGATCCCTATCTCTTGATTGTACCCTTGAGCCACAAGTCTTGCTTTGTTCCTTACAATCTTACCTTCTTCATTTATTTTATTTCTGAAAACCAATTTTGTGCCAATGACAGAGTGTGACTTGGGTCTAGGAACTAAATGCCACACGTTGTTTCTTTCAAACTGATTTAGTTCCTCATGCATGGCGTTTATCCAGCCATCATCTTTTAGGGCTTCTTCAACCTTTTTAGGTTCAATCTGAGAGACAAGAACGAGTTGGTCAGTTTCTTCGATTTCTCTGAAGTGAGATCTTATCCTTGGAGGTTCATGCAAGCTACCAATGTTATTCCCTAAGGGATGGCTTTTAAGGAATCTTACATTTGCAATTGAGTTACCTTCATCTATATTGCTGATCCCTTGTTCGCTGGACTGGCCTGCACTTTCATTCTCTCTCTCTTCTTCTCCTTGTAGTAATTGCTTGTCCCTTGATTCCAGAAACTCCCCATCATCCTCTTTTCTGCAAGAAATATCATTTTTAGATTTGGAACCGAATTCATCAAATGTGACATGGGGGGTTTCTTCAACAACTTGATTTTTGACATTAAGGGTCCTATAGACCCGTATGTGTTCAGAGTATCCAAGATAGATACCTGGTTCACTCTTTGGTTCAAATTTGTCCAAATTCTTTTTGTCATTATTGTGAATATAGCATTTAGTTCCAAAAATCCGAAAGTGTATGAGTGATGGCTTTTTACCTTTCAGCATCTCATAGGGAGTCTTTTTGTATGTGGGCCTTACCATAGCACGATTCACAATGTAGCATGTTGTGTTTACCACCTCGGCTCAAAATCTCCTTGGTAGCTAACTTTCTATAAGCATCATCCTAGCCATCTCTACAAGGGTTCTGTTTCGTCTCTCCACCACTCCATTTTGCTCAAGAGTTCTTGGTGAAGAATACTTATGAGTTATTCCCTGCTCCTTGCAGAATTCATCAAAGTTAGCATTCTCAAATTCACCTCCATGATTTGACTGGACAGTAGATAAGTTGAACTTGCCATCCTACTTAATTTTCATGAAGAAAGAATGAAATTCATTAAATGCATCATTTTTATGAGACAAAAAGAAGACCCAAGTAAATCCTGAAAATCCATCCACAATAACGTAGCCATATTGTTTTCCACTTATGCTTGCTGTTCGTGTAGGACCAAACAAGTCCATATACAGAAATTCAAGCGGTATAGTGGACTGATTTTCAACTATGTTTTTGAAAGATTTTCTAGTTTGTTTTCCTTGGGGACATGCATTGCAGATTTTATCATTTTTCTTAAATGAAATATCAGGCAGACCTCTTACCATGTTGAATTTTACTAACTTGTGCATGATATTATAACTAGCGTGCCCTAGTCTATGATGCCATAGCCAAGACAAATCATCCTTGTTTGTAGTAAGACACATGTTGTTATAAGTCGGGTCATCTATATCAACCATGTAGATATTATTGACTCACTTACCCATGAATTTTATAGCTTCAGAATTTTGCTCAAAGATGGTGCAAGCAAGAGAGTCAAATATTACCTTGTGTCCCTTATCACATAGTCGACTGATACTTGATAGATTGTACTTCAGACCTTCAACTAACAAAACATCATCAACTGAATTTGATAGATGCTTACCAACCTTGCCCTTCCCAATGATTTTTCCTTTATTGTTACCACCGAAAGTGACATGTCCACTTTCATTTTCGACCAAAAATAGAATTTTGCCTTGTCGCCCGTCATATGCCTTGAACAGTCGCTGTCGAGATACCATCTGTTATGTTCGGTTGTAAGGCATTCCTGCACATCATATCAAATGGAGAATTTTGGAACCCAACGGCATTTGGGCCCCATAAGACTAGTCAAGTCATTCAAGCATGATAATAATTGTTTTGGTATCCACATTTTCCTTTCAGATGTTTGGTTGACAGTTTTAGTTTTATTTTCCTCTTTTAAGGAAGCATGTTGTCTTTGAAACTTTGATTCTTTCAATGCCTCTTTATTAGTTGAGGATTTTGTTTTCTTACTCCATTGGTTTTTCCAAGGAGCATTATATGAGGTGGACATGTTGGGATGCTTGACTTGGTCAGACCTATGTGAGATTGGAGTATTGATATACCTAAACCAGGGTTGTGTTGACTTGGTGGAAGTCCACTATGGTGTAATAAGGTGAAGGACCTTTGAGTATGAAGATTGCGTCGACACATGGAACTGGTTGCATTGACATGACCGTCATCTTTCAGGGAAATGGGTGTTCTGGAACCGGAGATGCGTCGAGGCACTGCTGGCCATGCGTCGATGCGACCACTGCCTATTCTCAATGTTCTTCTGCCCATTAGAAGGATGCGTTGATGAATCATAGGTGTTGCATTGACGCGACTTATGCACTCCTGGGCTGGCACTACCTTGGGTTTGAGATTGAGTTGACTTGGTAGCTTGATCATTCGATTGACCAATAGACTTGGGCTTTGACACAAGAGAATGCTGGTCCGATTTTCTTTGCACTTCCATTGTTCCTTTGCCATTATTTTTATGGTCATTTTCATTTGTTTTGTTTGTCAATTTTTCTTTTCCTTTGTTTTTCTCAACAGAGCTCATTTTTATCAAGGGTGTGTATTTAGAGGAGCCTGGATCAGGAGTAAGTGTAACAATCTGAACTCCAAAGCCCTTCTTGCTTGTAGGATTAAAACCAAGACCCTCTTCTCCAAAATTATTTTTAACACCCATTAGAGCCTCCAAATTATCTTTGCCCTGAACCATCTTCTCAAGTGAGCCTTGCTTGTCCTCATTTTCATTTTGCAAGCTTTTAAGTTCCTCTTGAAGTTTTAAATTGACTTCTTTTATGGCATCATAATTTTCAGTGACAATTTTTGTATCATTTTCAAAAATTTGCATTCTTAGCTTTTGTTCATCAATCACTTCTTTCAAATGTTCATTTTCATGCATTAAGTGTTTGAACTCTTCCTTATCAGTTTCAAGCTCAGCAAGCATTTTCTTCAGAGATGCATTTTCACTTTCTAGTACTGCATTTTTCTCATTTGGGGATGTTTTAGTGGCAAGGTTGTTCATCTTTTTCTTTAGGGATATGTTTTCCTTTTTTGCATGATCATATTTATTGAGCAATTCACTATATGCATCTTCCCAATCACTGCATGTAAAATTTTCAAAAAGAGAGCTCACCTCATCTTGTTCATCTCCTTTTGCCATCAAGCAGAGTTTGCCATCACTCTCTTCCTCGGAAGTGTTTCCTTCTTCTTCGACTTCCTCCCCGTCACTCCACGTGCTTACCATTACCTTTGCCCTTTTTCCTTTTCATCTTGGCTAGGTTTTCTTCACAGCTTCTGGGCATTCAGACTTGACATGCCTTAGCTTCTTGTAGTTATAGCACATAAGCTTGTCAATTTTCTTTGCATTTTCAGATTTAAATCTTGAAGGTTTTTATACCTGTGGTTGTTTCTTTCTAAACCCATCACCTTCCTTTCTCAGAAATTTCTTGAATTTCATAGTCAACTTTTGTACCCGGACTATTTACCGCAGAATAACAAGGAGTAAGGGCTTGGGGCATTTCCCCGAACACTTTTAAGCCACGGGCTATCTAGCCCTTTCTACAACCCTGTGGGTCCCTACAAGGGCCTTGACCAGCTTGCCGTAACGTGGGGTGACATAAGCAACTGTCTGGGGTCAACCTCGGCCACTCACATACGGGCTTTGCACGTATCCTACATGGCCGCCCGGGACCACCTGAGGGCGCCCCGACGTTAAGCCACGCCACATGGCACTCAGTGAAAGGGCCGTGGGCCCACCCCGAGACACTTCTTTCAACCCTCCAAGGTCAAAGGGAGACCCAAGTATATCAACCATAGGCTTTGGAGGCCCGCAGCACGTGCATACAGCTCACACAAGTGTGTTCGGCATTTTTCCAAACACCTTGTGGGCGCATATGTTCCAGCCGTCCACACAAAACCACGGGCCACCCCGTGGTTCCAGGACACTAATTAGGTCCTACAACGACCCCCTAGTAAGTCGGGGCCACCTCCGACCATCAGATACGTAGCGACAAGCCACTCAACTTTAGCACTCGGGCCAACCCGAGGCTACCCCGCCAACCCGCCGTTCAACGCGGCATGTAGCTTGAGGCACGACTCACGTCCCTAAGATGCCTCTCCTAATCTTCCACGAGCTCCCCTCTTCAACCCAAGGCCCACCTTGGGGCCCCTCGGTCATCTACCCAAGTCGTTCGGCAATCAAGGGTGTGTCGGGCATTTACCCGAACACCTAGCGAGCGACTACGACAACTCGAAGAATAACGGCCCCCATAGGCCCATCCCAGTTTCCTGGAGCTTAATGTCCTCCAGAGGACACTTGCACAAGACACAACGAGACCCGGGGGCCATCCCTCGGGGTCACGACCGGCCCCAAGGCCAGTTCACCCTGGGGTGCGGCCGCGCCCCCCAGTGAGGGCGAACTCCTCGGGGGTCGCGCCCCCTCTCCAGCCCGGTGCTCCCATGACCCCACTCAGCCTCAGTTCATCCAGTTTGTGGTCCTACGACGCGGTTTGTGTGCCGTACCAGTTCGCAAAGCCGACACGTGGACGCAGGAGTGCAAAGCGACAACACGCGAGAACTCCGCAAGTCATCGCGCACACAAGCCTTCGCAAGCTTTCACGTATCCTCCCAGAGCTAGCTATCCTTTTCTTCTTAGTTAATTTAGCAAGAAATAGGCCAAAAAAATGAATTTTATAGGATGGGGACCGCCCCCTCTTTCTCCATGTGCCAACCCGCCTAAGGCTGGTCCGCGTAAACCTCTTCTATTCAATAAAAAAAATGGTTTTTTAAAATTAAAAAGACCAAAGCCAGCCCGCCTAAACCCCACCGGGGTGGGGTTTAGGCGGACCAGCCTAGACCCCCCAGGCTGGTCTGCCTAAACCTCCTGGGGGAGGGGGTTTACGGGGACCAGCCCAGCCCCCTGAGATTGGTCCGCGTAAACCCTTCCCATCCCACTCTTTTTACCAAAAACACTCTCCGTGATGGGTTTACGTGGGCTAGCTTGACCCCCTCAACCCAGCCCTCCTAAACCTATACTAGTCATGGGGTTTACGCGGGCTGGCTCCACCCTATCAAGCTAACCCTCCTAAACCCCTTCCAACCCTTCAACTTCTCTATAAAAGCCCCATAGAGGCTCAAGGGGTGGACACGACACGGAAACAACAACAACAACACAAACATACAACATACGAGAAGCACATAGAAGCCCCGGGACATCTGACCTTCTTCAAGCGGCTCTGGACAACAAGCTAAGGAGAATTGTATGTGGGTGACTTGTTCGTCGACCTAGTACGCCGGGGGTATGTCGTTTGCACTTCCCTCACGCCCTATCTAGTCGTAACATACGAGTCGACACCCACCATGTGCGAGACGTTATGACAAGGGCGAACGTCCCCTCATGTCGGGATTCCCCCTCACATGCCCGTCGGTTCCAACCATGCACGTACGATGGCGTCACGCTCTCCCGCAGTCACGAGGCCATGTTCAATCGCTCTACTCGAGCCGTGACCGGCCCTCACCCAGACACCGGATCGATGCATCCCTCCAGTCATCCAGTCATAAGCCCCCTCGTTCGGCACCGCCACCATGGCCTACGCCATGGGAGGGGCCCTCTGTAAAACACATATGTGTTCGTCTACCACACACTGACCCGGGGACCGATCATCACATCGGAATTGTCATGTGGCATGCACCAGTTGTACCTTGGCCACTACGGCCCACCTGTAAAGACATGTATATCTTAAAAGTTACACCGCCAATTGGATGAATGCTCTCACACCCACGTTCAGGCCCCCAGCTCGCTGTCTACACCACTCGACATCCGTGCCTGACATCCTACCCCCAGTAAACACCCCTCAGTCAAAAGCATACCCACAGCTGCTGAATGCTCCCGGCCGTCTACCCATGGCTTCAGACATATATACAGACTTTTCTTTAGCTTAGAACGAAGGTATTCAGATTCAATCCGATGTAAACAAAGACCGGTTGCTTGCGGCCGGTGAGGAAAGACGTCCAGTACATGATTCCCACAATCGCCTACGCACTCGCACGCATGGAACCCCTTCTCTCCACGTGTCGCTCGATCACCTGAGCCCACATGCCGCATCCTGGCGACGCTTCCCCGGTCAACCCTTGGTTCCATGAGTGATTGTCGAGAAATCGACTGGCACGCCCGCACCCCGTCCGGTTAACCCTTATCCTGACACTCCCGTGCCCTTCGACTCTTTTCAACTTTTTGTGAAAGGAGAGTGCCCGATACCGCCGTGAGAGGCATGCAACTGTAAGGAGCATACCTGAGATACATCAAACTCCCGTATCTTATTTCCCCGATGTATCCCTTCCTTCACCCGGTTATTCGACCAAAAAAAACCCGCAATGACAGAGAGGATGGCACGCCTGGTGGGACGTCTCCCGCCTTCCTTCTTTTTGCTGAAGAAAAGTTTGTGCCAACCCTAAAGCCCTGATGCCCTTTCCCTGTCCTTGCAGGAGAGGCAGAGGAGGGTACCCGAGCGCATTCTCTAGCAGCTTCTGGTTCACGTTCTGATTGTCGGACCGCGCTCGGCGACTGTCAATAACTGTCGCCTCCGTAATACTCAGTTCTCCATCAACCATGGCGGCCGTCACCTATGGCCCCAACGTCATTACCACCACGCCCTGGTGGGCAACTTGGAGACGCCAATCACTTTCGGCAGCTTCGCCCCTGTCATCGGATCGCCCTACTTCTTGGGTGTGATCTATGTGGCTGCTCCTCAGCCAACCCCAGTTTCTCTGTTGGCTCCCGTGGCCAATGAGCCACGCGCACTTCCAGTACCGGTGTCCCGCCTGAGTGCCAGGCACCGGACCGCCACCACTGGCCCCCGCAAGGCCCCTAGATCAACGCCGGCCTGGGTAAGCGTTAGCTCCCAAGGCTAGCCTCGTCCGATCTACGGCACGGGCCCCGCGCCCCAGACTTCGGTCGCTATCTCAGTATCTTCCTCAAGTCTCCAACCCCGAGCTCCAGCCAAGCGGCACCCAACACAGACTCCCAGCCCCGGGTCCATGGCTTCCCAGCATCTTCCTCGGGCCTCCAACCCCGAGCCACAGCCAAGCCGGCACCCAACACAGGCTCCCAGCCCCGGGTCCACGGCTTCCCAGCATCTTCCTCGGGCCTCCAACCCCGAGCCACAATCAAGCCAGCACCCAACTAGGGCTTCCAGCCCCGGGTCCACGGCTTCCCAGCATCCTCCTCGGGCCTCCAACCCCGAGCCACAGCCCAGCCGGCACCCAACACGGGCTCCCAGCCCCAGGTCCATGGCTTCCCAGCATCTTGCTCGGGTCTCCGACCTTGAGCCGCAGCCAAGCCGGCACCTAGCGCGGGCTCCCAGCCCCGGGTCCATGGCTCCTCAGTACCTTCCTCGGGCCCACAGGACCGAACCCTGGCAAAGCTGATCCTTGATATGGGCTCCCAGCCCCGAGTTCGCGGCTCTCCGATATTGCACTCGGGACCCCAGTTCCGAGCTCCAGTTGAACTGGCTCTCCCCGCGAGTCTCCTACCCAGGGGGCAAGGTTCCTCAGTACCCTCCTCGGGTCCTCCGACCCAAGCCCGGACTACACCGGCACCTACTGTGGGTCCTCGACCCAGGGGCATCGACATCTCAGCACTTCCGACGGCGTCCCTTCCCGGTGCAAGAGTCTCATCTCGAGCATCAACGACACTCCTATCGGCATGGGCAAAGGCTTATACCTGGGTCACCCGGCCATCGACTCCCGGTGTAGGTCTCATACCCCGGTGGCCGGCCCTAGTACCTCTGACTGACCTCTCCACGCTGTCAGTCGCTCCAGGTCGGGTTTTCTCGGTCTACCATCTCGGGGGGAGTCTTCCTTCACTTTTCAGAAGAAGCGTCACCATGGCCGCAAAGGCAGGCGGCTCGCTGCTGCAACTAGCAACTCTGGTAAGAATGTTCTTGTCGGTGACTTACGGATCCATCTCGACGGGGGTGAACCAATCATACCCCATGAACGGACCGTTCCCACCATCCCCACCTCCAATCGTTTTGACCTCTTACGGCAAACATGAGAGGACGGGGCGAAGGTCAAAGGAGCGGGTTCCTCGGCCGCAGCCCGGGGGCACCCACCACAGCCCGACACACGGCCACCCGAGACAACTCGTCGGAAGAGCAGTGACAAGGGAGACCATAAATCTGACTTGAGGAGAATCTGGGTCACCCCAAAAGAAGCTCAAGCCGTTCGAAGGGCGCGTATTAGAAACCCCCTACGAGCGCTCAGACGCGGCATCAGACGGGATGCGACTAGCTTCACAATAGCACCGTCTGACGACACCCAATTGTCCAATGTCCCCTGCACAAGCAAGCGGAGCAAAGGCGAGCCCACTCCCGGGCCCTCCAGCAACATGTTCTCGACTCTCCTCCGACTAACATCGGGAGTGAGCCCCCTCTACAATGCACCTAGGTCTTTGACAGATTAGGGGCACATGTCCGCCCCAAGCGGCACACGCGCAAGAACCGGATGACCCGGTTCATTAACGATGTGGTTTGAGTGTCCGCGTGCTACACCACTGGACACCAGCCAGACACCCAGTCTGATGACTTGAACCAGCCTCTGTCCCACTTCAGGAGGCCGCGCCATCAGGCTCCGCCACCTCCCCCAACAGGTCACATCGGCACTTCTGTCAGACCGCAGGCATTGGAACATGCAGAAGAGGTCCAGGTCTTCCTACCGTGACCCTCCTATCAACGCAGAGCCGGTCAACAATGACCTTCCTGCGAATAAGGCTCAAGAAGTGACCCTCGACACTCTTATGAAGGAGAACCAGCATCTAAAGGTCCTCATGTAGGACCTCCGCTAGGAACGAGACCTTCATCCTCAACATCTTGCTAGGCCCCAGGCCGAGGCACTGGCACCCCCGGCAGCCCGCGATGCTGCCAACACCTCAGCGGCGATTGCCCGAACCCCATTGGCAACTGGGTTTGGCACACCTCCGGTTGAGGCCCAGCCACGAGCCTCCAATACGCCAATGCCAAAAAATCTCTTGGCGCAATGCCAGATGATCGAGCGCATTATCGAGGCAAAGCTCACCTAGTATGGTGAAGGGGCTGTCATGGTAGACCTCTACAGTGTACCCTACCTGCTTCACCACCAGCTGAAAAAGCTTCCCCCGGAGTACTCCAAGCCCCTGAAGCTGCAAAAGTTCGACGGGCAGGGGTCGCCGCATGAACACTTGGCGTACTATGTTACGGCCATGGGTGAGTTAGCATTGGAAGAATCATATCTCCTCCGCTACTTCGCTACTTCGCTCACGGGAACGGCCTTTCAATGGTATTCCCGCGTGAAGCCCGGCTCAGTGATCGACTGGGCGGATCTCCAGAAGAAATTCCTCGACCACTTTCAAACGGCCGAGTGAAAGGTTTCCCTAGCCGAACTCTGTTCTCTTCGGCAGAAAAAGGGCGAGGGCGCCCTAGACTTCATCAAAAAGTGGCGAGACCTCAGCATGAGGTGTGTCAATTCACCCGTTCAGGAGGACGCCATCACCATATGTCGTCGAGGTCTCGCGGCTGAGGTCAGCGAGAAGCTTCTCGGCACCAATATCAAAGGCTTCGACTAACTCAATTCGACAGTCGCTGAAATAAAGCTGTTCTTCGCCAATAACCCGAGCTATACTGCAGAAAAGGGTAAGCAAGCGCGATAACGCCAGTCCGGCAAGGAGGTGAATATCATAGAGTTCACCCCTTCCGCCAAGGCCAGTAAGGAGGCCGAATCCAGTGGCTCTGACAAAAAGCCAGCGGACAAGCCGGCTGTTCCTTCCTTCTCAGAGCGCATGAAGACACCCTTTTCCTTTAAGAAGGAACATACGAAGATGCTCTTCGACCTTTGTATGGCCCAGAAGATCGTCGAGTTGCCAGAAATCCGCAAGCCAGATGAGGCCCTGAAGACCGACGATCCCAGTTATTGCTTGTACCATCGCATGCTGGGTCACTCAATTGAAGATTGCAACGTCTTCAAGACCCAGGAACAGAAGTTGATCCGAGACAGCCTCGTTAAAATGAAGAGTGGTCTCATAGATCCTCGCAACCACATACGTGGGCCAGGCCAGCCAAGGCAGCACGCGTGGCTCACCACTTAGCCAATGTCATCCACATGATGGCCGCATTCTCTCTTTCTGATGATGAGTCAGAGGAGCCCAGCGCTAGTCGAAGGGGACGCTCGATTTGGTATCCGGGGTGGAGGCCCTGGCATGATCAGAGACCTCTCTCCTTCCCCAGGGAGAGAACACGGTGACTCTTCAAAATCCTTATCAAGAGTGGGCAAATCATGCCTCGCGACTCGCCTGCTGACTACACCTATTGGGACCATAGTCACCCCCAGTACTTCCCCTTCCACGCCAGAATTTGCCACCCAATCGAGGCCTGTGAGAAAGTTCAACACCTCATCTAGGAACAGATCAATGGCAGCAGATCGATGCGGAAGGAAACTCCATGTCGCTTGTCAGGCTTCGGCAAGCTGTCGAAGAGACACTGAGCACTGCCAGGAATGCGCCAGAGCGGCCAGACTCCCCCCAAGAAAATAGGCACGAGTTGCCTTACCAGCATCCTCCAGAATGGCTCGAGTTCCGGACTGACAACCAAGAAGCGCTCGAGAGATTGCGGAGACGTAGAGAGCAGGATGCCAGTCAAGAGACAGAGCTGACCAACTTCTCGGTCAACGTCATCCATTCCCCTGCTCTTCCTGCCCTTGTGGGCTCCCAGACATCAACACCTAGCCAGCCAACCCCAGCCACTTCGGCCGTGCGGTGGTGATCCTGGCGGGAGCTAAAGTCTCTCCCTTTCCCTGAAGAAGATACCGCCAGGCACCTCCGGGTCCTTCTTGGCCGAGAGGGCATTCTGGTGTGCGAGATGATGATGAGCTCCATAGCTCTCTCTCATCATCTCCCAGCCCTATCTTTGTCTCCAGCATTCGTTGATAGGAAGGGAAAGCAAGAGCAGGGTGAGGCCCCGCCTAGGCCTCGTCACATCTCCTCTGCGGATGGGTCGTCGGGTCCTCCCCGCCTACCCGTTTATACAATCCGAAGTACAAAGAAGACATCTTCGGAGTCTTCAGCGGCTTCGACTCAAGTGGTGGGCCCACCGCCACAAGGCTCGGCCAGTCCGCAGAGTCGGGATAACTGTGCAGAGCAACAATGTCCTGCGACACCCTCAGTCCTCGCTAGGCCCAGCCCTCAGCATGATCACAAAGGCAAGGCTAAAGAGCAGGGCGACAAGCGTATCTCTCGGTCCGATTCTCAACAAAAGCTGTTGCCACCATGGCTAAGGCATCAAACCGCGCACACGTCTTCAGACGCTAGTACTAGCCTACCTACTCCTTGTAGGCTCCTATCGCCACAGCGGCTTGTAGACACGCCAAAATTGACGTTACTGTGAGTGCATCTCATATTACCTTATAATGCCCCAATTTGACCCTCAAATTAACATTGTTTGAGTGGTTTTTCTCACTTTTCTTAGATTTCTCCCTTTTTTCTCCATTTTCTTATTTTTCCTATTTTTCTAGATTTTTCTGGATATTTTTCTCTATTTTTATGAATTTTCCAGAATTAACGACTTGACGTGGGGCGTCTTTTAAATAGCGGCTTAGTCTTGGGCGTTTCTTGAAAAATTGACGCCACTTCCACTAGGCGTCAATTCCTCTCATTTTCCTACTTTTCTGGATTTTTCTGAGGATTTTTCGAAATTTTTTATGAATTAACGACTTAACAAGAGACGTTATTTTGATTTTTAATAAAAAAAAATTAAAAAAATTGGAATTCACGACATGGTTGAGGGCGTCACTTTTCAAATTGATTTTTTTAATATTATTTTTAACCCCCTTTAAGAGGTGATTTGGTGGCCTTCCGGGTGTCAGAAAAATACGAAAAAATAGTCATTGGAATCAGCACATTGAGATGCACCTACACCTAAAAAATGGGAAAATAATATTGAGAAATGAAAAATGGCCTTGTTTTGAATATTTTTGAATTAACGACCCTGAATCGGACGTCAATTTAATTGACGCCCGAACACATGGTCCTCCATTGTTTTTGGCTATTTATCATATTGATTAATGCCCCTTGATAGGGCGCGTTTTTAATTAACGCCTTTAGTTCAGGCGTCTTTCACAATTTTTTAAATAAAGAAAGTTTTATTACCAAATTTAAATCCAGGAAGTGACGCCCTTGTCCAGGTCGTGTTTTTAATTAACGCCCTTCTACAGGTCGTCAATTTATGAATTAACGCCCCTTTTCAGGTCGTGTTTCAGTTTCGTGTTCTAATCGAACGCAGCCCTTTCCCCGAAGAGTCCCTGCTTTGTTTGGTCACATTGCTCGATTGGGAACTTAATCCTTCCCATATTGGACTCTTGCCCATCCTTATCTTTCTATCATATGTGAGTCCACCCTATTAATAGAGCTACTGCGGCTCTGTTACGGGGATTGGATTCTTGTTCTTTTGTCTTACAGGGAGGTGCTGCCGCTGCTTCTTCTTGGCAAAGTAGGAGCTCTGCACTTCACCGCATCATCTCCTGGAGTTTCCTCTTCATCGAGCATCTAAGCCAAGAAGCACAGGCTCCTCTTCTATCTGTCGAGTTCTTCTTTCTTTTATTTGCATGCATGCATATACATTCATCTCTCTGTTAATATCACTTTACTCTCAACCACGTTGAGAACCTCCAACGGTGCAACCGCGTTGCACACTTCTTATTTTTTTTACATCATTCATCATATATTCTCCCATGCCCTTTTGCATAGGGGTTTAAGGGCCAACACCCATAAGGTGTGTTCTTACACATGCTTTCATGTCTATTTTTATATGAATTTGATGCTACACACCTTGGTTTCTAATCCATTCTCTTTTATTGGTGTTTGTTAATCTTGCAAGGGTAATCATCAAGAAAAACTCTCTTCATCGGCCGGCCGATTGGAAGAGAAGGAAAGCACTCAGATCAATCCCCGCACTTGAGGTATTTTTCGCGATCCCTCCATTTTATCATTGTTATATCTTTGAGGCCCTCGCGTCTCTGGCGATCACATCTCCTATTTTGCACCGTGTGCATGCTTTTTCATCTTCTGCATAATTCTTTTTTTTATTATTATTCTTCTAAGTGGATTTATCACGATCTACAAATTGACGATCACGGTGGGACTCCTTTTGTTGTTCTTTTGATTACCCTTTCCCCTTGGGCACCCATGTGTGCCATCTCCCCTTTTGCACCCACGATGCGTCTCCCTTTTGTGCTCCACGTAGCACCCCTCCCCCTAAGTGATTGGTTAGTTTGATAGATTTTTAGAAATTCCATTTATTCATCTATTAAAAAATAAAAAAATGATGATGAGCATGCTATATTCCTTTTGGTGGTCGATTGCCATGATTTTATTGTGATTGTGAGTGTCTCTGTCTCCTTTCATATTGGTATTTAACTCTGTTTCTGGGGACAGAAGAATTGGCACCTCTTTCAGAGGCGTGTTTCTAGTGAGTAACGCCTTCACTCAGGGCGTGTTTTCCTATTTAACGTCTTCTGCCAAGGGCGTCCCGTGCAGAATTGACGCCCAACATTCTGGGCGCCTCTTGTTTATTAAGCGCCCCTGGCAGAGGCGCCTTTTACAGAATTGACGCCGCACCCCAGGGCGTCTCTTTCCTGTGTGTTACAGTGACTGACCGGTTGCTCTTCTGAATGTTACATTCATCTGTTTATTACATCCATTTGTTGCATATATGATTCTGCATTCATCATTTGCTTTTGGTTGAGAGACCTTCTCACATTGTTAGGATCCACACCCCCTCTTGGTGAAGGAAGGACCCTCCATTGAGCATTCCGTCTCTTTGGACCGAAATTCCTAAACCAAGTCTCCGTAAGTCCCCGCACCCGTGGATTCCCTCACGGACGCCGGGCAGGTTGTACCCTTTGAAGTACCGGGTTTAGTTGGCCTATACGTGGTGAGAGAGTGTTCCTAGTTGGCACCGGAGTTAAACCACATTTGAAACTAGGTTCACCCCTTGAGTGATTATATCAATTTACATAAAATCTTTAATTCACCAAGGATCAAACAAAAGAAATCAAGGGTAACCATTCCAACTTGTGTGCTTCTTTGCAAATTATTTTGCTTGAACTTTGATTGTATAATGGCTTACCTTGATAGACAAAGTAACATGTTTAATCTTAAATGCATTAATGAGGATGCACAACCTAGCACATCTTATACTCCTCAATTTCCACATGTTCAACGTCATTCTCACCATATTTTCAAGGGACTACCTCCTCATTCCTATGGTATTGCCCGGCCCATGGGCAATGTCCAATCTCATGGCCCCTCGATTCAATCACGAGTCACTATCCCTTCGGGACCGTCTCCTCCCAATGACGAGAAGGTCTCTCAAATCATTCATGCATTAGATCACCTCACCCCTCAACAAATCCAGGCCCTTAAGGCCGCTGTTGAGAGTGCATCTCATTCATCTCATCCTCCTTCCAATCCTACTTGGGTGGCCCATCACCCACTTCCCTCTTCTATTCACATTCCTACTCGGGCAGCCCATCACCCATCTCCTTCTCCTCGGGTGATCCAATACCCGCCTCCTTCTATTCCTCCTCCACCACGGCCCCAAGGCCCATTTATTCCTTGCAATCCGGCCCATCCGGGTTCTTCTATGGGTCCTCCCATTAATCCCCTTCCACGGCCTTTTTATACGGCCCCTCCTTCAAGGCCCTGCCAACCCTCGGTTGCTCAAGTCTCACCCCTCGAACGAACTCTTCTCGGCAAAGTCACTTTGTTGGAGGAACAATTAAAGAGGGTTACGAGCCCACGGCCCGCTCCTACTCCAATCAATCCCCTTCATGCTGCTTTGAATGACATTACAAAAATGGAGAAAGAATGGAAGGATAGGAGAGATGACTGCGGCATTGGCATTTCAAGCAAGCAAGAACCGGCAATTGAAGAATTCGAGGCGGCATATGACGATGAAGCTCCACAGGCACCCCTTCCGAGTTTCCTTCGCTTCCCTCTCCCTCCACTACCACTTGATGAACCCCTTGCTCAGGACGAAGCCACAGTCCCCGATCCAACCCCCATTTATGAGACCTCTTGGTGTTACAATGATGGGTCGACATTCCAATCACCCACACCACCACACCATGAGTCTCATCCTATCCCTAACAACTCGCGCCCCATCCGGCATTTTCAATGCACTAAACCTTCTCCGTTCACACCTCCCATAACCACACCAATAGCCTCCACTCCGTCGGCCTCCGCCGAGCCTCCATCACCCTCCACTACACCGGTCTCCTTCGAGCCTTCTATTACTACTCCATTTTTTCACCACCTCAACCCTCCATTATTCCTTAAACCCCAAAACCCACTATGCCTATTACCCCTATTCCACTACTTAACCCTTCACCCTTACCTGTGGCTAGTCCAGAGCAAGACCCACCCCTTTTTGCACTCGAGCAAACCCGACTGCTTCCGAGCAAAGGGAGAAGCCCGACGTGTTTGAACCTTCGCTTCCACTCACCCATTTGCCAACACCTTCCATTACACCACCACCTGCGGAGCCTCCCGCCACCGCTTCACCTTCCTCTACCACTCGGAATGGGGGGCTTTCGTCAAGCACATGTGCCGAAGATGATCAAGAGCCGGGCAAGAAAGATTTGGCCATGGCCATGCTATTCAAGATGCAAGAGTTTGTATGCCGGATGCCGATCCGGGTTGTTGTACCAAGCATGGTCGAAGAGGCCAAGTCGCCGCCACTGCTCACTAAGAGAGAATGTCAAGCTTTGATGCCATGTAGGCTTGTGCCCAAAGGCCGGGAAGGGCACCCCTTGTTCCAACTTTCAAATCTTGAACCTTTTCTTCCATACAAGGGGCGAATGCCTATTCTATTCAACACTCCATATATGCCACAACCCCTGGGCAATACAATGCTTCCTATCCCAACTGTTCAACTCTCTCACACTATTACTTTTCACTCTTCAAGGGAGTTGTCATTCATCATTGAAGCTTCGTCATGGGCTTTTACTTTATCCACTGGGCCAATTGGCTATATACTTTCACTACCATGGAAGAGTGGTTATCTTGGTGCCAAAGGGCTTTCCACTATTTCATCTACTTTCTATTCAACGCCGTCCACATTCTTGTCCATCGCATTTTCTTCATGGGCCACTCCAAGGGTAAGGAGGAGGATCTCATCCTCTCGCCCTTCACATTCGTCATATTCTTTGCATCTCATACATTCTGTTGCATCCATGCATTCATCGCATCCATTCTATTGCATTCATATACATTGGCATTTCACCTTTCTCGGGTTTCCGGACCCGTATCTTCCCCGTCTTCCGGAACCTCCGGATCTTCCGCATTTCTCATCTTATTCATTTTCATCTTCTTCTAATCCACTCTCCCCGGAGCATCGCGTCCCCTTTCCTGCCATTTCCCTGGAACCTCTAGGTGTTTTATCCCTCCTTTCAGGGCATCGCGCCCCTTTCCATTTTCTTCCTCCGGAACCTCCGGATCTTTCTCTTCTCCCAGGGCATCGCGCCCCTTTCCGTCTTCCCCCATCACGTCTGGAACCTCCGGATCTTTCTCTTCTCCTTGGGCATCGCGTCCCATGGTATCTTCCCCCTCCGGAACCTCCGGATCTTGCTCGTTGGGCATCGCGCCCCTCTGCACCATCACGTCTGGATCCTCCGGGCATCTCACTGATTTTTCTTGGGCATCGCACCCTTTTCTACCTTCCTCCTCCGAAACCTCCAGATTTTCTTTCCTTCTTCCTTGGGCATCACGTCCCTTCCCATCTCATTCCTCCGGAACCTCCGGATCTCACTTTTTGGGCATCGTGCCCCTGCACACCCTCAAGTCCGGATCTTCTAGGCTTCTTACTGATTCTCCCTGGGCATCGTGCCCCTTTCCGTCTTCTTCCTCCGGAACCTCCAGACCTTCTCCCGGGGCATCGCTCCCTTTTCTATCTTCTTCCCCCGGAACCTCCAGATCCTTCACCCCCCTCTCAATCCCTTGGGCATGACGCCCCTTTCCATTTTCTACCCCCGGAACTTCCGGACCTTCCATCTTTCCTCCATTTCATCCTCTTGCTTCTCCGGGACATCATGTCCTTCATTCTTTTCTTCCTTTTCTATCATCTTTTTCCATTCTGAGGGCAACGCGTCCCTCGATATTTCCCTCCGGAACCTCTGGACCCTCCTGATCCTTTTCATCCACTCTTCCCTGGGCATCGTGTCCCTCGGCATCTCATTCCTCCGGAACCTCCGGACCCTCCATCTTTCTTCCGATTCATCTTTCTGCTCCTCCGGAACATCACATCCTTCATTTTCTTCATCCTTTTCCATCATCTTTTTCCCTATTTCTTCCCAGGGCACCGCGTCCCTCGATATTTTATCCCTCCGGAGCCCCCGGATTCCTCCTATCAGGATTCTCCTCCACAACCTCTGGACCCTCCGGATCTGCCTCTTTCCATCTATCAATTTCTTCTTCCGATTCCCCTTAATCTTGGGTCCGACCCAACTTCTTCCACATCCACTGCCTTGGGCATCTGCCCATTCTCTCACTGCTTTCGAGGCTTTAGTCCTCACTCCTCCTTCTAATTCTCCGTTCTTCTGTAGACCTTTCATGTGATCAGGGTCTCCACACCTTAGTGAGGGAGTTCTAGCCCTCGCCTCTCTTCCTTTTTTTCCTTATTCGTCTGAGTCTGGTCTTGGCACCTCTCCTTCTTGTTAAGCCACTTTTAAACCCTTTGATTCCAATCCTTTTGACTGCCAAAGAGGACTATCCCACGATGATCAACCTCGCCACTGACAGCTGCTTCTACAAAGGTCGCAAGGTAACATATTGGCGTAAGTAAGCATTATTATGATATCATTATCTCACGCATGATTTTCAAAATGAAGTGCTTCTTAACAAGATTAAAAGTGGTGTTTTAGACCTTTATCTTAGGCTTAATTGAATCATTGTCAAAAAGAGTCTTTAGGCTTGCTTTTGCAGCACCATTGGTTAATAAGAACCCCGCGCTAAGAATTCAACATTCTCTCCCCGCTTGTTAAGAGTAACCCTTAGCTGGGCATTCCATACACTTCACGGCGTCCTTAGCCGGCTCCTTTGGTTAAACACCGTCCCTACTTTGGCCATGCCATGAGTATATCTGAAAGTCTTTTCTCTTCTTTACTCGGCCGAATGCAGGGGCAAGAGGTGTTGTGCCCCTTAGGCACAAGCATGTGCTATGTTGATTTGATGATAGCAATGCTGTTTTGTTTTGATGATTGCAACACAGTGAGTGCTTTATGAGATTGTGTTTTGATGATAGCAACATAACTTGTTTTGTGGAGAATGCATGTGTATGACTGATATAGTGCTTGATTTCTGATCTGTGCGTTGCTTTTCTATCTGCATGTAGTTTGATGACTAGCAAGTCTATACACTGCAGGGTAAAGCATTTCATTAGTCTATACACTCTTCATGCATGTGCATAGTCTATACATTGTGCATTTCGTTGACAAGTTTGCACACTCATGAAGTCTGCACATTGGACTCTTGATCAAGTCTACACATTCATTGTTAAGACAAAGTCTATACAACGTCAGTTCATGCATTGTCTTAGGCTAAGTGTGTACATTGTCTTAGGCTAAGTGTGTACAGCGTCTTAGGCGAAGTCTGTACAGCCGTGTCATATGCTCCTAAGTCTATACATTGGTGTTGGGCATCAAAGTCTGTACATCGCCTTCAATCTTCAAGTCTACACATTGGTATTTACTTGAAGTATATACACTGTTTCACTGTTTATCGCCTTTGGGCAACAAAGTCTATACAATGGCTTTGGGTCTCCAAGTCTATACAGCCTTCTGCTTCGTCAAAGTCTGTACAGCGCACTTCATATACAAAGTCCAAGTCTGTACAGCGTGAAGTCTCACCTCGTGTTGCTTTCAGTGCCACTTGAGTCACACTTCGTGTTGTTTCCCGTCACTAACACGAAAAGATTTCGTGTCGTCTGAGCTTACGACACTTCGTGTTGATTTCCATGTTTGACAGGAAAAACTTGTATGAGGTTATACTTCGTGTCGTTTCTGTTTTTATGACTTCGTGTTGTATCCTTGTTGTGGTCAGCCCGTGTCGTTTCACCTCGTGCTGTTCTCACTTAACTTCGTGTCGTGTTTCTGAGGCAGCTCGAATAGTTCTGATGAACTTCGAGTCATTTCCCTGTAGACCTCGTGTCGTTCCTGTTTAGTAACCACACTTCGTGTCGGTTACTGTTGTTTCTTTGACTTCGTGTCGTTTTCCTTGTCTTTCGTCTTCGTGTTGTTTTCAACCTGTGTCAACTTCTGTTTTCGTCATCGTGTTGTTTTCAACCCGTGTCAACTTCTATTTTCATCTTCGTGTTGTTTTCAACTCGTGACGGTTTCTGTTATTTCACTTCGTGTCGTTTCCGTATTATGTTTTCGTGTTGTTCTTCCTAGACCTCGTGTCTTTCGTATGTTGAAACCACACTTCGTGTTGGTTTCTGTTTTGTCTTCGTGTTGTTCTCTGTGTAGTGTGTGTTTCTGTCACCTTTGCACCTCGTGTCGTTCCCGTTTCACTTCGTGCTGTCTCTGCGTCTGAGTCTTCTTTGTTATTTTTGTCTTCGTGTTGTTTCGTTCTAACCTCGTCCAGGTTTCTTCTAAAATGATGTTCTTCTGATAAGTCTATACAGAGTTGTTCTTTAAACTGATGACTTATCCGATACTCTGTTTAACAGGTGCTTTGATCGTGAAGCTTAAGGAGGGCACGTGATCCGAGGTTGAAGGACTGACAGAAAGATGACACGTGGCCAAAATTTCTGGGCGGGAAATGTGGAAGCCACACGCGCCCAGTGCTGCCCTCCTACTAGCTGCTGTTATAAAAGGAGGTCTTCGTCCACAGATGAAGCGAGATCGAGTTGGCGAGAAGAAAAGCTCATACAGAGAGCCACGATCCAGATAGAAAAAGAAAAGAGAAAGAAGAAGAGCAGAAGGAGAAGAAGAGAGGCAGAGAGCTCGAGAAGAGTGTGAAGAGAAGAAGAAGAGAAAGAAAGAGAGGCAGTGAGATTGAGAGAAGAAGAGTGAAGTCTGAAGATTTGTTCACTGGACCGTGGATCAAATCCAGGCCAGTCTGCTCTGTTGAGAGCTATATTGTGTTCTTCATTTACAGCTTTCCGATTGCTGTTTCATTCTATTTTTGTTTTCCATTTTACATTTCCTTTCAAGCTGTTAGTCAGCGGTTTGCAGAGGTGTATCCTCTGGACAGCAAGCTGTGTTGCTCAACGGGCAGTGGAGGTTTCCACTGGACGGGTAAGCTGTAATCCCCAGCGGTTGTAGTGGTGGATTCCACCGGACAGCAAGCTGTGTTGCTCAGCGGATTGTTGGCAAGCTGTGTTGCCCAGCGGTTAGTGAAGCCACACTCGGGTTGAGTGTGGGGTGGATGTAGGTCTGGAGGACCGAACCACCTAAAAACCCCGTGTGCATTGTGATTTGTTTTGTTCATTTGTGCTTCCGCTAGATAAATGCATAGGGGCGCTCCATGTGTTTGCTAACTGGTCAAACAAAATGTTGATTAGCTTTCAGATTTGGTCAATCTGTCTAGTTAGCTTCATAGTTCTATTTTGAGCAAAATTTTATATTGGGTGAAAGTTTTTTAAAAGGGTTATATTCATTCACCCCCCCTCTGAATACTTGCACCGAACCCAACAATTGGTATCAGAGCGGGTCTCTGATCTATCAGATCTAACAATCTGCAGAGGATCCTGCTGGTTTGTTTGGTGCATTTCAGAGTGCGTTCTGTATTCGTTATTAAGTTTCACTGAGTTAGTTCCTTGCCTTGTTTATCTGGTTGTGGTGCTTTGTTGTCGACTGCTTCGTGCCTTGAATCTGCTTGTCATCTGTTCTGATGGCTCATCCTCCGATATACAGAGGTGATGACCTTGGCCCATGGCTGGAAAAGTTTCATCGGTATGTAAACACAACCGATCCTGATTTGTGGAAGGTAATAACTCATGGTCCATACAAACTGTCGAAGGATAAATCTAAATGGACCAAGAAGGATAAGCTGAAAGACTCTGTCAATAATAGAGCTGTAGTTTTATTAAAAGAGTCAATTGACAGATCTCTAATTGAATACATTTCTTCTTGCAGGTCTGCCAAAGACATTTTGGATAAACTGAAGTCAATCAGGAATCACAGCAAGTGCTTAATGGCTGATCATAGAAATGCTGATGATGAAACTTCATCCGAGGTAAGTTCTGAATCAGAAGGATACTCTTTTGATGAATTGATAGAGATGTATGAAAACTTGTTAGAAGTTTTCAAAAAATTGAAATATGAAAATAAAAAATTGAAAAAGAAATGTGATAGAATAAATCTGAAAGATTCATGTGAAAACTGTCCAAATATGAAAAAGTCTTATGATGCTTGCATGCTAGATGTCCAGAATCTTAAGAAACAAAATGATTCTCTAAAAATGGAAAAACAAACATGGTTGGATAAAATGTCAGAAATAGAGAATCAGTTGGATGATAAGAAAAAGGAGCATCTAAAAGGCATGCAGGAATTCACTCAAGTTAATTCTGAATTGGATAAACTGAAAATTGAGAATGAAGAATTTCAAAAGAAAATTGAAAATCTTATGGGTAGAATAAATGAAATCAATGGGAAGGCTTCACATTTTTCTTCTGCTCAATTAACTTGCCATATGTGCTCAGCTCTAAGAGAACGAAATGAAGATCTTTATGGTGATAATGAATGGCTGAGTAAACAAATTATCTCACTTAAAGAGGATCACAAAAATCTGCTCGCTGAGAAAATTAAAGCAGAAGAAAGAGAAGATGAACTGATTGAAAAATTGGAGCACATGTCTGGAAGAGAGAGATGTGCTAATAATGAAATTCAGGATAAAAATCTTGAGGAAGAAAATACTGAATTAAAAGCTGAAGTTGAAAAACTAAAGTGGTTGAACACTGGCTTGTCTAAAAGACTTCTCACTATAGAAAAAGGGAAAGTTGTCCATGATGAAAATTCAGAAATTTTGAACAATCTAGAACAGGAAATTGAGAAGTATAAAACTGCAAACCATGTTCTAAGCGAATGTGTTAATTGTAGTGAATAGAAAATAGCCAGTTATGAACTTCACATTGCCAGCTTGGAAGATAAAATTCATAATCTGGAAAATTCAGCTATTGAGTCTGCCAAGATTAAAGGAAAAATGAAAACTGTTGGGAAGAGGAAGGATGATAACTCTGAAGGGGGAACAAATTGTTGCTCTGATATTAAGAAAATCACTAAAAACCAGCTATATGCTACTTTTGTGAAAGGCTCTAATGTAGCTGGTACTTCAAGGCAATCCCCAAAATAAAATGAAAATCAGAAATCACCTTCAAAATCCATTTTTCAGTTCAAAGCCCAGGAAATTGAAAAGCAAACAAAACCTGTTGAGGATAATCAGAAATTGACAAGAAAGAGTCAAACAAAAAGGGCAAAGAATAATTCTAGTTATACTCTGAAATTTGTTAGCTCTACTGAATCTGATGGGTCAATGCAAAATGCTCATGCTTCTTGTACTCATTCACATGCATCTGTGAATTCATCTGATAGAAACCATGCCCCTAGGAAATCTGATGCTTCTTGCTATTACTGTGGTAAGCATGGACATATCATGGATGATTGCAGAATACTGAAAGAAGATGAGCATGCTAGTAAAACAGTGCATTCAAGGAAATCTTTTGATAGAAACCATGCCACTAAGAAATCTAATGCATCCTGTTATTATTGTGGTAAGCATGGTCATTTAATGAATGCATGTTTCAAACTGAAAGAAGATAACAATGTGAATTCTAGATCTTTTGCACATGCTAATGACCCACATAGACACAGAACTACTTCAGGCCAGCATACTATCTGTTTCACTTGCCACAAGCCTGGGCACAAGGCAAATGAATGTTGGTCAGGAAATCACAGGGGCAAAAATGAATCAAACAACAAGCATCTTAGATGCTTTGAATGTGGTAAGTATGGGCATGCAGTCAAGGACTGCTGGTTTGTTCAGGGAAATCATTTTAATTCCAAATTTGTAAGATTCCCTCCAAACAAAAATTTCTTGGGCAGAAATAAAGTTGGTCTTAAAGAAAAGACTCTTGTTTGTTATGAATGTGGAAAACCTGGCCACCAAGCTTCTGAATGCTGGTGGGCAGTTAATGATAAATCAAAAATTCATGCTTACAACAGAAAAATTCATGCTCAGTTTCATAGGTCTCATGTTACTGTAGATATGCATCATAGGACCAGAAAATCTGTTGGTTCATGTCATTATTGTGGAAATTTTGGACATTCTATGTCTGATTGCTCTCTAATAGAATTTGATGACAATATTGCTAAGAAATTATTTAGAACACCTCATAGGGGTAATTCAGGACCCAAGACTTCTTGGGTTCTGCAAAATCACATTGAATGACATGCTGCAGGTGTGCCTTGGAAATGAATAAGAGGGGTCAACCAAGGCACTCAAAAAGAAAACCCCATGATTCAATTCAGGTCAGTTCTGAAATCTGTTTTAAATTCCATTATCTGAAATTGTGAGCATGAAAATTGTGAGTTTCATGTTGATTTGCTTGGTTGATTTTTTTAATGAACTCTTCATGTCTAGCTGATCAGTCTACATTCCAGACTCAGCTATTGAATTCAATTCTGCATATCTGATGCTCTTCTCTTGCTATATGTTGAGCTGAATTTGAATGCTTCTTTAGTGTATACAGTTGATGCACTATATAGACTATGTGTCCATGCATGTGTTTTGTGTTAATGCATTGCATGCTTGTTATTGAATGCACACTTGGACTGATTGTGTATAGACTGATTGTCATTGCATGTGTCAATGATGCTGTTCAATGCATGAAGGACTGCTTTATGTTGCATTGTCCTTGTTAACCCTGGTATATCAAATGGTATGTTACTAAAAGGCAGGGAAATCTACCCGGAGGTTCCTACCATGTGTGAGATGGTCTTTGAGACCAGGTCCTCCGCCTAGTACCATGGGTCTAGTTTTCATGTAGAACAGTGTACTGCATCATATGTTGAAAAAATCTAAAAAATTAAAATGAAGATGATGCATTTGATAAATTCTCTCTCTGATTAAACAAAGCATGAATTCTTCTTGAGCATATTCTAAAATTATGAGCAGTTCATTAATTCCATTTCATGCACTTTGTCAGGGGGAGTTTGACTAATGTTGCATTGTCTGCATGTAGAACAGTCTAATGCATAGCATATTTTTGCATCATGGTGTCAGGGGGAGCTGAGAGTTCTATTCAATTCATTGAATCCTTGGTACTTCTCATTGTCCCCTTTCAACTCATTCATATTCACTGTCATCAGATGCTATGAATCATAATGCTTATTGCTATCATTTCCCCATTTCTTCACTAAACAACAGCTTTGCATCTGGTTTAGTACATTGAATGGTGATTATTGCAACTGTTCACTTATAAGAATCACATTTACAAATTGAAAAGAACTAAATGTTTAACCTTTATAAATTGGAGAGTTAAGTGTCTGCACTTCAGAATTTGAGATAAAAGAAAACTTTTATAGCTCTTAATCTTTGGCTCATAGCTAAAATAGAAAAAGTTTTTTGTAATGCCTAAATGTGTTGAACTGGATATGTCTAGAACAGGCTAATAAGAGTGTGTACTGATTTTTTAAACAATCACTCTAAAAGAATTAAGGGCAGCAGTAAATAAGTTCATTAATGTTAAGAACTGAACATAGTGACAGAGCAATGGCTGATTGCACTGAGAAACTGTGAACTCCTCCAAAGAAGTAGGAAAATTCACATGTCATGAAGTGCTTTAGACTATCTCTGTTCATAGGGTCAAATCTATAGGGGGAGTCCTCACCAAGTAACTGAGGGTACTGGCCTCTAATCAAGGTGTACCCTTAATGTCAAAAGTGAAGACTATTCTTTGTGGGTTTTGATCTGAAATAGGTCTAGTAGTTTATGCCTAGTAACTGGGGGTACCTGCCTCTGATCAAGGTGTACACCTAATGTCAACAGCATAAATGCCACTGATCTATTTACTTAGTTCAGGTTCTGAAAATCAAAAATGAAATCAAACTGCTGTAACCCTTCGAAAATTCAAATGTCATTGAGTGAAAATTGTTTTTCTCAATACATGTTCAAGTTGCCTCTCTTGAATTTCCTTGTTTAGACACAAAAGAGTATTATTTCAGACTTATCTATTAATACCATGTGCCCTAGATTCATTGCTATAAATGGAATCTAAAACTCTTTTTCAAGGGTCAGGTGTTTTACTCTAGATTTATCACTGTTAAACCTAAATTTTTGAAAATTGTATGTTGATGATTCTTATACTTTAACTATTGTTTATAATCAGGCTTATTCTCTGAACCAATGATTCAGCTATTGTCTAGTGACCCTCCTACCTTTTCTACCTTGCTTATCTGTTCATATTCCTTCTCAAAGGGGGAGCTTTTATTTAGGGGGAGAAATAATTCAGGGGAGTCATACATTCAGGGGGAGAATGTTCTAGAGGTTTTTGCATGCATAATGCACTTTGCACTCTTATTTTTACTGTTTTTCTCTTTTTGATCATGTCAAAGGGGGAGAAAATCTTGTGTGTGACTCACTGTCACATTGTGTTGCCATCATCAAAAAGGGGGAGAATGTTGTGCCCCTTAGGCACAAGCATGTGCTATGTTGATTTGATGATAGCAATGCTGTTTTGTTTTGATGATTGCAACACAGTGAGTGCTTTATGAGATTGTGTTTTGATGATAGCAACATAACTTATTTTGTGGAGAATGCATGTGTATGACTGATATAGTGCTTGATTTCTGATCTGTGCGTTGCTTTTCTATCTGCATGTAGTTTGATGACTAGCAAGTCTATACACTGCAGGGTAAAGCATTTCATTAGTCTATACACTCTTCATGCATGTGCATAGTCTATACATTGTGCATTTCGTTGACAAGTTTGCACACTCATGAAGTCTGCACATTGGACTCTTGATCAAGTCTACACATTCATTGTTAAGACAAAGTCTATACAACGTCAGTTCATGCATTGTCTTAGGCTAAGTGTGTACATTGTCTTAGGCTAAGTGTGTACAGCGTCTTAGGCGAAGTCTGTACAGCCGTGTCATATGCTCCTAAGTCTATACATTGGTGTTGGGCATCAAAGTCTGTACATCGCCTTCAATCTTCAAGTCTACACATTGGTCTTTACTTGAAGTATATACACTGTTTCACTGTTCATCGCCTTTGGGCAACAAAGTCTATACAATGGCTTTGGGTCTCCAAGTCTATACAGCCTTCTGCTTCGTCAAAGTCTGTACAGCGCACTTCATATACAAAGTCCAAGTCTGTATAGCGTGAAGTCTCACCTCGTGTTGCTTTCAGTGCCACTTGAGTCACACTTCGTGTTGTTTCCCGTCACTAACACGAAAAGATTTCGTGTCGTCTGAGCTTACGACACTTCGTGTTGATTTCCATGTTTGACAGGAAAAACTTGTATGAGGTTATACTTCGTGTCGTTTCTATTTTTATGACTTCGTGTTGTATCCTTGTTGTGGTCAGCCCGTGTCGTTTCACCTCGTGCTGTTCTCACTTAACTTCGTGTCGTGTTTCTGAGGCAGCTCGAATAGTTCTGATGAACTTCGAGTCGTTTCCCTGTAGACCTCGTGTCGTTCCTGTTTAGTAACCACACTTCGTGTCGGTTACTGTTGTTTCTTTGACTTCGTGTCGTTTTCCTTGTCTTTCGTCTTCGTGTTGTTTTCAACCTGTGTCAACTTCTGTTTTCGTCATCGTGTTGTTTTCAACCCGTGTCAACTTCTATTTTCGTCTTCGTGTTGTTTTCAACTCGTGACGGTTTCTGTTATTTCACTTCGTGTCGTTTCCGTATTATGTTTTCGTGTTGTTCTTCCTAGACCTCGTGTCTTTCGTATGTTGAAACCACACTTCGTGCTGGTTTCTGTTTTGTCTTCGTGTTGTTCTCTGTGTAGTGTGTGTTTCTGTCACCTCTGCACCTCGTGTCGTTCTCGTTTCACTTCGTGCTGTCTCTGCGTCTGAGTCTTCTTTGTTATTTCTGTCTTCGTGTTGTTTCGTTCTAACCTCGTCCAGGTTTCTTCTAAAACGTTGTTCTTCTGATAAGTCTATACAGAGTTGTTCTTTAAACTGATGACTTATCCGATACTCTGTTTAACAGGTGCTTTGATCGTGAAGCTTAAGGAGGGCACGTGATCCGAGGTTGAAGGACTGACAGAAAGCTGACACGTGGCCAAAAGTTCTGGGCAGGAAATGTAAAAGCCACACGCGCCCAATGCTGCCCTCCTACTAGCTGCTGTTATAAAAGGAGGTCTTCGTCCACAGATGAAGCGAGATCGAGTTGGCGAGAAGAAAAGCTCATACAGAGAGCCACGATCCAGATAGAAAAAGAAAAGAGAAAGAAGAAGAGCAGAAGGAGAAGAAGAGAGGCAGAGAGCTCGAGAAGAGTGTGAAGAGAAGAAGAAGAGAAAGAAAGAGAGGCAGTGAGATTGAGAGAAGAAGAGTGAAGTCTGAAGATTTGTTCACTGGACCGTGGATCAAATCCAGGCCAGTCTGCTCTGTTGAGAGCTATATTGTGTTCTTCATTTACAGCTTTCCGGTTGCTGTTTCATTCTATTTTTATTTTCCATTTTACATTTCCTTTCAAGCTGTTAGTCAGCGGTTTGCAGAGGTGTATCCTCTGGACAACAAGCTGTGTTGCTCAGCGGGCAGTGGAGGTTTCCACTTGACGGGTAAGCTGTAATCCCCAGCGGTTGCAGTGGTGGATTCCACTGGACAGCAAGCTGTGTTGCTCAGCAGATTGTTGGCAAGCTGTGTTCTCCAGCGGTTAGTGAAGCCACACTCGGGTTGAGTGTGGGGTGGATGTAGGTCTGGAGGACCGAACCACCTAAAAACCCCGTGTGCATTATGATTTGTTTTGTTCATTTGTGCTTCCGCTAGATAAATGCATAGGGGCGCTCCATGTGTTTGCTAACTAGTCAAACAAAATATTGATTAGCTTTCAGATTTGGTAAATCTGTCTAGTTAGCTTCATAGTTCTATTTTGAGCGAAATTTTATATTGGGTGAAAGTTTTTTCAAAGGGTTATATTCATTCACCCCCCCTCTGAATACTTGCACCGAACCCAACAAGAGGTTGACGGATGAGATGACCCACCCAGGGTAATCCCCAATACGAGAGGAGTCTCAAATAGGGGCAGTCTTGACCCAAAATTAATTTGAGTTTTCATATGAGTTTTCATGATATACATCTAGCCAAAAGGGCTATTATGAAAATCAAATCAGAATTTTGATAAAAGAAAAATTGTGAATTATGGCATGTCAAGAGTGGCAAAGTCCCCGCAGGGAAAACCCTGGTCGTATGCATGTCAATGGTCTAAAAATCAAAGTTACAAAGCCCCGGCACAACAGACTACCTCTTTGAGAGGAAACACCTTGGAAGGAATTCAAGTCCCGACATCTCCCATCCTGCATAAAGCTTATCCTCAATTATTCTTCTCTTCTCCCTCTAAGACCGAATGTTTCTCGGGTATGGCCTTAGTAGGGGAACCGTTAATCAAGGGCAGTCGGCTATAGGGCGCCACCCTTCAATGCACGCCCGGCTTTGGACAGTTTTTAGTGAAAGGGGAAGGAACAAGGACCCCTAGCCAGTGGTTTAAAAAAACACCCTTTGATGCTACATTAACGAAGCCTAAACCAAAATCCAAAAAAAAATTTGAATATTTCCTAAACCAAAATCCAAAAAAAAAAATTGAATATTTTCTGATCAAAATGCAACAAAAATTGAATATTTTCAAAATTCATAATAAAAATTCAAATATTTTTCAAAACCCATAAAAATTGAAATATTTTCAAAACCCATAAAAATTTGCATAATTCAAAATCCAAAAAAAGTGCATTATATTTTTCTGATGGTACTTTTACAGGAACAACAACTTTGCAAGGACCAAGAGCACGGGATGAGTCCTCTCCATTCATTGTCATCTACCTTTTGATTCTTCCCATGTTCACAATTGATCACATTTTCATTCATCTCCAAATTTTTTTATCAAATCTTGCTTATCACTCCGCCGATGGGCATTATCAGATCTTGATCATTCAATCTCAAATCTCGCATGCCAAGTTGTCATCCTCATGACAAACAACAAATAATGATGTTATTCATGCCTTTCACACTGTGCCACTTGAATGATATTCATGATATGATACATACATGCTATTGATGCCATGTTTCATGCTATGATTGCTATGCTTAAATGCTTTATTCATTGCTTGTTATCTTTTATATCTTGGCTGATGAATCTTTGAGCGCAGGAAGAAGCTCTTGGTCCCACCGACTGGGCATCACCATCCAAGTCCCACGGTGCTTGCACCTCATTTCTCAGTTCCCCCATGCTCATTGCTATCACCATCCCCCCTGTATACATTTTACTATATGTTATTATGCTATTAGATTATATCAAGGACCTTGTGGCTTTGATAAATCTGGAATTTGTGTTCCCCTTCATCAAAAACAATGATGGTTCCAGAGGAGTTTTAGTCACACGGATAGGCCGTTGAGCCGTCCAAGACTTGGGACGATGGTTCCTTTTTACGAGTTGATGCGTGGATAAACGGGCTTCGGCTTAGTATCGACTCGTAGAATGGGTTTCTTGACCCAGTCTGGGCAGCGTAACAATATTATCCTTGATTATCTTATATTTTCGTTTGTTTTAATTTTTCCTTTTAAACCCAGCATGCATTCATATAGGAGTTTGGAATAATTTTTAGAAAATCATTCTGATAAGCTGATTTGGAGAGTCAAATTGATCTTAATCTTTCCAGATATGAGATATTCATTGCTGAATGGAATCCTCAGTTCGTTTTGTCACTGTTTTGGGTCATTTTCTCGAAAGCTCCTTGTTTAGATTTCTATCATCTTATCTCAATCCTTTTACTTTGATCAACCTTGGCTGCAGCACGTCCACATTCTCCTTCGTGCCCGCGTGCACAGTCCTCTTTTTATCCAAACATCGTTGATTTCATTAAATTTTCTGAGATTGCTTCATCTCGAGCTTTTGATTTAATTCTCATCAAGTGATGTTGATTGCGTGTCTCATCACACCTTGGCATCTACTTTTCAGTTTGCTCTGCTCCCTTGCAAAGCAGACGCCAATGCGGGGTAGCTGTAGACACGCCAAAATTGACATTACTGTGAGTGCATCTCATATTACCTTGTAATGCCCCAATTTGACCCTCAAATTAACTTTTTTGAGTGGTTTTTCCCACTTTTCTTAGATTTCTCCCTTTTTTCTCATTTTCTTATTTTTTCCTATTTTCTTGGATTTTTCTAGATTTTCTGGATATTTTTCTCTATTTTTATAAATTTTCCAGAATTAACGACTTGACGTGGGGCGTCTTTTAAATAGCAGCTTAGTTTTGGGCGTTTCTTGAAAAATTGACGTCACTTCCACTAGGCGTCAATTCCTCTCATTTTCTTATTTTTCTGGATTTTTCTGAGGATTTTTTGAAATTTTTTATGAATTAACGACTTAACAAGAGACGTTATTTTGATTTTTAATAGAATAGAAATTAAAAAAATTGGAATTCACGACATGGTTGAGGGCGTCACTTTTCAAATTGATTTTTTTAATATTATTTTCAACCACTTTAAGAGGTAATTTGGTGGCCTTCCGGGTGTCAGAAAAATACGAAAAAATAGTCATTGGAATCAGCACATTGAGATGCACCTCCACCTAAAAAATAGGAAAATAATATTGAGAAATGAAAACTGGCCCTATTTTGAATATTTTTGAATTAACGACCCTGAATCGGACGTCAATTTAATTGACGCCCGAACACATGGTCGTCCATTGTTTTTGGCTATTTATCTATTGATTAACGCCCCTTGATAGGGCGCGTTTTTAATTAACGCCTTTAGTTTAGGCGTCTTTCACAATTTTTTAAATAAAGAAAGTTTTATTACCAAATTTAAATCCAGGAAGTGACGCCCTTGTCCAGGTCGTGTTTTTAATTAACGCCCTTCTGCAGGTCGTCAATTTATGAATTAACGCCCCTTTTCAGGTTGTGTTTCAGTTTCGTGTTCTAATCGAACGCAGCCCTTTCCCCGAAGAGTCCCTGCTTTGTTTGGTCACATTGCTCGATTGGGAACTTAATCCTTCCCATATTGGACTCCTGCCCATCCTTATCTTTCTATCATATGTGAGTTTACCCTATTAATAGAGCTATTGCGGCTCTGTTACGGGGATTGGATTCATGTTCTTCCGTCTTACTGGGAGGTGCTGCCGCTGCTGCTTCTTGGCAAAGGAGGAGCTCTGCACTTCGCCGCATCATCTTCTGGAGTTTCCTCTTCATCGAGCATCTAAGCCAAGAAGCACAGGCTCCTCTTCTATCTGTCGAGTTCTTCTTTCTTTTATTTGCATGCATGCATATACATTCATCTCTCTGTTAATATCACTTTACTCTCAACCACGTTGAGAACCTCCAACGGTGCAACCGCGTTGCACACTTCTTATTTTTTTACATCATTTATCATATATTCTCCCATGCCCTTTTGCATAGGGGTTTAAGGGCCAACACCCATAAGGTGTGTTCTTACACATGCTTTCATGTCTATTTTTATATGAATTTGATGCTACACACCTTGGTTTCTAATCCATACTCTTTTATTGGTGTTTGTTAATCTTGCAAGGGTAATCATCAAGAAAAACTCTCTTCATCGGCCGGCCGATTGGAAGAGAAGGAAAGCACTCACATCAATCCCCGCACTTGAGGTATTTTTCGCGATCCCTCCATTTTATTATTATTATATCTTTGAGGCCCTCGCGTCTCTGGAGATCACATCTCCTATTTTGCACCGTGTGCATGCTTTTTCATCTTCTGCCATCAATTCTTTCTTTTATTTTTATAATTGTTCTAAGTGGATTTATCACGATCTACACGGCTAAGGCACCAAACCGTGCACACGTCTTCGGACGCCAGTCCCAGTATCCCGGCATACCAGGAATTGCCACTCAAGGTAATAGAGCAGGCGATCAATGCCGCCTTCCAAATACAATAAGCGGAAGGCGCCTGGATCAAAATCCGAGCGAAGAAGAGTCATCGACCTCGCCCTGCACAGGCACCAGCTCGGAGATATCCTCATGAGGATTTATCAACTCCGACTCCAGCACCTCTCCCTCCTACTCCCTTGGAGACTGCTATCGCCAAGAGACAAGAGAGAAATAGGAGGAAGAACCTCAGAATGCGGCTCAAGAAACAAGCTGAACAAGCAGCCACCCAGTAATCCCCAGTCGAGCCAACGCCTCTCCAAAGGCTCCATCGGCTCATTGATGACCTGGAGGAATACGTTCCTCCTCGTCCTATTGGAGCTCTCCCACTCGATAGCTATATCACGTGGGAAGAAATGCAGAAATGAGCCCGCCTCAGAAGTTGGGTCCAAGAAATGATCCAAAAGCTCAAGAGCGGCGAAAGACTCGTGATATCGGACGAGCTCTCCTTCTGCTATAAAGACAAGGAGATCACCATAGAGCAGTTGGAAGAAATGCTTCGGTGCTGCACCTGCAACATGGTGGCCATCCCACCTCTTGACAATAGCAACACTTCTCGGTGGGGCGAGCCACTAGCCTCCCGGACAAAACAAAGAACTATTGCCCCTCTTGAGCTACAGCCAGCTCCAGAACACACAGGCCACGGCCGAGGTCATGGCCGGGGACGCGGTAGAGGCCGTGGGAGAATCCCCGAGCTACCCATCTCTCCGTCCACCTTCGACCCGGAGCGAATCATCCTATTTCGAGGAGAGGAATCGACTCCCATTCCGGAAGTAGAAATTCGGAGTGGACCCAGTATCTTCGATCCTTCCGACATTGACGAGGCTACTCCCAGCCTCCCAGCCCCTACTCCAGTACCGACTGCTGTAGCAGAACAAGCGGGACCGTCCGGCAAGGATGAGCCAGCCCGCCAGTCACCCCCTGAAGAGCCATCATTGGCATCCCTGTTCCAAGAGCCCGCTGGCGATCAAAGTCAGTCTGATCCCGGTGGTAAGGGCAAGGCAGTACAACTTCTCGACGGGGAACAGCATGACAGCTTACAGAAGGCTCAGCCTGACATACTACCCTCTCTGGAGGATGCTCGAGCTCGAGCTGACCGGAAAGTCCTCCACCAGATGAAACGCTTCCCTGCCAGTATTTCAATTTGGGAAGCCATCCCTTGGAGTAAGGACCTAAGGGAAACCCTTATCAAGATACTCCAAGAGCTGGAAGTCTATGAAGCACATGCCGCAGAAATGAAGGCAGCTACCTATGAAGCTTTCGTAGCCACCATCTCCTTCGCGGAGAAAGACATACTGCTCTCCCCTCCGTGCCACAACCGTCCTCTCTATATGAATGGGAAGATCAACATGCATGATGTGAACCGGATCGTGGTAGACGTTGGTGCTGCTATTAACATCATGCCGCTCAAGACATTCAAGACTCTATATCTGACCCCGTACCTCCAGAAGGTTCAACCGGTCAAGATATCCGACTTTAACAAAAACATCGAGGATGTCCTCGGCCGAGTGGATGTCGACCTGGTGCTCGATGATTTCACCTCCAAGGTGACATTCTAAATCATCGACTCCAACACATCTTATAAGATGCTACTGGGCAGACCCTGGCTCCATGAAAATGGGGTCGTCCTATCAACTCTCCACCGATGCATCAAGTATGCCAAAGACGGGGAGCAACACACGGTCTTTGTAGACCTGTCACCGTTCACGCTAGCAGAATGCAACCTGGCCGACGCTACGCTCTACTTCAAGGGGATTAGTCTGTACCCTGTGATTAAGAGCAAAAGCAACGGTTTGCTCTCAGAGGAAGACGATGATGATCTCTTCTCTATTGACGAGGAAAAGGCCAAGCTTTATTGGCTGCGCCTCGGCTCCAAGTCAACCCCAGATCGCCCTGAGAGGCGGCAGATCGACCTCGAGGCTAATCTTATTATCCGAGCTATCGGCAAGAGTATATGCTTGTCACCAGACTGCATCCAGCTTCCATGTGCATCCGAGGAGCACAGCGTCGAGTCGCTAACCACATTCATTGTCACCTTCAAGCGACAACGCCGAAGCAAGAAGATGGCTAACAGGGACAAACCTATTGTCTTCTATAAGGGAGACATGGTCCCTCAAACCCCACCAGATGACGACATCGACTGGTCCAGGCAAGCCGATGATACCCCTGAAGCAGTTCAGGTGTGGGGCGATCTGTCGTCGCACATTCAAGAAATGTGTCTGAAGCAACACATTCCCCTGTGGCCAACTTCTGCCCAATAGAGATACTTTCGTTAGCTGTGGACCCCTTCCCAGGTTCGGGGGCAACCTCTGTCCTTCTATAAGGATACCAGGGGACTTGGCTAGGACCAGGACCCGGACTTCCGCGTCTACCACACAATTAACATCGTAGGCTTGACACTACCAGCCGACGACTGAACTAGAGTCGAAGCCAAATTTGACAGCTCCGGGGATGAGGAAGAGGAAATTCTGATCCCGATCTCCGTCAAAGTCAGAACTCCGGCTCAATCCATCGAGGAACCTTCCTTGCCTCATTGCCAAGGCATCGGGGATGAAGAAGCTCCTCCGGTCTCTCAGCCAATTGAAGGACCTAGTTCAACAAACCCTCCTGAGGGAGGGGATATCGCTGGTCCGAGCTGCGAAAGATTGCCAGCTTTCCCAGGCAACCCCGGGGAGACCTCGGCAGCCCCGGTTGACAACTATTGGCCAAGAGCCAGTGGCCCGGGTCAATCCCTGGTGGATCCCAGCAACAACCACTCTCCAGTCCCTTCAACATCAACCGGTGGCTTCGAGAACCAAGAAATACACAAAGTCGACACTGATGATGAAAATTTCATCGACCTTCAACCGGCTCCTCCCGAGCTGGAGGACGGCGGCCAGGCGACTATCGACGATCTCATGGAGATCAACCTAGGCAAAGATGAAGCCCCTCAGCCTACATTCGTCAGTGCTCTCCTCACCAAGGCAGAAAGGCAGGATTACAAGCAACTCTTGCTTGAATACAAAGACTGATTCGCCTGAACATACAAGGAGATGCCAGGGCTAGACCCCTCCATAGCGGAGCACGACCGAGGCATTTCTCCCTCGGTCGCTCCGGTCAAGCAACCACAACGGCGCATGCGCCATGAGCTGGAGCTCCAGGTTTCGGCCGAAGTCCATAAAATGGCGGAGGTTGACTTCATCAAGCCGTGCATCTACCCGATCTGGCTCGCCAATATAGTCCCAGTTAAGAAGAAGAATGGTCAAGTCCACATCTACGTTGACTTTCGGGACCTCAACAAAGCCTGTCCGAAGGATGACTTCCCAGTCCCAATTACATAAATGATGGTCGATATGACCACCGGTCATGAAGCCTTATCTTTCATGGACGGGTCATAAGGTTATAACTAGATCCGGATGTCCCTCAAAGATAAGAATTACATAGCCTTTAGATCTCCCAAGGGGATTTTCAACTACAAGCGCATGCCCTTCGGTCTGAAGAATGCCGGTGCTACTTACTAAAGGGTCATGACCAAAATATTCGACGAGATGCTGCACAACACAGTCGAATGTTATGTTGACGACCTCGTCGTCAAGACTAAAAGACGCGAAGACCATTTGCGTGACCTCCGCCAAGTCTTCGAGTGTCTCCGGCAATATGGGCTCAAAATGAACCCCATGAAATGGGCCTTTGGCGTATCCAATGGCAAATTTCTCGGGTTCGTTGTTAGATACCGAGGAATCGAGGTGGATCCCAACAAGATCAAAGCAATCCGGGAGCTTCCACCACCCAGCAATATCACTGAGCTCAGGTCCTTCCAAGGGAGGCTGACCTACCTTCGGAGGTTTATCTCTAACCTCTTCGATCGGTGTGCGCCTTTCAGCAAGCTGATGAAGAAAGATGGCCCGCTTACATGGGACTCGGAATGCCAGTCGACTTTCGAGCAAATCAAGGAGTACCTCCTTACTCCCCCAGTTCTAGGGGCACCAATCAAGGGTAAACCCCTCATCCTCTATATTACTACCATGGATGCTTCGCTAGGAGCTCTGTTGGCACAAATCAATGAGGAAGGTAAAGAGCAGCCCCTCTATTACCTCAACCGGAAGCTAATCAGTGCCGCATACCGCTACTCCCCTATGGAGAAGGTTTGCTTGGCACTGGTGTTCACAGTTAAGAAGTTGTGGCATTACCTCTTGTCTCATCAAGTCAAGCTTATATCCAAGCACGACCCTCTGAAGTATCTCCTTCGACGACCTATCCTCTCAGGCAGACTAGGGAGGTGGGCACTCCTGTTGATGGAGTATGACATTACTTTCGTCCCCATGAAAGCAATTAAGGGACAGGGTATGGCTGAATTCTTGGCAGCCCATCCAGTGCTAGACGACTCACCCTTCAGCTCGGAGCTCCTAGACGAGGAGTCCCTTGCCGCTCAACCACAACAACCAGTTGAACAGAGTGGAGATGTCTTGCATTACTGGCAGCAAAGCGCTCTCACAACCAGCATACCTTGCTGGGAGCTCTAATTCGATGGCGCTTCCCGAGGGATCACCCAGAGCAACCAGGATCCAGCCACCACGGCAGGTGCCGGCATAGTTCTCCTGACTCCTCAGGGCAGAGTTTTGTACAACTCCTGCACCCTCATGAAACCTCTGACAAACAATGAAGCCGAGTATGAAGCTCTACTCATCGGGCTCCAGATGGCTCTCCATATGGGCATTAAATGCCTCAAAGCCTACGGGGACTCCCAGTTGATAGTCCGGCAGGTCCTCGGCATCTATGACATGCAGAAGCTAGAATTGGTTCCATACCATACCGCCATCCCCAGATTAACCAAGAAGTTCTATTTCTTCGAAATAGATCATATCCCCAGAAGCAGCAACGCTCAGGCGGTGCCTTAGCAAAATTGGCCGCGGCCATCAAGCTCTCGCCCGAGGGCGAGGTCGACATCATCATCAAACACAGAAGGTTGATGCCGAGCTCACTCGAAGGCAACACCGGTCTTACCATTTACGAGGTCCACGACCTTGACCAGAGCACTCCTCCAGAAGAGGATTGGCGTGCGCCCATCATCAAATTCAATAAAGGGTGGCTCTCTCCTGACCGAGCTCAAAGGGTCCAGCTACTCCACCGAACAACATTTTATGAGTTGATTGGCGACTCCCTGTATTGACTCGTCCACGAGAAGGACAAGTCAATTCTTCTGAGATGTGTCTCCCTCGCTGAGGCTCGAGTGGTCATGCAGGAAGTCCACTCCGGGTTGTGCGGTGCGCACTAGGCCAGAGATTGAATGAAGCACAACATCAAGCTCAAAAGCTTCTACTGGCCAACTATGTATGTGGACTGCATCCAGTATGCCCGTACATGCCACCAATGCCAAGCCTTTGGCCCAGTACCTAGAAGACCTCCCAACCCACTACGTCCTACAATCCCCACCTGGCCATTTTTCAAGTGGGGCATGGACATTGCGGGGCCTTTCCCGTAATCTTCCAAGGGCCATAAATACATCTTGGTCGCCACTGATTATTTCTCTCACTGGGCGGAGGCTGTCTCTTTGTGAGAAGTCACCGGTGAGGTGGTTGCCAAATTCGTCTGGCACAACATCATATACCGATTCGGTACTCCTAGTCGCATAGTGTCCGACAATGGGACACCATTCAAGAATAAGGCTGTATACCAGCTAGCGGCCAAATTCCACATCGACAGGAGAACCACTTCGATCTACAACCCCCAGGCTAATGGCTTAGCGGAAGTCTTCAACAAAACCCTTTGCAAGCTTCTGGCTAAGATGGTTAGCCACCGGAAACGTGATTGGGGTGAGAAGGTCTTCGAAGCATTTTGGGCCTATCGGGCGGTCTACAAAACCCCCACGGGGTGCTCGCCGTTCTCCCTTGCTTACGGGATAGAAGCAGTTATCCCCATCAAAGTCCAGTTAGCCTCTTATCGCGTGGCGATCCACACCGGCCTTGCCAGCCCTAACGAAAGTGAGTACAAGAGAAGGCTAGAAGAGCTCGCCAATCTAGAAGGAAAGCAACTCGAAGCCTACAAACACCTACAAGTATACCATGCCCGCATGGCCCAGGCCTATGATAAGCTCGTCAAGCAGCGAACTTTCAAGCAAGGTGACCTTGTCATGATCAAGGAAAAGGAAGTCATGGCAGGGCGCTCCAGCGGAAAACTACAACCAAATTGGCGAGGCTCTTATATTATCCAGAATGTCTACGAGGGTGGGGCTTACACGGTCGTCGATCATAAAGGCCATAGACCGTTCCCGCCTCTCAACGGTAAACATATGAAGCTATACTATGCACCGGAGCACGAGTTCGCGAGTCAGCCAGACTGAGGCGCACATCTCAGCTACTACCAGTGAGGCCAGTCCTTCCCCGCGAAGGATCTAACCGGCCGGTCCTCCCAGTCTTCAATTCGCAGTCAAGCACCCCAGCCTGGTTCCCCAGAACCGCAGCAAGGCATCCTCGGGGACTAATCTCCTGCCCTTGTTCCCGCTACCACGAGAGCACGAGCACTTTTGCACCGGCACCAGTCTAGCCGCTAGGCTCCCAGGTAAGCACAAAAACAATACAAAAAAAATGGGGTAAAAAATAGAGATGCCCCGGCAGACCCAGTCATCATCACCACAAGGGGGCGACTGGGGGCAAAAAGGCCAGTAACCCGGCTGAGGTGCAAACCTGAAAGGACACCTCAGGTAAAATTGGGAAACCCCTCGACGTGAAAACCCGCAAGGGCGCGTCGGAAAAAGCTAAAGGGGGTCGGCTCTAGCGAAAACCCGAAAGGGCATTAGAGCCGATAATGAGAAAATCTTCCTCTCCCCACCAGTCAGAATAGTTTTCCATCCACTCCTCTGTGGGCCGTTAGCCTCGCCCAGAGCCAGTCTTCAATCAATTCAAACTACTAGAGCACGAACACTATAATTCCCAATTGGCCTTGCACAACACCTACTCAGTTTGGCCAACCTTAGGCCCTTGCTTCGATGACACAGGCCAACCAGTCCCTGTGACAGTCAAGCTCCCAGTCACCATCCCAGTAGACTTATGTCCCGGCACATTCTCAGACACTTATCGTTCCATTCCCCTACACCCCACGTTCCCTGCGAATCCAGAGCCTTCAAGTTTCACCATGATCCCAATTTTCCCCTATAATCCCTGATCCACCAGCCATAACTCCAGTCATATCTTGCCATAACAAAGCGGCCCTTCTCCACCATGACATAAGGGTCTGTAAAGAACCCTTATTAATGGCGGAACAATATCCGACCACCCACACCTTCCAGTTTCAGGTTACGTCCCCTGACGGTAACATGCTATGGACGACAGTCTCAAATATATATATATAAAATAAAAAAATGGGGTTAAAAATAGAGATGCCCCGGTAGACCCAGTCATCCTCACCACACGGGGGCAACTGGGGGCAAAAATTGCCACTAACCAAGTTGAGGTGAAAACCCGAAAGGGCGCCTCAAGCAAAATCGGGTAACCCCTCGGTGTGAAAACCCGCAAGGGCACACCGTAAAAAGCAAATGGGGGCCAGCTCTGGCAAAAACCCTCAAGGGCGGTAGGGCTGGTAAAGAGAAAAAAAACTCTCTCCCTCTCTACTCTTCACTAATGAAAGCCGTCAACCGCGACACCCCGCTGATGGCGACCTTCGCATCACTCCACAACAACGGTGGCCACTACACCCCCGAGGGTCGGTCATCGCCTATTCCAGCCCCAGTCTTGGCTACACTAAGTGCTGGATGACTCAGTTTCTTCTGATGATCCCTGGTTGCTTGGAGTGGCCTTCAAGGCAAGAGGCTTCTTTTTCTTCACATCCTCCTCCTTTCTTTTCAGGTTGATTTAATAGGTCATTAAGGATCCTATCAGTTCATCTACGGTAGTGGTAGCTAAGTCTCTTGATTCTTCGACTATCGTGGCTTTAGTGTGCCAAATAGGGGTAAGGGATCTAAGAATTTTTCAGACAAGTTCATACTCGGTATGCACTTTCCCTAGACCTTTTAGACCATTGGTTAGTTGTGTAAATCTGCCATACATTTCACTAATGGTCTCATCTGGTTTCATTATGAAGGCCACAAATTCAGACATGAGAATGTTTGCCTTTGTTTCCTTTACCTGAGAGGTACCCTCGTAAATTACCTCGAGGCGATCCCATATTTATTTGGCTGTTGAGCATGATGAGATCGTCGAAAATTCGGCTAGATGTAGGGCACACTGCATTATGTTCATGGCTTGCCAATTTATGGTTGATTTTCTAATTTGTTCTTTAGTCCAGGTATCTTCATCTTCGGGAAGTTGGTAGGGACCCTCGCTCACCACTCTCTACACCTCGTGGTCTTGAGCCCTTATAAAGACATGCATATGATTTTTCCAATAACTATAATCAGTCCCAGCGAAGTAGGGTGGTCTATTCACCGAATGCCCTTCGGCCGTCAACCACTTAGAGTTCATACCACTAACTCTCTGAGTTGAAAGACCCTAGACATGATAGCCCCACTCTGATACCATGTGTTGGAACAACGGAATAGATAATCTAGAGGGGGGTGAATAGATTATCACCCAATTTTTAAGTCTAGTGCTAATTAAAAACCAGAATGGACTGAGCAGATGTAAATGGATGAGAACAGGGATTAAGTAGCAATTTCAAAGTTCCTAGTTTTGGGGTGGACGGCTGAGATCCAGAGGGGGTGAATGGATCCCAGTGAAAAATTTTGAGGAATTAAAATTTCAGACTACACTCAAAGAAGATAAACCGTATCTAATGAGATAGCAGCGCTCTCTAACTGAGTGAACTCCTCACTTAGACTCAATCTCAATCACTCAATGTGCAAATGGATTCCAGCAAGTGTTACTCGAATGATGAAAGTAACAAACAACCAAATATAGTACTAGGCGGAGGTTCGATCTAGGATCTCCTCACGCAAGGGGTGACATTCCAGATAGGCCTAACCTATCTTTCTTGTCATGCCTTTTTACATACTTATTTGTTGGAGGCATATACAGCTTATACGAATGGAAATACAATCAGAATCATATGCAAACTGAGAGTGATCCTAAGCATTCATGTAAACGGATCTGTAAGGAAATAAGCAATCACATAAGACACATGAGTTTTTAGGTGGTTCGGCCTCAACCTTGAGACCTACGCCCACCCCTCACTCAAACAAGAGTAAGGCTTCCGCTGATACACAACTTAATCCGCTAATCCACAACTTTGGCGATGAATCCCTACAGACTGTTGAGCAACACAGCTTGCTATCCGCTGAGCCTTACAGCTTGCTATCTGCCGAGCCTCACAACTTGCTATCCGCTGAGCACCACATCTTGCTATCCGAGGAATCCTCCTCGCCGCCAAGCACCACAGCTTGCTATCCAAGGAATCCTCCGCGCCTCCAAGCACCACAACTTGCTCTACTGCCTAACATCTTGAAGAAAGGTTTAAAAGATAACAAAAGAAGAACGAAAGCACAACATAGATGAATCTTTGAAAACATTGTAGCTCCGATGAGCATATCGATTCTAGATCTAATCTAGAAATCGAAAGCAACCAGCAACAGTCTCTCCTCTGAATTCTTCACCTATCTCTGATACTCTGTTCTACCTTCTTTCTCTCTTTTCTGCAACAATCTCTCTTTCTCTCTAGCACTCTGGCTTGTCCTTTATTCTCTGCTCGAACTCTCTCTTATCACTTTTTATTCTTCTCTGATCTCATACATACTCTACCTTTTCTTGTCTATCCCTCTCTCTATATCGTCTCTTCGCTTCGAATGAGGGAACCCTTTTTATACTAGCTAATTGAATCTTGTGGTCCCCACAAGATTCTAGTCCGGTACATGGAGGAAGTGTTCATGCCAATAGCTTTTCCAGAAAAGTAACTCAAGGAAGTCTACGTGTTAGATCTTGAAGAAGAAACGAATCCACGTGGCTCATCATTCTAGTGAACTGGTAGCATTGGATCACGTGCCTGTTAACTCAACTCCCGAACCACGTGACCACTTGCGTCTCTGATGCTTTCCGCTCTTCAAGTGTTCGATCAAGTCCTTGTCAATAAGATATAAACCATTTCATCAAACACTTTATCATCATCAATAGTTAAGAGAATTCAAACTTAGCCAATTTCATAAAAGTCAGATACTCAGATTATGTTGATGCATATGCCTCGATGCATACACATAGTGCACCGACTTGTGGGATTAGACCTCTGCACTAATGTAGTGGATTGACTTCAGTTGCATCGACCTATGTAAATCACAGGTAGACCTTATATGCCAAGAGAGACTGGATGAAGATAAGACATTATGGAGATGCACCGACCAAAGGTCTCAGACAGTTACAAGTACATCGACCTGGGTTCAGTGAGTGACATATATGCATTGACCTGCATCGACCTAAGAGAGCATGTTGCTGCATGCGCACCAACCTTGTAGATTGAATCCATGTATATGCATTGACCTTGCTGAACGCAAGATCCAATGTGCATTGATCTTGCTGAACACAAGGTCCAATGTGCATTGGCCTTGCTCAACACAAGGTCCAATCTGCATTGACCTTGCTAAACACAAGATCCAATGTGCACCGACCTGATGTACTGATGGAATATACATGCACCGACTTGATGTACTGAAGGAGTATACATGCACCGACCAGATGTATTGACGGAGTATACATGCACCGACCTGATGTACTGACGGAGTATACATGCACCGACCTAACATACTTAATGCGTGTATGTGCATCGACCTAACATTCAACGAAATGCGTAGCTACATCGACCTGACAAGTTCCAACTAGAATGCGCATCGACCTTATATACTTCCATCATGAATGTGCATCGACCTTATATGACTAACTGCCTATATGTGCATCGACCTTGATTTTTGACACTTAGAAGATAAATGACTTGTATAACCTAAGTGACCAAGATGTATCAACCTGTTATGCCATTCTGACTTATAGAAAAGGATGACTCAACCAATCATTATTAAACAATTTTTTACCTCAACATGATTCATAGTTTGACATCATCAAAACCAGGGTTCCAACAATCTCCCCCTTTTTTATGATGACAATTAGGAGTCATGTACACATTTCCATAAGACAACACTAATTCAATCAATCACACATTCACTCATCCATTCATTTTGCAATCCAATATTCAGTCAAGTTTAATTTATTGTAGATAAAGGCATTCATTACATTCAGAAGTTTCCATATATTGCACCAAAGAAAATGCAACACTAATAACTAATTGACACACTCATCTACATGCACAACTACCATGTAAACTAACTAACATGTAGACACACTCTGTGTACAATAAGAAAAAATGCTTATCTTTGATGCGTGTTGCTAATCTTCAAAATTAAGTCAATCTTCACATGACTCACATGATGACTCGATCATCTCTCCCCCATTGTCATTATCAAAAATAGACATAAGAAAGATAGGCTATCTTCTCCCCCTGACTCTGGCACATCATCAGCATCATTATTACACATATGCTGCAGAGCTTCCTCCCTTTGTCATTGTCGACGAGTGGGTGTTCTTTTGTTCTTCATGCTACTGCTCTTCCTACAGCTCTGCCTGTTGCTCTACTGGCTGCTGCTCTTGTAGCTACTCATCTGTCTCTTGTTGCTGTTCTGCTTGCAATTCTAGCTGCTGCTCTTCTTGCAGCTCTTGTTCTTGTTGTAGTTCTCCCATCTGCTCTATCTATTCAGCATTCTACTGTACTTCCTGCTCCTACTCATGTACTTGTTGATGTGCTTCTTGTATCTGCTCTTGTAGCTTCTCTATCATCTACTCTACTTGTTGTTCTAGCTGTTGCTGTAGATCTTGTTCTTGTTGCAGTTCCGGCAGCTGCTCTAGCTGCTCTTCCTGTTCTTCTTACAGCTGCTCTTGCTCTATCTCTTGTTGTTGGTTTACATCATGAAGATGTATATCCTCAATATTTTCTTGGATGTCTTGATCCTCATTTATCTGCTGCTCTTCTGTCTGCAGCTCTGGTTGTTCTTGTTGATCTATTGACTGCTGCTTTTGGTGTTCTACAGGCTACTCTTCCTGCTGTAGCAATTCTTCATGTTCTTCTAGCTACTATTGCTGCTCAGCCTATTGTTGCTCTTCCTGTTATGGCAACTTCTTTACAGTTGTGGTCTTCAATTTCATGAACTTAGTGATAAAGTCCATGTTGTAGACATTCACCTTCAAAATTTCTTTAAAATTGTCATCATCTAAAGGGACTTCCATCTTCTTGAAAATTGCAGTCAGGTGAGCTGCATAAGGCATATGCCTTCATGATTTTTTGCATGATCCAATAATATGAATCATCATCTCTGGCAGATAGATCTTTATGTTTCTAAACATACAATAAAATACGAATCTTCGAGATTTAGTTAGCCTTCCTCTTCCACCACCTTGTGGAGTTATGATGGTGGTGAACATGTGATGTAACAATCTCTTCAATTAAGAGAATTTGTTAGTGTTGAAGCTAGTCAACTTAGTTTGTTTGAAATCACAAAGGTTACTTGGCTGATCTATCAAAATAGAATAGGCTTCAAATTCATCATACTCTAACTCATCCTCAAGTACACCATCTTCAGGAATCCTTAATACCTTGTGAAGTAAATGCCTTGTTATCTCAACTTTGATTTCTGGTATAAGACAATAAACATGCTATGTCTGGATCGTATTTCAAATTCTTATAAAACTCAGTAACAAGTTTGGGATAATAGTATCTGTGTTTCCCTATGAATTTCTTTCATCCTTGAAATTTGATAAGTCCCAATAATTCAGGAAATTCATTCAGCACTTGGTGGTCATGAAAATCTACATACCGGGGAAAGATAATTTTTGCAGACTTAATTGGTTCCTCTGCTTGATCAGATGCTGAATCAGATTCAGCTTCCTCCTCAGGCAACTTATGTGTTTCTTCCTCTGCATCAATCCGTCATCGTTTTGCCTGAAACTCAGCCATCAGCTCTTTATCCTTGGAGGGATTCGATGCAAGTGACTTTGCTTTCTCTTTCGAAGCCCCTCTGTCATTAGTATGCTTTGTCCTGACCTCCTTACGAGGTATTTCGACACCTTTTTTTTTGATAGGACATCCATTGGTTCCTGCTTCTCTGGAACTTTTCATTTCCCCTTGCTTTTAGCGGCCGGAGAAGACATGGGTGACAGTGGAGTGAGAGAAGCAAGCTAACAGCACGGATCGGAAGAAGGTAGAGAACAAGGATGAAGGAAAAATGGGATCGACCAGGTGATAAGATGTACGGGCGACTCAACTGCGTCGATGCGAGGGGTTTTTAGAAAAGAAGAAACCTCGACCTGGATGCATTGGGTTACAACAGTGAGGTAGACGTTTATAATAGGGCAGTGTAAGGTAAAAAAAATCTATCAACTTTACCAATTTCAGAGATAATTACCGAATTACCCTTTCTTTGAGATGAATTGCCCTTCCTTACAGTTACGTAGTATGTGGCTTATGAGGATTAAATATTAATACATTAATGTTCTAAAATCAATCCTTTTATGCAGACACAATGGAGATAAAATAGTCTTATCAATATACTATGCTCAATCTGAAAACCATCAATCTTACTTAACATTTTCATTAGACAAAAAATAATATAAAATCTTCCTTATATTGAAAATAAACAGTTTTAAGTTTCTAAAAAAATGACACAAAGTCAACCCGATTTTTCTTTTTCTTTTTGTTTTCTTGCTTGAGCATTTAAGTATAACTGTACCTTTTTTACTCAAGGAAACATGTTGATCAAACACCTGAATCCCTGGTTACTCAGTGTAGCCAACCATTATGCTTCAATTTATGATCAGAGTTAGCATCATTTATCATGACATAACCTATGAATTTCATTGATACAGATGGTCAGTTTCTCCAAAAGATATGCCTTTGCTCTGCCATAGTCCTATTTTTATAAAATGGTGTATTCCTTGGTCTTATTTTAGATTTTACTTTAAAATAGTTTAAGGACAATATAAGTGCATGATTCTCTACCAGTGATGTCATATTACTTATAATGTTCAGATTTCAGGAATTCAACTAGATAGTTCTATTTTCAGAATGTTTTAAAACCATTGTAATTACATTCAAGGATAATATTGAACAATAAAAATTAGATTTAATCCCCATAGACAACAAATCACAATTTTGTAAAGTCAAGCAATTTTCTTTTAGATCTTGGTGGTCTTGTAATGAAATCTCTTGATTAGTAGAGATAATAGATTTTTATAACTGACTCGCCCTGAAAAGATGCACAAATATCTAAGAGAGAATAGGAGAGATTTGACATAGAAGACATAGATGAGAATACAAGGATGGATTATTCTATGAATCAAAGAGAGATAAGGTAGGTAATAGAGATGGCCATATTGAAGCATAAGGATAGCTAAGGTCAGACTTGCAGGCAACCAAAGGCACAGCCTCAATACCCTCTCTTTAGAATTAAGCCTTCTCCATAGAGCACAACACCTTAAAACAACATATAGCTCATTCCAGGTATAACGAGGTTGGTGCACCTTTCTTATGCATCGACCTACTAGTTCAGTAAGGTCGGTGCATTTTCCATATGCATCGACCTGCTAGCTTATCCAGATAGATGTTTCAGCCAAATAGTAAAATAGCATTGACTCCACTAGACAAACACTCGACCTTATAGGATTCCAACCAGCAGCTATTGTAAGAACATATATTCAGACATCTGAAGTAGATCATCATTTCTGACAAAATATTCTTCCATTAAATTACACTTTGTCACTGATCAAAATATATCAGGCTCCCCCTGGATATGTGCAATGATTCCAATCAAGCAGCAGCTCTATTCTCATTGTACACAAGTATGCAAATATGAAATGTAAAATGTAAATTTATCACTATATGCAAGTTGGACCCTTGGAACTTGGCGGAGGTCTGGCCTCTATGCATGATGTGGGTTTCCAGAAAGAAATAATCTGCCATTCTCCCAGCATACCATTTGATATACCAAAGGGTCATGCATGGATATGATTCTAACATGTATAATAAATGACTATTCACTATGCAGGTGCTCATTTGGAATTGCATGTGACAGATTCTCAAATTAAAATCATAACAATCATGACATGATAGCATCAAACAATACTAGTTAATTCAATTTGACCAAACATGCAACATTCCAAAGAGATTTACTCAAGCAACAGTAAATAGAAAAGAGGAATAGGGTTTGACTGACCTTCATGTGTCTTGAGTTTATTAAACCCCCTTTTTATTGTTTTCCACCAAGGCACACTGATAAGTGTCCATTTTCTATGATAATTCATTGCATATGCACCATTTTATGAGCATATAATTAGGTAATTATGCATGTCCCATCGTTAATCTCAACTTCGCATGTAAATTGGGCATTTCACGTAAATTGATTAATTCGATAATATCATTTAGTAAAGTAATGTTGAGGGCCACGAGCATTAATTCTCCATGCCATAATCATTAGCATTTGTGTACATTGTGATAATTTTGAGGGATTAAATTACAATTATATGTTTGTAGGACACTGGAGGTAATTGTAAGAGAAGTCGGGGGCAAAACTGTCATCACCACTTTGACCAAGTCAAACAAAGAAGAACATATTTTGGTTGGAGGGAAAAGAGAATTCAAAATATTTTGGTTGGATGGAAAAGAACATTCAAAGTTTTAAATAGAGAAGAAGAAGCACATATTTTGGTTAGAGGGAAAAAGAGAATTCAAAGTTTTAAATAAAGGAGAGAAATGAAGAGTCGTGGGAAGGGGGTTCCTGAAGCCCAAGGAGGGGGTGCCCACCTCCTTTTCCTCATGAATCATCTTCTAACTAAATCCAAGCCATCCATCTCTTTTTGATATAATCTTCACTCTCCATTGACCCAATTTTTCGTATAAATAGCCCATGTCAAGGAGGAGAAGGGGGGTTCTTCTTTTGGCATTTTTTTCCTCTCCCTCTCACATCTTCATCTTAGGTCACCGATTTCTCCCTCTTCTGGTCATTTTATCCTCTTGCTTTCTTCATGAAAGTTCTTTATTTCATAAATGATCTTCAACTGCTTCTTCTTTGGCTTCCTCTAGTTCTGCTTAGTTTGTAAGTTATTTCAAGTTTTTCAAGGTTTTATCCTATATTTTTACTGCTCATCTATGACTCTGCACTTTGTTCTTCTCAAGATTGATTCCCCTTCTGCTCTTTTTTTCATCTGAGTCTCTTAATCAAACTTCTGTATTTTTCAAAGATCTAATTTTTTTTTCTTTATCTTCCTCTAATTCTTTCCCCGTTTCAAGTTATAATCTCTTTTTCAAGGTGCTGTCTTCCCATTTTTACTGTTCATCCACGCAGACACCACCCCCTTCTTCCTCCGATTTCACCCTCTTCCTCATATTTTCTCTCTATGTACCCTTCATAAAAGTTCTTCCTATCTTCCTCCTCTTTAACTTCTACTTATTTGTCATCCTCTAATTCGTCTTGTTTTCAAAGTTATTTTAACTTCATTCTTACTCTATTTTTAGTATGTCTATTTTACTGTCTCATCTTCTTCCTTCTTCATCTCCACACAAACCCTTCCACATTCATCTTTATATTTCTCTCCAAAGTTTGACCTCAACAACTCTCCTTTTACGGCGGTGTGCACATCAAGGCAAGCGACGCTCCAAGGCTCGTGACGTGGACGACGATGACTTCTTCATCCACCTCTTTCCACGGCGATCTCTTTCAAGGTGGAACGATCCTCTCCAAGGCTCGGCGAGGAGGAGACGACGGCATTCATCATCCTTTCATGGCTCTTGTTTCTTCACTTTTCTATTAGTTTACATTGGTTGTCATCTCTATTTTCATAGACGTTATACTTTTCAATTCATAGCAATACAAGTTTCATTTTGTGCAATTTTATTTCTTTCTCTTCGTCTCTCTCTCTGTCAATTTTCTCTTCTTCAACAATCTAACGTTCTTTAGTTAGATTTTATTTCAAGTAATTTTAAGTTTTTACTTTATCCTACTCGCTCCACAATTTGCTGAAAAAAATACAATAAGTTTCCCAACTTAACAAAAGTTTTTTCCTCCTCGTGGGATCGACCCGTTCTCGCCATTTTACTCAGATTTCCAAATCTTTTAAGTGAATGGGTGCGGTAAATAATTTTGAAATTATGTGTGGCATGACATTTTTAAATGACATTTTTCATGTTGCATCAATTTTTGGCGCTATTACCGGGGTGGAATGATGATTTTTGATTTAAGAACTTTATTTTCCTTGTGTTTATAGTGTGCTAATAAAGCTCTCTTTTCTTTTTTTGGTAGACTTTTTTTTAAAAAAAATCAGAGGTAAGTTTACCTTTCTTTCTTTCATCTTTTGATTTTGTCATTCATTTCAAAAAAAAGAGAACGAGGGATTTCATTTCAACTAAGTATCCTAAACTCCTCTCATTTAGTGTCATTTCCTTAATCTTCTTGCATATTGTGGTTAGATAGGTTCACACACACACAAAAAAAAAACTCTTCACTTGTACTCAATAAAAGTCTTCATTCCAAGAGTAGAAATCACAATTTCATGTTTAGGTCATGCATCATTTAGGATAGAATTCCTTTTTCGTTGTTGTTTAATTTGTGTTAATTGTATTGTTGAAGAGTGCGGGGAGAGCAAGGAGATTTTTTCTAAACTTTTCTTTAATCACATGCTCATGCATACTTGCATATAACCCTTTGTTTGAGCTTTGTTTGTTGCATATCATTTCTAAAATATCTTAAGGGCAAAACCCATAATCACATAAGGTGGGGATTTGATCACCCTTCCTTGGCCCACAAATCATAATTTTCTTCATCTTTGCATCACCTAGACCCTAATAAAAATCAGTAGACATTGGCCCTAGGATCACAATGCGATTAGGTGTGGCTTGAGTATACAATCTTTTTTAAAAATTGGTGTCTAAGACTAGAGGTCAACAGAAAACGACATAAGCGGGCAAGTGATTTTTAATTAGGACCTTGCAAAAGTAAGGGGAGCCTCTCACTACCCCACCTCTTACCTGGCCAATCGACAAATTAGAAAGTGGACTTAGGTTGTATCTAGTCTCTTTGTGAAACCCAACTTTTAAGTCTAAAGAACACATTAGGTGTCTTAGGTTAATTGTGTGACAACTTATTTGTGATTGTTAAAAGAAATCAATCATTAAAAAAAAATCTGTCTCATCTCTCTCTTCGTCCTAGTTTATGCAAGGAAGAAGATCACAACAGGTGAACCTACTAGGACCCATTCAGGAAATAGAGAGAGTCTTGTATCCAAGAAACGATCTCCGAGAAGATCCCATGGCTGAAAATCAAGGACCTCACCACAAAAATCTCATGGCCGAAAATCCCAATCCTCTGAAGCAAATGAAGGATTATTTCATTCTTAACTAATATCAACCTCCATCTTGCATTCACATTCTTCAAAATCAAGCAATCCATTATGAGATCAAGTCAAGCACAAATCAAATGCTCCCTTCATTTTCTGGAAACACTAATGAGGACCCCTATAAGCACATTGATGAATTTTTTGAATTTTTTTCCACTGTAAAAATCTAAAATTTCTCGGATGATGCCCTTAGATTGACCCTCTTTCCATTCTCTCTTAAGGATAAGGCTAAATGTTGGTTAGGCACTATCAGGAAGCCAATGAGAACTTGGGCCGAGATGTAGCAAGAATTTTTGAAGAAGTTCTATCCTATAGGCCGCACCAATGCCATAAGAAGGGCAATCACGGGTTTTACCTAAACTCCGGGGAAACAAATGCATGAGTCATGGGAAAGACTCAAGGAATTACTTAGGAAGTGTCCTCACCATGGTTTGTCCAAATGGCAAGTAGTCCAAGCTTTTTATGAGGGCCTATCCGATCAATTTAGACAAATGGTGGATGTATCATGTGGAGGGGCATTCATGAGCAAAAGTGTGGATGATGTGTATGATTTGTTTGAAATGCTTAGTGAGAATTCTATCAATCATGCTTCTTTATCATCATATGAGAGATCCATTGGGCCCTCCAAGCGGGCCAGATTATATGAGGTCAAAGCCCGGGGTGATTTTGAACCAAGATTGGACATAAGCCTCATCACTCAAAAGTTGGATAAAGTAGAGAGTCTTAATCAAAAGTTAGACCAACTCTTGACTATGAAAGACCCTTCTTGCCAATCATCATCCCATTCCTACTCGGGTCAATCTCTCACTCCACAAGAGGCATGCACTCTATGTGCAAGCCCGACCCATCACATCACGGAATGTCCAACCGTGGCCCAATTGCCACCATTCATACAAGAGCAAGGGTTCTCCAAGCCCAACTATAACCCATTTTCCAATTCTTATAATCCGGGCTGGAGAGATCACCATAATTTTTCTTGGAAGGGCCAACAAGCTCTACCTCAAGCAACCAATCCCCCTATTCATCAAGCCCAAAAGCAACCCATACAAAGTCAAATTCAAGCCCAACCCAATACCTTCAATTCATTTGCTAGAGATCCACAAGCTCAATTCCTTCTTATAAGCTATTCACATTTCCAATCCAATCAAGGCCAACCCACTTACCAACCCTAACCTCAATCCAATTTTGAAGATAAATTCAATCAACTCCAACAAATCATTCTGAATCAACAACAATCCATTTCCAAGTTGAAAAGTCAAATAGGGCAATTGGCGGAAGCTACAATGAGAAAAGAAGCGGGTCAACTTCCAAATCAACCCGTGGCCAACCCTAGAAATCAACCTTCGGGTTTTCATCGACAACTGGGCATCCTTCCTCAACCCGTCCTACAAGCCCAACCTAAAGGCCCACAATTTGAAAATGTCAAGGCTATTTCAATTTTGAGGAGTGGGAAGGTGTTAGATGGCCCATACAAGGATGGAAAGAAGTTGCAAGATTCTATAGAAAAGAATCAAGATAATGAGGATGCAAGCATGAAGGATTGCACTAAAGATAAGTTGGGGGGAGATCCTAAAGGGAAGGGAAAAGCCCATGAAGATCAAAACTCCTATCAACCCAAGGTCCCATTCCCTAGTGCCTTAGAACCCAAGTCCAATAAAACTAGGCCAACCCAAAATGAGGAGCTAATGGAGCTCTTCTCACAAGTTTACATCAATATTTCACTTCTAGATGCCATAAAACATGTTATGGCCTATGCCAAGTTCCTCAAAAAGCTATGCACTCCTAGAAGAGGGCCCAAGTCGCCCCCTAAGAAAATTTGGCTCTCCAAGGACGTTAGTGCGGCCTTGATGAATAATCTCCCTAGGAAGTTGAAGGATCTCGGTGCTCCTCTCATCTCATGTGATATAGGTGGCGTAACATTTGATTGAGCCCTCCTCGACTTAGGAGCTAGTGTCAACCTTTTACCCACCTTCGTTTATGAGCAATTTGACATAGGGGAACTCAAGTCAACTCCTGTTATTCTCCAACTAGCGGATCGCTCAGTCAAGACCCCACAAGGTTTGATAGAGGATGTGATTGTCAAAGTCCATGATTGCTACTTCCCCGTTGATTTCCTCATGCTTGACATGGCCTCCTCCTCGGAGCTAAGTCACACCCCAATCATCCTAGGCTACCCATTCCTTGCCATTGCCAAAGCCAACATCAATTGTGCTATGGGGACGATGGACATCTCATTCGGAGGTCAAAAAGTTTCTCTCAATGTGTTCAAAGCCTCCCAATATTTGGACCTAGATGAAGAATGCCACTTCATAGACATCTACGATGAACTTCTTGAGAATGATCTGAGCATGGGTCAAATAAGGGAGGTCAATGCTCTTCAAGATTCCCCTCATCATAGTACCATTTGGCATAAGGTTGAACTTCTTCCGGCTTTGCAAGATGAACCGGCCCATCCATCAATCGAAAGTCCTCCTAAACTTGAGCTTAAGCCCCTTCCGGACTCCCTCAAATATGCATTCCTAGGCCCCAATCAAACCCTTCCTGTTATCTTAGCTTCCAACCTTACCCCTACCCAAGAAACACTTCTCCTAGAAGTCCTTAGGACTCATAAGGGTGCCATAGGTTGGACAGTGGCCGATGTTAAGGGGATAAGTCAGTCTATTTGCATGCATCACATTTACATAGAGGATAATGCCAAACCTAGTCGGGAAATGCAAAGGAGGTTGAACCCGAATATGAAGGAGGTGGTGAAGAAGGAGGTTATCAAATGGCTTGATGCTGGAATTATTTATGCTATATCAGATAGCCAATGGGTGAGTCCCACTCAAGTGGTTCCTAAGAAATCGGGCCTCACCACAGTCCAAAATGAACAAGGACAAGATGTGCCCACTAGGACTACAATAGGATGGAGAGTGTGCATCAATTATAGGAAACTCAATGCCATGACCAAAAAGGACCATTTCCCACTCCCCTTTATCGACCAAATTCTGGAGAAATTGGCGGGCCGAAGATATTTTTGTTTCCTAGATGGATATTCCGGGTGCAATCAAGTGGTCATTTATCCGGAAGACCAAGAGAATACCACCTTCACTTGCCCATATGGAACATTTACCTTTCGAAGAATGCCATTCGGTCTTTGCAATGCACCGTCCACTTTTCAAAGGTGCATGATGGCCATTTTCTCCGATATGGTGGGAGAGTTCTTAGAAATATTCACGGATGATTTTTCTGTGTTTGGGGAGTCATTTGAAAATTGCTTGAAAAATTTGACGAAAGTGCTTGCGAGATGCATTGAAACTAATCTTGTTCTTAGTTGGGAGAAGAGCCACTTCATGATTCAAGAGGGCATAGTTTTAAGCCATATTATGTCTGAACGGGGTATAGAGGTGGATAAGGCCAAAATCGACCTCATTTCTAATCTCCATCCTCCGACCTCTGTGAGGCAAATTCGTTCATTCCTCGGCCATGCCGGCTTTTACCATCGGTTCATAAGTAACTTTTCTAAGATTGCCCGCCCATTAACTCTTCTCTTGGCCAAAGACACTCCATTCCATTTAGATGTTGCCTGCCTTGAGGCTTTCAATTTCCTTAAAGATGAAGTCCCGCGATCAATGACAACTAAGAGTGGGTTGAATTGGGTGTTTAAAAATTTTACGAAAACTTTTGGCCTTTTCAAAATATGTGATAAAACACTAACTAGGAGATACAAATCAATTCAATCACAAGTTGGATTTATCGAAAACTAATTAGTGATGAGATAGATTATGCAAGATGAATAAGAATAAAACCTGAACTATAATGAACACTCACACTCACGTAGAATGGGGGTAGAGAGATGGAACAAACCACACAAATCAAACACAATGCACATCAGTTTTTAAGGTGATTCGGATGCAACGACGGCAGTCCTACGTCCACCCCTCACCAAACCCGGTGAGACTTCACTCGGGGATAAATCCCCAAATGGAGACGACGCTCCAACCACACACGCAGGATGACGCCTGCACACACACACGGGGATGCGCCCCAATACACACACACACACACGAAGACGAAGTCTCCAACACGATCTAACAAGCGGATCAACAAAACACACACACGCTGCAACAAGTGTAGCACTCCACACACACAAACACTAAGATATGGATAAAAATCACACACACACGCAGATCTAAAAAGACCTACGCACACACGAATCAAATACGACACACACACACATGACCATGGATCCAACAACGATCCACACACACACAAGTTTTCACAGTTTATACAAAACACGAATATGAACTTGAAACACAATAAGGCACAATTTAGAAATCCCCTGATTTGGCTTCCTTTTCAACGTATGCTGCTGATCATGAATGTTACCTTCCCTCTTGCTTGAATGACTTCAAGTGGATTGTGAAAACCTTGCTCTTTTCACCCTTGTACAACCTTCTTCTCAAATCCATGCTTGCTTGCTTCTTCTTCTTTCTTCTTTGGGCAATCTTCCTTTGAACCCTTGCTTCCTTGCTTGCTTCTTTTCCTTGGAGGATGTTGGCTTCAGATCTATCTTGAATGGCTTGAAGTTGGATGAAGATTGTTACTGCACGAGGTACTGTTCACGGCTACAGTACTCCTCCTTCTTCTTCACTTGGACAGCCTCCTCTTGATCTCCCTTGAAGCCCTCTTGGTTCCTTAGGGTTTATGGCTCCTAATGATATATTTTATAGCCCTTGAAGGGTCCATAGACAAGCCCCAAACCAGATCCACAAATCATGGTGAAATTGGGGTCATTGGGATTAAACAAATGTGTAGAAAGACCTCTCCTCGAGCTTGAAACAAAAGTCAACAAAAGGGGGCCTCGGGGCTGGCGGTCGACCGGAAGGCATGGGGCGGTCGACCGAAATTTTACAGTTGGTTGATTTTTCATCTCTAGCAAAACCGGTCGACCGGACGCCTAGGGGCGGTCGATCGAAACCTGTAAAAATGCCATCTTTTCGGTTCTGGCAATTCTGGTCGACCGGCCAAGGTGTGTTGGTCGACCGGAAAGACTTATACCTGCAAAAATGAAGTGTTAGCTCAAAGAAACATATCCATAAGTCAAGATATTCATGTCCTTATCAATTCCATGCATTTTTGGATTTGGTTTATACATTAGACCTTTTGAGCATTTCTAAATTTTGTTCCGGGGGCTCCGCCCCTGGAAACCCCCGCAGGTCGATCCGCGGGCGAGGGCACACGATGGCCAGAAGGGTATCATGTTTAATGTGCATGAATGAGCTGTATTAAGGAGAAGTATATGATATGCACATGGTGAGATCGATGCTAAGATAAGGTAAGAGTCTCACCAATGGTTCTTGACAGTAAACGACATATACCACCTGTTTTGGATTGTAGAACAGCAAGGTTTAGGTTCACCAGGTGACTGCCATGAGTTTGATCCTACAAGCAAGATAGTCAGGGTTAATACCATGCTTGTTCACATTAAAGAGGTTATGAAACCTCTTGCCTCTTGATAAACCAACATATGCAAACCAAGGATCAAGACCATGTAACCATTGCCATTTGCCATCTCAACCATACATAGATAACAAGAGCATGAGCAATCAATCACAAGTTTAGTTATCATCACTTAATCACACATTAAGTTTAGTTATCATCAAAATCATAACTTAACAATCATCAAAATCATAACTCAACAAAAGAGGTCTTGACCAAAGCACCCATTCTCCAACCTCCCAATTGGTCTCTACCCTTTGAAATCATGTGTGATGTCTCTGACTATGCTATAGGGGCAGTTCTAGGCCAAAGGATTGAGAAGTGTCCAGTGGTGATTTATTAAGCGAGTCGCACCCTCGCTGATGCTCAACTTAACTACACCACCATGGAAAAGGAGTTGTTAGCTGTCGCTTTTGCCCTCGAAAAATTTTGATCATATCTTTTAGGGGCAAAAGTCATTGTGTATTCTGATCACTCAGCACTCAAATATTTATTCTCCAAGAAGGATGCCAAACCTAGACTCATTAGGTGGATCCTCTTACTCAATGAATTTGATCGTGAGATCCGAGACAAAAAAGGTTCTGAAAATAAAGTTGCTGATCATCTTTCTCAGATTCTCACCACTGATAGTGCTCCTTTGCAAGATTTATTTCTTGATGAACACCTCTTATCCATCACCCATAGTCAACTCCTATGGTTTGCAGACATTGTCAACTACTTATCTATGGGACAAATTCCTAATGGGTGGTCTAAACATGAAAAAGAACATTCCTTTACCAAAATCAAACACTATTTCTAGGAAGATCCTGAATTATTCCATGTAGTACCTGTGAGTTTTATCGTGTAAATAAAAAAATATATATATATTTTGTCGATATTTTAGTTAAATGCTTGAAATATTACTTGCTTGAGTTAACAAAATAATTAAATAGTATTTGGTTGAAATAAAATAAATAATTAAAGAGTAAACAAATTTCCCTTGTTTATAAACCAAATTTTGATGTAATTAAAATTATGTAATTTAACCTATTTCATTCATAATTGTGTGTGCACATATTACTTTAGTTGAGTTCAAGAGTTAGAGATTATTTTTTTATCCTTTTATTAGTGGGAGCACGTTAATAGCTTTATGTAAATAACGAAGATCATGTTACTATTCATTTTCGGGTCGATTTTCATTTCTTGAGTTTTTAATTATTTTATACTTTTCCACAATAGATTAAATGGTGGTGAAAAATGGGTAGCAATTAGTTTTTGAAAATCATTTTTATATTATTAGATTTGATTTTTCGAATGGTGGCGTGAATAGTAACATTTTCCCTTTTCTTACGGTGGACATTCCGATCGTGGCTCCTTTTCTCCCCTATTTTTCTCTCCCGTAACCGCAGAACTCTTGGAAAAATTAGTGGGATCTTTATTCCTTACTTAATCCTTATAACCGCCGAAAGTTTTGGGGGGATACCCCAGCCCATTTCTAGGGAGTTTTCCTTCTTTTTCTCTCCCACGGGGTTTCACGTTTTTGCTGGGTTTGGTGCTTTCGAAGGATCCCAAGAGGGAGCCAACGAGGAGTAGCAGTGGGAGAGCGATTCTTTCCTACTCTTGAGTGGCTGCCTTGTCCCTCTGGTGTCCTGTTGGATCAAGGTTTTCTTGAGAGGAGCATTGTCTTTCCGTCTCTTGTTAAAGGCGGAGCGTTTTCTCTTGTTTCGTTGGCTTCAAGGCCAGATCTGAAATCTCAAATCTTCTTTTTGTGCTTGTTATAATATCTTGAAACCTAAGTTCTAATCATGGTTTGAGTATGAAAAATCTTGTTTCTTCCTAGTTTGGCTCGATTTCTGGGTACTCGAACAAATTGGCGGATGTGTAGTATTGTTTCTGAAGAACATACTATCTTGAAATCCAGATTTTTGTATGATAATTTGAGCGTGAAATACATATGGTTTGAGTGTGAAATAGGTGTGGTATTAGTGTGGAATATGTATGTTTTGAGTACGGAGCATGTCATTTTTATTTTGATGAAGTTCGGCTTGATTTCTGGGCAAATCGGACGAATTAGTGGATATGTATAGTATTGTTTTCTGAATAATGTAATAGCTTAAAATCATATTTATATATGATGGTTAAGTGTGTAATCCGAATGGTTTGAGTGTGGATTACGTTGTTTCTACCTTGACAAAGTTTGGTTTAGTTTTGGGTACTCGGTCGTTGTTTCCAAACAAGACATAGGTTCTGTCTGCAGGGAAGTGTCGACACTTCTCCCTGGAAGTGTTGACCTCTCACTATGGATCTTACCCAGTCCAGGTTCTATCTGTAGGAAGTGTCGACACTTCTCCCTGGAAGTGTCGACCTCTCACTGTGGGACTTACCCAGTCCAAGTTCTGTCTGCAGGAAGTGTCGACACTTCTCCCTGGAAGTGTCGACCTCTCAGTGGGTCTTACCCAATCCAGCTTCTGGATGCAGCCAGAGTCGACTCTTGACCCTGGAAGTGTCGACCTCTGCCCTGCCTGGGTTGTTTCAGCGTGTTCCAAATGCTACGAAAAGTAAGCTTATGCTCCGTAAAAGTTGACCTTTCCTTTGTACAATTATTTTGCTTCCCTTTTACCGACTGTTCCCTCGAATTTTTAGCTATTCATTATTTCATGCTAGAGAATTGTAAACTAGTTGGGTTAATGTGGAACGCGCTTTTTTAGTTTTTTTTATATGTATATATATATGGATTTGTTATTTATTGATTTATTAGCGTGCCAGTCACCGGGGTGACAATTTTATTATGCGCTCGATCTGACTTTTAATCAGTCGATTGTGAAGTCCGAGTCGGGACCCGAAGTCCGTCATACCATAAAGGCTATGACGTTTATTACGCCCTTCCTAAGAAGGACAACCCTTGATTAAACGCCAAAAATAGGAGGAAGGTAGCGGCAAAAATAAGACTCAAACGAGAGAGAGAGTTGGTTCATCAGCAGGGCGTTAAATGGCCTGAGTGAAGCAAGGATACATCAAATGCGGAGCAAATCCGGCGGCATGTCCCCATTACCTTGGACTATGCCAGATGGGGATAGGAAACCACCCATGCAGCGGTAGGATGGGATCCGTAAAAGATCGGGTATATCTAACCCGGAATCCGGATAAGGACTGGTGCGACATGACACACCCTATGCAGGCGCTATGTCTTATTGATATCCCCCTTCGGAAGACCATCGGAGAACATGCAAGGGCAGAACTCCGTGGGCCAGCGGGGTTAGGAGAGAATACCATGATCACTCAAGGTGATGTGAATGAATTTTGGCAGCATATCCCCTTTATCCTGGATTATGCCAAGAGGAGATAAGCCATCATCCATGGGATGCCGGGATGAAAGCCGAAAAAGAAGGGGGCACCAGGCACGGGGCCATCGCCCACATCCATAGCATCGATTGATGTTCCTTCGGAACCCGTCGGAGCACATGTAGTGACATAGCCCTTTAGGTCCATAAGGTTATAAAGAAATCCGGATCGGAACAGAATAATGTAGGGGAGGTCCTCCCCATTGATTTGTTTCCTGAGGGATGCCAAATGCTCTCTGTATATTCCTCGGGTGGGTACAACATGGGGATCAAGGTTCAGACCAAGAAGAAAGAGGTTCTCGGCGTGAGGGTTCAGAAATATGGCATGGCTTCTCGGCGCGGGCTGAAGGGAGTTCCCGGCGCGCCACTGTTGACGCCTGGAAAATGAGCAATGGCGGAGACAAAATTGAAAAGAAGATCAGACCAACAGTGAAAGATCAATGACAAAGCTCGTCAACCATCTACCCGGCGGAAGCCTCTTCCCGGCCAGGCTGGTGTCCGGTGCCATTGTCAGTCAGACGGCTGCACGGATGAAATAGCAGTCACCCGACTGATGAGACCCCCTAGCACACCTCAATAAGAGCTGTATTACTGCCTCGGCTGAGAATCCACAGATAATATGTCAGAGCAAGTCAGATGTCGACTGATTGACAGATGTGATATGAGCCAAGATAAAGATGAAGCCAGAACCATCAAATGAAGATTGTAAAGGCTTTTGCAAAGTCAAAACGAAAGAGGAACCATCTCCATGGGTGATATACCGGGCCGAAGTCTTCTCAGAAAGATGATGTCCGGTCTTGCCACCGTTCGGGTGACGATGCTAATGAAATGATGTCCGGCTTTGTCATCATTCAGGTGGCGATGTCGATGAAACCCGAGTCTACAGACTAATGAAAATCTATGAATTATCTCAATAGAAGCTATGTCACCAGTAGAAGGCCTTCCTCGGTTCTGGAAGATATATTTGAAGAACTAAGAGAGGTCGAGGTGCATATGAAGTTTAAAAGCCCTAAATGGGCCTGCCGAATGAGCTCCAGAGAATGGCGCCGAGAGACCCTCACCAAGGCCCAAAAGCCCATATGAGGGGGGGGGGGGCGCCGGGAAGCCATGCCCTTTGGCGCCGGGAGGCCTCCCCGATTGAAAGAGGCGCGCCGGGAAGCTGCCTTCTTCATGCCGAGAAAGATCATGCCGAGAAGAGGGAGGGTTCTGCTATAAAAAGCCCTTTTCTCTCGAAAGGGAGGGGGATCGGAGGAGAGGATAGAACAGAGCAAGAAAAAAGGAGGGAGAGCCTCCTCCACTGAAAAAAAGAGAAAAGAAGAGACGAACACATAGAGAGAGAGACTCCTCTGCTGAGAAAAGAAAGAAGAAGAGAAAGTAGGAGAGGAAGCTCCAGGTGGGCAGCCAGGGAGGGAGAGGAGTCAATGCTCCGCCCTCCCCCATGGTTTTGTTTTCTTCTTCATGTAATCCCGCCGAGTTTAACTCGATTTTCTTTTGGATGTAACCGGGATATCCTGATGTATATTCATCTCCCTTTCCCTCACTCCCTCCTTGTGGTCGGTGTTGGAATGATGTTATGAAATGAAATACTACCATGGCCCATTTGGGTGTTGATTGATTGAGATATCTGCTCTCTGTCTTTCTATGTATATCTTTTATCAGGAATGTCCGATAGTTTAGACGCTCCCGGTTTCAGAATCTTTCTACGAGTCTGTTCCTCGAACAGGGATGAGAATAGGACCCCCACCCCTATCTAATGGGTGATTGGGCTCTATTTCCTTCTCCCCTCCTGTCTCAATGGCAGATTCTCCCCATATAGTCCGAGTTTTCCCTCGAGCCCTTCATGCAGTTCAGGAACCAGAGACATCAATCTCTTGGTTCCCTGAACTGCCGAGCTCTGATAAACGATAATATCGATCCCTGGGTCCTCCATTCTAAGCCTTGAATGCTTAGGGTCTGGAGTTTCGGTGCTGAAAGTCCCTCCGTCGCCGGTTTTCGACGCCATTGGGTTCGTCTAGGGGATCAGAGACAGTCATCTCTTGATCCCCCAGACGGCTGACGGCAAACAGAGAAGGATTCTCAGGGTTCAGATGATGATCTTTTTTTTCCTCCTGCTGATTTGGCCTCTCGGCTCCCTTGGCATCCCCCTAGCAGAAGCATCCATGAAACCCCCTCCTGTACTCCAAATCCGGTCTGAATCCGAGCTAGAATCTGAGAAAATTCCCGAACAGAGTGCCGTAATCAAGCCCTGAAACCCTTAACGTTTTTACCTTCTCGGCGCGATAATTTCCCCGCCGAGAGCTACGCCACCGAGAGCCTCCCTTGGCCAGTAAAGCCATGCCGATAACCCCCCCCCATTCAAGGGCATCAAGCCCCCTCCTTCACAGCCATCCCGGCGCCAGGTTCCCGGCGCGGCGACGAGCGCGCCGGGAAGCCCCACGCCGAGACCCTCTTCAAGCCACTGAAACCCACGCCGAGACCCCCTTGGCCAACCACTAAAACCCACGTCGAGAACCCCCTTGGCCAACCAATAAACCTCCACCGAGACCCTCCTCTGGCCGATAGAAAACCACGCCGATACCCCTGCTTTGGCCAATGAAACCCAGTCCGAGGCCCTCCTCTGCATGGTCATCCTTCGACCCTTTTGGTTCCCTATACATCTGTCTAGGGGATGCTCAGAGATCATCATATGTGCCCTGAGGTGGTACAATAATGGGGAAGACCTCTCCTACATTCCTATGTCCCGAATTTGAATCACATGCAACCCCGCGGGTTCGGTGGACCTTGTTTCTACAAGGGTTTCGTCGGTCTCCGAGAGGGGGAATAATGACCGATGCTAGAGACATGTACAGTCTCCTTGAGCCTTAGTGCTCCCTCACCTTCCGGCTTTCATCCCGGCACTCCGTGGATGTCAGCCTATATCATTCTCTTGCAAATGCTCGGTCCAGGGGAGGTGCTGCCAAAATTCTCCCAGGAGGATGAAAGTCGACATTAAGCTGCCCTCGGGACTTTGCACACTGGTGACAGGATTTCTGCAGACCCTGATTTCCCTAATTCCTCCTCGAGCCTGATGTCTCTATAAAGCTCAAGCCCAATCCAGTTCAACTTTGATGAACTGATCCACCTTGACCCCACTGAATCTATCTATTTCAGCCTGGATCATCAATGGACCCAAAACAGAGCATCGTAATCAGGCCATAAACCCTTTCTGTCCTGAGCCCTTTTACCTTCCCGGCGCACTAGCTCCCGGCGCGGTATTTTGCACGCCGAGAGCCATGCCGCCGAGAGGGCTCCCCCCTCAATACAACCTTTTCTGGCCTGGAGGCTTCCCGGCGCCGGGAACCCCCTTCTGCCTCCCAGCCGCGCCAAGACCCCCTCCTTAGCCATAAAAAGAAGACCACGCCGAGATCCCCCCTTGGCTGTCTCCTTTGCGCGCCGGGAAGCTGGCGCCGGGAACCTCCTGGCCACTTCCTTTGCGCGCCGGGAAGCCCACGCCGGGAACCTGCCGGGCCGTCTCCTCTTCGCACTAAGTAGCCCCTTGCGCCGGGAGTCCCCTTCTGCCTCCTAGCTGCACCAATAACCTACTCAAATATTGTTACTGGGCCTTCAATCCAAATTTTGTTCCGGGGGCTCCGCCCCCGGAAACCCCCGCAAGGGGCGCTGTCCCCTTGACCCCCGCGACCTGACCGGGCAGGTCGATCCCCGCGACCTGACCGCACAGGTCGATCCGCGTGCGAGGGCGCAACATTGAGCGTTCGCTCGCTTTCCGTCGTCCCGCATCGGGTTCATGAATAACCCCTTTAGCTCGAGAGGGCTCTGCCACTGCATGAGTTCCACCGGCTTCTACAGGGAATATCAAACATTGCCCCAAGGCAGATATGCGGTTCGGGAAGTTCAGCACTTCTCTCTCTCGGCTTTCATCCCGGCACTCCGTGGGTGATAGCCTATTTTCCCCTGGGCATAATCCAGATTAAGGGGAAATGCTGTCGAAATACTGATCAATGCTTTAAACCTCCATCATGGCCACGGCTTAGTCTTTGAACCGCTGACTTAATGATATCGTCTCTGAGCCGCTGGCTTGACGATACCGTCTATTTCTACAGCTGATGTTGTTATCTTGCCCGCCTTCCTGGCTCTGGTATGAAGTTCCATTTTGCGCACATGAATACATGTTTGCCTCTCGAGGCCTCCTATCTTGGCGTTTAATCAAGGGTTGTCCTTCCTTGGAAGGGCGTAATTAATATCATAGCCTTTATGGTATGACGGACTTCTGGTCCCGACTCGGACTTCACAATCGACTGACCAAGTCAGATCGAGCGCACAATGAAATCGTCACTCCGGTGACTGGCACGCCAATAAATAAACAAAATAAATAATAATAATAATAAAGCGCGTCCACAAGTCTGGCACGCCCGGTGGGACTAAGTCTCCCGTCATCTCTACGTCAAAATAGGAGGCCTCGAGAGGCCCCTCTTAAATTCTAACTGTGCGCTAATCCTATTACCAGGAATTAAAATGATGAGTGGACTGGCCTCCCTCCGCTGCGGCCGGCTGGTCGTTGATGCTCATGTTCGCGAAGGCTACTTCACGGTGCCCACGATGTTCGGGTCTATGCCCCCTACTGTCGGGTTGCCCAACTGCTTGGGCCTCGTCTTCATCGACCTACTGGAGGTTGCTGACAAAGAACAAGGCACTGCTACAGGTGCCCCGATGAAAACTGCTGATGAGAAGGGAAGCTCACCAGAAAAGATGGCCTCGATAGTCATCGCCTGCTTCGTCCACCATATCCAAAGGAGGGACACGGTCCCCGCTATTGCCCTAAAAGGGAGAAGAGGTAACCGGAGGAGCCGGTATGCTGCTGCAACCCGTCGTCTTTCAAACTCTGGAAAGATGATGATGACCGGAGATGTTAGGGTGAACCTCGATGGTCTCTCCCAAAGACGTTCGTCCGGACAGGGTTGCCCCGACCGTCCAGACTGACAACAATGTCCAAATTTTGGCCACTAAGACGGCCAACTGGGAAACTGATGAGATGAAGCCGCTAGCTCCCAAGCCAGCAAGATATAGACATATATGGAGGCCGAAGAAGATACAGAGCTGGATTCCGGCTCAAGAGCAACGTGCCACTGCTATCCACCCTGAAGCCAGAGTCAGGAGATGGAAGAAAGAAGAGAAGATGTTGCTGTCATTCACCCCGGAATTGGGGGCAGAGGAAAAGAAGATGCTACTGTCATTCGCCCCAGGACTGGGGACAGGAGATGAGAAGAAAGAAGAAAATGCTACTGTCATCCACCCCAGGACTGGGGGCAGGAGATGGGAAGAAAGAAAAGAAAATGCTACTGTCATTCACCCCAGGGCTGGGGGCAAAGGAAAAGAAAATGCTACTGTCATCCACCCCAGGACTGGGGGCAGGAGATGGGAAGAAAGAAAAGAAAATGCTACTGTCATTCACCCCAGGGCTGGGGGCAAAGGAAAAGAAAATGCTACTGTCATTCACCCCAGGGCTGGGGGCAGAAGGAGAGAAGATACTATTGCCATCCGCCACAAAGGGGGGAACAATATATACTGCCCAAAGGAAGAACAAAGAAGAATGGAAGATCCAGCCTGTGCTGCTATTCCAAAGAGACCGAAGGCCTGCGCCAGATGGGCTGATATCTTCAAATATTCCAAGTTGAAGCATTTGGCTTCCCAAATTTCAAGGCTGGTTTCTCAGCCAAAGATCGAAGAGAGGCTGCTGCCCCGATCAGATCTACAAAGGCATATCCAAGGAGAAATGAACCAGGTGGTTCAAGACTACTTCCACTGTCTAGGGAATCCCTCCATAGGGCAGCAAAGATTGTCTCGTGCCTTGGGCACCCCACATGAAAAAGATGAAACCTCAGAAGATGTGGCGTTTGGAGTCTCATCCTCAGACTCCAACAACTATGAGGACGGCCGTAGGGTCAGACGTCGAAAAGACAGCCCCAAGAGGGAAGAAACAGAAGCAGAAGAAAGGACTTCAGTCTTTGATCGCCTCACATATCCGAGTCATGTCAGAAGGAAAGTCCACACCCAGAAGGGAAAGATGCAGGTTTTTTCCTGCAATATGGCCGGTGTCACCGGGAAATATGATACACCGCCAGACCAGCCTGAAGAGCTGATTAAATTGGCACGCAGGCCAAATGTCATCACAAGAAGAAGCCGAGCAGTGAAAGAAAAGATAATGACTGCCGATGAAGCTCAAAGAAGTCACTATGATGACAGTCAAAGTAGTGACTGCAGGAGAAGAAGACAACCCTCTGGGTGTTTCCACTGAAGAAATATCGGGAGAAATACAGATCCCGACAACCCTGGATCCCATGATCCAAATGATGTTCAAGAGAAATCAGCAGAAGATTGACTCCCTCAAAAGATAGCTCAATGAAAGAGGCGAGCATACACTTGTCTCCAAGCATGCTGAACCAGCTGGACAGACTTCTGGCTCAATAGGGGTGGCCTCTTCGGTCCATCCTGCTCAAACTGACAAAGGCAAGGCGCCGAGTCAACCTTCTGCGTCTCAGACACAGCTTGCCATGCCTGCTCTGCATACAACAATTATGACAACCCCCTCTAGCCGGCAGGGGCACACTTCTTCCCGGAGCCCATACATCCGGATGTGGCTGGCAAGCTGATAAAAAAAAATTATTGAAATGAAGTTGTCCGAAAGGACCAAGAATTCCAGTACCTGTGATGTTTAGAAGGTACCATATCCTGCGCATTATGCTACTAAGAAACTACAACCAGGCGTCAGCAAGCCGCCGAAATTTGAAAGATTCAATGACCAGGGCTCTCCCAAAGAGCATATAGCCTGCTATACAACAATTATGGGCGACCTGGCGTCTGATGAAGCCTTTGAATCGTACTCTGGCCCACCGGCTGGGTCAGTGGATGACTGGCCCGATATGCAGCGAAAGTTCTGGGGCAGATTCCATATTACAGAAAGAGAAATTACAGTAGCTAAACTGTATGCAACCAGGCAGAAGCAAGATGAGACTGCTCTGGATTATATAGAAAGAGGGAGGGATCTCCCCATGAGATGCAGGCAACCTCCGCATCAAGAGGACGCCGTCCTGATTTGAAAGCAGAATCTTCGGCGGAAAACTCTCGAAAGAATTATTAGAATGGAGATACGGTCATTCGACCGACTGAACAACGCTGCAGTGGAGGTCGAGGCCTTCCTCTCTAGTGGTTCTTCAACTGCTACTGCTGTATGCCACAAAGCTAGATCAGCTGATAAATGGCCCATGCCTACAGAAGTTGATACAGTAGACTTCAAGACATTTCAGCAACATAATAATAATAAAAGAAAAAAAAAGGAGGTTGCCCGCCCTCCTCCCACCAAGCCGGCTGATCAGAAGGATGGCCCCGCTCTACGAGCCAGGATGAGCAAGCCTTATTCCTTTCCTAAGGAAAAGACTCGGCTCCTGTTTGAATGGGCCGCCCAATTTGACAGAATTGTCCTTCCAGATCCAAAGAGACCTGATGATGCCAGAAGAAAAGATAACTCCAGCTTCTGCCCATATCACCAGGCGTGGGGTCACCCCACTGAAAATTGCTATATATATTCAAAGCTGTTATTGAAAGAATGATTAAGAAAAGGGAATGACAGCCGGGTGAATACAAAGTGACCCGCCACGCCCGCATGAGCTGCCTGAGCTAAAAAGAGCAGCCAATGTGATATCCCTATACCGGCAGTTGCCTAAAGTGACGTCAAAAGTCTGTGCAGAAAGCACCGATGGACCCGTCCTGCGGGAGCATGTCAAATCCCCAGGCCTGATGAAGAAAATGAAAAGTGAATCACAAGTGCCGGATGTGCTAGATGACCCCTTAGGGGTACAAATGCCGACTGCCAAAAGAAAGGAAAAGCAGATGCGAAGAAATATGAGGAGGGACAAAGTCTTCTCCTGTAAACATGCTGTCAGTCTCGCTCGGCAATGGCCAGACTCTCAGAAAAGATGACGAAGAGATATGCTCCGCACCGGTAAGGTCAGGGCAAGCCAAAGCTTTAGTCTCCCGTCATGATAATAAAACCAGGGAGAAGTATGGGCACCTCCCGCCACCAAAAGAAGAAGCATGCTACCCCACTCCTCCTCCATATGGAGGCATAAGGGCAAAGATGTCAATCTCTGAAAACCAAGGCGCGTCTAGCGTCTTTAATAAAACACCGCCAGTCCCTCCTGGGGTCAGGATAGGGGGCAACATTCTTGGCCTTGCCATGATGACAGAATTATATGAAAAATTGCAAGAAGTTGAATTGCTGCAGAGCAAGCTGAATGAAACGGGTTCCCATACACCTGGTCTGCACTCAAATCCACCAATTCTGGCGGTGACAGGTGGGCCCGAAATAGAACAGACGAGGGAAATGAAACCTGCTGAGGAAGAAATTACTAAGGCAGAACTGTATAAGACTAAACAAGGGGCTGGTGAACCTGCTCTGGATTATATCCGCCGATGAAAGGACCTTTGCGCCAGATGTCGGCACCCGCCGTACCATGAGGGGGCTGTCCAGATATGCAAGCGCAACCTGAAAACAGAAATCTTAACAAGATTGATTGGCATCGAAGTCAAGTCCTTCGATCTCCCGAATGAGATTATGGCTGATATTAAGGCCTTTTCGGCGAAATATTGCCCGGCCGCTACCTCCCTAAGTCAAAGGAACAAGCCTGCCAATGAACAACTGATGCATAAATATATTCACATTGCCAATTTTCAAAGCTTTCGAGAAACGAAGGAAGAAAGCAAAGAAGGCAGCTATCTCTTCGTCGGCAAAGACTGGCGAGCTAGGCCATTCCCTAAGAAGCAAAAAGACTAAACCCTACTCCTTTCCTAAGGAAAAGACTCGGGCCCTGTTCAAGTGGGTCACCCACTACAACAAAGATATATTCCCGGCCCCAAAGAAGCCCGGTGATGCCACAAGAAAAGATGACACCCCACTCTGGGGCAGATGTATACCAAAAAAAAAAGAGAAAAAAATGAATGATGAGGGATGCAGATGGTGCCTCGTTCTGGGGGCAGATGTATTAACAAAAAAAAAGAAAATATGGTGAAAGATATGATAATACCCCATCCCGGGGGCATGTGTGAAGAAAAAGATGATGATAAAAAATGGTGAAATAACAAATATAGAGGGTACTCCCATTCGAGGGGTGATGCACATCAAAAAAAAAAGAAATGAGAAAGATGATGAAATAATGGATGATACAGATGATACCCCATTTTAAGGAGGGGGATGCATATCAAAAAAAGAAGAAGAAAAAAGAAAGAAAAAAAATAGGAAGGAAAATGATGATTATGAGATGATGGAAGTTTCAAATGGTACCCCATCCCGGGGGCAAACGTATGCCAAACAATGAGAAATATTGATGGTATCCCATTCTTGGGACAAATGTACACCAAAAGAATGATGGAAGACACACATGGTTTCCCATTCTAGGGGTAAACATGTGAAATGTCAATGGCGGCATGCATGGCCGTTGCTGGATATGTTCACCCCTTTAAGAGGGCAATGATCACTTATGGGAATGATGAATAAAATTGGAGCATTGACCTTTCAAGGACCATCCGCTCGTAGACTCTTACACTGCACATCTGCTGCTGATGTCAGGGACTATCCAAATGATGAAACCCCAGATGACAATGAACAATAAAGGATGGATCAATGAAGAATGATGGAAGTTCGCCTAACCACCAGCGTTCAGGCCGATAGATGCCCGAGGAGCCTCTGGAGTGCCAGAGATGTCTAACCTTCGGCATTCGACAGGATAGATGTTCCCAAACATCAATCGCCAGCATGCCAACCAAAAGAAGTCAAAACTCTAGCTGTCGGCACCCAAGCAGACATGCGTCAGATGTTCAGCTGATCGGAGCCCAAGCGGACAGATGTTCTGCTAACCAAGGCTCAGGCCAACAGATGTTAAATACTCAGGCGACGATGTTCGTGCTGACAAATGATTCAACAAGTATTCAAAGGGGGTAGATATCCCACCATCGGCATCTCAGCCGACATATGTCAAGCATTCAGCCATCGGCACCCTGGCCGATAGATGCCCGATGATCCTCTGGAGTGCCAGAGATGTCTAGCCATCAGCATTCGATATGACAGATGCTCATAAATTTGCCAGTATGGCCAGCTAAGAGAACTCAAAATTCTAGCTATGTGCGCTCAGGCAAATAGATATTCTACCATCGGCACTCAAGCTGACCAATGTGCAAAGATTGCCAAAGAAAAGTCAACAGAATCAGTGATATGCAAAGATGTAGATATCCAGCTGATCAGAGCCACATTAAACGATGAGACTCACATTCCCAGCAAACGGCTTCGGGCCTGAGCTACTATCCATAAATCAATTCAGACCTTTTGTCTGGATAGATTATGAAACTCTATTCCTTTGCGTTAATGTTAAACCCCACATTAATGATGAAACTCACATTTCCAGCAAACGGCTTTGGGCCCGAGCTGCCATCCATAAATCAATTCAGACCTTTCGTCTGGATAGATCATGAAACCCTATTCCTTTGCGTTTATGCCAAACCTCAACATTGACGATGAAGCATACATTCCCAGCAAACAACTCTTCCTTGGTCTAGCGGCACTCCGCCCTAGTCGAGCTATCTCTTCCTTGGTCTAGTGGCACTCCGCCCTTGCCAAGCTATCTCTTCCTTGGTCTAGCGGCACTCCACCCTAGCCGAGCTATCTCTTCCTTGGTCTAGCGGCACTTCGCCCTAGCCGAGCTACCTCTTCCTTGGTCTAGCGGCACTCCGCCCTAACCGAGCTACCCCTCTTCCTTGGTCTAGCGGCACTCCGCCCTAGCCAAGCTACCCTCTCCTTGGTCTAGCGGCACCCCGCCCTAACCGAGCTACCCTTTTTTCTTGGATTAGCGGCACTCCGCCCTAACCGAGCTACCCTTTTCCTTGGTCTAGCGGCACTCCGCCCTAGTCGAGCTACCTTTTTCTTGGATTAGCGGCACTTCGCCCTAGCCGAGCTACCTCTTCCTTGGTCTAGCGGCACTCCGCCCTAACCGAGCTACCCCTCTTCCTTGTTCTAGCGGCGCTCCGCCCTAACCGAGTTACCCTTCTTCCTTAGTCTAGCGGCACTCCGCCCTAACCGAGCTACCCTTCTTCCTTGGTCTAGCGGCACTCCGCCCTGACCGAGCTACCTTCTTTCTTGGGCTAGCGGCACTCCGCCCTAACCAAGCTACCTCTTTCTTGGGCTAGTGGCACTCCGCCCTAACCAAGCTACCTCTTCCTTGGTCTAGCAGCACTCCGCCCTAACCAAGCTACTTCTTTCTTAGTCTAGGGGCACTCCGCCCTAACCAAGCTACTTCTTTCTTGGTCTAGTGGCATTCCGCCCTAGCCGAGCTACCTCATTCTTGGTTTAGTGGCATTCCGCCCTAGCCGAGCTACCTTCTTTCTTGGTTTAGCGGCACTCCGCCCTAGCCGAGCTACCCCATTCTTGGTCTGGCGGCACTCTGCCCTAACCAAGCTACCCTCTTTCTTGGTTTAGCGGCACTCCGCCCTAGCCGAGCTACCTCATTCTTGGTCTAGCGGCACTTCGCCCCAGCCGAGCTACCCTTTCTTGGTCTAGTGGCACTCCGCCCTAACCAAGCCACTCCTTATCACGGATTAATGGCATTCCAATCTGTCACCCTCTAAAAGAGAAAAAAAAATGAGAAAAGAAAAATGGGGTTAAAAATAGAGATACCCCGCCAGTCTTGTTCAGGCATTCTGAGCAAGGGCAAAAATGGCCAAACCCAGCTGTGGTGAAAACCCGAAAGGGCACTGCAGGCAAAATCGGGTACCCCGCCACGTGAAAACCCGAAAGGGCGCGTGGGCAAAAGCAAGAGGGGGCTGGCTCTGGTGAAAACCCGAAAGGGCACTTGGGTCGGTAATGTGGTAATCCCAAAGAAAGCCTCATCTCCCACCATAAACTCACCGTTGATCGACCGGCACCTTGCCCGATCAACAATTAGACCCACTCAGTGTAGACCCTACGTTTACCCTGATAAAACCATCGTTCATCTTATCCAAGTGCCACCATGGCGAAACCCATCACTGATCGACCGGCGCCTCGCCCGATCAATGATGAAGCTCTCTCCAGTTTAGACCTTACGTCTATCCTGATGAAATCCATGATATCCTTGCATTGGTATAAACCCAATACCGATGATGAAACCTACTGCTGATAAGCAATGAAACCTGTCCAGTTTAGACCTTACACCTATTCGACTAGACTTGCATGTCTCTTTATGTCTCCCCGTGATGAAACCTACTGTTGATTGATTGGCACACTGCCCGATCAGCGATGAAACCTATCCAGTTTAGACCCTACGTCTATCCTGATGAAACCTATGAAATCCTTGCATTGATATAAACCCAATACCGATGATGAAACCTGCTGTTGATTGATTGGCACACTGCCCGATCATCGATGAAACCTATCCAGTTTAGACCCTACGTCTATCCTGATGAAACCTATGAAATCCTTGCATTGGTATAAACCCAATACCGATGATGAAACCTGCTATTGATTGATTGGCACACTGCCCGATCAGCGATGAAACCTATCCAGTTTAGACCCTACGTCTATCCTGATGAAACCTATGAAATCCTTGCATTGGTATAAACCCAATACCGATGATGAAACCTGCTGTTGATCGATCGGCACATTGCCCGATCAATGATGAAACCTATCCAGTTTAGACCTTATGTCTATCCTGATGGAACCTATAAAATCCTTGCGTTGGTATAGACCCAATACCAATGATAAAAGCAGCTACTAATGGGGTGGCCCGCCGCCTGAGCAATGCTGAAGCCCTTCCGGGGTAGACTCTCCGTCTGCTCTGATGAAGATGCTACACCCATTCTCAAATCAACCTGGACCTTCCGTCCGGATAGATGATAAAACCTCATCCCTTTGCGTTAATGTTAAACCCCACATTAACGATGAAACCTACGTTTCCATCGAATGGTTTCGTACTTAAGCTGCTACACACATCCTCGAACCAATCCGGACCTTCTGTCTGGATGGATGATGAAATCCCATTCCCTTGCGTTGATGGCAACCCCCACATCAACGATACAGCCATACTCCCGGCGAACGGCTTCACGCCTAAGCCACAAAACACACTCAAGTCGACCCAGGCCTTCCGCCTAGGCAGACGATGAAAACCTTATGTCCCTTGCATTGGTGTCAGCACCCACATCAATGATGATACATACACAAGTTGAGCACATGGCTTAACAATTTACGAAGCTAAAGTCCTAATAAAAAATAAAAGAAGAGACAAAATGGGGTTAAAAATAGAGATACCCCGCCAGTCTTGTTCAGATACTCTGAACAAGGGCAAAAATGGCCAAAACCCAGCTGTGGTGAAAACCCGAAAGGGCACTGCAGGCAAAATCGGGTACCCCGCCACGTGAAAACCCGAAAGGGCGCGTGGGCAAAAGCAAGAGGGGGCTGGCTCCGATGAAAACCCGAAAGGGCACTTGGGTCAGTAATGTGGTAATTCAAGAGTTCCATGCCAACCGACACGCTGCCTTTACCTCCCCTTCATTGATGAAGCCTTCCATCGGTCATCTGGCTCTATGCCCCACCGATGATAAAGGCTTTCCGGGGTAGACCTTACGTTTACCCCGATGAAATCTGCATACCCTCTTTCAAATGTCCCACCCGCGATAAAGCCTGCTGGAGTAGACCTTACGTCTACCCCGATGAAACTTATGAAATCTTCTTGCGTCGATATAAACCCAATATCGATGATGAAACCAACTGTTGATCGACCGGCACCTTGCCCGATCAATGATGAAACCCTCGCAGTTTAGACCTTTCGTCTATTCTGATGAAACTCTCCTTGCGTCGATATAAACCCAATATCGATGATGAAACCAACTGTTGATCGACCGGCACCTTGCCCGATCAATGATGAAACCAACTGTTGATCGACCGGCACCTTGCCCGATCAATGATGAAACCCTACAGTTTAGACCTTTCGTCTATTCTGATGAAAATTATGAAATTTCCTTGCGTCGATATAAACCCAATATCGATGATGAAACCAACTGTTGATCGACCGGCACCTCGCCCGATCAAAGATGAAACCCTGCCAGTTTAGACCTTTCGTCTATTCTGATGAAACTTATGAAACTCTTCTTGCATCGATATAAACCCAATATCGATGATGAAACCAACTGTTGATCGACCGGCACCTCGCCCGATCAATGATGAAACCCTGCCAGTTTAGACCTTTCGTCTATTCTGATGAAACTTATGAAACTCTTCTGGCGTCGATATAAACCCAATATCGATGATGAAACCAACTATTGATCGACTGGCACCTCGCCCGATCAATGATGAAACCCTGCCAGTTTAGACCTTACGTCTATTCGGATGAAACTTATAAATCCCTTTGCGTCGATATAAACCCAATATCGATGATGAAACCAACTGTTGGTCGATTGGCACCTCGCCCGATCAATGATGAAACCCTGCCAGTTTAGACCTTACGTCTATTCTGATGAAACTTATAAATCCCTTTGCGTCGATATAAACCCAATATCGATGATGAAACCAACTGTTGGTCGATTGGCACCTCGCCCGATCAATGATGAAACCCTGCCAGTTTAGACCTTACGTCTATTCTGATGAAACTTATAAATCCCTTTGCGTCGATATAAACCCAATATCGATGATGAAACCAACTGTTGATCGATTAGCACCTTGCCCGATCAATGATGAAACCCTATCCAGTTTAGACCTTTCGTCTATTCTGATGAAACTTATAAATCCCTTTGCGTCGATATAAACCCAATATCGATGATGAAACCCGCTATTGATCGACCGGCACCTCGCCCGATCAATGATGAAACCCTACCCAGTTTAGACCTTACGTCTATTCTAAAATCCCCCTTGCATCGATATAAGTTCAATATCGATGATGAAGTCAACCGTTGGCTGATCGGTACATCGCCCGGCCAATGATAAAGTCTGTCCAGTTCGTACTTTATGTCCGTTCTGATGAGAACTACATATCCTTTTCAATGTCCCACCTGCAATGAACCTACCCAGTTTAGACCTTTCGTCTATTCTGATGAAGCTTAGACTCCTTTGCATCGACATAAGCCCAATGTCGACGATGAAACCACGCACTGGTTGGTCGACAAATCGCCACGGTCAGCTTTGAGGACCAGACCTCTCGTCTGTTCCAGATGCATGTCTTCTGTTAGCCAACAGGCCCAGCAATGGCAATCCCACCAGATACCGATACGCGGTGGAGCGAGCCCCCATTCTCTCCCTGAGAGGATGGACTTTCTCTTGCTGAACACGGGTCGTCCGTATAAAGGTAGCTGAGACTGCCACTCTTCCACATGAATGAAATAACAGCACATGATACAAGATATACAGCCGATCGGGGCTCAAAACTGACAGATGCAAGATGTACAGCCGATCGGGGCTCAAAACTGATAGATGCAAGATGTTCAGCCAATCAGGGCTTAAAACTGACAGATGCAAGATGTACAGCCGATCGGGGCTCAAAACCGATAGATGCAAGATGTTCAGCCAATCAGGGCTTAAAACTGACAGATGCAAGATGTTCGGCCAATCAGGGCTTAAAACTGACAGATGCAAGATGTACAGTCGATCGGGGCTCAAAACCGATAGATGCAAGATGTTCAGCCAATCAGGGCTTAAAACTGACAGATGCAAGATGTACAGTCGATCGGGGCTCAAAACTGATAGATGCAAGATGTTCAGCCAATCAGGGCTTAAAACTGACAGATGCAAAATGTACAGCCGATCGGGGCTCAAAATCGACAGATGCCAGATGTTCAGCCAATCAGGGCTTAAAACTGACAGATGTCAAATGTATAGCCAATCGGGGCTCAAAACCGACAGATGCAAGATATACAGCCGATCGGGGCTCAAAACCGATAGATGCAAGATGTACAGCCGATCGGGGCTCAAAACCGATAGATGCCAGACGGTCAGCCAACCAGGGTTTAAAGCCGGTAGAAGTCAAAAGTGCTGTTGATCGGGGCCTAAAACCGACAGATGTCAGATGTGCCAGTTGATCATGGTCCAAGCCAATAGATGTTCAACTGATCGTGGCTCAAGCCAAGAAGATCATGCCAGGATGAAATCCCAATATGGGGAGACTGCCAAGCTATAACTGAAAGAATGAGTCAATAGCATTAAGCTAAAGATGCACCTACGGACACCGTGCCGCTTATTCTGCACTTACGCCGTCCGCAGGTGGGGGGCATTTGTTGACGCCGGGAAAATGAGCAATGGCGGAGACAAAATTGAAAAGAAGATCAGACCAACAGTGAAAGATCAATGACAAAGCTCGTCAACCATCTACCCGGCGGAAGCCTCTTCCCGGCCAGGCTGGTGTCCGGTGCCATTGTCAGTCAGACGGCAGCACGGATGGAATAGCAGTCACCCGACTGATGAGACCCCCTAGCACACCTCAATAAGAGCTGTATTACTGCCTCGGCTGAGAATCCACAGATAATATGTCAGAGCAAGTCAGATGTCGACTGATTGACAGATGTGATATGAGCCAAGATAAAGATGAAGCCAGAACCATCAAATGAAGATTGTAAAGGCTTTTGCAAAGTCAAAACGAAAGAGGAACCATCTCCATGGGTGATATACCGGGCCGAAGTCTTCTCAGAAAGATGATGTCCGGTCTTGTCACCGTTCGGGTGACGATGCTAATGAAATGATGTCCGGCTTTGTCATCATTCAGGTGGCGATGTCGATGAAACCCGAGTCTACAGACTGATGAAAATCTATGAATTATCTCAATAGAAGCTATGTCACCAGTAGAGGGCCTTCCTCGGTTCTGGAAGATATATTTGAAGAACTAAGAGAGGTCGAGGTGCATATGAAGTTTAAAAGCCCTGAATGGGCCTGCCGAATGAGCTCCAGAGAATGGCGCCGAGAGACCCTCACCAAGGCCCAAAAGCCCATGTGAGGGGGGGCGCGCGCCGGGAAGCCATGCCCTTTGGCGCCGGGAGGCCTCCCCGATTGAAAGAGGCGCGCCGGGAAGCTACCTTCTTCACGCCGAGAAAGATCATGCCGAGAAGAGGGAGGGTTCTGCTATAAAAAGCCCTTTTCTCTCGAAAGGGAGGGGGATCGGAGGAGAGGATAGAACAGAGCAAGAAAAAAGGAGGGAGAGCCTCCTCCACTGAAAAAAAGAGAAAAGAAGAGACCAACACATAGAGAGAGAGACTCCTCCGCTGAGAAAAGAAAGAAGAAGAGAAAGAAGGAGAGGAAGCTCCAGGTGGGCAGCCGGGGAGGGAGAGGAGTCAATGCTCCGCCCTCCCCCATGGTTTTGTTTTCTTCTTCATGTAATCCCGCCGAGTTTATCTCGATTTTCTTTTGGATGTAACCGGGATATCCTGATGTATATTCATCTCCCTTTCCCTCACTCCCTCCTTGTGGTCGGTGTTGGAATGATGTTATGAAATGAAATACTACCATGGCCCATTTGGGTGTTGATTGATTGAGATATCTGCTCTCTGTCTTTCTATGTATATCTTTTATCAGGAATGTCCGATAGTTTAGACGCTCCCGGTTTCAGAATCTTTCTACGAGTCTGTTCCTCGAACAGGGATGAGAATAGGACCCCCACCCCTATCTAATGGGTGATTGGGCTCTATTTCCTTCTCCCCTCCTGTCTCAATGGCAGATTCTCCCCATATAGTCCGAGTTTTCCCTCGAGCCCTTCATGCAGTTCAGGAACCAGAGACATCAATCTCTTGGTTCCCTGAACTGCCAAGCTCTAATAAACGATAATATCGATCCCTGGGTCCTCCATTCTAAGCCTTGAATGCTTAGGGCCTGGAGTTTCGGTGCTGAAAGTCCCTCCGTCGCCGGTTTTCGATGCCATTGGGTTCGTCCAGGGGATCAGAGTCAGTCATCTCTTGATCCCCCAGACGGCTGACAGCAAACAGAGAAGGATTCTCAGGGTTCAGATGATGATCTTTTTTTTCCTCCCGCTGATTTGGCCTCTCGGCTCCCTTGGCATCCCCCTAGCAGAAGCATCCATGAAACCCCCTCCTGTACTCCAAATCCGGTCTGAATCCGAGCTAGAATCTGAGAAAATTCCCGAACAGAGTGCCGTAATCAAGCCCTGAAACCCTTAACCTTTTTACCTTCTCGGCGCGATAATTTCCCCGCCGAGAGCTACGCCGCCGAGAGCCTCCCTTGGCCAGTAAAGCCATGCCGATAACCCCCCCCATTCAAGGGCATCAAGCCCCCTCCTTCACAACCATCCCGGCGCCAGGTTCCCGGCGCGGCGACGAGCGCGCCGGGAAGCCCCACGCCGAGACCCTCTTCAAGCCACTGAAACCCACGACGAGACCCCCTTGGCCAACCACTAAAACCCACGCCGAGAACCCCCTTGGCCAACCAATAAACCTCCACCGAGACCCTCCTCTGGCCGATAGAAAACCACGCCGATACCCCTGCTTTGGCCAATGAAACCCAGTCCGAGGCCCTCCTCTGCATGGTCATCCTTCGACCCTTTTGGTTCCCTATACATCTGTCTAGGGGATGCTTAGAGATCATCATATGTGCCCTGAGGTGGTACAATAATGGGGAAGACCTCCCCTACATTCCTATGTCCCGAATTTGATTCACATGCAACCCCGCGGGTTCGGTGGACCTTGTTTCTACAAGGGTTTCGTCGGTCTCCGAGAGGGGGAATAATGACCGATGCTAGAGACATGTACAGTCTCCTTGAGCCTTAGTGCTCCCTCACCTTCCGGCTTTCATCCCGGCACTCCGTGGATGAAAGCCTATATCATTCTCTGGCAAATGCTCGGTCCAGGGGAGGTGCTGCCAAAATTCTCCCAGGAGGATGAAAGTCGACATTAAGCTGCCCCCGGGACTTTGCACACAGGTGACAGGAGTTCTGCAGACCCTGATTTCCCTAATTCCTCCTCGAGCCTGATGTCTCAATAAAGCTCAAGCCCAATCCAGTTCAACTTTGATGAACTGATCCACCTTGACCCCACTGAATCTATCTATTTCAGCCTGGATCATCAATGGACCCAAAACAGAGCATCGTAATCAGGCCATAAACCCTTTCTGTCCTGAGCCCTTTTACCTTCCTGGCGCACTAGCTCCCGGCGCGGTATTTTGCACGCCGAGAGCCATGCCGCCGAGAGGGCTCCCCCCTCAATACAACCTTTTCTGGCCTGGAGGCTTCCCGGCGCCGGGAACCCCCTTCTACCTCCCAGCCGCGCCGAGACCCCCTCCTTAGCCATAAAAAGAAGACCACGCCGAGATCCCCCCTTGGCCGTCTCCTTTGCGCGCCGGGAAGCTGGCGCTGGGAACCTCCTGGCCACTTCCTTTCCGCGCCGGGAAGCCCACGCCGGGAACCTGCCTGGCCGTCTCCTCTTCGCACTAAGTAGCCCCTTGCGCTGGGAGTCCCCTTCTGCCTCCCAGCTGCACCGATAACCTACTCAAATATTGTTACTGGGCCTTCAATCCAAATTTTGTTCCGGGGGCTCCGGCCCCGGAAACCCCCGCAAGGGGCGCTGTCCCCTTGACCCCCGCGACCTGACCGGGCAGGTCGATCCCCGCGACCTGACCGCACAGGTCGATCCGCGTGCGAGGGCGCAACATTGAGCGTTCGCTCGCTTTCCGTCGTCCCGCATCGGGTTCATGAATAACCCCTTTAGCTCGGGAGGGCTCTGCCACTGCATGAGTTCCACCGGCTTCTACAGGGAATATCAAACATTGCCCCATGGCAGATATGCGGTTCGGGAAGTTCAACACTTCTCTCTCTCGGCTTTCATCTCGGCACTCCATGGGTGATAGCCTATTTCCCCCTGGGCATAATCCAGATTAAGGGAAAATACTGTCGAAATACTGATCAATGCTTTAAACCTCCATCATGGCCACGGCTCAGTCTTTGAACCGCTGACTTAATGATATCGTCTCTGAGCCGCTGGCTTGACGATACCGTCTGTTTCTACAGCTGATGTTGTTATCTTGCCCGCCTTCCTGGCTCTGGTATGAAGTTCCATTTTGCGCACATGAATACATGTTTGCCTCTCGAGGCCTCCTATCTTGGCGTTTAATCAAGGGTTGTCCTTCCTTGGAAGGGCGTAATTAACGTCATAGCCTTTATGGTATGACGGACTTCTGGTCCCGACTCGGACTTCACAATCGACTGACTTAGCCAAATCGAGTGCACAATGAAATCGTCACTCCGGTGACTGGCACGCCAATAAATAAACAAAATAAATAAAAAGAATAATAAAGTGCGTCCACAGCCACGAAGGGGGCTCTCGGCATGTGCTGAAAGGGGGAAGATGAGGATCTCGGCGTGAGAGTTCCCGGCGCGCTGAGGGCCGCGCCTGTAGACACGCCAAAATTGACATTACTTTGAGTATTTCTCATATTGCCTTGTAATGCCCCATTTGACCCTCAAATTAGCTTAATGGAGTATTTTTTCCATTTTTCATGGATTTTCTCCCCTTTCCCTCTTTTTTTAAAATTAACGCCCTGGAGAGGGGCGTGTTTTTAAAACGCGGCCTGATCCAGGGCGTGTCTCCCCATTTTATCTATTTCTCCCCATTTTACCTATTTTATAAATTCGTGACCTGGTGAAGGGCGTGTTTTAAAACACGACCTGACCTGGGGCGTTTCTTGATGAAAGGACGCCCTGAGATGAGGGCGTCAATTCCCGGCATTATCCAATTTTCGAAAAAAGAATAAATGTTTGAAAAATGTTAATTAACGCCCTTCTTTGGGGCGTGTTTCAATTAACGCCTCTCCTTGAGGCGTGTTTCAGAATTTCCAAATAAAAGAAATATTTATTTCCAAAATTGATCTAGGAGTTGACGCCCTTGGTCAGTGTTTTGAATTAACGCCCTATGACAGGTCGTCAATTCTTGAATTGACGCCCTGACCAAAGGCGTGTTTCATATTCTGGCTTCCCAGCCCTTTCCCCAGAGAGTCCTTGCTTCGTTAGATACCTGCTTGGTTTGGGCTCTTGCCCATTCTTATCATTCCCCTTTATTGGACTCTTGCCCATGTTTATCTCCTCCAATTCTATTTAATAGGGCCGACTGCTCTGTTGTTAAGGTTGGATTTCCTCTTTCTCCCCCCCGTTGATTCTTCTATTTTTTTTTCCTCTTCTTCTTCTTTTCTTCTTCTGCCGTCTTCTTCCCCTCCTTATTCTTCTTCACTGTTTTCTTCTTCTGTCTCCTTCTTCTTCTTCTTCTTCTGTCTCCTTCTTCTTTTTCTCCTTCTGTCTTTTTCTTCTTCTGTCTCTCTTCTTCTTCTTTTCTTTTTACAGGAACCGAAGGTAGGAGGGCTTTGACTAAGGAGGATTTCCAACGTTCAACATCTTCATCCCTTGGGAGGCTTCCTCCCATCGAGCATTCAAGCCAAAGGAGCCACCAAACAAGATTTTTCTATCTTATCTCCCCTTATTTGTATTTTTCATTAGTTCATGATACATGCATCATGTTTCATTGTTATATTGATTTTTCTCAACCATCATATTGAGATCTCCCCATAGTGCAACTCTTGCACTCTTTCCCTTTAAATTTTATTCGTATTTTCATGCATTCATCATATCTCCCCACACCCTCTTTGCATAGGGGTTTAAGGGCCAACACCCACAAGGTGTGTTCTTGCACAATTTTCATGCTCATCTTTACATATATAATTTGATGCTACACACCATATTCTAATCCATATTTTTTTATTGGTGTTTGTCTTTTTTGCAAGGGTAATAAAAGCAAGAACTCTCTTCATCGGCCGGTCGATTTGAAGAGAAAGGAAGCACTCACATCCCCGCATCTTTTGAGGTACTTTTCACGATCATTCCTCCCATGTTCTTATTGATTATATTTTTGAGACCTAGCGTCTCTGGCGATCACACACTCCCCTTGTGCACCTCGTGCATATATTGTCCTCCATATTGATGATTATTGCATATCTTTTCTTTGATATTTATCATAAGTGGATTATTCTAAATTAGAGATCTACAAATTGGCGATCACGGTGGGACACTTTGTGTTCTCTTTATTACCCCTTTTCCCCTTAGGCACCCGCGTGTGCCGTCTCCCCTATTGCACCCTCGGTGCGTCTCCTTTTGTGCCCCTCGGGCACCCTCCATTGGCTTTGCTTTCTTCCCTAAAGTGATTTGCCATTTTGTTGTCTTTTCCTTAGAATCTCCACTTATTTAAAATTTTTGACGAGCATGCTTATTCATATATTTGTTGGTTGCCATGATCATCATGTTGTGACTGTGAGTGTTTGATGTTTCTGGCCGCGGAGTTTCTCTGGAGACTGAGGGAATTAACGCCTCTGACAGAGGCGCTTTTTTATTTAACGCCCTTACTCAGGGCGTGTGATTTATATATAACGCCTTCTGACAGGGCGTCTTTCAGCATATATCCTGGTTTCTCCTGGTTTTATTACGCTGCTTGTGAATTCACGCCCTCCCCCAGGGCATTTTTTTTACTGCGTAGCGCCTCACATCAGGGCGCTTTTTGTTGATTTGACGCCCTCACTCATGGGCGTCCTTTTATTTATAGCGCCTCACCCTAAGGCGCGTTTCTCACTGTTGCTTGTGGGCCCTCACAGTGATTCACGACAGTGACCCTGTCGTTTCTTTTCTGGATAGCGCCCCCTTCTAGGGCGTCTTTTACTGTGGGTTTGCAGAACCCTTCCTTGCGTGATTTTTCATCATGATTCATGCCATGCTCATATTCATTGATTGATTATATTGTGGTCCTGCTTGTTTGTGAATTCACGCCCCTCTCCAGGGCGTCTTTTACTTGGTAACGCCTCACGCCAGGGCGTTTATTTGTTTGGCCGTGTGTAGCCCTGATGGTTTACGCCCTGCCCCAGGGCGTCCTTTAGATTTGACGCCCTATCACTGAGGCGTCTTTTCTTTGGATAGCGCCTCACTCAGAGGCGCGTCTTTATTAGTAGCGACCTTCCACAGGTCGTCTCTTTCCTGTGATTTCACAGGGCCTCCACTTCTTCGTGCTTCTTTGATTTATATTGATTATTTGGCTCTATTGGTGATTTGCATATTCCCTTGCACATATTGCATTTCTTTCATTCATTTGCATTGGTTTGGGAGACCTCCTCTCTCCTCACTAGGATTCCACACACCCTCTTGGAATCGGGATGACCCTCCATTGAGCATTCCGTCTCTTTGGACCGGAAATCCCTTTTCCAAGCCTCCATAAGTCCCCGCACCCGTGGATTCCCTCACGGACGCCGGGCAGGTTGTACCCTTTTGAAGTCCCGAATTAGTTGGCCTATACGTGGTGAGAGAGTGTTCCTAGTTGGCATTGGAGTTAAATCACATTTGAAACTAGGTTCCTCCCCTTGTGTGAATCATTCCAAAATTTGCATAAATTCATTAATTCACCAAGGTTCGAACATAAAAATCAAGGTAACCATTTCAACTTGGGTGTGTTTCTTTGCCAATTGTTTGCACATTATTTTGATTGCATGATGGCTTACCATGATAGGAAAAATAACATGTTCAATTCAATTAATGTTCATGAGGGTGATCAACCTAGCACATCTTATTCCCCTCAAATTCAACATGTTCATCATTCTTACCATACTTTCAAGGGACCACGTCCTCATTCTTATGGCCATGCCCGACCCACGGGCAATGTCCATCTTCATGATCCCCCTACTCAAGTTCGAGCCACTACTCCTTCGGGACTGCCTCGTCCTAATGATGAGAAAGTCTCCCAAATCATTCATGCATTAGATCATCTCACCCCTCAACAGATCCAAGCCCTTAAGGCCGCTGTTGAGGGTGCATCTCCTTCATCTTCCCCTTCCAATCCTAATCGGGTGGCCCATCACCCACCTCCCTCTTCTATTCACGACCCTCCACGGGTGGCCCATCACCCACTTCCCTCTATTCATATTCCTAATCAGGTAGCCCATTATCCATCTCCTCCTATTCATTCTTCTCCTCGGGTGGTCCGACACCCGCCTCCTTCTATTCCTCCTCCATCACGGCCCCGAGGCCCATTTATTCATTGCAATCCGGCCCATCCGGGTTCTTCTATGGGTCGGCCCATTAATTCCCCTCCACGGCCTTTTTATACGGCCCTTCCTCCTTCAAGGCCCTGCCAACCCTCGGTTGTTCAAGTCACACCCCTCCAACAATCTCTGCTTGATAAGATTACTTTGATGGAGGAACAAATAAAGAGGGTCACGGCTCCTCCTACTCCAGTCAATCCTCTCCATGCCGCTTTGGACGAGATTATAAAGATGGAGAGAGAATGGAAAGACAGGAGGGATGATTACGGCGTCAGCGGCTCAAGCAAGCAAGAGCCGGCATTTGAAGAATCCAAGGCAGTGTACGATGATGATGAAGCTCCGCAGGCACCCCTTCCGAGTTTCCTTAATTTCCCGCTTTCCCCATTTTCATTCGATGAACCCCCTGCTCAGGATGAAACCATCCCTGATCCAACCACTATTTATGAGACTAATTGGTGTTACGATGATGGGTCGATACTTCAATCACCCACACCGGCACATTGTAAGTCTCCTCCTATCCTTGACACCGCATACATTACACCTCCTCCGGTTACACCATTAACCTCCGCAACACTGGCCTCCCCCAAGCCTTCCACTATTAAACCTCCACCCGTTAAGCCATCTACCTCCACACCATTAGCCTCCATCGAACCCACCATTGAACCTTCCCCAATTAACCTCCCATTACCGCCACCTCGGCCTTCCATTATCCCTTTAAAACCCACTTTGCCTATTCCACCATTTAACCCTTTACCCTTACCCATGGCTAATCCTGAGCAGGATCCACCCCTTTTTGCACCCGAGCCAATCCCAACTGCTTCCGAGCAAAGGGAGAAACTAGACATGTTTGAACCCCCGCTTATGCTCACCCATTTGCCAACGCTTTCCATCATGCCTCCACCATTCATGGAGCCTTCCGCCTCCGCTTCACCTCCCTTACTACTCGGAATGGGGGGCCTTCTACAAGCACAGTTGCCGAGGACGATCAAGAGCCGGGCAGCAAGGATTTGGCCGCGCCATTCAAGATTCAAGAATTCATTTGCCGGATGCCAATCCGGGTTATTGTGCCAAGCACGGTCGAAGAAGCCAAGTCGCCGACATGCCAAGCCTTGATGCTGTGTAAGGGCCGGGTAGGGCACCCTTTGTTCCAATTTCCAAATTTTGAATCTTTGGGCAACATAATGCTTCCGAGCCCAACTTTCCAACTCCCTCACACCATTACTTTGCACTCTCCAAGGGAGTTGACATTCACCATTGAAGCTTCGGCAGGGGCTATTTCTCATACACTTTCACTGCCGTGGAGGGGCAGTTATCTTAATGCTAAGGGGCCATCCCTTATTTGTTCCACTTTCTATTCATCCATCTCTATCACTTTTTCTTCATGGGCCATTCCCAGGGTTAGGAAGAGGATCTCATCCTCTCGCCCTTCACATTTTTCATATTCTTTGCATTTCATGCATTCATCGCATCCATCCCATTGCATGCATTTGCACCTCCTGCTTCCCGGGTTTCCAAACCCGTATCTTCCCCGCCTTCCGGCACCTCCGGATATTCCGCACTTTCCATCTTATTCATCTTCATCTTTTTATCCACTATCCCTGGGGCATCGCGTCCCTTTTCCTGCTATCTCCCTGGAACCTCCAGGAATTTTATCCCTCCTCTTTGGGCATCTCGCCCTTTCTGATTTTCTTCCTCCGGAACCTCCAGACTTTTCCTTCGGGCACGACTCCCCTTTCCACCTTCCCCCGCTTGATTTCATTCCTCTAGAACCTCCGGACTTTTCCCTCGGGCACGACGCCCCTTTCCACCTTCTCCTTCCTGATTTCATTCCTCCGGAACCTCCGAATTTTTCTCTCCTCCCCGGGCATCGTGCCCCTTTCCATCTCATTCCTCCGGAACCTCCAGACTTTCCCCTCGGGCACGACGCCCCTTTCCACCCTTTCTATCTCATTCCTCCGGAACCTCCGGACTTTTCCCTCGGGCACGACGCCCCTTTCCACCTTCTCCTTCCTGATTTCATTCCTCCGGAACCTCCGGATTTTTCTCTCCTCCCTGGGCATCGCGTCCCTCGGCATTTGCTTCCTCCGGAACCTCCGGACCCTCCATCTTTCTTCCGATTCATCTTTCTAATCTTCCTCAACATCACATCCTTCATTTTTTTCTTCCTTTTCCATCATCTTTTTCCCTATTTCGTCTCAGGGCATCGCGTCCCTTCTTTTGTCATCCCTCCGGAGCCTTCGGATTTTTCCTCTCATGATTCTCCTCTGCCTCCGGACCCTCCGGATCTGCCTCTTTCTATCTACCAATTTCTTCTTCTAATTCCTCCTGATTCTGGGTCCGACCCAACTTCTTCCACATCCACTGCCTTGGGCATCTGCCCATTCTTCCATTGCTTTCGAGGCTTTAGTCCTCACTCCTCCTTCTAATTCTCCTCTCCTTCTGTAGACTGTTCCATGTGATCAGGGTCTCCACGCCTTAGTGAGGGAGTTCTAGCCCTCGCCTCTTTTCCTTTTTTCCTTATTCGTCTGAGTCTGGTCTTGGCACCACTCCTTCTTGTTAAGCCACTTTCAATCCTTTGCTTCCAATCCTTTATCTGCCTAAGAGGACTATCCCACGATGATCAACCTCTCGCGGCAGCTGCTTTAACAAAGGTTGCAAGGTAACATATTGGCGTAAGTAAGCATTTTTATGATATCATTTTCTCATTACTTCACGCACGATTTTCAAAATGAAGTGCTTCTTAACAAGATTAAGAGTGGTAGTTAAGACCTTTATCCTAGGTCATATCTTTATCTTTACTAAATCATTGTCAAAAAGAGTCTTTAGGCTTGCTATGCAGCATCATTGGTTAATAAAAACCCCGCGCTGGGAATTCAACATTCCCTCCGCGCTTGTTAAGAGCAACCCTCAGCTGGGCACCTCACACACTTCATGGCGTCCTTAGCCGGCTCCTTTGGTTAAACACCGTTGCTACCTTGGCCATGCCATGAGTATATCTGAAAGTCTTTTCTCTTCTTTACTCGGCCACGTGCAGGGGCAAGAGGTTGACGGATGAGATGACCAACCTTGGTAATCCCCAATACGAGAGGAGTCTCAAATAGGGGCAGTCTTGACCCAAACTAAATATGAATTTCATGATATACATCTCGCCAAAAGGGCTATTATGAAAATCAAGTCAGAATTTCGATAAAAGCAAGATTGTGAATTATGGCATGACAAGAGTGGCAAAGTCCCCGTAGGGAAAATCCTGGTCGTATGCATGTCAAGGGTCTAAAAATTAAAGGCACAAAGCCCCGGCACAACAGACTACCTCTTTCAAGGGAACACCTTGGAAGGAATTCAAGTCCCGATATCTCCCATCCTGCACAAAGCTTATCTCCAATTATTCTTCTCTTCTCCCTCTAAGACCGAATGTTTCTCGGGTATGGCCTTGGTAGGGGCACCGTTGATCAAAGACGGTCGGTTATAGGATGCCACCTTCAATGCACGCCCAGCTTTTGGCAGTTTTTAGCGAAAAGGGAAGGAACAAGGACCCCTAGCCAGTGGTTCAAAACAACCCTTTGATGCTGCATTAACAATGTCTAAGCCAAAATCTAAAAAAAATTGAATATTTCCCGATCAAAATCCCAACAAAAATTCAAAATATTTTCCAAAAATCTCCATAAAAATTCAAATATTTCCAAAACTCATAAAAATTTGTATATTTCCAAAATCCAAAAATTTGCATTGTATTTTCTGATGGTGTTTTGCAGGAACAGCTTTGCAGAGACCAAAAGCACGGGATGAGTCCTATCTCTACTCATTGCTATCAATCTATTGATTCTCCCGATATTCTCATGACATGCCACCCTGGGCATTTTTGGTTATCACCTCCTTATATCATTTTTGTTATATCTCCTGATTATCATATCTCATGATTATTCATCTCAGATCTTTCAATCAACTCCTGCTCGTTTCATCTGATTACTCCACCGATGGGCATTATCAGATCCTGATTATTTAACTCCAAAACTTGATTAGCCAGATTATCATCCTCATGACAAACAACAAATAATGATGCTTTGCTATGCCATGATTTGACTTATGCTGTTCATGATATATGTTATGATTGGTTGCTTTGATTCATGCTATGCATGCTATGATTTATTCATTGCTTGTTATATCTTGGCTAATGAATTTTTGAGCGCAGGAAGAGGCTCTTGGTCCCGCCGGCAGGGCATCATCACTAAAAGTCCCACGGTGCTTGCAGCTCATTTCTCAGTTTCCATGCTTATTGATATCACCATCTCCCTGTATACATTCTACCATATGTTACATATGTTACTAGATTATATCAAGGACCTTGTGGCTTTGGTAAATCTGGGATTTGAGTTCCCCTTCATCAAAAACAATGATGATTCTAGAGAAGTCTTAGTCATACGGATAGGCCGTTGAGCCGTCCAAGACTGGGGACGATGGTACCCTTTTTACGAGTTGGTGCGTGGATAAACGGGCTTCGGCTTAGTATCAGCTCGCAGAATTGGTTTCTTGACCCAGTCTGGGCAGTTTTACAATATTATCCTTGATTATATTATATTTTCATTTGTTATTTTCCCTTTCGCCCAGCATGCATTCATGTAGGACTTTGAATTAACGTTGGAAAATCATTTTGATAAGCTGATGTTGAGAGTTGAATTGATCTTAATCTTTCTCGATATGAGATTTTCATTGTCGAATTGGATCCTCAGTTCGTTTTGTTGCTGTTTTGGGTCATTTTCTCGAGAGCTCCTTGTTTGGATTTTTATCATCTTATTTTTAATCATTTCCCTTTGATCCACCTTGGCTGCAGCACGTCCACATTGGCTGGTAACCGCTCCCCAATGGTGAAACCTACAGGTTTGTGACCTGGGGTACTTCCACCGCGCTGGAAGTTGATCATTTTATTTTATCTCCTTCGTGCACCGCGTGCACATCTCCCCTTTTATCCAAACATTGTTGATTTCATTGAATTTCCCGAGATTTGCTTCATCTCGTGCTTTTGATTTGATTCTCATCAAGTGATGTTGATTGCGTGTCTCATCACACCTTGGCATCTACTTTTCAGTTTGCTATGCTCCCTTGCAAAGCAGACGCCAAGGCGGGGCAGCTGTAGACACGCCAAAATTGATATTACTTTGAGTATTTCTCATATTGCCTTGTAATGCCCCATTTGACCCTCAAATTAGCTTAATGGAGTGTTTTTTCCTTTTTTCATGGATTTTCTCCCCTTTCCCTCTTTTTTTAAAATAATGCCCTGGAGAGGGGCGTGTTTTTAAAACGCGGCCTGATCCAGGGCGTGTCTCCCCATTTTATCTATTTCTCCCCATTTTACCTATTTTATAAATTCGTGACCTGGTGAAGGGCGTGTTTTAAAACACGACCTGACCTGGGGCGTTTCTTGATGAAAGGACGCCCTGAGATGAGGGCGTCAATTCCCGACATTATCTAATTTTCAAAAAAAGAATAAATGTTTGAAAATTGTTAATTAACGCCCTTCTTTGGGGCGTGTTTCAATTAACGCCTCTCCTGGAGGCGTGTTTCAGAATTTCCAAATAAAAGAAATATTTATTTCCAAAATTGATCTGGGAGTTGACGCCCTTGGTCAGGGCGTGTTTTGAATTAACGCCCTATGACAGGTCGTCAATTCTTGAATTGACGCCCTGACCAAAGGCGTGTTTCATCTTCTGGCTTCGCAGCTCTTTCCCCAGAGAGTCCTTGCTTCGTTAGATACCTGCTTGGTTTGGGCTCTTGCCCATTCTTATCATTCCCCTTTATTGGACTCTTGCCCATGTTTATCTCCTCCAATTCTATTTAATAGGGCCGACTGCTCTGTTGTTAAGGTTTGATTTCCTCTTTCTCCCCCCCGTTGATTCTTCTGTTTTTTTTTCCTCTTCTTCTTCTTTTCTTCTTCTGCCGTCTTCTTCCCCTCCTTATTCTTCTTCACTGTTTTCTTCTTCTGTCTCCTTCTTCTTCTTCTTCTTCTGTCTCCTTCTTCTTTTTCTCCTTCTGTCTTTTTCTTCTTCTGTCTCTCTTCTTCTTCTTTTCTTTTTACAGGAACCGAAGGTAGGAGGGCTTTGACTAAGGAGGATTTCCAACGTTCAACATCTTCATCCCTTGGGAGGCTTCCTCCCATCGAGCATTCAAGCCAAAGGAGCCACCAAACAAGATTTTTCTATCTTATCTCCCCTTATTTGTATTTTTCATTAGTTCATGATACATGCATCATGTTTCATTGTTATATTGATTTTTCTCAACCATCATATTGAGATCTCCCCATAGTGCAACTCTTGCACTCTTTCCCTTTAAATTTTATTCATATTTTTATGCATTCATCATATCTCCCCACACCCTCTTTGCATAGGGGTTTAAGGGCCAACACCCACAAGGTGTGTTCTTGCACAATTTTCATGCTCATCTTTACATATAGAATTTGATGCTACACACCATATTCTAATCCATATTTTTTTATTGGTGTTTGTCTTATTTGCAAGGGTAATAAAAGCAAGAACTCTCTTCATCGGCCGGCCGATTTGAAGAGAAAGGAAGCACTCACATCCCTGCATCTTTTGAGGTACTTTTCGCGATCATTCCTCCCATGTTCTTATTGATTATATTTTTGAGACCTAGCGTCTCTGGCGATCACACACTCCCCTTGTGCACCTCGTGCATATATTGTCCTCCATATTGATGATTATTGTATGTCTTTTCTTTGATATTTATCTTAAGTGGATTATTCTAAATTAGAGATCTACAGCGCAGGGAGCTATTCACGGCGCCGGGAGAGTTTGGCGCCGAGAAGGTGCTAGGCTTGAGCGCCGTGAGGACTTATGGGGTTTTACGGTGCTCTGTTCTAGGGATTTTTCTCAGGATTCAGACAGTGGCTGGGGAATGGATTCAGGAGGCAAGTGAGGAAAGAGCCAGGGGCCTACCAGGTTGACAGCAGGGGTCACAGATGAAAGGGGTTCGAGGGATCAGAGTCACCGGGCCTTCGAGCTCTCAGGAACAGGCTTCACGCCATCAGTATTGCCGACCATCCAGGAGATCGAGAGACGACAACCTCTGATCCCTGCAATGGCCCTAGTGGCTTGAGAAATTTGAGAAGAAAATCACGGACTCCGCGACATTTAAATCTTCGATGACATTGAGGGAGAGAGGGGGGAAACAAGGCCCAAAAATCCACAGTGAGGATTGGGGCTTTGTTGGCTCCGTCCCATCTTAAACAGGCATGCGTATAAACACAAGGGATTATCAGAGTCCTAAGCATTCGAGCAATCAATGTATGCAGGGGACGACAGATACCCTGAGAAAGAGAGATAGAGAGGACAAAGCCCAGGGATCCATGGAGGTGAGGATCGGGGCTCTGTACCAACTCCCCCGAGGCTACGAGAGGGGGAAGCAGCAGGGAGTACCTATCAGCCGCCAGGACTACCGACAGACACCTGAAATCATGGACTCATCGATCAAAAATCCGCAACCGAAATGATAGCTACCACGATCATCAGAGAGGGGTGAGAGAAAGAAACTCGAGCTTCTACTCATTCCACCATCTTTATTATTCATGCTTCATTGGCTACAGCGAGATAACTCGGACGATAGTCGAAAGGAGACTTTGAACATCCTTCGAGTAGAAGAAATCCCACATACAAGGGTAGAAAGAATACATGAGAGAAGAAAAGAAAACCCGTTCGGAATAGCAGGAGGATGGGGGAGGGCGGAGCATTGACTCCTCTCCCTCCCCGAGCACCCCACCTTCTTCTTCTCTAGAGCTTCGCAGCAGCTTCTTCACTCGCTCCCTTTTCTTTCTCCTTTTTTCTATCTATTTTCTGGATGAGGTTTCTTCTTTTTTTCTTTCTCTTGGTGTGTGTCCCTCTGTTCGTGATGAACAAGGGGGGGGGGGGTTTATAGGCACAGCAGCCCCCTTCTCGGCATGCCCTTCCCGATGCGCAGAAAGTGACTTCTCGGCGCGCTCTTGTCAACCGGGGAGGCTTCCCGGTGCAAAGGCTTCTCGGCGGTAGTCTTGGGCCGTGGTGAAGGGCTTTCGGCGCCATGGCCCATTTAGGCCCCCGACTCCTTTTCTTATTGCTCTACTTCTTTTTATCACTAGGCTTCAGGGACGCCTAATCTGTCTTTTCATTTGTCAGTCCTTCGAATCCGCCAGAACGGGTGAAGGTCTTTTTAGTTGATGGGTTGACATAATCTTATCAGAATACTTCTAGAGTTTTCATCAGTCGATAGACTACAATTCTTATCAGTATTGCCATCTGGGGGATGACAACACCGGACATCAGCTTGGTCGGGGAGGACCTCAGCCGGGTGGTAGCTTTAATGACGAATCTTCCGTAATCCTGGTTTTGTAGGAATCTCCGGGATCTTCATCTCTCACTCAATCTTCCATTATGTCTCATTTCCATTCTCTGTTATATTTTAGGTGTCAACAAATGCCCCCCACTTGCAGGTAGCGGGAGTGCAGAATAAGTGACACGGTACTTGCAGGTGTATATGTCATTCAGCATCTGAACCCTTTCTCAGTTTGCTATTATCTGGCATCTTTCATTTCTGGCTTGGAATCTTCCTTTCACTAGCAAATTCTGCAATCTCTTTCAATTTCATTCAGTCCCTTTGGTCTGGATGCTCTCGGCATGGATCTCTCGGCTTGTAGCTTCTCGGTGCAACCACTGATAGGGGTTCTTGGCGACACTTCTCGGCGCGCCTTTTGGCCGAAGTGGGCTCTCGGCCTGGGGGTCTCGGCGGCATTTTCTCGACGCGCATTTTGGCATATGGGGGGGGGCTCTCGGCCTGCCCCTTTTTTTGGCGGGTTTTTTCGAATTGAGGGGGTTCTCGGCACGCTAAAGGCCGCGCCGAGAACCCTTCTTCGGCGGGGCCTATTTAACCCGCCAAGAGCCCCATTTGCCTTCATTTCTCACGGTCCCTTCTCTCTCTTCATCCTCTCGGCAGCGACGAGCTCCTCTTCACAAGCGCTCCCATCCCATTTCTTCCCCGTTTCAGTAGATTTCGTCCGGGTAGGATATTCTTTGGGGATTTAATCCCCTTTTGCTTCCGGGATCACCCCCTCTTGGTTGGTGACTCCCTATTCTCCTTGGGCAGACCCCGAATAAGGGGAGATGCTGCTGAAATTTTCAAGGGCTTCATATTACAATCCTTACGAGACTGCCTCTTATCTTAGGTCTTTTACTTCATATTTCTTTTTCCTGACTGCAGATATTGCAATGGCTTCTGGCTCTGCTGCTGCATCCTCTGGAGCTGTCGGGGCTAGTTCGTCAACCCAGCCAGATATATCACGGGCCAGAGTAAACTGGCTGAATGTGCACAGTCTAGACTTCGGATATGACAAAATCGCTTCCGTTGATGAATCGTCTGATTCTGAAACCGACACGGTGTCAACATCCCGGGTATACTCCACTGTCATGGAAACATGCTTCAGACGGGGCACTGATTATCGTCCGAATTTCCCGAAGGACAAGCACTTGATGCCGTTTATCCAGACTTTCACCGTGGGTGGAATGTGGGACTATCGAATAGCTCGTGCAGTTGAAGCCGCAATTCTGGTCTAGAGAGACAGCCTGAAAGATTCAGTGTATCGTGGGAAGGCTATATATCTTCCCGGGGAGAAGCGTGACTGGGATGCAGTCCTTGGCATATCGGAGCTGGAGCCAGAAAAAAAAATACTGACCCAGGCCCCGGAGTTCACACCTGCTCGGTGGGATAATGCCAATGGCCGAGTTCATAGGGAGAAGCCCGGCTATGGTCTCTTCCTGGCACCAGTAAAGTGGGGGTACCGCGAAGAGCCTTTTGTGCTGAATTGTTCGGCCGTTCAGTTCAAGTATCATTTGGCCGCTGGTTGGTTTGGAGATACCAAGATCACTGACGCCCACCTATTTCGAGTAGGAGCAGTGGAGTTTACTGAGTTTGTTCTGAAGGAATATGCCCCTCTACTGATCAGAGCCGGGGTATATCACAGTGTCTTTGCTTCTAGATTTCGATATCCCATAACCCGAGGGTTATGCTGTGGAATGTTTGAAGTATTCTGCCCTTTATTCAACATATTTTATACAGCGGAGGGTGAGACATCTCTTGACCTCTGGAGTCTATCACAGCTTTCCGGACTGCCTATTGATGGCGAGCCGTATGAAGAAGTCTGCTCGGCAGATTCTGAGAAGGATAGTTCCGATGGTGAAGGCAAGTATTCCCTTGGCTTCTCATACCGGTATCTAATGAAGGCATATCGCTCCATCTGTCTGGCGTACACTAGAGGGTCCTCCAAAGGCTATCATCCCCGAGAGAAAGGCAGCAAGCTGAGAGTCCGGATAGGGCAGTGGATTCAGTATTTCTTTGACGGCCCCTTGAAATATGCAGACTTCCCTTCCATGGGTCCGACGGCCAGCAAGCAGATAAGGGCTCCTCGCTATAAGTCAGCGTTGCCATCTTCACTGCATCGTGTAGGTAAAGGTGGTCCAAATCCAGCAGGGGTGGACCCTATCACACATTGTGCGGCTTACTTCACATTCTGGTTGTGCACTTTCGCTCTCCCTCAAGGGGACGAGACAATCATCTGGCCAGAAGCTATATACCCGGCCTGTCAGATGGCCTGGGGAATGAGGCTGTCGCTTTGCCCAGTGGCCTTGTGTTTAATCTACAAATCTTTGGGAGATTTGTACAAGCATCGGACTCCCCGTTCTTTGAGGACTGTGGGTCCTTTTCATTTCTTCAATGCCTGGGTCTGCAGTCTATTTCTTGAACTGGCTCCCAGAACTTTGCAGGCAGACACAGTATTGCCCAGAATGATTGAGTTTGCCAGTGCTGAACCTGGTCCTTTCTATGATCAGCTGTTCAAAATAAGGGGCCGACTGATAAAGGTGCCGGTGGATGCCCCTGGCAGCATTCATTTCTGGAGCTTGGCAGCAGGTTCAGCTCCTTTGGTTCATTCTCAAAGAGAATGCAAGATGGAAGAGGTAGAGACCTATGTTCACCCCGTTTTAGGGGCTAATGTTGTTCGGTCTATTCTGGAATCGGAGCTGGTCAGATGGGCCATGGCCATTCGACCCAGTGTTTTAGTCTTCAGGAAGGGTGGTCTGCTTCTCCTGGAACCATACTACCCATTCCGCTTTGGGCGAAATTTTGGCTATGATCAGCACATCCCTACATCAGTTGCTCAGTTTCCCCTGGATAGCCGAGCCAAGCATGGGTCCACCATTGTTGGTGATGGCCGGTTGTGGTGGGATTTTTATCATCGCCAGGATGGTGCAGTTTTCAGAGTTCCCATTGTTTCCAACCACGTTCCCCGTGTAACATCAGAATACATCAAATGGTGGAACATTCGAACCAGCTTTTACAGGGATAGTAGAGGTGCATTCTGGGACGTGGCCGAGCTTTCCTTTCTGAAACAACAGCCCGGGCCAGTGTTTGACATCCCCGAGGCCCACCTGAAAAGGCTTTATTCACAGCACCAGAGGGAGGCGGAGAACTATCTGGCCCAGCGTCAGGCTTTGAAGGAAAAAAATTCCGACCCGCCTGCTCCTGTCTTTGCTGCTATCAACGAGGACACTTTCATGCAAAGCTTGAAACATCTGTGCCGTGTAGGGGGCGCTCGTTTGGAGGCGCAACAATACCCATTTCCTGTCGAAGAGCCGCTCCCGGCAGTAGTCCCTTGGAGGGGTCCGACAGATAGATTTCATCCATATAGGACGTTTGTGCGTAGGGAGGACAAGACTCAGACATACTACAAGCAAACGTCTTGGCTGTTCATTCTGCTGAATTTACATGGGTTATCTGCGGAAAGCCCGCTAGCCGGCATCTTGAATAAGCCATTGTTCATCTCCTGTCATTATGTCGACGGTTGGGGCATGGACCACCTCGACTTATTTCGATGCCTTGACTCACGTGGTCATAGTGATCTAGCAGCTTTAGTGGAGAAATGCCAGACATTTGGTGATGTATGTTGGTTTATCAAGGAGGCTGCTTCCCGCTCCAAGGAGGTAGCTTATCTGTACTGGCCGCTCTCTGTCTTTTATGATGGCCCCGTAGGTATGATCTTTTCTTTTCTGACTGTATTGCTTTCTGCTAAATATTTAAACTCTGCATTCACTGACCTCATTGCTTTTCTGCCGTCTTCAACAGACAGGCCGGATATAAAGCGACAGGGGCTATACAGAAAGATCATTGCGTAGGCTGAGAAGCCTACTTATTTTGAAGTCCCTGGATCAGCACCGACTACCACTCCCCTGCCTCCTGACAAGAAGGGAAAGGTTTCTACAGTCAAGACTGCAGTCGGGAAGGCCAGGAAGGCCAAGAAGGCTCATGCTCAGCAGTCGGCTTCGATAGCGATGGACACTGGGACCCCTCTCCCTGATATTCCCTCATTTGATGAGTTCGAATCTCAAAGGGAGGCTGCTCAGACATTAGATCAGGGTAACATCAATAGCCTGCAGTTGCATTCTTCATCCCCTTTTGCTGGATTTCAAAGAAGTCCTTGAATCTGACCCCTCCCTTTTGCACAGCCCAAGAGCCAGTTGTGGCATCTTCTGTGGTGGAGACCAGGCTGCCTTCTCCCACGCCGGCTAGTGAGGCGGAGGGTAAGCATGCCTTTTTCATCTTTTCCTGCATATTTCAATTACTTTTCAATGTCCCTCTCACAAGCTTTTCCCTATAGTGACGGTCGGGGAGGAGCCTGAAATTACGGGAGAGGCTGGCGATATCACTCAGCCACAGGAGGGTCGTAAGACCCAGACGAAATGGGGCCTCGTCCCTGTGAGGCGTATAGTTACCCGGTCTTCTTCCAGGCAGACGTTAGAAATGGCGGTCCCGCCCGTGGATAGTGTAGAAATCTCTTCTAGTAGCTCCGCGACCGCTTCTGAGGCAGATGGAGAAGAAGCAGGTTTCAGCGAGAGCAAGACGGAGGGTGTTTCCAAATCAGAGGCCCCATCCACATGCACCGCCATTGTTCCATTATTCACCCCCTCCAAGTTGCTGGTGCTATCTCTTGAGGAGGAATTACAAGAAGAGTTCGCCGGCTTGGATACCGAGGCAGATATAACTCCTCCGTTTGTTACTTCAGCAGCGGGACTTTCTTCTCCTCTGCACTCCTTCGAGGACATTGACATTACATTAGAAGTGAGTTTCTTTTCTTCTCCTCATTGTTTCCCCTTTTTATCTGCTGCTTGATGCTGTATTGATCTGTTCACAGGAATCCCCTGTTGCTAGCCCGGTGATGACTGCAGCCTTTGAAGCCACTCTGTCTGACGCCTTGGCCATTGTTCCTGCTTCGATAGTAGCCTGGACAGGCATTCCTGAGATAATCCGCCCTGTGCCGGTGAGGGTGCAGTCCTCTACGGACTTAGCATTGTTGGACTTGAGGACTTCGGGGGAAAGCCCGGCTCTCATCAAGGTCCTGGATTTCAGAGCTGAGATGGACGCAATTAGGGGTTCCGCCTTTATACCGGCCGCAGTGCTGACCATTGCGCCTGAATCGGCAATTCCCATAACATCAATCATGGAGAGTGAACCCTTGCCTCTCCGGGCTGTGACCCCTGCAGCCTTGACATTGAAGGAACTGGCTGTTGCAGCGGGGGTGGAAGAAGGAGAGGTAGCCGTTACAGAAATTGGAGCATTGTCTATAACTGCCCCGGAATCTATCTCCATACTTTCAGAATCTGAGGAGGAGGTACCCTGCGAAGAGGATGTTGAAGGTGCGGGTATTGCATTAGAGACCCAGGAAGCAACCACTCCGGCACTTACTGGAGTCACCCCCGCGAGCATTCAAACGGTGACCCTCGAGGAGATGGAGGTGGAAGGTCCCTCGGCTTCGTCAGAGGTTGTGGAGAGAGCTCAGTTGGCGCCTTCGGCAGACCTCCCGTCTTCTTCTTCTCAGCCAGATATCACCCTATGGGCAGACATTGATAGTGAAGTAACCTTTGAAGTGGCTTCACTTCCCTTGCCTGGCTTTGCTTCACCTGAGACTTTTGTCTGGCAACATCTAGACATGTTGCGCCAGCTAGTGGAATCCCAGCCCGGACTAACTTATCCGCAGTTGAAGGAGATAGCCGAGTGTTTCACCGCCGGTTTACAGGCAATGGGTTGTCCTCTAGAAATATGGACCCAGCGGGTTCTGTTGTTGTTGAAATTTGTACATCGCCAGGATTTCTTGGCACACATTATGTCTGACAGACTGGCGGCTTTGAAGTTGCAAAGGATGGAGTGCAAATCTGAGCTAGAAAAAATGAACTTTATTCGTCAGGAGCGACAGTGCCAACTGCAGTCTCTGGCGTAGCGGGAGCAGTTCGTGCGCGGCCGAATAACCATTCTGGAGGCTGAACTGTCTGGTCTCCGAGCTGAGTTGCCGCAGATAACAACTTCCCGGTCGCAGCTCGAGGAAGAAGTAGCTCTATTGGAGGGGCAGGTGGCATCCTTTCGGGATGAGTCTGTTCGACTGCAGGAGGAGGAGGCTCGACTTCATGAACTAGGGGCCGCCCCCTATGTGGGTCTTATGGCCTTCGAAGACATCTTCCGGCGGCCATGAATCATTTCTTTTCTTTTTTCTTTTGTCTTCTATTGTGATACAATGTCTCCTCGGGGACCCTCTATGTACTCCCTTTTTTAATGAAAAGGACTCTTTGGCTCTATATGTATCCATCTTCTTTTTTCTTTTGCATGTGGTTTTATCACTGTGGGAAGTGGGGTTGTGGTTTTAGCAGTCCTTCATGCGAATGACTCGTACTAGGCAGGAGAGCGTCCACCCCTTCATAGAAAGGATGGGGGACTCGCTCCACCGCGTGACGGAATCCAAGGAGGTGCTTAAACCGAATTCTGTTGGTAGCAGCAAACGTCCTTCTTGGCCATATGTGCGGCGGGGGAGACAACTTGCAGGAATATGAATAAAGAGGTTCCATCAGAGTAGACGTAAGGTCTAGACTGGGCAGAGGTTATAGCAGGCGGGACATTAAAGGGTGTATAGTTTTCATCAGGACAGACGTAGGGTCTGAACTGGATAGGGTTTCATCATTGATCGGGCGAGGTGCCGGTCGATCAATAGCTGGTTCCATCATCGATATTGGGCTCATATCGATGCAAGGGAGCTTCATACGTTTCATCAGAATAGACGAAAGGTCTAAACTAGCAGGATTTCATCATTGATCGGGTGAGGTGCCGGTCAATCAATAGATGGTTTTATCATCGATATTGGGTTGATATCGATGCAAAGAAGAGTTGAAGTTTCATCAGAATAGACGAAAGGTCTAAACTGGGTAGGGTTTCATCATTGGTCGGGCGAGGTGCCGGTCGACCAGTAGCTGGTTTCATCGTCGATATTGGGTTTATATCGATGCAAAGAAGAGCTCAATTTTCATCAGAATAGACGAAAGGTCTAAACTGGGTAGGGTTTCATCATTGGTCGGGCGAGATGCCGGTCGACGAATAGCTGGGATGTAGGTAGAGGTGTAGGTCTTGTCAGGATAGACGTAAGGTCTATTCCAGCAGGTTCTATCGCGGGTGGGACTTGGCCAAGAAATACATAGGTTTCATCAGGATAAGCGTAGGGTTTATCCTGGTAGGGTTTCATCGTTGATCGGGCAAAGGGGCCGACCGATCAAGGGAAGGTTTAGGAGTTTTCATCAGGACAGACGTGAGGTATGAGCTGGACAGGCTTCATCAGAATGGTGATGGATTTTATTGTTGGTGGGATATGCGAAAGGAGGGTATGTAGATTTCATCAGGGTAGACGTAAGATCTACCCCGGCAAGGCTTTATCATCGGTGGGGCATAGAGCCAGATGACCGACAGAAGGCCTCGTCAATAAAGGGGAGGTAAAGGTAGCGTGCCGGTTGGCATGGAATTTTGAATTACCACATTACTGACCCAAGTGCCCTTTCAGGTTTTCACCGGAGTCAGCCCCCTCTTGCTTTTGCCCACGCGCCCTTTCGGATTTTCACGTGACGGGGTACCCGATTTTGCCTACAGTGCCCTTTCGGGTTTTCACCACAGCTGGGTTTTAGCCCTTTTTGCCCTTGTCCAGAATGCCTGAACAAGTCTGGCGGGGTATCTCTATTTTCAACCCTATTTTTTTTTACTTTCTTTTTGTCGTTTTCTTTCTCTTTTCCTTTTTCATTGTCTTTTCCGGGACCAGAACTTTCATCCTATGGACCATGGCGCCATATGTTTATTGTGGACACACGATCATCGATGTGGGTGCCAACATCAATGCAAAGGGAAGTAGGGTTTCATGATCTATCCAGATGAAAGGTCCGAATCGATTTAGAGGATATAAGTAGCAGCTCGGGCACGAGGCCGCTTGCTGAGAACATGAGTTTCATCGTTAATGTGGGGTTTAACATTAACGCAAGGGAATAGAGTTTCATGATCTATCCAGACGGAGGGTCTGAATAGATTCAAAGAGCAGTGTTGTGCTATGTCAGAGCGGACGGAAGGTCCACCCTGGATGGATTTTAGCGTCGATCAGGTAGCGCGCCAGCCGACTGATAGCAGGTTTCATCATTGGTATTGGGTTCATATCAATGCAAGGATTTCATAGGTTTCATCGAGATAGACGTAGGGTCTAGCCCGGACAGGTTTCATCGCTGATCGGGCAGTGTGCCAGTCGATCGGCAGCGAATTTCATCATCGGTATTGGGTCTATACCAATGCAAGGATTTCATAGGTTCCATCGGGATAGACGTAGGGTCTAGCCCGGACAGGTTTCATCGCTGATCGGGCAGTGTGCCAATCGACTAGCAGTAGGTTTCATCACGACGGGACTTTGGATAGGGTGAATGAGGGTCTCATCAGGATAGACGTACGGTCTATACTGAGTGGGTTTAATCGTTGATCAGACAAGGTGCCGGCCGATCGACGATGAGTTTATGGTGGGAGACGAGGCTTTCTTTGGGGTTACCACATTACTGACCCAAGTGCCCTTTCGGGTTTTCACCGGAGCCAACCCCCTCTTGCTTTTGCCCACGCGCCCTTTCGGGTTTTCACGTGGCGGGGTACCCGATTTTGCCTGCAGTGCCCTTTCGGGTTTTCACCACAACTGGATTTTAGCCCTTTTTGCCCTTATCCAGAATGCCTGAACAAGTCTGGCGGGGTATCTCTATTTTCAACCCCATTTTTTTTTTACTTTCTTTTTCTTCTTCCCTTTTTCTTTTTCTTTTCTTCTCTCTCTCTTTTTTTTTAGAGAGTGACAGGTCAGAATGTTATTATATCACGATAAGGGGTGACTTGGCTAGGGTTGAGTGCCGCTAGATCAAGGAAGGGTAGCTCGGCTAGGGCGGAGTGCCGTTAAACCAAGAAAAAGGTAGCTTGGCCAGGGCGGTGTGCCGCTAGACCAAGAAAAGAGGGTAGCTCGGTTAGGGCGGAGTGCCGCTAAACCAAGGAAGAGTAGCTCGGTTAGGGCGGAGTGCCGCTAAACCAAGGAAGAGTAGCTCGGTTAGGGCGGAGTGCCGTTAAACCAAGAAAAAGGTAGCTTGGCCAGGGCGGTGTGCCGCTAGACCAAGGAAAGAGGGTAGATCGGCTAGGGCGGAGTGCCGCTAAACCAAGAAAAAGGTAGCTTGGCCAGGGCGGTGTGCCGCTAGACCAAGGAAAGAGGGTAGCTCGGTTAGGGCGGAGTGCCGCTAAACCAAGGAAGAGTAGCTCGGTTAGGGCGGAGTGTCGTTAAACCAAGAAAAAGGTAGCTTGGCCAGGGCGGTGTACCGCTAGACCAAGGAAAGAGGGTAGCTCGGCTACAGGCGGAGTGCCGCTAAACCAAGAAAAAGGTAGCTTGGCCAGGGCGGTGTGCCGCTAGACCAAAGAAAGAGGGTAGCTCAGTTAGGGCGGAGTACCGCTAAATCAAGAAAAAGGTAGCTTGGCCAGGGCGGTGTGCCGCTAGACCAAGGAAAGAGGGTAGCTCGGTTAGGGCGGAGTGTCTCTAAACCAAGGAAGAGTAGCTCGGTTAGGGCGGAGTGCCGTTAAACCAAGAAAAAGGTAGCTTGGCCAGGGCGGTGTGCCTCTAGACCAAGGAAAGAGGGTAGCTCGGCTAGGGCGGAGTGCCGCTAAACCAAGAAAAAGGTAGGTTGGCCAGGGCGGTGTGCCGCTAGACCAAGGAAAGAGGGTAGCTCGGTTAGGGCGGAGTGCCGCTAAACCAAGAAAAAGGTAGCTTGGCTAGGGTGGTGTGCCGCTAGACCAAGGAAAGGTAGCTCGGTTAGGGTGGAGTGCCGTTAAACCAAGAAAAATGTAGCTTGGCCAGGGTGGTGTGCCGCTAGACAAAGAAAGGGTAGCCTTTGTCCGATTACTCAGGGAATGTTGGTTGTGCAGCATGATACAGCTTCAGATGTCTTCCATTGAGTGGCGAGAATTGGATTTCCCCTCGATGGTTAACAACCACGTACGCCCCTCCTTCGTAGACCCTCTGTATCACATAAGGACCTTCCCAGTTAGCATTCAGCTTTCCTTTTGGGTTGGACGCCATGACTTCTTTTTTCTTGACCATGACGAGGTCACCTTTCTTGAATTCTCGTCCTCTTACGAGTTTGTTGAATGCAGTGGCCATGTGGGCCTGATACATTTGGATACTCTTCTGGGCTCGGAGGCGCTTCCCTTCCAATTCAGCCAGTTCTTCTAGTCTTCTTTCTGCATTGGTCTGTTCGCCACGGGCCAGGCCATATTGGACTGCCACTCTGAGTGACGGGACTTCCAGCTCTAGCGGAACCACTGCCTCTGAGCCGTATACCAGCGAGTATGGTGAGCACCCTGTAGGTGTCTTGAAGACAGTGCGGTATGCCCACAGAGCTTCATACATTTTCTCTTCCCAGTCCTTCTTATTGGAACCGACGACCTTGGCCAGCAAGGTGCAGAGAGTTTTGTTAAAAGCTTCTGCCAATCCGTTTTCCTGTGGATTGTAAGGAGTGGAAGTCCTCCATTCGATTTTATACTTCTCAGCAAGCCGATAGACCTTCTGATTTCTGAAATGACTTCCATTGTCAGATATTATTCGGCTGGGGATCCCGAACCGGAAGATAATGTTCTGCTTGATGAATCTGGCGACCAGTTCACCAGTCACCTCTCTTAATGCTATAGCCTCCGCCCATCTGGAGAAGTAATCTGTTATGGCCAGTATGTACTTATGTCCGGCCGAGGAAGTCGGCAGTGGCCCGACTACATTAGCTCCCCATTGTGCAAATGGCCAGCTGGGAACTGTAGGGTGCAGAGTTGTAGGAGGCCTTCTAGGCACAGTAGCATGCTCCTAACATTTCTGGCATGACTTTGCAAATTTACAGTAGTCTTCAAACATGGTGGGCCAATAGTAGCCCAGCTTCTTGATTTCTATCTTCATCTTGGGACCGGCCTGGTGGGCACCTGCTGTCCCAGCATGTACTTCTTTCATTGCTTGCCAAGCTTCCTCAGTGGATAGGCAGCGGAGTAGAATCTTCTTGCGCGCATCTGCCATTATTCGGAACAGAGTCCCATTTCTGAATTCATAAGAATCTTTGATTCTCAGAAGTTTCATCTTCTCTTCTCTTTTCTGCGGTAGCTGTTGGTGCTGGAACCACTGTAGCAAGTGCTGTCTCCAGTCAGATGCCTGTTCTGTGCTAACAGTAGCGACTTCTTCTTCTTCGGGGCACCCTTCTAGCATACTGGGGACTTGCCGCCGGTTCATAACAACAATGTTCAGTGTCTCATTTGGCGGGACTACTAGTGAGCTTGCTAGCTTTGCCAGTGCATCAGCCTGGGCATTATGTCCACGGCCCACATGTTTGAGCTCAATATGATAGAATTTTGCCATGAGGCTCACAGCCTTTTGGTGGTAGGGATTTAGTTCTGGCTTTCGCACTTCGAACTCCCCTTGGATTTGCTTTATCACCAACATTGAATCCCCGAATACCTGAAGCATTTGGATACCCATGCTGAGGCTGATATGGAGTCCGATTATCAGAGCTTCATACTCGGCTTCATTATTGGTGCAGGGCTTGTTTATAGAAAAGGAAGTATGCACAACCTCCCCTTCCGGTGATCTCAGCACAATACCGGCTCCGGCCCGCATTCTGGTCTTTCCATCGGAGTCCGCCTCTATTCTAGATGCTCCATCAAAGAATAACTGCCACATAGCTGACTGAGCCTGGCAGGCTTCGAGCGTCTCATCATCGGGTAATTCAGTCCCTAGCATATCATTTTCTGGCACAGGATGTTCTGCGAAGAAATCAGCCACGGCCTGTCCTTTTATCGCCCTCTGGGGTGTATAGGTAATATCGAATTCCATTAGAATTACTGCCCATTTGCCCAACCGGCCCTTCAGTACTGGCTGAGTCAATATGTATTTGAGCGGGTCTGCTGCAGATATCAATCTGACTTCATGTGACAACATATAGTGTCGGAGCTTTTTGACAGCAAAGACTAGTGCCAAACAGGTCTTTTCTATGTAGCTGTAGCTTTCTTCAGTTCTAATCAGCCTCCTACTTAGATAGTACAAGGCTTGTTCTTTGCCTTCTTCATTTATCTGTGCCAGCATTGCCCCCAGGGAACAGTATGTGGCTGCGATATACAGTATCAAGGGCCTGCCCTTAATTGGTGCCCCCAGCACCGGAGGGGTCTTGAGATATTCTTTCAGCTTCTCAAAGGCTTCCTGACAGCCATCGTCCCAGAGGAACGGCACATCTTTCATCATGAGCTTGTGAAAGGGGTGGCATCTTCCCGATAGATTTGATATAAATCGTCGGATGTAGGCCAGACGCCCTTGCAGGGATCTCAACTCGTGCAGATTCCTTGGTGGAGGGAGCTCCTGGATAGCTTTAATCTTGGACGGGTCAATTTCAATGCCCCTATGACGGACAATAATCCCGAGGAATTTTACACTGGACACGCCGAAGGCGCATTTCATAGGGTTCACTTTGAGCTCATATTTGCGCAACCTCTGGAACACTATCCTCAGGTCTTGCAAATGGTCTTCTCTTCTGCTGGTTTTCACCACCAGATCGTCAATGTAGCACTCTACTTTCTTGAAGAGCAAATCATCAAAGATCTTTGTCATGGCTCTTTGGTAGGTAGCGCCGGCATTCTTGAGGCCGAACGACATCCTTTTGTAGTGAAATATCCCCTTCGGAGTGCAGAATGCAGTGTGCACTCTGTCTTCTTCAGCAATCCAGATCTAGTTGTATCCGGATGACCCATCCATAAATGATAGGGCCTCATGGCCAATAGTTGCATCGATCATCACCTCAGTGATTGGCACCGGGAAATCATCTTTCGGGCAAGCCTTATTAAGGTCCCGAAAATTAACACATATTCTGATCTGCCCGTTCTTCTTCTTTACGGGCACTATATTGGCCAGCCATGTAGTATACTGGTTTTCTTCGACAAAGCCTACATCAATCAGCTTGTCAACCTCTTTGTTAATCTGATTTATTAATTCAGGGCGCATTCTCCTGGAAGGCTGCTTTATAGGGCTAGCTTCTGGGTTTATTGCCAATCGGTGCTGTGCCACATCAGATTTCAGTCCCGGCATTTCATCATATGTCCATGCAAAGTAGTCTCGGAATTCCTTCAAAAACTGTATATACTGTTCCCTGGTAGCTGGCTCCAGTAGTGCACTGAGGAATGTCGGCCTTGGCTCATCCGCGGTTCCCAGATTTATTTCTACGAGCTCATCGACGGTGGCCTGACCTCCATCTTCGACCTCGGGCGGGGCTTCTTGCAAGTCAATGAAGCCTCCCGGGATATAATCTTCTTCAGTTTCATGATTTTATGTTTCATCATACTGGTCATCAGCGGTTGTTGGCTCATCATATACGACCAATATTGCTGTATTCTGTTCCGTATGCCCCGAGGATGTAACCGGATCAGCAGGAAACTCGAAGACGGAGTCTTCCGCCCTTAGAGGCTCTTCTGATGCAGACTCCCTTGAGAGATCATCATTCTGCAGAGCCCGGACTTCTTCTAGGATGCGCTCAAACTCCAGGCATTCCCTCAGCTCTTTGGCTGCTTGATCCTCATCCGGGATTCCCGTGTCGAACTTTGCTTCAGCATGGAACAGATCTTCTTTGCAAGGTAGGTCTTCCCAGCACCAATCTTTCTTTGCTTCATCAGACGTCCCCGTCTCCGACTGACTGTCTGGGGCTTCATTGTTCATTATGGATTGATAAATGATTTCTTCATCTTCCGAGGGGTACTTGTCATATCCCACCTCGGGAGGGTCTTCATGCTGGTAGGAGACAGATATGACATCCACCTCAGCTTCATAGTATTCTCGAAGGGTATAACCCAATCCTGGGTGCTGAGTGATCTTCCTCAGTTCTTTATTATCCCGAGGCGGATCCCATCGCTCCTGGAACGCCTTCTTTTGGGCAGCAGGTTGTAGCGATGGCATCTGCATCTTAGAGAACATCTGCGAAACCCGTCGGGTAGTATAGTCCAAGCCCGTAATCGGCACCATCTGGTTTGCAGCCTCTTCAGGGACCATGCAGTCTTGATCATCTTCCTCGACTGACTCCCCAGTGTAGAATATGATAGGAGGCTCGCAGAAGCGAGGGACTTCCATAGTCTTCAGTGGTAGCACCGTCTGGTACTCAAGGCTGATGATGGGTTTAAATAAACCCTGCGGCACCTCCACTTGTGTGTACTTTTCTTTCATTTCTTCATTGATATCATACGGGTGAATGCTAGGAGGGGTGATCCGAGCAAAGTCACCAGCATAAGAGATGTGAGCTACCTCATGCTTTTTAATATAGCCCTTTGGTGGCGGTGGAGACCAATTTCTTGCCTTCGTCGCCGGCTTCTTCTGGTTGGCCACAGCCTCTTTCTTTTCACCCTTCTGTGACACCTCGGTGTAGTAGGATGCATCGAGCATATGACACTCGAATACTTCGAAGGGATGCAGATCTGCAAACACCCTTTCTTCTTTTCCTTCATGGCAGTATTTGATGCACTGATATAGCGTGGATGGCACTACCTGATATTCATGTAGCCATGGTCTCCCCAGCAGGGCCTTATACGTGGTGTTGGAATCGATCACATAAAATCGTACCACGGTAGTGAGGTCGCCCAATGTGAGGTTGAAATCAGCCACCCTAAGAGGTGTTTCACATTTCTGGTTGAACCCTGCAATCTTCATATCTCTGACCTTGGTAAGCTGCAGATCAAAGTAATATTTCTGATAGATGCGGTATGGGAGGATGTTCACAGCAGCCCCGGGATCTATCAGTATCCTGCTCAGCGGCTGACAGTTCAGGGAACCCTTCATATACAGCGGTCTATTATGACTGGAATTCGGGATTAGCATATCATCTTCTGTGAATGTGATCGATGGCCCAGAATTCACTTCTGTTAAGAGTGCTTCATATTGTGCCGGCGACTGCAAGGCATCCACAATTGCTTGGCGGGCTTCTTCACTCAGAGAGAGGATTTCCCAGATGGAGAACCTGGTAGGGAGCTTCTTCAGCATCTTCATGATTCGACTGCCTACCCGGACATTAGACAATCTCATTTCTTCTGCCCATCGGGGTCTTGGAGGTTCATGTGGTGCCTGTGGCCTTTGCTGCCCAGTCCCAGTTTCATTCTCTTCCTCTGTTTCCCGGGAGGCTTCTTCTGTAGCAACAGCCCCTGGCTTTGCTAGAGGGTCACTTCCTTCATTATCTTCATGCTGCTTCTGCTTCCTAACTGCAGTCTGCTGGCATTTATTGCTTTTAGCTGGAGCAGTGTGAGCCAATTGCTCATTCTCCAAACTGGACAAGAATTCCAGGAATGAAGGAGCTTCTTCTTTCTCTTGGTACAAGCTGGCAGGGGGAGGAACCTGGACACCTCGTACCTCTGGTTCTGGGATCTGATAGGGTTGCTCCCCTCTGAATATAATATTACGATTAGCTGGTGGTGGGTGCCCCCATCTTTTCCCAGAACGCGTTGCATGGGCTGAGGTAGAGGCCTCAGCATGGTTGGCTTCTAGCGGGGCATTTGATGCTTCAGCCTCATCATCCTCCCCGGGCAAGGAAAAGAGCACTAACAGAGTGTTACACTGTACTGTCGTGATTTCTTTCCCTTTTTGGACTTGGGCCGTCTCTTCTTCTTCTGGGAATTTGGCTTTGCCAGCTCCTGCCCCCAGAAGGGCTCAGTCTCATCTTTTCTTTGTTCTGCCTCTGGCTGCTCTTCAATTTTCAATTCTTCGAGCTGCTCCCAGAGTATACAGTCTTTTACCAGCAGGTGTTTGGGCTTTTTCTGCTCATATTCATCGAGCTCATTGATATACTGCTGTAGACGCCTGGCTGCAGGACTTACTTCTTTATGTACGGGTAGGGGAGTTTGTCTCCTCCGGTTGTGAGTAGGGATCCGGAAGACTGGCCCGGTCTCAGCTGTGCGCCATACTGGCTTTACTGGAGGCGGTTCAGGCCTTGGTGTGACACCTCGAATAATCACCCCGTTGGTACTGGCTGCGAGAGTTTTCCTTCTATTCTTTATGGGTTTCGTCTGCCATCCCTCCTGATCCTTCAGTGGGGTGAGGAAACAAGCTTCATAGGTATGCCTGGTACATTCCTCAACGGCTTCCTTAGGCAACTGCTGGTAAATTGAGATCATATTGGCGGCCATTTTCCAGGGCGGAGGCTCATGTGGATGAGGCGGCTTTACCTGATAATCTCCCAACTGCAGCTCACCCTTTTTAACCATTCCTTCCATGATATCTTTGAAGACATAACAGTCCTCAATTGCGTGCCCCAACGCACGGTGAAATGGACAGAACAACGGATCATCTTTCTTTGCCGCATCCTCGGGTCTCTTCGGTTCAGGCAATGTTACCTTGTTGAACTTATATGCCCAGTTAAATAGCGCTACCGTCTTATCCTTGGAAAAAGAGTAAGCCTTTTTCATCTTGTCTCTTAGAGAGACCTTGTCTTTTCTTTCTGCTGCACCCTCAGGCGGGGGAGCTTCATCTGCCCCCTTCTTCCCCTTCTGCTGCTCGAAGGTTCTGAAATCGACGGTGTTAGCCTCAGAATGTGATGGTCGTCGATCATTAGATTTACCTTTCAGCACATTGGGAACATTGGCGGTTGGACGTTTGGACAAGAACGTCTCAACCTCCGCCACTATATTGTTTAATCGGTCAAATGTTCTGACATCTGCACCGATCATCTTTTCTAGCACCTCCCTCCTGAGGCTCTGTTGACATATCTGCACTGCATCTTCTTGATGAGGGGGTATTCTGCATCTCATGGCTAAGTTCCTCCATCTTTTGATGTAGTCCAGTGCAGTGTCATCTTGCTTCTGCCTGGTTGCATATAGCTCTGCTATTGTGATTTCTCTTTCAGTGACATGAAATATGTCGCTGAATTTTCTCTGCATATCAGGCCAATCAACCACCGATCCAGCTGGCAGGCTTGAATACCATTCAAAGGCTAACCCAGTAAGGGATGAGCCAAAGAACTTAAGCAGATAAGCTTCGTCGACTGCCAAGTCGCCCATGATTGTGGTGTAGTAAGCTATGTGCTCTCTGGGGGAGCCCTGGCCATTAAATTTTTCGAACTTAGGCGGCTTACTGACGCCTGGAGGTTGTCTCTTAGCAGCATATTGGGGAGGATATGGCACCTTGTACACATCATAGGTACTAACATCATCGCCAGTCTTCTCAGACAGCTTCATCTCCACAATTCTTTCAATCATCAGCTTGTGGGCTACGGCTGGATCTATGTCTTCTGGGAAGAAGTGAGCTTGTTGCTGACTATGAGGAGTTGTCATCACAGTGGCGCGCAAGGTGGGCGTGGTAGGCTATGTCTGAGACGCAGAGGGATGAGCTACTGTTTGTTGTGGAACAAGTTGGCTCGATGCTTTGCCCTTATCAGCCAGGAGAGGATTAGCTGGGATAGCCGTCTCTGTTGAGCTGGAAGTATGCCCCACAGGCTCGGCTTGCCTGGAGACCGGTGTAGCTTCATGTCTCTCATTGAGCTGTCTTCTGAGAGCATTGATCTCCTGCTGGTATCTTCTGAACATCATCTGGATCATGGGATCCAGGGTGGACGGGATCTGTACATCTTCTGAAGTCCCTTCAGCATCATCAATGAAGGGATTATCTTCCTCTTCCGTTGTTACCACATTAACTGTCATAGTGGTGATCTTGCAGGCTTCATCATCAGTTTTCATCTTATCTTTCGCCGCTTGGCCTCTTCTTGTGACAGGCCCGGGTCTGGTTGCCAGCCTGAGTAGCTCGTCCGGTTGAGTTGGTAGCATGTCTTGCCCCTTGACAAGTCCAGCCATGTTACAGGTGAAGATCTGCATCTTTCCCTTCTGCCTGTAGACTTTTCTTTTTGCCTGGTCGGGGTATTTGAGTCGGTCAAAGACCGATATTCTTTCTTCAGGTTCTTCCCCACACAGGTCTTCTTTCCCATATCCGGCCCTGCGGCCTTCCCCATAATCATTGGAATCGGAGGAGGAGACTCCGAGCATCACTTCTTGAAGGGTTTCTTCCTCTTCTTCATCCACGGTGCCCAGGGCACGGGATAATCTTTGCTGACCAAGGGCAGAGTTCCCCAAGTAGTGGAAGTAGTCTTGACTACTTGTTTCATCTCCTCTGGGTTGTGCCTTTGTGGCTCTGGTTGGAGCATCAGTCTTTCCTGGCCTCTTTGCTGATGAGCCAGTCTTGCCACCTGAGCATTCAGATGCTCGGCTTTGGAATATCTAAATATATCAGCCTGTCTGGCACAGGCTCTTGGTCTTCTTTGAATGGCAGCAGCGACTGGTTCGCTTGTTCTCATTCTTTCTTCTTTCTCAAATCTTCTGTCGCCATCCTGGCAGCAGTTGGCAGCAACATCATAGTTCTTCCTTTGCCATCTTCTGCCCCCAGCCCTGGGATGGGGGACCGAGAGGTCTTGCTTTTGCTCATATTTTCTGCCCCTCATCCTGGGGCGAACAGTGGTCAGATTTCTTTCTTCATTTTCTTTCTCATCTTTCTTACCCCAAGCCCTGGGGTAAACAGCAGCATCATTTCTTATGTCTTTTCCTTCTCTTCTTCTGCTTCCTGCCCTGAAGCGGGCAACAGCATCCTCGGTAGCTTTCCCCTCATCTCGAGTTGGGGCCCAGCTCTGAATCTTCTTTGGTCGCCAGACCTGTTTATATCTTGCTGGCTTGGGCGCCAGCGGCTTCCTCTCATAAGTTTCCCAGTTGGCCCTCCTAGTGGCCAGAACTTGGAACTTCTTGTCGATCTGGACGGTCGGGACAATCCTGTCCGGCCGGACTTCTCTCGGGCGACCGTTGAGGTTCACCCTAACGTCACCCATCATCATCGTCTTCCCAGAATTTGAAAGACGACGGTCGACAGCAGCATACCGGCTCCTCCGGTTAGTTCTTTTCTTCATTTGGGCAGCAGCGGGGACCGTGTCCCTTCTTTGAACATGATGAACATAGCAGGCGACGCCTGTCGAGGTCGTCCTCTCTGGTAAGCTACCCTTGTTATCAGCAGTCTTCATCGGGGCACTTGCAGCAGTGCCTTGCTCGTTGTTGTCGACCTGCAGAAGGTCGGTGAAGACGAGGCCCAGGCAGTTGGGCAGCCCGACAGCAGGGGGCATCGACCCGAATGACAGCGGTACCGCCAGGTAACCCTCTCGGACATGCACATCGATTGGTTGTTGGTCGAAGCATACGGACATGATTCCAGTAGTCATTGTAGCTTCCTGAAAATAAGGAAAGCGCACAGAATCAGAAATTTGAGGGGGGCCCACTGGGCCTCCTATTTTTGGCGTAGAGATGAAGGGAGACTCGGTCCCACCGGGCGTGCCAGACTTGTGGAACGCACTTTTTTAGTTTTTTTATGTATATATATGGATTTGTTATTTATTGATTTATTGGCGTGCCAGTCACCGGAGTGACAATTTTATTATGCGCTCGATCTGACTTTTAATCAGTCGATTGTGAAGTCCGAGTCGGGACCTGAAGTCCGTCATGCCATAAAGGCTATGACGTTAATTATGCCCTTCCTAAGAATGACAACCCTTGATTAAATGCCAAAAATAGGAGGAAGGTTGCGGCAAAAATAAGACTCAAACGAGAGAGAGAGTTGGTTCATCAGTAGGGCGTTAAATGGCCTGAGTGAAGCAAGGATACATCAAATGCGGAGCAAATCCGGCGGCATGTCCCCATTACCTTGGACTATGCCAGATGGGGATAGGAAACCACCCATGCAGTGGTAGGATGGGATCCGTAAAACATCGGGTATATCTAACCCGGAATCCGAATAAGGACCGGTGCGACATGACACACCCTGTGCAGGCGCGATGTCTTATTGATATCCCCCTTCGGAAGACCATCGGAGAACATGCAAGGGCAGAACTCCGTGGGCCAGCGGGGTTAGGAGAGAATACCATGATCACTCAAGGTGATGTGAATGAATTTTGGCAGCATATCCCCTTTATCCTGGATTATGCCAAGAGGAGATAAGCCATCATCCACGGGATGCCGGGATGAAAGCAGGAAAAGAAGGGGGCACTAGGCACGGGGCCATCACCCACATCCATAGCATCGATTGATGTTCCTTCGGAACCCGTCGGAGCACATGTAGTGACATAGCCCTTTAGGTCCATAAGGTTATAAAGAAATCTGGATCGGAACAGAACAATGTAGGGGAGGTCCTCCCCATTGATTTATTTCCTGAGGGATGCCAAATGCTCTCTGTATATTCCTCGGGTGGGTACAACATGGGGATCAAGGTTCAGACCAAGAAGAAAGTGGTTCTCGGCGTGAGGGTTCAAAAATATGGCATGGCTTCTCGGCACGGGCTGAAGGGAGTTCCCGGCGCGCCACGAAGGGGGCTCTCGGCATGTGCTGAAAGGGGGAAAATGAGGATCTCGGCGCGAGAGTTCCCGGCGCGCTGAGGGCCGCACCGGGAGCTATTCACGGCGCCGGGAGAGTTTGGCACCGAGAAGGTGCTGGGCTTGAGCGCCGTGAGGACTTATGGGGTTTTACGGTGCTCTGTTCTAGGGATTTTTCTCAGGATTCAGACAGTGGCTGGGGAATGGATTCAGGAGGCAAGTGAGGAAAGAGCCAGGGGCCTACCAGGTTGACAACAGGGGGTCACAGATGAAAGGGGTTCGAGGGATCAGAGTCACCGGGCCTTTGAGCTCTCAGGAACAGGCTTCACGCCATCAGTATTGTCGACCATCCAGGAGATCGAGAGACGACAACCTCTGATCCCTGCAATGGCCCTAGTGGCTTGAGAAATTTGAGAAGAAAATCACGGACTCCGCGACATTTAAATCATCGATGACATTGAGGGAGAGAGGGGGGAAACAAGGCCCAAAAATCCACAGTGAGGATTGGGGCTTTGTTGGCTCCGTCCCATCTTAAACAGGCATGCGTATAAACACAAGGGATTATCAGAGTCCTAAGCATTCGAGCAATCAATGTATGCAGGGGACGACAGATACCCTGAGAGAGAGAGATAGAGAGGACAAAGCCCAGGGATCCATAGAGGTGAGGATCGGGGCTCTGTACCAACTCCCCCGGGGCTGCGAGAGAGGCAAGCAGCAGGGAGTACCTATCAGCCGCCAGGACTACCGACAGACACCTGAAATCATGGACTCATCGATCAAAAATCCGCAACCGAAATGATAGCTACCACGATCATCAGAGAGGGGTGAGAGAAAGAAACTCGAGCTTCTACTCATTCCACCATCTTTATTATTCATACTTCATTGGCTACAGCGAGATAACTCGGACGATAGTCGAAAGGAGACTTTGAACATCCTTCGAGTAGAAGAAATCCCACATACAAGGGTAGAAAGAATACATGAGAGAAGAAAAGAAAACCCGTTCGGAATAGCAGGAGGATGGGGGAGGGCGGAGCATTGACTCCTCTCCCTCCCCGAGCAGCCCACCTTCTCCTTCTCTCGAGCTTCGCTGCAGCTTCTTCACTCGCTCCCTTTTCTTTCTCTTTTTTTCTATCTGTTTCCTGTATGAGTTTTCTTCTTTTTTCCTTTCTCTTGGTGTGTGTCCCTCTGTTCGTGATGAACAAGGGGGGGGGGGGGTTTATAGGCACAGCAGCCCCCTTCTCAGCATGCCCTTCCCGGTGCGCAGAAAGTGACTTCCCGGCGCGCTCTTGTCAACCGGGGAGGCTTCCCGGCGCAAAGGCTTCTTGGCGCCAGTCTTGGGCCGTGGTGAAGGGCTTTCGGCGCCATGGCCCATTTAGGCCCCCGACTCCTTTTCTTATTGCTCTACTTCTTTTTATCACTAGGCTTCAGGGACGCCTAATCTGTCTTTTCATTTGTCAGTCCTTCGAATCCGCCAGAACGGGTGAAGGTCTTTTTAGTTGATGGGTTGACATAATCTTATCAGAATACTTCTGGAGTTTTCATCAGTCGATAGACTACGATTCTTATCAGTATTGCCATCTGGGGGATGACAACACCGGACATCAACTTGGCCGGGGAGGACCTCAGCCGGGTGGTAGCTTTAATGACGAATCTTCCGTAATCCTGGTTTTGTAGGAATCTCCGGGATCTTCATCTCTCACTCAATCTTCCATTATGTCTCATTTCCATTCTCTGTTATAGTTTAGGTGTCAACAGTTAATGACTGCACAAGTTCATGTCCATTGCATCTTTCTTGCATAGTTGCATTTTCTGAAAATTCATTTGCTAACCTTTAGTACTCTCCTTGTATTGCATTGTTATTCATTGACCTTACACTGTATACTTTCCTTGTTCTTGTACTGCATATTATTCCTTGTCATTGTGAACCTCTTATGCTATGAGACAAATCATGGATCAAAGGGACACTGTTGCTATAGAAGGGCTTGGAGCCAAACCGTAGAAATGCCCCTGTGGGGAGGCTTAATATGTTTATGACACCGAGGGCACGGGGGTAAAATCTTGGAGGTGGACAAGTTCCACTGGTTAAGGTGGGGAATATTTGTTGGGGTGCTAGGCCCGGATACAGAGGGGGGTGAATGTATCCTGCTACGAATAATGCCCAATTTAAAAACTCAGATGCCAGGCAAGTTCCGGAATTAAGTAAATTCGATTAAACAAAATAACGAGCAGATGGAGCGTGCCTATTCAAGCATCTAGCGGAAGCAAATCAAGCAAACAAACCACTGCTCAATAGATTTTTAGGTGGTTCGGTCCTCCAGACCTACATCCACCCCTCACTCCCAACCGGAGTGAGGCTTCACTAGCAAACGCTAGAACCAAGCAGACTCAGTCTGCAAACAGTTGCTGCCACACAGCTTGACCAGGGGAACAACCTCCCCTCTTCCTTCCAACCGGAGGGACACCCAAGTGACTCCCAGCCACTTGGAAACTAGAGACCAAAGTCTCTCTTCCTCCAGTCCAGGAGGGAACCCGCCAGTGACTCCCCGTCACCAGCAACCAGAGGTCGAAGACCTCTCTTCCTCCAACCGGAGGGACCCCTGGACTTGCAACCCACAAGCCCAGAGCCGGAGATCAGATCTCCCTTCCTCCAACCCGGAGGGAACACACAAGTGACTTCCAGCCACTTGCAAACTAGAGGTCGCAGACCTCTCTTCCTCCATACCAGGAGGGACCCGACCTCAGTCCAGAGGATCGGAAGTACAAAGCTAACCAAATGAAAAAAAAAGGAAAAATAAGAAAAGAAAAATACACAGCGATCAGAAAGTTGTAAAGAAAGAAAACACAGATGTGGCTCGCATGGAGCTGACCGGCCTGGATTTGATCTACGGTCCAGTAGACAGATCTTCAGGTAAGCTTCTCTTCCTCTTCTCTTCTCTCTCACTTTCGTTTTCTCTTAACCCTCACGAGCTCTCTAACTCTCTCTTTCTCTTCTTCTCCTTCTGCTCTTCTTCTCTTTCTTTTCTTCTTCTTTCGCATGCTCTCTCTCTCTCTTCTCTTCTCTTCTTCTTCTGCTTTCTACTGCAGCTCTTTTCTTCTTCTGCTCTTTCACTCTCTCGATCTCTTTTCCTCTATTCTCTTCGGCTCACGCCTACATCTTGCTCGATCAGCCTTTCTTCTTTTTATAACAGCAGCCAGCAGGAGGGCAGCATTGGGCGCATGTGGTTTCCACATTTCCCGCCCAGAACTTTTGGCCACGTGTCAGTCTCTCAGCCAGCTTCAGCAATCCTGTCTGCCCTTCCAGCCTCGGATCACGTGCCGCCCAGTTACTGGGGAATATTCTTCCTCGGACCACCTTCTTCTTTTTGTTTTTCTTCTTCTCCTGCATAGAGATTAAAACCATTAATACTCAGGGTTCTTCTATATATATATATACTTGAAATAAGTCTGTTGACACTCAAGCTAAAGCTGCACGAGGTGTGTAGGAACAACAAAAAGTGCACTATACTGAGAACGACACGAGATACATAAGATGACTACAGCACGAGATAAAGAGAGAATGACACGAGGTACCACAGTAACAAAGCTAACACTACAAAGAGAACGACACGAAGTACCATAGTAACAAAGCTAACACTACAAAGAGAACGACACGAAGTCAGATGAGAACAGCACGAGGTAAAGAGAGAACGACACGAGGTACCACAGTAATAGGGCTAACACTACAAAGGGAACGACACGAAGTCAGATGAAAATAGCACGAGATAAGGAAGGAAATAACACGGAGTAAAACGGTAGAAAGACACGCGATCAGAGGAAACCTGGACGAAGATAGAAAGAAGCAACACGAAGACATAAAAACAACACGAAGACACAAATACGGAAATAACATGACGACACGACAAGAGACGGTCAACAAGACGCAGACTCTGTACAGACTTAAGCTAAAGCAAGATAGTCGATGTATAGACTTGATGGAGCGAAGCCAATGTGTAGACTTCACGCTGTACAAACTTTCCAAAGAGAATGTAACGCTATACAGATATGAACTGAAGACCAATGTATGGACTTCAAAAGAGATGCTAAGGCCAAGAGGAGTGTATAGACATGAAGCTTGACAATCCAGTGTATAGAGTTGAAGCTTGGAAGGATGTAAGAGTTGAGTTGTACTGACTATGGGAATGTGCAGACTTAACTGGTCGGGCAGTGTACAGACTTAGAATATTAAGACCAGTGTATAGACTTCAGTTAGAAGATGCCTGATGTACAGACTTGAAGATGATATGCCAATGTACAGAATTAATCGATCAAGCTGGTGTATAGACTTTGGTAATCTTGAAGGCACAATGTCCAGACTTTGCCACTGTATAGACTTGAAGAAACAGTGCAACGTATGGACTTGATCTCAAGAAATGTAAGCGATGTACACACTTAGCCAATGTATAGACTTGCTCATATGAGTGAATAATGTATAGACATTATTGACTCATGCAACCAGACACGTGAAAGCACAAACCAATTTATCACAGCATGACTCAAGCATACACATGCATTCTTCACAATTCAGACATGGCACACTCATGCAATGTTCAGACTTCATTGTATAGACTAGGAGAACCCAGACACTTAATGTTCTGATGCGTCGACCCATCAGCACAATGAGTTGACGCACTGCTGTGTAAACTGTGCAGACAGAGTGTAGACAGAATTGAATAGAGCATATTATCTGACAGCCATATGAACTCCATTCACTTACATGATAAAACAAGAATTAATCGAGCATATGAAAGACACAGCAAGATGACTCACAGTGAATAACTCATCCAAAGGCCAAACATCAAACCACTATTAAGACCATCATCAAAACCACAAGGGCACAACAATCTCCCCCTTTTTGATGATGATAACACTACACAGTGAGTCAATCTGATGACTCAAACTATTCTCCCCCTTTGACTTCATCAAAAAGAAAATAGTTTGAGAAATTAAAGCATGTATAAAAATTCAGTCAATTAGAGCATGAGTTAGATATGATCAAAAGGAACCTGCATGCAATGATTGAATGATATTCTCTCTCTTTGGCAAAACAATCTCCCCCTTTGGTATAATCAAAATAAACCATGGGAAGGGGAAATGCAAAAATGCAGATGCAACAAGAAATGTAATAGTTCCCTCTAAGTATATGAATGCAAGGTCACAAATGATATGAACATGATTTAGTATGACAAGGAATGCTCCCCCTGAATAGATGCCAATTGATATGCAAGTGATGCATGACATGGAAGCTCCCCCTCAATAAGTGGAATCTTATGAGATAGATGAGACGGAGACAACAGGGGTAGACAAGGAGAAGTTCAGGTCAATGAGCAAGGACATGAGCAGAAGAGTTTCAATTAACAATATTTTCAAGGATGCTCCAAACACAAGAAATTTAGCCAGATTTTCAAAGAGATATCAATCTCATAAATCTAAAACATAAGTTTTCAAAGTCTTCCATTATAAAGGCTTATGAATGAGCTTTATTGAATAGTATGGTTTAAACATGATGTATGCAGAGTTTATCAATAAAATTCTGTATTGATATCTAAAACCATGTTTTAATAAAAATGAACCAAGCCTTTATATTTATCTTGATTCTCCTTCCTTTGTCTTACACAATCAAATTTATTGACTTCTTTCAGAATTACATGCACTAGTATTGAGATCAAGCAATTATGAAGTCATATGATTTTATCTAGGGTTGTAGTAATTTGATTTTTAGCATCAATATTCAGATATTTCAAGTTGTTCAATAAATTTTTTTTTTTCGCTACAAATTTTACGAGCACTCTAGTTCAGTGCACACCTTGTAACTAGAGGATATACCTTGATCACAGGCCAATATCCCTAAGCACTTAGTGTGACTAACTGTCATGCTTTATATGAACAGAGATAGCATTTACACATCATGACACACTGCAAATCATTTCTTGATGAGTGAGTTATATTTCTCAGGGTGCATGCCATTGCTCTGCCTGAATTTCAATAAATTCTTAATCAGAGTTAATTAAGGCACCTCATGACACAGTCCTTTGGACATGTGTTTCTCAGTGACCAATGTCATTGCTCTGACAGATATTACCCTTTAGACATTTCAGAAACATTCATTTACTTCAAAATAATATTAATCTCATGTACTTTAACAAAATAAAGTCATGTATTCAAAAGTGCAGATATCAGAAGTTTTTGCAAGACACAGCATGAAACAGTTGGTTAAGATTTATTAAACATGATTCAGATATGTTAAGAGATTTTAAAGTTAAACTCCATGAATACATTAAGCTTAAACCACATGAGTTATTTCAGACATTCATAAAAGCGTATAATAGAAGATTCCTAGTTCAAAATTTCTCAGATTTATAATCGAGATAACCCATTGAAATCTTCATGAAGGACTGAAATAACTCTGATACCAAATGATACCAATTGTTACCAATTGATAGGAGAGATTTTGAAGCTCAGTGTTTTCAAAATGATCACGGTTTGGTCAAATAGAATCAATGAAAGGGATATGCACACAAGGCAAGATATCAGGAGGTCAGGCAAGTTCCAGGATGTTCAAAGTTAATCATGCAATGAACTCTGACATAAATGTATACACATCACTACCTTCATGCAATGTATTGACTCGCCCTGAGACTATGCATTCAATTACCCTTTTTGGTATTTTCAATGCAGTAAAATGCAATGCAATTAACTACATGCATGCAAAGACTCAACACTGAATGCTATGCAAGGACATGCAATTAACTCCCCCTGAAAAATATGCAATGTTTGCCATGAGACACTGAACATATGATTTTGATTCATGCACATTCAGACTGTCCTAACCAGCAAAGTGACCCATGGTACGAGGCGGAGCACTTGGTCTAAAAGACCACCTCACACATAGTAAGAACCTCCAGACAGACCTCCCTACCTTTTGGTACCTTACCATTTATATACCATTGAGGTCATGCATGATTATTCAACATGCAGTCCTATATGCAATTCAGAATTTCAGTGAGCTATTGCAACACACAAGTTTCAAGTCACACTCATAAGTAGTTCAGATTTTTCAAAGAATTCGAAATGCAATTTGTTTTCAAAGTTTATGCATAACACAATTATCAAGCAATTGCAATTAGCCTATGTATGCATCAGATACAGACAACCCCTTTAAACTCAAATTTGCACAGAACACTCAGCAAGTGCATGATCAGAAAATAATGCAACTGGCAGATGATGAATGAATATGCAAGAACAGATTTAGCATGCATGCACTAGATGAATTTCAAAACATGAAATGAAGAGAAGTTTACCTGAACAGTGTGAGAATGGGGTTATTCTTCTTGAGTGCCTTGGATCATTACCCCTTTTTATTCCTTCCAAGGAATACCTGCATAGCAATGTTATTTTGCACAAACAGGTACCTAAGAAGTCTTGGGTCCTGACAAAACAGTATTACTCCTAGCAGGTTTTCTCAGCACATTTCTAGGAGCAGTTTTCAGATCTGATTTATGCACATTCTTGTTAGCATGAATTCTTTGTGCATATGCATGAGATTTCTTGTTAACAGAATAAAAATTCTGTTTGCCAAAACCAGTTTGGTTTTGATATCCTGCCAGCCAACAGGTTGCACCCCTGTGACTTGGCTTCCCACAATGATGGCATGTAAATTTCGCAACATGGAATTTAGCAGAGTTATTCTGAACATGCCAACAATCTCCAGCTCTGTGGCCTGGCTTCCCACAGTGATAGCATGCAGGAGACTTTCCAATGGCAGGTTTAGAATTTAATTTTCTACCCTGAGCATGCCAACAGTGAGCTGCAATGTGGCCCATCTTGCCACAGTGAAAGCATAAATTAGAACTTTTCTTACCAGCATTCAGCCAGCATTCAAATCTCTTATGACCCAATTTTCCACAATTAAAGCATGTCATATGCTGGTTTATTGGAATAGACTTGTTCTTGTTAAGAGCATGATCATTTGCATGAAATTTATTCTTATCACTAACAAACCAGCATTGTAACATTTTGTGTCCTAGTTTACCACAATGAAAACACTCAATTTTCCTTTTCTGAGATGAAAGATTTTTATCATGATATCTGAAGAGGCGGAATCTCGCGCTGAGTCCTGAGCGGGCTGTGGATCACCAGAAGATGAATCTGCAAGAGAAGGGAAACGTATCAGAGGGCCCAGGGGATCTCCCTGGGGGAAAACCCTCCGATGGCTAAGTCAGTAGAGCAATGGTGGAAGCGATAATGAGGGGAGGAGAGAGCTGATGCGCGAGAATCCTCTCCACCAAGGGTGAAGCGAATCATGCCCAGGAGCTTAGGGTATGTGAAGAGCTAGTTCATCTTACCATCTTCCGGAGGGTCTCCCTTACTTAAATAGTGCATCGCCTTTTAAGAGTCCGGTGAGCTGAGGGCTTCCCGGCGGGAGTTACGTCTTCATCGGGGGCTTTCATGACCGGATCGTGGGGGCGTTATCCCCTTTGAGTTCGGCAGCTCCCATGACTCTCCCGCTACCAGAGGACTCTGAACGGCCGCACCTGCAGGTAAACAAGCGGTCTCACCGAGCTACGGGGATGCTAGCTCGTGTCCGAGCGATAGGCATGGCCCGGCGAAGGTGGGGTCGGATAGGTCGGCTGGAGCCTCTTTCTCCGGGTCGGAGAGTGGGCTTTAGAGCGGACCTTCCATCCGATCTGACCGTTGTCTCGGGCCCTCCGAGCCTAGAAGGCCGCCGGGGAGAGTTGGTTCCTCGAGTCTTTATTTATTGGGCTTTTCTCCCAAAGTGGGCCCTGTGGGCTATCACTTGGGTGGGGCTCGCCCGGTTGGACCTTGTAGGCCTTGTTGGGCCGCCTTGGTGGTGGGCTGCGGAAATCCCCCTCTCCACTTGTCCCCCTCCTACTCCCGAGCCAAAGGAGGCTCGGATGAGTAGTTTTTCGAGGCTTTGGACCGGCGTGGCTCAGGTGGGTGGAATTTCGTTGGCATTATGTAGCCGCTTATAGCGGTTGCCGAGGCCCGTAATGATGATCCTGACGGATTTGAAACGAAGGGGCCCCCCTTTTTCTCGGAGCACGGAACGGCGCGCCGCCACCCTCAGGGGTTTATAGGGGGCGCTGTTCATCGTTCTAGGCTTCCAGGGTTTTAGGCTTTCCTTGCTTCTTGATGTGCCGTGAGAGCGCAGCGGAGACGCGGAGCCTTGCGGCGGCGTTTGAAGAGTTGGCGAGGATAACCGCGGAGGCGGTTCGGCAGCTTCCTTCTCCCCCGGAGTCTTCAAGCTCGTACGAGGGGTCTTCTCCCGATCCGATGGCGGATCAGAGTCCGGAGCTTGTGCCCGTGAGGCGCGATCCCGTCCCCAACTGTAGCGAGTTGGGAGAAGTGGAGGTGCGGAGGCTGGAGCATCGTTTCTGTCTGCCTCTCCGCTATAGCTTTGCTGCCGCCACTCCGTACGAGACGAGTCTGGACGACCGCAATAGGCACATTTGCACCTTCCTCTTGGCCTGGAAGAGTGGATTTCGGCTTTCTTTCGATCCTTTCGTGCTGCAGCTGCTCACTTTTTTCTGGTTGGCGCCTATCCAGTTGGTGGCCAACTCCTATCTTCTTCTTTCGGCGTTCGGGATTTTGTGCCACCAGCGCGGCATCTTCTCGTCTCTGGACCTTTTCCACTTCTTCTTTGAGCTGAAGGTGCATCCATCGACGGGAAAAGGTTTTTACTTCATCCAGGCGCGGAGGAATAGGAGCTGCATCTCGCTTGCGGCGAAGGACTCCTTGCACAAGGGGTGGAAGACTCAGTTCTTCTGGGTGAAGGCGATGGCGACGGACGAGATCTGGAGATGCCGGACCTCGCCCAATTTTCATCCGAATCTGCCCCCTCGCCAGGAGGAGTTTCCTCCCCACGTGGAGCAGCAGGCTGCCCGTCTGTTGGAGAATCGCCAATCGACCGAGGAGCTGGTGACACCGGAGAACATCGAACGGTGTCTTCTCCCGCGGTTGACGGCGTCAGGTACGGTTCTTTGAGGTTCTTCTTCTGGGGTGGTAACCCTTTTTTTTTTCCCTCCTGACCGGGGCTTCTTCTTGTTGCAGACGTGAGGCGGGAGCCTTTGGAGGAGGCGGCCGAGGTCATCGATCTGGGAGAGGACTCGGCAGCCGACGAGCCTGATGTCTCGGTGGGTCGCGCTTATGCCCGAGATAAGGGCAAGGGGGCGGCCCCCGAGGGGACTTCTCGGTCGACCGGCCTGAAGCGCAAGGATCCCCTGGTGGGGAAACTGCGGGAGGCCGCGAAGGCCAGGAAGAGGGCCGGGAAAGCTGGTCTTCCTACCGCCGTCGGGGGCGACTCTGGCTCGGTGGCGCTCCCCTCTCGGGGGAAGGATGGGGCCGACCCTTCTGGGCTGGCTCTCCCATCTGCCGAGCGAGAGGGGGCCGAGGAGACCAGGGGCCCCGCAGAGGGAGGTGATGGGTCGGCTCTCCCCTCTGTGGGGACAGAGGGGGCCGATGCCGGCGTGGCCGGCGCTGGGACCGAGAGCTCGGTCGGTGCAGATGGGGGTGTGTCGCAACCCCAAGTGCCGGCAGTTTCTGGTGCCGTTGATCCCGCGGCGCCGGTCGAGGGTGGGGGTTCGCCCGGGGAGGCGTTGCAACCCCAACCGACCGTGGTGCGCGGGGTGGTTAGTTCTGCTGCCACAACAGGGCCTTCTGACGGGGCGCCCAGGGTGGAGCGGTCCCCTTTGCCGGAAGCTCTGGTCAGGCTTGGTGTCTCAGGTGATCTGTACCGGATCTGCCGGTCGATCGCCGATAGGACGAGGGGCTGAGAAAAGCGCAGCACTCCTGCCGGGGTCCTTGACATCCTGATGGAGGGCAGCCTTGTTATAGCTCGGACAGCGGCCGTGATGGCAGAGGCGCACGCCCGAACAGAGGCGGAGCGGTCGACGCTCGCCTGGACCCTCGGTGGATGCGAGAGGAAACTAGCTCGGCTCGAGGGGGAGCACGAGGGGCTCCGGCGGGAGTTCCTTGCTCTCAGGGAGTTGGCGCGGTCGAGCCGTCGGGAGGCCGAGGTACTGGACGAGCAGCTGACAAGGGCCCGAGAATCGCTCGAGAGGAAGAGCAAGCGTCTAGAAGACGAGCGTCAACGCCACGTCGAGCTGGACAGCCTCTGGGAGCGTGAGCGTGCCGAGCTGCAGGATCGAGCGGAGGACGCGGAGCGCCTTCGTGCTGAGGCCGAGGCGGACCGAGCCCGGGCGGAGGGTCGGATGACCGAGACCGAGCGGAGGATGACCGAGCTGGAGGAGCGTCTGGCGAGGGCGGAAGAGCGTGCGGCCGAGGCGGAGCGGGCTCGGGACGGGCAGGTCGAGGCGGAGGCGATCGAGCGCTATAAAGGCTCGGAAGCTTACTCGGCCGACCTGATTGCAGCCGCCCTACCCTACTACGAGGTAGCTCTCCGCCGGGGTGCTCGAAAGGGGTTCAAGCAGGGCTATCGCCGAGCGATGAACTATGCTAATGAGCACCTGGCCGGAGGTGACTTTCCTTACGGCCAGCGTTATGACTCGGACGAGTCAGATTCCAGCTCCTCATCTTCGGCCGGGGAAGAACCGGGGGAATCGCCTTCAGCGGGGTCACCGGCTCCGGAGGCCTCGGGAGGGCTCACGACCGGGACAGTTCTCGCACAGGCGAGGTCAGTGTCCGGGCCGGCCGTCGCCGAGGGTACCGGGGGTGACGCGTCCCCTACTGCGGTTCCCGAGCTTCAAAGTGGGCCCGAGGCCTGATGTAACTTTATTTTGCCCCTTCCCCTTTTTGTCTGTCTTCCTCGTTGTAAGAGGCTTTTATGGAAGGCAATAAATAACTTACTTTATTTGATCGCTATCTTTGCTGTGATTTGGTTGGCGTATCGTGGCAGTTGGAAAGTGCCGATATTTTTTGCGCTGTTTTCGCATGTCGATTCGGGAGACTTCTGGCGGGCGTCCTTCCGTATTACCATGCTTTGAAAGGTGAGGTGCTTCGCGAATCCAGGGGGCAGGGATTTCGAGGTGACCTTCCAGGGAGGTCCTGTAGCGTGTTTTCGAGGGGGGAGTCTTTTAAGGCGCGTGGCCTCCCTTGGCCTATAAAAAGGACCGAAGGGCGCTCCTTCTCTCTTAACACTTAGGACTTTCGCCGGCGGTCTGCTCTTATTCCCTCGTCTTCGCTTTGCGTTGCGCCACCGCGATCGGAACATTGAGGACCCTTCAGAAGGTGATGCTGCAGACGACGGGGAGCGGCCGGTTCCAGATGTCCTGAAATATCGGTCGGGTCCCACGGTCGCCGCGCGTGCATGAGGCGGGTCCGACGGTCACCGCGCGGATCGGGAGAGGGCTTCGACGTGCGGGGGCACGCCGTTTTCCTCCTCTTGGCTCCGGCGAGGCTTCCGGGCGGACGCCGAGATGGAGGGCGGATGGGGGAGTTAGGGATGCCGGCCGCCACTCCCCTCCGTGGGAGGGGAGGAGGCGGCTCCAGTCCCTTCCTTACCCCCGTGCGCTGCCTCTTTCTCTCTCTTTTGTTCTTCATTTCTTTCACTCTTCGGGGGCTGCTTGCTTTCTGTTCGCCTCCAAAGAGTTGGCAGTTTGGAAGAAAGGGGACCTTCACGGCGTGCCCTTTTTCCAGGTTGTTGCCAACTTGGAAGGTAGCCTTCCTTGCGTGAAAGGTGGCCTTCTCCTTGCCGTCCCTCTGTCACCTTTTTCACGGACCACCCGAGCCAACTGGGTCGACCATCTCTTGTCCGAGCCAGTTTCTACGCGAGGCAGAGTCAGTGGCTGGATGCGAGAAGGTCAAGACCGGGTCGACCGGGCGATGGCCGTTTCCTGCGGTGCCAGATGGATTTTCACTTTTTGTTATGTAATGTATTGGCAGTTGCCTTTCTGATGTACCAACAGTTATCTTGAATGAATGCGAAAGATAAGGAGGTTTATTTTACCCAATTTGTTGATACAGTATTCAGAAATAAAATCTGCGTAGTGTGGTTGCGTTCCATGTCCGGGGAATGGATTCCCCTTCCATTGTGGCTAACCTGTACGCACCTTTCCCGAGCGTCTCGATCACTCGGTAGGGGCCTTTCCAGTTGGGGGATAGCTTGCTCGCCGCCTCTAGTGGTCGAGAGGCTTCTGCCTTCCTGAGGACGAAGTCCCCTGGTCGGAATTGTCTGCCTCGGACCCTGGCGTTGTAGTACCGAGTGAGGCGGCGCTGGTATTCCGTAGCTCGGACGTTCGCGATCTCTCGGAGTTCGTCTGCCAGGTCGAGGTTCTCGAGCAGCTTCTGCTCGTTTGCCTCGGGCACAAAGCTGATCACTCGGAGAGACGGATTGGTGATTTCCAATGGAACGACGGCTTCGGTGCCATATACCAGTTGAAAAGGGGTCTCACCGGTTGCCGTTCTGGGGGTCGTTCGGTGCGACCATAGTACGCTAGGCAGTTCCTCGAGCCAGCTACCCTTAGCCTTACCGAGTCTGGTTTTTATGCCTTTCAAGATTGTCTTGTTGGCATTTTCAACCAGCCCGTTGGCCTGAGGGTGGGCGACCGAAGTGAAGTGGTTGCGGATATTTAGGTCGTCGCATCTATCTCGAAAGTATCGAGAGTCGAATTGCCGCCCGTTATCGCTCACTATCACTCGGGGGACGCCGAAGCGACAAATGATCGATTTCCATACGAAACCCCAGACGACTGTCTCGGTGATCCTCGCTGTTGCTTCAGCCTCGATCCACTTGGTGAAGTAGTCGATGGCGACGATGATGAACTTCTTCTGAGATTGAGCCGTTGGGAATGGCCCAAGGATGTCGATCCCCCATCGAGCGAAAGGGTAGGGCTCGGTAAGGGTGACAAGTTCCGTGGCCGGCTGGTGGACCAAATGGTCGAACCGCTGGCAACGGTCGCAATGTTGTACGTAAGCCGTGCAGTCGCGCTGGAGGGTCGGCCACCAGTATCCTTGCCTTAGCAAGATTCTGGCCAGCGACCGACCTCCTGAATGTGCTCCGCACAGGCCTTGATGAATCTCCTCAATAGCTTGGCTCGCTTCGTCGGGGCCGAGGCACTTCAGAAGGGGCCCGGAGAACGATCTTCGGTAGAGGGCGCTGTCGAGGATGACGAAGCGCCGAGCTTGGTACTTCATCCGGCGGGCTTCTCGAGAGTCGGAGGGTTCCTGGGAGTCTCGTAGCCAGGAGAGGTAGGGGGAGCGCCAGTCGTCGGGAGTGGCCGAGTCAACGGCGAGGAGCTCCGAGTCTATGCTCGGGCGCTCTAGCTCTTCTAGGAGGACCGATCGTGTACCTTCCGGGTCTAGGGAGGAGGCCAGTCGGGAGAGGGCGTCCGCCCGAGAGTTTTGCTCCCGAGCTATTCGGACTACCTCGAACTCCACGAACTGCTGGGCCAGGCTCCGGACCAACTGGAGGTATTTGATCATAGGTGCCTCCCGAGCTTCGTACTCGCCGCTGACCTGGCTTGCGACCAGCTGGGAGTCGGTGTGGATCCTGACTCGCTCAGCCCCCAACCGTCGGGCCATGTGGGCCCCCGAGATAAGGGCCTCGTACTCGGAAGCATTGTTGGACGCCGGGAAGTTGAACTTTAGGGCGTACTGCAACTCTATTCCTTCGGGGGACCTTAGGAGGATCCCTGCGCCGCTACCGACCGAGTTGGACGATCCATCGACGAACAGCTCCCAGGTTGGTCCGGTTGCTGTCGGAGGCCTGTCCTCGACCGGAACGGTGCTCTCGGCGATGAAGTCGGCGAGCGCTTGCCCCTTGATAGCTGATCGTGGCCGATACGAGATGTCGTATGCCCCGAGCATGATGGCCCATTTGACGAGTCACCCCGAGGCCTCGGGGTGGGCCAGAATCTTCTTCAGTGGCTCGCCGGTTAGCACGGTGATGGGATGCCCCTGGAAGTAGGGTCGGAGGCACTTTGCGGAGGTAACCAACGCTAGCACGAGTTTCTCGGTTGCGGGGTACCTCCGCTCGGCCTCCCCGAGCACCTTGCTGGTGTAGTAGACCGACCTCTCGACTCCCGAGTCATTCCTGACTAGGACCGAGCTGACCGTTGATGGCGTCGCCGAGAGATAGAGCAGCAAAACCTCACCTGCAACGGGCTTGGAGAGCACCGGGGGTGAAGCTAGGAGCTCTTTGAGCTCAGCGAACGCTGTCTGGCATTCCCCGTCCCATACGAACGTAGCAGACGCTATTTTAGGCCCCCTCATTAGCTTGAAGAAGGGCAAGCATCGTTCGGCCGCACGGGACAGGAAACGACTGAGAGCGGCAACACGCCCCGTCAGACGCTGGACGTCTTTGATGCACGTGGGCGGGCACATGTCCAGGATGGCCTGGACCTTGTCAGGGTTTGCTTCGATCCCCCGCTGAGTGACCAGGAAACCCAGGAACTTCCCGGATCTTACTCCAAAGGCACACTTGGCGGGGTTGAGCTTCATGCTGTACTTCATGAGGGTGCCGAAAGTCTCGGCCAGGTCGGTGAGGTGGTCTTGGACCCTTGGGGTCTTGACAAGCATGTCATCGATGTAGGCCTCGACGTTCCGACCTAACTGTCCCTCGAACATATGGTTGACCAGTCGCTGGTATGTGGCTCCAGCATTCTTCAATCCGAAAGGCATCCGGGTGTAGCAGTACACGCCGTAGTCGGTGATGAAGGCGGTCTTCTCGACATCTTCAGGGCTCATTCGGATCTGATGATAACCCGAATAGGCATCCAGGAAACTGAGTATCTCGTTGCCCGAGGTTGAGTCAACCAGTTGGTCGATGCTCGGCAGCGAATAGCAGTCCTTGGGGGTGGCCTTGTTCAGATCGGTGAAGTCTACGCACATTCGCCACTTGCCGGTGGTCTTTGGCACCAGGACGACGTTGGCTAGCCACGTTGGGTACAGGACCGGTCTGAAAAGACCAGTCTCTTGTCCCTTGGTGACCTGCGCCTTGATGATCGCCGGTTTCTCGGGCGCATGCTTCCTCCTCTGCTGCTGTACGGGCCTCACGGTGGCATCGAGGTTAAGCTTGTGCATCACAGTTTCCTATGGTATACCAGGGAGTTGATCGTCGGACCAAGCGAAGACCCGGACGTACCCAGAAAGAAACTCTTTGTATTGCTGTTGTTCCTTCGGTGGTAGGTCGGAACCGATCCTCACTCCAAGGGCCGGGTCGTCGTTCAGGAATACCGTTAATAATTCGCCACCGGGCTCGGCGGTTACGGTTTTTCCTTCGACTCCCCTGGGGCCCTTATCCTTCCCGTCCGGCCTTGAGGCTTCCACCGAGATATTGTAGCACCTTCTAGCCGTGGCCTGGTTACCTCGGACTTCCCCCAACCCGTTTTTGGTGGGAAACTTCATTTTTTGGTGATAGGTAGATGGTACGGCCTTTATTCGGCTGAGAATTTTTCGGCCGAAAATGGCGTTGTACGCTATCATACCTTTAATCACTATGAAGTCCACTATGACCGTAACGGTTTTGGGTGGGGTGCCGATAGTGACCGGCAGGCTTAGGGCTCCCTCGGGGTAGGTGGCCAGGCCATTAAACCCGCACAGGGGTGTTCGGATCAGGCGGAGCTTGGATGGGTCTTCCCCCATCTTGAGGAAACAGTCATAAGATAATACATCGGGGGCGCTCCCATTATCGACCAAAATCCTGTCTACATTACAGTGATTTATCGTGGCCGAGATAACGAGGGCATCGTCATGCGGGGTGCTCAGCCCTTCCAGGTCTTGGTCGGAGAAGACTATGACCTGGGGCTCCATTGGCGGGCCTTTGGGGGGCTCTAGGGCTCGGCTGGCCCGCTCGGCATGACGTTTCCTTCCTCGGCTGGTGTCGCCTCCCGATGCCGCTCCGCCGGAGATGACGTTGATGTGGACCCCTCGGGGGGCGTTGTCGATCTCCTCTGCGGCGTCTCGATCTTCTTTGTGCCCAGTTGTGAACAGGGCTAGATGCCCCAGACGGATGAGGCGCTCGATCTCGTCCTGGAGCTGATGGCAATCTCCGGTGTGGTGCCCGTGCTCGCCGTGGAACAGGCAATGCCTGTCCCGCTTGCGGTTCTTCGACCTCATAGGCTCGGGCTGGCGGAGAAGTCTCGAGTCTTTAATGTCTTCATAGATCTCGTAGACTGGTGCGGTCAAAGGGGTATACCGCTCGTACTTTCTCTTGCGCTCTCCTTCTCGATCGCGCTTCTTGCTCGAGCCAGGGTTTGGCTCGGAGGTCCGCTTTTTCTCCCCCTCCCGACCCGAGCCGGTTGTGTCTCGGCAGGCGCTGAGTACCTCTTCGCACTCGGCGTGGCGCAATGCCAGAGTCACTAGCTCGGCAAGGGTCGAGGGAGGGTGGAGGACAAGCTCGCGGCGGAGATTCTCATCCCGGGTGCCCCCGGTCAGTGCGGTTGTGGCTGAGGCCACATCCAGGCGGGGGATCCTAAGGGCTTCCGATTTAAATCGGTGGACGTAAGTCCGGAGCCTCTCCCCTTGCGCCTGTTTGAGAGCCAGGAGCCCCGCTACCGACCTTGGGGGGGCGCTACCGGCGAAGCTCTCCTTAAAAATTCGCCCGAACTGCCTGAAGTCTCGGATGGACCCCGGGGCGAGGGCTCGGAACCATGCCTGAGCGCCCTGGACCAGGGTGGCCACGAAGGCTCGGCATTTGATGGGATCCGGCGTTCCATGCAGGGTCACCAGGGCGTCAAAGCTGTCGTAGTGGTCGGCTGGGTCGCCCTGGCCGTCGTAGAGCTTGAAGGTTGGGATGGAGGCTCTAGGAGAGACCTCTGCCTTCAAGATGTACCCGGAGAAAGGGGATTTCTCCTCGTCCTCCGGGAAAGAGGTCTTCTGCAGGGCGCGAAGAGCGCGCTCTTGCTCTGCGAACCGTCTTTCAAAATCTCGTAGCCGGAGAGACAGCTCCGGCTGTGGCCGTGCCGTGGGGCTGGGGGGGGGCGTCATGGTGATCTCCCGGAGCACTGGTGCCCGGGTGCGGCGGCTTCGCCCCCTGCTTCCCTTTCCTCGGCGTGGAGGAAGCCTCTTGCTCCACAGGCGGAGCTTGCGAGGGTCCTTCGACGTCGTTGCGGAGGAGCTGTCGGCCGCGGAGGGTGAAGCGGCCTCTGGCGGTGTGCTGCGTTGCACTCCTTCGAGGGGGACTTCCTGACGGGGCGCGGGACCTTGCGTCTCGGGCCGCCTGGGCCCTCATGAGCTCTACGAGGACGTCCATCTTCTCGTTGAGGGCTTGGAAAGCGTTGGCGCCGCCGTCAAGGGGTGCCCCTGTCTCCGCCGGGGGGGGTGGCCTGTTGGCGGGGACGCTGGCGTTGGAGGGGGGGCTCTGCGAGACCCTAGGGGGGACGCCTCCCGCTGCCACAACCTTACCTGCCCCGCCGGCGGATCTCCTCCCTGAGCTTTTTCTCACCATCTTGACTCTTCGTGCGTTTCCCACAGACGGCGCCAGATGAAGAGGCGGAATCTCGCGCTGAGTCCTGAGCGGGCTGTGGATCACCAGAAGATGAATCTGCAAGAGAAGGGAAATGTATCAGAGGGCCCAGGGGATCTCCCTGGGGGAAAACCCTTCGATGTCTAAGTCAGTAGAGCGATGGTGGAAGCGATAATGAGGGGAGGAGAGAGTTGATGCGCGAGAATCCTCTCCACCAAGGGTGAAGCGAATCGTGCCCAGGAGCTTAGGGTATGTGAAGGGCTAGTTCATCTTACCATCTTCCGGAGGGTCTCCCTTACTTAAATAGTGCATCGCCTTTTAAGAGTCCGGTGAGCTGAGGGCTTCCCGGCGGGAGTTACGTCTTCATCGGGGGCTTTCATGGCCGGATCGTGGGGGCGTTATCCCCTTTGAGTTCGGCAGCTCCCATGACTCTCTCGCTACCGGAGGACTCTGAACGGCCGCACCTGCAGGTAAACAAGCGGTCTCCCCGAGCTACGGGGATGCTAGCTCGTGTCCGAGCGATAGGCATGGCCCGGCGAAGGTGGGGTCGGATAGGTCGGCTGGAGCCTCTTTCTCCGGGTCGGAGAGTGGGCTTTAGACCGGACCTTCCATCCGATCTGACCGTTGTCTCGGGCCCTTCGAGCCTAGAAGGCCGCCGGGGAGAGTTGGTTCCTCGAGTCTTTATTTATTGGGCTTTTCTCCCAAAGTGGGCCCTGTGGGCTATCACTTGGGTGGGGCTCGCCCGGTTGGACCTTGTAGGCCTTGTTGGGCCGCCTTGGTGGTGGGCTGCGGAAATCCCCCTCTCCAATATCTCCTAGCATTCTTATCATCCTTCTCCATCAACTTACACTCATGCATCAGATGTCCAACTTTATGACAGTAATGACAGATAATCTTCTTTTTAGATGCATGTTAGTGTGTGTGAGGACTGTGATCAGAAAACACTGATGGACCCTTTTTATTTATCTTCTGTTTTCCAATCATTTTTTGATTTTTATCATGTTTTTCTTTTTTCTTAGCCTTATACTGAGGTGAAGATGAAGTAGAAGGATTTTCCTGTTCAGAAGATTTAACAAAAATAGTTTTCAAATTAGATCCATCGACCTTCCTCATGACTGGACTGTAGCCCAGTCCCTCTTTCTTAAAATTATCCTTTGCTCCCAACATTTTCTGAGCAATGGGCTGTTTATCTTTAGAGGTGGTGGCTACATCTGAACCACTTACAAAAGATGTCATAACTTTGTTCTGAAGTTCCTTCTTGTTTATCTTATTGTAGCCCAGCCCTTCCTTCCTAGGGTTGATTTTTATACCTAGTAGCTTGTCTAGGTTTTCCTGCCCATCAACAAATTTAGACAAGGAAACTTTCAAGTCCTGAATTTCATTTTCTAAAGAGGAAATATGTAGCTCATAACTGGCAATCTCTTGCTCACAACAATTCATAGCTTCATTCAAAACTTTATTAGTAGTTTTATATTTTTCAACTTCCTGTTCTAGATTGCTCAGTTTATCAGAATCTTCAACACACACAGTTTTTCCTCTTTCTAAGGCTAGCAGTCTCTCAGACATAGTGGAGTTCAGCATTTTTAATTTCTCATTTTCTTCCTTAAGCTTGTCATTCTGAATTAACTCATTTTTCAAAGTCTGATCTTCTGAGTTAGTTTCAAGTTTTCTTCCAGTCTTGAATTCCTTCAAATCTTTTTCCTTCTTTTCAATATTTTTCTGTAATTCCACATTCACAGATTTGATGGCTTCAAATTTTTCAGCAAATAAGTTATTCTCCTGCTCAAGTTTCTCAGATTTTTTATCATTTTTATTAGCAGATGTTCTCAGAGAATCATTTTCAGATTTCAGCTTGTTTAAATCTGAGTTCACACTTTCAAAGTTTTTCAGCAATTTTTCATACTGGTCATGATAGTTAACAAGAGTCTGATTATCATTATCTGAGTTGAATTTTTCTTTGAGTTCAGATATCACATTTATATGATCTTGATTTTCAGTTTTCAATAATGAAACTTGTTTCTTCAATATTTGAAAATCAGACATACAGGCATCATGAATATTTTTCAATTCAACATAATTTCTACAAGGAGAACTTAAACTATCTAAACCAGTACCCTTCTTCAATTTTTTATACTGTTTTCTTAACAGTTCATGAGATTCAAATAATTTAGCATATGCATTCTCCCAATCTTCTAGAGAAAAAATCTCGAAGAGATTACCTCATCATCATCATCTTCTTCAGTTTGATTTCTGCCTTGATCGCTGCCACTTTGATTTCTTCTGTTGGCCATCATGCAGCTGTCCACATCTATCTCCTGAGTTCGCTTTAGTGTATCCAAAATGTCTTTAGCAGAACTGCAATCAACGAAGCATGAGTGAAAGGCTCTATCAGTAGCTGCCTTCATTAGACTTATAGCTATCTGATTCTCTTCATGCATAGACTTGTGACTGTCAGTCCATTTGGACTTTTCTTTGGTAGTTCATGAGGACCATGTGAAATTACTTTCCATAGGCCTGGATTCACAGATTTGATATAATTCTTCAGACTAGTGAACCATGCATTAAAATGCGTACCACTGAAGATCGGTGGATGAGCCATGAGAACACAACAATTAATGCAACAGGAATATTGATGCACTAAAAATAAATTAGCACCTAAGACTGCAAGATCGAATCTGCAGGTCGCTGGACCTTGTATGCAGACACCCGCTCTGATACCAAGTGTTGGGGTGCTAGGCCCGGATACAGAGGGGGGTGAATGTATCCTGCTATGAATAATGCCCAATTTAAAAACTCAGATGCTAGGCAAGTTCCGAAATTAAGCAAATTCGATTAAACAAAATAACGAGCAGATGGAGCATGCCTATTCAAGCATCTAGCGGAAGCAAATCAAGCAAACAAACCACTGCTTAATAGATTTTTAGGTGGTTCGGTCCTCCAGACCTACATCCACCCCTCACTCCCAACCGGAGTGAGGCTTCACTAGCAAACGCTAGAACCAAGCAGACTCAGTCTGCAAACAGTTGCTGCCACACAGCTTGACCAGGGGAACAGCCTCCCCTCTTCCTTCCAACCGGAGGGACACCCAAGTGACTCCCAGCCACTTGGAAACTAGAGACCAAAGTCTCTCTTCCTCCTGTCCAGGAGGTAACCCGCCAGTGACTCCCCGTCACCAGCAACCAGAGGTCGAAGACCTCTCTTCCTCCAACCGGAGGGACCCCTGGACTTGCAACCCACAAGCCCAGAGCCGGAGATCAGATCTCCCTTCCTCCAACCCAGAGGGAACACATAAGTGACTTCCAGCCACTTGCAAACTAGAGGTCGCAGACCTCTCTTCCTCCAGACCAGGAGGGACCCGACCTCAGTCCAGAGGATCGGAAGTACAAAGCTAACCAAATGAAAAAAAAAGGGAAAATACACAGCGATCAGAAAGCTGTAAAGAAAGAAAACACAGATGTGGCTCGCATGGAGCTGACTGGCCTGGATTTGATCAACGGTCTAGTAGACAGATCTTCAGGTAAGCTTCTCTTCCTCTTCTCTTCTCTCTCACTTTCTTTTTCTCTTAACCCCCACGAGCTCTCTAACTCTCTCTTTCTCTTCTTCTCCTTCTACTCTTCTTCTCTTTCTTTTCTTCTTCTTTCGCAGGCTCTCTCTGTCTCTTCTCTTCTCTTCTTCTTCTGCTTTCTACTGCAGCTCTTTTCTTCTTCTGCTCTTTCACTCTCTCGATCTCTTTTCCTCTATTCTCTTCGGCTCACGCCTGCATCTTGCTCGATCAGCCTTTCTTCTTTTTATAACAGCAGCCAGCAGGAGGGCAGCATTGGGTGCGTGTGGTTTCCACATTTCCCGCCCAGAACTTTTGGCCATGTGTCAGTCTCTCAGCCAACTTCAGCACACGTGTCACAATCCTGTCTGCCCTTCCAGCCTCGGATCACGTGCCGCCCAGTTACTGGGGAATATTGTTCCTCGGACCACCTTCTTCTTTTTGTTTTTCTTCTTCTCCTGCATAGAGATTAAAACCATTAATACTCAGGGTTCTTCTATATACATATGGAGAGGGGGATTTCTGTAGCCCACCCAAAGAGCAGCCCAAGTAGACCCAACATGGTCCAACGAGGCAAGCCCACCCGGGTGACAGCCCACAGGGCCCACTCAGGGAGGAAAAGCCCAATAAACAAACACTCGAGGAACCAACTCTCCCCGGCGGCCTCTAGGCTCGAAGGGCCTGAGTGATGGTCAGGTCATAAGGAAGGTCCGGCCCAAGCTGTTTCCTCGCCCGGGAGAGATAGGCATTAGCCGACCTATCCGACCCCTCTTTCACCGAGCTACGCTCATCGCCCGGACATGGCTGGCGTTTCAGGAGCTCGGCCAGACCAAATATCATCCGTTCAAGAGTCCCCAACGGATAGGGGAGTCAAGAAACCGCCGGACTTCAAGGCGATAACGTTCCCACGATAAGGCCATAAAAGCCCACGTTGAGGACGTAACTCTCGCCGGAGACCCCTTAGCTTGCAGGACTCCTGAAGGCGGCACACTATTTAAACCAGGGCTACCCTCCGACGGAAGAAGAGAGCCATCCAGGTACTCATATACCCAAACTCCTGAGCAATCCGCTTCACCCTCTGGTGGAGAGGAATCTCGCGCGCTAGCTTTTCTCCTCCCCATTATTGCTTCCACCACAGCTCTACTGACTTAGCCATCGGAGGGTTTTACCCCAGGGAAGCCCCCTGGGCCCTCTGATACGTTTCCCTGTCTTGCAGTTCATCTTCAGGTGATCTACAGCCCGCTCAGGATACAAGCACGAGATTTCGCCTCTTCATCTGGCGCCGTCTGTGGGAAACGCACGAAGAGCCGAGATGGTGAGAAGAAGCTCAGGGAGGAGATCCGCCGTCGAGAAGGGCAAGGCCATGGTGGCGGCAGGAGATGGCCCCTCTAGGGCCTCACAGAACCCTCCCTCCAACGCCAGCGTCCCCACCAACGGACCGCCGCCGCCTCCGACGGCGACGGGGGTACCCCCCAACGGTGGCGACGAGGTCTTCCAGGCCCTCAATAAGAAGCTTGATGTCCTCGTGGAGCTCATGAGGGCCCAGGCGGCAAGGGATGCCAGGTCCCGCGCCCCGTCCGGGAGCCCCCCCCCCCGAAGTGCGTCCCAGCATACCGCTGGGGCCGCTTCACCCTCCGCGGTCAGCAGCTCATCCGCAACAACGTGGGAGGACCCTCGCAAGCTCCGCCCCCGGAGCAAGAGGCTTCCTCCACGCCCAGAAAAGGGAAACAGGGGACGAGGCCTCCACGCCCGAGCGCCGGCGGTCCTGAGGATCGCCACGACGCTCCCCCCAGTCCCACGGCACGACCGCAGCCGGAACTATCCCTCCGGCTGAGGGATTTCGAAAGACGTTTTGCAGAGCAAGAGCGTGCCCTCTGCGCCCTGCAGAAAACCTCTTTCCCGTAGGATGAGGAGAAATCCCCTTTCTTTGAATACATCTTGAAGGCAGAGGTGTCCCCCAGAACCTCCATTCCGACCTTCAAGCTCTATGATGGCCAGGGTGACCCAGCCGACCACTACGACAGCTTCGACGCCCTGGTGACTCTGCATGGAACACCAGATCCTATTAAATGCCAAGCCTTTGCGGCCACCCTGGTCCAAGGCGCTCAGGCATGGTTCCGGGCCCTCGCCCCTGGGTCCATCCAGGACTTCAGGCAATTCGGGCGAGTCTTCAAGGACAGCTTCGCCGGGAGCGCCCCCCCAAGGTCAGTAGCGGGGCTCCTGGCCCTCAAACAGGCACAAGGGGAAAGGCTCCGGGCTTATGTCCACCGATTTAAATCGGAAGCCCTCAGAATTCCCCGCCTGGATGTGGCCTCGGCCACGACAGCTCTGACCGGGGGCACCCGGGACAAGAACCTCCGCCGCGAACTTGTCCTCCACCCTCCCTCGACCCTTGCCGAGCTAGTGACTCTGACACTGCGCCATGCCGAGTGCGAAGAAGTACTCAGCGCCTGCCGAGACACAACTGGCTCGGGTCGGGAGGGGGACAAGAAGTGAGCCTCCGAGCCAAGCCCTGGCTCGGGCAAGAAGCGCGATCGGGAAGGAGAGCGCAAGAGGAAGTATGAGCGGTACACCCCGTTGACCGCGCCAATCTACGAGATCTATGAAGACATCAAAGACTCGGGACTCCTCCGCCGGCCCGAACTGATGAGATCGAAGAACCGCAAGCGCGACAGGCATTGCCTATTCCACGGCGACCACGGGCACCACACCGGCGACTGCCACTAGCTCCAGGATGAGATCGAACGTCTCATTAATTAGGGGCACCTGGCCCGGTTTGCTGCCGGGCGCAAAGAAGACCGGGACTCCGCTGAGGAGATCGACAACGCCCCCCGAGGGGTCCACATCAACATCATCTCCATCTCCTTAAGATGGGGGAAGACCCATCAAAGCTCCGCCCGATCCGAACACCCCTTTGCGGGTTTAACGGCCTAGCCACCTACCCCGAGGGAGCCCTAAGCCTGCCGGTCACCATCGGCACCCCACCCAAAACCGTTACGGTCATGGTGAACTTCATAGTGATTAAGGGTATGATAGCGTACAACGCCATTTTCGGCCGAAAAATTCTCAGCCGGATAAAGGCCGTACCATCTACCTATCACCAGAAAATGACGTTTCCCACCAAAAACGGGTTGAAGGAAGTCCGAGGTAACCAGGCCACGGCTAGAAGGTGCTACAACATCTCGGTGGAAGCCTCAAGGCCGGACGGGGGAGATAAGGGCCCCAAGGGAATCGAAGGGAAGACCGTAACCGCCGAGCCCGGTGGCGAATTGCTAACGGTATTCCTAAAACGATGACCCGGCCCTCGGAGTAAGGATCGGAGCCGACCTACCACCCATGGAACAGCAGCAATACAAAAAATTCCTTTCTGAGTACATTCAGGTCTTTGCTTGGTCCGATGATCAACTCCCTGGCATACCAGAGAAGACCGTGATGCACAAGCTCAGCCTCGACCCCACCGTCAGGCCCGTACAGCAGCGGAGAAGGAAGCATGCGCCCGAGAAACGGGCGATCATCAAGGCGCAGGTCACCAAGGGACAAGAGACATGCCTCTTCAGACCAGTCCTGTACCCTACGTGGCTAGCCAATGTCGTCCTGGTGCCAAAAACTACAGGCAAATGGCGAATGTGCGTGGACTTCACCGATCTGAATAAGGCTACCCCCAAGGACTGCTATCCACTACCGAGCATCGACCAATTGGTTGATTCAACCTCGGGGAACGAGATACTCAGTTTCCTGGATGCCTATTCAGGTTATCACCAGATCAGAATGAATCCATAAGATGTCAAGAAGACCGCCTTCATCACCGACTGCGGCGTGTACTGCTACACCCGGATGCCTTTCGGGTTGAAGAACGCCGAAGCCACATATCAGCGACTGGTAAATCACATGTTCGAGGGATAGCTGGGTCGGAACGTCGAGGCTTACATTGACGACATGCTCGTCAAGACCCCCAAGGCCCAAGACCACTTCACCGACCTTGCTGAAACCTTCGGCACCCTCCTGAAGTACAACATGAAGCTCAACCCCGCCAAGTGCGTCTTTGGAGTAAAATTCGGGAAGTTCCTGGGTTTCCTGGTCACTCAGCGTGGGATCGAAGCCAACCCCGACAAAGTCCAGGCCATCCTGGACATGCGCCCGCCCACATGCATTAAAGACGTTCAGCGTCTGGCAGGGCGTGTGGCCGCTCTCAGCCGCTTCCTGTCCCGTGCGGCCGAACGATGCTTGCCCTTCTTCAAACTGATGAGGGGACCCAAGCTAGCGTCTGCTACGTTCGCATGGGATAAGGAGTGCCAGACAGCATTCACCGAGCTTAAAAAGTTATTGGCTTCGCCACCGGTGCTCTCCAAGCCCGCCCCAGGCGAAGTCTTGCTGCTCTACCTTTCGGCGACGCCATCCACGGTCAGCTCGGTCCTAGTCAGAAATGACTCAGGAATCGAAAGACCGGTCTACTACACCAGCAAGGTACTCAATGAGGCCGAACGGAGGTACCCCGCAATCAAGAAACTCGTGCTAGCGTTGGTTACCTCTGCAAGGCGCCTCCGCCCCTACTTCCAGGGGCACCCCATCACCGTGCTAATCGGCGAGCCGTTGAAGAAGATTCTGGCCCACCCCGAGGCCTCAGGGCGACTCGTCAAATGGGCCATTATGCTCGGGGCCAATGACATCTCGTACCAGCCGCGATCAGCAATCAAAGGCCAAGCGCTCGCCGACTTCATTGCCGAAAGCACCATCCCCACCGAGGACAGGCCTCCGACCACGACCGGGCCAACCTGGGAACTGTTCGTCGATGGATCGTCCAATTTGGCAGGCAGCGGTGCGGGGATACTCCTGAGGTCTCTCGAAGGGATAGAGCTACAGTACGCCTTGAAATTCAACTTTCAGGCATCCAACAACGCTAGTGAGTACGAGGCCCTTATCTCGGGAGTACGCATGGCCCGACGGTTGGGGGTCGAGCGAGTCAGGATCCACACCGACTCTCAACTAGTCGCAGGTCAGGTCAATGGCGAGTATGAAGCTCGGGAGGCACCCATGATCAAATACCTTCAGTTGGTCCGGAGCCTGGCCCAACAGTTCGAGGAATTTGGGGTAGTCCGGATAGCTCGGGAGCAAAACTCTCGGGCGGACGCCCTCTCTCGATTGGCCTCCTCCCTAGACCCGGAAGGTACACGATCGGTCCTCCTAGAAGAGCTAGAGCGCCCGAGCATTGACACGGAGCTCTTCGCTGTTGACTCGGCAACTCCAAGTGACTGGCACACCCCCTACCTGCCCTAGCTACAAGTCTCCCAAGAGCCCTCCGACCCTCAAGAAGCCCGCCGAATGAAGTATCAAGCTCGGCGCTTCATCGTCTTCGACAACACTCTCTACCGAAGATCATTCTCCGGTCCCCTCCTGAAGTGCCTCGATCCCGACGAGGCAAGCCGAGCCATCCAAGAGATTCACGAAGGCCTGTGCGGAGCGCACTCAAGGGCAAGGTCGCTGGACAGAATCCTGTTACGACAGGGGTACTAGTGGCCCACCCTGCAGCGCGACTGCTCGGCCTATGTTCAACAGTGCGACCGATGCTAGCGGTTCGACCACTTGGTCCATCAGCCGGCTACGGAACTTGTCACCCTAGCCGAGCCTTACCCTTTCACTTGGTGGGGAATCGATATCCTTGGGCCATTCCCAACGGCCCAGTCCCAGAAGAAGTTCATCATCATCGCCATCGACTACTTCACCAAGTGGATCGAGGCCGAGGCTACGGCAAGGATCACCGAGACAGTCGTTTGGGGCTTTGTTTGGAAATCGATCATTTGTCGCTTTGGCATCCCCCGAGTGATAGTAAGCGATAACGGTCGGCAATTCGACTCTCGGTACTTCCGAGATAGATGCGCCAACCTAAATATCCGCAACCACTTCACTTCGGTCGCCCACCCTCAGGCCCACGGGCTGGTTGAAAATGCCAACAAGACTATCTTGAAAGGCATAAAAACCAGACTCGGCAAAGCTAAGGGTAGCTGGCTCGAGGAATTGCCTAGCGTACTATGGTCGCACCGAACAACCCCCAGGACGGCAACCGGTGAAAGCCCTTTTCAGTTGGTATATGGCACCAAAGCCGTCATTCCATTGGAGATCGCCAATCCGTCTCTCCGAGTGATCAGCTTCTCACTCGAGGCAAACGGACAAAAATTGCTCGAGAACCTCGACCTAGCAGACGAACTCCGAGAGATCGCGAACGTCCGGGCAACGGAGTACCAACGCCGCCTCACTCGATACTACAACGCCAAGGTCCGAGACAGACGTTTCCAACCGGGGGACTTCGTCCTCAGGAAGGCCGAAGCCTCTCGACCACTAGAGGCGGCGGGCAAGCTATCCCCCAACTGGGAAGGCCCCTACCGAGTGGTCGAGACGCTCGGAAAAGGTGCGTACAGGTTAGCGACAATGGAAGGGGAACCTATTCCTCGGACATGGAACGCAGCCGCACTACGCAAATTCTATTTTTGAAATTGTACAACAAGATGGACGGATTAAATCCCTTTTTCTTTTCATTCCAAACCATTGGTACATCAGATAGGCAAATACCAGTACATCACATAGCAAAAAGTAAAAATCCGTCTAACACCGCCTCAAGGGGTCATCGCTCGACTGACTCGGTCTTGATCTCCTCGCGTCCAGCCACTGACTCTGCCTCGTGCGGAAACTGGCTCGGACAAGAGGTGGTCAAGCCAGTTGCCTCGGGTGGCCCGTGACAAAGGTGACAGAGGGATTGCAGGAGGGAGGCCACCTTTAAACGTTGAGGAAGGCTACCTCCCAAGTTGGCAACAACCAAGAAAAAGGAGCGCCGTGAAAGCCTCCCCTCTTCCAATCTGCCAACTCCTTGGAAGGAAGGAGAGAGCAAGCAGCCCCCAAAGAGTGAAAGAAATGAAGAGCAGAAGAGGGAAAAAGAGGCTGTTGGGAGAGGTTAGGAGGGAGCTGGAGTCGCCTCCTCCCCTCACACGGAGGGAAGTGACGGCAGGCTCCCCTGGTGCCCCCATCCGTCCTCCGCCTCGGCGTCCACCCGGAAGCCACGCTAGAACTGAGAAAGGGCAAGAACCGTGCCTTCACACGTCGAAGCCCTCTCCAGATCTGCGCTGCAACCGTCGGACCCGTCTCGTGCACGCGCGGCGACCGTGGGATCCGTTCAACATTACAGGGCAGCGGGAGCCCACCGCTCCCCGTCGTCGGCGGCGTCACCCTCCGAAGGATCCTCCATGCTCCGAATACAAGGGCACAACGCACAGTGAAGAGGAAGGAGCGAGGAAAGACTGTTAGAGAAAATCCCAAGTAGTGAAGAGGAAAGGGCGCCTTTCGGTCCTTCTTATAGGCCAAAGGAGGCTACACGCCTTAAATGACCCCCCCCCCCCCTCCTCGGAAACACGCCAAAGGATTTCTCCCCTGAACAGTCACCTCCAACTCCTCGTCCCCCGCCCTAGCGGGATTCACGAAGCGGCCTGACATTCAAAGCGTGAGGGAACGGAAAGACGCCCCGTCAGAAGCCTACAAAAACTGCATGCGAAAACCACGCAGGACATATCGGCACCTCCCAACCACTCAAGATCCGCCAACCAAATCACGGAAAGGATGGTACTCAAACAGAGCAAGCCATTTATTATCACACCAAAAGGAAACCCTCTAAAAAGTGGGAAGAGAGACAAAAAGGGAAGGAGGCGAAGTACATCAGGCCTCGGGCCCACTTTGACATTCGGGAACAGCGGAAGGAGACGCGTCACCCCCGACGCCTTCAGTGACGGCCGGCTCGGACACTGACCTCGCCTGTGCGAGAACTGTCTCGGTCGTGAGCCCTCCCGAAACGCCCGGAGCCGGTGACCCCGATGGAGGCGACCCCTCCGAATCTCCCCCGACCGACGAGGAAGAGCTGGAAACCAACTCATCCGAGTCATAACACTGGCCGAAGGGGAACTCGATCGCGGAGTTTTGCTCATTGGCGTAGTCCACCGCCCGACGATAGCCCTGCTTGAACCCCTTTCGAGCACCCCAGCGTAGTGCTACCTCGTAATAGGGTAGGGCGGCTTCCACCCGGTCGGCCGAGTAAGCATCCGAGCTCCTGTAACGCTCGATTACCTCCGCCTCAACCTGCCCCGCCCTTCCGATGAGCTCGACCCGAGCTCGCTCCGCCTCGGCCGCGCGCTCCTCTGCCCGGGCCCGGTCCGCCTCAGCCTCAGCTCGGAGACGCTCCGCCACCTCCGCCCGATCTAGCAGCTCGGCGTGTTCGAGCTCCCAGCGATTGTCTAGCTCAAGGTGACGCAGACGCTCCTCCTCAAGGAATCGGCTTGTCCTCTCGAGAGACTCTCGAGTCTTGGCGAGCTGTTCGGTCAGCACCCCAGCTTCCAGTCGGCTCGCCCGCGCCACCTCCCGGAACGCGGAGAACTCCTGCCGGAGCCCCTCATGCTCCCCCTTGAGTCGGGCCAATTTCCTCTCGCAGCCCCCAAGGGTCCAGGCAAGGTTCGACCGCTCCGCCTCCGTCCGGGCGTGCGCCTCCGCCATCAAAGCCGCCGATCGAGCTATGACCAGGCCGCCCTCCATCAAGACATCAAGGATCCCGGGGGGGGGGGGGGGGGGTATTGCGCCTTTCTCCCCCCTTCGTCCTTGCGGTAATTGACCGGCAGACCCGATACAGGTCGCCCGTAATGCCGAGCCTTTCCAAGGGCTCTGACAGAGGGGACCGCTCCGCCCGGGGCACCCCGCCAGAAGACTCCGCTCGAGTGACGGAACCAACCACCTCGCACGCTACGGTCGGTTGGGGTTGCGACGCCTCCCCGGGCGAACCCCCAACCTCGACCAGCGCCGTGGGACCGACCGCACCGGGAGCTCCAATCACCTGGGGCTGCAACGCCCTAGCGGGCGAACCCCAGCCCTGCCTGTCTCGGCCCGCACCTCGCCGACCGAGACATCCCCGCCTTCGGCCAATCCCCCGGCCTCGGCGCCAGCTACTTCGACATCGGCCCCCTCTGCCTCCGTGGGGCGGAGAGCCGACCCATCGCCGCCCTCTGATGGGCCCCCGGTCTCCTCGGCCCCCTCTCGCCTGGCAGGTGGGGGAGCTGGCCCCGAGGGGTCGGCGCCATCTTGCCCCCGAGAGGGGAGCGCCGCCGAGCTAGAGTCTCCCCCGGCGGTAGGAGGAAGACCGGCCTTCTTCGCCCGTTTCTTGGCCTTCACGCCCTCCCGCAACTTTTCCGCCATGGGATCCTTGCGCTTTGTACCAGTTGGCCGTGAAGACCCCACGGGAGCCACCCCCTTGCCCTTATCTCGGGATTGGGCGCGACTCGCAGAAGCATCTGGTTCATCAGCCGCCGAGTCATCTCCGAGATCAATGACCTCAGCAGCTTCCTCCAGAGGTTCCCGCCTAACGTCTGCCACAAAGGGAGAAGACCCGGTCAGGAGAAAGAAAGTAACTACCATCCCAGAAGAAGAGCCTTGAGAGCGGTACCTGTCGACGTCAACCGCGTAAGCAAGCACTGTTCGATGTTCTCCGGCGTCACCAGCTCCTCGGTCGACTGGCGGTTACCCAGCAGACGAGCGGCCTGTCGCTCCACGTGGGCAGGGAACTCCTCCGGGCAAGGGGGAAGATTCGGATGAAAATTGGACGAGATCGGACATCTCCAAAACTCGTCCGTCGCCTCTGCCTTCACCCAGAAGAATTCCACCTCTTGTGCGAGGAGTCCTTCGCAGCGAGGGAGATGCAACTCCTGTTCCTCCTCGCCTGGATGAAGTAAAAGCCCTTCCCCGCCGACGGGTGCGCTTTCAACTCGAAAAAATAATGAAAGAGGTCCAATGAAGGAAAAATGCCGTGCTGACGACAGAGAATCCGAAAGGCAGAAAGAAGGAGATATGAGTTGACCACCAACTGAATAGGCGCCAACCGGAAAAACTCGAGAAGCTGGAGTACAAGAGGCTTGAAGGGAAGGCGGAACCCACTCTTCCAAGCCAGAAGGAAAGTGCAAATGTGCCCCGTACGGCTGTCCAAACTCGTCTCATATGGGGCGGCAGCAGCAAAGCTATACCTGAGAGGCAAGCGAAAGCGATGCTCCAGCTTCCTCACCTCGGCCTCCCCCAACTCACTACAGTTGGAGACGGGCTCCTGCCTCACATGCCCGATTTCCAGAGGCAGACCAGCCATTGAGCCGGAAGATGATCCCTTGCGCGAGCTCGAAGACTCCGGAGGGGAAGGAAGTTGCCGGACCGCCTCCGCGGTTATCCTCGCCAACTCCTCAAACGCCGCCGCAAGACTCTGCGCCTCCACTGTGCCCTCACGGCGCATCAAGGAGCCCCAGAAGCAAAGAAACTAAGGAAAGCCCAAAACCCTGAGAAGCCTAGAACGATGAACAGCGCCCAACGCCTATAAAACCCTGGAGGGAGGCGGCGCGTCGTTCCGTGCTATGAGAAAAGGGGGGGCCCTTCAGTTCAAATCTGTCAGGTTCATCATTACGGGCCCAAGCGACCACTACACGTGGCTCCATCACGCCAACAGAATTCCACCCACCTGAGCCACGCCGGTCCAAAGCCTCAAAAACTACTCGACCGAGCCTCCATGGCTCGGGAGTGGGAGGGGGGCAAGTGGAGAGGGGGATTTCTGTAGCCCACCCAAAGAGCAGCCCAACTAGACCCAACATGGTCCAACGAGGCAAGCCCACCCGGGTGACAGCCCACAGGGCCCACTCAGGGAAGAAAAGCCCAATAAACAAACACTCGAGGAACCAACTCTCCCCGGCAGCCTCTAGGCTCGGAGGGCCCGAGTGATGGTCAGGTCATAAGGAAGGTCCAGCCCAAGCCGTTTCCCCGCCCGGGAGAGACAGGCATTAGCCGACCTATCCGACCCCTCTTTCACCGAGCTATGCTCATCGCCCGGACAGGGCTGGCGTTTCAGGAGCTCGGCCAGACCAAATATCATCCGTTCAAGAGTCCCCAACGGATAGGGGAGTCAAGAAACCACCGGACTTCAAGACGATAACGTTCCCACGATAAGGCCATAAAAGCCCACGTTGAGGACGTAACTCCAGCCGGAGACCCCTCAGCTTGCAGGACTCCTAAAGGCGGCACACTATTTAAACCAGGGCTACCCTCCGCCAGAAGAAGAGAGCCATCCAGGTACTCATATACCCAAACTCCTGAGCAATCCGCTTCACCCTCTGGTGGAGAGGAATCTCGCGCGCTAGCTTTTCTCCTCCCCATTATTGCTTCCACCACAGCTCTACTGACTTAGCCATCGGAGGGTTTTACCCCAGGGAAGCCCCCTGGGCCCTCTGATACGTTTCCCTGTCTTGCAGTTCATCTTCAGGTGATCTACAGCCCGCTCAGAATACAAGAACGAGATTTCGCCTCTTCAATATATATACTTGAAATAAGTCGGTTGACACTCAAGCTAAAGCTGCACGAGGTGTGTAGGAACAACAAAAAGTGCACTATACTGAGAACGACACGAGATACATAAGATGACTACAGCACGAGATAAAGAGAGAATGACACGAGGTACCACAGTAACAAAGCTAACACTACAAAGAGAACGACACGAAGTACCATAGTAACAAAGCTAACACTACAAAGAGAACGACACGAAGTCAGATGAGAACAGCACGAGGTAAAGAGAGAACGACACGAGGTACCACAGTAATAGGGCTAACACTACAAAGGGAACGACACAAAGTCAGATGAAAATAGCACGAGATAAGGAAGGAAATAACACGGAGTAAAACGGTAGAAAGACACGCGATCAGAGGAAACCTGGACGAAGATAGAAAGAAGCAACACGAAGACATAAAAACAACACGAAGACACAAATATGGAAATAACATGACGACACGACAAGAGACGGTCAACAAGACGCAGACTCTGTACAGACTTAAGCTAAAGCAAGATAGTCGATGTATAGACTTGATGGAGCGAAGCCAATGTGTAGACTTCACGCTGTACAAACTTTCCAAAGAGAATGTAACGCTATACAGATATGAACTGAAGACCAATGTATGGACTTCAAAAGAGATGCTAAGGCCAAGAGGAGTGTATAGACATGAAGCTTGACAATCCAGTGTATAGAGTTGAAGCTTGGAAGGATGTAAGAGTTGAGTTGTACTGACTATGGGAATGTGCAGACTTAACTGGTCGGGCAGTGTACAGACTTAGAATATTAAGACCAGTGTATAGACTTCAGTTAGAAGATGCCTGATGTACAGACTTGAAGATGATATGCCAATGTACAGAATTAATCGATCAAGCTGGTGTATAGACTTTGGTAATCTTCAAGGCACAATGTCCAGACTTTGCCACTGTATAGACTTGAAGAAACAGTGCAACGTATGGACTTGATCTCAAGAAATGTAAGCGATGTACACACTTAGCCAATGTATAGACTTGCTCATATGAGTGAATAATGTATAGACATTATTGACTCATGCAACCAGACACGTGAAAGCACAAACCAATTTATCACAGCATGACTCAAGCATACACATGCATTCTTCACAATTCAGACATGGCACACTCATGCAATGTTCAGACTTCATTGTATAGACTAGGAGAACCCAGACACTTAATGTTCTGATGCGTCGACCCATCAGCACAATGAGTTGACGCACTGCTATGTAAACTGTGCAGACAGAGTGTAGACAGAATTGAATAGAGCATATTATCTGACAGCCATATGAACTCCATTCACTTACATGATAAAACAAGAATTAATCGAGCATATGAAAGACACAGCAAGATGACTCACAGTGAATAACTCATCGAAAGGCCAAACATCAAACCACTATTATGACCATCATCAAACCACAAGGGCACAACAATATTTTCCTCCGGTTCTGCACAGTTAATCAAGACCTCATCGCCATTGCCTAGGTGATTTGGTATCCGTATATGACCTTCTAGTGGTGGTTTGGGCAATGTGTCCGGGTCCTCCGTTCAGCTCAGAACTTTCGATATATTTTGATCAGATTATGGCCATTTGACTCTGTTATATGATATTTGGCATATGTATTCGTTTTGTTAGATCTGAGCTGACCTCTAAAACTGAGTTGTAAGATCTGAACTCTATTCCTTGGTGCATACATGTTCCATTTAGTTTTAAACTCTATTTTCAAACATGACTTCTGTTCCTTTCAGACTGCACACTTGGCATATGAATCGGGTTCAGAATTTGCTATGCACTTTCAATGCCTGACTAGATATTGCCTAGTGCACTGTTGCATAGCCTATCCATAGTTGCATATTAATCGGCATTGCCCTCGTGATGTATTTTTAGTAATCAGAAACATGTATTTGATTTCTGAAACCATGTGTTTATTTTCTGCAACTTGGTAAGTCTTAAGGATTGTACCGCTTAAATGATGGTTGAATGTGTTATGCTTGTGCAAGAGGTGTGCTTGAGTTTCTGAATCTTGCTTAGTCTATTCGTAGACTTACACTTGATAATTTTCCAGGCGAGTCCACTGGTGAGGAAGAGGATTTAAAGCCAAGTGAGTCTGAGCCGGAGGCCCGTGCGTGATCATTGATAGCTTTCTTTTTCTATCTTTTGAGGTAGCTTGTGAGGGTCTATAAGAGGCTTGTAATTATGAACTATGGTTATTGTAATAGCAAGTTGGAACTTTATTTCTATTGGACTATTGTGATGTTGGTATTTGGACATTCACTGATGTAATAAATTTCTTCTTCCGTTGTGAATTCTGCACTTTTATTTGTGTAAATCTCAACCCGTCTCCATTCTGTTGGGTGGTTCCCACTGTGGCGTTGCCTCCTATATCCAATGAGAGTGATATACTGAACCGGGTATAGGGTGGGGCGCTACAGAGAGTGGTATCAGAGCCCACAGGTTGAGAGTTTACATAAGTAGATAGTTCCACTAGTTAGTGGCTAAAGAGCAACGGAAAGTAGATAAGTAACAATAATAAGGCATCTTGCTTTGCCAAACTTAAATTTTTTTTTTCAAGGTTATGGCATCACATGGTTGTCGTGCTGCTGCCCCAGCTCGTGAGGAGGAGCCGAGGAGAGATGTGGATGCATGCCAACAAGGTTTACCGGTGCCGCCACCACTGCTCTTAGTCGACTATGGTACATTCATGCAAGGGTTGGTGCAAGTGATGCAGACGCAGGCAAATGCACAGGCAGCATTGCAGGCTCAGGTGCAAGCTCAGGCCCAGGTATGATATGGATTAGATGGAATTGTGAATCAGATGTCGTGTAGGCCTCGTAACTGATCTGTGTGGTTTGGTTAGGCTCAAACGCATCCGGAGGTAGTGCCAGGGATGGCTGAAGGGCCGTCAGCCATGGAGAAGTTTCGGAGAATGAACCCGCCTTCTTTTAAGGGGGAGAGTCAGCCCCTAGTTGCAGAGCATTGGCTGCGAGCGATAGAGAAGATTTTTCGGAGCATTCGTTGCGATGAGGATGAGAAGGTTAACTTGGAAACATTCATGTTGGAGGAGCCTGCTGATGTTTGGTGGTCTTCAATTCTGTGAAATCAATTTGAGAATGGAGCTAGAGAGGTGTCATGGGGATATTTTGTTCGCTTGTTCCGAGCGAAATACATCCCCGAGCATGTTCAAGACCGGATGGAGCAAGAGTTTCTCACTTTGACCCAGGGATCTATGATGGTGCTGGAGTATGAAGCTCGCTTTGTGGAGTTGGTGCGTTATGCACCTCATATTGTAGCGGATGAGAGGAGGAAGGTGAAGAAGTTTGTATTAGGTCTTCGACCGTCGTTGAGGACAAAATTGGTTGCTTTCAACCACCGCACGATGGAAGAAGCTCTCGGTGCAGCATGCCGTCAAGAAAGTGACATGGAGCAGTACCAAGAAGAGAAGAAGGCCCAGCTGAAGAGGCCGTCATCATCTTTCCAATGCCAAGACCGCAAGAAGAAGCCCTCTACTCAGTTGCCTGCTTATACACCATCAAAGCCGGCTGCGACGCAAGCAAGAGGATCAGGAGGATCATCGGCTAAAGTAAAAAGTGAATGCAATCACTGCGGGAAATGGCATAGTGGTAAGGAGTGATGGATGGTAGCCGGGAAGTGTCTCAGATGCGGAAGCTCGGAGCATAAGATCAAGGATTGTCTGAAGATGCAGCTACCTTCTACAACTCAAGCTCCTACAGCAGTTGCCGCCACAGCACCAATGAAGTCAGCCATACGTCCTCGAGCACCGGCATGAGTGTTCGCATTGGCCAGAGAAGATGCAGAGCAAGCAGACAACGTGATAGAAGGTACACTTCTAGTGTCAGGTTTCCATGCTAGAGTTTTAATCGACACCGGTGCTACTCATTCATTTGTGTCTGAACGGTTTTCCAAGATGTTGCATGATGATTTGGGCTTGATGCCATCAAGTTTGGATGTGCCTCTCCTAGTGCACATGCCCACTGGAGTTATGTCCACTGAAAAGAGCTATCCTTCCTTGTCGGTGGTTATCGGAAGAAAAGAGCTAGCTGGACATTTCTATCTTTTAAAGATGAAGGATTATGATATTATTCTTGGGTTGGATTGGCACGAGAGGTATTATGCTCTCATTGATTGTCGGAAGAAGCGAGTGGTTTTTTGCATCCCGGGTGAGGAGGAGTTTTTCCACCCTTTGCCTCAAGTTGGGTCAGGGAAATTTGTAGTCTCGGCCATGAAGGCAGCTCGGTTGTTGTGTAAGGGTGGCAATGCTTTTCTTGCTTGGGTGGTAGCCTCAGTTGAGGTTTCTCAGTCCCCGTTGCTGGAGGAGATTGAAGTGGTTCGGGATTTTCCTGATGTCTTTCCAGAGGATCGCCAGGGTTGCCGCCAGCCAGAGAGATTGAGTTCTTTATTGACCTTGTGCCCGGTACAACGTCGATATCCAAGGCCCCGTATCGAATGGCACCTGCAGAATTGGCAGAACTAAGGAAGCAGTTGCAGGAACTAATAGATAATGGCTTTATTCGACCAAGTGTCTCACCTTGGGGAGCCCCAGTCTTTTTCGTGAAGAAGAAGGACAGATCGCTTCGCCTCTGCATTGATTATCGGAAGCTCAATCAGGTGACTATCAAGAACCGTTATCCTTTGCCCCGTATTGATGATCTCTTCGATCAATTGCAAGGTGCTTCGGTGTTCTCGAAGATTTATTTGATATCGGGTTACCATCAGCTCCGGATCAAGGAGGAGGATATTTCCAAGATAGCCTTTTGAACTAGATGTGGCCATTACGAATTCTTGGTTCTACCCTTTGGTCTAACGAATGCCCCTGCAGCATTTATGGACCTAATGAATCGGGTGTTTAGGCCTTATCTGGATATCTTTGTGGTTGTGTTCATAGATGATGTTTTGATATTTTCTCCAGATGAAGCGTCTCTCAAGGAACATTTGAGGATTGTTTTGGAGACTCTTCGGGCGCACAAGCTTTATGCGAAGTTCAGCAAGTGTGATTTCTGGATGAAGGAGGTTCATTTTCTTGGCCATGTGATATCAGGAAGTGGCGTGACAGTTGACCCAGCCAAGGTTCAAGCTATATTAGAATGGGAGGCTCTGAAATCTCCCACTAAAACTCAGAGTTTTCTCAGTTTGGCCGGTTACTACAGGAAGTTTAATAAGGGTTTTGCTTCTATTACGGCACCTTCGACGAGGCTTACAAGGAAAGGAGTGAAGTTCATGTGGTCCGAGGAATGTGAGCGGAGTTTCCAGGAGTTAAAGGATCGGCTAACATCAGCACCACTCTTGATCCTACCCAATAGCACCGATATGTTTACCCTCTACACTGATGCTTCAAGGATCGGGATCGGTTGTGTTCTAATGCAGAATGGTAGGGTTGTCGCATATGCCTCCAGGCAACTGATGGAGCACGAGAAGAATTACCCTACACTTGACTTGGAGTTGGCCGCCGTTGTCCATGCATTGAAGATCTGGAGACATTACTTGTATGGAGTCAAGTTTGAATTCTTCACGGACCACAAGAGTCTTAAGTATTTATTTTCTCAGAAGGAGCTGAATTTGCGCCATAGGCGATGAGTCGAATTCTTGAAGGACTATGATTTTGAGCTACAATATCATCCTGGAAAGGCTAATGTTGTGGCCGATCCCTTAGTCGGAAGTGGACTTTAATGCAACAAGACTGGAAGATGATTGAGGATGCTATGTGTTCCATGGCATCGATTGAGCCTCAACTTTGCCAGGCGTTCGTTGCTCAATAACGCATCAGGTCAACAGTTATGGATCGAGTAATAGAAGCTCAGCAAGTTGACCCTCAGCTGCAAGGTATGATTGGTAAGACTGGAATTGCTCGAGATGAAGATGGTGTGGCCAGATTTCAGTATATAATTTGCATGCCTAATGTGATTGAATTAAAAAATGAAGTGATGGAGGAAGCTCACATGTCAAAATCCTCCATTCATCCTGGTAGTAACAAGATGTACCAAGATTTGAAGCAGTCCTTTTGGTGGCCCGGTATGAAGAATGATGTAGCGGAATTTGTGTCTAGATGTTTGGTTTGTCAGCAGGTTAAAGCTGAAAACCAAAGACCATCTGGGTTGATGCAAAGGATCAAGATACCACAATGGAAATGGGAGGATATGACCATGAATTTTGTTACAGGCTTGCCTCGATCATCGAAGGGCAATGATTCTATTTGGGTGATTGTGGATCGGTTCTCGAAGACTGCACATTTTCTAGCCATGAAGAAGAAGCAATCTGTGGAGAGCTTGGCACGTCTTTATATTGAGAACATCGTCAAATTGCTTGGAGTTTCGAAGTCCACTATTTCAAATCGGGATCCTCGCTTCACATTGATACTTTGGCAAGGATTGCAGAATGCTTTTGGGTCCTAGTTGAAGCTCAGCTCGGCATATCACCCCCAGACAGATGGTCAGTCTGAAAGGACCATTCGCACTTTGGAGGATATGTTGAGAGCATGTATTCTCGATTGGAGAGGAGATTAGGAGCGACATCTACCGTTGGTAGAATTTGCCTACAATAATAGCTATCATGCAAGTATAGGCATGGCTCCATTTGAGGCTTTGTATGGGAGGCCATGTAGATCTCCTCTATGTTGGGAAGAGGTTGGCAATAGGCAGTTGATCGGGCCCGAAGTGGTGCAAGGAACATCTGAGAAGATTCAGCAAATTCAGCAAAGATTGAAAGTAGCCCAGAATCGGTAGAAGAGCTATGCAGATAACAGAAGGAAGGATCTGGACTTTGTAGCAGGTGAGCATGTTTTCCTCAAGGTGTCACCAATTAAGGGAGTGTCAAGATTCGGCAAGCGAGGGAAGTTGTAGCCAAGATTCATTGGACCTTTCGAGATTCTGGACAAGGTAGGGAACATGGCATATTGGTTGGCTTTACCTCCATCCATGGAGGCCAATCATCCGGTGTTCCACGTATCCATGCTCCGTAAGTATGTCCATGATACGTCTCACATTATCAGCTATAAAGGTTTGGAGTTCCAACCGGATCTATCGTTCGAGGAGCAACCAGTCAAGATTTTGGATCGCAATGAGCAAGTCCTCAGATCGAAATCTATTCCATTGGTGAAGGTCCTATCGAGGAATGTATCTCATGAAGAGGCTTCAAGGAGCTCGAAGATGAGATGAAGAAGAAGTATCCCCATCTTTTCGGTATGTGCTTCACTTTAAACTTCGGGACGAAGTTTCTTTACGGGGGAGAGGGTGTAGTACCCGTGAGTTTTATCGTGTATATATATATATATATATATATATATATATATATATATATATATATATATATTTGATATTTTGGTTTAATGCTTGAAATATTACTTGCTTGAGTTAACAAAATAATTAACTAGTATTTGGTTGAAATAAACTAAATAATTAAAGAGTAAACAAATTTCCCTTGTTTATAAACCAAATTTTGATGTAATTAAAATTATGTAACTTAACTTATTTCATTCATAATTGTGTGTGCACATATTAATTTAGTCGAGTTCAAGAGTTAGAAATTACTTTTTTATCCTTTTATTAGTGGGAGCACGTTAATAGCTTTATGTAAATAACGAAGAGCATGTTACTATTCATTTTTGGGTCGATTTTCATTTCTTGAGTTTTTAATTATTTTTTATTTTTCCATGATAGATTAAATGGTGGTGAAAAATGGGTAGAAATTAGTTTTTGAAAATCATTTTTATATTATTAGATTTAATTTTTCGAATGGTGGCGTGAATAGTAACATTTTCCCCTTTTCTTACGATGGACATTCCGATCGTGGCTCCTTTTCTCCCCTATTTTTCTCTCTCGTAACCGCAGAACTCTTGGAGAAATTAGTGGGATCTTTATTCCCTCCTTAATCTTTGTAATCGCTGGAAGTTTTGGGGGGATACCCCAGCCCATTTCTAGGGAGTTTTCCTTCTTTTTCTCTCCCACGGGGTTTCACGTTTCTGCTGGGTTTGGTGCTTTCGAAGGATCCCAAGAGGGAGCCAACGAGGAGTAGCAGTGGGAGAGCGGTTCTTTCCTACTCTTGAGTGGCTGCCTTGTCCCTCTGGTGTCCTGCTGGATTGGGGTTTTCTTGAGAGGAGCATTGTCTTCCCGTCTCTTGTTGAAGGCGGAGGGTTTTCTCTTGTTTCGTTGGCTTCAAGGCAAGATCTGAAATCTCAAATCTTCCTTTTGTGCTTGTTATAATATCTTGAAACCTAAGTTCTAATCATGGTTTGAGTATGAAAACTCTTGTTTCTTCCTAGTTTGGCTCGATTTCTGGGTACTCGAACAAATTGGTGGATGTGTAGTATTGTTTCTGAATAACATACTATCTTGAAATCTAGATTTTTGTATGATAATTTGAGCGTGAAATACATATGGTTCGAGTGTGAAATAGGTGTGGTATTAGTGTGGAATATTTATGTTTTGAGTACGGAGCATGTCATTTTTATTTTGATGAAGTTCGGCTTGATTTCTGGGTAAATCGGACGATTTAGTGGATATGTATAGTATTGTTTTCTAAATAATGTAATAGCTTAAAATCATATTTATATATGATGGTTAAGTGTGTAATCCGAATGGTTTGAGTGTGGATTACGTTGTTTCTACCTTGACAAAGTTTGGTTTAGTTTTGGGTACTCGGTCGTTGTTTCCAAACAAGACATAGGTTCTGTCCACAGGGAAGTGTCGACACTTCTCCCTGGAAGTGTTGACCTCTCACTGTGGATCTTACCCTGTCCAGGTTCTATCTGCAGGAAGTGTCGACACTTCTCCCTGGAAGTGTTGACCTCTCACTGTGGGACTTACCCAGTCCAAGTTCTGTCTACAAGAAGTGTCGACACTTCTCCCTGGAAGTGTTGACCTCTCAGTGGGTCTTACTCAGTCCAACTTCTGGATGCAGCCAGAGTCGACTCTTGACCCTGGAAGTGTCGACCTCTGCCCTGCCTGGGTTGTTTCAGCGTGTTCCAAATGTCGAGCAAAGTAGGCTTATGCTCCGTAAAAGTTGACCTTTCCTTTGTACAATTATTTTGCTTCCCTTTTACCGACTGTTCTCTCGAATTTTTAGCTATTCATTATTTCATGCTAGAGAATTGTAAACTAGTTGGGTTAATGACTACACAAGTTCATGTCCATTGCATCTTTCTTGCACAGTTGCATATTCTAAAAATTCATTTGCTAACCTTCAGTACTCTCCTTGTATTGCATTGTTATTCATTGACCTTATACTGTATACTTTCCTTGTTCTTGTACTGCATATTATTCCTTGTCATTGTGAACCTCTTATGCTATGAGACAAATCATGGACCAAAGGGACACTGCTACTATAGAAGGGCTTGGAGCCAAACCGTCGAAATGCCCCTGTGGGGAGGCTCAATATGTTTATGACCCCGAGGGCACGGGGGTGAAATCCTGGAGGTGAACAAGTTCCACTGGTTAAGGTAGGGAATATTTTCCTCCGGTTCTGCGAAGTTAATCAAGACCTCATCGCCATTGCCTAGGTGATTTGGTATATGTATATGACCTTCTAGTGGTGGTTTGGGCAATGTGTCTGGGTCCTCCGTTCAGCTCAGAACTTTCGATATATTTTGATCAGATTATGGCCATTTGACTCTGTTATATGATATTTGGCATATGTATTCATTTTGTTAGATCTGAGCTAACCTCTAAAACTGAATTGTAAGATCTGAACTCTATTCCTTGGTGCATACATGTTCCATTTAGTTTTGAACTATATTTTCAAACATGACTTCTGTTCCTTTCAGACTGCACACTTGGCATACGAATCCGGTTCAGAATTTGCTATGCACTTTCATTGCCTGACTAGATATTGCCTAGTGCACTGTTGCATAGCCTATCCATAGTTGCATATTAATCGGCATTGCTCTCGTGATGTATTTTTAGTAATCTGAAACATGTATTTGATTTCTGAAACCATGTGTTTATTTTCTGCAACTTGGTAAGCCTTAGGGATTGTACCGCTTAAATGATGGTTGAATGTGTTATGCTTGTGCAAGAGGTGTGCTTGAGTTTCTGAATCTTGCTAAGTCTATTCATACACTTACACTTGATAATTTTCCAGGCGAGTCCGCTGGTGAGGACGAGGATTTAGAGCCAAGTGAGTCCGAGCCGGAGGCCCGTGCGTGATCGTTGATAGCTTTCTTTTTCTATCTTTTGAGGTAGCTTGTGAGGGTCTATAAGAGGCTTGTAATTATGAACTCTGGTTATTGTAATAGCAAGTTGAAACTTTATTTCTATTGGACTATTGTGATGTTGGTATTTGGACATTCGCTGATGTAATAAATTTCTTCTTCCGCTGTGAATTCTGCACTTTTATTTGTGTAAATCTCAACCCGTCTCCGTTCTGTTTGGTGGTTCCCACTGTGGCGTTGCCTTCTATATCCGATGAGAGTGATATACTAAACCAGGTATATGGTGGGGCGCTACATTCCATGTGGGTCCGGATCAAATAATTAGGAGGTGTGTCCCCGAGGAGGAACAACAAAGCATCCTGAACTTTTGTCACACTCTAGCTTGCGGGGGACACTACGCGAGAAAGAAAACGGCCGCCAAAGTGTTGCAAAGTTGATTCTTTTGGCCCACTCTCTTCAAAGATGCCTATTAATTTAGCAAAACTTGTCTCAGGTGTCAAGCCATTGGAAACATGAGCAAACGAGATATGATGCCACTCAACCCCATTCTAGTGGTCGAAATCTTTGATGTTTGGAGAATTGATTTTATGGGGCCCTTTTCGCCATCATTGAGACATGAGTACACTCTTGTGGTAGTCAATTATGTGTCTAAGTGGATTGAAGCCATTGCCACCCGGACCAACGATCACAAAGTTGTCATGAAGTTTGTCTGAAAGAATATATTTTCAAGGTTCGGGTGTCCAAGGGGGATCATTAGTGATGGAGGTTCTCATTTCACTCATGCACAATTCCGAGCTCTTCTTGAAAAATATGGGATCACTCATAAGATTGCCACCCTTTACCACCCCCAAACAAGTGGCCAAGTGGAGACATACAATAAGGAGATCAAAAATATCTTGCAAAAATTTGTTAGGCTCGATAGGAAGGATTGGTCCAAAAGATTGGATGACGCTCTTTGGGCCTATCGGAAAGCATACAAAACTCCCATTGGCATGTCTCCATATAGGTTAATCTTTGGAAAAGCTTGTCACCTACCCGTTGAGCTTGAGCATAGGGCCTATTGGGCTATTAAGCAGTGTAATTTTGACTTAGCCGAAGCCGGATCTCATAGGGCCCTACAACTAAATGAGTTGGAGGAGTTGAGGAATGAAGCCTATGAAAATGCCAAGATTTACAAAGCCAAGACCAAAGCTTTCCATGATAAACACATTGTGAGAAAATCATTTCAACCTGATCAAAAAGTTTGGCTCTTTAATTCAAGGTTGCGCTTATTCCCTGGAAAATTGAAGTCTAGATGGGATGGACCATTTGTTATGCTCAAAGCCTTTGATCATGGTGCTGTCAAAATCCTAGATCCTAAAAATGGTCAAATTCTCACTGTCAATGGTCAGCGTCTCAAACCCTACTTGGAGAGCACATAACTTTCATCAAATGAATCAATCCCACTGAGTGTCTCATGATAAATATAAGAAGGTCATCTGGCTGAAGACGTTAAACTTAGCGCTTGTTGGGAGGCAACTCAACCATTTCCCTTCAATAATATAGTGAGTCATTTTCATTTGTGTTTGTAGGAGCTGGAAGAAGTCGTTCGTAAAGCTGCCTGCCAAAATAGCCACGTCTGCGCACCCCAGGTTGTACCTTTCCTTCCCAAGCATTCATGTATGCATTGTCCTGTTCATATATTCTTCAGGCCATCAGAGAAGATGTCATTTAAGTTGGGGGGTAAGGGTAATCATTGTAAAAATCTCATGCAACTTTCTACCTTATACAAATCTCATGCTAATTGTTGTCTCATGTTGTTATAAAAAAGAGAGAGAGAGAGAGAGCCCCGACTAAGCTTTCATGATTCATGCTTTCATAAAAGAGACTCTGAAAAAAAACTATGGAGATGGATGATGGAATGATTTTTTGTGTCTAGTCATGAAAATTAGTTTAGAATCTCCTAAGGTCTCTTAGCATAAAAAAAATTCACTTGCACACTAATGAAACATGAAAGACAAGCCTTCTGTCATTTGGTATGGTGTCTGATACTCTGCCCTCCCTAGTGAAGAGTTAAATAAAAAAAACCATGAAAAATACCCCTGATCTTAGTAACCAGGCCTACTTCTCCTAAGGCAAGAGTCGAGGTTCACGTCAAACGGTGAAGAGTTGTGCATAACCATGTGTTGAAAAAAAAGAAAAAAATCATGGAAAATGCCCCTGATCTTAATAACCGGGCCTACTTCTCCTAAGGCAAGAGTTGAGGTTCACGTCAAACGGTGAAGGGTTGTGCAGCACCACGTGTTAATAAAAAAAAGGAGATGAAGGCTGATACGATCAAAGCTCTGATCTAGGAGGTAGAGTTGAAAGACACCTAGCTAAGATGGCAATCTAGAGAACACAATTGTCCAAACTGTGGATTTAGATTTCACGAGCACAAATGCTATGAGACTTCGGGAGTGTTCTATGAGAGCATCATATTCTAATCCTATAGCTAGTACATTTTAATAATTCCAAATTCCTAATCCGTAGTTGATTCTGTGAAGGGGGATCTTGATTGGAGGCAAGAAATCTTTTCAACTCTTGTTGGTCCCTAATCTTAATTTGTTTACATTGCTAAGGGGCTAGCAACGTTCAAGTTGGGGGGTGTAATAAGTGTCCATTCTCTTTGATAATTCATTACATATGCACTATTTTATGAGCATATAATTAGGCAATTATGCATGTCCCATCGTTAATCTCAGGTTCGCATGTAAATTGGGCATTTCACGTAAATTGATTAATTCGGTGATATCATTTAGTAAAGTAAAGTTGAGGGCCATGAGCATTAATTCTCCATGGCATAATCATGAGCATTTGTGCATATTGTGATAATTTTGAGGGATTAAATTACAATTATGTGTGTGTAGAACACTGGAGGTAATTGTAAGAGAAACCGGGGGCAAAACTGTCATCACCACTTTGACCAAGTCAAACAAAGAAGCACATATTTTGGTTAGAGGAAAAAGAGAATTCAAAATATTTTGGTTGGATGGAAAAGAACATTCAAAGTTTGAAATAAAGAAGAAGAAACACATATTTTGGTTGGAGGGAAAAGAGAATTCAAAGTTTAAAATAAAGAAGAGAAATGATGAGTCTTGGGAAGGGGGTTCCCAAAGCCGAAAGAGGGGGTGCCCACCTCCTTTTCTTTTTCCCCATGCATCATCTTCTAACTAAATCCCAGCCATCCATCTCCTTTTGATACAATCTTCACCCTCCATTGACCCAATTTTCCCTATAAATAGCCCATGTCAAGGAGGAAAAGGGGGGTTCTTTTGGCATTTTTTTCTCTCCCTCTCACATCTTCATCTTAGATCGCCGATTTCTCCCTCTTATGGTCATATTCTCCTCTTTCTTTCTTCATGCAAGTTCTTTGTTTTTAAATGATCTTCAACTTGTTTTTCTTCATCTTCCTCTAGTTCGGCTCAAGTTGTAAGTTATTTCAAGTTTTTCAAGGTTCTATCCTATATTTTTACTGCTCATCTATGGCTCTGCACTTTGTTCTTCTCAAGATTTTTTCCCATTCTGCTCTTCTTTTCATCTGAGCCTCTTCATCAAACTTCTATTTGTTTCAAAGTTCTAAATTTTCTTCTTCTTCATCTTCCTTTAATTCCTTCCCATTTTCAAGTTATAATCTCTTTTTCAAGGTGTTGTCTTCCCATTTTTACAGTTCTTCTGCGCAGACACAACCCCCTTCTTCCTCCGATTTCACCCTCTTCCTCACATTTTCTCTCTCTGCACCCTTCATCAAAGTTCTTCCTATCTTCCTCCTCTTCAACTATTTCATCTTTGTCATCCTCTAATTCATCTTTGTTTCAAAGTTATTTTAACTTCATTCTTACTCTATTTTTAGTATTTCTGTTTTACTTTATCATCTTCTTCCTTCTTCATCTCCAAACAAACCCTTCCACATTCCTCTCTATATTTCTCTCCAAAGTTTATCCTCCACAACTCTCCTTTTATGGTGGTGTGCACATCAAGGCGGACGACGCTCCAAGGCTCGTGACGTGGACGACGACGGCTTCTTCATCCACCTCTTTCCACGGTGATCTCCTTCAAGGCGGAGCGATCCTCTCCAAGGCTCGGCGAGGAGGAGATGACGGCGTTCATCATCCTTTCATGGCTCTAGTTTCTTCACTTTTCTCTTACTTTACATTGGTTGTCATCTCTATTTTCATAGACATTGTACTTTTCAATTCATAGCAATACAAGTTTCATTTTATGCAATTTTATTTCTTTCCTTTCGTCTCTCTCTCTGCCAATTTTCTCTTCTTCAACCCTCCAACGTTCTTTAGTTAGATTTTATTTCAAGCAAATTTAAGTTTTTACTTTATCCTACTCACTCCATGATTTGCTAAAAAAAATACAATAAGTTTTCCAACTTAACAAAAGTTTCTTCCTCCTCGTGGGATCGACTCGTTCTCGCCATTTTACTCGGATTTCTAGATCTTTTAAGTGCGTGAGTGCGGTAAATAATTTTGAAATTGTGTGTGGCACGGTATTTTTAAACGACATTTGTCATGTTGCATCACACACCTGGAAACAAAATTATTTCAAATATCTAGGAACCCAAAAATTCTTGGGTCCTGACCAATTAGTGACACCTCTAATAGGTGTTCTCCATGACTTCAGAGCATTGAATTCATCAAACTGTAACAAGTAACAGTTATGCATTGTATGCCCAAGATGACCACAATAATGACATGAGACGGAAGGTTTTGTGTTTTTCTTATGCACATGAGCAATAGCATGGACTTTCTATACATAACTATGAAGTTTATTCCATTTTTCATGAACATTCTTCTTCTTATAGGGAGTCGACCAGCATTTAGATGCTTGGTGGCCTGGCTTCCTACAATTAAAGCATACACGATTCCAACCTTCTAAAACAAACTTGTTTTCATTGAAGACATGATAATTTGCTAGAAGTTTAACATATTTATCATGAAAGAAATATTTTCTTTTCTGATTGGCAAGCCAAGATTGAGCAGCAATATGTCCAAATTTACCACAGTGAGAACATTTGATACTCTTTTTTTTAACAACATGATTATTGGTATTTTTAACTTCATTGATTTTCTTAGATGCATTCAAATCATCGAATTTCATGACATGACAATCATATATTACATGCCCTGCCCTACTACAGTAATGACATGTGCTCTTCTTTTTGTGTGCATGTGAATGTGTGGGAGACTCATGAGCTACATGCACCGGGATAGCATGATTCTATTTAGGCATTTTCATATTATCAATTTTTTTAATGATTTTATGACATTTTTAGATTTTTAGTTTGTTTTTCTATTTTCTGAGCAGTAAATTAAAAGATAGATGAACTGGATACTTTAGGTTGCTCAGAGCTGCTAACAAATGAGGTTGACATTTTATTCTCAAACTTGTTCTTATCAATTGGATTATAACCCAGTCCTTCTTTCTAAAAATTTATTCTTGTTCCAAGGATTTTATCAATATTGTCCTTCCCTTCAACAAATTTGGACAAAGAGTTTCTTAGATCATGAATTTCAGAATGTAGAGAAGCAATGTTAATCTCATAACCAACAATGTCATTTTTACAGGAAATTACCTGTAGATGCAGTGCATCATTTATATTTTTAAGAGTTTTAATTTCCTGTAACATTGTTTGTTCATTTTCAGATTGGGTTTCATTCACGGGACATTTTCCCTTTTCAAGCACAATCAATCTTTCAAATATGGCAATGTTGAGTTCTTTCAGTTTTTAATTTTCAAACTTCAATTTTTTTAGTTCTTCAACATTTTTATCATCATTAGACATGGAACTTACTTTTTAATTCAGATCTTCCTCGATCTTTTCCAGTTCTTTGTTCTTATCTCGCAACTCTTCATTCTCTTCCCTTAGTGAAGCAATCAGTTCTTCTTGCCATTCAATTTCAGAATGAAGATTAGCATTCAATTCTTTCAAGAGAGGACAACTATTGCATGCAGACTTAATGGAACCTGTGTTTTCAATTTTCTTTTTGAGTCTCTTAATTTCAATTTTAGATTTTTCAAAGTTTATATGAAGTTCTACATTTTCAGACTTCAAGTTATCTAATTCTGAATTGACTCTATTGATCCCTTGCAATTTCATTCAAAGTTCATCATTCTCAATTTTCAGATGTTCAGTGACATCATTCTCAGACCAAGAGTTATTAGTAGATTTTAGTTCCTTTTTCAACTTTTTGTTTTCTATTTTTAGCTTCTGATATCTTTCAGACAATTCTTCATACAAGATAAACAACTCATCAATTGAAATCTCTTCACCATCTGAATTTACCTGAGATGAAGACTCATAATTTAGATCACTTCGGTTAGCCATCAGACATTTTTGTTTCTCCTTTTTCTTGTGAATGGCCACACATTTATCCCACATATCTTTGGCAGTACTGTAGGTAGAGAAACATGAAAATATATCAGCATCAATTGCAACTTTCGTTAGCTGAAAGGCTCTAGAGTTATCAACATCTTTAGATCTAGGATCCTCAGTCCACTTAGATTTATCTTTAGGCAATTTGTGTGGTCCATGTGAAATTAACTTGCACAAATCAGGATCAATTAATCGAACATACCTACACATTTTTTTAAGCTAGGAATGAAAATTTGATCCGTTAAATATTGGTGTGTGGGCCATTTTAATTAGATGTAAGCAATGAACCAAGAATAATATTTGCTCTGAAAATAGTAGGATCCTCTGCAGATCATTGGATCTGATGAATCAGAAACTTGCTCTGATACCAATTATTGTGGTGTACGGCTGAGATCCAGAGGGGGGGTGAGTGGATCCCAGTGAAAACTTTTGCGCAATTAAAATTTCAGACTACACTCAAAGAAGATAAACAGTATCTAATGAGATAGCAACGCTCTCTAGAGAGGGGGATTTCGGTATCCCACCCAAAGAGCAGCCGAACAAGACTCAACAGGGTCCAACGAGGCAAGCTCACCCGAGTGATAGCCCACGGGGCCCACTCAGGGAAGAAAAGCCCAATAAACAGGCACTCGAGGAACCAACCCTCCCTGGTGGCCCCTAGGCTCGGAGGGCCCGAGTGATGGTCAGGTCACAAGGAAGGTCCGGCCCAGGCCGCTTTTCCGCTCGGGAAAGGCAGGCGCCAGCCGACCTATCCGACCCCTCCTTCGACCGAGCTATCCTCCTCGCCCGGACAGGGCTGGCGTTTCAGGAGCTCGGACTGAACGCTAGCCGTTCGCGCTGCCTTTAAGAGTCCCCAATGGACAGGGGAATCAACCAGCCACCGGGTTTCAAGGTGATAACGCCCCCACGATAAAGGCCATGAAAGCCCACGTTGAGGACGTAACTCCCGCCGGAGACCCCCCAGCTGACAGGATTCCTGAAGGCGGCACACTATTTAAACCAGGGATACCCTCCGGTGGAAGGTAAGACAGAAAAGAAAGGTAAAACTCCTGAGCAATCCGCTTCACCCCCCTTTGGTGGAGAGGAGTCTCGCACACTAGCTTTCTTCCTCCCTTCATTGCTTCCACCAGAGCTCTACTGACTTAGCCATCGGAGGGTTTCGCCCCAGGGAAATCTCCTGGGCCCTCTAATGCGTTTCCCTGTCTTACAGTTCATCCATTGGTGATCCACGGCCCGCTCAGGACGCAGCGCGAGATTTCGCCTCTTCATCTGGCGCCGTCTGTGGGAAACGCACGAAGAGCCGAGATGGTGAGAAGAAGCTCAGGGAGGAGATTCACCGTCGAGAAGGGTAAGGCCGTGGTGACGGCGGGAGAAGCCCCCTCTAGGGCCTCACAGAGCCCTCCCTCCAACACCAGCGTCCCCACCAACGGGCCACCGCCCCTTCCGACGGCAACGGGGGTAGCCCCCAACGGCGGCGTCGAGATCTTCCAGGCCCTCAGTAAGAAGCTCGACATTCTCGTAGAGCTCATGAGGGCCCAGGCGGCGAGGGAGGCCAGGTCTCGCGCCCCGTCCGGGAGCCCCCCCCGTCGAAGTGCGTCCTAGCACACCGCTGGAGGCTGCTTCACCCTCCGCGGCCAGCAGCTCATCCGCAACCACGCGCGAGGACCCTCGCAAGCTCCACCCCCGGAGCAAGAGGCTTCCTCCACGCCCAGGAGAGGGAAACAGGGGGCGAGGCCTCCACGCCCGAGCGCCGGCGGTCCTGAGGATCGCCACGACGCTCCCCCCTAGCCCCACGGTGCGACGGTAGCCGGAACTATCCCTTCGGCTGAGGGATTTCGAAAGACGCTTCACAGAGCAAGAGCACGCCCTCTGCGCCCTGCAGAAGACCTCCCTCCTGGAGGAGGAGGAGAAATCCCCTTTCTCCGAGCACATCTTGAAGGCAGAGGTATCTCCTAGGACCTCCATTCCTACCTTCAAACTCTATGATGGACAGGGCGACCCAGCCGACCACTACGACAGCTTCGACGCCCTGGTGACTCTGCATGGGACACCGGATCCCATTAAATGCCGAGCCTTTGCGGCCACCCTGGTCCAAGGCGCTCAGGCGTGGTTCCGGGCCCTCGCCCCCGGGTCCATCCAGGACTTCAGGCAATTCGGGCGAGTCTTCAAGGAGAGCTTCGCCGGAAGCGCCCCCCCGAGGTCAGTAGCGGGGCTCCTGGCCCTCAAACAGGCACAAGGGGAAAGGCTCAGGGCTTATGTCCACCGATTTAAATTGGAAGCCCTCAGAATTCCCTGCCTGGATGTGGCCTCAGCCACGACCGCTCTGACCAGGGGCACCCAGGACGAAAATCTCCGCCGCGAACTGGTCCTCCACCCTCCCTCGACCCTTGCCGAGCTAGTGACTCTGGCTCTGCGCCACGCCGAGTGCGAAGAGGTGCTCAGCGCCTACCGAGACACAACCGGAGGGGGACAAGAAGCGGGCCCCCGAGTCAAACCCTGGCTCGGGCAAGAAGCGTGATCGGGAAGGAGAGCGCAAACGGAGGTACGAGCGGTACACCCCGTTGACCACGCCAGTCTACGAGATCTATGAAGACATCAAAGACTCGGGACTCCTCCGCCGGCCCGAACCGATGAGATCGAAGAACCGCAAGTGTGACAGACATTGCTCGTTCCATGGCGACCACGGGCACCACACCGGCGACTGTCACCAGCTCCAGGACGAGATCGAACGCCTCATCCATCAGGGGCACCTAGCCCGGTTCGCAGCTGGGCACAAAGAAGACAAAGACGCCGCCGAGGAGATCGACAACGCCCCCCGAGGGGTCCACATCAACGTCATCTCCGCAGGAACAGCATCGGGCGGCGACACCAGCCGAGGAAGGAAGCGCCATGCCGAGCGGGCCAGCCGGGTCTCAGAGCCCTCAGGGGGCCCGCCGAGGGAGCCCCAGGTCATAGTCTTCTCCGACCAAGACCTGGAAGGGCTAAGCACCCCGCATGATGATGCCCTCGTCATCTCGGCCACAATAAACCATTGTAACGTAGATAGAATTCTGATTGACAATGGAAGCGCCCCCGATGTATTATCTTATGACTGTTTCCTCAAGATGGGGGAAGACCCATCCAAGCTCCGCCCGATCCGAACCCCCCTTTGCGGGTTTAACGGCTTGGCCACCTACCCCGAGGGAGCCCTAAGCCTGCCGGTCACCATCGGCACCCCACCCAAAACTGTTACGGTCATGGTGGACTTCATAGTGATCAAGGGTATGATAGCGTACAACGCCATTTTCGGCCGGAATGAAGGCCGTACCATCTACCTATCACCAAAAAATGAAGTTTCCCACCAAAAATGGGTTGGGGGAAGTCCAAGGTAACCAGGCCACGGCTAGAAGGTGCTACAACATCTCGGTGGAAGCCTCAAGGCCGGACGGAGGGGATAAGGGCCCCAAGGGAATCGAAGGGAAGACCGTAACCGCCGAGCCTGGTGGCGAGTTGCTAACGGTGTTCCTGAACGATGACCCGGCCCTCGGAGTAAGGATCGGAGCCGACCTACCACCTAAGGAACAACAACAATACAAGAAATTTCTTTCTGAGTACGCTCAGGTCTTCGCTTGGGCCGATGATCAACTCCCTGGCATACCAGGGGAGACCGTGATGCACAAGCTCAGCCTTGACCCCACCGTCAGGCCCGTACAGCAACGGAGAAGGAAGCATGCACCCGAGAAACAGGCGGTCATCAAGGCGCAGGTCACCAAGGCACAAGAGACAGGCCTCTTCAGGCCAGTCCTGTACCCCACGTGGCTAGCCAATGTCGTCCTGGTGCCAAAAACCACAGGCAAGTGGCGAATGTGCGTGGACTTCACCGATCTGAATAAGGCTACCCCCAAGGACTGTTATCCGCTACCGAGCATCGACCAATTGGTTGATTCAACCTCGGGCAACGAGATACTCAGTTTCCTGGACGCCTATTCAGGTTATCACCAGATCAGAATGATTCCAGAAGACGTCGAGAAGATAGCCTTCATCACTGAGTGCGGCGTGTACTGCTACACCCGGATGCCCTTCGGGTTAAAGAACGCCGGAGCCACATATCAGCGACTGGTAAATCACATGTTCGAGGGATAGTTAGGTCGGAACGTCGAGGCTTACATTGACGACATGCTCGTCAAGACCCCCAAGGCCCAAGACCACTTCACCGACCATGCCGAAACCTTCAGCACCCTCCTGAAGTACAACATGAAGCTCAACCCCGCCAAGTGCGCCTTCGGAGTAAAATCCGGGAAGTTCTTGGGTTTCCTAGTCACTCAGCGCAGGATCGAGGCCAACCCCGACAAAGTCCAGGCCATCCTGGACATGCGCCCGCCCACGTGCATTAAAGACGTCCAGCGTCTGATGGGGCGTGTCGCCGCTCTCAGCCGTTTCCTGTCCCGTGCGGCCGAACGATGCTTGCCCTTCTTCAAATTGATGAGGGGGCCCAAGCTGGCATCTGCTATGTTCGCATGGGATGAAGAGTGCCAGGCAGCATTCGCCGAGCTTAAGGAGTTCCTGGCTTTGCCACTGGTGCTCTCCAAACCCGTCCTAGGCGAAGTCCTGCTGCTCTACCTCTCGGCGACGCCATCCACGGTCAGCTCGGTCCTAGTCAGAAATGACTCGGGAATCGAAAGACCGGTCTACTACACCAGCAAGGTGCTCAGTGGGGCCGAACGGAGGTATCCCGCAATCGAGAAACTCGTGCTAGCGTTGGTCACCTCCGCGAAGTGCCTCCGCCCCTACTTCCAGGGGCACCCCATCACCGTGCTAACCGGTGAGCCGCTGAAGAAGATTCTGGCCCACCCCGAGGCCTCGGGGCGACTCGTCAAATGGGCCATCATGCTCGGGGCCTACGACATCTCGTACCAGCCGCGATCAGCAATCAAAGGCCAAGCGCTCGCCGACTTCATTGCCGAAAGCACCATCCCCACCGAGGACAGGCCTCCGACCACGACCAGGCCAACCTGGGAACTGTTCGTCGATGGATCGTCCAATTTGGCAGGCAGCGGTGCGGGGATACTCCTGAGGTCCCTCTAAGGGATAGAGCTACAGTACGCCTTAAAATTCAACTTTCAGGCGTCCAACAACGCTTCCGAGTACGAGGCCCTTATCTCGGGAGCACGCATGGCCCGACGGCTGGGGGTCGAGCGAGTCAGGATCCACACCGACTCTCAACTAGTCGCAGGTCAGGTCAACGGCGAATATGAGGCTCGGGAGGTACCCATGATCAAATACCTTCAGCTGGTCCGGAGCCTGGCCCAACAGTTCGAGGGATTTGAGGTAGTCCGAATAGCTCGGGAGCGAAACTCTCGGGCGGACGCCCTCTCTCGATTGGCCTCCTCCCTAGACCCGGAAGGTACACGATCGGTCCTCCTAGAAGAGCTAGAGCGTCCGAGCATCGACACGGAGCTCCTCGCTGTTGACTCAGCCACCCCAAGTGATTGGCGCTCCCCCTACCTGTCCTGGCTACTAGACTCCCAAGAGCCCCCCGACCCTCGGGAAGCCCGCCGAATGAAGTATCAAGCTCGGCGCTTCATCATCCTCGACAACGCCCTCTACCGAAGATCGTTCTCCGGTCCCCTCCTGAAGTGCCTCGGTCCCGACGAGGCAGGCCGAGCCATCCAAGAGATTCATGAAGGCCTGTGCGGAGCGCACTCAGGGGCCCGGTCGCTAGCCTGAATCCTGTTACGACAGGGGTACTGGTGGCCCACCCTGCAGCGCGACTGCTCAGCCTATGTTCAACAGTGCGACCGATGCCAACGGTTCGACCACTTGGTCCATCAGCCGGCTACGGAACTTGTCACCCTAACCGAGCCCTACCCTTTCGCTCGGTGGGGAATCGATATCCTTGGTCCATTCCCAATGGCCCAGTCCCAGAAGAAGTTCATCATCGTCGCCATCGACTACTTCACCAAGTGGATCGAGGCCGAGGCTACGGCAAGGATCACCGAGACAGTCGTTTGGGGCTTCGTTTGGAAATCGATCATTTGCCGCTTTGGCATCCCCCGAGTGATAGTCAGCGATAACGGTCGGCAATTCGACTCTCGGTACTTCCGAGACAGATGCGCCGACCTAAATATCCGCAACCACTTCACTTCGGTCGCCCACCCTCAGGCCAACGGGCTGGTTGAAAATGCCAACAAGACTATCTTGAAAGGCATAAAAACCAGACTCGGCAAGGCTAAGGGTAGCTGGCTCGAGGAATTGCCTAGCGTACTGTGGTCGCACCGAACAACCCCCAGGACGGCAACCGGTGAAAGCCCCTTTCAGTTGGTATATGGCACTGAGGCCGTCGTTCCGTTGGAGATCGCCAACCCGTCTCTCCGAGTGATCAGCTTCTCACCCGAGGCCAACGGGCAAAAATTGCTCGAGAACCTCGACCTAACAAGCGAACTCCGACAGATCGCGAACGTCCGGGCAACGGAGTACCAACGCCGCCTCACTCGATACTACAACGCCAAGGTCCGAGACAGACGTTTCCAACCGGGAAACTTCGTCCTCAGGAAAGCCGAAGCCTCTCGACCACTGGAGGCGGCGGGCAAGCTATCCCCCAACTGGGAAGGCCCCTACCGAGTGGTCGAGACGCTCGGGAAAGGTGCGTACAGGTTAGCGACAATGGAAGGGGAGCCTATTCCTCGGACGTGGAACGCAGCCGCACTACGTAGTTTCTACTTTTGAAATTGTACAGCGAGATAGATAGAATAAAATTCCTGTTCTTTTCATTCCAAATCGTTGGTACATCAGGTAGGTAAATGCCAGTACATCACATAGCAAAAACAAAGTAAAAGTCCGTCTAACATCGTTTCAAGGGGTCATCGCTCAACTGACTCGGTCTTGATCTCCTCGCATCCAGCCACTGACTCTGCCTCGTGCGGAAACTGGCTCGGACAAGAGGTGGTCGAGCTAGTTGGCTCGGATGGCCCATGACAAAGGTGATAGAGGGACTTCAGGAGAAAGGCCACCTTTAAACGTTGAGGAAGGCTACCTCCCAAGTTGGCAACAACCGGGAAAAAGGAGCGCCGGGAAGGCCCCCCCTCTTCCAAACTGCCAACTCCTTGGAAGGAAGGAGAGAGCAAGCAGCCCCCGAAGAGTGAAAGAAATGAAGAGCAGAAGAGGGAAAAAGAGGCTGCAGACGGAGGAAGGCCTCGGTGAGGAGGGAGACGGATACGCCTCCTCCCCTCACACGGAGGGAAGTGACGGCAGACTCCCCTGATGCCCCCATCCGTCCTCTACCTCGGCGTCCACCTGGAAGCCTCACCGGAACCAAGAAGAGGCCAACGGCATGCTTTCACACGCCAAAGTCCTCCCCAGATCCGCGCGGCGACCGTAGGACCCGTCTCATACACGCGCGGCGACCGTGGGATCCGTTCAACCTCACAAGACAGCAGGAGCCCACCGCTCCCCGTCGTCGGCGGCATCTCCCTCCGAAGGATCCTCCATGCTCCGGATGCAAAGGCACAACGCGGAGTGAAAAGGAAGGAGCAAGGAAAGACTGTTAGAGACAATCCCAAGCGGTGGAGAGGAAAGGGCACCCTCCGGTCCTTCTTATAGGTAATAGGAGGCTACACGCCTTAAATGCCCCCCTCGAAAACACGCCGAAGGATTTCTCCCCTGAACAGTCACCTCCAACTCCTCGTTTCCCGCCCCCGCGGGATTCACGAAGCAGCCTGGCATTCAAAGCGTGAGGGGACGGAGGAACGCCCCGTCAGAAGCCTACCAAAACAGCGTGCGAAAATCGTGCAGGACATATCGGCACCTCTCAACCACCCAAGATTCGCCAACCAAATCACGGCAAGGATAGTACCCAAACAGAGCAAGTCATTTATTATCGTACCAAAAGGAAACCCTCTAAAAAGAGGAAATAGGGACAAAAAGGGAAAGAGGCACAATACATCAGGCCTCGGGCCCACTTTGACGCTCGAGACCGGCGGAAGGAAACGCGTCACCCCCGGCGCCTTCGGTGACGGCCGGCTCGGACACTGACCTCGCCTGTGCGAGAACTGTCTCAGTCGTGAGCCCTCCTGAGAAGCCCCGAGCCGGTGACCCCGACGGAGGCGATCCCTCCGAATCTTCTCCGACTGAAGAAGAAGAGCTGGAAACCGACTCATCCGAGTCATAACACTGGCCAGAGGGGAACTCGATCGCGGAGTTCTATTCATGGGCGCAGCCTACCGCCCGGCGATAGCCCTACTTGAACCCCTTTCGAGCACCTCGGCGTAGCGCTACCTCATAGTAAGGCAGGGCGGCTTCCAACAGGTCGGCCAAGTAAGCATCCGAGCTCCTGTAACACTCGATTGCCTCCGCCTTGATCTGTCCCGCCCTACCGACGAACTCGACCCACGCCCGCTCTGCCTCGGACGCACGTTCCTCTGCCCGGGCCCGGTCCACCTCAGCCTCAGCTCAGAGACGCTCCGCCATCTCCGCCCGATCTAGCAGCTCGGCACGCTCGAGCTCCCAGCGATTGTCCAGATCGAGGCGACGCAGACGCTCCTCCTCCAAGGATCGGCTTGCCCTCTCAAGAGACTCTCGGGTCTTGGCTAGCTGTTCGGTCAGCACCTCAGCCTCCAGTCGGCTCGCCCGCGCCACCTCTCGGAACGCGGAGAACTCCTGTCGGAGTCCCTCATGCTCCCCCTTGAGTCGGGCCAGCCTCCTCTCGCATCCCCCGAGGGTCCAGGCAAGGTTCGATCGCTCCGTTTCTGTCCGCGCGTGCACCTCCGCCATCAAAGCCGCCGACCGAGCTATGACCAGGCCGCCTTCCATCAGAACATCGAGGAGCCCGGGGGGGGGGGGGGGGTATTGCGCCTTTCTCCCCCCTTCGTCCTGGCGGAAATCGATTGGCAGACCCGATATAGGTCACCCGTAATGTCGAGCCTTTCCAAGGGCTCCGGCAAAGGAGATCGCTCAGCCCAGGGCACTCCGCCAGAGGGCTCTGCTCGAGCAACGGGACCGGCCACCTCGAGCGCCACGGTCGGTTGGGGTTGCAACGCCTCCCCGGGCGAACCTCCAACCTCGACCGATGCCGCAGGTCCAACCGCATCGGAAGCTCCCAGCATCTGGGTCTGCAACGCCCTCGCGGGTGAACCCCCAGCCTCACCTGTCTCGGCCCGCACCTCGGCGACCGGGACGTCATCGCCTCCGGCCGACCCCCTGGCCTCGGTGACTGCTACTTCAACATCGGCCCCCTCTACCCCCGTGGGGGGGAGAGCCGACCTATCGCCGTCCTCTGAAGGGCCCTCGGTCTCCTCGGCCCCCTCTCGCCCGGCAGATGGGGGAGCTGGCCTTGAGGGGTCGGCCCCATCTTGCCCCCGGGAGGGGAGTGCCGCCGAGCCAAAGTCACCCCCGGCGGTAGGAGGGAGACCTGCCTTCTTAGCACGCTTCTTGGCCTTCGCGGCCTCCCGCAACCTTCCCGCCATGGGATCCTTGCGCTTTGTGCCAGCCGGCCGTGAAGACCCCCCGGGGGTCACCCCCTTGCCCTTATCCCGGGCTTGGGCGCGACCCACAGGAGCCTCCGGCTCATCGGCCGCCGAGTCATCTTCTCCCAGATCGATGACCTCAGCAGTATCCTCCAGAGGTTCCTGCCTCACGTCTACAGCAAAGAAAGAAGGCCCGGTTAGGAGAAGAAAAGTAACTACCACCCCAGGGGAACAACCTAAAGGGCGGTACCTGTCGACTTCAACCGCGTAGGCAGGCACCGTTCGATGTTCTCCGGCGTCACCAGCTCCTCGGTCGACCGGCGGTTCTCCAGCAGACATGCGGCCTGTTGCTCCACATGGGGAGGAAACTCCTCCTGGCGAGGAGGAATGTTCGGATGGAAATTGGGTGAGATCCGGCATCTCCAGAGTTCATCCGTCGCCTCCGCCTTCACCCAGAAGAATTGGGTTTTCCACCCCTTGTGCGAGGAGTCCTTCGCCGCGAGGGCGATGCAACTCCTGTTCCTCCTTGCCTGGATAAAGTAGATGCCCTTCCCCGCCGACGGGTGCGCCTTCAACTCGAAAAAGTAATGAAAGAGGTCCAAGGAAGGGAAAATGTTGTGCTGGCAACAGAGGATCCGAAAGGCAGAGAGGAGGAGGTACGAGTTGGCCACCAGTTGAATGGGTGCCAATTGGAAAAGTTCAAGGATCTGGAGTACGAGGGGCTCGAAGGGAAGGCGGAACCCGCTTTTCCATGCCAGAAGAAACGTGCAGATGTGCCCCGTTCGGTCGTCCAAACTCGTCTCGAACGGGGTGGCGGCGGTAAAGCTATACCTGAAAGGCAAGCGAAAGTGATGCTCCAGCTTCTTCACCTCTGCCTCCCCCAACTCGCTGCAGCGGGAGACAGGCTCCCGCCTCACCTGCCCGAGTTCCAGCGGCGGATCAGCCATCGATCCAGAAGAGGACCCCTCGCAAGAACTCGAAGACTCCGGAGGGGAAGGAAGTTGCCGGACCGCCTCCGCGGTTATCCTCGCCAACTCCTCGAATGCCGCCGCAAGACTTCGCACCTCCACTGTGCCCTCACGGTGCATCAAGAAGCTCCGAAAGTCAAGAAACTAAGGAAAGCCCGAAACCCTGGAAGCCTAGAACGACAAACAACGCCCAACGCCTATAAAACCCTGGAGGAAGGCGGCTTGTCGTTCCATGCTCCGAGAAAAAGGGGGGCCCCTTCAGTTCAAATCCGTCAGGATCATCATTACGGGCCCAGGCGACCACTCCCCGTGGCACCTCAAACGCCAACGGAATTCCACCCACCTGAGCCACGCCGGTCCAAAGCCTCAAAAACTACTCAACCGAGCTTCCATAGCTCGGGAGTAGGAGGGGGACATGTGGAGAGGGGGATTTCTGTAGCCCACCCAAAGAGCAGCCCAACAAGACTCAACAGGGTCCAACGAGACAAGCTCACCCGAGTGATAGCCCACGGGGCCCACTCAGGGAAGAAAAGCCCAATAAATAGGCACTCGAGGAACCAACCCTCCCCGGCGGCCCCTAGGCTCGGAGGGCCCGAGTGATGGTCAGGTCACAAGGAAGGTCCGGCCCAGGCCGCTTTTCCGCTCGGGAAAGACAGGCGCCAGCCAACCTATCCGACCCCTCCTTCGACCGAGCTATCCTACTCGCCCTGACAGGGCTGGCGTTTCAGGAGCTCGGACTGGACGCTAGCCGTTCACGCTGCCTTTAAGAGTCCCCAACGGACAGGGGAATCAACCAGCCACCGGGTTTCAAGGCGATAACGCCCCCACGATAAAGGCCATGAAAGCCCACGTTGAGGACGTAACTCCCGCCGGAGACCCCCCAGCTGACAGGATTCTGAAGGCGGCACACTATTTAAACCAGGGATACCCTCCGGTGGAAGGTAAGATAGAAAAGAAAGGTAAAACTCCTGAGCAATCCGCTTCACCCCCCTTTGGTGGAGAGGAGTCTCGCGCACCAGCTTTCTTCCTCCCTTCATTGCTTCCACCAGAGCTCTACTGACTTAGCCATCAGAGGGTTTCACCCCAGGGAAATCCCCTGGGCCCTCTGACGCATTTCCCTATCTTACAGTTCATCCACTGGTGATCCACGGCCCGCTCAGGACGCAGCGCGAGATTTCGCCTCTTCACTCTCTAACAGAGTGAACTCCTCACTTTGACGCAATCTCAAACACTCAGTGTGCAAATGGATTCTAGCAAGTGTTACTCGAATGACGAATGTAACCAACAAACAAATATAGTACTAGGCGGAGGTTCGATCAATGATCTCCTCACACATGGGGTGACATTCCAGATAAGCCTAACCTATATTTCCTGTCATGCCTTTTTATATACATATTGGTTGAAGGCATATACAACTTATACGAATGGAAATACAATCAGAATCATATGCAAACTGAGAGCGATCTTAAGCATTCATCTAAACGAATCTGTAAGCAGATAAGCAAGCACAAAAGACACATGAGTTTTTAGGTGGTTCGGTCTCAACCTTGAGACCTACGCCCACCCCTCACTCAAACTAGAGTAAGGCTTCCGCTGATACACAGCTTAATCCACTGATTCACAACTTTGGGGATGAATCCCTACATACCGCTGAGCAACACAGCTTGCTATCCACTGAGCCTTATAGCTTGCTATCTTCTGAGTCTCACAACTTGCTATCCGCTGAGCACCACAGCTTGCTATCTGAGGAATCCTCCTCGCCACTGAGTACCATAGTTTGCTTTGCTGCCTAACAACTTGAAGAAATGTTTAAAAGATAACAAAAAAGAACGAAAGCACAACATAGATGAATCTCAAAGAACATTGTAGCTCCGATGAGCATATCGATTCTAGATTTGATCTAGAAATCGAAAGCAACCAGCAACAGTCTCTCCTACGAATTCTTCACCTATCTCTGATACTCCGTTCTACCTTCTTTCTCTCTTTTCTTCAACGATCTCTCTTTCTCTCTAGCACTCTGGCTTCTCCTCTATTCTCTGCTCGAACTATCTCTGATCACTTTTTATTCTTCTTTGATCTCATACAGACTCTACCTTTTCTCGTCTATCCCTCTCTCTATTTTTCCTCTTCGCTTTGAACGAGAGAGCCCTTTTTATACCAACGAACTAAATCTTGTGGTCCCCGCAAGATTCCAGTCCGTCGCATAGAGGAAGTGTTCCTGCCAATAGCCTTTCTAGAAAAGTAACTCAAGGAAGTCCACATGTCAGATCTTGAAGAAGAAACGAATCCACGTTGCCAATCGTTCTAGTTAACGGGTAGCCTTGGATCACGTGCATATTAACTCAACTCTCGAACCACATGACCACTTGTGTCTCTGATGCTTTCCACTCTTCAAGTGTTCGATCAAGTCTCTGTCAATAAGATATAAAATATTTCATCAAACACTTTATCTGTAACGCCCTGAGATTCGATCCCCCTTTTATGGGCATATATATTTTTCTTTTTCTCATCGGACCTCGAAGCATTACTTCATACATATCGCGGAAGCACAAATATATGACCATGCATACATTCGCATGAGAGAGAGAGAAACGACAATTACAAGAAATGTAAACAGCATCTCAACCATTCATAATTTCTAAAAGATAGTACATGTCCATTGTTCCAGAATAAACATGAGTCCTCATAGGCTCACCACCCCATAACCATACATATAAGAGAGACATTCATCCACGGCATACTCAGACGAACTATGATCTAGCACTACTCTTTAGTTGTAGCCTCCTCCTCAACCTCCTTCTCTATGTCTCCTGAAAATGTGTGTCACAAAGGGCTGAGTGTGACGCTCAGTAGACAGCCTAAACAAACCGGGGAACCGGGGTTAACTCGCATCCATATAACTAAATTATATACATAATTCAGATGTTAATAATATTGTAATCCATTCATTCTCATTTGCTTAAAATAATTCATACGAGAAAAATACATGTTCATTAGCTAACATATAAGATACCCATGCACGGTAAATGAGCAGTTACACATTATCACATTTTTCATGAATTTCACACTTTTGTTATTCATGGAACTGAATAGCTGCCGCAAACACAGGAGGCCCACTATAATGACCCGAGAATCTGATTGTCGGGAAGGCCCGTTAACCCGAGACTCGCACCGCCACCCACGAGTCCGAAGACTCGGAAGGGTTAGAAGGATGGTGTGGGAACTACACAAGTATCACAAGTAATTGTAGAAATTAAACAGTTATAGTATTAAGTAGGAAATAAATTAGCATTTTACTTTATACATGGTCCACAAGATAACAATAAAATAACAACAGTAGTCCACAACTAGTACAGAGACCAGAAAAGAAAGTACAGCTACACGGGGCATCCCCCGGCTCTAACCTATGGCACTACCTCTGGGCACCCGCACCACGCTGCGCCCCAGACGCGCTCCCCTGGGGCGGCGCCTCACCTGAAACACGGTGAAAACATGCAGGGAATGAGTCTCAGAACAAGACTCAGTAGGGATCACTCGAACCCTACCTCGTAAAATGGGAAACCACTACGCTAGCGGTAGGAGAGTACCTCGAAAAGGAAAGCCCTGTACTCTACCAAACAAAGGTCCTACGGCACGCAAACCGGCACACGTGCCACGGTGAGACAACCGAAACTCAATGGTCGACCCGGTAAACCCGAAGGTCAAAGCGATGAAACTGACAGTCTGACACTCCGTACTCGACAGGAGTACCTCCCACTAGAAGCACAGCTGGTAGCGTCCCCTGACGACTTACACCGCACCGCAGGTGAACTGCCTAACGTGGTAGCGCCTACCCAAGGCACGAACACTGCACAAGTAACCACAAACAAGTGACTAGCTGGGGTCACGCCCGTCGACGTGGGTCCAACCGCCCCCAACCACGTGTGCACACATAGACCATGCGTCCTAGGTCTTGTCCTCTGACCGGTTTTCCCCTATAGCCGGACTCTGGCTAACGACGAGGGGCCCGATAGAAACCAGTTTAAAACCATCCTCAGGGTAGCCTCTCCACCACTCCCTGGTGGGACCACACGCGTGTAAGCAGGCTACGACTAGTGGAGGGTCACTGAAGGAGTAGACGCTCAAGTCACGGAAAACGACGCCCGCATCCGACGACGCACGGGGACCACCCCACGCACCGGCCCCGTCGCACGGTGACCACAGTCGGACCAAAAATGGGGTTGCAACCCTCGCGGGGAAACCAGGCGCCTGACGGTCCACCCCCGAACCGTCACAGAGCTGTAACGGTCTAGGCGAGACCGTCACACACACCTGGCGGCCCAACGCAGGCCATCACACGGCTGAGGAATGCAGGGCGTAACGCGCCTGGCCCAGCGCGTTACGCAAACGTAACGCGCCTGCCATAGCGCGTTACGCGCGCCTCACACCCCCAGTGTGAAACCAAGATGTAACGCGCCTGCCCCAGCGCGTTACACGAATGTAACGCCCTGGCCCAGCACGTTACGCACCCCTCATACCTGGGGGTGACTCAGGAAGTAACGCGCCTACCCTGGCGCGTTACGCGAATGTAACGTGCCTGCCCTGGCGCGTTACACGTGCAGACCCCCCAACGGACAAAAGCAACGGTCACAAGCCAACGGTCGGAACGCCCCTGACGACCCAGCCCAGGCGCGTCACTTACAAGTGGCGGTCTACCGTGGGACCGTCACAGTCCCTGACCCCCGAAGGCTAACAAAGGGCAGGTGACAGCCTCTCCCAGGTGCGTCACATCGTGTAACGGTCCTTGGAAGGACCGTCACACGCACCCGACGGTGAAAACGGAGGGAAAGCCCAAAAACTTCAACCACGCCCCCATGCCTCCACCGGAGAGGGGGAAATCAAAGGGGAAGACCCCTGGGGACCCCTAGCATGATTCTAGGCCAACAAAACGTGAAATCATGCATCAAATCCATAGATCGGGCGAGCTCTCCCCAAACATGGAAAAACCCCAAACCTGCTCAATCAAGCCCCTCTCGGCCTCCCCACGGCCTATAAACCATGGAAAAGAACGGCAAGGAGCTAGGGAACGTCACCCTACCTCAATGGAGCGAATGCTCCGCCGGATCGTTACCGAGATCGCCAAGAACCCTTTGAAAACCCTCGTCCCTTCACGGTTCCCCACAAGATTTACGCCGCCACGATCACCTCGCCGTCGCCCACGTCGTCACGCCGTCGCCCCGTGCCGTCTGCAGCCGGAAGGGCACGTCGCCGCGGCCGAACGAGAGAGAGAGAGAGAGGCGGTGGTCACGGTGGGGAGAAGAGAAGGAAGAAGAAGAAGAAGAAGAAGAGGGTGGGGAAGAGAGAGAAATAGGGGGGTATTTATAGAAAATCTAGAAAATTTTGAAAATATCAAAAATCAAAAAATTACATTTCTGGAATCCTCGAAACGCACCGATCGCAACGGTACCACTCGTGCCCAGGTGAACGACCCAGTTCACCCGCAGCGAGGTTCCGAAGGAATTGCCGAAACACACACCGGAAATCGGAAAATACGCGTGGAAAAGCCGCGGAACGCTTCCGGGCCTCCGAAACAACTCCGGATCGCGCCGATCCGAACACGAAAGATGTCCGAAACAAAATTTCACACACAACGGAGCCAGGCACTCCAAGAAACCAGATCTGGGACCCACGAAGAGGGATCCAAAAGATCTGGGATATTACACCCACCCACACAAACGACCGAAAGAGTACTGCACAGACCCGAGAACGAACTCCCACCTGGACTCCTGAGGCCCATAGCGTTCTGTGGCATTACGTATCACCGTCCCACAGAACAATCGGCCGGGTCATCGGATTCCACCTAGATTCTTGAGGCCCACAACGTTCTATGGCGTTACGTATCGCCATTGTTGGGTCCCGCGAGGTGCAAGCGGATCTAGAAGGGGGGGTTGAATAGATCCTTTCAAAAGCTTTGGCCTATTTAAAAACTCTTAGCTATTGGAAGCCTGAACCACTCCTATAAAGTGAATGAATCACTTAGGCACAATGCACAGCGGAAATAATTAGAGTGGCTCAAATGAAAAGACTTTGATTATAAGCGATGAACCGTCAACACTTCTTTAAGCACTTTTATGATCTTTGAGAGATACAAGCCTTGTAGAGTAGGGATCATAAAGCATAACACTAGAACATGAATTAGCTTGTAACAAGGGTGCGTGTGTGTGTGTATGTTGATCACTCAAAGTGCATATGTGTGTGAATGTAGTGGTGATCAACCAAGGTGCATGCGAGTCTAAGCAAGGGAAACACTTATCAATACTTTCACCTTGGCGCCTGTGTGCAAGGGTGCAGCAGGCCGCCCAAGGGATGCAGTCAAAGTGCTAAGCCCAATTAAAGCACAGATAAAACCGAAGGTGTAAATCTGAGTGCTTGAGTGTGTAAATAAGATAACCAAGTTTGGAAGCACACGAACCTGTGAATGGGGGTAGAAGATATAGAGCAATCGCACACGATGAATAACCCACAACACAAGAATTTTTAAGGTGGTTCGGTTGCAACCCCGCAACCTACGTCCAACCCTCACCAAAACCCGGTGAGACTTCCCTACTGACTCACAGCTTGACCGGGGACACGCCCCAAACCACAGAACAGAGAAAACCCTCTTTCTATCTTCCTACACACAAAGCCAGCAGGGATGGCTACACCGCAGATCGGAGAACTCCCGATTGCCTTCCTACTAACCACCAGTAGGGACGATCTTCAGTTTCAATAGATTGAATGAAATGAAAATAGAACAAGATGAAAATGCTCAAACAAGATATAGAGATATGCTAGAATGAAGTAGATCTTGTCTGAGATTGTTGGATCTTGAATCTATTGCTTTGATCTTCCTTTGATCCCTTTGAGTTGATGGAGAAGATACAGGATGTAGCTTTGATCTTCCCTTGAGTTGATGAAGAGGTTTGGATGTAGCTTTGATCTTCATGTTGATCTCCTTTGTGAGCTTGCTTGCTTCTCTTCTTCCTTGGAGATTGAGGGCTTCAGATGTAGGCTTGAATCCCTTGGATTGGATGTAGAACTTCTGCACGGAGTACTGTTCACGGCTACAGTACCTCTTCTTCCTTGGAGCTCCTCTAGCCTCTCTTCATCTCTCTTTGCTCCAAATGATCAACTAGGGTTTCTAACCCTCTTGTGTTGGTTTTATATCTCTTTGGATGGTCAATAAACACATCCCAGACCAGATCCACATTTTGTGGGTGATTAGGTGACTTTTGGATTAAAGAAATCCATGGGGAATGGCCCTTCTCGAAGTGGAAAAGCAAAGTCAACATTGATGGCTCGGGGCTGGCGGTCGACCTGTGGCTTCTGGCGGTCAACCACTATTGAGAAACGCTGTAGACGGATGTTCCCTGAGATTTCTGGTCGACCGCTACTGGGCTGGCGGTCAACCTCCACTGAGAAGACTGCAGACGGTGAGCTGCTGGCTGGGGCGGTCGATAGCCCCTGGACTGGCGGTCGACCGCCGCTGGGCATACCCCGGGTTTTTCCGGGTCGGTCCGTTAACCTTCTTAGCTCAGTCACTTAAGTCCTTTAGCAGCCCGTTCATGTCTGTAGCATCACCCTTGACAGTCTAGAAGATGTCAACTGAGTCTTTGACTTTGGGTTCTCTTGGTTATGCTTCTTTGTACATTGACCTTAACTGTCTTGAAGACTTCTATTGATTATATTGCTCCTATAATCAAAATTTTGTTCCGGGGGCTCCACCCCCGGAAACCCCCGCAAGGGGCGCTGCCCCCTTGACCCCCGCGCCCCCCTAACCGCGCAGGTCGATCCGCGTGCGAGGGTGCAATCATTGAGCTTTCACTTTTGCCATCTCCACTCCATTCCTTGGCATATCTGTCATGAAAGAACATCAAGTAGTTTAGTCATATAAGAGTGGTAAAACATCAATGACTTATAGTGTTTAGCCATTATCAAAACCAAGAATATCAAATAACTCAAATGACCACAGGATGATGTCGAATGACCCAAGTGACCACAAGATGACTCATTTGACCACAAGGGCACAACATTCTCCCCTTTGAATCCCCTTGAAGCATTAGGATTTCTAACTCTCCTTGTGTTGGTTTTATAGACTTTGAATGGTCCTTGGACATCCTTCAGACCAGATCCACAATCCATGGGGGATTGGGTGACTTTGGGGTTAAACAAATACAAGGAAAGGGGCTCTTCTCGAAATGGAAAACAATGTCAACATTGAAGGCTCGGGGCTGGCGGTCGACCTGCAGAAGCTGGCGGTCGACCGCTACTGAGAAACACTGTAGACGGATGGTCCCTAGAATTTTCGGTCGACCGCTACTGGGCTGGCGGTTGACCGCCACTGAGACACGTGCATACTGGGAGCTGCTGGCTGGGGCGGTCGACCGCCCCTATGCTGGCGATCGACCACCAGCTGGGCAGACCCTGGGTTTTCCCGGGTCGGTCCGTTAACCTCTTTAGCTCAGTCGCTTGAGTCCTTTAGCAGCCCGTTCTCATCTGTTGCATCAACCTTGACTGTCTTGAAGATTTCTATTGATTATATCGCTCCTATAATCAAATGTGCATCAGCCTCACCTTGGACTCGACCAAATGTGCATCGACCTTACCCAGAATGCACCAAATGTGCATCGACCTTACTATGAACTGCACCAAATGTGCATCGACCTTACTCTGGACTGCACCAAATGTGCATCGACCATACTAGGGACTGCACCAAATGTGCATCAACCTTGCCATGGACTACACCAAATGTTCATCGACCTTACCATGGACTGCACCAAATGTGCATCGACCTTACAAGGGACTGCACCAAATGTGCATCGACCTTACCAATGACTGCACTAAATGTGCATCGACCTTACCAGGGACTGTACCAAATGTGCATCGACCTTACTATGGACTACAACATGTGTGCATCGACCTTACCATGGACCTGAACAGACCTGTCCCCAATGTGCATCGACCTTACCATGGGCCTGCACCAAATGTGCACCGACCTGACTAGGGGTTCCAACACATGTGCTTTGACTTGACTGGGGGTTGCAGCATATGTGCACCGACCTGACTGGGGGTTTCAACACATGTGCTCTGACCTGACTGAGGCTACACCATATGTGCACCGACATGACTAGGGGTTCCAACACATGTGCTCTGACCTGACTCAGGGCTGCACCACATGTGCACCGACCTGACTGGGGATTCCAACACATGTGCTCTGACTTAACTGAGGCTGCACCATATGTGCACCGACCTGACTAGGATTTCCAACACATGTGCTCTGACCTGACTGAGGGCTGCACCACATGTGCACCGACCTGACTGGGGGTTCCAACACATGTGCTCTGACCTGACTGGGGGCTGCACCACATGTGCACCGACCTGACTGGGGGTTCCAACACATGTACTCTGACCTGACTGGGGGCTGCACCACATGTGCACCGACCTGACTGGGGTTTTAACACATGTGCTCTGACCTGACTGAGGCTGCACCATATTTGCACCGACCTGACTAGGGGTTCCAACACATGTGCTCTGACCTGCCCAGAGACTGTACTGACCTTCCCAGGGACTGTACTGACCCTAGAGACTCAGAGGAACTCATGAAAGCCCTAGACTTTTTGAAGACAAAAACTAAAAATGAACTTGATGGTCATCCCCCCATGCCCTTAGTCCCTCTTTAAAGTGTATAAAATATATTTGAAATCATTCTAATGCATCATTGACCCCTAAAATTTGAGGTTAGGTGCCTTCCTTCGGAATGCTAAACCGACGATCCGGGGATGATATCCACACCCCAGATCCACCTAAGCTTCTCATTTTGATCCCGGGATGAGATCCACACCCCAGATCCCTCCCTAGACTTCGCCCGTCATCCTAAGAACTGCAGGTTCACCCTCCTACATAGGGCCCAGGTCCCTCACCTCTCTTTTTCTTACTCAAGAAGGGTAGAAGGTGGCAGAGGGTTGATGGGAATGGTTGCTAAAGGCTTACCACTCTTGAAACCCTCCTTCTTACATAGTTTCCAAGTCTCCCAAGGTCCTACCCATGACCCACAAGGCTCCAACCCGCTCCCAAGGTCGCTGGTTTAAAGATGGGTTAATGCTAAGCACCCCTTCAGTTTGAACAGAGGTGACCCTTTCTCTACCCGGTCATAGATGCGAGTGGGAGTGTTTTTCTGTTAGGATTTGAGTTGGGATGTCTTCATATGAAATCAAGATGACTTCTTGATCTAGGTCATAGTTTCATCGAATTTCCTCATTCCTAGCCCGAGTTATGATTTTCGTAAGATTATCATTTATTCTCTCTCATTCCAGTTGCGACCTTTTGGTAGCCCGAGGTAATACGGGTATAACTCTAGCATCCAGGAAGTATTTTCCATCGACCTCAATAGAGAAGTTGTAGCTAACGTCCCATTCGAAATTATGGCCTTGAGTGAAGGTCATTTCATTAAACACAGATGACGTTATGAATTTCCCATTAATTACGTGTGAATTCACCCAACAGTCGCACCTCTTCGTGATAGCTGGCAGCAAAAGGCTCAGAACCTTGGGTTCTAATGCGAATTGGCTTTCCGCCTCAACAGAAGAGTTTGGGATGAGGGCCAAAACTTTCTAATGGGCCAAGTTTCATCTCATTTGGTTAATTGTGGGCCAAGATAACCTTATTTTAACGGGTGACCATTTTTCTGTAATTCTTTCGACCCATTATCGCCAACTCCCTCTTAACCACTATTAGACCCATTTTTCACAAGTTATACTCTTCATAAAAGTTGTTTCTTACCCAATGGTTGTTGCATGGATTTTGGTTTCACCTAATTTTGACCTCCCCATATTAAGTTACAAATTTCTTAAGGATCCTTCAATAATTTGTCCATATTTCTAGCTTTTTGAGTTCATGCGCCCGAATTATTCTCATTTGGGTCTGTGCCCAAATTGGTTGTCATAACATTATCATCATCAATAGTTAAGAGAAATTAGACTTAGCCAATTTCATAAAAGTCAGATACTCAGATTATGTTGATGCATATGCCTCGATGCATACACATAGTGCACCGACCTGTGTGATTAGACCTCTGCACCAATGCAGTAGATTGACTTCAGTTGCATCAACCTGTGTAAATCACAGGTAGACCTTATATGCCTTGAGATTATTGATGAAGATAAGACATTATAGAGATGCACCGACCTAAGGTCTCAGACAGTTACAAGTACATCGACCTATATGCATTGACCTGCATCGACCTGAGAGAGCATGTTGCTACATGTGCACCGGCCTTGTAGACTGAATGCATGTATATGCATCGACCTTGTTGAATGCAAGATCCAATGTGCACTGACCTTGCTGAACACAAGCTCCAATGTGCATCGACCTTGCTGAACACAACATCCAATGTGCACCGACCTGATGTATTGACGGAATATGCATGCACCGACCTTATGTACTAACGGAGTATACATGCATCAACCTGATGTACTGATGGAGTATACATGCACCGACCTAACATATTTAATGCATGTATGTGCATTGACCGGGCGTTCAACGAAATGCGTAGCTGCATCGACATGGCAAGTTCAAACTAGAATGTGCATCGACCTTATATACTTCCATCATGAATGTGCATCGACCTTATATGACTAAGTGCCTATATGTGCATTGACCTTGATTTCTAACACTTAGAAGACAAATGACTTGTATAACCTAAGTGACCAAGATGCATCAACCTGTTATACCATTCTGACTTATGGAAAAGGATGACTCAACCAATCATTATTAAACAATTTTTTGCCTCAACATGATTCATAGTGTGACATCATCAAAACTAGGGTTCCAACACCTAGTCATTCACCTAATGTAGCAAGCACACAGATTTAAATAAACACAGCACACATAGAACCAGATTTTTAGGTGGTTTGGTCTCTACCTAGAGACCTACGTCCACCCCTCACTAAACCTAGTGAGGATCCCTGCTGCCATACAGCTTGAAACCGAGGAACAAATTCTCTTCAAACCGCTGAGCTTCACAACTTGCTGCAAGGAGATTCCTCCTCTCACACAATCGCTGACTGCACCGCTTGCAGGCTACCTAGCCTAACACATATCTATCCTACCCGGTAGATCAACACCAACCTCTATTACACATAGAGGAGAACACACAGGTTGAAGTATCAAATGAAACAAGGAAAGAAAGCATGAGACAAGGAGCTAGAGTTTAGAACACAAGATAGCCCAGACTCCCTTGACGCAGTAGAGTGTTGGAGATCTTGGTGTAGGACGGTATGTAGATGAGCCAGCAGCTTGGTCATCTCTTTCTTGTTGCAAGCCTGGCTCAGAAGACTGCAAGTCAGCTTCTAGATTATCAATCTTCTGCAGACTAGGGAGGCTCAACTCTTCTCGTGTATTACTCTGCTTCCTTCCACTGAAGTACGATAGAGAGCTTCAACCGCTACCTTGGCTTCTTCTTTTTCTGCTTGGGTTCTAGCTCTCACTATTGCTCACTATCTCCAGGCGTAGTTCTATGTCTTATAATTTTGCTTCCATTGACTTTATGTGGGAAACCGAGAGAGGCTTGGCATATGCAACCTCTTCTCCTATTCTGTGCATGCGGACGTGTCACCCTCCACCTACCACTAGACTCAGATGTCCGTCCACTTCTCATGGAAGGACCCTACTGGCATTCCGTTACTAGGGACGAGGATCCCTTCCTATGATACTTCTCAGCCATGTGGACCTCGTACTAGCAAAATATGGACTAGTGGACCTCTAACGATGGACCCTTCCTTGATTTCCTTTTCGATCTGCTAAGTCCTTTGGAGTGCGTCAACCCAGCCCAGGTGATGCGTTGACGCACTATGATCTACCAGAATCAATTTCTTGACTGGTTTAAACTAATGCATCGACGCACTATTCATCCTGCGTCGACGCCTTGAGCTTTATTTGCTTACTTGTTGGTTTTCTTGCCAAATACCTTTCAAACCAATCAATTCAATTAAGACTTAGATATTTTGACTAAATCAATGAGTCATAATTTGCCATTATCAAAATCATGGACACAACAAAGGCAAGTTTGCAAAAATGATTAGCCAAGCAAGAGATCATACAAGGTAGCAGTCACATGTCTTCGAGCTCTAAAGCTTAGCTGGCTAAAAAGTTGTTTTAGCCAAGGCAAATCCAAGATGCATAGTTGACACAGTCAAAAATGATGATGAGGGAAAGATGGAAGGAAGTTGGCAGCTGGTGCCTAGCTTAAAGCCAAAGCAGGTCGACCGGCTTGCTTCTTTGGTCGACCGAAAGTCTCAAAAGGTTCAGTTTCTGAAGATAGGTCAGCCAAAATTGCAAGGATGCTCAGCAGCATTTATGAAGTCATGCACATAACAGTCTACAACATCAACGCCAAAAGGATTCCAGAAGAGAACTCAAGAGAACATGTGATCTATTTGCTAGAGTTGTGTCAAAGAGGGAGAGGAAGTTCTGAGAAATGACAGATGAAATTCACTTAGAAACAAGGTGAAACTTTTAGAAGTAAAGTTAAGAGAACAGGTGATGTGATTGCCATAAAAGTGTCGAAGCAAGATCACCATTGCCTCGACGCAGTCATGCTCACAGAAGTAATTTCCAAAGTTCTGCATCAACGCAACAGAGAACTGCACTGACGCAACAAGTCCAAAACCAACTCTCGAAACACACCACGTCGAAGCATCACGAAACTGCCTCGATGCACCAAGTCAAAGGACAACATTCAAAGTCTTCTGTTCAGTAGGCTCTATCTTCACACTGCATCGATGCACTAAGCCAAGGATCTGCATTTGAACGTTACTACGTCAAAGCATAATGGAACTGCATTGACACACCAAGTCAAAGGCCATCGTTCGAAGTCTTCTGCTCAATAGGCTCTATCTTCTCACTGCATCGACGCAGCTTCATTCCTTTCTCCACAACGTGAGAACCCGAGTGGATCACGTGCCAGCGACTTCAAGCCAATTGGCGCTAAACCCAAACCACATGGCTGAATTTTGGAGAGATAAAGTTGATAGAATATTCTCTTGCCACCTGGACCAATGGAGTAATTTGTCTCTGGATTAGTGTTTTAGTGGAGCTCGAAATTTCTTTCCTATATATAGATGTTGTCTTCTTCCGAAGACCGGCGTGGCAAAAGGTTACCGTGAGGAAAAAGAAAAGAGAAGTGGCCACAGAAGAATGCTAGTTAGAGGCATCTGAGAAGAAAAGAGAGAAGTAGCCATTCTGAGAGAGCTGTGAGAAAAATCAAATAGAAGATTTCAGAGAAAAAGGAAGAAGAAAGAGAGAAAGAAAGAGTTTGTGAGTGAAGCCATAGAGGGCAACCAGGAGTTACGATTGAATATCTGTTGAGTCAATTAGTTCGTGGATCAAATCCAGAACTGTCTCACTCCTTTGGAGCTATATCTCTTTTGATTTTCATTTGTGTTTTTCGTTTTGTTACTCTCTTTTTATAGTGTACTTCTGATACCCTGTTCAGGGATCGGGTTCCTTCTGAGCAATCAGAAGAAGGGAGAATTGTTCTCTGGGTTCCCGGTGTGATCTCAAAGGAAGAGAGGATTGTTCTTCTGGTTTGGGAACAACTGGAGTTGTTCACTGGCTCCTTCTATGTTTACAGAAGAAGGGAGGACTAGCTTCTCCGGTTACTACCGATGGTAGTTGTTTTGATGTCATTGGGATCAGGTTGAGGGATTTGTCTCCCATAGGTTGAAGCTGTTTCGTCAGTAGTTATTGCAGACTGAGTCTGCATCTTGCCCTGCAAGGGAAGCCTCACTCAGGTTTGAGTGAGGGGTGGACGTAGATCTGCTTGTGACAGATCGAACCACCTAAAAGATCCTGTCCTCTATGGTTTGTCTTTCGCATACTCCTTATCTTCTACCACCTTCACAGGTTGGCGTGTGTGTTCTTTCATCACTCCATTCTGACATAGTGCTAAGCGCTCGATAGTAATTCTGTGTGAACCATTTACTACTGTGTATGAATTGGTTTGCTAGTTTTTGGGAGTTTGCTAGCTATTTGCGTTATTGCCAGTAGTGCAGTTGATCTCATGGTGTGTAAAGTTGTTGGCCCGGTTAGGAAAGCAATCGAGAGGGGGGGTGAATTGATTGCTCCCTCTTTTTAAGAACTAAACGCAAGGATGACAAAATATATCCAGAAAACTAAACAAGATGATTAAAATAAGAAAGAGACCAAGCAAGCTCTCACAACTCTCCAGTGCAGTTTAATGAACCACTCTGATAAAACGTAAAGGTGGACATATTATATGAACTCTCAACTCATCGCATCACACTCGTAAGACAGAATAGTGGGGAACAGGACAAGGAATTTTTAGGTTGTTCAGACGCACCCGAGTGCCGTCCTACGTCCACCCCTCTCAACATGAGAGGATTTCACTAAAATTCGCTGCACGACGGCAACAAAACAACCACACACGGGCTCGATGGCCCAACACACGCGCGTTCTCGTATGACGACGAGAAACCACCCACACGGAGACAATGCTCTGAAATTGTCTATGAAGAAAAGATATATTGAAATACAAATCCCAGTTCAGATATTATGAACTATGCTCAAATAAAGGCATATAAACAAGAGAATATGAGATCCCCCTTTGATCTTCATGACAACTCGGAGATAGATGGAAGGGTGCACTAGAGTGAATGAACCACGGAGAGGAAGCAACTGGTTGTTGAAGGGATGAGCGCCCAAGCTAGAAGACGATGGAGAGCAGCAACAGCCACCACCAGATCTGAGCTTGGGGTCGTTGGATGCAGCTTCTACAGCTTTATCTTCCTCCTCCAGATGGGTGTGCGAAACCCTCTCCTCCTTCTGCAAGGATAGAACGAGATCAGCTCAAAAGATATCTCTCCCATAGATGCATTTCACAGCATACTTATACCCATGAGAAAATAATGCAAATAGACATTAAAGCCCATGGGAAAACCTCTTAGAACCACACCCATTCAAGAGTAGAAACCATAGGGGTAATGGAGTAAAAGGGCAAGCCAATCGGATCTCAGAATGGGCATTTTGTAATCAACCCGAAAAACACGATCCGGATCCGATTGGGCAAATGTCGACTCTTGGAGTCCACACGTTGTTCAGCCAGTACTGTTCCGGTTGAATAAATCGGTGCACAGGCTGAAGTGTCTGTGTATATGAACCCATGGCCGATGCATATGTACAGGCAGGGTCGGTGCATGTTTGTAAAACAACAAAGACCAAGTCGGTGCACATTCAAGGGCAGGTTGGTGCATATAGTGAAGGATTTATAGATAAGGTCGGTGCACAAATAGGCAAGGTCGGTGCACATATATGGAATGACCAAGATAGGTCGGTGCATACAATGTAGAACCTATAAATAAGGTTGGTGCACAAATAGGCAAGGTCAGTGCACATATATGGAATGACAAAGCTTGGTCAGTGCACACAATGTAGAACCTATAAAAAAGGTCGGTGCACTTTTATGAAACATAAGGATAGGTCGGTGCACACATAGGCAAGGTCGTCGGTGCACTTTTATGAAACATAAGGATAGGTCGGTGCATACAACGGTGGACCCTACAAGGGTCGCTCGGAAAGGGTCGACCCTTGGGGTCGACCCTCGTGCTAGCAGAAATAACCCGTGCAGTTTTTGAAAAAATAGACTCCCAGGGGTCGACCCTTGGGGTCGACCCTCGCGCCTGCCGGTTAAGAACCCGTGCGGGGTTGAAAAATACAACACCCAGGGGTCGACCCTTGGGGTTGACCCTCGCGCTTGCCGGTTAAGAACCCGAACCCATAAGAAATTCAAGCACCCAGGGGTCGACCCTTGACCACAGACTTAACAAAATGAAACATGGTGCAATGAACAAGCATGGGGTTCACCCTTGGGGTTACCCCAATCCTTGAATAACCAGAAACATGAGATATCCAAAAGATTAAACTCTTAATCTCAACAAATGAAACAACACTAACGAGTGTACAAAAAAATTCATTCAAGCATCATTTTTACCATGAGACTAAAAGATGGGGAGTTCCTTGAACCTGCAATTGGATATAAAAAGATGCAGCCATACATACAGGTGGATTAACACATTTTCAATCCAAGTGCTTCACTTTCTCAACATCATAAAAGTATTCAAGCAAATCACAGACAATAAGATGCAAGTTAAAACCCATTGAACAATCCTATCAACTTGACTCAGATTTATCAGAAACTATTCAATGCCAATCACACAGAACAGCACAGTTTGACTTGGTCACACGTTGTCTTCGTCGAAACATGCCGAGGCACAACAAAAGTGTTTGAGTTTTGTCCTACCCTTTTTGACTAAGACAAAATTCCACAAAAGACTTGCATGAATGAGACAAGATAGCCATCACCCATTTCATAACGAAAGACCATTTTAAAAACAATAACACCCGAAAACCATTATCAAGAAGGACAATTCAAAAACCATGTTCAAAGGCTATGTAGAGGCTATTTTCAATTCACACTTTCCATGCACAATATCACCATTATGCATCTTTATTACTCCCCCTTTTTGTCAGAGTCAAATAGGGGATAATTCAATAGATGCAGAGAGTGGAAATAAATCCTAATGCCTCATATTTACAGGTTACTCAAGGGAATGCATGTGAAGAGGAATAGTTGATCATTCAAGCACACATTCATGCATAGTAAGATATAGAAGAAAACAAGTCCATGAGGGACGGGTTAATAAGTAAGCATTCGAATTTGAGCATGATGTGCATGAACTAGATTAAGAGGGTAGTGCTTACAAAAAGGATGGTACTGCATTACTCATGAAATATGACTGATTCAAAAAGTACATTCACACAATCACTCCCTAAGTGTTTAAGTGAAGAATGAGCAATGAAATCTAAAAATTTGAATTTTCATATTTTCTTGGAAACACTAGTAAGAACCTCTCCTCCCTACACTTTCATACACAGTGCTCGACTTTTGGTAGCTTTGCATAGCCCCATAATTTTATTTTTATTTTTTTTACTTTAAATAACAAGATGACTAACCTTTTGACACGAGTTATGCCCTTTGTTTCACGGGTACTTTCCGGTTACTCAGTTTCGTCACTTATTTGATGTAGATTAGCTACTTTTCGATACGAATTTCTTCCTTTGTTTCAGGGGGGATTCTCGACTACTCGGTGCCAGATCACACTTATTCATTTTTTTTGGCGAGGCTGACAACTTTTTCCTCACGAGACACGTGACTTCTATGTAGGGGATTAAGAGCCCTCAAAAATGTAGAGTGGAATAAGTGAAATCCTTATTAGATAGAGTCATTTATCTCAAAAGTGCAATTAGTGTGAGAGATTGTACAGAATGTAGGAGTTGAATTAGTTTACTCATTATGATGTCTCCCCCTATGTGTATGCACAGTTAAAAAAAGAACCTCCCCCTTAATGTGTGCCATGTAACAAACATGTCTAATCGATGCATTTTTATATATCAAGGGGAAAATGTCATAGTAGGAATCAAAAAGGAGGGTGATATTTTATATACATTTAACCATGCACTAAAATGAAATTTCCACACAGGTTGATTACCGGTACGTGGCGGAGGTGGAGGTCCAAAGACCCTACTCACGCATAAGGAAAGCTTCCAGGTGGACGTAATCCACCTTTCCACTGACGTCATTTTATATACCGGTCAATCATGACATTCAAGCACATACGTAAGAAGTATATGCAGTTATGTACATGCGGATGCAAGAAAATGAGAGTATGCATGAAAGTTAAATGTTATTCACTGTGTTATGCACAAAAAGAAAAGCTGGAAATGCAAGGGCAGTGGAAAATCTCCTTATGTGCAAAAAGTGAACAAGTATGCACAAATGCTTTATGAAAAGTTTGAGAGTGTATGTACAAAGAAATTCAGAAAGATTTAACTATCTAATCTGCACACTCCTAATTCTCTCCTAAGAAAATAAAATTGATCAGAATTCAAAGGTTTTGTGAAAATATCTACAAGTTGATGCTGTGTATCTACAAAAATTAACTCAAAATCACATTTATTGATATGATCTCTAATGAAGTGATGTCTAACCTCAATGTGCTTTGTGCGAGAGTGTTGGACATGATTTTTGGACAGGTTTATTGCAGAAGTGTTATCACACATAATGGGAGTATTTTTCAAGCAAACACCAAAATCTAGCAATTGATGTTGGATCCAGAGTACTTGAGCCGCACAACTGCCTGCAGCCACATATTCGGCTTCAACAGTTGATAAAGCCACACAGTGTTGTTTCTTTGAGGCCCATGAGACCATGCAGCCCCCTAGAAACTGACAGTGGCCGCTAGTGCTCTTATGATCCATTTTACATCCAGCGTAGTCAAAATCTGTATAAGCAATTAAATCAAATGAAGCATTCTTAGGATACCACAAACCAAGATCAATTGTTCTGTTCAAATACATGATTATTCTTTTCACGGCTGACAAATGAGATTCCCTAGGACAAGATTGATATCTTGCACAGAGACACACACTAAAATGTATGTCAGGCCTACTAGCAGTAAGATATAATAGTGAACCAATCATACCCCTAAAAAGTTTTTGATCCACAATGTTACCATTCTCATCTTCCAATTTGAGTGAGGTGGTCATGGGTGTAGCAAACGGCTTGGCATTTTCCAATTGAAACTTCTTCAGAATTTCTTGTGTGTACTTCTTCTGGTTGATAAAGATACCATCGTCTAGTTGGTTTATTTGAAGCCCCAGGAAGAAGTTTAACTCGCCCATCAAGCTCATCTCGAACTCTCCCTGCATGAGTAGAGCAAAATCATCATTCATTTTAAGATTTGTGGCTCCAAATATTATATCGTCTACATAAACTTGCACAAGTAGAGCATGCTCATCACAAGTCTTAGTAAACAACGTTTGGTCTATATTGCCTCTTTTAAAGTCATTATCTATTAAAAAGGAACTTAAACGATCATACCATGCCCGAGGAGCTTGTTTTAACCCATACAGTGCCTTGTCTAATTTTTAGACGTGGTCTGGAAATTTTTCATCCTCGAAGCCCGACGGTTGCTCCACGTATACTTCTTCCTTGATAACTCCATTAAGGAAGGCACTCTTCACGTCCATTTGGAAAAGCTTGATGTTCCCGTGACAAGCATAAGCAAGAAGTATTCTTACTGCTTCTAATCTAGCCAGAGGAGCGAAAGATTCATCAAAATCTATACCAAATTCTTGAGAGTAGCCCTTAGCTACCAGTCTTGCCTTATTCCTCACAACCACCCCATCTTCACTAAGTTTGTTTCGGAAAACCCACTTAGTTCCGATTATGGGATGATTATCAGGCCGGGGCACGAGGAACCACACCCGATTCCTTTGGAATTGGTGTAGTTCTTCTTACATGGCGAGAACCCAAGAATTGTCATTAAGTGCATCCTCTAAAGATTTAGGCTCAATACTAGAAAGTAAAGATAAATTGTCATGAATTTCAACTTCCCTGTATGAGGCTCGCATTCGCACTCCATCATCTACACTGCCGATTACATTCTCCAACGGATGGTCCTTATGTGTAGTTCATTGGTGTGGAAGAGTCGGATGTACTTGCTCCTCTGGTTGCTCTTGCTACTTTTCTTTTTCTTGACCTTCTACCCCACCTTGTTTGCTTGATTCTCCTATCTCATCTTCACTCTCACCTGTAACCAGAAAATGATCATCATCATTTGGCTTTCTCAAGGTGAATTCATCAACTACAACATGCGGACTCTCCTCGACAATAAGAGTTCTAGAATTGTAAACACGGTAAGCTCTATATGTTAAAGAGTACCTGAGGAAAATTCCTTTATCACTCTTAGCATCAAATTTCTCCAAATTGTCTTTACCATTATTCAAGATGAAACAAATCGATCCAAATGGCTTAAAATGAGATATGTTAGGTTTGTTACCTTTATACAGCTCGTAAGGAGTTTTCTTAAGGATAGCTCTTACCATTGCTCGATTGGTGATGCAGCAAGCACTGTTAACTGCTTTTGCCCATAAGTACCGTGGAAGACCATTCTCTGCCAGCATGGTACACGCCATCTACACGAGCGTTCTATTCGTCCTCTCGACCACTCCATTTTGTTGCGGGGTCCTAGGTGCTGAAAATTGATGTTCATACCCCTGCTTCCTGTAAAATTTGTCAAATTCAGAATTTTCAAATTCTCTCCCATGGTAACTTTGAATTTTTTGAATGGTATATCCTTTTTCTTTTTAAACTTTCACATAGAAATAAGCAAATTCTTTAAATGCATCACTTTTATTAACTAAGAACAAAATCCATGCATATCTTGAGAAATCATCGACAATCACAAAACCATAAAGTTTTCCTCCAAGACTGAGTCCTAGTGGGACCAAACAAGTCCAAGTGTAACAACTCTAGGGGTTTTTCTGTGGAAGCAATGTTTTTGCATTTGAAAGAAGTTATGGTTTGTTTTCCTTTATTGCATGCTTCACAAATTTTTGTTGTTTCAAAGTTTAAACAAGGAAGACCTCTAACTAAATTATTTCGATTCAACTCCCTAATAACATTGAAATTGGCATGCCTAAGACGGAGATGCTACAACCAAACATCATCATTGTTGTTAGCAACTAAGCACAAGTTTTTAGAAGAAATTTCATTAAAGTCAACATGATAAGTGTTGTTACTTCTCACTCCTATGAATTTAATTTCATGAGTGTTTGCATCAACAATGGAACAGTGAGAAGATTCAAAAATAACATTGTGACCTTTGTCACAAAGTTGACTAATGCTTAGCAAATTATGGTTTTGATCTTTAACAAGTAAGACATCTTTGATGCAATGGTTGAGATCCTTACCAACTCTCCCAATACCTACAATTCTACCTTTGTCTTTTCCACCAAAAATTATCGTTCCTCCATCTTTCTCTGGTAGGTTTGCAAAAAGTTATTTATTTTCAGTCATGTGCCTGGAGCATCCGATGTCCAGGTACCATTTATTTTTCATTGCTTTCATGCAGACCTGCAAGAACAAACATCAAATCTCATTTTGATTTAGATACCCAAGCAAGCTTGGGTCCCTTAGTGTTAGCATTCATCACAGTATGACTATACTTACTCAAAAACAAGTCATCATCATACTTCACCAATTGGCATATATACATATCATGACTTATCCTTTCACAATAAAAACATGTGGGTCTTCTCCTACCAAAATTGTTTCTTTTATTTACATTCCTAGAAGTAGAGGGGAATCGAGTATAAACAGCTTGTGAACTGGTGTGTGTGTATGAACACTCTCCATGATCTTGTGAATTTTTAACCTTGTATTGAAATTGATTTTTGTCGCCATGCACGGAATTTGAACTTTTCTCAACTTATTTTTCCTTCGCCTTCAACATCTTTTCATGAGCATTTTTCACTTCATTCAGCTGTGTGACAAGTAGTTCATTTTTACTCTCCAATTCTTCCTTGACTTTCTCACATTCATTTTATTTTTACATTCAATTCATCCAACTCATTTTTCAGCATTTCATGCCTTTCTTAGATTTCCTCTTTGAGCTTACATGCATTTTGTTTCTCCACATCCAAACAAGCAATTTCATCTTCAAACATGATCAATTTTGATTCTAGTGATTCATTAACACTTTTGAATTTTTGGACTTGAATTTCAAACAAGCTACACTTATCAAAGGAGTTAGGTGAGTGAATGATTTCATGAATATTCTTTCTCAAGTTTTTATTTTCATTCCATATCTTTTTGTATTTTTCATATAACTCCTCATAAGCAAGTTCCCATTGATCATTTGTAATGAGTCTAGAATCAGAATTTACCTGCATTTCATCTTCCTGAGCCATAAGGTAGAAGTTCTTCACAATCTCCTCAATATCTTCTTCTTCATCGGACGTATCCTCATCCTCGTCCTCATCGCTCCATGTAGCTTTCATGGCCCTTGGCTTCTTTCCTTTGGCTTTCTTGGCTTTCTTCTGTAGCTCGGGGCATTCACCTCTCATGTGCCCCATTTTCTTACACTCATAGCACATAACTTCGACCGGTTTAGATGGTTCAGTTCTTTGCTTGGCCTGCCTCTTCCCTTTTCTGAATTTTCCAGCAAATTTTCTTATTTCTCTCAGAAATTGTCTAACCTTCCTTGTGATCATGGCAACTTCCTCATCATCAGTATTGCCCATGGAATCCTCCTGGCTTGAGATAGACTACGGGTTTGCCTTCAATGCTATTGATTTCTTCTTCTTGGTATCCTCTTCCGTCCTCTTAATGTTTATCTCATAGGCCATTAAGGACCCTATGAGAGCATCCAATGTAAGAGTAGAAAGATTCTTCGAGTCCTCTATCACCGTTGCCTTGGTGTGCTAGCTTGGTGACAAGGACCTCAGCACCTTCCTGACCAAATCAGTGTCCTTGAAATCCTTCCCGAGTGCCTTCAAGCCATTGGTTATCTCCATGAGACGTGCAAACATCTCGGAGATAGTCTCCTTGTCCTTCATATGAAACAAGTCATAATCCCGGATAAGCATGTTCACCTTTGTCTCCTTGACTTCTGTAGTACCTTCATAGATTAGCTTCAGCTTATCCTACATTTCTTTCGCGCTACTGCACATAGAAACACGAGCATATTAAGTCGGATGAATAGCACACTGAATAATATTTAATGCATTAAAATTCACAGTGGCCTTCTTAATAAGCTTCGTCTGGAGGTAAAGTGTATGGACCATTCTTAATAACAGTCCAAATTTCATGACTCTAAGCACGGAGGAAAACAGTCATCCTATTCTTCAAATAACTATAGTTATTGCCATCAAAATAGGAGGCCTATGTATGGAATGCCCTTAGGGCATCAACCCCTTGTTAGCCATTCCTAACAGATCTCTCTAAATCGCTCAACAACGGTGAAGTTGAACAAGAATGAAAAAGATAAATCTGTCGATCAAAAACTTTTTCGTGGCATGATTGGATCTTTATTGTATTTCACTGCTAGTAGGCCGGATATAATATTTAGTGATTGCATGTGTGTGAGATTTCAATCCGATCCTAGAGAACCACACATGTTAGCATTCAAAAGAATTTTTAGATATTTGCTTGGCACCACTGATCTTGGTCTATGATTTTCTCGTAGTTGCAGTTTTGACTTAGTAGCTTATACAGATTCAGATTACGCTGGGTGTTTAGTGGATCATAAAAGCACAAGCGGGTATTGTAAGTTTCTTGGAGGATGCATGGTTTCATGGGCCTCTAGGAAACAAAATACAGTGGCATTGTCAACTGCCGAAGCCGAATACATGACTGCCGGTAGTTGTGCGGCCTAAGTGCTATGGATCCAATAACAATTAGTTGATTTTGGCATTTATTTAAATAATACACCCATTCTTTGTGATAACACTTCTGCGATTAATATTTTCAAAAATCCTGTTTTACATTCTCGCACAAAGTACATAGAAATTAGACACCACTGTTTGCGAGATCATGTGAGTAAGGATCATTTTGAGCTTATACATGTAAATACGGAAAACCAACTTGCAGATATTTTTATCAAACCCTTAACTCCTGAAAAATTCACTCAAATAAGAAAGAACTTGGAATTTGCTATTTGAATGAGTAACTGTGCATATTAGGATTTCACACACTTTTTGCCTATTTTGCAAATAACGTTTCAGATTTGCATATATTCATCTTCTTCGTTTAGACTGCATATAATTTCACTTAATTGTGAATAGAAAAAACCTTTGATCTACATTTCATTCACTTGCATATGTATGTATATATTTGATACACTTACTTGCTTGAATTAACCTTCAATATCCTTGCTTGATTGCGTGTATATACATCTTAGAAATCCTTACCTTGAAAATTTTCTAAGACCTCACCTCCTTGATAAATAATCATGCAGTGATCTTAATCGTTTGTGAATCATGACATATACAAAGGAGGAGGATTTATTTCTATTGTGCATACATTTAGGAGGAGCCATAACTATGTCTAGGTAAATTCACTTTCTACATACAAAGTAATTACCTATACATTATTCAAAAATGATGTATATGACTTCGATTGATAAGGATTTTAGAAATTCATTTTAACACTTCAAGGGAAACAAATTTTTACATGGAAACTAAGAGAATCGTGAGGAAATAGCTACCTACCCCGTAACTTTAATAAGTGGAATGTCTAATCGTGTAGCTAGGAATCCCCACTTAAATAAATGAGGAAACTCACATCGAAAGGTGAAATGAATTCCATATGTGATGAATCCTAGTAGCCGGGAAACCCCATTGAGACACATGTGGTGACTCGCGTCGAACGGTGAAATCCAATAAATAAAAAAATAAAAAAAGGGTTGTACGAAACTACCAATAGTCGAGGATCAAGATGAAAGTGTAGGAAGGAAATAACCCTCTAGTGTTTTCTCAAAATTCTAATCATATCCATATAAGTTTGAAGTTCATTGCTATTTATATAAATTTTTATTGGGTATTATTGTGATGAATGTGTATCTTGAATTTGTTCTTATCATGGTCTATGTAGTACCTCTAGCATATGAATGCACTGACTTTTTTGATTATGCTTCATGGGACACAATTTGATTTTGAATCTACTGTTCACTCTTTATCCGTTCACCACATTAAGGGGGAGTTATACATATGGTACATGCTTGCTTGACTTTCATGCCTGCTTGCTTGATTGCTTGCATGAATAACTTCAAAATTCCGATCATACATGTTCATAGTAACTTTAATAACCCCATTGTCAACAAGTTTTTGGTGATGACAAAAAGGGGGAGAATATAGTGATATAGTGTGCATAGTGATATAGTATGCATACATAGATTTCAGATATAGTGATATAGTGTGCATAGTGATATAGTATGCATACATAGATTTCAGATTTTCATACATGTTTATAATGGCCTTAGATTCTTAGTTCTCATAAATGTTCATATGCACAACTTGTGCATTGTTAATATCTTGTCCAAGTGCATTCACTCAAACTATCTTGAACCATGCACAAACACATTTTCTGGCTTGTTATCAAACTTTGGGCACACAATGCATGTTTTATCATCATCAAAAAGGGGGAGATTGTTGGACCCCTTGGTGAGCTTGATGATTTAGTTTTAATGTTGACAAAACTTCTGTGCATGCTTGTGTGCATGTGGTATGCAAAATATCCATTGAAGATTGATCAAGGATCTAACGCAACGCATGATAACCTTGCTTTGTAGGACTGACAGTTATGGTGAATATACTCCTGGAGTCAATGAATTGAACGATCAAGTACCTTGTCCTCCACAACACAAAACAAGTCAAAAAATCCCATTCATGTTCACAGTCCGTCCATTGGTAAGGCTTTATTTTCAGAAATCCATCTAAGTGAATTTCTAGGTAAGTGGGGAGTAAGTGTCGACACTCAGTGTCGACACTCCTTGGTTTGCTTCATCAATGCATCGACTTGCCCTTGTATGCACCGACTATCTTAGCATTTGTTTTAAAACATGCACTGACCATCCTTGGCTTTTTCGTAACTTGCACCGACCCTTTCCATTTGTGCACCAACCTAGTTGTTGGTGTTTTTACAAACTTGCACCGTCCTGCATTGGTGTTTCACAACTATGCACCGACCCTGTTCTTTGGGTCTTGCACAATGCACCGACCTTATTTTTCAAACATGACCTTGATGCACAGACGTGCTATGCACAGACCCTGTGCTACATGCACAGACCTTGTTCCTTTTTGCTTTAAAGAACATGCACCAACTTGTCCTTATGAGTCTTAAAAAGTGCACCGACCTAGTTCATTTGTGCACCGACTTTGTCCTTGTGCTTTACGCTATATGCATCGACCTCCTTGGCATCTTTCAAACTTGCACCGAGTCTCATAAACATGCACCGACCTCTTTCTCTTGTTGAACTCAATGTGCACCGACTTGTGTTTTATGAGTTTCTGAATGTGTACAGACTTTGGCCTTATATGCACCGAGCCTTCTCAATTGTGCACTGACTTGTCCCTATATATTCTTGAGAATTTCCTGTTCGGTAAGAGCAAGTGTCGACTCGCAGCTTACTGTCCAGAGATTCTTTCTTGCTACAAACAGAAAGTCTACCAAAAAGAGTCGACTCTGTAAGTCGAGTCTTCTAGCCTGGCTGCCTTGGTTTTAGCTGAGACAGAACCTCTCACTAAAAGTGTCAACTCTAGGAGTCGACACTTTCACCTGTGGGTTGTTTTGTTTTCTCAGGATAGAACACGCTGAACAAAGTGTCGACTCCAAGAGTCGACACTTGTCCAGTAGCGTCCGGATCATGTTTTCTGGATTTCGTTCCGAAACCCTCTTTTCATGATCCGTTTGCCTTGCTCCTATACACCCTTTCCCTTAGGGTTTCTATTCGTGTATTAGGGGTGTTTAGCTAGGGTTTTACAAGGGCTTTGTGTTCTTTCGAACCTTGTACGCTGCTATATATAGATGCTGTGGACTTCGAGGAAAATAATGCCGAATATACACGAGTTCTGACGTTATCTTTCTTGTAGGAGAAGAAATGGAAAAGGAGAGGAGCTGAGCAAAGACTCTGGGTTCTCATCTACTTTCGATCGTTTCTTGAGTTTGTGATTTAAGAAGAAAAGGAGCGGAACGAGAAGGGGAACGCGAGGACGTTCTCATCATCGACATTCGCTACCCTCCGACTTGAGGCTTAGAGGAGAAATACTACGACCCTTTCTATCCATGGAGTTTTCTTTCTACATCTTGTTTGTGTCTATTGGAGTCATTAGCTTCAGGTTTGCATGCTTGTATTGAATACATCTTGCTTTTCCAAATTTCTACTCTGTAAGTCTATTGACCGTCTAGAACGGTTGTGGTACTCATGTGCCGTGGGTGTTGCGGCAAGTGTGTGACTGTTGATCCGTGTAGGATCGTGTAGGAGACGTTGTCTCCGTGACTCTTGGAGCGGAAGCTCCGTGCACTTCATTTGAAGCGAGTGGATTCGCACCGGTTCGGTGAGGTGTGGATGTAGGGAGCCAGTCGTGGTCCCGAACCACCTAAAAAACTTGTCTCGCATCTGTGTGATTGTGATTTGCTTGATTTACTTGTTCTTGTTGATCGTGTGAGAACGGCAAGCTTGAGAGAATTAATTTCATCATAGCTTGAATTATTTAATTTACCTTATGCTCTGGTAGTTATTTTTGTTCACTGCGTTAATTTATAAAATTACCATTGCGCTTGGCGGGGATAATTCAACCCCCCCTTCTTGTCCATACAGAACCTAGGGACAACACTATGCATCCCCATGACATGATTTTTGTGTTAGCCTGTTTTACTTCATGTATAGCACATTTTACTTGCTTTTATTCTTCGTAGAAGGGCCTTGCATGCCTTATGGTATTTCTATCTGATACAGACCATAAACGGTCTCTCCAAGACCGCAATCATCTTTTAGCGAACCTGCGATAGACCGCTATCGCCATTATGCGGCCCTTCACCTGACCGCTATTTGCTTTTTGTTGTCTACACTTCGTTAAGTCCAAACGATTGTGGATTGACCCTATTAACTATATGTTAAGCCTAAATAATTAAGTCTTATTCCTGATTATTATGCTGCAACTGAGAAATTGGTTATATTAAGTACTGATCATGATAGATTCATGGTCATTATGCGTTTTAAACTTAGTTTTAGCTTATGTTATTTTCATGCCAAAATATATATTCTTGTACTAATAATCATATTTTTTCATGCTTCACGGACTTGTTTAAGCGATGTTTTGATCGTTCTTTTGCCGTGATCCCCTCTCATCTATAGTCTTTTTTTAAAGTACATGGTGCGTACCCCGGTGCGTGGCCATTAGATACACTTTTGCACTTATAAGCACATGTAACGCCTGAGAATTTTCTAGAAATTTTTTAGGTTTAAAATATAATTATTAGGTAATTTAAAAGGCTTAATGGGCTATTAAGAAATATTAAGGATTTATTTAATCAATTTAAAGGCCCTATAAATACCAAACGGATAAGCCCAATTCAATTAGGCCCAAAGACCCAATTCCAAGGCTTATAGACCCAAGCCCATTGATAGAAATGTAAATGAAGTAATTTACGGATTTAAATGGGATATATACATCAATTTAGAAGTTAAATGGAGATAATATGAAAATCTAAAATATTCAGAAATTATGAGGCCTAGCAGTCTATCACGCGACCGCTAAGCCCATCATAGCGGTCCTCCCATGACCACTAAGCTTTCTGGGTGCCGTGAATGGGAGAAAATGTAAAAAGGATGGATTTTTGGCGTCCAAATCCCCATGATCGAAGTGTGTAGAAGTATAATCTCGTTAGGGACTCTTGGGGATCGATACTATCGCTAATTAGGACTCTATGTGTAATGCCATGGATTCTTATCATATCTTTATTAGGTCTTTCGGATCCTTTTCAGAGAGTTTCAGATCACTTTGGTGGGTCCTGAGTTGAGTTTTACGCTCCGTGTGGGTTTTTCTCTCGTACTAGTTACGGAACACTACAGTGAGTTTGTTTCTCAGTTCATCGACTCGTGGACGCCGCAGTTGCGTTGCATTCTTTCCAAGGATCGTTTCAACTATTTTTTGCGTATTTTTCTGAATTAGTGGATTTTCGGGCTAATAATTGAATTTTCAGAAATTAGGAAAAACCCTAATTTATTTCTATTTATTTCCTCGACCACCTCTCTCCTCCCTCATTTCTCTCTCTCTTGTTCTCTCTCGTCTCTGGGCCGTTCGGCGTGGGGCGTGCATCGTTGCGGAGCTGGTCGAGGCGAGGACGCGATGGAGTGATCGGGACGCGGGATAGAGCGACGGTTTAAGCGTGGCGTGGCGCGATCCCTCGGTGGATTCTGAGATTGGCGCGGTTCGTTGATTTGGCATTTTCGGCGCGGTTTAGTCGCTTCGGTGCACGGTTCCTTCGGTGGATGTAGGGAGACCGAAGCTCTACTTCTCCTCTGCATTTTCCCTATAATTTTGCGTTGTTCGGTGCGAGTTTGAGCGGGTTTCGTTAAGTTTCGATAAAATCATGATTTTGTGGAGTTCGTAGGGTTCGCTAAAAAATAGTGATGGTTTTTATATCACTTAGTATCAATCGAACCCCTGGAATGTCAGCGTTCTAGATCCGCTGATTTCGTGTCGTTTGGTTGTCATTTGGGGCCGGTACGAGCCTGGGAACCCCGGTGACCCAAATAGGGTTGATTCGATGGAATCGCCCGTTTCTCGCCGTTTCTTAGCCGATTCGACTCCCGTTGGAGTCTAAATGTTATATATCATCATTTTGCGACGTTATGGATGTTTCCTCTTCGATCGGGATCGAACGGGGCGTGGATTCAGGTTTTAGGGCTTGAATCTGCCGGTTTTTCATCGTAACTGGTCGACCGTCGCGGGCGGGCCGGTCGACCGGCTGGCGTTCGCAGCGGACGAGGGACCGCCAGTTCGGACCGGTCGACCGACCCTGTTAGGTCGACCGCCCCCAGGGGTCAGGTCAACCGAAATGCAATATTTTTCACCGTTTTGAGTCACAGTCGGTCCCGTTGAGACCCAATGACCGACCTATGGCCTCGTTGTTGATTTGTTTTCTTTGTGGGTTGATGAATGACAAATATAATGAGCAAATAACAACGATCTCAATCAACCTATGAACATGTGAACCATGAACCTAGGCAATCAGAACAAGCTCTAGCATGGGCAATGCTATCTCAATCAAACTAAACTAAAGAAAGAAAAGAAAAACACACGCCGGAGCGTGGAGCAAGGGATAAATGAAAACACACCGCGTGGGTGGAACAAGCAAAAGAAATAGGAGATATAAGAGAGAGAAAACCAATGCCCAATACTAAGGAAGAATGTGATCGCCACCAAGGTAAACACAAGCCAAAGACATGAGAAATACCTTAGAATAGGAGGATGATGCACCCGCCCACGGGAGAGAGAAATCAATAGGAAACTGTAGCTCTGTTGAATGTAACGGTCCAGAACCTACGCGTCACAGGAGTGTGATGGTCTCCCGATAAACCGTTAGAGTAACCTGACGCGTCTGATGAAGACCGTCAGAGTGTCTACAGAACAAACTTGTGAATTCTTTAAACTCCAAACCTTCCAGCCGGCTAGAAAGCTTGGGCCTCGCCTTATGAACCCTGTAAACCTGCCAAAGAACGTAGAACACAACAAAATAGCCCCAGATTAGCCTTTAATCAAGCGTAGCATCAATAATCAAATGAACTTAATATCATGCAAAAGGAAAGGGGAATACCGGGGAAGTTTGGTTTTTTAACCCCTCTGGGCGTTTTAAAACATAGGAAGGATATTTAGATGATTGAAACAAGTGGAAGAACGTGAGAGGAGAAGTGGGACAATGCTTTGATGAAAAGGAGGAAGGAGAACACAAATATGCCAATGATTGAACTTAAACACTTGAAACCAAAGTACTCTCTTGACTGAGATGTAGATGGACATGGAAATCAACTCCTCTTGGTTGGATATGACTCCAGAACGCGGCAGCACTTCGACGCAAATTCCAGATTTCTCCTTCCTTAGGCCATGAAGTTAAGGGTTCTATTTATAGACCCTCAAACTCCCCGGTCAAGCAGAGGATAATCCAGCAAGAAAGTAGGATGATTCTTAGCAAACTCTTGAAGATAAGACTCCCAAGAGTCCATAGAAACAAACAGAAGGTTCTGAGGATCAGATTTGGAAGAGAAATCACAAGATCAAACTCTTAATTCAACCATGGAGTAGCAGAGAAGAGGCCAGACCTACCAGGACTCTCTGTTGGATGTAACGGCCGCACGACAGACCGTCACAGGAATGTAACGCCCAGAGGAAGACCATCACACAACCTTATCTCTTAAGAAGATAAGATCAACGGGGAGAAGTTCTAAACAATTGGACTCTTGAAGGATGTAACGGTCAATGGAAGATGCGTTATAGGAATATAACGGTTGCACGACAGACCGTCAGAGTCAACGGATAACCAGAAGGATAAGCATTAGAAAAAAAAGCCTTAAGCTCAAGGACTCTGCAAGATGTAATGGCCAAGGGATGATGCGTCAGAAGAGGTAACGCGCCTGATATAGACCGTTAGAGACAATAGATAGCCAAAGGATAAGAACTGGAAAGAAGCCTTGAGGGTAAGGACTCTTCAATATGTAACGGCCATAGGCTGCTGCGTCAGAGAAACGTAACGCCCCTGGAATAGACCGTTAGAGACAATAAGGATCCAAGATGAAAAGGAAAGCTTGCTAAGCTTTATCGAACGCAAGAAATCACGAAATCATACCCAACCAAGGAATCAAGACCCATGAAATAAACCTCCAACTGATCAAGAAGGCTCAATGAAGGGGAATAACTCGGAGCATCACATAGAATGAACAAGGAGATAACCCAACTTATTGGTTATAAAACGGGTGTCAACAGATGCCCCTCCTTAACGTCCTCTTTGCATGGGAGCGAGCGAAGGTGAAGCGAAAGCAAAATAGAACATGGAGATGAAACGGAAGTGAAGCGGAGCGGACCAAAAAGCTGGTGTTTAAGGCAAATGACACTCGTTCTCATCCAACAAGTGACAGGAATTTTCTGGAAAACCTCAAACTAATCACAAGGAAATAGCCAACCAAATGACGCATGTCTGGAGGAACTAACAACTAAGGAAAGGAAAACACGGCTAGCCGCCAGAGGCAACGGAAAGGAAAGAGACGATTGACTAAACTCCAGACAGGAATCTTCAGCTGACCAAATCAAGCGAACAGATTGAAGGAAACCTTATAATTCAGAGTGGAATGACTATCCTTATTCAAGATCAAGAACACAGCTATTCACTATCACTGAGACGCCTTGACAGATGAAGAGTTCATGAATGCTCAAAGATGCGTATGATGCATGCTGGGCTAAAATAAAGAAATCATTAAAACGAATGCAAAGAAAGATAAAATAACAAGATACTCGAGAATAATATTGCTAGACCGGAGAAATCAGGGTCAGGACACCATCTGCAACCACGGCGTGCAAGACAGAACCATCATCCCCAAACTTTTCCAACCTAACGGCCTATCCAACGATTAAACATGTGCACTTAGATCATCATCATTTTTGTTTAAGGGGAACATCAGATCCTAGAATACATGAATGACCAGTCGGTTCTCAAGATGACATATCATAGATAACATATAGTAATGCATTAAGGGATAAGGAATTCGGGATACTGTACCTGACTTACCTGCCTGACGAACTGCAAAGCATGATATTCATAACTTCCTTCACGAGCAAAAGGTTTAGCCAATGACAATTAACATAAGCATGAAACGATGCATAATCATTTGTACGCATGAAAAGCATTAATAATATACACCATGGAAGAAAATGTAACCATTCAAGCATCAAATAGACCACTTTCTATATCAAGAAATCTGCAAACTGTGACGGTCTAGACTGGGTGCGTCACACCACTCAGACGGTTCAAACCTGGGCTGTTAGAGCTTTGGCGGTTCACATTCTTCAACGCACAATTCAAACGGACCTAACGGTCTAGGATAGACACGTCAGAGACTGTAACGGTCTGGCGATAGACCGTCACATTTCCTGAGCGTCTAAAAGAAAACAAACCGAACGGTCACAAGCCTCATTCAAGCATTCATTCAAGCCCTAAACACCCCCAAAAGAAACCCCAGACCACCGAAGCGACCACCGATGATCACCGACGAGGATGGCCGGCGACGAAGCCCCACAGCCACCGAAGAGAATGGAAAAGGGGATGAAGAGGAAGGCCATCCGCCGCCTCCACCATCGGATAGAACGAGAGGTGATCCCACCGCCTGTGGAAGAAGAAACGACGCCGAGGGAGCCAACGGCGGAAGAAGAGGCTCCATCGGCTGAGGAGGATCAAGGGGAAGCTCCCCTACATGAAGGTGAACCCAAAGCACAAGAGAAAAAGAGGAAAAGAGGCCAAGACCGAGAGGTAAGCCCACTCACCCTAATTTTCAATTTTCAATTTTTATGAGTTTTTAAGTGCATGCATGGACGATGGGGGGTAGAAAATGGGTCTACGAACCCATTAGGAACACATGTAGGCCATTTGGCCAAAGTAAGAAGCCAAGGGAAACAAAAGGGGATAACGCCCTTTAGCAGAGAGTGTGACGGTCCTACCAGCGACCGTCACGAGCCTAACGCACCACTCCTGGTGCATTAGAGCCGTGTGACACCCTAGTCCAGGGCCGTCACAATCACCAGAGATCAAAACTATTTTTTTTGGGTTTTTTAGTTATTCAATTTTTTGTTTGTTTTCATTATATGAATGTTATGCGATGATTCTATGATGCAATTGACTAACTTATGCTCTAAATGAATGCAGGGGAAGAGACGAACAAGAATATCATGGCTGCAGATCCGGGCGGTTTACCAGGCACTGCCCGACTACCAAAGAGAGTGACTCGCATCAATGGGATTTGCCGAGGTGCTGAGCATCGAGGTGATCAGAATGGACACTCCGCTGCTATACGCATTGCACGAGCGGTGGGAACCGATCAGTAGAGCATTCATCTTCCCGTGGGGCCACATGATTCCCACGCTGGAAGACATAGCGAGAATTATGGGATTGAGGGTCCACGGAGCAGCAGTGACCGGGTGGTCTTACGAGAACTACAGGGAGTTCGCCCAGGAGCTGCTGGGCTTGGATTTGATCAGACCGGGCCAGACCTCATCACAGCTTTCGAGATCAAGATTGCAGGAGAGTTTGGGACTGAGAAGAGCTGCTATTGCAGTGGGAGAGCTACCCGAGGAGCACCTCGGGCGAGTGATAGAGCAGGTGCGCCCACGTGTGGCGGCAGAAGCGAGACCGGAGGGAGACCGCGTCCTGAGACGGTTCCTCATGCTACTGTTCGGGAAGCTGCTGTTTGCGACTCGATCGGACGTGATCAGTTGCAGACTACTGCCATTGCTCGAGGACTTAGGCAGAGTCGGGAAGTACGCATGGGGGGCAGCAGTCCTGGCCTTCCTGTTCGACTCGCTCAGCACGACGGACCGGCAGACAATGCTAGATGGCTTCTCGCCTTTCCTACAGGTAAACTTGACTTAAATGCTTTCTATATGATTATGAAATGCAATTGACTAACATTTGCTTCTAAATGCAGATCTGGAGCTTCATATACCTCCCAGGGATAGGGAGAGGCACATTACTCCACCCTGAGCGGATCCCGATCGCGAGGCGATGGGTAGTTGCGAGGGACTCAGGGTCGATCACTCGATTGACCCGGGCGATCCAGGACGAGCTGGATTCCTTCCCGCATACGGTGGTAAGCCCATAACTCTAAATGCTTTCTAAATGCTTCTAAATGTTGTATGCTTCTATATGCTGACAAACTAACATGATTTTCAGGTGAGGTGGACCTCGTACCAGGACGAGAGTACCGAGGGACAGCCGTGGGTCCAGACAGCCCTATCATACCGTGGGCGAGACGTGTGGTTGCACTGCATCAACGTCATCAAGCCACTACATTACTGCCTGATCCTGCGGACCCGGGGACTACACCAGCCGGAGGTGACATTCCCACGCCGAGACGACGAGCGCCCGGGCAAGTCATCAAAGGGGATCAGCGGCAACGTGGACTGGTGCGCCCGAAAGGCGAAATACGTCCATGACTGGAACAAGAGAGGTCGAGCGGTAAAGGAGCGGGCCGAGAGCGATGAGGCATATTTGAAGGCCTTCGCCCGGCGGTACGGGGACCAGGTGTACCGAGGTACCCGACGATCGGTATGAACTTCTAAACCCTATCTCTGAATGCTTTTATGTGAAAACTCTCTATATGCACTGACCCATGATTTCTAAATGCAGCTAGACCCTGAGGGAAGGATAGCCGAGCTCGAGGGGCTACTCCATGCTACCATCCAGCAACGGGATGAGTACCGGACCGCTCTGGAGCTTCTAGTAAGATTCTAAAACCTGAGACTTAATATGATTCATGCTTATGATGCAAATTATGCGAATGATGACTAACTAACTTTGACTTCAAAATGCAGCGGGCCGAGGGAGCCCAAAGAGCCGGACCGGATGCTCCGTCATCTTCATCACAGCCTGCGGGAGGCAGAGCTGAGTGGGATGCCGAGTTCGCTCGAGCGGTTGCTCGGGCCGAGGAGGCGGAGGCCACCCTCGCGGAGCGGGTAAGAAACTAAATGCTTCTTTAGACCTAAATGCTTTTGATTCATGCAAATGCTTAATATCCTGACAATGCAAAATGTAGGCGAGAGAGCTGACCGCAGCGGCGGCCGTGGCGGAATGCGCTCGAGCGGAGGCAGAACGAGGATGATAGGAGGCAGAGCGACTCCGGACAGAGCTGGCTCAGGCACAAGCCAAGGTGGAGAGACTCCGGACCGGGACAGCGGACTTGGAGCGCTATCGGATAGAGGCCTGGGAGACACGGCGTCAGATCTTCGAGTTGAAGATCGAACTGCGGACGATGGAGCGCACAGTGAGGATGATGGGCCGAGGACCGGAGCGGAGCACCTCTCAAAGTGGGGCACGGAGGAGCGTTGCCCCGAGTGGATCAGCAGTAGATTTCCTTGCCAGCTCCTCCGGCCAGCGGAGGAACGAGAGGGCAGAGAGGGGACAGCAGGAGGAGAGTGCCTCCATAGCACCACCAGTGAGGAGACCCGAGGACGGTGATGACAATGGCGGCCCGGGAGACAAGCCGGCCGAATGAGCTTGCATTTTGTTCTTTCTTCTTACTTGTACATGACTTATATATAAAAAATGAAATGAGAATGAATGAAATGGAGTGAAGAGTTCTTTTTATGTTCTTTATGTTGTTTTATGTGAATGATTGCATGTGTGAATGAAATGCAGATGATGAAATGGATGGAATGAATGAAAGCGTGGATAGATGGCATGAATTGCGCGAATAAAATGTATGATGGAATGAAATGGAAATGCATGTGAAATGTGTGAAAATGGCATAAAGGGGATGACTGAAGTCATGTAAATGGAACGGGATATGTGTAAATGAAGGACCACGGGCAGAAAGGAATAGCATAAATTCAGCAGCAGACAATGTAACGGTCTAGAGAAGACGCGTTAGAATGCTTTAACGCACCAGCTAAAGTCCGTCAGAGATGACAGAGGCCAGACTGCCAACTGATCAACAGGAAAATGTGACGGTCCACCTGGGAGCGTCAGAACGATGTAACGGCCAGAGCCAGACCGTTAGGGACGACAGAACAAAGCTAGATTGAAGTAGCGTGCAGGAAATGTGACGGTCCAGATGTGGGGCGTCAGAGCCAAGTAACGGCCGTAACCAGACCGTCAGGAATGATCGAGCAAGAAGAAGGATCAAAACTGAATGCAGAAAATGTGACGGCTTAGTGACAGTGCGTCACAACATGTGACGGTCTACTGTTAGACCGTTAGGCTTGACAGAACGAGATGGGGCCAAAAGAAACCCACAGGAAATGTGACGGCCCAGACATAGTGCGTTACAGCCAAGTGACGGCCTTACGATAGACCACTAGAGAATGAGGTATACTCCGAGATGGATTGTGCCGTGAGAGGCCAATCCCGAAGGTTAACCATCTAAACCCCTACTAGAACTCTCCTAGACTTAGGATAATGTCTCCTAACCCAAATCTTATCATTCTAGAGCCAAAAGCAAGCCTTTAAAACTTGGGAACTCCGCCAAAAATCATAGCTTTGCTGAATTCTCTGCTACAAGGGCTAAAGAACCTCTCCTAAGGGTAAGAGACACCATGAAGAGAAGCTTCGAAGCGATGGTTATGGAGGAGAAGGTCTACACCGGACCTAAAGCTGAGAGGAAAGAGCATGGGGAGTCGCAAAGGCTGACATCAATCCCCAAACATCTGAGCTCAAGTGCTCAAAGAGTGGTGAGTTCTAGATCCTCAATCAAGTTCAAAAATTCTGCACTTCAACTTCTCATTATCTCTTCTTCTTCTAGCCTCTTCCTAGTCCAAGATGTTACTCCAATCTGAAGTGGGTGGCTCCCATGATCAAGGAACTCCCTTTAGAAGTGTTAGCAATCCTTAGGGCATGGCACCTTCAACCTCTATTGGTCTTAGGCAAGAATTTTCAGAAATTATCTTTGGATTGGCCAAGCATTTCAGCCCTTATAGAATTGTGGCATCCTCAAACACATACTTTCATCTTCCCTTCCTTTGAAGCTACAGTCCTATTAGAGGAGGTAGAAACCTACCTAGCGCTTCCTAAGACTAAGGCGGGGGATGAAGACCTAGTTTGCTATACGGTGGAACCTATTGACCTGTCCTTGATCTTGAGCGATTTCATTCACAACCCAAAGGACGTGAGGACTATGATCAGCCCGCACCACATCCACTTGATACCTATGGCTCAGTGGATAGTCTCTCATTGCAAAAATAAGTGGGAGAGATACGAAGCAATAGCCAAGGCGGTGTCGGTTTGCTTATGCGGAGTCTTCCTTTTCACAACTACCGACCACCTTTTAGATATCCAAAATCTTAGCATTATTAGCGGGTTGTGGCGGGGAATGTCCATCTCTCAAGCAATCCTCTCTTATCTCTATGAAGGACTAAGCTCAGCTTGCTTAGGAGGACCTTTATTCGGCTCCATGATATTCCTCGAGTGTTGGATGGGAGTGAGAGTAAAATTCCAACCCAAGGAAGATATAACTTCTGCTAGCCGGATCTTCGGGAGCCACCCTTTGTTCTTTATTGGAGGCGCCTTTGGATTTCCTTCTCAGGTAGAATGCAAGACGGCGGACAAGAAAACACGGGATGAATGGCGCCTCTTCTTCAACACCTTGCCATTAGAGAAATTCACCATGCGACCAAGAATCCTTCGGAGCATTTGCTTAGAATACCGCGGCATCAAGGCCTGGACCTCCAGCTAGTGGGAAATACTACCATGGCGATCTACAACCCGCACTTGTGCCATCTTCAGATCGGACTACCCCGAACCGTGATTCCTGCACTATCACACTACCCTCCCCTTCTAGCTAGGAAGATGGGGACCGAGGAGGATGAAAGAGTAGTTCGGAACGCGCTGACCATGTGGGAAATCAGCAAAGTGCGTCCGTGGCAAGAGGAGGTGGAAGAGAACGACGAAACACGCCGTGGCTACGTGAAAGAATTAGGGAAGATCCGCCCTCTTGCGGATATGACCTTGAATGTAGCTTGATTTTCTTGTTCAACAATGATGAAATTGAAGCTTTATCAAACTTGTGTTTCATTAAGTCCAATTGAATGTGATGGGAATGCCTTGATTGCGCAAGCATGAGTTCTTGATTCTTGACTTGACTAGAATGATCTGAAAACAGAGCCACTGGAGAGTGTAACGGTCTTCCATTGGGCCGTTAGGAGGATGTGACGGTCTTACGATAGGCCGTTAGGGGGATGAACTGAGAGTTTGTTCTTTGGAGGGTGTAACGGTCTAACGCAGATTGTTAGAAGGATATGACGGTCTACATGAAGACCGTTAGAGAAAGGCTGCTGAGAGAATGAAAGCCAACGTTCTGAAGAATGTGACGGTCGAAGGATGGACCGTTACATGACTGTGGCGGTTTGATGCTGGCGCGTTACAGACCTGAACCTACATAGTTGTGGGTTTTCACCCTGAGCTTGAACCTGTGTTCTGCACACACTTAGACAAGAAACAAGTTAAATTTGTTCTTAGACTCAACAACTTGCCTTAAAGTAAGTTAGAGAATGACCATTTCTTGATATTTGGTCAAGGGGTGGAGCCTTATTAAATAGGCGGAAGACATAATGAAAATAATGCAATGCATGTGATGCATATGATGGTGTTTTTTGGAATTTTGGAAAACATCTGAATTTTTGTGAGATTTTGAAAATATCTGGTGTGTTTTTTTCGGGTTTTAAAATATCTGATTTTTTTTTGGGTTTTGAAAATATGTGATTTTTTTGTTTTTGGATTTTGAAATATATGATGATGATTTTTTTTTGGATTTTGAAATATATGATTTTTTTGGATTTTTAAATATATGATATGATTTTTTTGGATTTTGGAATATATAATTTTTTTTTGGAGTTTGAAAACCAGTGCCTCCCCTAGCCACGTGAGCCCTCCTTATTACATCGTGAGTTCCCGAGGTTGGCGTGCAACAAAGTGACAACCCCTGACCAAGACCTTACTTGCATGACGGTGTCTCTACCAGGGCCACACCCAGGGTACTAATCTTGGTCCTAAAAAGGAAAATAGAACACGGGGGTAAGCTTAGGCCAGATATAGAAGTTTTTAGGACATGAGTTCCTCTCCAGACAACCCATCAGAGATTTGCTCTGTTGTGCCGAGGCTTTATGTTTGTCATCGAACCTTGGTCCACTCTAGGCATGCATACGCTCAGGCTCATTCGTCCCGCGGGGAACTGTACTGCCACTCTTGACATGCCTAGATTTTCTTTCTTTCCTTTTGGAGCCTTGGAATATTGGTAGGTAGACTTTTGAGATAATGCTTTTGCTTTTGTCACAAAGATTGCTCCTTTACTTTCTTCTTTTCTTCTCTTTGCTTGTGGCGTCAGGTCATAACGGACTGCCCCTATTTGAGACCTCCTCTCATCAGGGTGCCTAGATTGATCATCGCCTCCTTATTCACCTCTTGCCCCTGGATTCAGCCGAAGAAAGAAAGGGACAGGGACTTTGACTTTCCCCCGAAGCATGGCCAAGGAGAAGCGGTGTCTACAATGCGGAAAACCAGACTAGGGATGTCGTGTAGTGTGTGATTGCCTCATTCGGGATCCTCTTCATGGTGGAAAGAGGAAGAACACCTCGCTGCCGGGGTGGCACGTGGTTGGACTCTAAGAAAAGAAACGCTTAAGATACAACCCATTCCAAGCGTGAGCAAGCTCCTCACCTTCCGCGTTCACTAAACGATAAGCATTCCCTGGATAAGCCTCTTTTACAACGAACGGCCCTTCCCAGTTAGGTTGCAATTTAGACCTAGGACCTGCAGACCGAATGAATTTGCATTTCAAAATCATATCACCTTTTTAAAATTTACGTTCAATTACCTCATTTTGAAAATAACGCGAAACTCTCTTTTGATAAACGGATACGTGATCGGCCGCGTTCATCCTCTTCTCGTCTAAGAGTTCCAGCTGGACGAGCAACGCCTCTCGACGTTCATCGAGATTAAGTTCCTTATCGAGCTGCACCCATAGGGAAGGGATCAAAATCTCATATGGGAGCACCGCCTCCATGCCGTAGGTAAGAGCATAGGGAGTTTGTCCCGTAGGAGTACGAACAGTGGTGCGGTAAGCCCACAGAGCTTCCACCAATCTTTCTGGCCAATCGGAAAATTTATGAGATTCGCATATTTTCTTTATGATTTTAAGAAGGGTTTTGTTAGTGGCTTCGGCTTGACCGTTGCCTTGAGGATAATATGGAGATGAATGATGCAATGCAATATTGAACTTCTTACATAGGTCCTTGAGCTCTTGAGAAACGAACTGGGGTCCGTTGTCGGTGATGATGCTGCTTGGCACTCCGAACCGTGAGATGATATTCTTCATGATAAAGTGGCACACCATTGAAGCTTTAATCTCTGTGTACGCCTCCGCTTCGGCCCATTTGGTGAAGTACTCAGTGGCGGTGAGGATAAAGGATTTCTGTTTGATCTGAGAGTTAGGATCACAGAGCCGGCCGACAACATCGAAAGCCCACATAGAGAATGGCCAAGGAGCGGAAAGAGGATGAAGAGATGAAGCTGGAGTATGGATTTTATCAGTGTGGAGTTGGCATTTAAGACATCTCCGGATGTAGAGGGAGCAATCTTCCTCTAGAGTGGGCCAATAGTAGCCCTGCCTAAGGATTTTCTTCGCTAGAGCATGGCCATTAACATGACCTCTACACGCACTAGAATGGGCTGCTTCAGCCACCTTCCAAGCTTCTTCGTCATCTAAGCATCTCATGAGCATTCCATTAGTAGCACGCCTGCATAGTTCTCCTGCAATGATGGTATACCTTGAGGCGGCTCTCCTTATTGACTTGCGCTGCTCGGCATTTGCCCCTTCTGGGAACGATCCTCCGTCTTTGCAAAACAACTCAATTTCCTGATACCAAGGCAATTCTTCTTCCTCCAGGATCTCTTCTAGTTCCATCAATGATACTTCCTTAAGATCCTCCTTCTCTGCCCTCGCCTCTACAGTTTTCCTAAGGTTGATGTACCAAGGATCCTGCAGAGAGGGTGCGTCCATTCTCTGAACGATGATAGTCTTAGTGCTCCGACTAAGAGGGAAAGATAGAGAGGAAGCAAGCGAGGCTAAAGCATCGGCTAGAATGTGCTGAGACCTAGGAGTATGGATATAGATCAGCTTGCGGAATTGCCTAGCAAGGAGCATGACCAAATCTTGATAAGGCTTGAGCTTGGGGTCACGAGTGCGGTAAGTGGACAAAACTTGCCGCAGGACGAGCTGAGAGTCTCCTATGATATTTAAATAACGCGCGCCTAGAAGGTAGGCGTGCTTCAATCAAGCTAGGAGAGCTTCATACTCAGCGATATTGTTGGTAGCATGAAATTTAAGTTGATAAGAAAAAGTAATCGTTACTCCCTCTGGAGTGAGCAAAACAGCGCCGATCCCTCGGCCTTGAGAATTGAGCGCACCATCAAAGTGCAGAGACCAAAAGAGATGATGAGAGATGATAGAGAGGTGCTCATCAGGGAAATCGTCCTGAATAGAATCAGTGTGAGGGATGGGGAGATGGGCTAGATGCTCAGAGATGGCGTATCCTTTGACCACCTTCTGAATGACAAATGTGATATCAAACTGGGAGAGGAAGCTCTGCCAGCGAGCTAACCTACTAGAAAGGACAGGCTTTTCTAAGAGATAGCGAATCTGGTCCATTCTAGAGATTAATCTAACTGGGTGGGCAAGGAAATAGTGTTTAAGCTTCTGAGCTACCCACACTAAGGCGGCACAAGTCTTTTCCATAGCGGTGTATTTGGCCTCAACCGGGTTAAATAACCGAGAGAGGTAATAAGCAGCCCGCTCTTTCCCTTCGTCATCTACTTGTGCTAAGACCGCCCCTAGGGAGTCCTCAATGACCGAGATGTATAGGATTAGGGGTTTCCCAGGGACAGGAGGTTGCAAAACCAGGGGATTGGATAGATATTCGTTTAAATCCTCATAGGCCTTCTGGCAATCTTGATTCCATTCAAATTTGACCCCCCGCCTTGAGCAATTCATAAAACGGGCGGCACCTCTGAGAATGTTGGGATATGAATCTTCTGATGAATTGCAGTCTTCCAATCAGTCCTCGAAGTTCCGTAATGTTCTTCGGCGGGGGCATGTCCATGACGGCCTGTGCTTTGTTAGAATCAATCTGGATCCCCCGTTTGCTAACTATAAAGCCGAGCAGCTTCCCTGAAGAGACTCCAAAAATACACTTCTTCGAATTCATTTTCAGCTTATACTCCCGGGCTCTTTGCAGCACCTTAGCCAGAATAGAGGGGTGTTGATGGGGACATCGCTTACCACTTCCCATTTCTCCATGGGTCCCGATGATCGCCATTGTGTTCGTCTTGATTTCTTGAGTCGAGTTATGTAATTCTCATATTTTTCTGGAGTCATATCATTGTAATTTTTCTTTTATTTGAGTCAAGTCCCTAGGTTAATGAGTCATCTACTTAAGTTTATTATCATTATGTCAGTTAGATTGGTTAGTGGGCCCAGTTATATGGGCTTGGCCCAGGGGCGCCCCTTTCCCCCTTGGTTAGTTGTCATTAGTCCAAAAGTCAGGGACTTATGTCGAATTGTGGGATTAATATAAATAGTACCCCAATCCCACCAGTTGAAGCTAATGAAGATTTGATAAAGTTTGCCAAAGCAATTGTGCATCTCTCTCTCTCTCTCTCTATCTCTCTCTCTCTCTCAAGAAGGGACGACCCTTTCTCTCTCCTCTCCCCTCTCTCTCTCTAGGTCGACCAGCCCTCTCTCTCTTCCCCTTGCCACCTCATCCTCCACATCAGCCCTCCCCACCCTTTCCCTTCCCAAGGCCATTAACCCCCCTTTACTCCCACCACTCCCCAAGCAACCCTTCCCCTTCCCCATACAACCTTCCATCTTCCCAAGAGGAATCCCCACTTCCCAAGCAACTCTTCCCCTCCCCAAGGCAACCCATCCCCTTCCCTAGGCCTCCATTAAACACCTCCATTAACCCTCCACCCAAATCAAAGAGAACCCTCCCCATTTCCCCAAGCTACTTGCGCCCCCATCACCCTACCACCTCCCCCTTGGCCATTTGCGCACCCAGCCCCTCTCCCTGCTAGCTCCGCCCCTGGCCTCCACCTCACCACCTCTCCCACCTCCCAACCACTCCCCTCCACCAAAGCATCCATCTCCCTCACCCCCCCACCAAAGAAAACCACCCCCCCACCCTTTTCTCTCTTCTCGTTTGCATACAACTGAGGACTTACAGATCAGCACCCTGTTGCAGTGTCGCCCACGACCTCATCTCGGATCTTCTGGGGCGTGGCCTACATCAACGGAAAGCTCTGCCAGTCTGCTTTGCCACTGCGCTGGTCTCGTCCCCATCCGAGGTTCGGGCTGCCCGGGAGGCCCAATCTCCCCCAACTGTACAGAATTCCTCACACCGAGTTCCTGAACCAGAAGAGAAGCTGTACCACGAAGAACCGCAGAAGAATCAGGCCACAAGCTCTTCTCCAAAGTTCTTCCTCGTCCAGTCCACTTTCAGAATCAAGAAGCGGAACTTCGTTCAGCATCTGTGGGCCGAAGTTACCATTTTTCCCCCTCGGCTGCGCGGGTCTGCCTCCCACAGTCTACAATGACCATCCTTCACTATTCTGCATCCCCCAGTCCTCTCCGACATCAGACGGCTTCCCCGTCAGTAGTTCTTGGAAGAGGGCTCGTCCACGGTTCTAGAAACTCTGACGGTTCATGAATCGGAGTCTGGGAGCAGTCGGGGCACTCTCTGCAAACGGCTGTCAGAAACAGGAAGCTGCCGCGCCCAGATTCTGTCTCCCTGATCGAACCTCGTCCCGGGCCCGCAACTGCAACAGAAGAATTCCGCAAAATTCAGAGGCATCCTAGTCCCAGATACGAAGCGTTCCCGACTGGTCTCGCCATCAGCAGAATGCCAGAACAGGATCTACGGCCTCGACATCAACTATCAGTCAGCCATCGCAGAGAGCAGGCAGATTCGGCCTCGGCTTCTCCTTTCGCGTTTCCGGCGAATCTCCCCTCCCCGCCTGGCTGGCTCACCGCCCCTCCCTGCGTGGAGGTAGTGTTTGCATGTAATTCAATCATCCCCACCCCATGTCCACCCTCCTGCGAGAGGTGTAGTGATTGTAACCCTTTAAACAGGCCAAGCTTCATCGGCGCAGTGTGCAGGGAATCCACACTTCCCCGCTCGCCCTCGTCTCCGAACGGGGTTGGTTTCTTCAAACCAACCAGGTGAGCCTCTGCCCCTGCTCTCCTAGTATCTGTTTGTTTAATATCCGTCAAGCTAGTCCGCTGGCTAGTAAGAGAGTGCCCGTTCCCGGATCCACCATCTTGAGTGGTCATCGTGGATAATAGTGAGTGAGTGACCTTGTGCCCCCAAGGCACCCGGCCGCCCTTGATCGTGGGCATCCTATCTTCGGGAGGGAAAACCTTAGTTGTGCTGGCCCTCTACCAGCAAGGGTCCCTCTCCCCCACCTCGACTCGGCATCATCGAGTCACCACGGGTAACGGGTGCGCACGGTGAGACGGCGTCTTCCAAGCTTTCTCGACTTTTGTGAATGCGTTTGCGAATTAAGTCCAAGGGATCATTGTCACTTGCTGCATTCCCGTCAATGTTTCACATCAGTTGGTATCAGAGCCAGGTTCTAGACTTGTCTCTCCTAAGTCTTGTCCTAGGGCGCATAAGTATTTAGAGTCATTCGGTTCATCAACATGGCTACCTCTCTTTGGTCCCACTCGGCCCTCCACAAAGGTCCGATCGACCACCCATTTTCGGACATCTTTATAGATGAGAGTATCACCTTTGATGGGTCACATCCTAGTGATTATGTTAGGTGGGAGACTTTCATGACCAAACACTTTGATAGGACTAGGGTCTATGGACACGCTAGAGTCCGCAGGGCCACAGGGCGACTTCGGGGACAAGCCAAGAAGGAGTGGGAACGCATAGTGAGCTTAAGAAAGATTCGGAGGCAAGAACCCATAGGATCATGGGAAGAGATGAAAAGTGAGCTTAGGAAGATCTACGCTCCCCGACCCTCCCACTCCTACCGTGAGGACCATAATCCGTTGAGCACTCCCACTCCCCCTTTCCCTCCCAGTCAACCCAAAACCTCTATTAAGACCCAAACCCCACCACCCAAAGGACCCCTAGATTTATTGGAAGAGATAAGGATTGAGATCAGGAAGATCTTCACTCCCCAACCTTCCCACTCCTACCCTGAGAACCATAACCCGAGGAGCACTCCCACTCCTCCTTTCCCCACCACCCAACCCAAAATTCTCCATCAAACCCCCACCCCACAAACTTCCAAAAATCCTCCTTCCACCCCTTTCCAAAAGGAACTTAAAGAGGTAACCGAAGACTATGAGGCTCCACTAGATTGGGAAGAAGAATATGAATCACAGTGTCATGGGTTAGGCCGGGAAGTTCCCATCCCAGGTGGAAGAAGCATCATGACTCACTCCTCCCTCACCACTCAAACCCACGTGGACCCCATGTCCACCCCTCCACCTAGGCCCGTGACAGCCACCATTCCCCAATCCAAAGTTACTCACCCAACCCACCTTCCACTTCCAACTCCTATCCTACCCAAACCTAGTCCCCCGCTACTTCCACTCCCAACCCCAACCCAAGTCCGGCCTCACTCACCACCCCGGGTACACCATGCACCAACCGTCATCACCCCACCCCCAATAGACCTTCCCATTCCCTTGAGAGAGGAGACCACAACAATCCACATGGGAGTAGATGCTAGTCTGGAACCCATCCCCATCCTTGAGGAAACCCAAATTCATATCTATGGTGAGGAAGAATCATAAATGTCCCCTTCACATAGCTTGGACCCCCAAGAGCCACAAGCCTTCACAAATAGCACCGTAATCATAGAGGGGTCCCTAGCTAGATGGCTAAAGGAGAGACCACTTCACCCCATCATGTTCTATGTTTACCCACCCATGGAGCAAAACCTTCCCATTGTACCCTTATCCACCTATCACACCACAATCCAATCATCCTGTCAAGTGGAAACATTAGGGGATCTTCTTAAGGGTATAGTTTGGCAAATGGAACTAACTGGCATGTTGACCACTGTAGCCGACCAACCTAGAAGCCTTGACCTCCTACACCTATGTGTCGGGTCCATCTCCTCGATATACACTGTGGGTTGCTACTCTAGCGACCTTCTTTTATTCCTCCCAACACCCGAAGAGCCCGATGCTATCCGCGAATTAGAGTTGCTTATTTCGGGTAGGATGCCAAGCCCTCCATTCATGGCCAACCAACCCGCCAAGGACTTTGGTTCAATTACTTCATTTGAGGAGGAGGACTCACCATCATTTGAAGACCTTGAGGAGATAGAATACCCCTTCTTTGGTAACACATTCCATGACCCCTTTGATCCCTCCCTATGGAAGACATTGAACCCATGGGACCTAGCCGCCTTACCCACCACCCACTCCCTCCTACCCTCACCCACCATGTTGAACCCAACCCACCCATTCCACTACTTAGTTCACACTATGAGAGCCATGACCGAGGGTGACATCTACCTAGGAAATGAGGAAGTGACCTATCCCAAAATGTCCACCTTCTTGGACCCCTTCGACACCTATGAGTGGAAACCCCCAAATCCACCCCCACCTAAAGATGGGGCCATCTTGATTGTAATGCATGTGCCACAACATTTTGCCCCACCTGGTAGGGCTAGTCATCTCATTTGTGTCACATACACACTAGGTCCAGTGCATGACAGGTTCACATTTGGATATGTAGGTCCACCCCCATTCATCATCCATCTTATGCATGATAGGAGTCTACATGGAAGTCCAGGTCCTCCGGCATTCATTGCACCCATACTTGATAGAGCCACATTTGGACATGCTGGTCCTCCCCCACTCTTCATCCACCTCAGGCATGATAGGGCCATTTGTGGCTGCCCCGGTCCACCTAAGTGCACCAAGGTCCACATAGTTTCTAAGCATGATAAGTCAATTCATGGATGCCCTGGTCCTCCTACGTCTGTCAAAACCAAACTAACACTTGATAGGGCTGAATTTGGCTGTCCAGGCCCTCCCTTCATCCCTATAGGATCATCATTCATGACATTGCATGGTAACATTCGCAAACACAAAAACAAGAGTAGCAAGGTTCTTAAGGAATTAGCCGATTCCCACTGTCGCCACCAAGAAATCCATGTCGGTGATTTTGTGATGGTGAGGACTGAGATTGTCTCAAAACTGAGGTCTCGTGGAGCAGGCTCCTTTCAGATATTGAGGCGCCTTGACACAAATGCTTATGTGTTCGACCTCCCCGAAGGGTACGGAGTAAGCCCCACTTTCAATGTGGCTGACCTGGTGCCCTACAAGGGTCCCACGGTGACACCCAGTGAGGAGATCCAGCCTATCCCACCCCTTCAGAGAGCCCCCACACCAACAAGAGCTCCATCTAGCCAGAGAAACCAGCGTGATCAAGTGGAGCGGATATTAGATGAACAGATCACTACCACACGGAGCAAGGCGTATGAGCGATATCTGGTTAGGTGGAAGGGACGACCACCTTCGGTTGACGCCTGGGTGATTCGGGAGGATCTCCAGCAGCTGGATCCTGACCTATCGGAGCAGTACCGCAGCAGGGTGGACCCTTACTCGACAGAGTCGAGTTCTCTGCACCCCAGGAGTATGATGGGGACATCGCTTACCACTTCCCATTTCTCCATGGGTCCCGATGATCGCCATTGTGTTCGTCTCGATTTCTTGAGTCGAGTTATGTAATTCTCATATTTTTCTGGAGTCATATCATTGTAATTTTTCTTTTATTTGAGTCAAGTCCCTAGGTTAATGAGTCATCTACCTAAGTTTATTATCACTATGTCAGTTAGATTGGTTAGTGGGCCCAGTTATATGGGCTTGGCCCAGAGGCGCCCCTTTCCCCCTTGGTTAGTTGTCATTAGTCCAAAAGTCAGGGACTTATGTTGAATTGTGGGATTCCTATAAATAGGACCCCAATCCCACCAGTTGAAGCTAATGAAGATTTGATAAAGTTTGCCAAAGCAATTGTGCATCTCTCTCTCTCTCTAGCTCTCTCTCTATCTCTCTCTCTCTCTCAAGAAGGGGCGACCCTTTCTCTCTCCTCTCCCCTCTCTCTCTCTAGGTCGACCAGCCCTCTCTCTCCTCCCCTTGCCACCTCATCCTCCACATCAGCCCTCCCCACCCTTTCACCTTCCCAAGGCCATTAACCCCCCTTTACTCCCACCACTCCCCAAGCAACCCTTCCCCTTCCCCATACAACCTTCCATCTTCCCAAGAGGAATCCCCACTTCCCAAGCAACTCTTCCCCTCCCCAAGGCAACCCCTCCCCTTCCCTAGGCCTCCATTAAACACCTCCATTAACCCTCCACCCAAATCAAAGAGAACCCTCCCCATTTCCCCAAGCTACTTGCGCCCCCATCACCCCACCACCTCCCCCTTGGCCATTTGCGCACCCAGCCCCTCTCCCTGCTAGCTCCGCCCCTGGCCTCCACCTCACCACCTCTCCCACCTCCCAACCACTCCCCTCCACCAAAGCATCCATCTCCCTCACCCCTCCACCAAAGAAAACCACCCCCTACCCTTTTCTCTCTTCTCGTTTGCATACAGCTGAAGACTTGCAGATCAGCACCCTGTTGCAGCGTCGCCTACGACCTCATCCCAGATCTTCTGGGGGCGTGGCCTACATCAACGGAAAGCTCTGCCAGTCTGCTTCGCCACCGTGTTGGTCTCGTCCCCATCCAAGGTCCGGGCTGCCCGGGAGGCCTGATCTCTTCCAACTGTGCAGAATTCCTCACACCGAGTTCCTGAACCAGAAGAGAAGCTGTACCACGAAGAACCGCAGAAGAATCAGGCCACGAGATCTTCTCCAAAGTTCTTCCTCGTCCAGTCCACTTTCAGAATCAAGAAGCGGAACTTCGTTCAGCGTCCGTGGGACGAAGTTACCATTTTTCCCCCTCGGCTGCGCGAGTCTGCCTCCCACAGTCTTCAACGACCATCCTTCACTATTCTGCATCCCCCAGTCCTCTCCGATATCAGACGGCTTCCCCGTCAGTTTTTATGGGAAGAGGGCTCGTCCACGATTCCATAAACTCCAGCGGTTCGTGAATCGGAGTCCGGGAGCAGTCGGGGCACTCTCTGCAAATGGCTGTCAGAAACAGGAAGCTGCTGCGCCCAGATTCTGTCTCCCTGATCGAACCTCGTCCCGGGCCGGCAACTGCAACAGAAGAATTCCGCAAAATTCAGAGGCATCCTAGTCCCAGATATGAAGCGTTTCCCACTGGTCTTGCCATCAGCAGAATTCCATAACGGGACCTACGGCCTCGACATCAACTGTCAGTCAGCCATCGCAGAGAGCAGGCAGATTCGGCCTCGGCTTCTCCTTTCGCATTTCCGGCGAATCTCCCCTCCCCGCCTGGCCGGCTCACCGCCCCTCCCTTCGTGGAGGTAGTGTTTTCATGTAATTCAATCATCCCCACCCCAAGTCCACCCTCCTGCGAGAGCTGTAGTGATTGTAACCCTTTAAACAGGCCAAGCTTCATCGGCGCAGTGTGCGGGGAATCCACACTTCCCCACTCGCCCTCGTCTCCGAATGGGGTTGGTTTCTTCAAACCAACCAGGTGAGCCTCTGCCCCTGCTCCCATTTACTTCTGTTCTTTCATATCCGTAAAGCTAGTCCACTGGTCGTAAGAGAGTGCCCGTTCCCGGATCCACCATCTTGAGTGGTCATCGTGGATAATAGTGAGTGAGTGACCTTGTGCCCCCAAGGCACCCGGCCGCCCTTGATCGTGGGCATCCTACCTTCGGGAGGAAAAACCTTAGTTGTACTGGCCCTCTACCAGCAAGGGTCCCTCTCCCCCACCTCGACTCGGCATCATCGAGTAACCACGGGTAACGGGTGCGAACGGTGAGACGGCGTCTTCCAAGCTTTCTCGACTTTTGTGAATGCGTTTGCGAATTAAGTCCAAGGGATCATTGTCACTTGCTGCATTCCCGTCAATGTTTCACATCAGGTGTTCTTCTTTAGTCCTTGACTTCACCAAGATGTCATCCATGTAGGCTTCCATACAGATATGCATCATGTCGTGAAAAATGGCCATCATCGCCCTCTGATAGGTGGCACCTGCGTTCTTCAGACCGAATGGCATAACCACATAACAATACTTTCCCCAGGGCGTGGTGAAGGAAGTTTTCTCTTGATCTTCCGGAGTGAGACGGATTTGATTATAGCCTGAGTAACCGTCCATGAATGATAAAGCTTCGTACCCGGCAAAGCTATCGACCAGGACGTCTATGTGAGGCAACGGGAAGTCATCATTGGGACATGCTTTATTAAGATCCCTGAAATTGATGCAAATGCGCACTTTTCCATCCTTCTTGATAACATGGACTATGTTTGCCACCCACTGAGTATATAAAACAACTCTAATGAATCTGGCCTTGTACAACTTGTCGACCTCTTCCTTGATTCTTAAGGCCATGTGGGGGTGAAATCTTCTTGACCGTTGTTTTACAGGTGTTGCCCCTGGTTTAAGTACGAGTCGATGTTCCACTAAAGAGGGGTCAAGACCTGGCATGTCCTCATAAGACTAGGCAAAGGAATCGCTATACTCCCTTAGAACCTTAATCAAATCTTCTTCTACTCGTAGAGGGAGATTAGCGGAAATAATGATGGGCCTAGGGTCTTCTTCAGTTCCCAAATTTATTTCCTTCGTGGGTTCATCCACTGCTGATGATGACTCGTCAATTTCTTTAATCCTCGTGCATACAGATCGGCAATGTCATCTACGTTGCTGTCCTCATCAATTGGGTCCTTTTCATCCAGGATTTCATAGACGCCCAATCCGTCGTCGCTCCACACCCCTTCTACTTCTTCTTCATCTTCTTCTATCATAATTGCCGTAGCAATGAACTCCGGACATCTCAAAAGAGCCTGACACCGCTGAGCTAGATCTTGCAGGAATCTATCAGGAACGGATTTGGGAGGACGCGCAAGCGGGCGCGGCTCAGAGGAGGATGGGTTGGACGAGCTAGAACAAGACCCTACTTCTCTAGACCTAACTGACTCTACTTCCCTAGACTCGACGGACCCTATGCCTAACCTAGGAGAAAGAAAATCAAGTGGAAATGAAGGAGCAAGGGACGCGTGCCCCTGGGAGGAGGATGGAGACAAGGTAGCATAATCTTCCACTGAAAACTCCGCTTCAAATTTGATGTTTTTTTTGGAGATCAGTGGAGACCATATAGCAGGATGGAGGAGGAGGAAGTTGCATGGGGAACAACTCGGGAAGATGCAATCGAAAAATGGATCAGAGGATAGAAACCACATCTCGTGGAGTGGGGTGGTGGAGGAAGGAGGAGTGAATAGATCGAACAGATTAATAGGAGGACAACGCCCACAGGCGCAGGGAACAAATAGAATTTCAAATGGATTATTGAAAGATGGATTGACCATGATCGGAGGAGGACGGGGTATAAGTTCTCGCTGCTGGAAAATCGATTGAAGACGGGAGGGAGACCAAGAAAAGACAATTGGCGAGTTCCCCTCCTCTCGTGGATGCTGAACTGGCTGCTTCTTCGGCCTCCATTGGATGAGCCGAACCTCTTGATGTTTCTATCGGTAGCCCTCTTCATGGAATAATCTTTCAAAGGCCTGACTATAGTCAAACATGTCATCAACTGGCCCTTTTGGTGGTAGAGGGGACTGGCAACTGGACAAACTAAACCTTTCCTTTCTGGCAGAATTGGCTGTGGGCTCAATGTGCCTGGCTGAAGAGGCCCTCTGACAAAATGCTGACAGTAGTCCCAGGTGAGTGGCCCAGAGTCTCCCATCATAGATAATGCAGTCTCTCGATAGCCGAGACCTCTCCTGTTCATTTTTCTTCCCTTGGGGATGGGCTTGGTCCTTCCCTGCAATTGAGCACTGAGGCCTCTCCCCGGTTGGTATCCTAGTTTCAGTATAATGTCCCAGCCCCTGGAGTCTCGAATATGGGGTTTCACCTTGACATTAACCGCAACAGCGACGGGCTTGCGGGGTGCATAAGCCCAAGGAAAGTCTAGATCTAGCACAGAGATAACTGGCCGGCTGCTTGGCCATAAGGTGGGAAGAACCTTTTCTGAAATATCTTTAACAGATTGGACCATGGATAAGCTCTTAACTTTGACGACCCTTCCTTGGAAAGGGAATTTAATGCATTGATGCGCAGTGAAGGGTACGGCGCTGAGAGTGTCAATCCATGGGCGACCCAAGATAGCCTTGAACATAAAGTCAATGTCTAGCACATAGAATTCCACGGGCATAGTGAGAGGCCCAAGCTCAGCTTGAATAGTGACCACCCCGTGACATGCTCTCCTCGAGTTGTCATATGTAGCTATGGTAGTGGGGGTTGGCCGTAGTAATTCCTCTGAGATGTTGCAAGCTCGAAGGGTACTGAGCGGGCATACATTAATAGATGCCCCTGTATCAACCAGTGCTATGTCATTATTGACTTTATTCAAAGTGATTGAAATGCAGAGTGGCATTTGCCGAGCCTCTGGAGGAGCTAGCTCGGTTTCAAAAAATGTGATTGCCGACCCTTTGGAAATTGTTGCCAGTGCCGTAGGTAGACTGTCGACTGCCATGTCTTCGCTAACCATCACCTTTTGTAGAAAGTTTCTGAGAGCATCCTGGTGAAGGTAGATATTTTAATGAGCTCCAAAATAGATATCTTGGCGGGCACCCTGTCCAAATGGTGTAGCAGGTCGAATTGGGTACCCGGAAGAGGTTCGACTTCTTCCTGCTCGGCAGCCGACTGGGAAGACTGGGGATTAGAAGTAGTGGGATAATTCTGATGGAACAGTCGCCCGCTCCGTAGGGTGAGGTTTTGTGCCGGCACGGCATCAGGAGACGGTATAATTGGCCCAGTGGCGTGGATGAGAGGAATAGGCGGTGTGGGAGAAAGGATTTTGTAGGATGTGGTGTTGGTGGAGGTGATAAGTGGCGATGGGCGGATGATGGATGAGGGATTAGTGGAAGGCGGGGTGGTAATGGTGGGTGTTGGTACGGGCTGAGGAAAGGTTAGCGGGGGTGTAGTGACGGGTGAAGTCGGTGACGGAGTAACGACGGTAGCAGGGTTAACTGGTGATGGGTGTGATGGAATTACGGGTGGTAGCAGGTTTACTGGAGCGGGTATGAATGGGAGAACAAGTGGTGAAGGTGTTGGGTGTGTAGGTAAAATGATGGAAGAAGCAAGGGAATTGTGGTGATTATGGTGGAGGGCCATTATCTGCGGCGTGGTGCCGTCGTCATCAAAAGACCACCCGACGTTAGGAACCGGGGGTTGGACAACATTCACCTGAGCCGGTGCCGGCGGCTGAGGCTGTGGAGCGGGAGGATGGTTCGGCATCGGGTTCTGATGAATCCCCAAGTCCTGAACCGGCTGCGGTTGCTATTACTGTTGCTGCTGCTGCGGCTGCGGTGCTTGTTGCTGCTGCACTTGTTGCCTTGGTGGCTGCCTTCTCTTCTCTTTGATTTCAACAATGGCCTTGTGCATCTCGGCCCAATCAATCCTCTGTCCTTCATGAAGGTCATACACAAGGTCCCTAAACTGAAAACATCCTTCAATGGTGTGGCCCGGCTGCCTGTGGAACATGCAGTACTTTGTCTGGTCAACGGCCAGGTTCCAGACGGGCCGTTCCGGAGGAAGTTGGATAGCATTAATTGACATGAGAGCTGAGAAGATATCCGTGAGGGTTTCTGGCAAGGGTGGGTATTGTGCCCTTTTAGGAGCCGGACGCTTGTTGTTATTGTTGTAGCCGTTGGGTGGAGGGACATTGTGATATTGCGGAGGCTGTGGACGTTGCTGTGGTGCGGCGAAGGTATTTTGTGGAATGGTGAAGGTAGGTGGAGGGTTTTTTGGAGTGGCTTGGAAGTTTTGGGGAGCGGGGTTCTGTGGAGTGCGGGGGTTTTGGGGGAAGCGGAAAGGTGTGGCTTGGAAAGGGAAAGCAACGGCTTGAACTTGCTCGTTCGTTTGGATCCCCTCGGTAACAGGCCCTTGAGGTTTCTTATGATACTTGGGCTTTTGATTTTCAAAGAGAGAGTGTATGGGGGAATCTTTGAACTGAGTCTGAATAAAGCGTGCTCGGCTATAAAGCTGATGCATGTTGGCTATATCATTCATAGCTGGAATGTTGCGGAAGGTCGGAGTGGCATTAGAAATAAGCAATTTGACCTTCTCTTCCTCCGGAATGTGGCCAGGCACCCTAGCAGCCATTTGCCTCCATCTGTCTGCGTAAGTAGCAAATTCCTCATTAGGCTTCATCTTTTCGGCCACCAGATCTATGAATGAATATTCCGGGCCGACTCTATCTTGGAACCGCTGGATGAACTTATCTTTTACTGTCTTGAAACTCTCAGCATCTTCTAGTGGCAGAGAATAGAACCATTCCAGTGCGACACCATCTAGCGATCGACGAAATAGATACGCCATGAGGCGATCATCATATTGAAACTGTGCCGACTCGTACAAGAAGTCCCTTACATGAATAAAAGGAATGATGTTCCCATCATACTTTCTATAATTGGGGAGCTCAGACTGTGGAGGGAACTGGATGTTCTGAAAACTCGGGACTAGAACATCTGCCAAAGATTGAGGGCCAACCTGCTTTTGAAGAAAGTCAAGTTGCTGCTGCATGGTGGCCCATTTATCAAGCAACTCCTGCTCTCGGGAGGGAGCAGGGACAGTGAACGATGAGTTTTGAGGAACGGAAGGGTAAGCAGATGGAGGAGGCTGCCCATAGGAAGGATACTGATTTGAAGGAAGACTCATATTGGTAGGAACCTGGGCTGCCCCTTGCTGATGGTACATGAAATCATTCGGGCTAACTAGAATCTGTGGCATAGCTGGGCCTGAGATATGATGATCCGACTGGAAAGAAGGAGGAACCATGGTGTTACCTTTATCAAAAGCTTGTTGGGCCGAACCCGAAGACTGGCCTATCTTGAGATTGGAGAACCTGAGGGTCCTAGGTTGGACCGGAGTGAGATCAATGGGCTGGACAGTGGGCCCATCGGCTCTATGCTGAGCAACGGAAGGATTGGATTGGACTTGCATAATTGGGGAAGGAGGGGAGTTGGACCCCTGCATAGCCTGATAGACCACCTGAAGCTGGGCCGGGTCTAATTGAGCCATCATCTGAAGGACAGAATTGGCGGAAGGAAAGGAGGATTTTGAGTGGATGGAGCACTCTGCATAGGGATGGAAGATGAGGGAGGAATGGGCCCATCCCTGGGCTGGAACGAGACAACCCTAGAAGGATCCTCTAGAAGCCCTTGAGGGAGAGACTCCTCTTGGGACCGAGGAAGATCAAAGGAAGCCATAGTAGATTCGAAGAGTGGGTTGAAATAGGATGAGGAGAGGGACTCGCCCCCGGGTGATGAAGCTTCTAATGGATGAAGATGACTCCACATGCAACGAACAACCTTAGAAATGCAAACAACACGCAACAATCACGCAATAAGTGACCAAACTAAGATGACTTGTAGCAAAGATGTAAGTGAAAAAGAAACGAAGACACTCCAAGTCAACCAAGTTGCTTAAGATGATGCCACAAGATTTTTGTGATTTTTTCTTTGGAACTTTAGTAGATTGATTAAAAATGTGCTCTCAACAATGGGTTCCTAATAGGAGAGGGGTGTAAGGCTTGGCTTGACTCTAAATGTGATCACTCCCTCACTTATGTAATCCTAGACACGGGGAGGAAAGGTACAACCAGCCCGGCGTCCGTGTGGGAATCCACGGCTCGCGAGACTTACGGAGGTCCCTGGTGTGATTTCCTAGTCGGCCCCAAGGAATATGGAGACGAGAGGTTCGCACACCAAGGTAGGAAATGCAATCTAATGTATGAAAATATGCATGAACCTATGTGCACCGGGGTGCATGCAACTTCTAACCTATAATCTAACAAACAATTATGCATACAATGATATGAGTACATAAACCAACCAGGGAGGAGACCAGATAACACCCAAGTACAAAGATCACAGTAGAAACTGCGGAAATAAAATGCACCTCGGGATGCGTACATATCTGGAGAATGTAACGGTCTAGGGGACCTGCGTCAGAATAACGTGACGGTCGAAGACCAGACCGTCAGAAGCAGTGTAATGCAGGAACTGAAGGCCGTTAGAGGAGCCAGGGAACCAGAAACAACAGAAAATAAAAGGGAAATCTGGGGGAAACCAAGACAAGGAAATGATGACATGTTTAACAGAGATCAAAACACGATTGGCACAAGTGGTCCCACCCTGATCGCCAAAAAATTGTAGATTTGTTTTCTTTGTGGGTTGATGAATGACAAATATAATGAGCAAATAACAACGATCTCAATCAACCTATGAACATGTGAACCATGAACCTAGGCAATCAGAACAAGCTCTAGCATGGGCAATGCTATCTCAATCAAACTAAACTAAAGAAAGAAAAGAAAAACACATGTCGGAGCATGGAGCAAGGGATAAATGAAAACACACCGCGTGGGTGGAACAAGCAAAAGAAATAGGAGATATGAGAGAGAGAAAACTAATGCCCAATACTAAGGAAGAACGTGATCGCCACCAAGGTAAACACAAGCCAAAGACCTGAGAAATACCTTCGAATAGGAGGATGATGCACCCGCCCACGGGAGAGAGAAACCAATAGGAAACTGCAGCTCTGTTGAATGTAACGGTCCAGAACCTACGCGTCACAGGAGTGTGACGGTCCTCCCGATAAACCGTTAGAGTAACCTGACGCGTCTGATGAAGACCGTCAGAGTGCCTACAGAACAAGCTTGTGAATTCTTCAAACTCCAAACCTTCCAGCCGGCTAGAAAGCTTGGGCCTCGCCTTATGAACCCTGTAAACCTGCCAAAGAACGTAGAACACAACAAAATAGCCCCAGATTAGCCTTTAATCAAGCGTAGCATCAATAATCAAATGAACTTAATATCATGCAAAAGGAAAGGGGAATACCGGGGAAGTTTGGTTTTTTAACCCCTCTGGGTGTTTTAAAACATAAAAAGGATATTTAAATGATTGAAACAAGTGGAAGAACGTGAGAGGAGAAGTGGGACAATGCTTTGATGAAAAGGAGGAAGGAGAACACAAATATGCCAATGATTGAACTTAAACACTTGAAACCAAAGTACTCCCTTGACTGAGATGCAGATGGACGTGGAAATCAACTCCTCTTGGTTGGATATGACTCCAGAATGCGGCAACACTTCGACGCAAACTCCAGATTTCTCCTTCCTTAGGCCATGAAGTTAAGGGTTCTATTTATAGACCCTCAAACTCTCCGGTCGAGTAGAGGATAATCCAGCAAGAAAGTAGGATGATTCTTAGCAAACTCTTGAAGATAAGACTCCCAAGAGTCCATAGAAACAAACAGAAGGTTCCAAGGATCAGATTTAGAAGAGAAATCACAAGATCAAACTCTCAATTCGACCATGGAGTAGCAGAGAAGAGGCCAGACCTGCTAGGACTCTCTGTTGGATGTAACAGCTGCACGACAGACCGTCACAGGAATGTAATGCCCAGAGGAAGACCATCACACAACCTTATCTCTTAAGAAGATAAGATCAACGGGGAGAAGTTCTAAACAATTGGACTCTTGAAGGATGTAACGGTCAATGGAAGATGTGTTAGAGGAATATAACGGTTGCACGACAGACCGTCAGAGTCAACGGATAACCAGAAGGATAAGCATTGGGAAAAAAAGCCTTAAGCTCAAGGACTCTGCAAGATGTAACGGCCAAGGGATGATGCGTTAGAAGAGGTAACGCGCCTGATATAGACCGTTAGAGACAATAGATAGCCAAAGGATAAGAACTGGAAATAAGCCTTGAGGGTAAGGACTCTTCAATATGTAACGGCCATAGGCTGCTGCGTCAGAGAAAAGTAACGCCCCTGGAATAGACCGTTAGAGACAATAAGGATCCAAGATGAAAAGAAAATCTTGCTAAGCTTTATCGAACGCAAGAAATCACGGAATCATACCCAACCAAGGAATCAAGACCCATGAAATAAACCTCCAACTGATCAAGAAGGCTCAATGAAAGGGAATAACTCGGAGCATCACATAGAATGAACAAGGAGATAACCCAACTTATTGGTCATAAAATGGGTGTCAACACCCGTGAGTGTCCCGGACACCCTATGGATTCCGTGTCTGTGTTTCTGGGGTGTCGAAAAGTGCCGTGTTACCTTGATTAGCGTGCCCATAGGCATGTGTGTTTTAGGCTTTGTGCTACGCTCGATCGAGTCACCGTATATCGGTGTGAGTGCGGAGGGGTTCCCCTGCATGTGTGTGGCCTTCCTTGAATTCCCATCTTGAGGGGATTGTCTCGATGGCCTATGGTCTGCCTCGGTATTCATGTTGCCGTGGTTTAGACCTAGTCAAGATTTAAGTCGGTTGGCCTTGGCGGCCCAACCTTCATGCGTTTCTTCACTGTAGCTCGCCTTCCTTAGGCTGCTACGAGTTGTTTGTCCTAGGTCAATGTCTTAGGATGGTTAGTGTGGCGGTTGTCTCTTGGACCGCCTAGTCCGCATAACGTGTCTGTCATCAATCGCTTGGTGGTTCGTTGGGCAGGTCAGCTGGAGTTGACTGAGTCTAGTGGTTCGTCCTTGACCACTATAGTCGCCTCGTGGCTCTACCCCTGACCGATAGTGTCCTTGTCTCTGTGTGCATAGCGGTTTCCTCCTTGACTGCTTGGTTTCCCTAGCAGCTGATTGATGGATCGCTTATACCCAGAGTGTCATTTCCCGTCATTTCGATTTTCATATACCTTGGCCTGACCTTGTAGTTTGTCGTTTCCGTGGATATCTTTTGATGTCCTATGAGGGCTAAGACCGTGTTAGGAGGTAGCCAGAAGTTTTCTTGCTTGAAGTAGGACTTTCTTTCCTACTGTAGAATCATCATTGTCTGGTTCCGGTCAACCCGGGGTGACCCAGTGGTTGACAGGTAACCTTGAGTGTCTCGGTGATTCTGTCCAGTTCGAGACGTGGTTCTGGATGCCTCGAGGTGTTATCTTACCTCAATTTACGTGTCCAGGTGTGCTGAGGGTCTTGTCGATCCCTCAGGTCTCCATGTGTCGTTTTACACGGATGTGTCGTTTCCTCTGGCTTTGGAATATACCGATTGGCGGCTTATTCCGCTTGGTACGATGATCTTGACCTGAGTCTTCTGACTCAAGGATCGTTGTGTCTACAGGTCTAGTTGACTGTCCTGAGTCAGGTGGCAGTTTGGTATGCTACCTCGTGTCCTGTGCTTCGTAGTACGTATGATAGTGTTTCCTCGCCTGTCTGCACTACAGCACTTCTGTTTCAGAGTTCTGTGTCTACTGAACATCCACTAGTCATAGCCTGACGGCACGTTACGGCGTGTTGTCCCACCTGGGAGTGGTAGCACGGCAGTTCCCAAGGTATGGTTTCTAAGCTAGTTTCCGTGGGCCCCCACTGTACAGTGGCATTCTACTAGGTGTGGAAAACTAGCTAGAGGCCTGGCTCTCCAGCAAGAGTCGATGTGTGCACACGTGGTCAGGGGCTTTGGACTGACGCCGACGGGCGTTACCCTGACTAGTCACTCGTTACTGTAGTCTCGTTCTGGTTCTGAGCGTGTCTTAGTCTCTGTCGTGCTTCAGGCGGCATAGTAGACGAGACACTTGTAGGCGCAGCATAAGACGTCAGTGGACGCAGCTGGCTATTCTTCTAGTGAGAAGGTACTTCCGTCACGTGACACGTGACTCTCGTGTTCCTCGTACGTCATGACCTTTCTGGGTTAGCCCTCTCGTGGTCTTGCCCGAGGTCAGTGTTGTGTCTTGTGCATGACGTTCTAGTCGTGTGTGTGTGGTCATGTCTAGAAGAGCGTGCCCGACAATCGAGTTGTGTATGCTTTAGGGTGTCTGTGTCTGTCTAGATTCTTTTTAGGCTTTTTGCTTGTCTTTGTAGGCCCGACAAATCGGTAACTCCTGACTTCGTATGTTTAGAGTTTGCCCATCTGTTGTTGTTGTTGTTTGGAGTAGCTTAGGGGCCGAGGTTAGTTTGGCAGCCGTATTTTGTTCAGTACCGCTTTTCCCTTTTCTTTTAACTGCTTTACTCCTTCAGTTCCGGTTTTCTTTTACAGCTTTGTAGTTTAGTTTTTCTGCTTTACTACACCTGCTATTTTTGTCGTTCCGTGTTACTACGTATTTTTTAGTGGGGATCCGCGTGACCCCTACTGGGCCAGTGACACGAGGCTCACCCCTACTTTTCAGGTGGGTGGCGTCGTTCTGCTTCCGCAGTTCCTGGTGTGGTGAGTTCGTAGTTGCCAGCGGTACCTACGTCGGGCTTCCCCTAACCTCAGTATATGTCTTTCTTTTCTATTGGACTGTACTGCTTGTCTTTCCCTTGGATTGGACTCTGGTATAATTGTTTAACGTAAACTATTAATTAAAAAGTAATTTTACTTCTGCTACTTTAGCAAACCGATCTAATGAAATTTAATTGCTTACTGTTATATCTCTGTGGCTTCAATGTACTACACGACAATCCTTTTTCCCTTCGGAGCTTTACAGCTCTTGGGAGGCTTCACAGATTCCCAGTGGTATCGGGTCTGCTCGGTAGTCCTATCGGGTATATCCTATATCCGGGATCCTGGTCGTCACACTAATCCTCAAACCCTAGCTAAACAATATAAAAAGATCCTAAGTTTCACCAGCGCGACCCTTGCTTTTGGCTCGTGTGGAACTGAGGTAAAGAGGCCGAGTTAGAGGTAAGTTTTTTTTTATAGAAAGCCCTACTTAGAGGAAGATGGGAAGGTACACCTCTTAGGAAGGAGCCACTCCACCACCTTACTCACTAGGGGGTGAATATTATTAATAGAAAAAAGAGATAACAATTACATCAGGCGGATGCTAGGCAATCCTAGCTTATCCAATCGAGCAGCACCTTTAACAAAGTTAGGTAGCTCATGTTGGGAATAAAAAGAATTACACTTTGTGGAGCAGGCTAGAGATGCTAAAGAATCAGCTAGTGAATTTGCTTCTCTGTATATGTGGATAATGGAGTGTTGCTGAGGTAGCAAGTTCCAAATTTCTCTGACATAGGTGAGGATTTTCCAAGGGAAATTAATTCATCTGGTAACACTCTGCACAAGGATATTTGAATCACATTCAATGAGGGCCGGTTGGCTATTGATAGTTTGAAGATATTTTACTCCATCTAAGAGTGCTCTGGCTTCAGCTATGATGCTGTTAGATAAACCATAATAGTGAGAGAAAGCCAGAATAAAGTTTTCCTTTGGAGTCCGTAACAACCCCACCGCCACCTGATTCACTTGATAGCTTGCATGAGCCATCTGTATTGAGCTTGATGGAGGGCCACGGGGGGCATAACCACTTGATGGCTTGTGCTTGAGGTCTGGTAGGGCTAGCAGTCTTTAGCCCAAATTTTTCCAGAAATTTCCTCCTACTATAACTTTCTTCCCGGATGTTGGTGACAGTACAACTTTGCTTTACCTGAGCTAGAATTTTCTGGAGTATACATTGTCTGGAGATAATTTTCCCATCATATTTTGCTGTATTTCTGGCAATCCACAACTCCCACAATCCAAATCGATGGCAGCAAGAGAGAAAAGATCATATAGAGATGATTTGGATTTCAATCTGGAAACCGAAATAAGAATCATATCTCTGACAGAATTACCCTGAAGTTGAATACCTGAGCTTTGGAGAAAAGACCAGATATAAGAAGCATTTTCACTGGTATGAAATAGATGGTTTATATCTTCCACATGAGGATCTTTGTAATAAATACACTTAGAACAAAGGGGAATACCCAGGGCCTGGACATCATCATCAGTAGGAATACAATTGTTGATAATTTTCCACATGTGTATTGAAATTTTTGTTGGCAACCAGTTGGACCAGAGATGAATCCAGATCGAAGAAATCTGAGTTTGGGGGTTGATATTATAAGAGATTTTATATATGGATGAGACCAGACAATCACCTGAATTGGATAGGCTCCATACTTCTTTGTCAGGATCTTGGGAAAGCTGGATATGGCTGATAGCAAGAGTGATATCAAAAGGGAGAAATCTATCAAATAGAGACCTCTCTTGAATAGTTGGATACAGTACGCAATCTCTGACCGTCACCTTGTGATTGGGGATGAGTTCGGTTGGAACAAAAGATTCCAAGCATTGATTGCCAAACCAAGCATCATGCCAAAAATTAGTGGAGTTCCCATCACCAATAATAACTTTTTTATGCTGCAGAATAATGCGTTTAGCTTGAGTCCAGCACCTTCTGAAATGGCCTTTCATGTTTTTGAATTGAACCTCAAAGAGATGGCAGTTACGGATGTATTTTGCCTTGAAATAGGTAGCCCATAAGGAGTCTGAATGCAAAGCCCTCCATAGCATTTTGACTCGAAAAGCAAGGTCCATCTACCTCAAGGACATGATTCCAAGGCCCCCATGGGTGATCGGCTTGTAGATAGCATTCCATGATTTCCAGTGCCTTTTACTTCCATGATTGGACGACCCCCAGAATAAAATAGCAAAGTGCCTCCCAAGCAATTTATGAATACCTGAATGAAGAGGGGAAGAGGCCAATGCATATATGGGGATCGAGGTGAGAACATGTTTGATTAAAATCGGTTTGGCTCCCTGAGAAAGTAAGCTAGCTTGCCGTCCATCTATGCGCTTCTTAATGGAGGAGATAATGCATGCAAAGTGAACAATCTTCCTCCTACCAAGTACCGAGGGAACACCCAGATATTTGTGAGGAAAAGAGTGTCTACTATATCCAGTAATGTTTTCAATTCGATTGGCTAAAGCTACATTAACTTTGGAGTGTAGGAAGAATCCACTTTTCCCAACATTAATAAGCTGGCCAGAGGCTCGTTCATAGACTCTAATAACCTTGAGTAAATTCTTGACAGACACAGTAGAAGCTTTGCTGAAAATCAATGTATCATCGGCAAAAATCAAGTGAGAGGTTGTGGGACAGCCCCGGGGGCCAGCATACCATTCTACCCGGCCATTAGAGAAAGCCTCCTACAAAGACCTACTCAGTTAGAAGTAAGTTCTTTAGAAGAATTTGTTCATTATAGTAAGGACTAACTTCCCTCAAAATTTCATTGTAGGAGATCAAGCCTACAAGAAGTTAGAAGCCTCCAAAGATGCTGGTTCGGTGTAAGCAACCCAGGAACCCGTGCGACCGACCCATGAAGATCAGCGAATTACAAGCCCTAAATGAGGTAATTAGGAGTTGGTTTTTTAGAGTTATTTATTCACCTTGGTACCCTCTTTCTACCCTCCAATTTTCATGGTTTTAGGTGAAGGGAATCAGGAGTTAGAGGGACGTGAAGTTGTTGGTTTGGCACAAGATGTGTAGGAACTAGGGCTTACTTCCAGTCAGAAATATGAACTCTCGGAGCACTACCAGAGGTAGGTTATCTCATGAAAAGGGTAAACTGACATGTTAGGAACAAAAGCCCTCTATTTCCGCCTGTTTTCATTGATTGTACATGACGAATTTTATGTTTTATTATGACTGCGCATATAGGGTTAACTCCCACCTTTAATAATGGGAAGAATAATTCTAGTTCATTTCGCTCGAACCTATGCATCTCCATGCTTTACTATGGTGCTATCAGGTCATATTTACTTATTAGTAGATTTTTACCATGCATCTATCTACCCTAGATTTGCATATATTTTAGTTTTATTGCTGTTATAGTAGGCAGGAAGAAAACGGTCTTCCTGAGATTGCCTGATAACCCTAGCGGTCCTACGATAGACCGCTAAAGACCCTAAAACGGCCATCATGCGACCGTTTTTCATTTTCTGAGACTTGTAATTAAGTTAATCTGAAACATATTGCAGATTAGTCTTGTTTATCATATGATAAGCCTATCTAATTAGTTTTGAAACCTATTTTAAGTACTGTATTCCTAAACTTAGTTGTGTTGGTTGTTCATTCTAGTTGATTTCATGTTCTTTATGCACTTGAGATTTATTTTAAACTTATGTGAATTTCATACCAAAACTTATACTTTTGTATTAATGAACATGCTTTCAAAAGGTTCATGGACTCGAACTCGGGTGGCCCAATAATCGCTCAACTCTCCGTACCACTCTGCTAGATTCCCCGTTACAAAAAAAAAAGGTTCATGGACTTGTCTAGTTTTGATTCGATCGCTATTTTATCACGATCCTTTCCTTATCTGGAGCCATTTTCTTAAGTATATGGCACATATTCCGATACAATGTCATTAGATACACTTTGCACGTTAAGCACACAATCTTCGACTTGTGATCCTCTCCGTTGGATATTCCTTCCTTCATAGTCTCCGTAAGACTCCGCGAGCCCGGGATTCCGACTATGACGCTGAGATGGTTGTACCCTTAAAGTCAAATTGTCTAGAATGCACTTACCGGTGTTTAATGTGTTCTAGACCTTAGCGGCCATATGGACGACCGCCAGATTTTGTTAGCGGCCATTCACTAGACCGCTAGAGATCTCAAGTGGCCCTGCCACGACCACAAAGCTCCAGAAGGCTTCACTGCGTCGACACTACCTTTTCATGCGTCGACTCTGTTCATAAAATGGTCTGGACATGACCGCATTGCTATCGTAAATGGTTCTATCTAGACTGCTTGAGTCACTAAACGGTCCAGTAAACGACTGCTATTTCAAGAAAATTGCCCTGATACGACCATTTTATACCTAAGCAATGATTAACCCAAGGTTTAACCCAAGGGTTGATTTTCCTAAGCTCCTAGATGGTCTATTGATTATCTAGAACCTGTCACCTTATTCCAAAGTTATTTAAATAAATTATGGAAGTTAAGGAATGTACCGTTACGCTGCCGAATTCTTCCCATAGCATGATCTTGTCATTAATGCATTCCTTGAATTCTCATATTCATAGTTGGTGCGTTCATACCTTGACATCGTTGTCATGAGCTTACTCTTCGCATTATCACATTATTGGCCGACATTATTATTATACTCGTGGAAGTAGCTGGATTTATAACGTGAAGATGCAGATCGGGCACTGATTGTGTCCAAGGGCTCCATGCTAGCCCCTTCGACTGATTGTCGGAAACGTGCTATAAACTATGGGGTACGATGATACTGGCGTCGCATTGCATTGGGAGTACTTACTTTTATAAATGAGTGAAAACCACGAGATAGTCAAATGAAAATTACATTCTTGCATGTTAAGTGACTTTCTAGTGCGTAGCCTTTATGGTTATGAAAAGTGCATTCTTATTACATTCTTGTTCTTGAAAAGCCATACTTACATTCGTGTTATATACTGGCTCAATCCTACTCGTGTATCCTTTACTTGATCTTATCTTGGTACTTGTGTTTACTTGGGAATATACCGTGCATTTTTACCGTATTTTCTCTACCATATTTCTAGAGCAAATATGTTAATTACTTAAACATTGTCTTCATGTTGATACGAAGATACCTACTTGGTATGTGTGCTTATTTCTCTACTTTCCAATCTTTTTAAGGAAATTCTAGCGGGACGGATTCAGACTTTTCAAGTGATGGATCCGAGAGTGATTAAAAGCTGGAGCAAAGACTTAGAGTGTCAATTAGCTAATTGTCAAGAATCGTTATGAAATTTTCTATCTTATTTGAGTCTAGTGAATTGAGTTAAATACCATTTGTAATTGGATTATCATTATCAATAAAAGTTAGATTATTGATAAATCATTCTTTGCATTTGCTTCTTATGTGTGAATGTGTTAGCGCTCTGATTATATTGCTCGCTTGTGGCGTACTAGCCGACTGTGCACGTTTCCCGATTGTTTCAGTTGCATAATCTCGGGGCATGACAGTTAAAGTGGTATCAGAGCCTAGGCCTAAGAAAGTCCTAGGAAAATGTCATGTCATAGGTTAAAGTCCAAGGTATAAGGACCCATATCTATGAAGCTAGGAAAGAAATTTCTAACCCTGTGAGAAAAATTGGGTAGAACCCGGGATGAGATAGTTAATTAGAATTGTCTCTAGGAGTTACTCCACCAGTCCCATTGGAGTTGACAAATTTATTCCTTTGTCTCTCAGGTACCTCATTTTTGCAATGGCACACCGCGTCGATTGGGGTGGTATGCAACAAACTGTTGTGTGTCTCACCGAGGCCTTGCAAAATATGGCTCAAGCTGGCCTAAGAGCCGGTGCTGGTGATCTGCACAGTAACTTCAAGAGTTTAAATCCTCCACGATTTGCTGGTTCCCCCAACCCAGATGAAGCTGAGAACTAGATAGATGAAATGAACCGCATATTTGACGTCTTGCAATGTGCCGACCAAGAGAAGGTTCGTCTTGCCATGTTCCAACTCAACAAAGATGCACGTACGTGGTGGAAGTCTATTCCAGCACCGCCTGCAGATGCACCACACACTTGGGAGGGTTTTCTTACACTCTTCCAAGCAAAATACTTCTCCGAGCACGTCAAGGAGTGAAAGGCTATGGAATTCACTTCTCTATGCCAAGGCATGATGTCAGTGGCGGAGTATGAACTCTAGTTTTCTAGGCTGGCACCATATGCTCCTCACTTGGTTAGTACCGATTTATGGTTTATGGATGGTTTAAGGCCCGGCTTTATTCAACAACATGGGTCTCAAAATATCCGTACGTATGCGGAGATGGTCCAACGGGCACATCTATGCGAAAGGACCTTGGAGAAGGTCAAGAAACTCAAAGGCAAAGGGGAAGAGCCAAGCCGAAAATCCGATCACCGAGGAAGAAGAGAAGGGAAGTTCAGTATCACGGAACCATACAAATCCCATGATAGTAAGAAGAGATCCCGAAATGGGAGTGGTAGTGGCTACCACAAGAACAAGAAGGTTAAAGAAGAAAATAAGAAAGTTATGGCGGCTTGCACATTCTGCGAGAAATTCGGTCACACGGCCGAAGAATGCTGAAAACACCTAAGGACGTGTTTACGATGTGGCAGTCGGGAGCACCGCATGCCAGATTACCCTCTCATGAAGGACCAATCTTCCAGCGGTGGACGCAAGCGATAGGCGCGTCTTAATGCTATTCTGGAGGATGATGAAGCACCCAAGGATGATGGGCTAATGGAAGGTACTATTCATATCTATTCCCATCTTGCATTCGTGTTATTTGATACTTGTGCTTCTCATTCCTATATATCCACTACTTTTGCAAAAACGTTGCCAGTTTCATCAGTTCCTTTACCTTCGGATCTAGCTATCACTACACCCTTAGGTCCAGTAACCAAACTTACAACTTACTACCCCGATAGTGAGGTAGTTGTAGAAGGTCATAATCTTCCCACAAATCTCGTATGCCTTGACATGGAAAGATACGATGCCATCTTAGGTGTAGAATGGCTTGTTGACCATGATGTGATGCGGGACGAGACACGGACACGACAAGCTCGCGATCGTCCCTTAACGAGGGAAGCGTCGGACGTGCGCGGTTGAGAAACCGGCAAGAGCTAGGGTGGTCGGCTCGCACTTTCGTGCTCGGATCGGGTCACGGGACGGCTTCACTCTCTCTCGCAGCAGTGGTGATATGAAAATATATCGAGCTAGATATCCCTACACATGCTCTCTAGCAGCGGCATAAACAAGCATATATGAAATAAGTGAAATGCGAAGTGTAGGAGCGAAGACGATACCTCCACGCGCTCGGCGTGGGGAAGACGGACCCGGCCGAAGTCGTACTCCCGGAACAATTATACACGGATATTACAGAAATGCAACTCACTGCCCACTCCATGTGGGGAGGTAAAGGGCTACACAATGGGGTCTGGGAGGACCGAATTCGGGTTGACAAGCGGCTTCTCGCGTTGATTCGGTAACACCCGAACACGTGACGGTGGGGCCCACGTGCTGTCCGGAGGGGCCGTGTGGGACCCGGTGGCACCGCTGTAGTGGTGGATGCCCGGAGGGTCGCTCCTTGGGATGGCGGCACGCTGGTTCGCCAGCCGGAGGCCCGGCGGCTCCGTTCGGCACCGGTCGGAAAACCCGATCGGAAATCTGCCGGTTCTGTATTTCGGCACGCGCTCCGGCGAGAATGGGCGCTGCGATCAGCCCCGATGTCGGATCGACACGAGACTGGCGCCGTTGGAAAGCTAGCTTGAAGTGCTTCAACCGAGGCCCAAAGATCTGGCCTGGATCTGCTCGGATCTTGACTTATGGAATTTTCAATCTCCTGTTGTACAGTAACCAAAGACTCAGACCTGCAGAGAACTTGACTGTGGGTTGCCTTTGACCGCGAGGTAGACGTTCGAATCTGGGGTTGGGTTCTTCAGTAAAGTTGTGGGAAATTGAGTTGGGAAGACAGCAAAATTAGCTTAGACATGTTTGGATGTGTCTATAAGTTTCTGTGATTTTTTTACTGGACGAAGGTTGGATCTGGGATCTGACTGAAAGTACTATAGCTCCGGTAGAACATGAATTATTAAAAATAGGTAGAAGGATGATAAAAATTTAGGAAAAATTGTGGTGGTAGGGAACGATGGACAGAAGACCCAGTTAAATTGGGAGATCTAACATAAATCAAAAGGGTGGTCGAAGGTGGAGAACTCAAGATTACTGTCATTGTAGACAGTGACAGAACAGATCTGAGATTGAGAGTTGAACGAAATGGTAAAGATATGAAACGGTGACTTTTGTACCTGGATGTTTTTTTGGAGAATGGGATAGAAGATAGGAACCAACCCTCAAAATTTCAAATTGATCTGAGCTCGTGGCTGGCTTCAGGAATTCACGAACTACACCTCTGTCCAGCAGGACAGAAAACCAAAGACGATCCCGTGGCGGCTCGTAGGCGGCACGAACGGCGGCGGCGGCGGCACCAATGAAGATCAGAGGTTGAGAGGGGGAGATAGAAGATTGATACACTCTAGAACTTGAGGTTTGAGGAGAAGAACACCAGGGGAAGAAAGGAACAAGGGCACACCCTTCAATGGCTCAAGCCAATTTTACAAATTTTTCTTCATTAATCTCTAATGACACTATACATAGGCTTATATAGAAAATAGCAAGGGGTGGGGGGGCTGATAATTTCATGGGAAATATGTCATTTTTATCCCCCATGTGGTCAAAACTCAAAATAAATAAATTATATATGAATGGGCACTCCTTTGACTAGGTAGGTAAGGTAGGTGGCCAACCTTTGAAATTTTAACCCCTTTGTCTCCCATGTGGTCAATTAGCATTCAAACCTTCTAGATGGCCACCTAGGATGGTTGACCAGCCCCACATGGATGAGGTGGACCAATGGGGAAGGGGAGGGGCCCCCCTAACTGGACCTACTACACATTTGCATAAAAACTCACACAATCCTAGGGAATGACACATTGGCTTACAAAGCCTTACAATTATACATATACTTTCCCAAGGATATAAAAGTAAATAAAAGGACTCAAATGTAAAAATAAAAGTTAATGCTCGGCGTCGATTCCCATCAACTCTCCCCGGGTGGGAGGAACTCGACCCCGTCGAGTAGGGGTATGGATGCTCGAGTACTCCGGCGGATCCGTCACCGTGCCGAGTAGCGCGGGTATGCTCCACTCCAAGTGACCGTCACCTGCTCAATCCATATATACTCGATATGCACAAGCTACTACATGCTAGAGGTGGACACTCCGGGTGGGGCACTCTCAAAAGGGAAGGAAGCAGCTCGAAGACTCACTAGGAATCACCGCTGAGTCCCTGTAGGTGACTGATCCGGGTATAGATGTAGAACCGATCCCATACTCATCGAGTGAGTCTACTCGCTTTCACACTCATAAGGGACTGACATCGACGAGCTTGCACACGGCATATGCAGACTCACCATGCACTAACACACATATTCAAACCACACAAATAAGAAACCGACTCATACATGACTCTAGACACACCTATTGTTAGTCCGACCCGTACATAGGTGACGGCGGACCAGGACACCCGAATGTGTGCCATGCATGCATGTTATGTAACCAGAGATGGGTGGTATGGGGAACACCTAAACATCCAAGTATGACCCAGTCATGCATGGACGGCCCTTTGGATTTGGGGGACTTGAGAGGGCTAGGAGTGCCGAATGTTGTTGTATCGTGGACGGGCTTGGTGGGTGTAAATGACCCGGCCCGTGGGGTAGGAGTGTGATAGTGGACTCCCTTGAAGAAATGAACTATATAAGGTGGGTCATGGGGTCCACTAAGGAATGGGTCAAAGGGATCGAAGAAGGTATGACCCCTTGTGGTGGGCTCCCCCAAGTCACGGTCCCGCGTGTAGAAGTTTTGAAGGTGTGGATAGTCACCTTCTTACATTGTGATGGGTGGGACGGGGACCGTAAGCAAGAAGTATGATTCCTCCCTCGGACAAAAGGGTATGGATTCGGGCTCGACCGGTAAGGGAAGGAGTAAGAGGATCTCCGTGGTGACACAACCCACGGTGCACTCGGAGGTAATGGACCCATAGGCCGGATGGGTGAAGCTATGACTAGCAGGTTGGTCGAAGCCTCGGGCCAATAAATGTGTAAAGGTCAACTGCCGGTCTAACCCTTTAAGAAGGTCGTCCAATGTGTCCACATAGTGACGAGACCGGAAGGTGGTATGAAATGAGTTGCTTGACACTAGTGGTAGTGTGGGGTCCATTGATGGGAAGGGAGGTGGGACCAAGCCATCCTTGAGCCAACTAAGAAGCGGCTCGGCTATGAAAAGCGTACCCGTTAGAAATACGGGTGGCTCGGGCCTTGGTGGTTCCAAATGAGAGGATTCCGAATCAAATTCGGAAATAGAGATGGATGACATTGGAACTCTCTCGAGTGGTGAAGGCCATGGTGTAGGCGGCTGGGAGGTGGATGCTTGTCGAAAGCCACCATACCGAGAGAAGTGTGACTCAAATGGTTCGACCACTAGAGCGACCGTATAGGATTCCGTTAGAGAGAATGCATTGCGGATAAGGCATTCCAATTGGAAGTGAAGGCGCAAACCTCTCCGGAACTGAAATGCGGCCGTGTTGCTCTCCTCTCCCAAGCCATGTTCCAACCAATACTTATGATATGCCCGAAGGTACTCGGACACGGACCTATCACCTTGGACGGGTCGACATGGATGGGCCATAGTTTCCAAAATATGGGAATGGATCCCTAGGAATGGATATGCAAGGCCATTTGGGCAAGACACTAGACACGACCCTAAGTAATGCAAAGTTGGAATGCATGCACACTAAGGACCCTAGACGTAAACCAAGACTTGGTACGTGGCGGAGATAATTGACCCGAAGGTCACTCGCGCAAGTGTGCGGCCTTCCCGATAGGCGTAGCCTAACGTTCGGACAACACCTTTTGATATACCGAGTAAAGGGATGTAAATGCAAAAGACACTTTTTTTTTGTGTTTTAGAAATATGATGATCCTAGACTCGACTTAAACGGACTAATGACTAGACGTAAATGACACTCTTTTTTTTCCTTTTTGACACCCTAGACTCAACTCGCTCTGATACCAAATTGATGCGGGACGAGACACGGACACGACAAGCTCGCGATCGTCCCTTAACGAGGGAAGCGTCAGACGTGCGCGGTTGAGAAACCGGCAAGAGCTAGGGTGGTCGGCTCGCACTTTCGTACTCGGATCGGGTCACGGGACAGCTTCACTCTCTCTCGCAGCAGTGGTGATATGAAAATATATCGAGCTAGATATCCCTACACATGCTCTCTAGCAGCGGCATAAACAAGCATATATGAAATAAGCGAAATGCCAAGTGTAGGAGCGAAGACGATACCTCCACGCGCTCGGCGTGGGGAAGATGGACCCGGCCGAAGTCGTACTCCCGGAACAATTATACACGGATATTACAGAAATGCAACTCGCTACCCACTCCACGCGGGGAGGTAAAGGGCTACACAATGGGGTCCGGGAGGACCGAATTCGGGTTGACGGGCGGCTTCTCGCGTTGATTTGGCAACACACGAACACGTGACGGTGGGGCCCACGTGCTGTCCGGAGGGTCCGTGTGGGACCCGGTGGCACCGCTGTAGTGGTGGATGCCCGGAGGGTCGCTCCTTGGGATGGTGGCACGCTGGTTCGCCGGCCGGAGGCCCGGCGGCTCCGTTCGGCACCGGTCGGAAAACCCGATCAAAAATCTGCCGGTTCTGTATTTCGGCGCGCGCTCCAGCGAGAATGGGCGCTGCAATCAGCCCCGATGTCGGATCGACACGAGACTGGCGCCGTTGGAAAGCTAGCTTGAAGTTCTTCAACCTAGGCCCAAAGATCTGGCTTGGATCTGCTCGGATCTTGACTTATGGAATTTTCAATCTCCTGTTGTAAAGTAACCGAAGACTCAGACCTGTAGAGAACTTGACTGTGGTTTACCTTTGACCGCAAGGTAGACGTTCGAATCTGGGGTTGGGTTCTTCAGTAAAGTTGTGGGAAATTGAGTTGGGAAGACATCAAAATTGGTTTAGACATGTTTGGATGTGTCTATGATTTTCTGTGATTTGTTTACTGGACGAAGATCAGATCTGGGATCTGACTAAAAGTACTGTAGCTCCGGTAGAACATGAATTATTAAAAATAGGTAGAAGGATGATAAAGATTTAATAAAAATTGTGGTGGTAGGGAACGATGGGCAGAACACCCAGTTAAATTGGGAGATCTAACATATATCAAAAGGGTGGTCGAAGGTGGAGAACTCAAGGTTACTGTCACTGTAGACAGTGACAGAACAGATCTGAGATTGAGAGTTGAACGAAATGGTAAAGATATGAAACGGTGACTTTTTGAACCTGGATTTTTTTGTTGAGAATGGGATAGAAGATAGGAACCAACCCTAAAAATTTTAAATCAATCTGAGCTCGTGGCTGGCTTCAGGAATTCACGAACTACACCTCTGTCCAGCAGGACAGAAAACCGAAGACGATCCCGTGGCGGCTCGTAGGCGGCACGAACGGCGGCGGCGGCGGCACCAATGAAGATCAGAGGTTGAGAGGGGGAGATAGAAGATTGATACACTCTAGAACTTGAGATTTGAGGAGAAGAACACCAGGGGGAGAAAGGAACAAGGGCATACCCTTCAATGGCTCAAGCCAATTTTACAAATTTTTCTTCATTAATCTCTAATGACACTATACATAGGCTTATATAGAAAATAGCAAGGGGTGGGGGGGCTGATAATTTCGTGGGAAATATGTCATTTTCATCCCCCATGTGGTCAAAACTCAAAATAAATAAATTACATATGAATGGGCACTCCTTTGACTAGGTAGGTAAGGTAGGTGGCCAACCTTTGAAATTTTAACCCCTTTGTCTCCCATGTGGTCAATTAGCATTCAAACCTTCTAGATGGCCACCTAGGATGGTTGACCTGCCCCACATGGATGAGGTGGACCGATGGGGAAGGGGAGGGGGCCCCCTAACTGGACCTACTACACATTTGCATAAAAACCCACACAATCCTAGGGAATGACACATTGGCTTACAAAGCCTTACAATTGTACATATACTTTCCCAAGAATATAAAAGTAAATAAAAGGACTCAAATGTAAAAATAAAAGTTAATGCTCGGCGTCGATTCCCATAATGATGCCTATATAAACTGTCACAATAGGATAATCTCTTTTCAGAAATTAGGTCTTCTAAGATTTTCCTTCCTTGGTATCAAATATAAGAAGCATCCTACTGTTATTTCATCTCTTCATACTTGCAAACTCATTTTGCAAGGATGCAAAGCTTTTCTTGCCTCTATAATCATCACCGATTCCAAAGAGATCATCCTGGAGGATATTCCCATTGTGAAGGAGTTTCCCAATGTGTTCCCATTGGATTTACCCTATTTACCACCCGAAAGGGAAGTAAACTTCTCCACTGAACTCGTTCTTGGAGCAACACCTGTTTCAATAGCTCCCTACAGGATGTCCCTTACAAAACTCAAGGAATTGAAGAGGCAACTTTAGGAGTTGTTAGACAAGGGCTTCATTCAACCTAGCACATCCCATTTGGGTGCTCCAGTTTTGTTTATCAAGAAGAAGGATGGATCTCTCAGTCTATGTATCGATTAACTAAATCAACTCACTCTCAAGAATAAATATCCATTGCCGCGTATCGATGAGCTCCTTGATCAAATTTCACGAGCAGAATATTTCTCCAAGATAGACCTCAGGTCGGATTATCATCAGCTCAAGATCAAAGATGAAGACATATACAAGACGGCTTTCCAAAGCCGATATGGCCAGTATGAATTTGTGGTAATGCCGTTCGGGTTAACTAATGCCCTGACAACATTTATGCAACTTATGAATAACGTCTTCAAGCCTTATCTCGACCGATTTGTGGTCGTCTTTATTGATGATATTCTTATATACTCCAAGACTAAGGAGGAACATGAAGAGCACTTAAGAATAGCCTTACAAACTCTAAGATAGCATCAACTCTACGCAAAGCTTAGCAAGTGCGAGTTCTGACTTAAGGAGGTCTCTTTCCTTGGTCACATCATTTCTAAAGAAAGTATCGCGGTGGATCCTTCTAAGGTTGAAGTTGTCAAGAATTGGAGCCGACCAAATACAGAATCCGAAGTTTGAAGTTTCATTGGCTTGGCGGGTTATTATAGGTGATTCATTAAGGATTTCTCAAAAATCACTATTCCTTTGACCAGACTCACCAGAAAGGAAAATCCTTTTATATGGACAAAGGATTGTGAGGAAAGTTTCTTAACTCTTAAAGATCATCTTACTACAGCCCCTATATTGACACTACCTATTGAGGGTGGTGGCTTTGAAGTCTATACCGATGTATTTGGCATTGGCCTAGGATGCGTTCTTATGCAAAATGGAAGGGCAATTTGCTATTCATCAAGGCAGTTAAAGTGGCATGGAGAAAACTACCCTGTGCATGATCTAGAGCTAGCTGCGGTTATATTTGCCTTTAAAATTTGGTGACATTACCTCTATGGGGAGAAATTCACTATATTTTTAGATCATAAAAGTCTGAAATACCTCTTCACCCAAAAGGAATTGAACATGAGGCAACGCAGATGGTTGGAATATCTAAAGGACTTCGACTTTACTATCCAATATCATCCAGGCAAAACTAATGTTGTAGCTGACGCTCTTAGCAAAAGACCAATGGCAACACTAGCAAGCCTCAGGAAAGGTATGACTTGTCTTATCTAGGATTTTGCTTGTCTGAATCTAAATGTCGAGAAAGAAGAAGAAGGATGTGTAATTGCGAATATAAGGTCACAACCTACATTGATTGAAGATCTAGTCAAATTACAAGGAAATGACCCCACATTGATGGATATCAAGGCTCATATTGATCAAAGGCCAAAATTCTCCATTTCTGTCGATGGAAGATTATTATTCAAAGATCGAATCTGTGTGTTGGATCACGCCGACACTAAGAAGTTGATCATGGAAGAAGCTCATAAATCAAGGTATGCTATTCACCCTGGTGCTACCAAGATTTGAAGAGAAATTTTTGGTGGCTCAATATGAAAAGAGAAGTAGCGGAGTTTGTATCTCACTGGCTCACTGGTCAGCAAGTAAAGACAAAGCATTTAAAGCCCGTCGGTAAACTACACCCCTTGGATATTCCCGAGTCGAAGTGGGAAAGTATAAGGATGGATTTCATCATGGGATTACCTAAGATAAGAGGTGGACATGATAGTATATCGGTGGTGGTAGACCGATTGACTAAATCTGCACACTTTCTACCAATCAAAAGTCGATGGTCTATGGACATATTAGCGGCATTATACATGAATGAGATTGTCAAACTACATGGTGTCCCTATGTAATACCCCGATTTAATTATTGAGCTTTTATTAAATAAAAATTGAAATAAAATGGATTAATGCATGAATTTCGGAATTTAATATTTAATTCCTTAGTAAATAGAACTAGTGAAATTTTGACTACCTTAGAAAAATCTAAAAAAATGGTAATTGGGTAAAGGACCATTTATTTAACAACTTTGTCTTCTGTGGTCGACCCAGCAAAAATACGTAACTAGGTTTAATTAGTGGATTAAGTCCAAAATACACACTTACCTAACCTTGGCTTAAACCGTAAAATTAGAGCTTAATACTCAACCAAATGACCCCCAATCGGTGGCAAATGAAAGGTCATGATCTAAGGATCATTTCCCCTCTATCAATCGAACAAAACCCTAACCCTAGAGTGTGGTGGCGGTCGAGCTTTGGCTAGGTCAAACATTTCGGCGCCGTTTCAAACACTCACCTTGCATCGACGAATTCTCCCAGCACCGAAGGCTCCAGAAGGTGTATGAGCTATAAAAATAAAGCTCTTCAACCCTAGTTTCCTTTGGTAGCAGCGGCAGCCGCAGTGGAGTTCAATCTAGGAAGATCTTTGGCGATTAGTGGAGGTGGGTCGGCATCCCGTCGTCCTCCTTTCTTCATCTTTGTTCCTTCGATTAAGGTAGGTACCCTCGACCAAAATCAACACATGAGTACATCATTTTGTTCCTCTCGATGAGATCTTTCCATTGGTAGTAAAAGCCCTAATTTTTATTAGGTATCTAGGGAGATCTTGAGGTTTTTGTGAAGTGCTGTCAAGATCGTTCTTCATTCTAGTTCTTTAGTTTCTCTCTTCGCTTGAGGTAGGTTATAACAGACCAAACTCTAATTAATATATATGCATGTAATCAGCAGCATGTTAGCTTTCATTTGGCGTAGAAATCCCTAAATTTCATGAAGCATGCTTAGAGAATTTCTGTTCGGAGTAAGAGCATGTCTAGACTTAGTTTTTGATGTGTTCTTTCAAGTTAAGTTATGATTTCGAGTTATCAATCCTGATCCCCATATAGCTCTTCTTATATGGTTGGAATCAGCATCGAGTAATCTTTCTTTTGATATATAAAGCCCAAATTTCATTGTTTATATCGTGAGAATTTTACGATTTAGTAATAGCATGTCAAAACTAGGGTTTCTAGTGTTCTTGCCTTTATAGATCTCGATTTCAGCAAGTAAATATGAAATTGACCTTACTGTTAGGTAGAGTTTTACATTAGCTTTCCAACGGTACCAAAAGCCCCATGTATCAAGACTGTTTGCATTAGAATTTAGTGTTTTTATCAAACCCTAGCAAACCTCCAACTTCCCGGCGTTCATCGGACGTGGAAGGGACGACCGGAATACAACCAGAGATAGACGGTCTTAAGATAGACCGCACAACTCAAGCCCATACTTCAACTCCAGTTTAGCTGCAGTTAAACAGTTCCTAACAGACCACACAACTGGATAAACGGTCCAAAACTGACCACATATCTAGTTAAACGGTCCAGAAGTGACCACATAACCCCCTGGCAGGATGAAAGGTCCCCAGAGGACCACACATCTGGCAGGGCCAGGGATGGGCGGTCCTGCCCTGACCGCCCAACCCTTGGACGGTCCCCAGATGACCGCCCAACCCCTTGGACGGTCCAGAGAGAGCCACCCATCCCCCTGCTCATGCCCCTTCAGCCCGAATGCATTCCTGTTAAGCCAGGAGATGTAAGGTTCGCCATGAACCGTTTATCTAGATAGTAAGTGACTTAATGAGAGTTCTATATGATTCATCTTAGTGTCATAAATGATAATTAGTAAATTAGAAACCCACATGATAAGTGGTTAATTTTGTAACTAAATTTCTGTTAATTGCATGTTGTTCATTCCTACGCGAACTTGTTCATTCTCTTTATCATCTTGAATCATATCTTTGGCAAATACATAACTATAAATTATGATCCTTGATATATTAACATGGTAATTAGGATTAAAAACTAATTGTTTAGTTGCTGGATAGCCATTATAATATTTTGACGAACCGCTGGTTTAAAGTCTTGATCGAATTAGACTATGCGAGGCATGCGCGGCCAGTAGTGGACCGCATATCCTCACAGGCGGCCCCATAATGACCGCATATCTTCAATACGGCCCAGTATGGTCCGTATATCTTATTCATTGGTCTTAATGTCCTCTGGACATGTGCGGCCCATAGCTTACCGTTCATACCTTAGAGCGGCTTACTGTCAGCCGTTCATCCTTGACCTCGTGGGCTGAGTTTCAGTCCAGGTCCTGTATACGCGGCCCTGTGTTAGCCGTATATACCTCTTGAGCGGCCTCTGTACGACCGCACATCTCTCGGAGATGAGTTTTATTGTGTTTTGTACTCTTGAATCCAAGGACAGGTTAGTCCTTTAAATCTAAACTTATGGATAGTAATTCCTCTGATTAACTGGGCACGAATTTGACTAAATGTCTAGACGGATCTTGGGATCCTGTATCCAATAAATCAATGCCAACGCATCATAAGGGCCCGGTCTGGTCCTTGGGAGAGCGCCCGAAAAATTAGTGAGCCCATGGGATGTTATAATGACATGGTGAGGCATTGCACCGAGTGCATGACTAGCTTGTTGTCTACGACAGAAAAACTCTTGTTACTCTTGTTACTTGATCGTGCTTGACTTGTTATCTCTTGTTACTTGCTAGTGGCCATTCCTCGTTACAGTTCTTGTTACACTTGTACATGTTATTCTTGTTAAATTCTAGTTATCTTATATCTCTTGACCTTGCAAGATCTTTTCATTATGTTGTTTCATTATATCGTCATTCATTTCTTTTATTAGCATGGCATATGAAAATGTTATTAAATTGTTAATCACGTAAACTTGCCTGTTATTTCCTACTGAGCGTCAGCTCATAGTTGTTGGTTCCCCCCTTTCCAAGCTGTTCAGGTGATGATGTGCATACCGATGGGGAGGGACAGGAGTGATACTTTTGAGTGTGCCTGTTAGTAGATGCCGAGTTGGCATAGATGTTTACCTCTAGTCATTCCTTAGAGTTGTGTTAGTACTTTATTACTTTTGGAATCAGTTATTGTATTAGAGTCAGTTTGGAAGTTACGTTTGATCGTGTTTAAACAGTTGTTGGTTATTGTAATAAAATTTGGTATATCCTTGATCAATAGAGTTATTTCTTTCCATAGCACCTGTGTAATTGGTTAGTTTAGCTTGTTAATGTTATTTCTAGCTAGTTTCTAACTGTACGACCCGATATTCCGCGTTAGGGCGTGACAATTTAGGTGGTATCAGAGCCTAGGTTTAATATTCCTAGGTTTTTCTAAGTTCTAGGTTTTCCAAGTTCTAGGGTTCTAAGTGTTATCATAGGACCCCTAACCTTGTTAAAGTCTGAGGACCTGACCTGGTGAGATTGGGTAGAAACTTGGGTTAAGTTCATATCGTAATTGTGTTATTATCTTTCTTAATGAACCTAAGTAATCTATTCCACGTGTAGGCCTTTGCAATGGCAGCAGATCACGCGGAATGGAGGAACTTGCAGCGCACGATTCAAGGCGTTACTCAGGCTTTGCAACAAGTAGCTCAAGCAGGAGCTGCACACCATGGCACTGGTGACCTTTATCGGAACTTTCTGGGAATGAATCCGCCGAGATTTGGTGGCTCGACTGATCCTGATGAAGCCGAGCATTGGCTGGATGAGATGGGAAGGATATTTGAAGTAATGCAATGCAGCAATCAAGAGCGTGTCCTTCTATCCACCTTTCAACTGGAACGTGATGCAAGAACATGGTGGGATTCAGTGAAGGTGACCCTTGGTGATCAGCAAGTTACATGAGAAGAGTTCGAGGAGTTCTTTAACAGCAAGTATTTTTCTGATAGAGTGCAAGAGAAGAAGGCAGCGGAGTTCGCGGCTTTGAAGCAGCGCAATCTATCTGTAGCAGAAAATGAAGCTCAATTTTCTCGGTTATCCCGATATGCTACTCACTTAATATCTACCGAGAAGATGAAGGCCAAGCGCTTTCTTAATGGACTGAGGCTGCATTATATCAACCAATTGGCACCAATGGAGATCTCAACTTATTCTGAGATGGTGAGGAAGGCTCAAGTCCTAGAAGATACTCTAGAAATGACAGAGAGAATCCGTGGAAAAAGCACAAGGAAGGAACAACCTACGGGTTCCGGTAATATCAAACCCGGTGCTGGCAAGAAGAGGCCCATTAATGGACCTGGTTCATGGAGCGGGTCTGAATCATGGAAGGGCAAGATGTCGAAGCACGAAGACAAGAAGCCTGGCCCTATTGTTCCATTCAAGGGCGTGTGCAAGTTTTGTGATCGTCCTGGTCACAAGATGGAGGTGTGCTGGCACAAGCTAGGCGCCTGTCTGCGATGTGGAAGTAGGGAGCACCGTATCCCTGACTGTCCTCTTTTATTGGAGCAAGCTACATCGGCAAAACCACAAGGCATCAAGAAACAACAAGGCAAGCTCCAAGCTTTGCACGCAGATGAAGCAGAAACCGCTGAGGATGGTGGACTCGTCGAAGGTACTCTTATTATACTCGACAAGCCAGCATTTGTTCTTTTTGATACTGATGCCACACATTCATTTATTTCTCAGAGATTTTCTAAGTCTTTAGCTGTGGAACCTGTTTTGATGAATTCTCCGTTAGAAATATCAACACCTATTGGTTCTAGATCGGCAATTCAGTATTTCTATCCATCTAGCAAGGTTATGATTGAGGAGTAGAATTTTTCAGCTGACTTGATTTGCATGGACATGAAGGATTATGAGGTAATCCTAGGAGCAGATTGGTTGGCTAATTATGAGGCCAATGTTCACTGTAGTTCTAGCTCTGTGTCTTTTACTAGACACCCTGGACTTTCTTTTGTGGGAGTTAAGCACCATAACTCTGTATCACTTATTTCGGCTCATCGAGCTGATAAGCTAATGAGACGAGGATGCGAGACTTTTCTAGCCTTTGCCTGTGCAACCCCCGAGCAGCAAATCGAGATTAAGGACATTTCTGTTGTCCGAGATTTTCCTGATGTCTTTCCAGAGGAACTACTAGGACTTCCGCCTTAGCGGGAAGTTATATTTTCTATTGATATCATTTCTGGTACATCTCCTATTTCCAAGGCTCCTTATCGTATATCTCCTACGGAACTAAGAGAATTAAAGCAACAGTTGATGGAATTGCTCGAGAAGGGTTTCATTCGTCCAAGTACTTCCCCTTGG